>JAQPPZ010000850.1:2400000-4800000 GCA_028583015.1 Wollemia nobilis | reverse complement strand
CACAACCATTGTCATTGATGGCCTAGTTCATGGGGCTTAAAACATGGACACAACTCAAATTTCATCATTCACAATCTCCTTAACACCTTCGAGATACGCACTAGCTAGGATGATTGGTTCCAATCATGGGAATTATTTAAACAGTCACTAGCAGTACATCCAAGGTTGATTCCTTTTTCTTTGCATCATCATTTTGCATATCAATGACACCAAAAAGGCAAAATGTTTCAACAACATCGAATCACCCCAAATTTGGGGCAACCAAAATTTGATTATGATTTTCCCATGATGGGATACACCTTACATGATCATGACATCTACATTTGACACAACCCCCTTCCCACCATTGGGGCAAAAATGGTATCACATTTTACATCATTCATATCGTCCACATCACATCACATTTGCACAAAACCCTTCATCCGTTAGGGTAAACAGATACATCATATCACATTTTACACCAACCCCCTTCGCACCGTTGGGGCAAAAATGGTATCACATCATTCACCAGTTGCACAAATTTTTCAATTGGCTCATGAGATTCATCCGTAATCTCATTCACCAATTGAGGGGGTAAGCTACGCAAATTCTAAAATTCTTTATTCTTTTGTCTTCAACATTATTGCTCAAAAATCCAACAAGAGAGAGAAGTTGCTTCTGCACCCAAAAGCCCAACCAGGTGTCTCGTATTTTTGCACCATATTGTGTTTCATGCAACATGGTACAAAAAGGGGGCATCTGTAGACACCAAATCCTAGCCACTTGTCCACCATCACCCTTTCCCGTTTCAATTCGCCATTCCTCCTTCCCCCATCCAATGGCCCACTTTAGCCCTTTCCCACCATTTTTTGACCCCTATTTGACCCATTTATATTTATTTTATATTATTTATATTTAAATATAATATTTTATATTATATTTTAATATATTTATTATAAAATATATATTTATAAGCCAAATCAACCTCAACCGTCCGATCTAATCTAATCACAACCATCCATCTCCCTTAATCCGTGTCACACTTAAAGTTTAATATCAGCCCTTGGATTTGCTTTTATCCTAGCCACACGATTTGGTAAAACCCTAAAGTAAACCCTAGGTCTGGTAATAAATAGGAGCATTCTCAATGCTCAACCCCTAGAAAAATCCTGGAAGACTTGAACGTTGGAGCTCTAATTTGCTTGTGAGATCTGACCTTGCTGAGAGATAGTTTCTTGTGAGTAGGTTGTGCCCTAGCTTATCCTTCCCCAAAACCCTAGCTTGCCCTAGGATTTTTGGATTCTAGCCACCTTCGCATCCCATTTCCACCACCGCCATTGTCGTCCATCCATCGAGCCCTTCACATCCCCTGATCTGCTTCTGCAGATTCTACCCTAATCCATAGGTGCAACATAGCACCTACCGCATCCCACAGGCATAGCTATTCTTCTACCGTATTCTACAGGTACAACCCAATGCTTGTTGTTCCATCAGTTGTACACCAGAACCTGCTACATAAGATCATCAAGTGCCATCGGGGCACCCTACCATCAATCTGCAATGGAGCAACAAAACAGCAAAGTAAGTATTTGTATGCATTTTATTTGTTGTTATTTGATTCTGCATGTTTATTCATTCAGATCTAGGGTATTTGGTTTGCATTTCTGAGGGTTCACATCGTGGAACCCTCATTTTTTTGCTAACTATTTTATGTTTGATGTGTGTGCAGGATCGGGTAGCATCAATCAAGGATTGTTGAGTAGCTTTTGAAGCTAGAGTGGCCCGATTACGGATAACCAGAAGCCCACTCACCCTGTTGGAAGCAAGATACATTGGAGACACTACTTGTTGTTGTAGCTAGGGTTTCAGAGAACCCTAGCATCTGTATTTATTGTATCAAAATAATTCCTTTGAACGGATCAATTGTAACAAAGGAGTTTCTCAGCTCCCCCCATTTATTGAATAAAATCATATTTTGTGCAATCTCTTGTTCATCTAAGTTATTTATTTTTATATTGTTTTAGTGTCGTATTTTCGCTTCACACTTTTATTGTAGCATCTATAGGCTTTGCTCTTTGAAGAGTATCCGAGTAAGATACCTTCATCAAACCTAGAATCAAACTTGCCCAAATATTTTTCTTCTCGTCTAATGTAGCATTTGGTTCCAAATATTTTGAAGTACTTCATACTATCTAGTCTTCCCTTCCAAAGCTCATACGGAGTTTTATAGTGATTTACTATTGAGATCTATTGATGATATAAATAGTTGTATGAATCACCTCTCTCCAAAAAGAATAAAAAAGCTTAGACTCATTTAGCATGGCCCTAGACATGCCTTGAATAGTTCTATTCTTCCTTTAAACTACTTCATTTTGTTGTGGATTTCTTGCTGCTGAATATTATCTCTTGATTCCATGTTATTCATAGAATTCTACAAATTCATTTGAAGTGAATTCACCTCCTCTGTCTGATCTTAGACAGTTGATATTTTTTCATGTTTTATTTTCTACAAGTGCCTTGAATGCCTTGAACCTTTCAAAGGCTTTTAATTTTTCTCTTAATAATGTTACCCAAATCATTCTAGAATAATCATAAATAAAAAAACATGAAATAATTCTCACCCTATAAGCTCGTTGTCCTTGTAGGACCACATAGATCAGTGTGAATTAGCTCCAAAGGCTTTGATGAAGATTATTCCTTTGATTTGAAACTTGATCTTCTTTTCTTACCATGTTGACACTGTGCACAAATCATGCTTGGGGGTTTTGCTATCTTGGGTAAATATTTGACTGTTTGTTTGTTGCTTATTTTCACCATGTTTTCAAAGTTCAAGTGGCCCATTCTCCTATGCCATAACCATCTCTCATCCTCTTGTGATAAAAATAATTTTCTTCCTTAATTTTGCCCAACATATAGATATTATTTGGAGTTCTATAGGCATCTGCAATAAGCTTTCATGTCTTGGATTTCCTGATCTCACATCCATTTGGGTGAAATGTGAGTGTATGCCCTTGATCACATAGTTGACTCACACTTAGAATATTGTGCTTCAACCCTTCAACATATAACACATTATTTGTCCTTGATATTCCATTATCTAGGCTCAAGGTTCCCTTTCCAACAATTTTGGTAGAAGCATTATCACCAAATTTCACTTTGCATCCATATATTTCTTTGAGAGAGTGAAATTTGCTTTTGTGACATGTCATATGGCTTGAACAACCACTATCAATGTACCAATGATTTCCTTCATTTTTCACATGAAGATCTATTTGTACCAACATAGACTTATCCTTTTCTTGTTCTTTATATTTTTCCAAACTTTTGAGGACATATCCTTTTGAACAGTTTTACCATCCTCCTTCTTGCTTGATTTTAGAAGTTCAAGGAACATCATTCTACACCATTTAGCTGTATAGCTAAAATTATTGCATTTGTAACAAATGATGTTGTAATCCATGAGAGGTGCAAATGAATTGACATTCCTCATGGTGAAGCCAAAATAATTTTAGCACAAACTCTACAATGTACAACTTTATGACCAAATTGGTTACATGAAAAATAATAACCATGGAAGAATGATTGAAACTTGTTTGATCGCCTTGGAGGATATGACCGCATGGTTCTCTCATTGTTTTTTTTGTGATTCACTTTAGTCCATGATAATTCTTTGTTTTCTTCGTTCTTGATGCTTCCACTTCTCAACACATTAACAAAGGTCTCAGGATTTTCTTTAATTATTTTCTTTGATGCATCTATTACTTTTGAACTTAACTCCTCCTTTTGTTTCTTTTTACTTTCTTCAAAACCAAGTCCAATATTTATAACCGAAGATCTTTGTGCTTTGATAATATCATCCAATATTTTTTATTTTTTCTCAAACCTAGTATTTTGTTGTAGCTTATCATTAGATTTTTCACTTCCTTCCTTAGAGATACTATCTCATGTTCCAGTTTTTCACACTCCAACTCTTTTGCCTTTAACTGCTCAGACATAATTTCTTCAATCCTCTTTGCCTCTTCAATTTTAATTTTTAAGTCGATAATTTCTTGTGAAAACTTTACCTTTCTTTCTCATCCTCTTGTAATTGAGTCTTCAATCTTGAATTCTTCTTTCTAAGCATCTTCACTTTTTTACGATCAACAACAAGTTCCCCTTCTATGTCAAGTATATATTCCTCTTCATTTTTTGGATATTTCTTCTCTTCTTTTTTTTCAAAAATATGAGCATCTTCTTTCACCTCCATAGCCATGTGTGTTCTTATAAGATCTGCCTTCAAGCTATTAGGCTTTCATGAAGGAACCCACTCTGATACCAATTGAAGAAATACAAGCTTATACTGATAAGAGGGTGAATAGTATAATATAAAAAATTTCCTTCCAAACAACAACTACAATAATATGAATGCAATAATAAATCAATGCACAAAATCCATACACAAAAGAGAAAATATTTTATGTAGAAACACCCTTTTGGGAGAAAACCATGACAAAATATTGCTTATATTTATTGAATGAAATTTGTGGGCACCAACCCACATGAGAAACCAATCTCCTTGTACATGTTTGTGGGCACCAAACCACAGGAGACCAATCTCCTTGTTACAAGTTCTAGACACCTAAAAGTCACACATTGTTATACCTATGTACTTGTAGATCCTTTTGGACACTTGTAGGTTCACATAGGCCGTCCTAGGTACCCCTAGGCTATTGTAGACCAGTGTAGAATATTGTAGATCCTCCTAGACATGTGTATATTTTTGTAGTCATGCGTAGATCACCGTAGACGTCCATAGAAGGTGGTATCAAGATTATTGTGAAGTTTATTGGAAAAGACACCATGAAAGGGAAACTTGTCCCTATTGTAACCTATGTCATCTTTGAATATAAATGAAATACAACTTTCTTGTTCAACATAATTTGTGTTTATGTTGTTAGATCAAATACCACTTTCCACCCGTTTCATTCTGGCACACCTAGTGGGACCCCCACAATGGATACTGTCAAGCTAACTTTTTCTTGCAAATCTGATAATATCCTTTGTTTTTGTGTTTTCTAGGTACTAAATATGACTATCACAGAGATTTTTAAAGCCCTGGGAACCCTCTCAGGCCTTCAGAATAGATATTTGGGGCCTCTAAACCCAATTCACCCCCTACCCCATGAATCAGATCTCAATTCACCCCTCGGGTGGTGAAGTCAACCTAACAACCTCAAAAACCCCTAAAATTGTAGGGGTGAGCATTACAAGACCTAATCAGACCATCCACAACATCAGAGACCAGGTATTCCTCTGTATTTTCTCTGTGTATAAATTTTTGGGTTCATGTAAAATGTCTACTAGTTAATACACAATAGCTAGTAACAGATTTTCCTTTCTTCGCATTTCCATTTGGTTTAAGTATCGTTGTAATTATAAAACCTGTCAAAATTCTAGCAACTTCAAATTTCAAAATCTCAAGTAAATTTCACTTTCTCTTTTTCTAATTTGCATGTATAAAGTTCTTATAATTGTTTGTTTATACTTGTACATATTTTCATTGCAATTACTACATGTTCTTACACATATTTAGGGTCACTTAAACCCCTCCTTTCACACCTTCATATCACATATTTCTATGCTTTGAAAAATAGAGTTAACTTCTTTTCCTAAAATCATCTAGGGTTAGATTATTTGTTTACAAAAAACACTTCATTCTAGTATTTTGCTTTCAAAAAACGCATATAAGGCTAGCTTTCAATTTGAAAAGGCAACTAGTTAGATTTCCTATTTTACATAACATCGATAGCAAAACAAAAACCCACACACACACACATGGTATCTTAAACAAGTGGTGAGATTGGACTTCATCCCCAATCCATCGCTCAAGATTGGTGTGGTAGGTGTTTTACCCTCCACCAACTCACCCCCCTAGACACCTAGCAGCCCCACAGGAGTGGTTTTCTGGGCCTCATCACCGAAAAACCCCCCACTTTTGAGATTGGGCTTCTGTATTTCATCACCAGTTGTTACCTTCAGAGTGGGATAGGATTAGATGCCTTTGTTCACAAGGCTTACATAATTAGTGAACATGGTAACTATCATTATTGACTAAGCCCACCCGAGGGTGAAGCGAAAGCATGGGTATGCCGGTAGTAGGTCTTAGATAGTACCACCTCTTCTCATGAGAGGATATAGCGAACTCACTTCAACATAGTGGGTTCCCCCCTTTTAGGATATCATTTTATTGTGCCTTCCATACAGGTCACCATTTGCACATTGCGATATCATTCTATTCTATGCATATTTGGGTGTTGTAGGAGGTTCGATACCGATGACATTCTTGATTTACTAGAGTATTCACTTCACTACCTGTGATACTACCTAGGAAGTACCAACATCAAAACACACATAAACGAACAAAACACTTTTTATTTTCAGCATTTAGAACTGATTCCAGTCTACCGTTGTTTGCATGATCACATACTGGTCTCAGCACATCACACCATATATTTCTTAGCTATACACAACACTTCATTTATTTCCGCTTATACCAGGCACAGTTGAGTCCACACCATGCCAGGGTTATTCCTAAACCCCTTTACACACTACACATAGAATTACAGAATTTTATTCCTACGTAGTTCTAAACCCTCACAACACCACACATGTTGTCATGCCTATTGTCACCTGTAGTCGAGCATGCGAGCAAGCACATGCCTCATAGAGGAGGTACCTACCACTTCTTCTAGTCAGTATCCACCTACTCCTTCGATCATGAAGGGGAAGACCATAGACACATCTGATTTATTCATAGGATCCGATGTACAGTTCACACACATGGCACCTCAGCATGAGATGTCCACCCTGAGTGAAGCCTTAGCAACTTCACTCACAAAGGATTATCCACTTCTTTCATCCCCATCCTTGCCTAATCCACCCACCACATTCTACGACCATGTGATCTACATAGCGCCAGGACAACCTAACCCTTTTTTTACTATAGATGAGGAGGTCATACCTACCTCCCCTACCTTTGCACACCCATTTTTTTAGAGTCTATCTCAATCCCTATTTGAGAATGACTCCTCCCTCTTGAACCGTACCTACCCGGAGGTCACATCATTCACTCCTACTAGGAATGGTTTTTGATCCTTCTTCCTCTACCATAGGTACCCAGAGGCCAACATTCCAAACTGTACAATAGCAACCTCCTCTACAGGAACAACAAATACCCTCTCAAATAGCACACCCACACTCTTCCCAAGAGTCCCAACCATCATCATCCCAGTAGCCATTTTTCATAATGTTTGAAGACCTAACACAAGAACCTCTTCAAACCCAAACCACCCAGTGTCAAAAATGACAACCAACCACCCAAATTCATTTAGGAGGGGACATAGGCACCACCTCCTATTCCCAAGCTCCTACTTTGGAAGCTTACCCCTCCTTTTTCTATTGCATTCCCACCTACATCTCAGGTTCCTAGAGTGTACAATACCCAATCGTCCACTCTACCTTCACCTTCACCGACCTTTAGGATACCACCTCCTCCACCTTTCCAAGCACCGCTCGCTAACCCTCTTCCTACCTTTGAATCAAAACCCATAGCTCATATGTCTACTCCCCTAGGCCATTCCACATAGTTTAGCCTCACCACAACTCACCCTTTAGGATAGAGGTAGGTCTCATCTTTTGACACCTTACCTCGACCATCACTAGCATCGACACCTCCACTCTCATAGACTGGTGCTACATTCTTCACACCCCCTCCTTCATGGTCATCACCTCCTATGGCCCAACCATTACAGTAGGCTCCTACCCAGTAGGAATCCGTGCCACAATAACACACATCCCAATCACAATATTACTATCCCCAACAAACATCCATTCTATAGCCTAGTGTTCCACTAGCCCCTACAGTATATGCTACCCAATACCCAACATACCAAGACCAGCTAGAATAGTTCCCCTCATAATATGGGGATGAACAATAAGAAACCTCACTATCCACCACACTCCCAGGCTCAGCCACCTCTAGCTCAATCGCCTACACCTTTAACACCTAAAATTCAACTCTTACGAGATGAAGTCAAGATGTTGAACCTATGCACCACAAGCTACGGGCCACAAAAACCATCCTACAATGAACTCTACAATGAGCTAGTTCATCCATCCATTCCTATCCCACCTTACCCCTACCACTTTGAGATCCCAAAGTTTGACAAGTACAAAGGTAAGGAGGATCCTAGAGAGCATGTTAGTAACTATCGCTCAGCTTGCTACTAGCTCCATAGTAGCAACCCCCTGATGTTGCGAACCTTCTCCCTTTCCCTCATAGGACAAGCCTTAGATTGGTATAACATGCTACCATGGCATAGCCTTTATACCTTCGAGCAATTAGCAAACACCTTCTTGGAACACTTCTCAATTAACATTAAGAAGAAGATAACCTTTTCAGATGTCTATGCTTTACGACAAGCTGACGATGAACCTATCACTGAGTTTGTATCTAGATGGAGAGCGATCATCCATGACCTCACCCATAGCCTTCCTACTATAGAGCTAGTGACACTCTTTTCCAAGAGTTGCCACAAACATATTTCTACCTCTCTACAACTTCACCAAAGCCGCACCTTCGAGGAAGCCATTTCACAAGCAAAAGTTATCGAAGACATTAAAGTCCAATCCAAAAAAATTAAGTTAAGATCGAAGCCTAACTACAATTCCAACTTCTATTTTAATAGAAATACACCTAACCAACCATATCCTTGACCTCCACAAACCAACCAAGTGGCAGCTGCTACCTTAGCACCAACACCAAGCCCACCACCTTATGTTCCACAACAACAAGTATTCCAAACCAACACACCTCCCCCACCTAGGCCTCAATAGTCCTGAGGTATGCATCCATAGGGTCCACAACGTAACCTCACACCGCTATCCAAACCTTTACCCACCCTCTTTCATAGGTTACAAGATGGTGGACATCTTCTTCTACCCGACATCCGACCATTAGATCCAAATGCACCTAAGCCTCATGGATACAATGAGCAACTCTATTACCCATACCATAGATAGTGCATGACCATGACATCGAGTCATGTCACTCCTTCTGTACCCAAGTGCAAGACCTAATTGATAGGGGTACCATTCAGGTATCAAACCCTTTAGCCCCACAAAACCAAAACCTAGGGATCTTTTAGAATCCTCTACCGGACCATAGAGGAACCAATCCCCAAAGACCTCCAACCAATCCGCCAGGACCACCTCACCAAGTGAATAGTGTCCAACATGATCCTCCATCATGTGGAGTAGTAGGTATGATAAACCTTACCACATGGAACCAACGATACCCATCATGCTAGACCACACCTATTGTATCTCCACCTACCCAATTTACATCACCACAGGTTTCCCAAATTCCTAGCACTGTACCGCCTCCACCTCAAAATGTGATTACCATCCATGGTAGCCTCACCCATCAATTACGTAATGCCCCTACATGATTATCCATATTTGACCTTTTACAACAATCTCAACCCCACCGTGAGGCATTGAATGACATTTTATGGTCTATAGATTTGGAAACACATGATACAAATGCATTTGTAAATTTCATAGGGAACATCCTGCGATGCCTCTAGCCATCCATTAGTTTCCATGACCATGAGATAACAGAACTTGTAGGAGAAGGAGCTTATCCCCCTCTCCACATACAATCCAATATCAATGATATCACCTACAAGTGGGTCCTTGTTGACATGGGCTCATCCATTAGTATCATATCTACAGTAGCCCTACACCATTTACATATATCGCCAGCCCATTTTGCCACACCTTCCCTCGATCTACGAGCATTCGATGGTTCTATGAGACCTACAGTAGGATCCATAGTACTACCTATCCGAGTAGGTATCCATACCATTTCCATCCTCTTCCATATAATCCAATGGGAGATGCAATACAACATCCTTCTTGGTCACCCATGGATCAGAGATATGCAATGTGTCCCTTCCACGCTACACCATTACCTCAAATACATCCATAATAGACTTGTCCATTACATCCTAGTTGATGGAGACCCCTTTAAGTTCTACAACATTGTAGACCTCCCACCTGCACCATCCTTCTCATCCATGTAGCTCTTCCCTATTTCTTCCCATCAGTCAGTAGGAGCATCGACATCAGCTCCTACATCCACCTCATTACCCCAATATTCATCAAGGACACGTGCATGTTAGTATCAACACCCTTAGCACCATCATTAGCAGTGCCTAATACCCCTACCATACCATTTTCACCTCCCGTATTATGGCCACCACCACCATCCCAACCTTCATCCTCTACGAAATCACCTACGGTACCGACACCGCAACCACCATCCACATTGCACCCTGTCACTTCACCCCAAGCATCCTCTTCGATGGAAGCACCTATCCTCCCTACACCGTGCACACCTCCTCTTCCTTTTCATCCATGGCCTAGGTCATTCACTTCCCCATGTCATCCAGTATCCACTTCACCACCTTCGCAATTCCCATAGGCCAATCACCCTATACCAGCTACTATGGCTGAATGCCATGAGTGGGAACATTGAGCATCTCACTTAGATGACCAATTGTTGCACCCTTCTAGTGCTACCATTAGAGACTCCTAAACTTCACCTTCATCATCTGAATCGGATTCACCACCGCATTCACCAGAACATGCAACACCATGCATATCTGTGTTTATGACAAACTCAGGTCCAGGGGATTACAATGTGCGTGACGCCCACGTATGCCCACCCATTATCCAATCCGCCCAAGACTTTGGCCACCCCTCAGCTTTGGTCTTAACTATTAGAATAGTAGTGCAATTAGGATCCCCTAAGAATCATACCAACTTTGTTTATGCCAGAGTTGACTCCTCGCTCCCACCTATCGTATCTCCACCATCCCAATCCAACTTGTGTGGTACAATTGATCACTTGGCTAATCCCTACTTTACCTTATGCTACCTTCGATGCTTCCATTGGCATGGATTTGGGCTAGGCCATTATGAGCAAGGGTTACGTGCACCCATCAACCCTCATGTCCAATCCCCTATCGATAAATCTGGCTTAGGTTATCGTCCAACCACCATCCATACATTAGAAGACGAGCTCCAAGATTTATCCTTGCATCCTTCCCCACTTCTGACACACACCTTGGAAGAATATATTGATATGGATATCTTAGAGGACACCCCTTCACCCAAATCTACCATTATAGTCCCTGGTGATTTCTTCCAAGAGCCCTTCATATCTGACACCACCTCGTCATGTTGTGTTGATGAATTGACAAACCAATTTGCTATGCTATCCTTAAAAATACACTACCCAGAGCATGACATGGTATCTCCACCACCATCACCAACATACTTAGCTCCATTCCCACCTATACATCGACAACTTCAATGAGCTACCACTCGACCATGATCTCCACCAGTCATCTTGCATCCTCCTCTAAGCCTTTTAGGATGCTCATAGGTTGTCGAGTTGTCATCACCAGAATCTTCACCGCCTACATCTCCCACAACATCAATTAATATGGTCTAAGTGGATTTTTTATCCCCACTATGATACACACCAACCGACATGAGATGATACACCAAACCCAAAATTCATTGATCTTGCCCACATCTCACCCATACTAGCACCTCAAGACTTCCTACTCTCACCACATGTGCTACGTACTACAAATGCTCCTTCATCATCTATGCCACCTCATATATCATAGGTCCACCACATGAAATTTACCTAGATGATGAATATGAACTTATCGAGGCCATCGATGACCTCCATATTATTCCAATTCTAGAATAATTGTGTGATGGTTCCCACATGCTTATTGAGGAAACCATCGACGTTGACATAGGTGATGATCCTAAAAATCCTCACATAGTCAAATTAGCCACTAGCCTCTCTCCTGAGGAGTGCATCCTATTCATAAATTTCCTTCGCAAGTATATCCAAGTTTTTGCATGGTCATACAAGGATATGCTAGGACTCGATCCTGCTCTAGTAGTTCATAACCTTACACTCGATCAAAATGCCAAACCTGTAAGGCAAAATTTATGTCGCATGCACCCTACCATTGCATTATTAGTAAAAATTGAGCTCCAAAAGCTCTTAGACGTAGACTTCATAGTACCCATAGACTACCCTGAATGGGTCTCTAACATGGTCCCTATACCCAAGCCTTCCGGTGACGTTCATGTTTGTACAGATTTTCATGATTTAAACAAAGCCTATCCCAAAGACAACTTTCCTCTACCTAACATCGACTCACTCATCGATTCCATCACGGGCCATGAGATGATATCTCTAATGGATGGATTTTTAGGTTATAACCAAATTAAAATCAATCCTACCGATCAACACAAGACGTCATTTACAACCCCCTAGGGGACCTTCTGCTACAAGGTCATGCCATTTGGCCTTAAGAATGCTGGGGCAACCTACCAACATGCACAATGACCTACATTTTCCATGATTACATGCACAAAATCATGGAATACTATGTAGATGATCTCATTGCTAAGTCCAAGAAATGCTCAGAACATCTTGAGGATCTTCATCAAATATTTGACTGCCTACTAGAACACAATGTCCGCCTCAATCCAAAAAAGTGTGTCTTTGGTGTTACCTCAGGAAAAATCCTAGGATTCATCATCACCCAACGAGGCATTGAAGTCAACCCTAACAAGGTAAAAGCCATCATCGAGATGCCTCCACCTACTACCCTAAAATAGTTGCATAGTCTTCAAGGCAAGATCACCTCTATCCACCGATTTATAGCATAATTGTTTGACAAGTGCAAACCCTTCAACCACCTACTACAAAAGGGAGTAAAGTTTAAATGGGATGATAACTTCCAGCAAGATTTTGATGACATCAAAACTTATCTTACTTCACCACCAGTTATGTCACCCCCACATCCGTAGCTACCACTCATCCTATACATTTTAGCTACATATTTTGCACTAGGCACACTCCTAGCCCAAAAGAATGCACTCAACAAAGAGCAAGCTATTTACTACATCAGTCACATGCTAGTTAGCTACGAAGCTAGATACGGATACATGGAGAAACTATGCCTAGCTGTAGTATTCACCACCCAGAAGTTACGTCACTACATGCTTAACCATACTACCTTTGTCATCACCCGAGACAATCCCCTCCGCTACATGATGAACAAAAGCTACCACAATTCTCGCACAACTAAGTGGATCATGCTTCTAACCGAATTTGACCTCGAATTTGTTTCACAAAAATCCATCAAAGGATAGGTTATAGCAGACCAACTCATAGAAGCTCCCTTGTATGATGACCAACCCCTCCTCATTCAGCTCTTGGATGACTCCATATTTCACATAATAGAAGATGAAGAATATGTGGAACCAGAAATGATAGCCGACTTAACACTATTCTTTGATGGCTCTCAATGCATGCATGCTAGGGGTGCAGGCATTGTATTTTTCACACCTGAAGGTGAACCACTTCCTTTTTCATTCAAGTTGGATTTCCCTTGCATGAACAACAACATAGAATATGAAGCTCTAATCCTCGGATTAAAACAAGTGCATTCCATGCACATCAAATACCTCCACATTATAGGTGATTCCATTTTAATCGTAAACCAAGTACAAGAGATCTGGAAATGTAATTGCCCAATCCTCCAACAATACAAGCACATTGCACAACTCCTCTATCGATTTGAATGGTATGACATTGAAGCCGCACCACGATCCTCTAATCATTTTGTGGATACAATGGCCTCCTTAGGATCATTAATCCCATAAAACCCAACATCAACAACCACATCCATAATAATTCATACACTCACTCAATCTACCATATCACCTACATCTCCTAAATATGATGGTGGCATTCATGTGGTCGATACCAAACCACATGACCCATGGTTTACGTAGATCAAATACTATATTAAATTGGGATTTCTACCATGCGAATTACCCCATGCTCAGTGTCAAGCATTTAAAAAAAGAGCAATCCACTACACATTGTTGGGGGACATCCTCTATCATCGCAGCTATGATGGCATGCTCTTGTATTTCTTAGAACCGCATGAATCTCAATGGGTTGTACAAGAAACCCATGATGGTACTTGTGGTGGCCACTTCCATGGCATGGCAATCACAAAATGCATCCTTTGCATGGGATACTATTGGCCAAATATGGAACATGACTATTTTGAATATGTAAAGCATTGCATTAAATGCCAACAACACATGCAAACCTAACACATCTCCCATCTCAAGCACTTCAACCTATCCAGTCCATGTGGCCTTTCTCCCAATGGGGCCTAGATCTAATTGGACAGATTACACCAGCTTCCTCAAGCAACCACAAATTTATCATCACTACCACAAAGTATTTTACAAAGTGGGTCAAAGCCATCCCACTGGTCCAAACCACAGGAGCTAAAATTGCAGCATTCATCATAGACCACATCATATGTCATTTTGGAATTCCCTCCCAAATCATTTTTGATAATGGGAAATCCTTTAAGAATAAAACTGTATGGGCCCTGTGTGACAAATTTCACATATATCATAGCTTTTCTACCCCATACTACCCTCAGGGCAATGGCCAGGTAGAAGCCATGAACAAAACCATTTGTTCCATCCTTCGTAAAACTGTAGCAAAATCTCACCGTGACTGGCATAACCAAGTGCCCCTAGCCTTGTGGGCATATTGTACGAGCGTCCATACTCCTACTGGGGCAACACATTTTTCACTTGTATACGAGGCTGAAGCTATCATACCCCTTGAACTTGAGATACCTTCCTTAAGGATATCTATGAAGGAATTCATTGATGATGATACTACTCACCAAGCTCATTTAGATCAATTAACACTTCTCGATGAATGCCACATTCATGCAATCGAGCACACATGAGTCTATCAATATCACCTTCACCATGCCTACAATAGTAAGGTACATCAGCACGAGTTTAAAATTGACAACTTGGTTCTCAAGGAAAACCAGCAAATCATGAGTCAGCCTCGCCAGCAGCGAGACAAGTTTACCCCAAACTGGTTAGGCCCATTCATTGTTACACATAAATATGGTTTAGGAGCATATCATCTGGCCAATATTGAAGGCCTTAATGAGCCTAAACCCATCAACATATTGCATCTCCGTGCATTCAATGCCTAATACACAAAGGCATTCATCATCACAAGTAGCACACATTACTATTTACAAGTCACTAAGCACATCACCACGTAGGTATGTTATTTTGCTTTAATATTTCACTATACATGTACTTTCATATTTATGTCATTTTTATGCTATGGGTATTTGTTTTTCCTTTTGTAGGATTCACATCATCAGTAGGAGAGTACTACAACATCTTTATGCATTACCATGTAGAACCCTCCACCACCATAGTCTGTACCCATTACATCGGCTGACCTAGCCCAACCATTACCTATCATTCACCCTAGGTAGATGTCACATTCATCACACTCGGACCATCACACACCATCCCACCATGTGTCACCTCATCATCAAGGTTCTTCCTACTCACCCCATTCTAGAGACAGCCAGATCTCCATGTCTTCCTTCGATGAGAAGGAGGAAACCTCCAACACCCATCCACGTGGGTCTCCTCCTCATTTATCTAGAGAGGCAAGGAACCCATACTACCCAACTAATTCTCCACATCATCCCATGGGCGCCTATCATCCACCAAATAGAGGATACACTCCTCAACAAACCCTCCCTCCAGGCCTACCACCTCCACTCTCAAGTGGAGAATCTTCTTACGCCCAAGCCTTGCAAGCCCGCATGGCCCAAGCTACCCAAGCTGGCCATGTGCACATGCCCCCATCCCATTCATACCATCATCCAGGACCATCTCCCATGCCACCCATATTATAGGCCCCCTCTTCACCATTCCAAGGTTTACCACTTCACCGAGCTTCATAGCCTCCTAGATCATTTCACCTTGCTACCTCTTCATCACGACCCCATCCATCCATCCCTACACATCGTGATGCCACTTTCACACTAGAGGCTCATTCACCACCTTCACCAGTTCCATTATCACCTAACCAGGAACTCCAACATATCCTCACCCATGTGGAAGCCCTAGAGCTCCATATGAGCCACTATTAGTGCCATATTCCTACTCATTGACCTATAACACCACATACCTCATCGCCACCTCGTAGATCCATTCTTCACCCCAGGGTTTGCCCTACATCGGACTCTCGACCTAGGCCTCCCTCATCAGACTTCACTCCACCTCATACTCCCTCACCCTAGAGAGAGTACTATACCTACCCTATGACATTTCCACCTACCCCACTATCCGAGATGTTTTACCACCTGATGCACCAAGGCCTCCTGGCTCTCCTAGAGACCCAACCTATAGATCCATCATACCCTAAACCATGCAACTACCATGAGAGTGAATACTGCATCTACCACCACCATCCAGGCCATGATATCAAAGAGTGTAGATCATTTGAAACCCTGGTACACAACATACTACATGGTACTCACCCAACATCACCTGAGCCAACCCCTCGAGCCACCCGACTGCTCAGTCCTCCACGCCGCAACATTCCACAAACCCGACTATCCTAGGAATCCATGATACCACCTTCCCATTACATCCATAATAGGGCAAATTATCCATGTCCCACCATTATTTCACCCCCTCATGCGCATCTTGACCCGCACCATTTTACCCATCAGTAGGTCCTCTTCTATCATCTCCACTACTACTTCCTCTACTTCTTCTCATCTCTTCGTGTGGTTGTATGGTCACGCTTTGAGTGGCTACATACCTACATTGATCTAACCCCTTTCTTCTACCATTCCTCAACTTTGGTAATCCTCTTGGTCTTGTTGGTTACCAAAGTATATTTCTTCTATCTTCTTCCAGTTGTATATTCCATCATCGTATTCCTCTACCTTTTTTGGCATTACCGCATGCAGTGCCACAAATTATAGTTTCTACACACCCCACACACTGGGGCAACCTTTATCATGCCATATTGCTTTGGCCATCATCAAACAATACTATTCAGTTGTACATAAACCTTCCAAAATTCTCCTTCTACACATCATAACTTTCCTCTTGTAGATATTGCATTTCCACACTTGCATCATTTACATTACATCCATTGCACATATCCATATGTTTTTCATGTTAATTTCATTTTCAGTTTGTACATTCTTCCTCCAAAAATGTGCCTTCAACAGGAATAATACATGCACTTGTTAGCATCACCACTTGGATGTCCATTCCCCCTTCTCAAGAGTAGGGTTTACATAGGTGTCCTGTTAAGCTTTGACTACTTACTAGTTTAGTCAATAAAATGTCACCCCTAGATGACAGGTTTTACATTCTTCTTATGGTTCTTTAGGCTGGTTCAACTTCTCTCATGTACCATTCACAATAGGTTACACATTAAACACATTTTGAGCCTAGGAAATATGACACCTTGAGTAAATGTCACCATCTAGCAAACGGTTTCCCCCGCTCGTCCTATCACTTGCATGGTCAACATACGACATGGGGATAAAAAAAGGGATAAGCATAAGCAAAAGTAAAATATCAGGGTAGAAAACAAAAGCTAATGCCCATAGAATAGAAAGAAAGAAAAGAAAAAAGAAAATAAAGAAAAAGAACAAGAAAATAGAGAAAAGAAAAAGATAAAAAAAGCACCACAATAAATAGGTCAACAATAGATGAGGGGCAGAAAAAAAAAGGAAAAGCCTCCTAATATCACCCATGTTATGCTTCATCACCTTTGGTCCTTAGGTTTAACATAACACCATGGGATAATTTCCATCGCTAGCAATAGGCTCCAAGAGCCTACCTACCAGTGGAATAGTCTTACAAGTGGTGACATATCTATTACATTAGCTACCCACTTTTGTATAGATCATTGTTCATGTATGGATGAGCTAGCTAGTTCGATCATGTCTACAATGGGTTAATCCTACCTCCCTCAAAATGGATAAATGAACCTCACTCATTTACACACATAGGTCCATGACATATTCTGAACTAGTCCGATTAGTTATGAGTTGCCACATAAACTCACACAGTTTGGAGTCCGAAGTTTGATTGCCAAAACTACATTGGTCAAAGCCATTACATGTCTCCTATACCATCCTACATCTATGAGATAACGGAATGGATAACATCCACATAGGTACATGTAATGATACAAGTGTTTCCTCTGTGCATTTTAACATTCCCATACATGCATCTATGTTACATAGATTCATCAAGGATTACATTATTTTTTTTTGAAAATTTTGAAAAAAGCTTGCATTAAAACAAATTACAGTTACAAGAGGGAGAAAGGGCATCCCAACCAAGAGCAAAGAGACCAGAAGAACAAAGGGCACGAAAACGCGACAAGTCGCGAAATTACGACACCAAACCTAACAACCGCCGCACCATGACAACCGGTCACGAAAACGTGACATGTCGCGAAATCGTGACATGTCGCGACATCGCGACAAAATAGCGCCGAGGCCACACAACTCAAAAAATGTCGTGAAATCACGACAGCACAGCTCCAAAGCACCCAAACTCCAAAAACGTCATGAAATCGTGACGAGAAAGCCAGAAGGCACCTGCTCACCAAAATTGTCGCGAAATCGCGACGAGTTCTCCCTTAAACAGCAACCTTGAGAAAGTGTCGCGATATCACGACGGCTTTTCCTTAAAGCCCCAGTTGGCCAGAAGTGTCGCAAAATCACGACAAGAATTCCAATTGGCGCCCCTTCCGCAAAAGTGTCGTGAAATCGCGACATGTTCTCCCCCATGGTGCCCTTTTCTTAAACTAGTCACGAAATTGCGACGTTTATCCTTCATGCAGTTTGTTCTCCAGAACTGTCGCGAAATCGCTACAAGTTTGCCCCTTTGCTTGCTTTCCTTAAAAATGTTGCGAAATCGCGACAGATTATCCTTTGAGAAGCTTTTCACAAAAAATGTCGCGATATCGCGATGTTTTTTCCACTTAACGCAATTTTGCTCAAAGCGTCGCGAAATCGCGAAAACTTTCCTCCAACAGCGAAACCAAAAAAAAAGGTCGCGAAATCGCGACATGTTCTCCCCATGGTGCCCTTTTCTCAAACTAGTCACGAAATCACGACGTTTATCCTTCATGAAGTTTGTTCTCCAGAATTTTTGCGAGATCGCTACGGGTTTGTCCCTTTGCGTCCTTTCCTCAAAAATGGCACGAAATCGCGACAAATTTTCCTTTGAGTAGCTTTTCACAAAAAATGTCACGATATCGCGACGGTTTTTCCCCTTCACGCAATTTTTCTCAAAGCGTCGCGATATCGCGACGCCTTTCCTCCAGCAGTAGAACCAACAAAAAAGGTCACGAAATCGCGACACCTTCTCATCAAAGACCGCGACGACGCAACAAGTCACGAAATCGCTACAATTTTCCTCCCAAGGCCGCGACAACAAAAAAGGTAGCGAAGTTGCTACAGTTGTCCAAGAAAGGTCGCGACAGAGCAGCATGTCGCGAAATCGTGACAGCTTTCCAAACAAGGTCACGACGGTGCAATATGTCACGATATCATGACAAAAACTAACCTTAGCCATTTTTGAGCTCATGGATGCAGGGATCGTTCCAGACCACTTCGAATCTCTTCATCTATCATAGGCATATCACTGTGCAGTTGAACACCTACCTCTTTCTCAGCACCCATCTTCGCAAGGAAGTCAGCTACCATGTTCAAATTTCTACTCACATACACAGGGATAACATCATCTAACTCCCTCCATAACTCCTTGATTTGGGATATCAAAATCCGCAGTCTCCAAGCTTTTAATGAGAAATTCTACAAGCAATCAAGAGCGCCGATCAGGACTTGAGAATCTGATTCAAGAATTATCCTTCGATAACCCTGCTTAATAGCCCAGATAGACGCTGACTTAATGGCAAAGGCTTTGGCTTCATTGTTCCTGGCTCTGCCCAATCCCTGCAATTCCTAGTAAAGAACCGCACTCGAGTGATCTCGACATACAACACTAATTCGTGCGCTGCCCGGGTTGCCTTTTGCAGCCCCATCAGTATTGATCTTGATCCAGCCCACAGGGGGAGTTTTCCAGCATGCTCTACCTTGCCTCTCATGTCCCTCAACCCCCTCTTCAAGATGCCCAAGAGCAGCCTGATTCTCTTCATCAACATAAATAGAAACAGTTTCTGTGACTTTGCTCTAGATGACCTGCCAAACGCCGTCAATCGAGGAGAAAGTGTCTCTAAATATCCGAGCGTTTCTCTCCAACCAAACTTGCCACCAAATGAAGAGAAAGCCTAACTGCCAGCCAGTTCGGAGAGCTATGGAATTGAACCTGCCCCTTTTCCATTTTTCCCAAATATTGGTACGATTGAAAACACCATTAGCCTGGAGTTTAAATTGAGAGAACCAGCGTTCCCAAATCTGATGAGTAAAAGGGCACTCAAAAAACAAATGATCTGCAGCTTTCCTCATGTTGGAGGCATAAAGCACATTGAGAGGGGCCATTGAAACCCCTACGTCTGAGATTGTCAAAGGTGAGAAGTCCATTATGCATAAGTTGCCAAGCAAAGAAATTCACTTTCGGCCAACCCTTTGAATGCCAAATCCTTCTCCAATGCTAAACCGAAAAAGAGTGTGGGGGAGGCTCCGGGAGGATCTCTTCATATTCAGCTTTAACTGAGTAGACCCCAAGGCTTCCATAGCCCCAGGCTAATTCATCTTCCTCGTCCCTCCCCGTGAGGAACCTTTCTGACAGGATTTTTTGCAGGATGGGCGCCAACTCCGGAGAGATAGTAATTGGCCACTCCTCCCACCGCTTAAAATTTTTAAATTTATACCCCCCCAATTGACTGGTAAGTAGATAATTATCAATATGGATCCAGCCCTGGGCTTCTAAGGTGGTCATGATTGGTTGTAGCTCAGGTAACATGACAATAATGGGCGGATGTTGGTCCCAAGAGTCAGTCCAAAAACGAGCCTTGTCTCCTCTCCCCACTTTCCAGAATAATTGATATTTGATAATCTGGGACCCAAGCTTGAGAGTCTACCACACTAAGGATCCAGTCCCTTCCAAGGGAAAGCGACCCACCTCATTGGGATGAACATGCCCCAAATATTTACTGGAAAGAATTCTGCTGAAGAGGGAGGTTGGCTGAGAAATCCACCTCCAATACAGTTTTCCAGCCAAGGCTCTGTTATTAAGCTTAGAACTTCTCAAGCCCAGCCCTCCTTTGTCCTTAGGCTGGGTAACTTTGTCCCAACCAACCAAGGCCCATCTTTTCTTCCATTTTACGCCTTCCCATAAAAATCTTCTAGCCATTTTGTCCAGCTCTTTCCAGATGGTATGAGGGGCAGCCAGTATTAAGAATTTATAGATCGGCAAAGCCTGTATAACTGACTTCAGGAAGGTTAATCTACCCCCGTAGCTTAGCCATTTATGGGCCCAATGATTCATTCTGGCTTTGATGCCTGCCAACAGATTCTTCCAGATGTCAATTTTTAACTTTTTGAAATGAAGGGGAATGCCCAGGTAAACAATTGGAAGAGAGGTCCTTGTGAAGCCTAGGATCTCAATAACACGCTCCTGTAGCCGTTGGTCAAGATTGAAAAAGACCACTTTGGACTTCCTGTCATTTAGAACCTGATTTGAAGCCCTTAGGTAGAAATTCAGAGTATCTCTGATTCCTCTAGCTTCCCGAAGAGTGGCCACACCAACCAGGCCAGTATCGTCCACAAATTGCAAGTGAGTCAGAGTTTCCTCCCCAACCTTGATACCAGATAGTAGACCTTGTTGCCTTCTCCTCAGAAACAGTCTGCCCAAACCTTCAGCCAAGAGAAGGAAGAGATAGGGAGAACAAGGGTCTCCCTGGTGAAGACCACGAGTGGCACCGAAAGGATGCGAGGGAAGGCCCTTGATGAGAACAGAATAAGAGGGAGAAGAAACACAACTCATAACCCAATCAATCCATTCCTGAGAAAATCCAAAGGCAGCCATCATTTTCGCCAAGAAGCACCACTCCACCCGGTCATAAGCCTTGGACATATCCAGTTTAATGAACATTCCTTTGTTGCCCGAGGTTTGCATTGAATGGATGGCCTCCTGGGCCAAAACCACCCCATCCAAGATTTGTCTTCCCTCAACAAAGCCCCCTTGTTCAGGAGAAATGATGTTGTGAAGAAGGGGTTTAAGCCTCTCAGCCATTATCTTAGTGATGATTTTGTAAATCACATTGCATAAAGCAATAGGCCTAAAATCAGAGATATGAGTCCCCGCTTCCCCTTTTGGAATTAAAGCTATGAAGGTGTGATTGATCGCCCTGAGAATTCTTCGATTGGATCTGGATTCCTCAGTAACACCAAAACATCCTCCCCCAAGGTGTCCCAGAAAGCCTAAAAAAATTCAATAGGAAAGCCATCTGGACCAGGAGATTTTCCAGTACTCATACCAAAGACCACATTTCTCAGTTCATCCCTTTCAATGGGTCTAAGCAGGGCCTGATTGTCTTCTTCAGAGATAATAGAAGGAATAACATTAAGAACTTTGTTCTGAGCCTCAACATCTTGCTCCATACTTTCCTTAAAAAGTTTAGAAAAGTAATCGATTGCATGGGAATGCATGCCAGGAAGAGTATCGAAGACATTTCCATGTTCATCTTTAAGAGCTTCCATATTGTTCATCTGTCTCCTAGCACAAGCTGACCGATGAAAAAATTTGGTATTTCTGTCCCCCTCTAATAACCAAGTATTTCTAGCCCTCTGTTTCCAGTATATCTCCTCTTGGTTATCAAGGTCCTCAACCGCTTTACGCAGTTCATCATCTTCAAATTTGAGTTGCTCAGTAATTGATCCTTCCCTAAAAAGTTTCTGAACCTCCTCCCATCTAGCCACCAAGGGGGCCCTTTGGGACTGGAAATCCGACTTGTTTTCTTTCCTCCACTGTTTCAATTGAATTTTGACAAATTGAAGTTGTTTATGAAATTTGAACATTGCTGTCCCAAAAGGTGGACGGCCTTCTGTCCACCATTGAGTAATTTTCTGTTGAAGATCCTCCTTTTGTAACCAAAAATTCTTAAATTTAAAAGGCCTATGGTGCTGCCCTCTCGAAGTCCCTCCCTCTAGCAAAATGGGAAAATGATCCAAAATAGGGCCCTCCAAAATCTGGAACTTAAAAGTCCATTTAACAAAATCCTCCTCCGAGACCAAAAAGTGATCTAACTTGACCTTCCTGCTATGTGGCTCCTTTCTCTTGTTTGTCCAAGTGAAAAAAACACCAGGGCCTTGAACATCCACTAAATGAAAGGCCTGAACTTGGGCAATCAGAAGCCGGTCCCCTGGATCCAAACAGGGGTGCCACCTTCTTGGTCATGAACAGATAATTTTGCATTAAAATCCCCTGCAATAATCCAGTCATAACACTCCCTGTATGCCCTCATGTTGTGAACAGCTTCCCATTGGAGCCTCTGGCCATCTAGGTCTTGGGCCCCGTAAAAGTTGGTGATTAGGACCTGCTCAGAAGTGAAGTTATTTCTGAAGAGAGAAGTAAGAACACCCCTGCAAGCTATATGTTTTAAAGCAGTCCAGTCCAGAGGGTTCCAAAGGGTAACAATTCCACCTGAAGCTCCTTGGGCAGCCACATCCATATGACCAGCTCCCCGCCAGATTTTAGTAGCAGTTTTACTCATAATATCTAAAGACATTTTGGTCTCCTGAAGAAGCAAAAAGTCTGTTTTACGGTTTTCTAAGAGTCTTTGAACAGCAGATTGATGGGTTCTACTGTTTAAACCCCTTACATTCCAAGATTGAATAATCATTGAAAACCTTGAGAGCAGTAAGAATCAATGGTCCTCACCAATCCTCCATTGATTAGCTTATCTCCTTGCGCTGTTAGTAGATCCTTATTGGATTTTCTTCCCGCTCCTTGAGAGTTATTGTTTCTAGATCTCTTCTCCACCTGGGTAATCCCTAAAGCAGGCCTTTCTCTATTTTTATTTGCATTTCCCATGGTGACATCTTTGATAGCCGTGTCGTGCTGGGAGTGTATAACCAATGCCCCCGGATTCTCCGACTACGATTCTCATCCGCACGACCACTGTTCTACTACAGGAGTAAATGAAGGAGAAACAAGAGGTGGAGTGTTGTCATTCACACCATTCCCATCCACTCCATCCATAGTTTGGTCCTCTTGATCCACTAATGACTTAAAAATTTCATATCGATTGTTTGGCTTGAGCTGCACCTGCTCCTTGCCATTTTTCTTTTTGTTTCTCTTTTGTTTCACCTGTTCAAAGCCATCCTGCTGAGCATCAGGACCTGGAGAATTGCTAGAAGGTTCATTGATAGGACTGGACTCACCCTCTCTAGGGCGGTTTGACATTCCGCTTAGAACCTCCATTTTTGTGCTCAATATGTTTGGTCAGAACCTTGCCAAATGTCCATGCTTATGGCATACTCGGCACCTGAAAGGTAGGGCCTCATAGTCTAGCTGTTGGATCCAGGGTACTCCTGCTAGCTCAAGTTCCACCTCAGCTGGGAGAGGCTGACTAATGTCCATCTCTACACATATTCTAGCAAAGACAGCAGTATTTCCCTCTATGGTATCTTTGGAGACTCCCAAAAATCTGCCTAGGGAATTACCTATTATTTTCAACACCTGCTCACCCCAAAACTCCATCGGGAGAGTGTACAGCCGAATCCAGACCGGGACAGCCGTGGGTTCGATGCGGGGGTCGAAACCCACTCTCCAGGGTTGGACAAATAACCCTGCTGGTCCGTGGTTTCTCTTTTCTGATTCAAATGCTCTATTTCTATCTGCTAAAGAAGAGAAACTAATGATGAAATACCCATTGCTTATAGGCCATAAAGAGTACTCACCGTGTGGCTCCCATTTCTGGTGAACCCAGGTATGCAGAAAATTCATTGTGGTCCAGATGCCCATGAATTTGCAGATCAAGTCGTGATTAGCTCGGTAGACGATTGTATCTTCGACCAGCATTGGTTCTATAAAAATCTTAGGCCTGGAAGTGGATTGTGGGAGGCATCCATTAACGCGGTGAGCATTTGGACCATTGCCAACATTCTTGAGTATCATTTGAAAAGCATTCTGCTGAGCTCCATCAGTGGAAGGCGAGGGGTTATCTTTCAACTTCTCAGCATATGAAGTCTTTCTCCCAACAGGAGAAACTGGAGGAGACCCCATCGGGCCCTCCCGGGACCACGAATGTACCTTCAGATGAATTCAAAATCAACCCCCCAAAGCCCCTGGCAAGATCTTCGAGCCAGAATCCCTCGAGCAACACCAGACGCCTTCACAGAAATTTTCCCGCCAAATCGCCAGAGCCCATCAAACATGAAATGGTATTCAATATGCAAGTATCAAGGATTACATTATTGCATTTACATTACATGATTCACATTAAATATTAAATCAAGGCATTCATCATGCATATACAATCTTACACTCCATCATTTACATTACATGCATTTACTTCAAAAATCATTTCACATTTTCTCACCTCACACTGCATTCAAAATAAAATCATGCAAGTCTACTATATTGCATTCTCATACTTCAATGTGATAATAGATCTAAACCACAATACACATGAATATCCATTCATCATATATACTTACAAATCATGTTTTGATATCTACGCAAATATAAATAAAACACATTGTAAAACCATAACACATGTATATATAATAGTCAAAATCAATATATATATATATATATATATATATATATATATATATCATCCATCAAAAATACCCATAGGCTACAAACTGGGACTATGCCCATCATCTATCATCCAAAACACCCATAGGCTACAATCAATAATAATCCTAGCTACCACCAGGAGTCTCCCCATGTCCCTCATGGCTCAACTGCATCTCTATAGCTCTGCTTGACTCCACCCTAGCTCTTATAGCCTAAACCATAGTAGGTGAATCTCGCACCTCAACCCTAGCACCTACCTACTTCATCAAAGTAGCACTATGATGGTTGTGATGAGAAGGTACCTGCACTCATGATCCTGACTCATATTGAGTCACCACTTAGCTATAATTAGTAAGTGTGATCCCATGCACCATCAGAGCACACTCACACAATGACCTCTTTGTCAACTCTATAACTAGTAGACCTATCATTTGCTCAATCTCTCAAGAAGCCTCCTCTTATACCAGCTACTAGTTCAGCATATCGGCCCTCATATGTTCTATCTCTACTCTATGCCTCTCTTCCTATAGGTGAAGTGTAATCTCTAACTTATGAACCCTATCTCACAGTTCCTGAGCCTCCACCTTTGCATCCTACCTCTCCTGGACATTGAAGGTAATATCCTCCATATACATAAAAATACCAATCTCAATGGAGTCATCCACACCACCTCTAGTGGTAGACATGCCAACCTCATCTACACCACCCATAGTAGCAAAACCATCACCTCCCTCCTCTATCCCAACTACCTATCCCATGGCCATCCCACCCTCCACAGGATCCACCTCACTAGCCACACGAACCTCCTCCACTCCTACTCCTTGAGTGCTCGGTGCACCACCTAAGCATCATTGCAACCACCATAAAGGAACCTCTCTCTCACTGCTAGCTGCATCCTCTGACCTATCCTGAGTCCCCCTTCTAGATCTCTCCTCTAGTGGAGGTACCCCAACATCATATGCCACCCAACGATTGACAACACCTCTACCAGGCACCCAACTCTACATATCCCACCAAGCCTCAAACTCTGGTGTAGTACTGATATTATCTACATTCAGGATAACCATAGGTAGGTCACTCTCATCGATCCAAGATAGAACCACAAGATGCTCCATCCTATCACCCCATCACCTAAAATATATGACAGGAACCCCTAGAATATCCTGGCATAATACAAACTGTTGCCTCACCTGATCAAACTAGAAATACTTGACCTACTGAGTATATCTCCCCACCAACCATTGACCTTGATTAATGGCATGTAATTGCTCACCATACTCATCCGAACTAAACCCACCAACTAAGGCCTCCACTTAATGTCATCAAGTGTCAAGTCTCCAAAATTGCCCCTCCACAACAAAGGATCACCCTAATGCAACCTCTTAATACCCATCTCTACCTTTGTACTCCATATCAAAGCATAGGGTAAATAATCCTTACCCCTAACATGAACATGGTGAGGTAATAATGATGGCCTCTCGATGGCTATATGCTCCCAGGTCCATACCTACAGCAAGGGAGTCCAACTCAAACCCATATGCCTCACACACACAACATCATGCAACTCTCTGTACACCTAGACCAATAGTGCAAGTGCCCACACAAATACAACCCTACGCTCCACCATGTCACTCACCATATCCAACATATTCTAGGTGAATAGTACCTTGGATATATCAGGCAATGCATAGGTATATATCATCATCATTATGGTACACTAATGCATCGATATCTTGCATCCCTCACCAAAGAACTACTACAAAACTACCGCCTTAATATCATCTGCAACTAATCTAACTAGAACACCCTAAATTGGCAACTTGTAAATTCAGTATATATCCTCTAATGTGATCATCATTTTACCAGGTGGAAAATAAAAAGTGTTCCTATATACATCCCATATCTCGCACAACGTGGATATATATGCTTGGTTGGCATGTATAATCTTGCACTCCCAAACACCTCGATATATCATCCAACCACTCAAAATCATCATCATTATTCATTGATTCATCAAAAATGCTCTTCATATTCTAAACCTAATTTCGTGGCTCGAGCATCTTCACCTGTTCATTCACAAACAAACACAACAAAACATACATTAGTCATCAATCCCATAACACACCATCAATCAAATTTACAAATTAAACAATTTAATTTGACATGCACTTCGAGACATAAATAGTGCACAAGTCACATGGAAAAACATATCAATATCATAGTCACATATTTGGATACCCATTTCATTATTTCATGGAAAATTTTGAACAAATATGAAAAACAATACATATTTTAGCTTCCAACAGTCAAAAATAAAATTCCCCACATACCCACTATGGCACGAAATTCAAAACATAATCAATTCATCTAACATAAAAAAACAAAATGCATTTTTGAATACTCATTTTCCCACTTCACGGTAAAAATGTGCTAATCAACATGAATTTCAAGGTCCATCTGACCATACATGCACCAAAATAGAACACACATCAAAACACACAATCCAAAAATAATAATCATATTTTCAAACACCCATTTGCCCACTTCACCATGAAAGTTCAAACAAATGTGGAAAATAGTATAAATTGGGCTCCCCACAGTTCATTTTCAATTTCACACTACCTACATCTTAGCATGTAAATCAAATATAGGACAAATGAAATCATTTACAAAAATAAATAGCATTTTTGGATACCCATTTTGCCCTTCTACGGTGAAATTATCATCGACTTCTACAAATACTATATCTAATGTGACAAATCTAACAATAAAATTTTACTACCTTATACCCAAAAACAACACAATATAAAAACATGCTAAATGAAGGCACAAAAATATAACAGTCGCATAATGGGATACCCATTTCCTACTTTACCAGATAAAATTCAATAACATATCAACAACAGTACCCCATTCCTCCAAAAATGGATGGTCAAAATTCACATCTTCTCTAACCATTACTAGATCAAACTGGTGTGAAACCAGGTCAAACCTAGAAACAAACTACGTTTGTGGGTACCCATTTGGCTAGTTTTACACTATATGTTCGAATTTCAATAAAAAATTGCAAAAAAATTCAAAACAAGACGAAAACCTCCCCCCTAATTTATTTTTCTATGGAACATTAAAAACACAAAAAAAATGAGACAAAGAGGACCACTTATCGTCGGATCCCCATGCCTGCTTCCAGCTCCAACTCGTCCTCTCACCATCATTGCATTCGAACTCGTCAATCTCCTCATCCATGCATCACCGAATACTCATCTCGAGTGCTCTGCGCAGCTTGTCATTGTTCAAATGACACCCTTCCACCTAAAATTTACCTTAAAAATATCTAAAACTCTAATTTTCCCCCTACCCCATAATTTAGACCTAATTTGCCCCCTAGCCCATAAATTAGGATCCAATTCACCCCCTGCCCTGCAAATTGAGCATATGACCTCCAAATTTAGTCAAATTCATAGCAAAACCCTAGGAAATCATGCAAATGTCCTCCAAAACCCTAAGAACCCTTATAAACTATCCTCTCACCTTATTTTTCATCATTTTTCATCATGCATTGGTATTCTATCAATCGCCATATCATGAAATCACTACATTCCATTCACCTCATTGTTTATTCATTGTTTGAGAGGGTATTCATATCCAAAGTCAGCTTTGCATGCAACCACACAACTAAAAATCCAAAAGTGTGAGTAGCACATTTGTCTACAAATATTTTTGCTGAATATTATCTTATGAAATAATCTCAATCTCAACTAGACATGAGTTATATCATGAGAGCTATGTGTTTTGATGGAGAAATCAATATAAGCATTCAAGTACATCGAGTACATAACAAATGATACATTTGATGTAATCCTAGTGCAACATTTGGAAAATGATTTCTCGACCATGCTAAACTAGTCATGTTTGAATAATCCAAATGTCCCTTTAGATCAAATGGTTTGAAACTTGTTGCCATGTGCTCATCAATCAATAAACAACAAATATTTAGATAGGCCTTTGTCCTATTCATACTTTTAGATCATGTTGATTTGGTCACAAAAGCAAAGCAGGCAAAATTTTCCTATCACAAGCAACTAGTATGATATCAAAAATGTCATATGGACTCAGCAAAAAATGGTGTTGCATCTGTAATCATCCATTTCCATTTACTGGTATTGTTTTCATTCTATTTTATCTCTTTCCTCTTCTCCTCTCCTTCATTCTTTCTTCTTGGCTATCGATCAAGTTGGTATGGTCATGCTTTGAGTGGCTACATAATTATTACTGGATCCCATTCTCCTTCTATCACTTTTCCTCTACATAAACCTATCACATTTTTGTATTAAATTATGCTTCTCATAGTATAGTACAAAAAGGGGTAAAATGTAGACACCTAAAATTCGCACATTATTATACCTACGCACTTGTAGATTCTTTTGGACACTTGTAGGTTAACATAGGCCATCCTAGGTACCCCTAGGCTATTGTAGACCATCGTAGACTATTGTAGATCATCCTATACATGTGTAGATTGTTATAGTCATGCGTAGATAGTTGTAGTCATTCGTAGATAACCATAGAATATCGTAGCATTGCGTAGACTTCCACATACCACTTTGCTAATTTTCACATCCAAAACCCCAATAAGTTAGTAAAATTACATCACAAAAATTTCCCATGCATTGGGATACCTTCCATCAGCTTCCTAAGGTGATACAAAGCCTATTTTCACTCAATTGAGGCCCCCATGGGCTATTAATTGGCAAAAGCAATTATCAAGTCAATTCCAAAAATCTAATTTAATGTTGACTTCACTTAAGTCACATTTTTAGGGTAAAATTGATTAATTAAACTCTTAATCCTTAATTAACACTAATTACACCCTCCCACATGTGTGTAATTAGGGTTTTTTGATATATTTTCCTAAGAACCCTAATCAAGTCCTAATTTGACTTAGGACCTCCTAATCCTGATTAGACCTAATCCTTCCTCACACATGTGTGAGGATAGGATATTTCCTATGAGGAATGTGAGGCCTCCACCTCACAAACCCTAACCTAAATTTGGTTAGACTTCAGCCTAGGGTTAGTTTCCTTAACTCTCCCCCCTGCACCTTGCCATTTTCTATATATAGTGGGCCCAAACCCTCATTTAGACCTCTCTCCATATTATGTTCAAAGTACATAAACTCTATTGAATTCAACATTGAAGTTTGAACAGTTAGATTTTATAGCAAATAGAAGCATAGTAATAGCCAAGGAGCCTCCCTACTGGAGCATTTCAGCAAAATACAACTCACAGTAGGATTCGCCCCCCACCTCGCAAATCTAGTTCTGATTCACCCCTTGGGTGGCGATTTCAGTCTACAAAGCCCAAATCACCTCAAATTTGGTAGGTAAGCTTCCATTTATTGTTCCCAAGTGTTTAGCATCATTTATTGTAAATTTCAATATGTTTTTGTGTCAATTTAGTCTTCATAACCAAGGGGCCTAACCAAGGCAATCCCCCCAACCAACTAACCCCTTTTTGTAGGTTCTTCACAGGTTAAAATAAGGAAATCACCATCAACTACAACCTGGTGGTGGATCTCAAACCCACCTACATTGAGGGACAATAGAAGGTGGTATCAAGATTGTTGTGAAGTTTATTGGAAAATACACCATAAAAGAGAAACTTGTATCTATTGTAACCTATGTCATCTTTAAATATAAATGAAATAAAAATTTCTTGTTCAACATACTTTGTTTTTATGTTGTTAGATCAAATACCACTTTCCACCCATTTCACAAGTTTGTGGGCACCAACCCATAGGAGACACCAATCCCCTTGTGCAAGTTCGTGGGCACCAACCCATAGGAGACACCAATCTCCTTGAGGCACTAACCTCAGATCTAAAGGCACCAAACTTGATCAAAAATAGAGGATGATATACTGGTGTTGGAAGCTTCAAATGGCTAAATTATCCTTCACATTCATTAAGTCTGTTGCTTCCACAAGTCTCACATTGTCTTCTTGGATATGCACTTTAATCTCTGCTCATCATATTATAATCCTTGTTGTACCACTTACCCTAAAACTCATGGACAACAATACCTTGAATTGAGAGATCCTCATTGTATATCTGGATATGACTTATTCTTCATCGGTATAACAATTTTAGATAAAACACATTGGTACCTTCTAAATACCTTATCACTCCTTTTAAAAACTTTATTAAAGACAAAATGACTCATTATATCTCCTTAATACTTTAATCAAATAGAATATATATATATATATATATATATATATATATATATATATATATATATATATATATATATATATATATATATATATATATATATAATTATCTCATGCACTATTCATCTTTGTTGTTGCCTTATTTGTTCACTACTTTTCTCCATGAGATAGCACTCAATGTGATGCATGCACTGCAATGATGATGGCCCAATTTCTTCTATGATGGATCCTCCAAAAATGTTTGCTGCTCAGTCATCAAGAAAATTATAATGATTGCTTGGGTGGTAAGCTTATCTTCCTCCTACGTCATGCAATGACTTCAAACTCTATGGTACTGAATTCTCCAATACTCATTTTTTTTATTCTCTCCACTACTCAAGCTATCTATCATTCACAGTCAATGATGCTCCAATAATCTTAGAACCTTCTCTTTATCTAAGGTTGGCACATTCTTATGACCTCTCCTATTATGATGAAATACTTCAGATTTGATAGTAATACCTTCCATTATGTTGCTTTTATTAGTTTACAATAAATATCCTCTTGATATTTTTGGCACCTCCTTGTCAACAGAGCTTCATAGGGCATTACTGGACTTCTTTTTTATAGATATTAAAACCACATCATACTAGCACTGAAAATAATTTTGCCCTTCGAAGCCTTCTTCAAACCTCCACTATGTTGGTTTCTCCATACAATGTCACCACCTTGCTTTCATTGCACCTTACAACCACTATGTTGGCTTCTCTGAATAGCATAACCACCTTGCTTCCATTACATCTTAAATCCATTGCATTAGCTTCTTCGAACAATATCACCACCTTTCTTTAGAGCCAAACTTTGCTGACCCACACAAGCTCTAGCTTCACTGCTCTGTGTGAGCTTTGACTTCGCTACCCTGTTCTTACTTCAACTTTGTTGCCTTACACAAGCTCTAGCTTTGCTTCCTTACACTAGCTTCATTTGTACTATCTTGCACAAGCTCTAACTTATTAATTTGAAACATCACTTTATAAGGTAACACTTTATAATAAAATGCATATGATATTGATTGCCCAATATCATAGGTAAATTTGTTAAATATCCCTTGAAAAATATATGTTTGCCTTAAATAATTTGCCCAATCACACCACGGTTCGCCAACAACCAAGTTGGCCTTTGACATCAATGATAATTCAATAATTTCAACAAAAAGGTGTCCCATACTACCTTGTAATTACCCAATATGACCAAGTCACATTATATGACCAACTCTGTCAGTCAACAACTATCTCGAAGCTTTTTGTGTCCATACCCATACCTCAACAACATTGGGTGTTTTATTATTTTTCCCGAGTCATAACCTCTCGATGACATAATTAATTTTTTATATTATCCCTACCCTTAGGGAACATACATTCCTTTCTCAAGTATAGGTTTTTTAAAAAGAAACATTTTGAAAACAAGAGCAACTGAATTCAAATAAAAACTAGATTAATACTACTACAACAGAAATGCCACCAACCCTAAGGTTTAGAAATACTCTTTATTCATTAAATTTGCTTTACTAATTTCCTATACCAAAATCTCTACAAAGATACCTTAATTATAAGAGCTTTTGGAGAGTTATAATGCTAACATAAACAAGGCTAGATTATCTCATTTTTAAACTATACGAGCTACTAAATTTTGCTTGCCATAGAATCAATTTTACAAAAATACGGATCAACATGTCACAACATACTCTGGCTATCAGGTTTCATTTTATTTAATAATTAGATATTTTTATTCTATTACTTCTTATTAATATTGAACTTGCTAGCATTGTTTTCATACCCAATCAGGTTGCACATAGGAGGTTTCTTTTACAATATTTTTCTCAATGGGATTCATTAACATGCAAAGTTTGGTACAGGAATTCCTCACATTTTGAGAACCCAATAACAAGTACTTAACAACACGACCCGATTTAAATCTAATTTTTCAAGCATTTAAGCATTAATTCAAAAATTTAGTTTCTCCCTTTTAAAAAGTTTGAAAAAGGTATTTCGAGTTTTTTTGCTATAACACTACTCATGTACTTAAGATATTATTTATGACTTCCATTTAAAATGAAAATGATCAGATTGCTTTCAACTGCAGCTACCCAATCCTACACTCTAGGATATGGTTAAACAATACTTCTTAAATGATGTTGAGGCAAACTGGCTATGCTAGCTTAGGTTAACAAATAAAAGATGCTTTGTAGTTCATTCAAAACTATTTCAAGACTGAAGCTAAGTTTTCATTTGATGTTTAATAAAGACAAAAATTTGGAAGTATTACAAAGAATACCTTCCATACAAAATTTTCTATTAATAAAAGGATAGCATGACAGTTAATATCCTATTTAATTAATAATTTCCAACATCTGATACTGTCAAATATTTTCAATGTCGATTTCCATTACACAATAATGCCAAAGTGGACATAGTTTACAAGAGGGTCTTACCCTTCATTTTTTATACATAAAGAAGTTTCTTTTCTTTTCTAGAGATAAAAACTACTTCCTAGCTATGGTTTGGTTTGCTCACTTGTCTGGATGCTTAGCTATAAAATCCTAACCTATTTCTAGACTCAAATACAACCATACATTATTTATTCATAATTGTAGTTTTGGCTATTGATAACTACCCTACAACATGCTTACGATATATCGTCGCTCACCTACAAGAAATTTGGCACTACCAATCTCATATTCACATAGCAAAACTTTCTCACAAGTTATCCAACATGACGACTATCCAGGCATTTGGTTCATTTCTCGTATAGATGAAGTCATAAGGTGATACTAGGGATCAGATACATCTCAAGATAAATGATTGTGCATTCTTCTATGCAAACACGCATACTATTCTATAGAAATATCAAACAAAAGATTATAAATATCCTTGCTCGAGACATAACTCAAAGAATTCAAACAAAATTCTTTCTTTTTAATCTACCTATAATTACACAGGCAGAACTTCATGAAATCTTCTTGCACAACCAAAAATTATTTTTAGAAATCAAAAGCAATAAGGAATTCATAAGTAATTTATTTTTCTTTTAACCAAAATAGTTTACTCACAGCAACATGGAAGCACTCTACCCAACATTCCATCATTTTCATAACACAAAGAAAAATATTTATTTTTCTTTTACTTCAAAATAGGTAAAGCAACAAGGTTCAATTCATCAAAACAAGAGAAAAAAATCATCTTTTCCTCGCATTGAACCATATAAGACATATTCGTCACAAGGAAAAATTATTTAACATCCAAACTAAAATTTACGCTTCCCAACTCTATCGTGTCGCTTCTCTTCGTTCCTTCCTTGTAGATGTCCAGTCCAGTATGCATGCACTCTTCTCGCACAACACCAAGTATATTTTTAATTTTCCATCACTGCACTCCTCTGCGCTTCGCCTGTTCTATGATTTGCACAATGTGCTTTGGGGTTCATGTTGAGGGGCACCTGAATCTTATATTTTTTTTTCTTGCCAAGAACTATCACCCAATACCTTCTTCCTATAATTCCACTATATGGATAACTCGATGAGTTTCTTACTCATATTTCATGTACAGTGCTAGATAACCGAGTCATTTTCCCCACCACTTCACATGCATAACTTGATATCATGGAAATACAACAAATTTTAGAATTTTTACCTAAGCTAACAACCATTGAGGAGTACGTCTCACATGCATAATATTTATTAAAAAATAGTCTTACCAGTATTTAAACTCTATGCTCAACTATTACTCTTATATTTAAAGCAACACAATAATAATAATATAGGCTTCAACACATGGAAAAATTACTAAAACAAAATAATATTAATAAAAAAGGCTTCAACACATGAAACCCCTTCTTTTTAAAAAAAGAAAATTCCAAATATTAAACACACACATGCCAAAACAAGAAAGTGGCTCCCATCATCATTGCCACCTAAAAAGCATTTCTCATTCCATGCCAATAAGCAACATTCAAACAAACATAACTCATACAGAGATGCAATTTGCAATGCACCTAAATGATATGCAAAGTGTGAGTTTCCATGTGCTCACGAGCCAAATCATCACTTTCCTTTCTTACCTTTTTTCGTTGACTTGCTTCCTTTCATTGATATCTTGCAACTGTCCTGCACTCACAAAGACCATCAACAATACCATGTTTCACAAGAAAAAGGTAAGTTTATTATTTATTTATTTTCATCCATTAATCGTGTGAGGAGGGTCGTTACATCCTCCTCCACTAGAGATAAACATAGTCCCTATGTTTTAGACTAGGTTAAGCAAAATAAATACTTTTGTATATTCATATCTTTTACAAAAACCAAAAGTATTCAAGCAAATTCATTGTTCCCATTTAGCACTAAATATTTCAATCATATTTATCATCATAGAATCACATTTTCTCATGATTGTCATATAATCACATCATAGATTATGTCATATTACAATCAATTAAATATACACCATCATATGTTCCAAAACACTTCACTTAGCTAAAAAAAACTTTTACAAGCTACTCTACTCAGTATCCAATTCTATATCCATTTGCATATATACATATATCATGAAATTATATAAAATTTTATGATAAAGTCTACATCTACTCAAATAAATAAGAAAATTGTTATTGCATATCTGCCACATCTTCCCACGTAGCATTTTTGTCTGAGTAGTGGTCCCATTGGACCCGATATTACTCTATGCTTCTCTTCCTCATATTATTGGTTCTAAAACCAAGTAGGTGAACAGGTCGAACCTCAATATTTAATGGATCAATCATATGTAATTTAGAAACATCCAAAAACATGAGTAAGATCAGAAATATCCTTTCTAAAGAGGAACACATGGAAGACATTATGGATTTTTGATAAGCTTGGCGGTAGAGCTAGTCTGTACATAATAGGGCTTATCTTAGCTACAATATCAAATGGACCCACATATCTAGAGTCAATATTGGAAGATTTTATGGAAATTTTAGTTGGATTCACCCTTAAGAATACTCTATCTCCCATAGAATACTTCCTGAGTGTTCTTTTGAGGTCTACATAGCTCTTATTGTGATCTGCAGCCTCTTTCAGCTTCTATTGAATTCCCTTTAATTGTTCTTCCATTTCTTTCACCATTTATGGTCTGATCACTACCTAATACTTCATATTATCTCAATATAATGGAGTTCTACATCATATCCCATATAGGGCTTCGAAAGGTGTCATACCTAGTGATGCATGGTAATTGTTGTTATATGCAAATTCCACTAGGTATAAGTAGTCTTCCCACTTTGTGTGCTGATCCATGCAATACATTCTTAACATATATTCAAGTACTTGATTCACCCTCTCATTCTATCCATATGTCTTAGGGTGATAAGTAGTATTGATATTCAATTTTGTCCCTAATGCTTGATGCAATACTTACCAGAATTTAGAAGTAAAACAAGAATCTCTATCAGAGATTATAACTTTTGGAAAACCATGCAGCCTTACCACTTCCCTAGAAAAATTACTTGCTACTATGGGTGCATCATCTTGCACATTTCCTAGTATAAAATGTGTGACTTTGGTTAATTTATCCATAATTACTAAAATTGCATCATGCCTGAATCTTGTTTTAGGCAATCCCACTATAAAATCCATTGATACTACTTGCCACTTTTGTGTAGGTATCTCATGTGGGTACAACTTTCTAGTTGGATGTCGATGTTTTGCTTTCACTCTTTGACACTCCAAATATCAAGCCACATAGTTGGTTATATATTTTTCATTCCTAGCGAGTAATAAGATTTCTTCCAATTTTTGAGCATTTTTACCCCTCCTGGGTGCACAAAGTAGGGAGTATTGTGTGCATCCTTAAGGATTGTTTACCTCAATCCTATTGAACTAGAGACGACCAATATAATTTTAAAAAGTAATAGGTCACCCCTATAAATATATTATGCATCCCCTCCAGGTTTCTGCCCACCCTAAGCAATACAAGATTGACAAAATTCATATTTTCCTTACCATATTTTAATTTGATCTATCGGATCATAATGGCATTTTGCCATTGTAGTAATACACCCTCTCCTACTTAGAGCATCAACAACATTATTCTCCTTACCCTTAATTTAATCAATTCCAAAATCATACTCCACTAAGAATTCTATCTAGTGTCTTTTATTTACATTCAATAAGGGTTGGGTAATATATACCTTAGACCCTGGTGGTCTATATTTAACTCAAATGGTTTTTCCAGTAAATATTATTGCTAAATTTTTAGGGCATGCACCACTTATGCCAATTCTAAATTGTGAGTGGCATAATTAACCTCATGCCTCTTAAGTTTTCTAAATTCATAGGCAATAACTGCATCGTATTGGATCAAAAATCTATCAAACCCTTCAATTGATGTGTTCATACAAATTGTAAACTATTTATTAGGATCAAAAAATTATAGGATCAGTGCAATTTTCAACCTTTATTTCAAAACCCAAAAATATTCTTCATATTGCTATATCCATTTGAAGCCTTTTAATTTCCTTTGAAGGTTCATAATGTATTGAACAATTATTGAAAACCCTCTGACTAATCATCTATAATATCCTTTAATTCCCATAAAACTTCACACCTATGTCACATTAGTAGGTGTTGGCCAATCAATAATTGCTTTAATTTTCTTGGGATCTACTACAATCCCCTCAATAGAGATAATATGTCCAAGATACTACACTTGTGGAGTATAAAACTCACATTTGGTTAATTTTCCATATAATTGATTCTTTCTAAGAATCTCAAGAACAATTCTCATATGCTGATCATGCTCCTCTTTGTTCTTGGAGTAGACCAAAATATCATCCAAAAATACGAGTACAAACCAATCCAACTATTCTCTAAAAATATTATTCATGATATTCATGAATGTGGCTAGGGCATTGGTTAGCCTAAAAGGTAAGATAGTAAATTAAAAATGCCCATACCTTGTTCTAAATGTTGTTTTAGAAGTGTCTTCCTCCCGAATCCTCAACTAATGATAACCAAATCTTAAGTCTATCTTAGAAAAGATTGTTTCTCCTTTCAATTGATCAAATAAATCATCAGTTCTTGGTAATGAGTACCTATTTTTTATAGTAACTTTATTCGACATTCAATAATCTATGCACATCCTTAAGGTACTATATTTATTTTTAAAAATAAGATAGGATCTCCCCAAGGTGACACACTTGGCTTGATTAGCCCTTTTTCTAGCAAATCTTGAAGTTGTATTTTGAGCTCTTGTAGCTCTATGGGTGTCATTCTATATGGTGACCTTGCAATAGGTGCAGCACTAGGTAATAACTCAATTGAAAAATTAAATTCCTTCTAAGGAGGTAACCTTGGTAGATCCTTAGGGAATACATATTTGAATGCTCCCAACACAAGGTGCTTCTGGAAGAGGTTATATTCCTTTTTAGTCTCTTATTTCCTATTCAACTTAACTATGAATATCATACCCCTCTTCCTAATAACCCTTTTTATATACATTGCAGACAATAAGTGTGGTTTAACTTCACTTCGACCACAACTAACTCTAATCCTTTGATTAGATTCATCCAAAAATTCCACCCATCTCTCCTCAAAATTTAGAAGAGCCTTATGCACCTTTAACCAATAAACTCCCAAAATGATATCAAATGCATGCAAAGGTACCACATATAGATGTCAATTAGTCTTTCCTTGTGGTAAAGTGATGTAAGGGTCAAATAGATATTGGTTAACATGGTAGGTTTACCCTGATCTATACTCTACATTCCAACCATTGGCAAAAACTCTAGGTCGAATAGGTAAATCCCTCACTAATCTATATGAGACAAAACTATCAATTGACCCACTATCTATCAAAATTTGCACATTTTTATAAAAATATATTCCATTCATTAAGAAAGGAGTAATTTGACCATTGAGTTTAGAACTACCTATGGTCACAAATATCCTATTGCTAGCCTCTTCTAGGGCTCTCAAAGATCGATCAGCTCTGAGGAAGCATTTATTAGCATAATAAGATCCTTGATATACATAGCAACCATTTGGAAAAGCTCTATTTCCTCTATTATTATTCTCATTTCTATTCAAAGGTGTAGTTTCCCTAGTCCTTTCTTGACCTACTGGTTTCTGGTCCTATATTTTGGAAAAATCCTTAGCATCTCTCTTGAACCTACCACCTTGATAATTAGATTTATTTTTGCCACCTTGCTTATTCTGATCTCCTCCTTTGGATTTCTTGTTTTGATCTTTCTTCCACCTCATAAAGCCAACACTTTTTCACTTTTTGAGTTCATATTTTTATTTTTTGGATAGCTTTTGATAGTTAAAATATACCTTTCTCATTTCTTGATTAGCTTCCTCTTTTCTTGCCAAATCAAATGTAGTAGGCAGATTGACAGGATTGTGCATATTTACCACCATCATGATTCTAGGATGTAATCCCAGAATGAATTTCTAAGTTTTCATTTCTTTGTTGCTTTCATATTGGGATGCATATTTTAATAGTTGAATAAAATTTTGGTGGTAATCATGTACTGACATGCTTTCCTATCGTAAATTTGAGAATTTCCCAAAATTTTCTATGTAATATTGCCTTGTCAAGAATCTATCTCTAAATTCCTTGGTAAAATCCTCCCATATGAGGTCAACAACTTCTACTTCATGCCCTTTCTTATAATATTTCCACCAGTCTAGGGCTACTTCAGTCATATTCATAATTTCCAAAGTAGTCTTAGATTCAGAGGATAAAACCACTAGAGAGAAGTAGGACTCTAGTTCACTTAACCAATTTTTAGTTGATTCTCCATCACCCTTTCCATTAAACTTGGATATTACAACCTTTTTTAGGTTCCTATCCAACTCCTTACTCACCCTGACCCTTCTAGTACTGGATCCCTTAGGTTCTCTTGGTGCTTCCCCTGCCTTGCTTAATATAGTTTCTCTTCCTCTAGCTAAGTATTCTATGACCCACTATTGTTGGACAATAAATTCTTATTGCTAGGCCATGTGAGTTTTCTATTGGGCCATCTCTTCCCTTTGATGTTCCATATGTGTTTGCAATAATTACACAACTTTTGAGAGGTTCCCTTCCTCCACACTAGTCTCATTTGGAGGAAGCTCATTAACCATTTTTAGCCTTCTTTCACGTTGAGAACCTTCTCACCTTAATCCCATTCTTGGTCCTCTTATAGGTATTTCAATGAATTCCTCCTCGCTACCTCCCATAGGATTTCCTAAGGATCCACCCCATAGAATTCATGTCATTTAACCTGTAGGTGAAAGAGGTAGAATTTTTTTTCAAAACATTTATTGTTCAATCCTAAAAATATTTTCCAAGATTTTAAAAATTGGTTTTAGGTTAACAACATTTTGTATCACCTAATTAATTAATTCACATATAGATAATATATCTTAGGCATAAAAAACCACTTTTAAGTTCAAGACCACTACAACCAATCACCCAAGTGGATGGGGTTGTCCAAATCCCATTGAGGTGTCATTTTGTGGATTTGGTTGCCCTCATTTATCATCTGTATATTCTAGCATGAGGATTGAACCATGGTAAGGGCTATCCTATAGGTCCCATAACACCTAGAGTATGGATACTTTCTTCCCTTTCCTCATCATATAGAATCTTCAACTAACTAGTTGACTCATTCTGAAACCAATATGAAAGAGAATAGCATATTTATACCTCTATGACTAACTGGTGATTCCTTTTTCTCGGAGTTAATTAGTGCCATGTCAATACCTTGACCTTGGACTTCATCACACATACTCATTATAACTCATAGTGGTTTATCCCATACCAAACCCTATGGCTATTCTAGCTAAGTTCAATGAGCATGGAATTTATCACAGTGCTCTTCGAGCAACAACCTAGAAAAGGTGTCCCATACCACCTTCTTGTTACTTGATCTGATCGAGTCACATTTTATGACCAATTCTATCAGTCAAATATTACCCCAAATTTTATTGTGTGCATACCTACACCTCAAAAACATTGGGTGTTTTATTATTTTTTTGAAACATAACCTCCCAATGACCTCATTAAATTTGTTAAACTATCCCTTCCCTTAAGGAAAAAACATTCCTTTGTCATGTATAGATTTTTTTTAAAGAAACATTTTGAAAACGAGAGTAATTGAATTAAAAAAAAAAACTAGATTAATACTACTACAACAAAAATACCACCAACCCTAAGGTTCAGAAATACTCTTTATTCATTAACTTTGCTTTACTAATTTTCTATACCAAAATCTCTACAAATATACCTTAAGTCTAAGAGCTTTTGGAGATTTATAATGCTGACATAAACAAGGTTAGGTTATCTCATTTTTAAACTACGCAAGCTACTAGCTTGCCATAGAATCAATTTTGTTGAAATACGGATCGAATCATCATGGCATACTTTGGCCATCGGGTTCCATTTTCATTAATAATTAGAGGTTTCTATTCTATTACTTTTTATTAAGCTTGAATCTTCTAGATTAATAATAATCAAACATATTGTTTTCATACCCAATCGGGTTGCACATAGGGGTTTCTTTTATGGTATTTATCCCTATGGGATTCGTTAACATGGAAAGTTTGGTACAAAAATTCCTCACATTTCGAGAACCCTGATAACTAGAACTCAACACCACTCAACCTAGTTTCAATCTACCTTTTCAAGCATTTAAGTATTACTTCAAAAATTTAGTTTCTTCCTTTTAAAAAGTTTAAAGTTATTTTGAGTTTTTCTGCTATAACATTGCTCACGTACTTAAGTTATTATTATGGATTCCATTTAAAAATAGAATGATCAGATTACTTTCAAATGTAGCTTCTCAATCCTAAAATCTAGAATATTATTAAATAATACTCCTCAAATGACGTTGAGATAAACTAGCTATGATAACTTAGCTTAGCAAATAAAAAATGCTTCGCATTTCATTCAAAACTATTTCTTTTTTTTTATTTGTGGAAAAAATCCCAAAAGGGATGCCACTTTCGAGTAAGACCCAAGGAGGCAGGGGTATCCATTCAACCAAAAATGCCCAGGAATAGAACCTGGCCCACCACCTTTGACATACTCAAGGACCAAACAAACACACAAAACCAATTTAAAAATAAGTAAATAACAACAAAAATAGTAAAATAAAATAAAAAACATGCTCCTTGAGTGTGTCAAAAACAAAAGCACAACCAAACACACACACAATAAGATAAAAGAAACCACGACATGAACCACATAGAAAAACACAAGAACCACATAAACAAACATAAACAAGACAAAAACAACATAACACTATAAAGACAACAAAAAAACACATGAAAAATAAACACAACCAAAGCCTAAAATATTAAAAAAATAAAATAAAAATAAAAATAAAAAACAACCAACAATAGAAAATAAACAAAAACAAAAAACATAGAAAACACTCACACAAAAAAACACGAATTAACACAAACAAAAAGAAACACAAGAACAAAAATGACAAAAACACAAGAACAATAAAAAAAAACATAAAAAAACACAAAACAACAAAAACACAAGAACAACAAAAAACAACACAAAGAACACAAAAACAAAACAAAACAAAAGAACACACACACCTTAACAAAAAAAAAAATTGAACATAACAATGACCTATCTAGACCAGAAGACAATTAAGGCAAGAATCAACAGAGAAAACAAAAGAAAGAATAGTTTGAGCTAGGGAACTAAAAAATCCTAAATGAACCAAAGAGAAGCAAAAAAAATAAGAAGAAACTAGGTACCTTCAGAACTAGAGACATCCAAATAAACAATAGAAAGAAGAGCTTCCCTAATTTGTGAAGTCCACCATCTAGGAGGGTGGCCATAACAAGTAAGATCACCTTTATCCAAAGCCCAATGATGCAGGAGCATCCTGAGACAGAAGAACCATCTTGCATCTTCAGGATTTTTCTTATTTTTCTAGGTATTTTTCTTCAGTTTTTCCCAAGGGGGAAGTGTTTACAAAGCATGGAGGAAGGGGGTCACAAAATCGTGACCTCAAATGCTGCAATGTTATTAAGGGCTGCGGACGTCGCGATATCGCGACGTCACGATATTGCGACGTCGCGATATCGCAACAGTTCTTCGGAGCAGACGCAAAGGGCTACGAGCGTCGCGATATCGCGACTATTTTTCAAAATGGAGGCGAAGGGTTGCGGACGTCGTGATATCATGACGTCACGATATCATGACTATTTTTCAAAATGGAGGCGAAGGGTTGCGGACGTCGCGATATCGCGACGTCGCGATATCGCGGCTATTTATCAAAGCAAGGCATAGCGGAGTCCTGTCGCGATATCATGATAGGTAGCGATATCACGACCTGTCACGATATCGTGGTTAGATGTAAGAAAAGAAAAAGTTACACGTGGGTGGCCGGGAGAGGCGGAAATAGACACGTGGCTGCCACGTGTGTTGAGAATCACGTGACATTTGGAGGAAGGGTTGAATTGGCACGTGGAAGCATACGTGTATCAGGATAAAGATGAAGGCCACGTATCGGGAATTAATTTTGACAACCGCGTGCATTAAAAGGGGAGAACCACCATTTGGAAGGATTTTTTGACAAAACAGCAGTGCAGAGTACGGTCTGAGCAAAGCGGCCAGTGCAGGGTATGGGAAGCCATTATTGCAAGCTTCTGGGCAGATCGGCCAGTTGCCCATTTATAGCAGAAAACCAAAATTTGAAAATTCAATCGGGGAAAAATAGAATTTGAAATGGTGGTTGGGCGGGAGCATTCATGGCTTAGAGGACCGGGACCTCATTAAAAACCAAAAATTTTGGTCAGAGGAGGGGGATGGCAGACGGGAAGAACAGGGGAGAGTCAGAGTGGAGAAAAGAAGACCAAGCTGAGAGTAGCCTTTGTAAAAGCCTACGGGTAGTTAGTTTTTTTTTTTGATGAATGTAATTACTTTTCGAAGGATATTTTAATGGAAATGGTAAATTAGTGATTGTGTTATCTTGCTGTCCCCATCAATGGTATCAGAGCAGGAGTTCCTGAGCGTACAGCAGACCGTCGAAGGAGAGGTAGTTGTACCAGGACCTGTGGGAGGGCTTGAGATCAGGTGAAGATGCCTCTGAGAAGAAACCCGGTGGGTGGCAGAGGCATGGCAGTAGAAGATTTTTGGGCTTTGCAGCGGCAAGTTCAGGCCCTGCAAGAAGAGCTACGTAGAGGGCACGAACCGAGAAGAGATGCAGACAGTGAAGATGAAGTTGATGAAGAGGAGAATCAGTTTGAAGAAGAGGAAGAAGATGTAGATCCGACACAAGCCAGACTATATAAGGCCATATCTCAGATCGGGAAGAGGCCGAAGATAGAAGTTTCTACATATTCTGGGAACTTGAATTTGGAGGAGTTAATAGATTGGATAAATGATTTAGAAGAGTATTTCGAATATGAGGAGGTTGAAGACCCTAACCGGGTCAGATTTGCTAAGACCAAGTTAAAGGGCCATGCCAGCATTTGGTGGAGAGGAATACAGTTGGAGTGGAACCGAAGAGGAAAAGAGCGAATAACAAGATGGGACAGAATGGTGGAGAAATTGAAAAGGCAGTTTATCCCCGTAGATTATGAACTGGACCTGCTACGTAAAATGCAGAGTTTGAGACAGATGAATAAAACTGTCCAGGAATATACGGAGGAGTTTTACAAAATCTCCATCAGAACCGGGCACTTAGAAGCAAGCAAAGAAAAAGTGGCCCGTTACATTAATGGGTTGAGGCCCAGTGTTCAGGAGGAGTTGAGCTTGGTTCGGGTAAGCACCATTGAAGATGCTTACCAATTTTCTTTAAAAGTGGAAGAAAAACTGAACCGGAAGTTTGAGATCAAGCAAAGATTAAAAGGACCAAGAGGAAAGACCGGTGGAAAGAAATAAGGAAAGGAAGAGAAGAAAGAAGAAGAGAGCAACAGTCGGGATCAGAAAGAAGATGAAGAATCCAAACCGCAAGTTCAGAATGATGGCTACCCGAGAGGAAGAGGTAGATCTGGATGCGGGTATGGAAGAGGAGTATTTCGTGGAACATGTTTCCATTGTGGTGAAGAAGGACACCGGGCATTTGAGTGTCCACAACACCGAGAAAGGACAAACAAGAGGCCAGTGGGTCCTGCCAGAGCAGTTGTGGCAATTGAAGATGCTGATTCAGAACATTCTGAAGAAGCTAAAAAAGTAGAATCAATGATTGTGAGGAGGACCATGCTGGTGGAGGAAGACAAATCTGAACAGAGGAGAAGCCTATTATGCACCCGATGCAAAAGTGCAGGCAAAGTCTGCAATGTCATTATAGACAATGGGAGTACAGACAACTTAGTTTCCGAGGAGATGGTTACTAAGTTGCAACTGGAGAGAAGGAGGCACCCGCATCCATATCAGATTGCGTGGTTGCGGAAGGACCACAGAGCATGGGTCCGTGAACAGTGCTTAATCATGTTTCAGATTGGGAGATACCAGGATGAGGTCCTATGTGATGTTTTCCCCATGGATGCTTGCCATTTGCTGTTAGGAAGGCCATGGCAGTTTGATCAAAGTGTAGTGCATGATGGTCGTGCAAATACTTACACCTTGATGAAAGATGGAGTGCGGCACAAGTTGAAGCCATTGCAGACCGAAGATGAGAAAGTGTGCAGTAATGCCAGAATTTGTTTGGTAGAAGGCAGAAAAATATTTTGCCAGGAGACGGAATTTGAGCAGGTTGCAAGGGACGATGACTGTTTGGAGGAGTTGCAAGGGACGTGGACCGAACAGCTTAGAAGTGAAGGTCACTTCTCCTTTTTACCCGAGGTGTCTGATGCAGGAGCATCCGGAGACAGAAGAACAATCTTGCATCTTCAGGATTTTTCTTATTTTTCTAGGTATTTTTCTTCAGTTTTTCCCAAGGGGGAAGTGTTTACAAAGCATGGAGGAAGGGGGTCACGAAATCGTGACATGTCGTGATTTCATGACATGTCGCAAAATCGCGACCTCAAAGGCTGCAATGTTATTAAAGGCTGCGGACGTCGAGATATCGCGACGTCATGATATCGCGACAATTCTTCGGAGCAGAGGCAAAGGGCTGCGGGCGTCGCGATATCGTGGTTGTTTTTCAAAATGGAGGCGAAGGGCTGCGGACGTCATGATATCACGACGTCGCGATATCACGGCTATTTTTCAAAATAGAGGCGAAGGGCTGCGGACGTCACGATATTGTGGCTGTTTCTCAAAGCAAGGCGTAGCGGAGAGTCCTATCGCGATATCGCGACAGGTAGCGATATCGCGACCTGTCACGATATCACGGTTAGATGGAAGAAAAGAAAAAGTTACATGTGGGTAGCTGGGCAAGGCAGAAATAGACACGTGGTTGCCATGTGTGTTGAGAATGACGTGACATTTGGAGGAAGGGTTGAAATTGGCACGCGAAAGCATACGTGTATCAGGATAAAGATGAAGGCCACATATCGGGAATTAATTTTGACAGTCGCGTGCATTAAAAGGGGAGAACCACCATTTGGAAGGATTTTTTGACAAAACAACAGTGTCGAGTACTGTCTGAGCGAAGCAGCCAATGCAAGGTATGGGAAGCCATTATTGCAAGCTTCTGGGCGGATCGGGCAGTTGCCCATTTATGGCAGAAAACCAAAATTTGAAAATTCAACCGAGGGAAAATAGAATTTGAAATGGTGGTTGGGCGGAAGCATTCATGGCTTAGAGGACCGGGACCTCGTTAAAAACTGGAAATTTTGGTTAGAGGAGGGGGATGGCGGATGGGAAGAACAGGGGAGAGTCAGAGTGGAGAAAAGAAGACCAGGCTGAGAGTAGCCTTTGTAAAAGCCTGCAGGCAGTTAGTTTTTTTTTTTATGAATGTAATTACTTTTCGAAGGAGATTTTAATGGAAATGGTAAATTAGTGATTGTGTTATCTTGCCATCCCCGTCACCCAATTAGCTAAAGCATCAGCACTCTTGTTTTGATCTCTGACCACATGATTGTAATCAACTTTCAAAAATCCCATCTGGATTAATTGAATCTTCTCAATAATTATTTTTATTCTCCAATCCACCTTATGATTCTTAGAAGGAGTCTTCAAGATATTAATCATAAGTTGAGATTCAGACTCAACTAACACCTTTTCCCATCCAACCTTAGTAGCCTCCTGAAGGCCTCTGAGGATACCATACCCCTCAACAAGGTTATTGGAAAGAATACCCAAATTCTCAGCAAAAGTAAAAACCAGGGAGCCATCTAAAAGTCTACCAATTCCTCCCACACTGGCTTTTCCAGGGTTCCCTCTAGAGGCTCCATCAGTATTGACTTTTCCAAAATCCTTAGGAGGAGGTTGCCAATTTCTTGTCCTATCCATATTACTAATACTCACATTCCCTTTAAGTTGGTTGCCCTTAGAAGATTTAATCTTCAATATTTGCATCACTTGATCCCATATTTGGTGGGAGTTTTGGGGGTGATTAAGGAGTTGATGGACTGATTCAACTAAGTTGGCTATGGTATTTTTCCAAATATAGTGAATATCCTTCCTATCTTGATTAAAAATTCAGTTGTTCCTTTCATTCCAAATATTCCAAAGAAGAATGGTAGAACCCATCCAAACTAACTACCTAATAAAATGATCAACACCCTCTTGATTAGGCCAATCCCTCCAAAGTTGTTCAAAAGTAAAAAAATTGGACCATTGTAAGCCAAGTAAAGTGGCCATTCTCCTCCATAGCTCAAAGGCTAAAGTACACTCAATAAAAATATGGTTGATATTTTCTACATTCTCTTCACACATTTCACATCTAAAAGGGCCATGAAAACCATGCTTCATAAGTTGCTCACCAGTAAGCACCCTACGATGCAATAAAAGCCAATTAAAGAACCTCACCTTAGGCCAGAGCTTTTGAGCCCACAATCGAGAAAATATGTCGGAAGAATGGTTGGGATTATTATGGCATAAGGTCAAATAACCTTGAGCAACTGAATACTCACCCTTAGTAGTGTTGTTCCATCCAAAACAATATTTTTCATGGGACCAAGAGAGGGATCTCATATGAAGGATGCCTTGGATATCTTGTCTTTGCCTTTCTAGGATTTGAATAGGCCAGTCCTCAATAGGGATCCAATATCTACCAACCTTTGAATTACCAGTATGGTACCGATCAGTAATTAGCCACCTTTATCCAGTTAGCTCGATGAAGCTCCTCCATCCAAGGCCTCCAATCGGGAAACTGAGTTATCAAAGGCTTGTGACCATCCCAAGAATCTGTCCAAAAATTTGCCTGTTGACCATTATGAATGATCCAAAATAAATTTTTCTTTATCAAATCCTCACGAGTCTTAAGAACTGCTAAAATGGGAGAACCTTTGGTAGGAAGTTGATAGCGAACAAGGTCTTCAGGACTTTTGTTCTCAGCATATTTAGCACGGAGATTATTGGCCCAAAGAGCATTGGGGTTATGCAACATCCTCCAATATAATTTAGCAGACTAAAGCTTTGTTGTTATTAATAGAAGACCGGAATCCTAACCCCCCTTCATTCTTAGGAAGACATAAAGTATCCCATTTCACCAAGGCCCATTTTATTTTCTCCTTAGTACCACTCCAAAGGAAATGATGACTGATTTGATCCAATTCTCGAAGAACAACCTTTGGGATATTCAAAATGGAAGAAACATAAATAGGAATAGCTTGAAGGACTGATTTTACCAAGGTGATTCTACCCCTCCGCCCTCCCTTTCTCTGACTGTCCACAGGGCTCCCTTTCCATTTTCTTCTTGACTTTGTCCAACAACCAATTCCAATATTTATTTTTCTGCCTTTGAATATTTATGGGAATACCTAAATAAGTGATTGGAAGGGAGGTCTTCTTATATCTTAATTTATCCAAGACCATGGATTCCTGTCTAGCGAGAGCGGTGAAAGAAAATAACTTTAGATTTGTCTTCATTGATCAACTGCCCAATAGCCTTAGAAAAATAGCTAATGATTTGCTTAATATTAGAAGCTTCCTTAACTGTAGCTTTACCTAAAAGAGTAGAGTCATCCACAAATTGAATGATGAGAGATAGGTCTAGCTCCATGAGCAATGGTAACTCCCTCAAGGGTTTTTTTTTTCCCTCTTTTTGGTTATAGTCCTACCCAAGCATTCAACAAGAATGATGAATAAATAAGGGGATAGCGGGTCACCTTGCCTAATACCTCTGGAAGCTAGGAATGACTGAGAAGGCCTACCATTGATAAGAACTAAGTAGGAAACTGAAGAGATACATCCCATAATCCAATCCATCCAATCCTTAGAGAAACCAAATTGCCTCAAAACTTTGATAAGGAAGTGCCAATCCACTCTGTCATAAGCTTTGGATAAGTCTAACCGAATGAACATGGAAGGAGATTTTTGCATATCCATGGAATGGATGGCTTCCTGAGCAAGAACTATCTCATCTACTATTTGATACCCTTCCACATAACCCCCTTGCTCTGGGGAAATAATCTTATGCAAAAGAGGCTTCAACCTTTCTGCCATGATTTTAGTAATGATTTTGAGAAGAACATTACATAAAGCAATAGGTCTAAAAGCTGAGATATGATCAACCTCTTGAGCTTTTGGAACAAGAGTAATATAAGTTTTATTGATAACCTTCAAAATTTCTTTGGATTTCCTGGCTTCTTCCACCACCTCTAATAAATCAACATGAAGGATATCCCAGAACTCTTGGTAGAACTCAATGGGAAAACCATCAGGACCTGGGGTTTTCCCTTTTTGCATTTTAAAAACTACTTGTTGAAGCTCATTGATAGTAAGAGGAGCAGTCAAAATAGAGTTCTCCTCAGAAGTGATAAGAGAAGGGATTTCTTGAAGAACATTTTGTTGAGAAGCTGAGTCAAGAGGAGTAGCAGCAAAAATATTGGAAAAGTAATCAACAACAATAGAGTTCATGCCATCCCAAGTATAAACAACATCTCCAGAATCTGATTTTAAGGAAGAAATAAAGTTGTGAGATCTTCGAGCTAGAAGAGATTTGTGGAAGAAATTTGTGTTTCGATCTCCTTCTTTGAGCCATTGAATTCTAGATTTTTGCTTCCATAATATTTCTTCTCTTTTTTCCCATTCCTCTAACTGAGTTGTGAGTTTAATTTCATCTACACTTCTCTTCTCTGTGAGGCCATCTAAATGGATTTTCTTATTCAAATTTTCAATATGAGCAATAACTTCATGTTTTTTTTATGAACATCCCCAAACTCTTTCCAGTTCCAAGTCTTGATTTTGGATTTAATGTATTGCAGTATTTTGGAAAAATAGAACATCTTAGTCCCATGCCTAGGTTTACCTTCCTTCCACCATTGTTGCACATGAGGTCTAAAGGAAATGTCTCTAAGCCACATTAATTGAAAATGAAAAGGAGAGAAACTCACATTGGTTTTCCACATTTCCACCATGATTGGCCAATGATCCGAACCAACATTATTAAGAGTCTTCACTTTAGGAATGTGACCATGGATTAAGAAATTTTTAGAGAGCAAAAACCTATCCAATCTCTCCATTATACAAGCTAAGCCTTGCCTTCTGTTAGACCAAGTCATAAGGCCATTATCCGGTTGGATATCCACAAGATGGAGGTTTGCAATATATTCACTCATGAGGTCAGTGCTTTTGTCCAAATTTCTATTTCCCCCCTTTTCTCATCCAGAGAGAGGATGGTATTGAAATCTCCTCCGATCAAGATCCAAGCTTTGGGAAAATGAGAGATAATATGAGTAATATCCTTCCACTATCTTCTTTTTTCCTCCAAAGAAGTCGGAGCATAAATAGTAATGCAGAGCATAATTTGGTTGGAATGTCTACTTTGAATAGCTATAGCCAACATACCCCAACTGCCAACCATATGGTGAATAACTACCTCTTTTGGGTCCCAAAGACAAGCAATGCCACCAGAAGTCCCATGGGAACTAAGGGAAACCACTTTTCTAGCTGGCCAAATTTTACTGGCAATTGAGTCCATATCCTCCATTGACATCTTTGTTTCTTGAAGGAAAACAAGATGTGGATGATTTATCTGAATCATTCTTCTAATTTCATTTTGTTTTGAAAGACTCCCTTTGAGTCCTCTAATATTCCAAGTGATGATCTTCATTAATACCAGGGCTAAAAAATTTGGGAAGGGCATTAATCTTACCTTCCTCTACAAGATTTTCACCTTCTTTTACCATATGATATTGATTGGTCTTGCGACCTGCTTTTTTATTAGAATCCATCTTCAATTTTTTTCCCTATTTCTTGACTTATTCCAATTGAATCTGAGATGGCTTCTAACCTTGAAGAATGCTCGTACATAGCCAAAATTTTACTAGAGGGTTCAACGGAGTCTATATTGGGACCTGCATTATTTGAAGTTTTGACATTTGAAAGATTGTTTTTCTTGTGTAAATTTTCTCCCTTTTTTTCTGTTGAAAACCTTTGATTTGTTGGTTTGTCTCTGAGTTCTTCCCTTCATATTTAAATTGTGTTTCTAAGATTTCTAGTTTCCATTATTTCCTCTTCCTCACTTGGGACATCATTTGTGGAAAGGATTTCAAACATATTAGCAGATGACTTTGATTGATCCTTCATAACTGGTTTTTCTTAGTGTTCTTCTTCTTAGGTATTTGGAAACCTACTGAGTTTATATCTTCTTTCTTTTGATCAGGAATTTTATTTGGGCAAGCACTGGCCAAATGACCATATTCATGGCAAATTCTACAATGAAAAGGAATGTTCTCATAGTCCACTACTTGCTCCCAAGTGTCTTCCCCAAATTGTAATGTGATCTTTTTAGGTAGGGGTTTGTCAAAATCCATTAAAACACAAATCCGAGCATAAATAATATGTTCAAAATTTTGAGTACAATCAACAGTCATCATAAAAGTTCCTAAAGAGTTTCCAATTGAAGAAAAAATAGTAGGATTCCAAAATTCAATAGGGAGGCCAAAGAGTCTAACCCACACGGGAGCTATAGAAGGCATCTCTTCTTCGACTTTAAATTTAGTATGCCAGGGCTTCATGAAAAGCCCTACCCTTCCAAAAAACCAAGGACCCCCTTGAAAATTTTTCTCTCTATCTTCATTATTAGCAAATAAAACAAGAAAATAACCATTTGGATAAATAGAGATTTGTAACTCACCTTTAGTTTTCCAGCTTTTTGCAGCCCAGACTTTGAAAGCAGATAGGCTCAGACGAAAACCCATGAACCGACAAATTAGTCCTCTTTTTTCCAAATCTTCAATGCCAGTCTGAATGTTACCCATATCAAGCTTAACAATAGGAGTTCCATCAGCTGCTTTAAGACATCCTGACTCCATTTTCCTGGGATCAATCTTAGGCATTCTTAGAGGTTTATGGGAAGCCCTAAGATTGATATTAGCATTGGGCTGAGGCTGTCCACCATGGAGGGCATCCCTAAAATTCATTTTTGGGGCTGAGTCTTCAAAATTCTTACCCTTGACAGGGGTTTTCACAGTAGAATTATTTTGTGGGTGCACCTTAGCACCAGATTCACTTGAGATATGAGCCATTTTTTGATCAACTACTTGAAACTTGTTTTGTGATCTCTTTAATCCTTGCCCTAGACGTCGTGGAAAGGTATGGTTTTCACTTTTCTTTTGTGCAGCAAATTGGAAGTCGTTGTCACTCAAGTTCATAGTATGATCTATTGAAAGATAAATTTCTAACCCATATTGGATCCCCTGCAACATTTCTTGCTAAAATATTGAGCATAAACCACAAAAATATTGGCCTCTAGGGCCCGAAGGCCCTAAAAACCAACCTCTGGAGCTGCTTGCACTCAACCCAGATGAAACCCTCGCATAGCCGCTTGCCAAATATCTCGTTCACACATAGGGATGCACTAGGATATGTGTTGCTCCAAATGATATGAAAATTGGTGGAGACGTTCTAGGGTTTTTTAGGCATCTACCCTCAAAATTTTAGCTCAATCCGAGTCTGGATGAGTGAGATATGGCTGAAATAAGTTTGATAGTTTCTATGCCTCTCCATTCAAAACTATTTCAAGGCTGAAGCTGAGTTTTCATTTGATTTTTAATAAAAGCAGCAATTCAGAAGCATTACAAAGAATACGTCCCATACAAAATTTTCTATTAATTAAAGGATAGCATGACAATTAGTATCCTATTTAATTAATAATTTTCAACATCCAATACAATCAAATATTTTCAATGTTAGTTTCTATTACACTGTAATGCCAAAGTGGATGTAGTTTAAAAGAGGGTCTTACCATTTATTTTTCATACATAAAGAAGTTTCTTTTCTTTTCTAAAGATACAAACTACTACCCGGCTATGGTTTGGTCTGCATACTTCTCTAGACGCTTACCTATGAAAGCCTAAGCTATTTCCAGACTCAAAGATAGCCATGCATTATTTATTCATAATTACAGTCTTGGCTATTGATAAATACCCTATAACATGTTAACAATTTGTTACTGCTCACCTACAAGCACTTTGGAACTGCTAATATCATATTCACACAACAACCCTTTCTCATAGGTTATTCGTGTAGCACCCTAAAATTGGCACAGTAAAATTATAAAATTTACATTCACCTTAGTAAATAATTTAAAAATCAAATTTAACCTCCCAAACCGCCCGTTAACCACCGGGAAATCCGTTTCCCCCTTTTTCGTGCCATTTTTAGAGGTTGTTTTGACCGTTTGACGATATCGTCGCCGATCAGACGATATCGCCCCAGATTTGACGATTTCGTCTGGACCATGTCGTCCAGATGATCTTGTCGCAAAACTAAATTTGCATAGTTGGAATCCGTTCCAACGGGTCTCCAATTTGGGTAGAAGTGTGTCTGCACCGTTGGGACCCTCCCTCGTTGGAGATCTCCCAAATTGGGATGATCTCCAACCTCCCACCTACTCCCTCTAAGCCTATTTAACCTCTAGGATTTTCCCTCCCCAACCCCTGGCTGAATTTATCTGCAAATTGAATCCTTCTGTGCTAAAACATCATAATATTATTTTTGCATTAGTCCCATAGCAATTTTGATGCAGGTATATCATTGATTTTCAACCGGAGCCAGCACCCATCGTCGTCGACGAACCTGTCTAGATCGGAGGCGATCCTGTCGAATTCGAGGCGATTTCGTACTGATGCGAGACGATCTCGACTACAGCCCACATCGAGGCAATCAGTGCTCGGAGTTTGCTTTTCTCAACTTTGTCTCTGTTATTTTGTTTTGCAAATTAGATAATATATTTAGTTTTTATCCTATTTTGCATCTGGAGTTCACCCATTTAGCTTAGATTGCATGCTAAGTTTATGATCTGCCATTTAAGCACAATAATTTGCATTAATTTCTATTCTTGAATAGTGTTCAGCATTCATATTATCATTTGGTGTAATTTGCCTCTGTTAGCATAGTGTTATTTCTTGTATTTTGCATCTATTCTCTGTTTTGCAGGTTTCTGACGAATTTGTTTGACGAATTCGTCAGATCTCAAACGATCTCGTCTGATTGCAAACGATTCTGTCGAATCTCAGACGATCGGGACTGCTTCAAAATCAGAATCTTCTCCAGACATCCGGATCAAGTATTCTCCTTTTTCCTCCTGTAAATTCTCTGTTCTCTGCTTTTAGATCTATTTGCTGTATTCATGAAAAATTGCATTTTCATATAGTTTAATTTAGTCTCATTTGGCCAAACCTAGGATGAATGTTTAAGGTTAAAACGAACTCATTAAACAAATTCCAAAACCTAGGCATGGAAACTGCCATTAAATATTTCCTGGTGAACCCACCATCCGTCGAAAAATCACCAAAATACACCTCCCTTGAGAGGCGGGACCTTCGCAAAGCCCTCTCATCCGAGGTACCGCATCATCCTTTTCCCATCCTCCTTCTGGGTGCGGATCCAATAGCCTGAAGGTAGGGATGCGAAAAATTTGGAGTGATACATTTTGGTGAACCCGACGTGAATGCATCATAACCTTTTGAAAACAAAAACAAAAACAAAAACAAAAAAAAATTAGAACAACTTAGATGCATTTTAAAACATTTAAGGTTTAAATTCATGTTTAGATGGTAGCTCCTAAAAAGAGGTTAGCAGTTACTATCAACGTAGAAAATCAATTGGCAGCTATAGAAGTTAATTTTGTCCTTAATATCCCTGAAACAAGTAGAAATCAATCCTTGTGGAACAAACTTGATAGGAGACTTAGTATCATTTCATCTAGGTCCACACAACTTAAACAGATTAAGAGGCTAGTCTTGGATAGAATCTTGGATCCTCATCAATTAGTTTTTTATCATGAACTTCAGAGAGCCTGCCATAGATGGTTAGCCTATAGGAGAGCTTTAGTATCTTCAAAATTATTCAGCTTCGAGGAATACCTCGAGAATGCAGACGTTGTACACCGATTCCTAGGCCTTGTAGAAGACCAAGAGGTTGTTCTTATAGATAGGGAAATATGGAATAGAGTTCCTCGTGCTATGTTATATCGAGAGTATTGCCACGAGATTTACTTCTATCAACCAGCATCTGAGACAGATAATATTACCATAGCCCTTTTTATCAAATTCTTAAAAGAAAACTTTCAATTTGAAGCAGAACATTTCATGACCCCTGAAGAACTAGAGCCTATTAATGATGTTTATAAATTGTTCTTAGAAGACTAGCTCATTTACTTTCAGTCTTGTTATTGCGTGCATTTTATTGTTTCATTTGCTGTCTTTATTGTATTATTTCAAAAATTTAAAGAAAAACTAAAAAAAATCAAAAAACTTAGTAAAAACTTAAACATTTCAATTTCCAATATTATAGTAGGTATATAGTAAATATATACCTTTTAATTTGTTGCATATATATATATATATATATATATATATATATATATATATATATATATATATTTGCTGAAATCAAAACTTAGCACCATGCCTAAACTTAGGAATGGTAAAGAAACTCTAGGAGAAGGAGAAGATTGGTTACAAGATACAACTGAAAACCCAAATGTCCTTCTTGGAGATTCAAATCCGGAAGGAGAAACTCTAGGTCAATCAGATGAAGACTTAGGGGAAGATAAAGAACAAGAAGCAAATGTTAGAGAGGATGGATCCTCATCCCCTAGAATATCTCCAAATGGAAATATTGCCTTTGACAATGCAGAGCATTTCAAGAGATTTCTCATGGAAAACATTGATGACCTTAATGTGGCCATTCGCCTTGATAAAGGGCAAATTAGTAAAACTCAAGCAACCATGGAATATATGTGCAATATGCAGACTAATCCCTTGTCTTTCATTGATCAAGAAAGTGACAAGGGTGGACCATCCAATGCGGATATGGTCACTATAGCCCAAAGCATGTCAAAACAACAGGTTACCCAACCTCCTAAGGAACCTGTTATTCAACCTAAAATCACTCCCACACAAAATAAAATTCCCTTCACTACTTTGTTCCGCCAAACTATTGAGCAAAATGCTTTAAATAAATAGAAACCTAAAACTAAGCCAAATACAAACTTTCAACAATCTGGAATACAACATAATACAAACTTCCTCCATAATACTTTTCCTACCAATAATTTACACAACAGTAACATGGCATCTAATCTGCATGTTCCTCCATCCTATGCCCATAATACTTATGTCAATGCCCTACCAAACCAATATGGGGGGCAAACTAGTAATCTGGAAGCCATGGTGAAACAATTGGCTTCACGTATGGACCAGATAGATCCCTACCATCCCTCGTATAATTATCGAGAGATCTGTAGTCAACCTTTGGATCCCATAGTGGTAGCTCAACCATACCCTAAACATTTTCCCATGCCCGTCCTGCCTATATATAAAGGAACCGAAGATCCCATAGAGCATATTCACATGTTTAGGATAGCATGTCATGACATATCGCATGACGACTTGCTATTACTAAAAATGTTCCCCAAAAGTTTAGGTGGAATGGCATTAGAGTGGTACTATCAATTGCCCACTCACTCCTTAAGAAACTTTGAAGAAACAGCTGAATCATTTGTTCATCAATTTAGTGCCTACATCGAGAGGCATGTAACTATTAAAGACCTATACAATTTAAAACAAGATAAAGATGAATGCTTTGCTGATTTCTTAGCTAGATGGAGACAATTGACAGGAAAACTACACTTTGTGCTACCCCATAGGGAAATGTTAGACATTTTCATCAACAATTTACAAGAACAACTCTCTTATGAGCTATCAACAGCTACTTTGACTACCTTCGATCAAGCTATAGATTTAGCTCGAAGAGTAGAAGATGCCCTCATTAGGAGAGGCCAACTTAGGAAGAAGGATGATGAGAAAACATCTAGAAATCAATATAAAAACAAACAGGTTGTTGGTGATGGAGTCAGCGACGAAGAAATGTTGCTAATGTCAATGCAACAAAGACAACAGAAAAATTCATATTGAAACCTCCTGATAAGCCTCCTTGAGAGTTCACTAGATTAAACCAACCTTTGTCAACTATTCTACCTCAACTTCTTGAAAGAGGTTTAATCCAACTGCCAGCTATCCGGGAGCCTGACCCAAGTATACCCGGATATAGAGCTGATTTGCACTGTGATTTCCTAGATGAAAAACGCATCAATGCTTTGGAACAACCCTTTCCTTTTGAGGAGGATGATCACCTCATATGCTATCAAGATTATTTGGATAGACATGTTGATTTGCCTCTCCAAAATTAGTCATTTTCATGCAACATGCTATCCATAGCATACCCCAAAATGATTGCTAACCCCGATGAAGAGTTGGAAGGAGATATCTTCCATGATGTCTCTGTTGAAGAGATGTTGCATAATGGGTTTTATTTTGATGGTTCTATACCAACTATAGCCCAACTTGAGGCCACTGATCCTCAGAATGAATTATCTAAATTAACCTTACAAGAATTACAAGAATTGGGCATTTCACCCGCCCCACCTAACTTTGAAAGAGATCTACACATGGAGGTAGAAAATGTTATTAAAATTAATATTGGAACTAAGGACAATCCTCACATAATCAATATTGGATCATAATTAAGCCCAGAAAAACAAGAACAATACATCACATTCCTCAAAGAGTATGAAGATGTCTTCGCTTGGACATATGAAGATATGCCACGTCTAGACCCTTCTGTCGTCATGCACCATCTAGTGGTCCATCCGGATGCTAAACCTGTTAAACAAAAACTTAGAAAAATGCATCCCAAACTAGCTCTGCTAGTCAAAGGGGAGTTAGAAAAACTCCTGAATGTTATCTTTATACAGGCTATTGATTATGTTGAATGGATCTCAAACGTAGTTCCAGTCACCAAGAAAGAAGCTACCAAAGTTAGGGTTTGCACTGATTTTAGAGATATCAACGCTGCATGCCCTAAGGATGACTTTCCTCTTCCAAATATGGATCAAATAATTGACTTTACTACTGGAAGTGGGATGATGTCCTTAATGGACGGATTCTCCGGCTATAATCAGATCAGGATAGCTCCTGAAGACCAGGCTAAAATAGCATTTATTACCCCCTGGGGTACCTTTTGCTGGAAAGTGATGCCATTTGGCTTAAAGAACGCTGGTGCAACTTACCAATGAGCTATGACCTACATTTTTCATGATATGATGCATGATATCCTACATGATTATGTAGATGATATTATAGCTTGCTCTTTTATTGAAAATAATCATTTATATGATGTGCGAAAAGTTTTTAATCGATTACGAGAATATCTCATTCAATTAAATCCAGCAAAATGTATATTCGGAGTTAAATCCGGAAAATTATTAGGGGTTTTAGTTTCTTTACGTGGTATTGAAATCGACCCCCTCAAAATTGCGGCTATCACTGATATGCCCGCACCTACTAATATATCTGAATTACGCAGCTTACAAGGTAAACTTCAAGCTATCCGTCGCTTCATTGATAAGCTAGCAGAAAAAACTGGTCCCTTTCTCAAACTTCTTAAGAAGGACATCCCGTTCAATTGGGACACAGAATGTAGAGAAGCTTTTGAACTTCTCAAACAATACCTCCTTAATCCCCCGATGCTTTCACCGCCTAAATCTGATCGCCCATTTCTTCTATATATTTTTGCTTCAGATTCTGCCTTAGGAGCTATGTTAGCTCAACTCGATGATGAAAAGGGAGAACGTGCTAATTATTATATTAGCCGCACCTTCATCAGTTATGAAACCCGTTATACAACATTAGAGAAACTATGTCTCGCAGTCGTGTTTGCTACGCAAAAATTATGACATTATATGCTTAGCCAAAAAACGTATGTCATTGCCAAATACGATCCCTTAAGGTATCTCATGAGTCGACCTTATTTATCGGGTCGCACAGCCAAGTGGGTTCTTGCTCTGAGTGAGTTTGATCTCACATTCATAGGACAGAAGTCTGTTAAGGGTCAAATCATAGCAGATCAATTAGCTGTTGCACCCTTAGAGTCTACTCATCCCCTCATTATCGAGTTTCCTAATGAATGCCTTCAATTAGAGGCAGACCTTGTTGAACAATGGTCCTTATACTTTGATGGAGCCCGATGCATGAGTGGGGCTGGTGCGGGTATTATTTTAATATCTCCGCAAAAACATCTTATTCCTCTGTCCTTCAAATTGACCTTTGATTGCACCAACAATACTGCTGAGTATGAAGCTCTAATCCTTGGATTACAAGCTGCTTTAGCGCTAAAAATTAAAAACCTCTTAGTTTTTGGGGATTCCCAATTGGTTATAAACCAAATTAATGAAGTTTATCAAACTAGAGATGATAAACTGCGCCCATATAAGGCCTATGTTTTACAATTAATGTCCTTGTTTGATCAATTTACCTTGGAAGCCATTCCTCAAACTAGCAACCGTGCAGCTGACACTATGGCCGCCACTGCATCTCTCCTGCCCTTGGAGTTAGATGACGAATATGCGACTATCGTTATTCGTCGACTCCAGGAACCCGCTTCAAATAAGTCATGCTTAGAGCCTTTGGATGTGTTTCTAATCAATGAAACTACTCCTGAACCTTGGTATACAGACATATATGATTTCCTCCAAAATGGGACTTTCCCTGTTAATTCTAATAGAAACCAGCGTCGGTTATTACGTCGACGAGCAAGTCGTTTTGTAATAATTGGCAATACTTTATATAGGAGATCTTTTGAAGGTATCCTATTAAGATGTTTAAATTCAGAAGAATCTAAATTAGCCTTGAGTGAAGCCCACGATGGATCTTGTGGAGGACACTTTAGTGGTAGTGCCATTGCTAAAAAGCTCCTTCGGATAGGATACTTTTGGCCTACCATGGAAACGGATGCACATGAGTATGTGCGCCATTGTGACAAGTGTCAAAAACATGCTGACCTTGTCCATGCGCCTGCGCAAGAGCTACAGGCTATTTCATCTCCTTGGCCCTTTTCTAAATGGGGCTTGGATATTATTGGCAAAATCAATCCTGTGTCTTCTGATGGACACAAGTTCATCATAACTTCCACTGAGTATTTCACGAAGTGGGTTGAAGCTATGCCTTTAGCTTCTTGCACTAGCTCACAAGTTACTAAATTTATTTTTAATCAAATTATTTGCAGGTTCGGAATCCCTGCCAACCTCATCTCTAACAATGGAACTCCTTTCAAAAATAAAGATGTTAAAAAATTATGTCAAAAATATAAGATTCAACATCGCTGGTCCACCCCCTATTATCCTCAGGGTAATGGTCAAGCAGAAGCATCTAACAAAACTTTAATCAAAATTCTCAAAAAATTAGTCAATAAAACTGGCCGTGACTGGCATATTCAATTATATCCAGCCTTGTGGGCTTATCGAACTAGTGTTCGAACCCCCACGGGCACTTCACCATTTGTTTTGGTATATGGTGCTAAAGCAGTTTTTCCATTTGAATTGGAAGTTCCTTCTTTGGCTCTGCTACTTCAAGACACCGAAGTAGGAGATGAATATCATGCTGGAAGACTTAGTCAGCTGGAACTCCTAGATGAAAAACGCATCAATGCTTTGGAGCATCTCCGTGCTTACCAAAACAAACTTAAAAGATCATATGCTAAGAGAGTTCGTCATCGATCCTTTGAGATTGGCGACCTTGTTTTAAAAGAAAATAAAAAAAATACAAATGCAACCAAAGAACTTAAAGGTAAATTTGAGCTCAACTGGCTCGGACCATACATCATTACTGCAAAATTTGAATCAGGAGCATATAAATTATCTACCTTAGATGGTAAAGAACTTAAATAACCTATGAATATTTTACATCTCAAACATTACTATGCATAAATTTGGTCATTTCATCCATGTATATATTTGTTCAAAATTACTATCTTGTATTTCGTTCAATTTATTCAAAAACACCCAAAAACATTCATAAATCTCCAAAAATCTTCAAAAACTATCTATTGCATTTATTTAAAGCACTAGTTAAGTTCCTTTTCCTCAAAACAAAAAAAAATAAATCTAAAACAGCTATATGCTTGACTCTTTCAAAACCAAAACAATATACAGAAGAAAGAGAGAGTCAACATTCTCAAAACTTCTCAAAAGTGTTTATATATATTTTCTTACAATTATTGCAGTTATATGTTTCAACTTATTTTGGATAAATTAGCATTTATTTTGAATCCCTCACTTGCACACTCACAACAAATAAATATCTTGATTTTATCTCGGCATGATTACTAATCTCTCTTATATCAAAGTTCACAAAATTCAATTAAATAAAGTTTGAGCACAGAGAATTGATCTTGTTATTTACTTAAACCAAGCACATCTTTTCACAATAAAATGATTATATTTGTAATTTCCATGTTTTGCTACATAGTAGAACTAATTTCTTGAGTGAAAAGTTTCCCCTGCTATCCTATCATGCACATGGTCTAGAATCTTTGAGAATTTGCAAAAGTACAAGCTCACCCCTACCCAGAATAAAAATCCCTTGCTCTACAGCTAATTCGAGCAAGTATCCCTAGCAAAGAAAAATAAAAAGAAAAAATTCAAGAAAAAGAAACAAGAGAAAAGAAAAATGTTATTTCAGCAATGTTCCAAGTATTATCAAGCAAAAGAAATACAAAAGAAAAATATGCAAAGTTCAAAAGAAAGCAGAAAGCGAAAGCAATAAAATACCTTTCCCTACCCTTTGAAAAGAAAAGAAGGGTTGATGAGCTTGAATCCCTGGAATTCTCAATTATTAGAAAACTATGAGGTAAGCCCCATAACAGGTGGTTTGTGCCCAACCTGCTTGGACTTGGGTAACTCCTAGCGTGGTGATATGTCTATCACATTAGCAACCTTCTTTTGTATAGACCTATGTCCGCTTATGGATTAGCTAGCTATTGATAATCCGATCTACATAGTGGTCTAATATGGTTATATGCATCTACATCATGGTTAATGAACACTTATTTGGTTTCTTCAAATCACTTGTATCATAGTATCTTGCTCAAATATGGTAAATGAACAATGCAATTGCACACACATTTGTATTTGAGAGATTTTGTCTATCATTATGATAAATCAAGATCGGAAATGAATTCACATATGCACATGGGATTCCTTATAAATCTAACTTTTCTCTTCAAAATACTTTGAAATATTATTTTTGCAACTTGTTTGGGAATAAATCAAGTACAGTTGTTTACACAAAGACAACTATATCATAGAAAAATCAAAAATTTCTTTCAAAATACACAAATCAAATCATATATATCTGGTTGACTTTCGCGACGATGGTATAGTTCCAAAACCAAAATTGGAATTTTATGCCTAGCGCAAGTCCTCATTTTCATCTTTTCTCTTCATCAAAAAATCAACCATGCAATAAAACTATCTATTTTTCTTTGATTTTCGCGATGATGGTATAAGTCTATACCTACATATTCTATGCCTAGCGCAAACCATTGTAACAATTTTTATTCCCCATTTCTTCGAAATCATATAAACCATATGACTTTATGTTACACAATTATGCTTTCAAAAGAACGAACTTTATCACTATTTTATGTCATTATGTCAACCTTTAACTTTGCAATGATGGTATAATTCCTAAGGAATTATTCACAAATTTTATCACACTTAGGAATTTATGCCTAGCGAAAATCATTTTAAAATATTTCATGCATAATATTTTCATGAAAATCTGAAAACAAATCATCATCATCATTATCATTTGCACTATTGCACCAAAGTCTTAAGACAATCTCTTAAGCACTCTTTTACTTTTTGCAATATTTCTATACTGGGATTAGCTTGACGACCGAGTGAGCAGCGACTCCATGAAATGGTCTATAATAGCGACAATGTCCTTTGAAATTATTGTTAGAAGTCTCTTTTTATTTTTATCACATTTCATTACAAACAACCAATTTGTTACATCAAATTATTTCATTTAAAATCTTACAGCATGACATCAAAATTATAATTTTTCAAAATGACATAATCACATGAAATCAATCAATCAACCATAACAGCATCATAAACATCACATAAGACAAGTCATATGATCAAAAATATCTCATCTATATATGTCACAAATATATGTACATCATCAAAACTAGATTGGTATGCCACAATCTGTACCTCGGCATACTCAATCCTCTATCAAATAAAAAATATATATAATACAACATCAATGTGCAGCCCTCTAGCCTCAAGAGCACCTTGACCTCTCTGCCTCATCTCCTCCCCTGCCCTGAGGTGGACGAGGTGGCCCCATCGTAGTCTGTGTCGTCCTAGTCCTCGATCGGGACGTGGTCCTCGATGACCCGATCTTGATCAGATCTGTGATGTTAGCTGGCAGGGGTAGTCTATCTGCCTCTGGCACCAGTTGGAAGTATAGTGTCTGATAGAACGTCAACTGGGCGATAGCCCGTGTCAACTCTCCTGAGCTCGCCCCTCCGCCTCGTGCCATGAGGCGTGCAATCTCATCCCGTAGCTGTGACACCTCAACATGGTGTCGTGCAGCCACATCCTGTAGCGTCTGCACCTGAGCCTATAGACGATCTCTCTCCCCCCAGAGAGTAGCCATCTCGCTACTCTCTCCTATGTCCACACCCTTGCCCTTATCGGGTGATGGTGGCCTCTATGGAGATGGGGGTATCTCCTCCCTCCTCTCCCACTGTCGTGGCCACTCCTGTGCCCGTGGCCTCCTTTGCTCTCTCCCACCATGACCCTGGGCTGCCTCTATCACTGCCTGGTGCCGCCTCCCTATCCGACGCACGATCGCATGGATCGGACCCTAAGCCCTCGTCATCCGAGGAGGGCGGATGCCTACGTACCAGGCATCGTAGTCGTCAGCTACCCCTACGTCGTCTCCATCCACTGGCTGGATGGGAGCATCATCCGCATCCTGACTCCAGAATCGCTGCATGTCTGGAGCCTCGCTAACCGTGGTGTTATCATGGATAGTCCAAGAAAACTCGTAATCCCTGAGAGATGGGATCCCATGCTGTAGACCGAACTGCCTCAAAACTCGGTCGTAGCGGTGGAGCTCCACCTCTCCCCTCTCCATCCTCAGCCAGCAGACTCACCTGATGTGAGCCAACTCCTATCCATCCTCGGCCCACCCTGGGTGCCCTCTCCACGGCCTCCAGGTGATCTGATCCGGGATCAACTCATCAAGCAGTCTTCGGGACATAGGCAGGTCGATCCGTCACTGTGCCCCTCTCCGGAGCCACCAGTAGAAGACTCGGGGCCTCTCCCTGTCTACCCCTGTTAGTGGAAGCCCTACCGGCCTCCACACGGCAATGTGCTCCCAGGCACCAAACCTGTAGTAGCGATGTCATCACCAGACATCATCCGCCCTTGTACACGACCCCATACAGGATCCTGTACAATCGGCATAGAACAAAGCTACCCTAGCAAAACCTATACCCATGGTCCCGCATATCGTAGATTACATCTGTGAGCATCCATGGTACCCTGCACTCGCTATGGTGGCACAACAGAAGTCCACAAACCACCCCAGATAGTACCCATGTGAGTGTAGATGCCCCAGGCATCTGGCATAGTGCCTCGATGTTCACTCCGCTCTTCTCTAGGGCAAATCTCGGGTCACCGCACAGCCGTCCCATAGCATGGCCCTGGTTGGCCGCAGGAGTGATCATCCGTCCTTGTATGGGGATTCTTAGAATCCTCCATACATCCTCCAGTGTGGGAGTCATCTCCCCTGTTGGTAGCCAGAAACAGGAAGACCTCGGATACCATCTCTCTGCTAGGGCTGTCAGTAGCCCCATATCTATGGATATTTGTGGCATCTCCGCCACATGCTGCAAGTCGGCCTGTGCCAGCAGATCCTGCTCTGCCTATGTGAGCACGGCCAAGTCATCTCTCAATCCTCCATATTTCCACTCCCTGCTCTTTAGTAATCCTCTCTGCAAACATAAACAACAAAACAATAAACAACAAATAATCATTAATCAATAATTCACATAATCAATAATGCAAGTTAAAAATTCAATTTTTTTGCAATTGATGATATCGCCCACTATTGGACGATATCGTCCCAAATCTGAGCATAATCGTCTCCGATTTCGTAGTTCGAAATCGTCCCTAATTTGACGAAATCGTCCCCCTTTCGACGATTTCGCCCTCGAGCGAAATTGTCGAAATTGAGACGATTTCGTCGAAATCGGGATGATTTCGTCCCAACAACGTCGATGGCCCAAAATTCACCTAAAAAATATCTAAAAAGCATGTAAATTCAAATTAAATCAGTTCTAAACTAAGTTTAGACCCTTACCCGTAGACCGCGTCGGACCTCTGCAGATCTGTGCGCTGTCTTGACCATTTTTGCTTCAGAGCTCTAAAACAAGAAAAATGAACAGTAACAATGAATTAGGGTTTTACCCTATTTTTCTTAATTTTATTCAACAATAATTTTGTGCTTTTCCGTGTTTTTACCTCAAACGTTTGATTTGGGTAAAAACACGGAGGGGGCACCATAATAAGCTGTCGTACGATTCGACCAAGAATCGTCGCCTAAAAATGGGTATAATTTTTTGCTTTCTCGTAGATCGAGAAGAACTCATCTTTAACGCATTTTCTTCGGAAAATTCGCTAAAGAGGGGGCAAAATGTAGCACCCTAAAATTGGCCCAGTAAAATTATAAAATTTACATTCACCTTAGTAAATAATTTAAAAATCAAATTTAACCTCCCAAACCGCCCGTTAACCGTCGAGAAATCCGTTTCCCCCTTTTTCGTGCCATTTTTAGAGGTTGTTTTGACCGTTTGACGATATCGTTGCTGATCAGATGATATCGCCCCAGATTTGACGATTTTGTCTGGACTAGGTCGTCAAGACGATCTTGTCGCAAAACTGAATTTGCATAGTTGGAATCCATTCCAACGGGTCTCCAATCTGGGAAGAAGCGTGTCTGCGCCGTTGGGACCCTCCCCCGTTGGAGATCTCCCAAATTGGGATGATCTCCAACCTCCTACCTACTCCCTCTAAGCCTATTTAACCTCTAGGATTTTCCCTCCCCAACCCCTGGCTGAATTTATCTGCAAATTGAATCCTTCTGCGCTAAAACATCATAATCTTATTTTTGCATTAGTCCCATAGCAATTTTGATGTCATTGATTTTCAACCGAAGCCAGCATCCATCGTCGTCGACGAACCTGTCCAGATCGGAGGCGATCCTGTCGAATTCGAGGAAATTTCGTACTGATGTGAGACGATCTCGACTGCAGCCCACATCGAGGTAATCAGTGCCTGGAGTTTGCTTTTCTCAACTTTGTCTCTGTTATTTTGTTTTGCAAATTAGATAATATATTCAGTTTTTATCCTATTTTGCATCCGGAGTTCACCCATTTAGCTTAGATTGCATGCTAAGTTTATGATCTGCCATTTAAGCACAGTAATTTGCATTAATTTATGTTCTTGAATAGTGTTCAGCATTCATATTATCATTTGGTGTAATTTGCCTTTGTTAGCATAGTGTTATTTCTTGTATTTTGCATCTATTCTTTGTTTTGCAGGTTTCTGATGAATTCGTCAAATCTCAGACGATCTCGTTTGATTGCAGACGATTCTGTCGAATCTCAGACGATCGGTACTGCTTCAAAATTAGAATCTTCTCCAGACATCCGGATCAGGTATTCTCCATTTTCCTCCTGTAAATTCTTTGTTCTCTGCTTTCAGATCTGTCTGTTGTATTCATGAAAAATTGCATTTTCATATAGTTTAATTTAGTCTCATTCGGCCAAACCTAGGATGAATGTTTAAGGTTAAAACGAACTCATTAAACAAATTCCAAAACCTAGGCGTGGAAACTGCCATTAAATGTTTCCTGGTGAACCCACCATCCGTCGAAAAATCACCAAAATACACCTCCATTGAGAGGCGGGACCTTCGCAAAGCCCTCTTGTCTGAGGTACCACATCATCCTTTTCCCATCCTCCTTCCGGGCGCGGATCCAATAGCCTGAAGGTAGGGATGCGAAAAATTTGGAGCGGTACAATTCGACATGATGACTATCCAAGCATTCGGTTCATGTCCCACATAGAAGAAGTCATAAGGCACCACTAGGGATCAGATACAACTCAATATAAATGATTATGCATTCTACTATGTACACACACATACTATTCTATAATCAAACAAAATATTATAAATCTCCTTGTCGAAGATATAACTCAAAGAATTCAAACAAAATTATTTATTTTTAATCTACCTATAATTACATATAAAGAACTTCACAAAACCTTTCTTGCATAATAAAAAATTATTTTTGACAATCAAAAGCAATAAGTAATTTATTTTTCTTTTAACCAAAATAGTTTGCTCACAGTAACATGGCAGTGCTCTACCCGATATTCCATCATTTTTATAACACAAAGTAAAATACTCATTTTCCTTTTACTTCAACACAGATAAAATATCGAGGTTCAATTCATCAAAACAAGATAAAACAATCATCTTTTCCTCATGTTGAACCATAGAAGACACATTCATCACAATTAAAAATTATAGAACATCCAATATAAAATTTATGCTTTCCAACTCTCTCGCGTCGCTTCTTTTCTTTCCTTCCTTGCAGACATCCAGTCCAGTATGCATGCATTCTTATCGCACAAAACCAAGTATGTTTTTTGTTTTTTTTTCTTACCAAGACTTATCACTTGATATCTTCTTCCTATAATTCCACTATATGGAGAACTCAACAATTTTCGTACTCATCTCTCATGCACAGAGCCAAATAACTGAGTCATTTTCCCCACCACTTCACACACATAACTTGATATCATGGCAATACAACAAATTTCAGTATTTTTACCTAAGCTAACAACAACCATTGAGAAGTACGTCTCACACATAATATTTATTAAAAAATAGTCTTACCAATATTTAAAATCTATGCTCAACTATTATTTTTATATTTAAAGCAACACAATAATAATAATATAGGATTCAACACATGGAAAACTTATTCTTATTTTTAAAACAAAATAACATTAATAATATAGGCTTCAACACATGAAAAACCTTCTTCTTCTTTTTTAAAATAAAATTCCAAATATTAAACATACGTGCCTAAAAAATAAAGTGGCTTCGATCATCATTGCCACCTAAAAAGCATTTCTCATTCCATGCCAGCAAGCAACATTCAAACAAACATAACCCACATAGAGATGCAATTTGTAATGAACCTAAATTAAATGCGAAGTGTGATTTTCCATGCGCTCGCGAGCTGAATCATCACTTCCCTTTCTTACCTTTTTTTGCTAACTTGCTTCCTTTCATTCACACCTTGCAACTATCCTAATATGACATTTCTAGGTTTATGCTACCTTGGAGAATCCGAGCAAATTATGACATGATGGAAATTCTTTGCCCATATATGATTGCACATAAGTATTATATCAAGATATAGAAAAGAGCAACTATGCATGATAAATATCAATATATGAACCTATTATCAGAGGCCTCAAAGAGGATATGCCTATACTATTTGCAAAACTTAGAAGAATAATCAGGTCACCTAAAGAATAGCTATAAGATTATTTTTCTTTTGGGAAGAAAAATATATTTCATAGATTATATTTTCTCTAGAAAACCATTTCCATTGCCTATATATGTACCTAGTTGCTTTCTTATGTTGGAATGTATACACCAATATTATGTAGATGAAAAATATTTCAAAGTGCAAAGAAAATCTATGTTCTAAAAGGACAAGGAAGAATACTTGGTGATAACTCCTATGAGTAAGGGATATCATGTGTAATTGAGAGATATAATAGAATATATTAAGGTTGGAAGATTATTATATTACTAGTCATTAATACAAATACAATATTTGGAAGTACTTTGCTTTTAAAAGGATCCAAAACCAAGTATGTATATGAGAGTAGACCCAATGTTGAAGGAAAAAATGACTTCTATGAGGATATTAACAAATCCAATATGGATGCATCCAAATGTTATGAATATAAAATTGATAAGTGAAATGGTAATACCCCTTCATGGTTCTCATTCTATGTGAAAGACGTGATCAAATTGTCTTCAATCTAGATGCACCTATATATTCACTTATAAAAAATGTCCTAAAATATTTGTACAAATGGATCTTGAAAATATATTAGCATGGAGGTGGATGAGGTAAAAATTAAATATAATAAGCATAACTATAAAGAAGGAAAAACATGATAAATAATTCTCTACTACCATTATGAGTATTATCGAGAGTAAAAAAGAGAAAGTTGATCTAACTATCATAGTTGTGGTAGGTACTAGTACCATTATGACTAAAGAAGTTGTTAAAGTGAAATCAATAGATAACACCACCTTATTTTGGTGAATATGTAATACCTTGACATAATAATTAAATAGAGAAAAATAGGTACTTGTACTAAACCTAAAATAGTTCAAATTAAATAAAGAGAAAAAGGAGAAATATATAAAGTTAAAAACATAAAAATATGTGGGGAATAACTGTTGGAAATCAGAAATAAAAGAGAATATGATGGAATTCTAGATACTAAAATTCCTATGAAGGAAATTCATATAATAACGAAGGATAGAACTATTGAGAAAAGGGCAAAAATGGTAGTAACCATTGTCTCAAAGTCTCTAATTTACCCTATTTCCACTTCTTGAATTGGTTCTCCCACAACTCCATCCATAATTTCTTCTATTCCCACTCCTCTTTCCTCCTTTTATTTCTTCTTATCCTAATTATTTTACTCCCTTTGTTTCTTTTATGACTTCTAATTTATAAAAGAGAAACATAATCACATCTATAACAATTATAAGGTACCCACGCACTTCATGATATGGTTATGATGCTTACTCATCATCATTGGAACCCTTCATTTCATATCAATCCATTTAAATTATCCCAACTATATTCGTCATTCAATCAACCCACCCTATCATTATATGTTTCATAAAATCTATCACCACCATATTCTATGCCCCATTATAATTAATATATCACCACTTAATCCATGTCATCTTCCATATTCTCACAAACTCCATAAACTTCATACATTTTCATCCCTATACCTTAGAAACTCAATATTAATATTAACATTATATTTCTTAGGGTTGTTGACTAGGCTTATATATTTTAGTCACCCCACTTCTTTGTAGAGAATACAAACATTGGGAAAATTACATCAAGCCATGGAACTCAAATTCATCCAAGAATATAAATAAGTGATAGGCCATAAAGACCAAGTCAATGATAATACAAAATTATTAAGTGGCCTACAATAAAATATGAAGACTAAGGAGGATCAAATTACCAAATTGAAAGAATAATTCAAAGTAATGCAAAAATATTTAGAAATAATGTGGAAAGAAAAAAAAAGATTTAAAACACAAATAGAAAAAAATGAACAAGAACTAAAAGGACAATAGATTTACTAGCCCAATCCAAAGTGACCAAATGCAATGGAAGGGATGATGATCTGGTCCCAATCCTAGCATCCCACAACTAAACATAGTTCCCTAGGTGACAATTGAAACATTAAATTGATGATAGGGAGGACAACCCAAGGGGTAGTACAAAACCCAAGACATTAACAATGAAGGAATCCAAACATCTAATCATGAGGATTTATAACATGAAACAACTTAATGACATTCAACTTACATACAATATTTATGACTACGAATCTCCAAGACCCTAATATTATTCATTGATGGTGTCGACTAGCTTGAGTAAATTTTAAACTCAAATTATGATTTCAAGCACAAATTTTGGGAGGGAAAATTTCTCCACTTCTTATAACTACTTCCTTATTCTCATTTTAAATCATCAAAATTTGTGCATTCTTCTAAGGTTGCTTTTCTTCATTCTTTCTTATGTCATGGCTTGGCTCGAGCCTTGCATTTTTGGACAATTAGCTTTTGAAACTCTTCTATTTACATGTATGTAACTTGGAGTTGATACTAATAAGAATTTGTGACTACTTATGAAACCCTTATGTTGGTTATAGTAAAGGTGTTCTATTTTTTATGCATGTCTTGGAGGGACCTATGTTCCTTATGCACTGTCGACTATTGTGCATGTGTTCATTTCAACTCACCATGGCATAGTCTCTTAAATATTTGGTGCATCACCACTCATAGGTAAGCTAGATAGGCTAGTTAGGTTTTACTACTTTTATTTCTTTCCCCATTTGTCATGATCGTGAAAAGATATTAGCATAGAGGTATATGAGGTACAATTTAAATATAATAAGTATAACTATAAATAAGGAAAACATGATAAATAATTCTCTATCAAATGGGATGAGTATTATCAAGAGGGAAAATGATAGAATTTTAATCCAACTGTTATAGTTGTGGTAGGTGCTACTACCATTATGACTAAAGAATATGTGAAAGTGAAAGTAATAGATAACCCCACATTATTTTTGTGAATATGTAATATCTTCACATAATAATTAAATAGGGAAAATGAGGTACTAGTGCTGAACCTAAAATAGTTGAAAGTAAAGAAAGATAAAAAGGAGAAATACCTAAAGACAAAAAATAAAAATATGTGGGGAATAAATATTGGAAATTAAGAATAAAAGAGAATATGAGGGAATTCTGATACTCAAAAACCTATGGAGAAAAAATCATAGAATAACTAAGGATAACACTAGAGAGAAAAATGCAATAATGGTAGAAACCATTGTCTCAAAGTCTCTAATTTACCCTATTTCCACTTCTTGAATTTATTTTCCCACCACTCCATCCACCATTTCTTCTATTCCTAATCCTCTTCCCTCCTTTTATTTATTCTTATACCAATTATTTTACTCCCTGTGTTTCTTCTATGAATTCTAATTTATAAAATAGAAATATAACCACATCTATAACAATGATAAGGTACCCACTCACTTAATGTTATGATCATTAACTTGATGCTTACTCATTATCATTGGAACTCTTTATTTCATATAAATCCATTTAGATTATCCTCACTATCTTCATCATTCAATCAACCCACCCTATCATGATATGTTTCATAAAATATATCACCACCATATTCTATGCCCCATTATAATTAATATATCACCACTTAATCCATGTCATCTTCCATGTTCTCACCAACTCCATCAAATTCATATGTTCTCATCTCTATGCCTTAGAAACTCAACACTAATATTAAATTTTCTATTACTTGGGGTTTTTGACTAGGCTTATATATTTTAGTCAATCCACTCCTTTGTAGAGAATACAAACATTAGGAAAATTTCATCAAGCCATGGAACTCAAATTCATAGAAGAATATAAAGAAGTGTTAGGCCATAAAGACCAAGTTAATGCTAATACAAAGTTATTAAGTGGACTACACAAAAATGTGAAGACTGAGGAGGATCAAATTACCAAATTGAAAGAAGAATTCAAAGTAATGCTAAAATATTTAGAAATCATGTGGAAAGAATACAAAGGATTCAAAAAACAAATAGAACAAAAAGAACAAGAACTAAAAGGATAAGCAAAAAAAAAGGAAGAGGAGGTCAAGAAAAAACTTAAAATAAAGTCATTAAAAATCAACTAAAGCAAGATAAAAAGTGCTTGGAGATACAAAGGGAACCAAAAACTAAATAACTTAAGAAATAATTCAAACTAAAGTAGGAACTCTAAAATCAAAAGTGAAAAAAAAGGTCAGATAAAATGAGACTTTGAGAAGAAGATATTGTATCTCCAAGTCTAGTTGGAGCATCTAAAAATTAATGTGCAAGATATAAGAAGGATAAATAAATTGATATGCTTAAGTAAATGAGAGAAAAACTAAATAAGTATGTAGAGAGGATGAAATTCTAGGTATCTATAATAGATAATATCAAATCCTTATGGGATAAAATAAGTGTTTATATAGGATAAGTTAAAGGATATTTGGTGTACCTATAGTGAATATTCATTACATCATACAAATCCTACCTCTAGAGGTAAATTTTGATCAATGTATCTACCTAAATATGAAATGAAGGGGCCCAAAACTCTTACTATTTATGAATCATCTAAAGCTAGATGATTTTCTATAATGTACCTGAGGAAGAACAATCACTACTAATTGATGCTAAATGTAAAGTTCCCTTCACCACAAACCTTAGACCAACCACTAGACCAAAACCAAGCAAAGAATCAATAGTGTTTCTAGTGTTGGCTAAATAAGGTCATAATAAGACTTTGAAACCCTAAGCCATTTTGATGATGACATAAGAGGAATAAATTTTAGTGGGGCCTTGCTTCAACCAGTGTTTGTGGATTTTTCACTTTCCTAGAGAGTAGAGACTACAAATTTGACCTCTTCCCTTGACTAAGGAGGTTCCTTAGTCCCTGGTACCATTTCAAATTGATACCACCAATGAATCCTAAGGACTAAAGTCCTTTCCTTAACCAAGAGGAAGAAGGGTCCAAGGGGGGCCAATGGAGAGGTAGCAAGGCAAGCCTATCCCTTCCTCCAAGGAGATATTGATACTTGAAGGTCATTGAATGATAGATCAACTCAAAAGAATTTTAGTTGCAAAGTTATCCCTAAACCTTTAGGCTTGTTGGATCCCAAAATGCTCCTTCATGATATGCAATGGAAGGTAAGTCCTCAAAAGTAGAGCAAATCAAAGGGTGACAACCACTATTTCTAGAGGGTGTATTTAAGGACATCTTCACCAAAGAGGACTTGCCAAGAGAATGCAAAAATAGTTCAAATATTCATAATCAAATTGGTCAACCCAACCCAAAGTGACTAAATGCAAGGGAAGGTATGATGATCTGGTTCCAATCCTGGAACCTTACAATTGAACACAGTTCCCCAAGTGAAAACTAAAGCATTAAAGCAATGATAGGGAGGACAACCCAAGGGACAGTATAGAACCCAAGGCATTAACAATGAAGGACTCCAAACATATAATCATGAGGATTTCTAATATGAAACAACTCAATGGTATTCAAATTTCCTGCAATATTTATGACTACGAATCTCCAAGACCCTAATATTATTCATTGATGGTGTCAACTAACTTGAGTAAAGTTTGAACTCAAATTATGATTTAATGCACAAATTTTAGGAGGGAAATTTTTCCCACTTCTTAGAAATACTTCCTTCTTCTCATTGTAAATCATCGAAAGCCATCCATTCTTCTAAGGTTATTTTTCTTCATTCTTTCTTATGTTATGACTTGGCTTGAGCCTTGCATTGTTGGCAAATTAGATTTTAAACCTCTTCTCTCTACATTTATATAACTTGGATTTCATACTAATAAGAATTTATGACTACTTATGAAACTCGTTTCTTGGTTTTGGTATGCGTGTTTTATTTTTTATTCATGTCTTGGAGGGACCTATGTTCCTTATGAACTATTGACTATTGTGCATGTGTTCATTTCAACTCACCATGGCATAGTCTCTTAAATATTTGGTGCATCACCACTCATAGGTGTAGGCCCAAAATGGTCACATCCTTCGAAAAAAATTGAAAATATTTTCTAAGGCAGATATATGTCCTATTCTACACATGCTTCAGTGTATTTTACAGTAGCACAATGCAATATGTCCTATGCCATGATAAAAGAAGTCAAAGTCATATTTTTGTTACTTTTGAAGATAAGGATACATCATATTTCCTAATGCAAAAGCGAGATGTCCTAGCCCGTGTGATACTTAGTGCATTTATCAGTGGTGCAGCACAAGGTGTTCTACCTTGCTATCAACCTTGGTCAAAGATGTCATTACTTTCTGAATAGTGGCACAACGTATTTTGTTCTAACCCATATGAGGAAAAGACTAAATTTAAGAGTTTTTATATCCCACTAAGGTTCAAGTGTATTTTAGAGCATATCAAAGTACATGTTCTACACGATCAAAGTAGTCAATATGCATCAAATGAAGTTATAATGTAGCGGGCTAGTGCCAAGTTTCATAAAGCATATTTTTTACACTGCATTTTGAGTGAACCAGAGCAAGATGTTCTACCCCATGGTTAGTGATGGTCAAAGCTCAACGAAATGAATTTCAAGGAGTGAACTACGAACACTTTGTTCTACATTTTAGATGTGAAAATGACTTAGACAAATTTAAGAGTGAGGGAAATGGTCTGGTGAGATGTTCCATCCCACGTAGATTGAAGTGTATTTTCCAATATGCTCTAGCTCATGGTCAAAGTGGTTAACTTAAGTAATAAGTTATTCTAAAGAGTGGGCTACAACATGTTATATGCCATATGCTCCCAACAATTTTTAAACAATTGATCTTGGCCATTCACGAGCAAATAAACGATTAGTTTATGCTAACAATATCCCAAGCATACAAAAGTAGAGTCTTTACAAACATGAACCAGTTGATTGAAACAAGCTAGAAGGTAAAGCATCCGTAATCCCAATAATCAAGAACATAGTTAGTTACAAATCTATGGCTAGTTAAAGTCTGTAAGAATGATATATGACATAGATCTCATTTTTGACCACCTGGAGTTGAACCGTCATGAAATATCAGCAAGTTGTAAAGTCGAGTTGTGAATGAGTGCAAGATCACATGGTTTCTTTAGGTCTCAAAGATGAATGAAATGATGAAATATTAGAATTTTGCTAATTTGGAATTTCTTTCTCCTTGTAATGTTTCATTTTATTCCTTCAATGTAAAAACTATTTATAGAGGTCGAACCCTTGACTTTTAGGGCTGGATCTAGAGTGTTTGCTTACCCTGGTGTGTAATATTTTTTTGTAAATCAATAGAAGGAATATTACTTGGATGTTTAACTCAGAACTAGTGTCATCAATAATTTTGTCAAGAGATTAAATTTGTGAATTTCTTTTTTTCTAATGCTATTATGGTTAGTCTCTTCTACTAAGATTGGATTACTAGCTTAGAGCAATTGAAATTTTTCATATTTGAATCTATGCTTACAATATGTTCTTTTTTGTTAAATATTGATGCTAATATTATTCTGCTAAATTGGATTATTAGTATTATAGATGTTGAAATAGCTTCTTAGAGTATGTCTATGTTCTGTGTTTCTTGATGAAGATTATCTGCTTCTTGAAAGCTATTAATCTCAAGTGTGGGACACTGGAAATTGTTTGTTAGAAAGGTTTTCCCTATGGATGCCTATGTTGTTGGCACTATCTGGCCACTATTTTGATTATAATTCCTTAATGCTAAACTTTTTTCTATCCATATATTTTAAACTTTTAACTGAGCTTATATGATTCAACACCTTATCAGTTGATAAGGAACTAGCCTACTCTGCAGTTTGTATTATATAAATATTTAATCCATCCAATTTTGAGGTTTGAATTGTGATTAGTGGGTACACACCTAATAAAAAACTAGAAGATAGATAGTCACAGTTTTAAGTTTTTCTCAATGTAAATTTGGATCCCAATATTTTTGGCACACCCGGTGGGACCTATTTACAAGAAACATAAGTTAACCCACCATTTATTTATTTTGTATCTTTTCCTAAAGGAATAAAAATTTGGTGAATTGTATTGACCTTGTTAAGCGGTGAGCAGTAAATTTATCTAGTGGCTCCTAGAATGCAAGAAACCAAAAATCCATCCCTATAGCTTGTAGTTTTTCATGAATACTAGGTCATCTACAAAGAATAACATAGGTTATTTTATCTACTATGAGCTCCATTTTAAAGGATCTATCATCATAAGATATTTGAACAAGGATTTCCATTTAGATGAAACTCCTCCTGAGACACCTTCTGCAAAGCCCCCAAGGCCACCTCTAGTAAGAACTACACCAGTAAATATGGCTCAAAATGTGCCCCCTAATGAGCCCCTATATAAATATCCCAGCTAGAATATAGATGGTCCCCTAGGACTAGCTCATATGCATGATATTCCTCAAGCTATATCTAAATCCATTCCTACATACGATGGATCAAGAAAAACTGCATATGAACATTGTTAGGATATTCTAAATTTAGCATCCATCCATAATATAAAGAATGAATATGTCATCGTCAAAATACTAGCCCTATCCTTCATAGAGAAAAATTACATTGGTCTAGGACTTTAGAAGATAATACCTTTACATCATGGGTAGAATTAGAAAAACCCTTTGTAGAAGATTTCAATGAGTATATTGATCCATTTTCTCTCCTTAATCAATTTGCGTCCATCCAAAAGCATCAATAGGAGTCTGTTTTGGACTTTAGCTCAATATTTAGGACTTGGAAAATAATTCCACCTAAATCCAGGCCAACTACAACCCTTGCTTTCATGTACTACATCAGAGCCCTTAGATATGAATTGGATATTTAAACCCAATATTAAGGAATATATACGTTCCCCAAGTCTATAAGTCAGTTGTCCAAGTTGAAACTATTCTTATCAATGTGGTAAGATTACCCGCTAAAGCTATCATATCCTATTTTTTAGAAATTTCCAGTGTTCAAAACTAGGAAGCTACATCTTCTTATATGGATCCTCCTTTATCATCCCTACTTTCTCATATGACCCCATTTCCTCCCCCAAAGTGTCATTTGATATAGTTCCTTTCCCACCACTTCCTTCTCAAACACCCTAGGAATCTACTATACTTCTTGATATATAGAATACCCTTAAAATGCTCAGTAACAAGATGAGATCAATGTAAAAAAAAGAGATAGATATATCTCAGCAAAGAAGATTGCCTTATGTCAATAGGGACCAAAAAATTGGTACCAAAAATAGTATAGGTGTAGACACCTAAAACACATCATGTTTAGAAGAACTACTCACATGGGAACATTCATAGATCATGTGACTAAACATTGGAACCTTCCAAGTGCCAAAAGTGGTTTTCATCACTCATATAGGGCAGTCTTAGCCCATCCAAGCCTGGCTGCTATAAACCAAAGCAACTTAATCTTGGCCACTACTACTCAGAGAATCTAATACCTAGCTGCTATAGACGACAGTGGCTAGACCCTAAAATGCAATTTTCCATAAAACTAGCCTAATATCGAGAAGTGGTAGTCTACATGCAATAAGGCTAAGTAGGGACAACTTTGTATTCCTCCTCACATCTAGTCTACATGAGAGACTCAAGTATGGATTTAGACATCATTTAACTGGCCCTAAAGGGTAGATAAATACTCAAATGCTCATGCTAACAAACAATTTGTATATAGGACTCATTCTTAGGGCTTTTAGACCTAAACCTAGGACTTCAACACAATATAAGGTGTAAAACTAAGAGCACCAAGGGACCTTTTTTTTTCTTTTATCAATTGGAGGGAGATACCGAGGAGAGCTTTTCAAGACTTTGAGAAATTTTATTATAGTGAAGCCCTATCAAATCAGAGAGCATATTGGAGCGCCTTGGAGGAGCAACGAAGTGCTAGCCGATTGAGGGGTTATCATCTATAGGATATTCAATACATCAAACAAAAATGACAATCATTTAAATATCAGCAACAAGCCTATATCCATAGCCTTGGAGAAATAGAGATAGGTTTTCATCTTAGCGGCCACTATCTCGGATAGTGGCCCGTAGGCCTAGTCTAGGGTTCTTAGAATTAGTTTCCTTTATTTAGCTTATTACATGTTTTCATGCCATTAGCATAGATATTATTTCTCTCATTAAATTATATTCATAGCATTATTTTCTATTATCACTAAGCATATTTTTGTTTATCATTAGGGTTATTTCTAACAACCTCATTCAAGGAGGCAATCTCGGACAGTTGAGTGTTTGCTATTGTTTTCATGCTTGCAGGACTACATGTTCACTAGACAAGTTACCAACATACGAAATAAAAAGGATCCCTCTAGGAGCCAGACCTGGAGAAGGAGGCATATGTAAACCCTCATACAGTTCCATGCGTGTCATCGAGAAGCCTATGAAAGTGCACCACCCCTTGCATGGGGATATTATACATCTGCTGCCCCTATTTGTAAAATATGTATCAAATGAAGGGAATCCCTTAGAGGGATCTATATGTAATTGAACTTGAGAAAAGCAATAAAGAGCATTATTTATTCATTTCTTCATATTTTTGTTGTATCTACTTTTGCATATTTCATTTAATGCATGATTAAGTAAATAATATTTGCAAATAGAGTAGTGGACGATGCGTCGCTTCCTCGGGGTTGCTACAGATGGCAATCACGGTGGAACCCATGCTAAGTTTTTATTGTGTGCTGATTTAATGATCCATGTTTTTGTTTGTAGGTGTAGCCGCTCTGGTCTATAGTAGCCAAGAATAATTCACTCCTACTAACAACGGCTAAAAATCAACCACTCTAGTCGATAGCGACCAAAATTAGAGTGTAACAGAGGATAAAATATCTGTTCTCTAAGATGGATTAGAGGTTAGTACCTTTTTTTAGATGTTTTATGATCCTCTATTTGCTTATGTTCTCCTAAAATAGTGAAATTAAGGCACATTTTGATTTGTAAAATAAGGAATGGAAAGGAAAGAACTTGCATCTTGCATATTTTAGGGCTTTTCTTAAATTTCCACTAGGCGTTGCTAGTAAATGTGGCTTATGCTTATAAATTCTGCCCTAGGATCCAACGTGCTAGAAATCATGTGTTGGTTTTCTTGATTTGAGGCCCTACTAGAGGCCATATTTGCACAAAATAGAGTGTATCCATGGAACTCATACTAGTTATGCATCTTTTTGAAAAGTGAAATGTCATTTATATCAGGCATACAGGAAAGATTCATTGCTATTGTATGATGTGTTTTACTTTATTTAAACTTAAAATGAACCCCACACACGCACACATATTTTAAAAATTGGGGAGTTGGATTTCATCACCAACCCTCAATTAATTTTGGTGACACTCACATTCATCTCCTTCCATCGGCTTGCCCCGTAGATCTTTATAGAATGGAATAAGAAACTTCTTTATAGTGGTACTAAGTTACTCATGTTCAAATTGTCTCCCACTATTGGAACAATCATTGATTCAGAGTAGAAGAGCTAGGCAAACCCTCCATTGGGACTTTAGCAATGCATCCTAGTTTCTTTTGATAAAATCATGTTTGGCATGGGTGTTCTTGATTTCCACTATGGATGAGTCTCCTCATTCTAAATCCAAAACAATATCAAGAAAACAAGAACAATAACACATCAAAATGTAGCAAACGGCTTAGGGCACACATAAATTGGTAATCAAGATAAACACTTGATTGATATTGTTTGACTATCTCTAATCACAAAAAAAGGACTAATTCACAAACACAATGGTCAAAACTAGAAGTTGAAGAAGCAAATTTCACGATATCGCCTTAAGGGCCTTTACTTGCAGTATATGTCACTTTTAAAGCATGCATTCAAAGGGAAGTGTGCAATAAGTAATCTATGTGAAATGAAGTGAAGTATATAATAAAAAGGTGGATTTATCCTTGCATTTATTGATTCATAGCTTCAAATTTAGATTACAAAACATCCCCTTGAGGGCTTTACAAATGTGATACATTCAACTTTTACAATTTCCCAATGGATCTAGTCCCTTGGGATGAAGCCTTTAAGGCGATTTTTAACACTAGTTGTGAAACTTGTTTCCCACGCCCAAGAGCCAATATTGGGTTTGTCTTGAAGTGTTTCCTTAGCTCCTTAGCTCCTTATCTCCTTCCCTCTATTGAGAATACCTGCACCTACACACATGAGATTTCAAGAGAGTCAGTAGCACCTGCATATCATAGAGAAAAGCCTTAGAAACATGAAGAAAGGGGGGTCAATATCACAATATAAAAGTGATCTATGTGCATAAAAACTGATCTACAGTAAGCATGAACATATTATAATATAATATAAATAATAATAAATAGATTTGAAAGCAATTTATAATGTGAAACTATGCTAAACTATTGGCCACTCCGGGGTGAGCCATGTAGACCTGCAACATTGGGGACTCCAAATCCCAAACCAAAACTCCTCCAAATGACCTCAAATTTGGACCAGAGGTTCATCTAGACATCCTAAGGAGGTCTATGGAGGAATTTATCCAAAATTATCTACTATTTTGGGACCATCCCTATGAGTGCCATGGGCTGACTACTAGCCATCCCCAAGTGGGATGGTTACAAAACTGGCTTAGTTTTGTCACCTATGGCCTTGGGAATTGGTCCAAAATAGGGTGAGGGTGTTGTCAATAGATGGGGCCAAGTTTTCCTTCAATTTGGCTAGTTTTGGATTGGTAAATCAGGTCCTATTTCCCCTGAAAGCGCCTTCGAATGAAGAGGGTTTCAAGGTCAAGAGGTAGGCAAGATTAGGTTTCAATTTGGTTTGTGAGGGTGTGGATTCAATTGGGCAGCACTTCGTTGCTCCAAATGCTATTCTCCTCCTCCTTTGGAATGAGGTTTTAGGCCTCCTTTTATAGCCCAAAAGGGCATCTAGGGCCAAATGGCATCTTTGCCATGCGAGGCAAGTGATGCCACTTGTCCTAATTGCATCATTGATTGGGGAGGGGAAGGTTGCCCCTTTGGGGCTCCCAATATACTACCCTGTAGTCCATTAGTAGGTCCCCAATCAATATGGGGTGATTGGACATGCTAATGGTAGTCTTGGATTACCATTTAGCATGTCCTTTGACTTTTTCAAGGGTCCAGTTAGGGGCCATCCCACCCAGGGATGGTTGTTGATGGCCATCCCTGGGTGGGATGGTCACCAACTATGGCCATCCCTGGGTGGGACGGTCACCAGTAGGGGCCCCAAAACTGCCCCAGACTGCTAGGAACCCTCCAAACTAAGTTTTGGAGGGTTTTGGAAGCCTTTTTCTAGCCTAGAGGGGTGCCTAATAAGGCCATATGTTGTCGATAAGAGGGCATATGTAATGCACTGATAGTCTTATCCGATTTACGTGATTTAGGTGTCTACAGATGCCCCATTTTTGGGATGCACGATGTGAAACAAAGCGTTGAGAAAAAATAGATCACTAAATCATCGAATGATCAAGGTTTTTCATTAACCTAATCAACTCTGGATGCCTTCATTGTGGAAAAGCATACATTCTTGGAATCCTTTCTATTGACATAGTCGAAGGATCGATTGCATGTATACCTTTCAGCCGTGTTGTAGTAACAGTCTTATGGGGCTTAGGGCATACTAGGTCTTGGTGCCTTGTATTCTTGTAAACCTTCACATGGGTCAATTACTGAGGTTTCAAGGAGGTCAAGCCTATTTAATTTGCTTCTTATGCTGATTCTTTGCCCCAGCATGGGCTTGAAAATTTATCTTTAGCCAAGATTCTTTTGAATGCATGGAATTTTACACTTCTGAGTGTTTAAATGTTGATTCAATTTTTGAGTTCATTATGATGACTACCCCCTCAAGCGATGAGTCTATGAGGGCATGAAAAATTCTAAAGTGATGAGTCACTTGACACATATGACTTAATTAGGGTAACTCTTTATTTTACCCATGGTACTATATACCTGTTTGGAGGTGATTTTTGACTATTTTGATGAATAGTTTTGGAAGCAAAAGGCCCAATATCTCATTCCTGTGGGGTGGTCCATCCATGGAGGCCTTCTTGGGGACTAAAATAGAGTCTTTTAATGCATCCAAAATTATTATAGGTTCAGTCTAGATCCCTCTCATTTTCTTGCCCAATCTGCCTTGTTTTTGGTGGGTTTTTGGCCCATTTTTTGATATTTTTGATGTTTTTAAGTGCAATTTTCTTATGACCATCCTAGGGGGGATGAGGGAAGTATTTATGAATGTCCCATGGTGGGACAGCCAGCCAAAAGTGTGCTCATCCCACCCAGGAGCGGTCGGCTTCTTTTGGAGCTATAAAAGGCCAAAAAGGGCCATTTTGGCTCATTTGTGCAACTTGCTTGGAGAAGTTGGAGAGGAGAGGAGGTAGGAGAGAGTTTTATGAAGTGGAGAACTACTAAAATATCAACCCACAACATGATCCAACCAACGGATGCATCAGGTGGTGGAGCCAGTGCGAAACGGGTATGGATTACATGCTTCCTCTGCCCTATTTTATTGAATTTTTGCAATTTCTGCTCTAATTTCATGACTACAGCCACACCCATGATTTAAGAAACTTAGGAGTACTGAAATACATAAAATTTAACCTTAGGAATGCTTTATTTGCAAAAAATTAGGGTTAAAAATCACTTTTTTTATGTTTTTTAGGGTTTTTAGGGCATTTTTAAGGGTCAAATTGACCCTATTTTACCCCTATTTGGGGACCGTCCCTGTGAGGGATGGTTACTAGTGGCCATCCCTTGGTGGGATGGCTACCAAATTAGGGGCCGTCCCTGGGTGGGACGGCCAAAAACTGGGCCAGAAAAGGCCCTTTTTTATGTGTTTTTTTAGTGTTTTTATAGCAAAAATTTGCATTTTTAGGGCCTGTTTGACACCCTGATTTGCATGAGCAGATAGTTAGGAGTCGGTACAGGGTACCGAGTCTCTTTCAGGTTACTAGAGACCATTTGAGTACTATATACTAGCATTGGCTTGATGCCATCAGTCTGAAGCAAGTTACGCGGTTAGATCCCATGGTGGGAGACCGTGCCTATCTGACTACTTTGATAGACCTATGGGACCCTCGCACTAATACTTTCCATTTAGCTATGGGGGAGATGATAGTGACACTAGAGGATATCTATCAGATACTATGTATTCTGATAGAGGGGCACCATATAGTATCTTCTTTGATGGAGTGATGGGAGGTCATAGTGCGGAGGTACTTCGACGCGTGTTGGGAGGATGTCCTGACTGATATGATTAGTGGAGGGATTCTAGTGTCTAGATGGTACCAGGAGGGTGCGCTTGGCATTAGGCACACTTTTTTGATGACCTTGATCAGCAACATGCTACTACCCAACTCTTCAGGAGCTAGGTTCCCATGGAACCTAATAGAGTTAGTCTTTACTCTAGTTGACTGCATAGAGGAGGAGCCGATAGTGATGGCTTGGGGTCCTACTTTATTGGCATAGTTATATGGTGAGCTATATGAGATCCACTCTCATGGGTAGAAGGGTTTGGGCTATATATTTCTACTATAGTCTTGGGCTTGGTAGCATATTATAGTGGAGAGACCATGGGGACTACCATGGACCACTCGAGCAGAGCTACCGGATAGGGAGATTGGCTATGGAGAGCTATGGATGAGGTCACATGAGTCAGGGTATAGCCGATGCTATGTTGGGGAGGTAGAGCACTATGCAGAGGCTTTTGCATGGCTTAGGGTAGTGGATATCGAGTGGAGACCCTACAGGGATTGTCCTACCTAGGATGAGGCTTCGACACATCTATGCCGAGTTCGGTGAGGTAGGTGGTTGATAGGGTGACATGGCATAGAGTGAGAGTACTTCTCTTATGATCATGTGCTATGATAGTTTAGGCTACACCAGGGATTTCCCAGTGAGCCGATGGTCTATCATCATCATGGGGATGAGAGGACTCTAGCATGGCCTATGGTAGAGGAGTTGGGAGATGAGTCAGATTCTGAGGTGGTAGTCTTAGACTCAGATGATGCAGGCACTACAGAGGAGTATGACGCATGGTGGGTCATGCGATAGTGGTGAGGGGAGGGACCACTAGGAGGGGATGTAGCTATGAGGATAGTGGATGCTTCTAGGGGTGCTCTAGATGAGGAGGGTTTTGGTGAGTCTCCAGATGATGAGGAGGTGGACACAGGTGAGCGAGTTGTGCATCAGTATGTGTCAATGGATAGGGTGGAGCTGATAGATGTACATGATCTAGTTGGCTTTGATGAGGGAGACTTGGGAGATCAGGGTCTATAGGTAGAGTTAGTAGCATGAGATGCTAGGATCATAGAGCTATAGAGTGATCAGGATTTACTATAGGCATAGGTGTAGAGTGCATAGGAGGAGATGGAGAGGTAGGCAGTAGTGATAGCTACATTTTAGGCACAGGTCGGTAGATAGGGCCCTAGCCATGGGGAGTCCAGTAGTGGTGAGCTAGCTAGGATGTAGGAGGAGATAGCACATCTCCAGGGTTTGGTAGTGACCTATCAGACTAGGTGTTGAGAGGAGCATGCCTACATGGATATGATGGAGGATGAGATAGTGCACTGTAAGGGGCACATACCAGATCGGGCATTAGCTATTGGATCACAATGTAGCTAGGGGAGCGGGATGGGACACTCATCTACTCGGATGAGGGCTACGAGTACTTCTCAGAGGATGGATGTATCTAGAGGTAGCAGATCAGGGGGGAGCAGGTTGAGGAGCTCATGATGGACTCATACTGAGAGTAGAGGAGAGAGTCGAGGTACCGGTCCTACGTGACCATGGTCAGCGGACTCTGATGGTTCTTTTTGGTTTTTTGGATTGCGAAGTTGGATGACTCACTTTTATTGTAGCCTATGGGCAGTTTATGGACTATGATGTTGCTTTCAGATTTTATATATATGGACATATATATATGACTTAGCTTTTGATCATTATGTCATTTTACTGCTTTATGATATGAATGCAATTTTTATATTTGCTATATGATGTTATGATGGATGTCTAACATGGATGCATGTATTTATCCGATGATGTGATTTGATGATATGTAGATGTGGATGCTTCATTTTATATGCTTTTGTAAATTAAAAGGTATGCATAAAATAGTCAGTGGCCATTTAAATATTATTGCTAATATTTAACCGGTATCTATCCTAGATCATGAATATCACTTAATAAACAAAAGTTTTAAATGTGTATGATTGAAAGTAATGATTTGATTAGATTTAATTTTTGTATGATGGATTTATAATGACTATTTGATGCATTATATGCTAGCACCATAGACTATACAAAATGTATCTTGATTATTTTCATGTTATTATAACACTTTATTTGATGGACATTGTAATTTTGACAAACATGTGACAGCATGATGTAAAATGGAATGGATAATGTGATGTGATATGATTTTATTTGATAGTTTTTAAGAGACTCAAACACTCTAGTTACCTAATCAAAAGTCATATACTAACTATACAAGATATTTTGACAAAGTATGCACCTACTAAGATAACCAAGATAATCAATATCCCTGTGTGTGCATGTGAGTTCATTACCATGATAACACATAAGATTACCCTAGTGCAAATGGGATTCATTCAGCCCATCGACATTAGAGATCATTCTACGAGTCTCATTATCCTGAGTTTCGTACTTAGTTGGATTAGACCACTATATAACCTAGGTTACAACAAGCTAGCTCATCCACATTCAAACATTGGTCTATACCTAAACAAGTTGCTTAAGTGATAGACATATCATCATGCGGGAGGCTACCACCATTGACAAGTAGGCTATCCACCAAACCTGTAATGAGGATCACCTTATGGTTCTATAATGCTGAGAATTTTAGGGATTCAAGTTCTGGAGTCCCTACCTTTCTTTGACTTTCTCAAGGGAATTTGCTCATTTTGATTTGTTGAGCAAGGGATTTTAATAGTGGTGAGAACCACTATTTCTTTTTGCTTTTCCTAGTGATAATAATCACTATTTCTTTATGCATATTTGGGAGTGATAATAATCACTATTTTCTTTGGAATATTTCTTTGAGATACTTGCCCCAGTGTAGGGCAATGTATGTTTTCAATACTGGGGGGATAATAATCATTACTGATTTTCTTTCTTTGGGATACTTACCCCAGTGTAGGGTAAGGGATTTTGGGTAAGGAGGAACTTGTCCTTTTTTCAATTCTTAGCATATTTGAACCATTCACATAGGGGGATGAGCAAGATAACCTTTTCTCTTGAAAGTAACCTAGACTACTTCATAGTTTTCATCTTTCCTTGTGCTAGACTTGGATTTATTAATGTGAAAATTGTGTTGGTATTTTGATGTATACCAAGCATTATCTAAGTAGGATTCTACCTTCTAAATATCATGCTAGCTTTCTACAAAATTTGAGAAGACAACTAGATATGGCTGAGTGACCAAAAACTTTAACTATGTTTTACTAACAATGGCTAAGTGATGGAAAACAAACATATAATGTAAATGGTATATGTAATATAAATAGGTGGTATAACTTGTCATATGATAACAATGAATTTTTACTAGATGCCTAATGTATAGACCTGGTGCTAGACATATATGATCAATTTGGAATGATGCATAATGCAATGATGAGTATGCCTAATGCAACTATGATTATAATGCAAGTGATGAGAAATGCAATACAATGCAATATTTTTGTATTTTGATGATTTTCATGATTTTTTGTTATTTTTGAGATATGTATATATATGTACAAGTTGACCAATGGGCTTAATGAATGCCATTAGAGATTTTTGGGTGACCAAAGGGCTTATAGATGCCTTTGGAGCATTTAGGTTTGACCTAGATAGTTGTAAACTGCCTAGGAGCGTTTTAGCTTGACCTAGATGGTGATAGACCCTCTAGGGGCGTTTTGGGTTGACCTAGATGATCATGGACTACCTAGGAGTATTTTAAGGTGACCAAAGGGCTTATAGATGCCTTTGGAGATTTTTGGATTGACCTAGATGATCGTAGATAGTCTAGGAGTTTTTTATGTGACCTAGCCGATCAAAAATTGCTAGGAGCCTTTAGGGTGACCTAGGTGGGTAACGACACTTAGAAAGTGTCTACGACTACCTAGGGGCATTTGGTTGTGACCAAAGGGCTTATGGATGCCTTTGGAGCATTTAAGGTTGACCTAGATGATCGTAGATAGTCTAGGGGTTTTTTATGTGACCTAGATGGTCAAAAACCGCTAGGAGCCTTTAGGGTGACCTAGGTGGGCAATGACACTTAGAAAGTGTCTATGACTACCTAGGGGTATTTGGTTGTGACAAAAGGGCTTATGGATGCCTTTGGAGAATTTAAGGTTGACCTAGATGATCGTAGATAGTCTAGGAGCTTTTTTATGTGACCTAGACGATCAAAAACTGCTAGGAGCCTTTAGGGTGACCTAGGTGGGTAACGACACTTAGAAAGTGTCTACGACTACCTAGGGGTATTTGGTTGTGACCAAAGGGCTTATGGATGCCTTTGGAGCATTTAAGGTTGACCTAGATGATCGTAGATAGTCTAGGGGATTTTTTATGTGACCTAGATGGTCAAAAACTATTAGGAGCCTTTAGGGTGACCTAGGTGGGCAACGACACTTAGAAAGTGTCTACGACTACCTAGGGGTATTTGGTTGTGACAAAAGGGCTTATGGATGCCTTTGGAGAATTTAAGGTTGACCTAGATGATCATAGATAGTCTAGGGGATTTTTTATGTGACCTAGACGATCAAAAACTGCTAGGAGCCTTTAGGGTGACCTAGGTGGGCAATGACACTTAGAAAGTGTCTACGACTGCCTAGGGGTATTTTATTGGTGCTCTAAGCATGAAATGGTCACAAATGACTTATATTCATGGGTTCAGGCTCTTCATTTCCTTCGATGGATGCTAGGTGATAAGTTCCAGGTCCAATCTGATGTGTAATGATGAATGGACCTAGCTAGTTTGCTACAAATTTGTCTCACAAATTGGAGGGCAAATTTGAGTTTTGTTGGTTTTCCTTTAGAACTAAATCACCTACTTGAAAGTCTCTCTGATGTACTTTCAAGTTGTAAGCTCTCTTAAGATGCTCTTGATAAACACGTAGATGCTCGAGGGCATTCACACGTCGTTCATCAAGCAACGTTAACTGATCTAACCGAGCTTGCCTAGTTGTATCATCATCGATGAATTCCTGCATGGAAATGCATAGTGATAGAATCTCTAACTCCAGAGGCATGATGGCTTCAGCACCATACACTAGTGAAAATGGAGTTGCCCCAGTGGGCGTCCGAATACTAGTGCGATAGGCCCAAAGGGCAAGAGGTAATTGATTATGCCAATCTTTATGATTTTCTTGAATGGTTTTCTTCAAGATGGCTACTACTATTTTATTTGATGCCTCTTCTTGCCCATTGGCCTATGGATAATAGGGCATGGAAAAGCTATGCTTTATGTTATACTTTGTTGTTAATGCATGCACATCCTTATTTTTAAAGGGTGTTCCATTATCCGATACTATTTTGGATGGAATACCAAAATGACATATAATGTTATGTAGTATGAACTCCGCAATGCGAGGTCCAATCATTGTGGTAAGGGGAATTGCTTCCACCCATTTTGTGAAATATTCGGTTGTCGTTATGATAAATGTGTGATGGCTCGATGAGGTAGGTGAGATTTTCCCAATTAAATCAAACCCCCATTGTGCAAATGGCTAGACCGATTGAATCGGTTGTAAGGCCTATGAAGGTACGTGTGTTAAATTTGCATGGTGTTGACACTTCACGCACTTCTTAACATAAGCGCAACAATATTGCTCTAAAGTTGGCCAATAATAGCCCATGCAAAGAATGCGCTTGGTGATGGCCATGCCGCTAAAGTGGCCATCGCATGTACCATCGTGTGCTTGGGTGATGGCCCAAGCTGACTCTTGTGAGTCTAAGCAGTGAAGGAGGATACCTTCATAACTCCGACGATACATTATGTCTCCTATTAAGACATATTTTTCCACCTTTTGCTTGAATGCTCACTTTGCGGCATGCGACAATCCAGGTGGAATATTACCCAGTTTAAGATAATATTTAATCTGGATGGCCCAATATTGCTTTGAAGAAGCCTCAATATTATGAATCATGCTATCCCTTTGATGTTTGTCTCGTGTGAATGCTGATTGAGAGTGAACTTGGAGATATAGCGTTGTGCTAGTATCAAAAGGATTATGAGGGAACAAAGTCCCCCAGTTAACATTATTCAAATATTGGTGTAGTTGAGAGAACCTTTCATGAGAAGGCTCAATCTGAATCATGTGAACAACTGGTATAGCCTTATGCTCTTCACGCTCAGTCGTAGCTTGCACTAGCATTTTTACTTGGATAGTTGTGATATCATCTGAAGGGTCATGCGGGATTAGCGACCCTAAGGAAGCCATTGTATCCACAAAATGATTAGATGAACGAGGGAGTGCCTCTATATCATACCATTCAAATTTGACTAGGAGTTTGTCCACTAGGGCTTTGTAGGCTTGCAATATGGGACATCGACACTGGAAAATCCCTTTTACCTGATTAACTATGAGCAAGGAATCACCAAAAATGTTTAGCTTTGTTATTTTCATGGTGATTGTCGTCTGAAGTCCTATGATGAGAGCTTCATACTCGGCATTGTTGTTGGTACAAGGAAAATCGAGTTTAAATGAAAGAGGTATGGGAGCCCCTTGCGGTGTGAAAAACATGATACCTGCACCACCACCTCGCTCGCACTTGGAACCATCGAAGAATAGAGTTATGTCCGCCTGTGACTCAGGCTCTGCAGAATCAGGTGATTCTAAAATTTGAAATACTCCATCATCGGGAAGTTCTATATTTAGAGGTTGATCATCCTATAGAGGAGCCTCTGCTAGTTGATCGGCTATGACCTATCCTTTGATAGATTTATATCCAATGAACTCTAGGTCAAATTCCATCAACAACATTATCCACTTCGCCATGCGACTATTATGATATGTTCTGCTCATCATGTAGCGCAATGGATTTTCTTTAGATACAACATATGTGGTGTGATTTAACATATAATGGCATAGCTTTTTGGTGGCAAAGACCACTGCTAAGCATAGCTTCTCAACATATGTGTATCTAACTTCATAGCTGACCAGTGTGCGGCTGATGTAATAGGTAGCCTATTCTTTGTGAAATTCATTCTTTTGGGATAACATGGTGCCCAAAGCTAACTCAGTAGCTGAGATATATAAATAGAATGGCACTCCTGGTCATGGTGGAGCTAATACAGGCAGTGAAGCCAAGTATTGTTTTATCTCATCAAAGGCATTTTGACATTCCTCATCCCAATGAAATGAGACCCCTTGTGTAGCAACTTATTCATGGGTCGACACTTATCCGATAATTGTGCTATGAAGCATTTTATGGATGTGACCTTTCCTTGCAAACTATGTAGTTGCTTAATGGTTGTTGGGGGAGGCATTTCTAATATTTCCTTGACCTTGTTGGGATCTACCTCTATGCCTCTCTTGGAGACTATGAATCCCAAAATTTTACTAGATGTGACACCGAAGACACACTTTTTGGGATTAAGTCTAACATTGTGCTCTATGAGGTGATCTAGGATCTTACATAGTACATCGAGATGTTCATGGCATAATAAATATTTTTCCAATAAATCATCCATGTAATCTTCCAAAATATTGTGCATGTAGTCATGGAAGATATATGTCATGGCTCGTTGGTAGGTAGCACTAGCGTTCTTAAGGCCAAAAGGCATGACCTTGTAATAGAATGTCCCCTAAGGCATTGTGAATGCCATTTTGATTTGGTCTTCTGGATTAATATGAATCTGATTATATCTAGAAAATCCATCCATTAGGGATAGCATTTCATGTCCTGTTGTTGCATCTACCAACGCGTCGATGTTAGGTAAGGGAAATTCATCCTTAGGACTCACTTTGTTAAGATCTTGAAAGTCGATGTAAATGTGAATCCTCCCATCAGGATTTTTGATGGGAACCATGTTTGAAACCCATGGTAGATAATCTATTGAGATGATGATATCAACGTCCAACAACTTTTGTAATTCATATTTCACCATTAAGGCTATTGTTGGGTGCATTTTTCGTAACTTTTGCTTAATAGGTTTGATCTTGGGGTCTAATGTAAGATTATGCATGACTATATTTGGGTCTAGTCCTGGCATATCTTTATATGACCAAGAAAAAGCTTTAATCCTTGCTTTCAATGCAGTTGTGAAATCATTTTGTCTCATAACTCATGGGTGTGGCTCGGATGGAAATGGAATAACTAGCGATGGCCTATGCGAAAGAGGGTGAGCTTGTTCTTCATGAGGCAACATCTAGCATCATATGGGTTCTTGGATGGGGAATAACATACAAAGAAAATATTCATCCTCATCATCCAAAGGGAACACGTACTCGTATTCATCATCTGAGCTATGGCAGTTAATGGGTGCGATGCCATAATCATCTTCATCATCACTCATCCATTCATGAGGAGGACCTTGGTCTTGTTCCTCACTATCATATTGCAAGGTGTGTGAGCTCTCCCCCACTTCATGGGGTTGGGCGACATCACTGGAAAGACCCTGATCTATCATGTCTATGGGGAAATGATCTCCCAAGGAATGAACATGATTCGGATTAGTATATGGATCACGGGTGAGCTTAGCCTGATGACTTAGGCATAGGTGCTCAAGACTCTCGGTGAGGACATCCAATGGTATCGATTTATTGTTTCCCAACCCGGATCTATCATACAAAAGTTGATATTGGGGTTGACATGGAACACGGTTACCCTGCTCATACAGGCCAAGACCAAACCCATGCCAATTACAATGATTTAGATATTTCAATGCATAGTCTGGATTTGACAAATAATTTACATCCTCAAAAAAGGGTTCATCATCATCTTCTATCTGAGGAATGGGCAGAGCTCCATACTCTATACCTCCATATATGAAATTCGTTTGATTAGGAGGTATACCAAGAGGTACAATGCTACCTATGGGAATATGAGGTCTTCCCATATCTTGCACTGTCTCCACTAATGGAACTATCATGATATTTCTCACCAAGTATTCTCCTAACCCTGTGCTAGACATCTGGACTATGACCTAGGATGGCGAAGCTAGATGAGATGGAATGGAGGTTTGAGGTGATTCAATGTTCACCTCTAGAGGTAATTCCTCATTAATGACACAAGGAACCTCCTCCATGGATATGGTAGAAACTAATGGTGGGCTCTCATCAATAGGCCTCTTCGACGTGTTCCTCGATGGAGGGTTTGACGATGTCGAAGCCTTCTCTGAAGGTGGCGATGATGAGGATGGAGTAGATGATGATGAAGGTGGTGGAATGGGTAGACTCTGATCAGGTGTATTTAATTGAAAGTCTACATGAGTCGAAGGTAATGTCGACTCTGGCATCTACTGCAACATGTTGCAATATTTGAAGGGCTCTAGATTGGCAGATACTACATGTACTTGCCCTTCATGAGTGTATTTAAGACATTGATGCATGATGGAGGGGACACACTTCATATCCCGTATCCAAGGTCTTCCAAGAAAAATTTTGTAGGCCATCTCACCCTCTAGCACATGGCACAATGTCGGTATAATATTTTGTCCCACCTGAATGGGTAAAACTATGGTACCGATAGTAGAGCATATTGTGTCATTGAAAGCGTGAAGAGTGTAAGTTGATGCCACAACATGAGATATTGGCAACTTAAGATGCTTTAGTGCTTTAGTTGTTATGATGTTACTTGAGGACCCAGTGTCTATAAGCACTCTCTTGTATGGTATCTCATTTATACATGCAATTATGTGTAAAGGAGGGTCTACCACATCGTTGGCTATTTATTTTAGCTCATGCTCATGAAATTGTATGACTGGTTCTTTGCACTATTGCACATGTCCCACAAAATATATGAAGGAGTTGGACTCCTACGGTTGCAACTCTATGGATTTTAAAATATCCATCAAGGCATCCCGATGTGGAGGTGATTTTTGGATCAACTCATAGATGGAAAATCATGTTGATGTGGTCCTCAAGCTTTGTGCAAGCTTGCTCTTAATTGTCATTGTTGGCCTAGAAGGAAGGCCCTGTACTACAGGTGGTGTAGTTTGCGATGTAGTTGGAACATCATTTGAAGTCGCAGGCTGTGCGACTTGACTTGGATATCTCTTGTTCCTGGTCACAATACTCACCATTCCAACATACCCTTGAATAGGGTGTTTTTGATTCACCTCATTCATCGGTTTAGCAGGCGCTGCTTGTACCTCGTGAGTTGGTAAAGGGTCTTTGAAAATACCCATTTTTTGATTGGTAGGAGCTATTGGAGCATCTATTGTAAGCTCATTCCTCTCAATCATGTCTTGTACTACATGTTTAAAACCATAGCATGATTGTAAATCATGGCCACCTTGCCGATGAAACTTACAATACTGATCCTCTTGGCATCCCATAAGCTTGGGTTTACCTATTTCTGGATCGTTGGGTTTGATATCTAGTAAATTAACCATATTTGTAGCCCATAATCGATCAAAAAGAGAATCCATGGATTCAATGATGGGAGTAAATTGTCATTGAGGGTGACGCTATTTTTGTCCCTGGTTCACTGTACCATTATTGTTATAATTCATAGGAGGAGGTTGAGCCTGATAGTTCACCTTTTGGGGAGGCGTAACTTGAGGAGGCGTAGGGACATTTATGGCCACTTGATTGATCGTAGCTAGCTTTGTAGGTGCTGAGCTATTCTTAGGATTATTTTTCCACTCCTTCTTGCGAGGTTTTGTTATTTCTCCCTCTTGGATTTTGATTTCTTCTATGTTTCTAGCTTGTGCTAGAGCTTCTTCCAAGGTAGGGTATTGTTGTAATTGCAATGTCAAAGAGATGGGTTTCAAGCAACTCTTTGATAACAAATGAGTTAATTCAATCACTAGAAATAGATAGGGTAGCTTAGCCAAAAGCGTTCACCACCTATTTCCATAGTCAGTGATCGTCTCATCCTCGGTTTGTTTCATTCCTGTGAGGTCGGTTAATGTCGCATTTATTTTGGTGTTAAAGGCAAAACATTCCAAAAATGCATCAGCAAATTGTTCAAATGTGTAGATGCTATGTTTTGGAAGTTGGTTGAACCACTCAATGGCAGGACCAGTGAGGGTACTCAAGAAATTTCTTAGGAGCAATGCATCATTGTCCTGTATGTTGAAGCACAAATTTAGAAATCTAGTAACGTGCTCTTGAGCATCTTCTTCACCCTTGAATCTATCAAATTTGGGTATTTTGAAATGCTCAGGATAGACTAGGGAAGGAATGGATGGGTGTAATGGTTGGTTCTTTAGCTGATGCAAAGTAGGCTTTTGGAGCCCATTGCCAGTTGTCCTACCTTCTATAGTTTCTAAGCATGCAAGCAAATCTTGATACGCATCCAAGGATTTAATCTCCTCTTCCTTGTTTTGAACTCATAGAGGTGGATGAGGAATATTAAGCCTAGGTTGGGGTGGTTGATTGACATTAGCCATGCCTCCATAAGGTGCTTCTACATAATCCTCATCTTGTTCCAAATCATCGTAAGCCCCATAAGGTGTTTCAGGTATGGGCCTACAAGGAGGAACTAACGCCTGTTGAAGGTGATCTATGTTTGGCCTATCATATGCATTTTGTTCAAGCCTACGAGGTCTAGGAGGCAACATAGGATTAGGTCTAGGAGACCTATCTTGTTGGAAATTTGGTTGCCTCAGGTGAGCCTCTTGTCTACGCGTACTTGGAGTGACAGCTCCATGATGCAAAGTTTCTTGAATTTGTCATTCAAGCTTTTCTTTCTCTATTTGTTGTCATTGCTCTAAGAGATCTAAGTGATGTTTATCCGACCTAAGTCGATTAAACTCAGCTTGGCGGTCAGCATATCTCTGGACCAAATTATTAATTTGATCAGTTGTATTAGGTCTACGTAACTTAGCATGATTGCCTCATTGTCTATCCTATTCAGGAGGCTCTGTGAGATCAATTACGTGCTTCCCTCGATCGAGGGCAGTCGCATTGACTTGAGGTTCTCTCCTAGACAAATATTTTTGAAAGACTACGGGTGCAGAGGCACAACGTGCTTTCATTGACACATTTTCATGAGGATAATCTGGATGTTCCTCAGGTCTTCCCTCATAAACAAGGTAAGGTAAGGCGAAATAAGGTCACCTAATTTGATGAGTATCATACTCGTTGTGATTTTGATACCTTGGAGTAGGGTGACTTGAAATCTTGAGATGATCATTCAACCCTACTCGAGGTGTGAGCTCTTGCTCCTGTATATGATCAGGAGTAGAGGATCGAGCAGGCACGCGAATGCATGGTATTGCTCTATGTGGAGGTGCCTCATTGCGTGGTGACTCTTCTCGAAAGAAGGTGTTTGTAGCATATGAATTAGGGAGATACTTTCCCAAACTAGGACTATGACCTATAGGAGTACCCTACGAAGGGGTCCCCTATAAGCTAGATCCTCTAGTTGACTCTCTAGGAGTAACCATCCACTCATCAGTCGGTCTACGACTGGGAAGAGTAGCTAATTTCTAGGGAGGAATGATCCTATCCCTAGACTCAACACGAGGATGTTCTATATCCTCTTCTCTATTGCCCATAGCTTCTACCCCTAAATGGGCTTGGCTATGGGTACGTACCATAGATCTATACGCTAACTACTATGTGTTTATCTTCTTTACAATTTATATGAATTTGAAACAAACAAACAATAGAGACACACAAGCATAAAAGTGATTATCTTGTTTTAAATTTTTTAGATGTGAATCCTAAACTGTTTGTTGTGTTTCAATATGTGTTGCTTTGTAAAGAAAATACTTTTCTCATGTTTGATATTTCATTGAATGATATTCTCAAAGTTTAAGTGGTTTTCACCTATATACTCGTAGCTCGACAATCGAGAGTGAAATTTTGGTCACATGAACCAACCAAAGTATGGAGATGAAATCCATACCCGATCAGGGAGCATAGGTCTTGCCGATCCTCACCCAACACCCTATGTGCAGTGATACACCCCTCCGAAGAGGAATGCATGCTATTTTGCATGGTTAGGATAGATCTTGGAGTTGGTATTGGCCAATAAAACAAGGTTCATAGGATTTGAGTCAATGGATGGAGATGAAACCCACCATCATTGAACTCTATCAATGGTTGGGAATGAAGTCCAACTCACCAATGTTTAAGTGGATCGTGGTGTGTGTGTGTTCCTTTTAAATTTTTTGAAAGAAAACAAAGTAGCACTCAATGATTTTTGACTAAATGCATGAATGTGTGTTTTACTTTCAGAATTGTTAGTAGCATAAAAGGAAACCAAAAATGCACACCTATATGAACTTAACCCCTTTTGGGTAAGTGGCAAGCAGTCAAACCAGATAAAAAGTAGAAAGTCTACTATTATTTTCCTTATTTCTTATGATCTAATTAATGCACAAATTGGGAAAGAGGATATCTAACCTTTCTATGCATAGAGAAAACAAGAAAATGTAAAATATGACTATTTTGGACAGTAAATATGCAAATTGATAGTGAAAATGGGTGTAAAGATGAACCTAAAACTTGTTGTTTCTACAATTTTTTGTAGAAACCCTCTAGTTTTATGGCCATCCCAGGCAGGGACGGTCACATATTGGGGGCCATCCCACCCAGTGCCATGGAGTTGGCCATCTCACCCAGTGCCATGGAGCAGTAGAGAGGTCATTTCTGCTCAGAGCGGTCTGTACCTACAACAGAGAAAACCATAAAAAGGTTCAAATTAGGATCATCCAGAGGGGGAGACTTAAAAATCTTAGATACCATGATCACCATTGAAGATAGCAAATTTCATGATATCACCTTAAGGGCATTTACTAGTAGTATATGTCACTTTTAAAGCATGCATTCAAAGGGAAGTTTGCAATAAGTAATCTATGCGAAATGAAGCAAAGAATATAATAAAATGGTGGATTTCTCCTTGCATCTATTGATTCATGGCTTCAAATTCAGATTACAAAATATCCCCTTAAGGGCTTTATAAATGTGATACATTCAAATTTTACAATTTCCCAATGGATCTAGTCCCTTGGGATGAAGCCTTTAAAGCAATTTTTAATCACTAAGTTGTGAAACTTGTTTCCCATGCCCAAGAGCCAATATTGGGTTTGTATTGAAGTGTTTCCTTAGCTCCTTAGATCCTTAGATCATTCCCTCTATTGAGGAAACCTGCACCTACACACATGAGATTTTAAGAGAGTCAGTAACACTTGCATATCATAGAGAAAAGCCTTAGAAACATGAAGAAATGGGGGTGAATATCACAATATAAAAGTGATATATGTGCATAAAAACTGATCTACAGTAAGCATGAACATCTTATAATATAATATAAATAATAATAACTAGATTTGGAAGCAATATTTAATGCAAAACTATGCTAAACTGCTGGCCACTCCGGGGTGAGCCATGTAGACCTGCAACATTGGGGACTCCAAATCCTAAACCAAAACTCCTCCAAATGACCTCAAATTTGGACCAGAGGTTCATCTAGACATCCTAAGGAGGTCTATGGAGGAATTTCTCCAAAATTATCTACTTTTTTGGGACCATCCCTATGAGTGCCATGGGATGACTGCTAGCCATCCCCAGGTGGGACGGTTACAAAACTAGCTTAGTTTTGTCACCTATGGCCTTGGGAATTGGTCCAAAATAGGGTGAGGGTGTTTTTGATATATGGGGCCAAGTTGTCCTTCAATTTTGTTGGTTTTGGATTGGTAAATTAGGTCCTATTGCCCCTAAAAGTGCCTTCAAATGAAGAGGGTTTCAAGGTCAAGAGGTAGGCAAGATTAAGTTTCAATTTGGTTTGTGAGGGTGTGGTTTCAAATGAGCAGCACTTCATTGCTCAAAATGTTATTCTCCTCTTCCTTTAGAATGAGGTTTTAGGCCTCCTTTTATAGCCCAAAAGGGCATCTAGGGCCAAATGGCATCTTTTCCATGCGAGGCAAGTGATGCCACTTGTCCTAATTGTGTCATTTGATTGAGGAGGGGAAGGTTGCCCCTTTGGGGCTCCCAATCTACTGCCTTGTAGTCCATTAGTAGGTCCCCAATCAATCTAGGGTGATTGGATGTGCTAATGGTAGTCTTGGATTGCCATTTAGCACGTCCTTTGACTTTTTCAAGGGTCTAGTTAGGGGCCATCCCACCCAGGGACGGTTGCTGATGGTTGTCCCTAGGTGGTACGATCACCATTAGGGGCCTCAGAACTGCACCACACTGCTAGGAACCCTCCAAAATGAGTTTTGGAGGGTTTTGGAAGCCTTTTGCTAGCCTAGAGGGGTGCCTAATAAGGCCATATGTTGTCGATAAGAGGGCATATGTAATGCACTAATAGTATTATCCAATTTATGTGATTTAGGTGTCTACATAAGTAAAAATCCTCGGTCCAACACCGAGGTAGAATATAAAGCAACACATACCCATAGGTGAAGTCATAGTAACATTGAACCACCTACTCATAAGACCATGGGAAACACTTTCACAAGCCTAAGGGGGGATAACTCAACCCTTTGGGTTTCTCCTAAATAAACCCCACCTGGAGAGTCACATCATGGAACTAAGTCACAAAAATACAAAGAGGCTTCATGACCATCATCATCGAGAAGACATGAGGAGGCCTCATGGCCCGCCTCTCAACACATAAAAATTTATCAAAGACATGAGGAGGCTTCAAGAGCTTCCTCCCCACATGAATATAAAAGGGGTTCTAGATCCAACTCTTCACATAGGGATGATGAGGTGTCCCCACATCCATCCTCATGGAGAAAAGGTGGGACCACAAAGCCTTTATCACCAAAAAGATACACAAGAGTCACAACATCTCAAACTTCATATGAGACACTGAGAAAAAGTCTACCCACTGAAGGGCAAGAAACTATAGCTACATCTAGTCATAGACATCAAACAAAATATACCCTTCACACAAAAGTAAGGATTCCAATAGATCATGACATCATTGGAGTAAATGGTATCCCATAGGATAATCCATGGAAAACAAGACAGATAGATGAGTTAGATTGGTTTTATTCAAGAACAACTTCCAAACTATAGCCATAGAGAATTTTGCATCTAGAATTTCACAAAGCGTAACTTCTAAATGCACCACTCAACCTAGGGATGCTTCAAAGCAACCCCATAGTACACATACATATTTTGATCATAGAGGCACTTATAAACACACTAAACAAGTCATATTAGCTATCAAGAGAAAAGAAATAGTGGAAACCCCTTTGAGGAATCTGTGAGTCAAAACCACAAGAACAAAATTAAAAAAACATGAATCTTCTTTGACAGTGCAATATGACTGCATGTAATGGTTAGAAAATGCATTGCATAGAGAGTGAGAGCTAGTGGAGGCTCTCAAGCATAACAACAAAATATAGATGCTCTTACGCCAACATGAGCAATGTTTAAGAGAACAAGCTGAGCAGCTAGCTTGTATAAACCTACAATAAAATGGTAGTGCTCACCCAAGAAATGAGCACGCTGACTCACCATAAGAAGGGCATATTAGGCAAGAAGAAATCCCACAATGAAACCACCACTCAAATCATGAACAAAATAAAATTGGTGGGGAAAGGGTAAACATGATAAATCAAGATCAAACACATCTTGAATCCCTTCATAGGAGGGAAGAGAATAGAACAAGTCAAGTGGATAAAGGTTTACCTCCATTACCCCTATGATTGGGCCTACAAGAAGAGGAAATCCTCACCTCAAAGGCATTCTAGGCACTCAATAAAAATATGAAGTCCTTTGAAAAGCAAGAAATGACTGGGAACCAACCAATGCTAAGTAAAATATACAAACAACCATTATGCCCATTAATTCCTATCCCTGTTAGCGTACTTGTATACTTGTATTTGTCTTTATTTTGGTTACGGTAGACTGTTACAACTCCTGTAACAGATTCGTTCCACCGGTGACTATTCTCGGCTATTGTAGTCCTATTTAATTATTGTTGTTCAATACAATTGTTGTTCGCTGAATCTTACATGGCATCAGATCCAGGGGCGTAAAGGGAGAAGGCGGAAGAGGAAGCAGGGAAGCTCGGCCTAAGATTTTTTTTTATAGCGAGGTTGAAATTTTTTTCTTCCTTTGGAATTGGTAGGCAGAAATTTTTTTCTCTGCGGGATATCCAGTGAGAGAATTGTCGCCAGGCGAAGAAAAAAAAGAAGGTACGTGCGCTCCCCTCCCTGGACGCAATGCATGTTGGACAGAGTGTAGAAGCGCCCCACCGCGCCCCACCGCGACACTCACAGAACGCATCCGTGAGTGGACGGGAGGCAGAGAGCATGCGAGACAGTCCGCGCACAGGCTGCTGAGCAGACTGTCCACCGCGGGGCTAGCCGTCCATGTGGGAATTTAAAATTCCTTGGCCCGCGCCCCCCTGCGCATGCAGCACAGGAAATTAGGGGGGTATAAACCCCCCCCCCTGCGTGGCCGCGCTGCGAGTGGACGTAATGTTTACGTCCAGCGCGTGGGCAGACGGTAAGCCCCCCCTTTCCCCGGTGCATCAATTAAAACAAAAAAATAGAATGCGCCATAGAGAAGGAAGGGACCCAGGAGTTCGCAGCCCCCCTCCAAAACCCGAGCGCGTTCTGGCCGGGAGATTAAAAAAAAAAAAAAACAAATCCCCCCCAAAGAACCTGGCGGGAACGTTTTTTTTTTTGAAATTCTGGCATGCGACACTTGCAAAGACATATCTAGCACGTGACACTTGCAAAGGCAGATCTGGCACGTGATGTACTTGCAGAGGCAGAGCCAGCCGCGGAGGACGGGCAGGCAAAGGTGGATAAAGGGAGGAGGCCCATTGATCTCTTCGGATCAGCCCGCTAGCTCACTTGGCAGTGAGCTGTGCGGTAAGGCTCAGGGAGCCTGCAGGTCGGGGGTTCAAATCCCGCCGACTTCCCCCCTAAGGTATAAATTTTTTTTCTAAAGTCATTTTTTAATTATTATTTTTTTAATTAAAATTTTTAATTTTAATTTTTTTAATAGTTTTTTAACTTTATAAATTAAAATTTTTAATTTTAATTTATTTTTTATAAGTTTAAAAACTATATAAATTAAAATTATTTATTTTAATTTTAAATTTATAATAATTATTAAAATGCTTTGTTAAAGAAAGCTTTTTAAGGGGGGATATTTTTTCAAAAATCAAAGGGGGATAGTGAGTAATTTTTTCGAAAAATAGCAATTTGGCATTGTAAAAGGTGCATTTTTGGCTGTGACCAACACCTTGTGGGTTATTCTTGTGGGCAGTTTTTTTATGTTGTATGTTGCATATTTCATTTTTGCACTATAACATTAAAAATTAAAATCAAAACACTCCCTAAGTCCCCGGAATATAAAACCCATCTGTGCAATTTATTTGCACTGCAGCGTTCGGTATTTGCGATACCTCTGGCCGGCACTTACAGGTAAAGCTGTCGTGATTTGGCTACTGTATCCGCCGCCTAATATAGCCTGCTATAACGACGTCTGAGCTTGTTCTCTATAAATCGTCGGGGAGGAATAAGTACGCCATTTTTGCATTTTTTTACTCCATCCACTACCCTTTATCGCACTTGTGTTTAGGCGTAAATCCTGACGAAGTATTCTTCATAGTGTTTAGGGGAAGTTACGCCCCACGCATGAGAAGAATCTTCTATGGTAGGTGCCATCAACAAGGCGATTCCCTTTCAGTACCGCTTATGTTCCACGTATCGTATGATCTCTAAAACTCACCTATAGTCTCCCTCACGTAAGGGCGGGTGATTTTTTGTTGATCTTTCTAAATACCTATAGTTTCCCTCACGTAAGGGCGGGTATTTTGTACGGTATATTGGCCTAGCAAAAGGTATATCGAAAGGGGGACCAATTTGGTGATATAAGGAACCTTCACTATGGCCGTTGTTGCAAAATTGATGACTGATCCGCATCAGTTATTGAAAGGTCCAAATTATACACCATGGAAACATAAGATGAAGGCTATTCTCCAAATGGAAGATTTGTGGGATATTGTTACTGGAGTAGCAACAAGGCCTTCACCAACAGCAGGATCCACAGGTCCTTCGGCAGATCAGATAGCTTTTGACAAGAAAGACAGTAGAGCAAAGGTGCTCATTTTGTTTGTTGTTTCAGATGAAGTGCAACCTCATATAGCTGACAAAGCAAGTGGTAAAGAGGCATGGGATGCCCTTAGAACCATCTATGAGGGGAAGAATGAATCCACCATTCTTCATCTTCAACAACAACTTCATAACTTTGAGTTTGAGGCGGGGTGAAACGGTTGAACTCTTTCTACGTAGAGTGTATGAGTTGAAAGAGAAATTGAGTTCTCTCGGAGATACTGTGGACGAAAAGCTTCTCATTTCACTTGTGATGAGAGCTTTACCTTCTTCATTTGATATGTTGATAACCTCCATCCAGGTGTCTCAACGACAAATTACCTACATCGAGTTGGTCAATCTGCTTCAACAACGGGAGGCACGCCAACTTCACAAGGATGATTCTTCCAATACAGCCCTATACACCAACGAGCGGGGTTCTAGGAAGAAAGGTAATGGGCAAAAAGGAGGCAACTTTCGAGAAAGGAGGAAATTCTCAACGGGATACGAAAGGAAAAGGCAAACAACCTCAAGAGAAGAAGAGGTGGTGCAAGATGCTGTGAGAAATACAACCATGACACCAACAGGTGTTGGCATAAGAACAAGCAGAAAGGCCAAAACAAACCACAAAATAAGAACAAGCAACCCCGAGGTGAATGTTCTTTGTTGAAGAATCGACTCAGATTACGAATGGGCACACAAGGTGCTCATGACTACCACAGATTCCACTCGAGAGGGATCCTATTTGGTATGTCGATTACGGAGCTAGCAAACATATGAGCGGCGACGAGATCGTGGTTTGAATCATTTGAGGCCAAAGAGGGCAAACCTGTCACCATTGCTGATGATAAAACCTACAGGGTTCAGGGAGAGGGTACAGTTTCAGTCACTCTTCCTGATGGCAAGTGTCAGATTGACAAAGTCCTCTATGTTCGGGATTGGCCAACAATTTGTTGTCAGTGACACAAATCCTGGACAGAAATATGGTTGTCAACTTTCGTGTTGAGAATGGAAAGAAGTGTTGTACCATTACCGGGAAGGGTAAGCGGATTGCAACGACTTCATATAAGCATGGCTTATTTGCACTAGATGCTATCTCTACTCCACATGTTGCCATGATTTGTCTCTACCAAGGAGGCAACTTCCCTATGGCACAAGAGATATGGGCATCTTAGTTACGGCTACTTACTTGAGCTCGGCAAGTATGAGATGGTAAAGGGTCTTCCTTCCCTTTCTGCCACATTGCCAGTGTGCTCTGACTGCTTGGCAGGAAAGCAGCATAGAGTACCATTTGAGAAGAGCTCTACAAGAGCACGAAAACCTACGGAGCTAATTCACACCGATCTATGCGGTCCTTTCACACCCAACGGTGTTGGAGGGAAGAGGTACTTTCAGTTATTCGTAGATGACTACTCACGAAAGATGTGGGTTTTCTTTCTCCAAGCTGAAATCTGAAGCTTTCGCATTCTTCCGGCGAGTTCAAGAAATCCGTTGAGAAGGAGTCGGGGGCTTCTATTAAAACCCTCCGCTCGGGATCGAGGGGGAGAGTTTACCTCTAATGAATTTTTTGCATTCCTAGATAAGCATGGGATCAAGAGACGAGTTAACAGCTGCCTATACTCCTCGAGCAAAATGGAGTTGTTTGAGAGAAGGAACCGTTCTATCATGGAAATGGTTCGTTGTATGCTCACGGGAGCTACTCTTGGGCAACAATATTGGGCGAGAAGTTGTCACCAGCTGCAGTGTATCTGTTGAATAGGGCACCCACAAAGGCCCTAAAAGGAATGACTCCACAGGAAGCATGGAGTGGTCGAAAACCCTCCATATCTCATCTACGTATTTTTGGATGTCAAGCTTTCATGCACATACCGAAAGAGAAAAGGAAGAAGCTAGATGAGAAAACATTGAGATGTATTTTTCTTGGATATTTTGAGCACTCTAAAGGATATCGGTTGATAGATCCTTTGACCAAGAAAATTCATATCAGCGAGAGATGTTGTCTTTGATGAAGCTTTCACATCACAGAGCACATCTAAGGTACACCAAGATATTGTGGAACCTAAGGAAGAGAAGATTCCTTCGTCAACACGAGACAGGGAGGTCCTTCTACATCTTCTTCACCACCACCGAAGAAGAATCCTAAATGGTGTACAAATACAATCGAGAGATGCAAATTTATCCACTCCTCCCAATTTGAATTTGGATAGACCTCGTACACGCGGTATGGCTCAAAAGGAAAGAGAAGCCGAGAGAAGTGGTGAGGTTGATGATCTTTGTCAATCTTTTGAGGAACTTTACGTGACTCCAAGTACAGAAGTTGAGGATATGGATATTGATGATGACAGGGCATTCATGTCTACCATAGATAGTCTTGAACCTGCATCAGTGCAAGATGCTCTCAGTGAGCCTCAGTGGAAGGCCGCTATGGATACAGAGTATGAGTCTCTGATGAAGAATAAAACTTGGAAGCTTGTTGATCTGCCGCATGGAAAGAAACCTATTGGCTGCAAATGGGTATACAAAGTCAAGTACAAGCTAGATGGAACAATTGATAAGCATAAGGCCCGTCTTGTTGCAAAGGGCTATGCTCAAAAGGAAGGCATCGACTATGAGGAAACTTTTGCACCTACTGCTCGGATGACCACAATTCGGGTTATGTGTGCTATGGCAGCACAATATGGGTGGAAAGTTCACCAGATGGATGTCAAAAGTGCCTTTCTAAATGGTGATCTCCAAGAAGAAGTCTATATGACTCAGCCTGAAGGATTTGAAGTGGAAGGCCAACAGTAGAAAGTTTGCAAATTGGTCAAATCCTTGTATGGTCTGAAACAAGCTCCTCGAGTTTGGTATATAAAAATGGACAATCACCTTATGCGGCATGGATTTAAGAGATGTCCGTCGGATGCAAACCTCTATTTCAAGAAACAGGGTTACGAGATAGTGTTGCTTGTACTCTATGTGGATGATCTGCTCATTACGGGGAGTTCGAAACTATGATCTCTCTTGTCAAAAGAAACTTGTGCAAATCTTTTGAGATGACGGATCTCGGACTTCTCCATTACTTGTCTTGGTGCGGAATTCAGCCGGAAGGAGCACTCCATCAAAGTGTCTCGAGAAAAAGTATGCCAAGACATTGCTTTGGATAAATATCGCATGGTTGATTGCAAGCCAATGGCAACTCCAATGGAGAATGGACTTCGATTATCGCGATATGATGACTCACCTCGAGGTAGATGGTACTCTCTATCGACGAGTTGATTGGGAGTCTCATATATCCGACCAATACTAGGCCGGATCTCGTATTTGCTTGTCAACTATCTTTCGAGGTTCATGCGGGGAGCCTAAGACCACTCATTGGAAAGCGGCAAAACGTGTTCTTCACTATGTCCGTGGTACTATGGAATATGGCCTAGAATACAAGAGGAACAACAAATTCTTCTTGCAAGGATACACGGACTCCGACTATGCCGGATCATTTGATGATCGCAAGTCAACTTCTGGATACATTTTTCATCCGGGATCCGGTCCTGTCTCTTGGCAGAGCAAGAAGCAACAGGTGGTTGCTATTTCATCAACGGAGGCGAGAATATCGCGCCGCACGTGAAGCCGTGTGCGAAGTGATATGGTTACGTCGCATTCGACAAGTATGGGCCATCCATCAAAATCTCCAATACACTTGTTTTGCGACAATCGGGGTGTTACGAACCTCGTCAAGAATCCGAGTCCATCATGAAAGAACAAAGCACATTGACACACAATGTCATTTCATTCGAGATGAAGTTCCAAAGCACCGAATTCAGCTTCGAGCACATTCCCACCGATGCTCAAGTTGCGGACATTTTCACTAAGGCACTTGGACGTGTCAAATTTGAATTGTTTCGCAGCTCACTTTGTATTGCAAAATAATGTAAGGGGATGTTAGTAGTCTAGTATAGCTATTAGTTATTACATTACCCAAATAATGTAATAAAGGGGGATGTTAGCGTACTTGTATACTTGTATTTGTCTTTATTTTGGTTACGGCAGACTGTTACAACTCCTGTAACAGATTCGTTCCGCCGGTGACTATTCCCGGCTATTGTAGTCCTATTTAATTATTGTTGTTCAATACAATTGTTGTTCACTAAATCTTACAATCCCTACATATCCTAAGCACTTTGAGATGCCTAGGTTATAAAAAATCAAGGATGAAGAGGATGCACAAGAGCATGTTACCAATTTCATCAATGCATATTTTCATCTTGAAGACAATGATGCTCTTATGCTGAGAACTTTCATTATAACATTTTCGTGGGCTGCCACCCAATGGTTCAACCAACTTCCTAAGCACAACATATCCACTTTTGAACAACTAGTAAACACTTTCCTAAAACGTTTCTCCTTTGGTGCTAAAAATAAGGTGAAACTTTCAAACCTAGCCAAATTAAAACATTACGATGATGAGCGAGTAATGGATTATGGGGATAGATGGAGAAAATTCATGGCAAAGTTGTCATTCTTCGTCCCCATAGAAGAAATCATCCACATGTTCACCAAGAGTTGTTCTAAAAACATTTTCCTCTTGCTACAACTTCAACAATATCCTTTATTTGAGGAAACCTTGGCACATGCCAAACTCATTGAGGACATATAAGTAGATGAGGGAACCATTAATCTACAAACCAAGAAGGAGTGGAACAAGAATGGCAAGAATGAAAAATACAAGCAAAATAAAGGCAAGCCTACTCTAGTGAATCAATTCATATTGGTTACACCTAAGACTGGGGATCTGTAGCAACCCCAGAATTATCAAGCACAACCCCCACTAGCCAATTACGATCAAAAGAACAATCAAGGGAAAAATAGAGAATGTAAGCCACCTCACTACTTTACACTGTTGTCAGAGTTAATGCAATCAATTTTCAACCAGTTGAGTGAGGTAGGGAAGATAAAATTTCTTGATATACCTCTTTTAGATCCCAACCATCCTAAGCCAAAATAATATATGGAAGATCAGTTTTGTTGTTATCACAAAATACCGAGGAATGAAATTGAAGTATGCATGGGTTTCAATAAGCAAGTACAAAATATGATTGAAATGGTAGAACTTAAAGTGGAAAACCCATTGGATCTCGATAATGAAGATATGGGCATATACAAAAACCCACTACCAAACCATGAGGTCCATAGAGGGTAAGGTGCCCAGGTCAATCAGGTCTGAATTGATACACCTACCCATGGATGCATTGGGATGGTTGAAATTGTCAATATAGTGACTAGGAGTAGATGGTATGGTCAACCATAGCTTCTTGTTGCTCCCATTAATGTCCCAATTGCACCTAGGCTGAGGCAGGGGTAAAATAATTAATAACCTACACGTTAAGAGCTTTCAATGATTTTTTATGCTCTACTATGGGAATGATAGTCCTACCCATTAAGGTGGGGTATAATACCATCCCTATGATGTGTCATGTCTTGGAATGGGCCATGCAATACAACATCCTCCTAGGACATCCTTGGATAAGAGATATGAAGTGTGTACCTTTGATTTTACACCAATGTGTCAAGTATGTGTAAGATGACAAAGTCTATGTAGTTATAGCTGATGAAGAGCCATTCAAATATGTCCATCAAGTGGATTTTCTAGGATATTTTTTTATTCCTTCCACCCACATGTATGTAATACCTTCATCTCCAACTATGCAACTAGATAACATAAATAAAAGGGTACAAAAAGACCCATCCACATCATCACCTCCTTTTGTACCCAAAATAATTAACGCTTCTAAGAGACCATCAACATCAAAACCTAAATATAATTATAAGCTAAAGGTTCCCTTAATCAAGTAAGGAAAGCCCAAGGAATTTCTAATTATACCCATTGTAGAAATCCCAAGTCCCATGGAAGAAAATATCTAGGATCAAACTGAGGAAATACTAGAACCCACTTCGTCAGTGTCATCTGTAGGGTCATCCACATCACATGTGACAATACACTTGGAAAGTACAGGGATAGGAGAGTACCTTGTGTAGAACATAACATTAATGCCCATCATTGAGTCTGCCCAAGACATGGGATGGCTGAAAGACCTAATACCACCAATGGGAATAGTGGTTCTGCTTGGAATCCATCCCAACCAGAGAAACTTTATCTATGTTGGCCTAGATTGTACCCAAGAATCTTCAAACATGGAAGAGGATAATGATGAACTATACACCATTAATTTTTGTTACCTCTCTAATCTTGAGTTTACTCTAAGCTGCTTTGAGCATTATCATTGGCATGGCTACGATCTTGGTATATATGAGTAGGGGCGTAGGTGTCCATGCGAGCCATAATACCAGCTTCCCACTAACAATTTTAGATTAGGCTACCACATCAGAGGTCAATATGACTCTCTAGCAGCATCCTTGGATAGATTAAGCTTGGGGTTAAGACAAGACATCAATTTTATTTCTTATCACCCACCAAGTACAAGACATATGATCAACAAATAAGTGGCCATGGTAAACATACCACCACCAGAGATTTATCATCTGAACTCCTCAATCGACACCATCCTGACATGTTGCATCTTGTGGGAAGAAGAGTGAGAGGAAAATGGATATGTGGCAAATGATGATGAACAATAGACAAGCTTAGCCTATCATGGGCCTCACTATTTACAAATCCTTACTTGGTCTAGCCACTATGAGAGTGGGTACATATCAGATGAAAGTGGCTATGAATCAGAGGACTCAATGGAAATATCCTACCTAGGGCCAAGGCAATGACCCCATAGTGTGGGGCAAGACACTAATGCAAATGGCATATTTATAAGTGATGAATAATATGAGGATGAAATAGAGATGGCCTACTTGAGGCTAAGACACGAGCCCCTTGTCATAGGGCCACATACCAATTCTAATGGTTTTTGGAGAAGTGATTATGATTATGAATATGAGACTGAGATGGCTTATCTTAGACCCACCACTTGCAAAAAGTCAACATGCTAGTAGAAAGAGAAGCAGCACTTCATGCCATAGACCTTGGCTTACAATTTTTGGGAAGACCTATCGACTTAAATGCCATTTATCGTGTGATAAATCCCCCTTCGCCTACATTCAAAGCTCTTGGAACCCAACAATCTTGTTATCTAGCCTACTCATGGGCTAGATCCAGATATTCCTTTTCTGCCTGAGTGTCATCATGAGTATGGAGGAAAAACCTCTGAGACAAGATTTCACCTATGTGGTCCTAGAGATTTCATTCCATACATCAACACAATATCCATTGATTTGACTTCTCCACTTCATAACCTAGTAGATCCTACTAAACCATTGTATCTTGATATAGATGCTATTGATTGGGATCACGTTTATTCGCTTATAGATCCTGAGGATATTTTCCCTAGTGAAGAGATGTTACTAATGTTTCTTTTTACATCAAGCTATGCATATGAAATGTTCCATACTAGTTTGGATCCTGAGTTAGTAGGACCTGTAAATCCTGCTGATGATATTCATTTAATACCCATGCCTCACCAGCTAGAGGATGCATCGCATATGGCTATAGAAGTGACTTTTGAGGTGGAAATTAGTGATGATCCTACTCAACCAAAGAAATTCAAGTTTGGATAAATTCTATATCTAGAGGAACAAACCATTATAATCCCTCTACTTAAGGAGAGGCCTAATATTTTCACTTGGACCTACAAAGACATGTAGGGCCTGATCCAAAATTAGTTGTTCACAACCTTTCATTGGATCCCATAAATAATCTATTCAAGCAAAAGATGAGGAAAATGCATCCAACCATTGCTTTTATGGTGAAGAATGAGTTATGGAAACTATTGGATGTAATTTTTATCGTTCCTATTGACTATCATGAATGGGTCTCAAAAATGGTGCCCATGCAAAAACCCGATGGAAGAGTCTGTATTTGCATAGACTTCAGAGACTTGAATAGGGAAACTCCAAAGGATTCATTCTTATTGCCTAACATAGATGCTCTTGTTTATGCCACTATAGGTCATGAGATGTTCTCCCTAATGTATGGTTTTTCTGGTTACAATAAAATCAAAATTAAACTCGAAGACCAGCACAAAACCGCTTTTATTACTCCATGGGGAATATTTTGTTACAAGGTAATGCCATTCAGCCTTAAAAATACTGGTGCCACATATCAATGGGCCATGAAATACATCTTTCATGACTATATGCACAAAATATTAGAGGACTACATTAATGACTTCCTAGCCAAGTCCTTATTGCAGTGAGAACACACTAAAATCCTTGAAAAGGTCTTCGATTGCCTCATTGAGCACAACATCAGAATGAATCCTAAGAAGTGTGTGTTTGGCATAACTACTGGTAAACTCCTGGGGTTCATCATTTCTAAGCAATGCATTGAAGTCGATCCTTCAAAGGTAAAGGCTATATTGAAAATGGCCTCCACTACCAAAATTAGGGAGTTGAGAAGCCTACAAGGCAAGGTAGAATCCATAAAACGATTCATTTCTCAATTATTAGATAAATTTCGACCCATGAATCGGTTTCTATGCAAAGAAGTCATTTTTCATTGGGATGAAGAGTGCCAAAAATCCTTTGTAGAGATCAAAACTTACCTGGAAACACCACCGATATTGGCTCCACCAAGGCTAGACATACCATTTTTACTATACATATCAGCTACTAATTTTTCTTTGGGCACTATGCTAGCCCAAAAGAATGCTTAAGACAAATAGCAAGCCATACATTACATCATTCACACCTTGGTGAGTTATAAGCTGGGATATACATATGTAGAAAAGTTGTGTTTAGTAGTGGTCTTTGCAACCAAAAAATTATGACACTACATGTTGAGCCATACGACCTACATTATATCCAAACAAAAACCTTTGCAGTACATGATGAAAAAGACCTATCACAATACATGTACTGCAAAACGAATCATGCTTTTTATAGAATTTGACCTGGAATTCATAATCTAAAATTCCATCAAGGGACAAGTCATAGCTGATCAATTAATAGAGGCACATCTTCAGGATAGCAAGCCTCTCACCATAGAATTGTCTGATGATGCAATATTTGCATTATCAGATCCATCAAAACTCAAAGAACTTGAGAAATAAAGAGACATGGCATTGTTCTTTGATGGTTCAAAGTGCGATCAAGGTTGTGGAGTAGGGATTATATTTATCATACTGCATGGTGCTCCATTTCCATTATCATTCAAACTAGACTTCCCTTGCATAAACAATAATACCGAGTATGATACCCTGATCTTAGGACTTCAAACAACCACTACAATGGGCATTAAAATATTTAATATATTTTGTGACTCCTTGCTCATAGTTAATCATGTCAAGGTTTTGTTCCAATGTCTATGCCCGATACTGAAATCATACAAAGAACTTGTTGAAACCTACCTAGCCTGGCTGGAATGGTGTGACATTGAGGCAATCCCTTATACATCAAATAGATTTTTGGACACCATGGATTCCTTGGGATCTTTAATCCCTCAGAATCCATCTTTGGATTTCACAACCATTCATGTTAAAGTTCTCTCGCACTCAAGGATACAACGTGTGGCTTTCAATAATAAAAAATCAGTCAACATCATAAATATCGAACCAAATCAGGATTGGTACTTTAGAGCTAGATATTTCTTGCAAATGTATCCTTGGGGATCTTTGATATCTCATGGTCCTACGGAGTGTGGTAAAACCATTCACCACTAGGTTGTTTCTCAATCTGTATTCACAAGCTCCAAAATATAGGAGGAACAGACCATATTTTCTATATAAGTTGTGGCTTATCAGGATTGGCTTTCCCAGCTATAGGATTTCCTAAAGCTTGGAATGGTACCGCAAGGTCTATTGCATGTTGAAAGACAAACATTTAAATAGAAGGCAACAAGGTACATATTATTGGGAGAGATCCTTTATATATGAGGTTACGATGGAATTCTCCTTCGTTGTCTTGAGCCGCAAGAAGTATCTTGGGCAATTTTTTAGGCTCACAAAGGTACATGTGGTCATCACTTCAATGGCATGGCCATCATTAAGCGCATCTTGAGAATGGGTTACTATTAGCCCAATATGGAAAAAGACTTTTGTGAATATTTCAAGAAATGCATTAAATACCAGCATCATGCGAACCTCACACATTTGCCATCATAAGCCTTTCAACCCATCCAGGTAGCATGGCCCTTCTCACACTGGGGACTAGAATTAGTAGGGAAGATCTCACCTCCATCCTCAGGCCGACACACATTAATCATAACGACAACTAAGTATTTCACCAAATGGGTCGAAGAGATCCCCTTGAAATCAAAAACTGGACCAAGGATTGCATAATTTATACTCCATAATATCATAAATCATTTTGGGGTCCCTTAAAAAATAATATTGAATAATGGGCCATCTTTCAAAAATCAAAATATGTGTGCTTTGAAGAACAAATACCATATTCAGCATAGTTTTTCAACACCCTATTATCCATAAGCAAATGGGCAAGCAGAATCCTAAAACAAAATAATAGTCTCCATCTTGAGGAAGATGGTGAAATATAATCATAAGGACTGACATATGCAATTACATCTTACATTATGGGCATACAGGACTAGTGTGCGGATGCCCACTAGGTCAACATCATTTTCACTTGTATATGGCACTGAGGCCATCATGCCTCTAGATTCGGAAATTCCAACCCTACGCATAGCATTACATGACTTCATAGATGATGACACCACGCAGTAAGGCCGCCTTGATCAATTTATGATTATTTATGAACATGAATTCAATACCTTGGAGTATCTTCGTGTTTATCAGGATTGCCTTGTGCGAGCCTATAATAGTAAATTCCACTTAAGATAATTCAAATTTGGAGATCTTGTGCTCAAAGAAAACCAGCAAAACTCAAATCTACCACTGCACCTATGAGCCAAATTTGTGGTAAATTGGATAGGCCCCTACATAATCTCAAAAAGGGTTAGGATTGGAGCATATCACCTCACATTATTGGATGGTGTTGAATAGCTTGAGCCTCTCAATATCACCTATTTGAATAAATTTTATACATACAATACAAAAACATTCAAAAATACATAAAATACAAAAACATTCAAATATACATAAAACACAAAAACATTCAAATATACATAAAATTACAAATAAATCATAAAAACATAAAATATTCAAAATAAAAAATGCTCCAAGGGTATCTTCATGCCTCTTGGTCACCTTAGTCAGAAATTCTCCAAGGGTATCTTCATGCTTCTTGGTCAAATTCAATCAAAATGCTCCAAGGGTATCTTCATGTCGCTTGGTCACCTCAATCAAAAATGCTCCAAGGGTATCTTCATGTCGCTTGGTCAAAATTAACCAAAAATGCTCCAAGGGTATCTTCTTACCACTTGGTCAAACCCTAAAAATCCCCAAAGGCACAATAAGTCCTTTGGTCAAAATAATCAAAAGCACAAAAACAATACAAAATAATAAAAAGCACAAAAACAATGCAAAATAATCAAAAGTACAAAAACATTTGCATCTTACATTTGCATTCACATAGCTACATTAAATTCATATCCATTGTATTTGCACATGTTATTATCACAATCTTGCAAATGATGCCACAGTTTGTATCACAACCATAAATACTCAAATCCATCTTCATCCATTCATCCATGTGTGTAACTATGTTTTTCAAAACAACCATTCTTGTTGCTATAAAGAATAGTCTAAGGTTTTTTGGTCATTCAAACATATCTAGTGGTATTATCATATTTTATGGAAAGCCATCTTTATTAGTAGATGGTAAGGTCTAGTCATGATTGCCTCAGATATTCAGGATCCCATCACTAATTAAAAATACTAAAATCCTAGTTGGTACAAGGGAAATATGAAAGTTGCAAAAGTGGTCTAGGTCACCTTAAGTGAAAAGGGTCTTCCTCACTTATTCCCCTGTGCGACTAGTTCAAAGATGTTGAGAATTGACAAAAGGACAAGTTCTGCCCTACCTAGTTAAATCCCTCACTTTTACCAAAACAAGAAAAAATTCCATAATCAAGCAAAATTCAAAAGCAAAATAAACAAGTGATTATCATCACTACATAGATCCCTTGCTTAGAAGAAAATAAAAATTAAAAAAAATAAATCAAAATAAACAATTATTTTCATCACTAAGCATGAGAAAGTATCCCAAATTAAATGAAGAAAAGAAGGGAATGGAGCTTGAATCCCTAGAATTCTCAGCATTGTACAAAATCGAAAGGTGATCCCCATTACATGTTTGGTGTACAACCATACTTGGCAATGGTGATACCCTTACGCATGATGATATGTCTATCACAATAGCATATTGCATTTGTGTAGACCAATGTTTGCATGTGTATGAGCTAGCTTTGGGTAACCCAATACTATCTAGTGGTATAGTCCAACTATAGACACCTAAAACATGTCGTGCCTAAGAGAACTACTCATGTGGGCACATTCATAGATCATGTGAATAAACCTTGGGACCTTCCAAGTGCAAGCAGTGGTTTTCACCACTCAACTGGGGTAGTTTTAGCCCATTCAAGCTTGGTCGCTATAAACCAGAGTGGCTAGATCCTGGCCGCTAAAGCTTAGAGCGGCCAACCATAGCCACTACAGACGATAGTGGCTAGACCCTAAATAGAAAATTGCTAATAAAATAGCCTAATATCGGGTGGAAGTGGTAGTTTGCATGCAATAAAGCTGAGCGGGGATAACTTTGCACTCCTCCTCATAGCCAGTCTACATGAAAGACTCAGTTCTAGATTTAGACATCAGTTTAACTGGCCCTCAAGCACAATAAAGACTAAAATTTTCATGCTAACATCCAGTCTGCATGCAAAATTCAGTCCCATATTTAGACATTAATCTGGGCCTTCATCCCATTATAAGGTGCAAACCTCAAAGCACCAAACAGGGACTTTTTTTAGAGACTTTTTGAGAGAGACTTTGAGCAACCTTTGGAGAGCCTTTCTTGGAGAGCATACACAACGAAGCCCTATCATATTGGAGAGCATATCTGAGCACCCTTGAGGAGCGATGAAGTGCTAGCCGACTGAGAGGTGATCATCCATGCACATATGACAATCATTTAACATCAACAGTGAACCTAGACCCATAGCCTTTGGATCAATAGAGACAGGTTTCATCTTAGCGACCACTGTCCTAGACAGTGGCCCATAGACCTAGTCTAGGGTTTAGGCATTAGTTTCTTTTATTCTATTTTCTTCATGTTTTCATATCATTAGCATAGATCTGCTTCATTTATTTGCATTCATAGCACTAGTTTCATTGCATTTGCTTTCATTAAGCATATTTATTTTTATTAGCATATTTAATGCTAACAGCCTCATCTAGGGAGGCAATCTCGAACATCTAAGCGTGTGTTGTTATTTCATTGCTTATAGGGCTACAGGTTCATCGGATAGATCCACAACATTCAGAAGCACAAAGATCCCTCTAGGAACCAGATCTGGAGAAGGAGGCATCTATAAGCCCTCATACGAGTTCGTGTACATCATCGGGAAGCCTACGAAAGTGCATCACCCCTTGCAAGGGGATATTTTATACATCTGCTACCCTCTTTGTGTAAAATCATGTATCAAATGAAGGGTATCCCATAGAGGGATTTATATGTAACCGGATCTTGGAAATATCAATACAAAGCATTCATTCATTTATTTCTTTGTATTTTGGCTATGTCTCTCTTTTATGCCTTTCATTTAATGCATATTAAACATTAAAATATCAAATAAAATTGCAAATAGAGTAGTGGACGGTGCGTAGCTCCTCGGGGTCACTACAGATGGCGATCACGGTGGGACCCCCACCAAGTTTTTATTTTCTTTCGATTTATTGATTCATGTTTTTGTGTGCAGATTCGACCACTCTGGTCTACAACGGCCCGCAGACTCGGCCGCTCCTGCTGACAATGGCCAAAAATCAGCCACTCTGATCAACAACGGCCAGAAGAAAAGTGCAGTAGAGGGAAAAATTTTTGTCATCTGAGCAGGATTCGAGGTTGGTACCCCTTTTCTGTATTTTTCTGATTTTCTATCTGCATCTGGTTTCTTAAAAACAATGAACATTAAAACACATTTCAAATTGGGAAATTAAAGAATGAAAGGGAAATAAAAACTGCATGTTGCATTTCTTAGGTTTCTTTTAGATTTCCTCTAGGCGCTTCTAGGAACAGTGGACCTCTTCCTGTAAGGTCCACCCTAGTCTCCAACGTGCTAGGCCATTGTATTTTGGTTTGCTTGCATGTGGCCCAATCAGTGGCTATTTTCATCACAAAGTAGGAGGATGCATTAAAATCATATAGACTGGTTATAGATGCATTGGTCTGAGAATAAACGTTCTTTTTAGGCATTGTAGGAAAGTAGTCATGAATGTTGGTTGATGCATTGCTTTCTATTTTTAAATCTAAAAAGAACCCCACACACTTGCACGTATCATAATAAACATTGGGGAGTTGGATTTCATCACCAACCCTCAATTCAGTCCGGTGACGTTGGCATTCATCTCCTTCCATCGGCTTGCCCCCTAGATCTTCCTAGAATGGAATAGGGAACTTTTTTATAGTGGTACTAGTTACTCATGTTCAAACTGTCTCCCACTATTGGAACAACCATTGGTTCAGAGTGGAAGAGCTAGGCGAACCCCCCACTAGGATTTAAGCGGTGTACCCTAGTCTCTTTTTGAGAAAATCATGTTTGGCATGGGTGTTCTTGGTTTCCACTATGGATGAGTCCCCTCATTCTAAATCCAAAATAAGAGCAAGAAAGCAAGAGCAACAACAAATCTAAACACACTAAAACCAGTTTTAGGACACACATTTAATCCATAAAAGAGATAATCATATTGTCTACTTTGTGTGTTTCTTTGTTATTTGGGACCAAACCCTAACCCTAATTTTTAGGGAAATTTATTGAAAAAAAAAAAACTACTTTTTGATTCTGCATCCAATGGATCGAGAATCATGCAAATCGGAGCTATAACAAAAAAGTTATTTTGGTTTTATTTTTACTCTATTTTTGAAGCTGAAAATAGGGAAAAACTACACTGAAACAATCATAAAGTGGGCTAGACAACTCCAAAAACTACCAAATTTGTTTTTTTTTCTTAGTTAGCCCCTAGGGCACCTCTCCCAGAAATTTTGAGTCCTAAATCTTCACGGTTCAAAAATTCCTAAAAATTCCTAAAAGTGGGCATTTCCCCACGGACCCCGATTGGCCGATTATTTCAAAAATACAAATTTTTGACCCAAAAGTCAAATTTTGGAGTTATAGCTCATTGTTATCAGCATGATGCACTGATCATTTTGATATATGACACCCACAACCTTTTTTAGAAGTCAAAAATTTTATAACAAAAATTATGGCTGGGAGACCTCCCATGGTGAGCAAGACCTTCAATCTAGAGAGGGAATCAGGTTCCATACCCACCACATATCATTACACTGAGAGTTCAAATCAGCCCAATGAGGGGCAAGATAGAGGGAAGAGAGTTGCCAACCTTGTTGTGCAATTCGAAGTAGACAAGAACCCTCACACAGAGTTGTAGAGTCATAGACCCAACACAACAAACCGATCAAATCAGTCACATGGGTCACATGCAATTCAGAGAGAACAAATGCTCCAAGATCAATTGGATGAGTTGGATCAAATCTATTCAAGGCCGACTCCCAGAACCATAGCCATAGAATATTCTGCATCTGGAAGTTCACAAAGCGTGACTTCTAAATGCACCACTCAACCTAGGGAAGCTTCAAAGCAACCCCGTAGTTCACATGCAACGATCCAACTATAGGGACACTTATCAACATACAGAATACATAGAGCAAGTTACACTAGCTAGCCAAAGCAAAGAAATAGTGGAAACCTCTTTGAGGGACCTATGAATCAGAACTACATGAACAGAATCAGATAGATATGAACCTTCTCTAATAGCACAATCTGACCATGTACGATGGTTAGAAAATGCATTGCACAAAGAGCGAGAGCTAGTGGAAGCTCTCGAGCATGACAAACAAAGAGAAAGGCTTTTGCACCAACATGAGCAATATTTAAGAGAACAAGCTGAGCAACTAGCTCGTATCAACCTACAAGAAAATGGTAATGATCACCAAAGAGATAAACACGTTGACTCACCAAAAGAAAGGTGCATTAGGCAAGAAGAAAGCCCACAATGAAACCACCACTCAAATCATGAACAAAATCAACCTGGTGGGGAAAGGGTAAACATGATAGATCAGGATCAAACACATCCTGAATCCCCTCGTAGGAGGGAAGAGAATAGAACAAGTCAAGTGGATAAAGGGTTACCTCCATTACCACCACGAGTGGGCCTGCAAGAAGAGGAACTCCTTGCCTCAAAGGCATTCCAGGCACTCACTGAAAAGATCAAATCCTTTGAGAAGCAAGATACGATTGGGCACCAACCGACACTAAGTAAAATACACAACCAACCATTGTGCCCATCAGTCCCTAGCCCCACATATCCTAAGCACTTTGAGATGCCTAGGTTAGAAAAATTTAAGGGTGAAGAGGATGCACAAGAGCATGTTACCAACTTCATCAATGCATGTTTTCATCTTGAAGACAATGATGCTCTTATGTTAAGAACCTTCATTATGACATTTTTGGGTGCTGCCACTCAATGGTTCAACCAACTGCCCAAGCACAACATATCCAGTTTTGAACAACTAGTGAATGCATTCTTAAAATGTTTCTCTTTTGGTGCTAAGAAGAAGGTGAATCTCTCAGACCTGGCCAACCTAAAGTAGTATGATGATGAGCCAGTCATGGATTATGGGGATAGATGGAGAAAAATCATGGCAAAGTTGTCATTTTCCATCCCGATCGAAGAGCTAATCTGAATGTTCACAAAAATCTGTGCCAAGCACATCTCGTTACTATTACAACTACAATAGTATGATACATTCGAAGAAGCCTTGGCTCAAGCCAAGCTTATTGAAGATATAAAGTTGGAAGAAGGAGACCTAAAGCTCCATAGCGAGAAAGAATGGAATGAGAGCATGCAACATCAACCACAATAGACCGAACCTGCACACGTCAACCAGATTGTGTTAAACATTCCAAAAGCAACACAGAGCCAACAACAAGAAAACTATCAGGCTCAACCTCCTACTATGCATTACAACCAACGCAACAGGAATCAAGGTAGGGGTAAATAGAAACAACCCCCTCACAACTATACGCCATTGCCTAAATCCTTGGCATCAATTTTCAACCACCTTCGTGAGGCCAAGGTTTTAAACTTGCCTAAGGAGCGCATCTTGGATCCTAATTGCCCCAAACCTAAGGGGTATAGGGAAGATCTCTATTGTGTTTATCATCGGCAAAATGGCCATGATATCTAGGATTGTGTTGCATTCAAGAATGTAGTGCAAAATATGTTGGATAAGAATGAATTGCAAAACATCAACATATTCAAAAATTCTCTTCCCAATCATGGGGCCAACAACAATCAAGTTGAGCATGTCAACGAGGTGCATATAGCCCCACCTAATGAGGGTTTTATCGGTATGATCAATACTACAATAAGAAGCAAAAGATGCCTTGATCAGCCCCACATACTGAAAAAATCAACTAAAGCTAATAATCTATCATGGTCCATACCAACAATGAGTTCAATTCACTTACAAAAGGACCCTGTGATTACCTTTCATAGATAGGAGATTAAGCCAATCTCTCAGGATGAATCCGATCCTCCACTACACATCATAGTAAGCATCAATCAAATTCCATACAAGAGAGTCTTGATTGACACTGGGTCATCTATCAACATCATCATAGTTGTAGCCTTGAAGCATTTAAATTTACCATCTTCAAGCATTACGGACTCAACATTCACATTGAGAGCCTTCAATGATGCTACTTCCTCAACAATTGGCACAATAATCCTACCTATATAGGTTGGGATAAAGATAATACCTACATTGTGCCATATTCTTGGGAGGTGAGAGGTAGTATAACATATTGCTAGGTAGACCATGGATGAGAGATATGGAATGCATACCTTCCATAGTACACCAAAACATAAAATTCATACACCAAGGACAAGTGTATGTGGTCCCCCATGACCTTGAGCCATTCAAGTATTACAAGAAGGTCGATGAGACACAAGAAAAAGTGCCTTCTCAAGAGTTTGTGGCAATGGTCAATAGCAAGATAGAGGACCAAGTGACTCTAAAGCAGATAAAACAAGATGTGGAGCAATCAGATGTTGCTTCCCCATTGAAGGGATCAAAACCATTGGCTTTAGTCACCCCTGATTCACTTCTCATGATGCCTCCTCAAGAACAAGAATAGGTGTTTCCCCCACATCAGACTAGAGGTACCAAAGTTGACATAGTTCAACACCACCAAGTAAGATAGAAACATGAACTAAGTCATAAACATGAGCATGTGGATGCCACTATCAAAATGGGTCATCATGAAGCCTCCACATCAACTCAAATGAAGGAAATCGGTGACTTAGAGTTACCTGGTAGATCTTTAGCACCTACTCTTTTGCCTCCTTCAGTAGACAATGGTATTTCAAACCAATCGCTAGAAATACACATGGGAGCCTTATCAGTATTGGAGCATATGCAAAATCACCTCTATAATATAGAGGCCCAAATGGATAAACAAAATGAGGCATTGCACTTTATCATGAACCAACTTGAGAGCCTAGAATTATGGAAGCCACCCTCATCTGAGATCAAACCACCTCCTGTGCATCCACAGGAAAAGCCTCAACTAGAGCAAGCACCAACTCGACCACCTCAACAACCTAGCAAGCATCCCTCATTGCTTGAGCCTGCATTATCGATTTTCAATCGGTTAATTGCTGCAAATGCCATCACCCTACCGGAGGTGCAACCTTTAGATGCAAATCATCCTAAACCCCAAGGGTATGAGGAAGAGTCACACTGTCTATATCATAGGCAAAATGGGCATGATATTCAATCATGTCAAGGTTTCAAAGCCATAATACACAACATGCTCAACAAAAAGCAACTTCAAATTATCAACCAACAAGTGACCATAGTCAGCAATCCATCTCTTGCACCGAAAAGGCAAGAAGAGCCCCCTAAGCCAGCAAGTGACATACCTAGGGCTCAACCTAGTTCTCATACTAGGCTAAAGCATGCTAAATACTCAAAACAACAACAATGCACTTGGACTCCTTTAAACGAGCCTATGTCTGATATTTTTCAAAAGTTGCAAGAGGCTAAGGTCATCACCTTACCTGACATAAACCCTTTAGACCCAAATAGAGCTAAACCTAAGGGTTATAGGGAGGACCATTATTGTCTCTATCATCGAATAGAGGGCCATGGCATTTGCAATTGCAAAGGATTCAGGAATGTGGTTCAGAGTCTCATAGATAGTAGGGTTTTTCCCATAGATGGTTCATCCATAGAATCCCAAAAATAGAGGCTACATCATCCCAATTGAGATCTCAAGGTCAGTCGCAACCTCGTAGGCCTAACAAGCCACCTCAATGAGTGGTCACATTTGAAATGACTATTATAACTTTATTTTAAAAGTTGTACAAGGCAAATGCATTTGTGTTGCCCGAGGTCAAGCAAAGAGAGCCCAAGCATGGGTCCACTGATGAAAGCCTCTATTGTATGTATCATCGTATACAAGGGCATGACATCCATAATTGCCATTCATTTTGGAATGTGGTCCAAGGTCTATTAGAATGAAATGAGCTCCATGCAGATGGTTCACTCATTTCATCTCATCAAGATAGGGGCACCCCATAGAGGTCCATACCCCAATTGGGAGAGCTGATTTCTATCACTCTTCCTAAGCAAGATGACTACATTATAGTAGGAAACATGCACACTAGGGGTACCTAAGGTATCATACCTTCCCCTTGTAAAACCAACAAAATATCAAAAACATTCATAAATTTCAAAATTATAAAAACAATAGAAAACATAAAAATAAAAGATCAAAGGATCTTAAATCAAAAAAATTTCAAAAGGCTCCAAAGGCATCTTAAAGCCCTTTGGTCAAATTCAAAAGACTCCAAAGGATTTAAGTCCTTTGGTAAAATCAAAAATGCTCCAAAGGCATCTTAAAGCCCTTTGGTCAATTTATCAAAAGGCTCCAAAGGCATCTTAAAGCCCTTTGGTCAAATCAAATCAAAAAATCTCCAAAGGCATCTTAATGCCCTTTGGTCAAATCATCAAAATGCTCCAAAGGCATCTTAAAGCCCTTTGGTCAATTCATAAAAGGCTCCAAAGGCATCTTAAGTCCTTTGGTCAAATCAAATCACAAAAAACTCCAAAGGCATCTTAAAGCCCTTTGGTAAAAAAAAAACATAAAAGCATTAAAAAAAACCATTTAAAATCAAAAGTCAAAAACATTCAAAATCAAAATCACAAAAACAATAGAAATCATAAAAATCCAAAAAAAAAACAAAAGGCTCCAAAGGCATCTTCAAAGCCCTTTGGTCAAATCATCAAAAGGCTCCAAAGGCATATTCAAGCCCTTTGGTCAAATCATCAAAAGGCTCCAAAGGCATCTTCAAGCCCTTTGGTCAAATCATCAAAAGGCTCCAAAGGCATCTCCAAGCCATTTGGTCAAATCATAAAAAGGCTCCAAAGGCATCTTCAATCCCTTTGGTCAAATCATCAAAAGGCCCCAAAGGCACCATAAGCCCTTTGGTCAAAATCAAAGGCACAAAAACAATTCAAAAATTAAAAATTCAAAAACATTCAAAACAATCAAAGTTCAAAAACAATTCAAAAATCAAAAATTCAAAAACATTCAAAACAATCAAAGTTCAATAAACAATGGAAAACATCAAAAATACAAAAATATTTGCATTCATATAGTTGCATTGCATATAGGCATTGCATCCATTGCTTCTACATTAAAAACAATTGTGTTTGCAATCTTACAAATGACACCATGTTTGTACCTCAATCATGCATCATCAAAAATCCATCATCATCCATAACCCATGTGTGTAACTGTGTTTTTCAACACAACCCCTCCTATTGCTATAAGGAATATACTAGGGTTTTCTAGTCACTCAGCCATACCTAGTGGTTTTATCAAACTTTGTAGAAAGTTGTCTTAGCTTTTGATAGGTGAGGTTTAGTTTTGATAGTACCTGGTATATCTCAGAATCCTATCACTAATCAAAACACTAAAATCCTAGTTGAAACAAGGGAAAGATGAATGCTACGAAGCGGTATTAGGTATCCTAAGGTGAAAAAGGTTTATCTTGCTCATCCCCCTATGTGGCCGGTTCGAAAATGCTAAGAATTATTGGATGTGTCTCATCCTTTGTTGAGGAAATACTATACGGTAGGCATGAGAGGGTAAGAGGAGCAGAGCTCCTCACGAGGAGGGTGAAGCCCTCCCTAGGGGTGTCGTGGGGGTTTGGGGGAGCAGTAGCCCCCCTGGCCACGCTGAACGTAGTTTTTGACAATGTCGAAAAAAAAATTCCCCCATTTTCGAAGCGATTACTGGGATTCCCATGGTTGGTGGGTGGTTGGTGGGTGTGGTTGGTTTAGCCCATGGTATTGTGACCATTGTATTCTAATACAACATAGTGGTTTAGGGTTGTGAGATTTTTCTTTATATTTTATTGTAATGTCCCATTTTTTGGCAAGAAAAAAAAATAATAATATCAAGGAGGATTGGCTCTTGTTTTGCTAGAGTATCCCACATCGGGTGAACCAGGGTAAATCTTGTGTGTCATATGTGCATTGTGTGATGTCATTTCTTCTAAGTTATTTATTTTTGCATTATTTTTGGAATAAGTTTCTATAGTTCTCTTCATTTGGTATCAGAGCTAAGTTGTTAGCCATAGGGGGATGCATTTATTGCTAGGGTTTCATTTCATTTGAAGGGTTTCTAGGAGGCAGAGAAAACCTATTACAGAGTGTGAGTTTTTGCGGAAGGAGCTTGAAGGAAAATGAAATAAAATCATTCAAGGATAGAGATCGAGAAATTTTATGGAAAAAACTTTGAGATATGGAAGTTGAATATGGAGGATATGCTCGTGGATAGAGATCAATGGGTTGTTATTTTTGAACAAATGAAATCTACAGGAACATCCGATGAATATTGCAAAAATATGAATCAAAAAGTAGATTTAGTCCTAACCAATATTTCTATAGAAGCTACTTCAAAGGATCTCTAGGAGAAATTAGGGTCTTTGTATCAATCTAAGTCCCTGGTGAACAAATTGTTCCTCCAGAAGAAACTGTACAATATCAAGATGAATGAAGGAGATTCAGTTGTAGATCATCTGAATTCATTCAATACAATGGTAATTCAACTTACATTTGTTGATATTAAGTTAAGTGAGGAAGATAAATGTATTACATTGCTAAGCTCTTTACCAGATTCATGGGATAACCTAGTTGTAGCAATTAGTAGTACAAATTCATCTACATTGAAGTTTGAAGATATTGTACCATCTCTAATATCAGAGGATATAAGGAGAAAATCCCTGGAGTGCACTTCAAAGGAAGCCCTATCAATGAGAGGGCATGCCAAGGAAAAGGATAAAACAAGAAACGGTGATATATCTAAGTCTAGAGGTAGATCCAAGTCTCGTGGAAAGTTTGAGATAAAGTGTTGGAAGTGTGGCATGCCTAGTCACATGAAGGACTGCAAATCAAAGAATGTTGATTTTGGAAATAGGTCTAATGAATCCACTTACAAAGAGACACATAAATCTATTGATAAAGGAGGGGATGTATATCTAGCATCCTGCTCTACACAATCAGATAAAAATGATTGGTTGATCAATACTGGTGCCTTTTTTCATATGACTCCTCACAGGGGGTGGTTTATTGAATATGAAAGATATGATGGGGGAGAGGTACTATTGGGAGATGATTCACCACTTAATATAATTGGTCATGGAAGGGTAAAAATACTGTTGCAGGTTGGTAGGGTTAAAACCCTTCTAGGTGTGATGCATATTACGGGACTTGTTAGAAATTTAATTTCTATAAGCAAAATGGTTGATGCAGTAGTAAATGTTGTTCAACAAATATTCATGCAAAATGGTTTGAGGATCAATGGTGTTAGCAAGAGGAGTTTGTATTGAAACTTTGTACAAGCTATTGGGAAGAACTATGACAAATGAGTACAATAGCTCAACTATTTCTAAGGTTGAATTAGATAAAATCTCAACACTCTGGCATCAAATAATGGGACATATTGGAGAAAAGGGATTGCATACCCTACACACAAAAGGTATGGTTCATGGTATCCATGATTTTTCAATGGTTTTTAATTTATGTGAACACTGCATTTATGGAAAGTAGAATCATGTGAGTTTCCCATCTAGTGTTGCTAGAGCAAGAGGGATATTAGATCTGATTCACAGTGATATATTTGGTCATGTCCCTATACCATCACTTGGAAAATCATGGTATTATGCTTCTTTTGTTGATGATTTTTCAAGATATGCATGGATTTATTTTCTTAAGAGTAAATATGAAGTGTTTGATAAATTTAGAGAATTTAAAGCACTTGTTGAAACTCAAACTGATAAAAGGATTAATATTTTGAGGTATGATAATGGAGGAGAGTATTGTTCAAATAAATTTGAGGATTTTTGAAAGCAGTGTGATATTGCAAGATAGAAGACTACTCCATATACACCTCAACAAAATGGAGATGCAGAGAGATTGAACATATCTCTGATGGGAAAGGCTAGAAGTATGCTCAATGGTGTAGGTTTGACACAAGAATTTTGGGTTGAGGCAGTGAGTGCGACATGCTACTTGCAAAATCAATCTCCTACATTAGCATTGCGAGATCAAACTCCTTTTGAAGTATGGTTTGGTAAGAAACCCTCTCTCTCACATCTTAGATTTTTTGGCTATGATGCATACATGCATATTCCAAAGGAGAAAAGAAGTAAGCTTGATAATAAGGTTGTTAAATGTATATTTATTGGTTATAAAGACGGTGTTAAAGGATATAAACTTTGGAATTCAAAAATTAAAAGAACGATGTACAGTAGAGATGTGGTGTTTAGGGAAACTAAAACTGATCATAGGAAGGAAGTAAGTTAAGAAGAACCTGAAAAGGTCCAATTTGATCTCATGGAAGAAGATCACACATAAGAGGATCTGGAAGAGGACCATACAGATGAGGATCTAGATGAGGATGAACAAGAGGTTCATACACCTGTGGTAAGGAGATCAACACATGAAAGAAGGCAACCTAAAAGGTATAGTCCATATGCATTTCCTACTTCTTTTGTATTATCTGTTACTGATGAAGATTATATAACTATTAGAGAAGCTATAAATTTTGAAGAGGCAAACCTTTGGGAAGAGGCCATGGATGAGGAAATGATGGCCCTAAAAAATAACAGAACATGGGATTTAGTGAAATTACCTAGTGGAAGAAAAGCAATAGGTTGTAAATGGATTTTCAAGAAGAAGTAGAATGTTGAAGGTAAAGTGAAGAAATACAAAGCTCGCTTGGTGGCTAAAGGTTATTCTTAGGTAGAGTGAATTGATTATGGTGAAGTATTTTCTCCTATTGCAAATCTAACCTCAATTAGATTTTTGTTAGCTATTGTTGCTACTTTTGATCTTGAAATAAAGCAAATGGATGTAAAGACTGCATTCCTTCATGGATATTTGGAGGAAGAAATCTATATAAGACAGGAAAGGAGGATCTTGTATGTAAGTTAAAGAAATATCTATACGGACTGAAACAGTCACCTAGAATGTGGTATCAAAAATTTGATACTTATGTCTTAGGAATTGATTTTGTTCATAGCAATGCTGATCACTGTGTATATTCAAAGAAAATTGGTAATGTACTTGTCATTATAGTTTTGTATGTTGATGACATGTTACTAATTAGAAACAGTAAGAAAATGATCAGGGAAGTGAAGTATTAGTTAGCATCACAATTTGATATGAAAGATCTTGGCCCTACAAATTTTATTTTGGGTATGCAAATAAATAGAGATCGTTCTAATAGAAAGCTATGGCTGGATCAGAAAAAATATGTTGAGACAGTATTAAAGAGATTCAATATGCAGGATTGCAAACTAGTGAAGGTACCTATTCCTTTGGGGGAAAAATTATTTGCTGAACAATGTCCAAAAATAGAAGAAGAGGTAGAAGAAATGTCCCATGTTCCTTATGCAAATGTTGTAGGTAGTTTAATATATGCCATGGTCTATACTAGGCCAGACATTGCCCATGTAGTGGGAGTTTTGAGCAGATATATGTCCAAACATGGTAAAGAGCATTGGACTGCTATGAAAAGGGTTTTCAGATATCTATGTGGTACTTTTGATTTTTCAATCTGTTATGAGGGTATAGGTAAAGAATATAGATCCTTAGATATAGAAGGGTTTGTTGATGCAGATTGGGCTGGAGATATGAATAATAAAAGATATACTAATGCTTATGTATTCAATTTTTTTGGAGGAGCTGTTAGTTGGATGAGCAAAAGGTAAACTATTGTTGCTCTTTCAACCACTGAAGCTGAGTACATGGTAGCCACCGATGCCAGTAAGGAAGCAGTATGGCTACAAAGACTATGTGCTGAAACTAGGTTCTTTCAAGGAGCTATGAAGATAAATTATGATAGTCAAAGTGCTATATTTCTAGCAAATAACCCTGCTTACCATTCTAGAATGAAGCACATTGATACAAAGTTCCATTTTAGTAGGGACATGATTGAACAAAAGAAAGTATTGTTGGAGAAAGTGGATACAAAGTAAAATATTACAGATGCTTTAACCAAGGTAGTTAGCATAGAAAATTTTAGATTTTGTACATTTTAAATGGGTTTGGAAAAGTATTCAACAAGTGGGAGAATGTTGGATGTGTCTCATCCTTTACCGAGGAAATACTATACGGCAGGCACGAGAGGGTAAGAGGAACGAAGCCCTCCCTAGGGATGTCAGGGGGGTCCAGGGGAGGGGGGGCGGTAGCCCCCCTCGGCCACACAGAAGGCGTCTTTCGAAGGCAGTTTTCAACAACATTGAAAAAAACATTTCCCCCTTTTTTTGGAGTAATTGGCGGAGCGATTTCTGGGATTCCCATGATTTATGGGTGGTTGGTGGGTGTGGGTGGTTTAGCCCATGGTATTGTTCCCATTTTATTCTAATGCCACATAGTGGTTTAGGGTTGTGAGAGTTTCCTTTATATTTTCTTGTAATGTCCCATTTTTGGGCAAGAAGGAAAAATAATAATATCAAGGAGGAGTGGCTCTTATTTTGTTGGAGTATTCCACATCGAGTGAACCAGGGTAAATATTGTGTGTCATATGTGCATTGTGTGGTGTCATTTCTTCTAATTTATTTATTTTTGCATTATTTATGGAATAAGTTTATGTAGTTCTCTTCAATAATTGGCAAAAGGACAAGTTCACCCCTACCCAAAGAAATCCCTTGCTTTGATCAAAACAAGAAAAAATTATGAACAAAGCAAAAGTTCAAAAACAAGTGATTATCATCATTACAAAAGTCCCCAAATAAATCAAAGTTCAAAGTTTATAATAATTAAAAAGTATAAATAAATAGTGATGATCATCACTACATAAATCCCTTGCTCAAAAGGAAAAATAAAAATTCAAAATAAATAGTGATTTTCATCACTAAAACATGAGCAAGTATCCCTACTAAATATGAAGAAAAGAGAGTATTGAACTTGAATACCTAGAATTCTCAGTGTGAACTAGCCTTATGCATGACGATATGTCTATCACATTGGCATCTTGATTTGGTATAGACCAATGTTTGCATGTGGAAGAGCTAGCTTTAGGTGTCCTCTACTGCCTAGTGGTTTAATCCAACTGAGTCTAGCTTAGGATTAGGATAAAAATTTGAGGATCCCTAATACAACAATGGTATGAATGAATCCCACCTGGCACTGGGGTAGGCTTATATTCTATATAATATATTCATTTTCACACACAAGGATAATGAATATCTAGGTCTTCATAACATAACTTTATCCTTCAAAAACTCTGTATGGTCAGTACACAACTTTTGATCGAATAACTAGGGTTTTTGAGTCTCATTGAAATCCTCAAAAATCCTCTTATAGCAACAAACAATTCCATCAAGGCAAAGCATACATATCATATCATCACATTTCACATTTTGAATGCTTAAATTATTAATTCTTATGCTAAGAGTTATTGTTTACATTCATGATTGTTATACATTTTGTGGTGTCGCCCATTAGATTGTTAGACTCATATTACATTTATTCCTTATGTTTTAAAAGTGCTTAAAGCATATAGGTTCATTCACATTAAATCATCAGCATAATGCATAACATATTTCATTTACCATATCATAACAACATGAGTTAGATGCATACAACACACCACAATTAAACATACATCCACATATGCATCCATCATTTCATCCATAACATAAAATCAAAACAAAAATATTTGCTAAACATAAACTAGGGCATTATTGGTATCATACCTCCCCTAATCAGCAATCAATACAAAAATCCCCAAAGGAGATAACCCCTTTGGTCAAACAAAAATGCCCCAAAGGACATAATCCCTTTGGTCAAACAAAAAATCCCCAAAGGGGATAAGCCCTTTGGTCAAACCAAAATGCCCCAAAGGTAGCATAAGCCCTTTGGTCAATCCAAAATTCCCCAAAGGGGATAAGACATTTGGTCAAACCAAAAAGCACCAAAGGACATAAGACCTTTGGTCAAACCAAAAAGCCCCAAAGGGGATAAGCCCTTTGGTCAAACCAAAATGCCCCAAAGGTAGCATAAGCCCTTTGGTCAAACCAAAATTCCCTAAATGGGATAAGACCTTTGGTCAAACCAAAAATCCCTAAAGGGGATAAGCCCTTTGGTCAAACAAAAATACCCCAAAGGTAGCATAAGACCTTTGGTCAAACCAAAATGCCCCAAAGGGGATAAGCCCTTTGGTCAAACCAAAAAGCCCCAAAATGGATAACCCCTTTGGTCAAACCAAAATGCCCCAAAGGACATAAGCCATTTGGTTAAACCAAAAAGCCCCAAATGGGATAAGCACTTTGGTCAAACCAAAATGCCCCAAAGGTAGCATAAGCCCTTTGGTCAAACCAAAATACTCCAAAGGGGATAATCCCTTTGGTCAAACCAAAAATGCCCCAAAGGGGATAAGCCCTTTGGTCAAACCAAAATGCCCCAAAGGGGATATGTCCTTTGGTTAAACCAAAATGCCCCAAAGGCAGCATAAACCCTTTGGTCAACCCAAAATTCCCCAAAGAGGATAAGCCCTTTTGTCAACCCAAAATTTCCCAAAGGGGATAAGTCCTTTGGTCAAACCAAAATGCCCCAAAGGTAGCATAAGCCCTTTGGTGAAACCAAAATTTCCCAAAGGATATAAGCCCTGTGGTCAAACCAAAAAGCCCCAATGGGGATGAACTCTTTGGTCAAACAAAAATGCCCCAAAGGGGATAAGTCCTTTGGTCAAACCAAAATGCCCCAAATGTAGCATAAGCCCTTTGGTCAACCCAAAATTCCCCAAAGGGGACAAGCCCTTTGGTCAATCCAAAATGCCCCAAAGGGGATAAGCCCTTTGGTCATGTTAGGATTAAATAACAAATACGAGCAATAATATAATGTGAAAATAAACACAGAAGAAATTATGCAATACATAATAGACAGATATAACGTGGTTCACCCAAATTAGGCTACTCCAGGGAGAAAATAACTAGGTCCTTTGTATTTTGTCCAGAAAACCCCTCTGTACACAACCGCACACCTCATTAAAATTTAGTCGTCGTGCAACCTCCTCTTATAATAATGCATTACAATTTTAGGGAAAATCTACCGTTCGATCTGTGACCTAATATCAAATTGTCTAGATTTACATAGAGAAAAAAACATCTAATTTTAGCTTCGGGACATTACCCATGAAACCCCCTGGCACTGACCCCCTAGAACCCCCTAGTTACATTAGTAGGTGGGGCTAATGCCCCCCATACACCCCCCATATTTCACATAGTGGGTCTAAGTACAGTTGAAAAAAAGGCCTCCAATTTAATCAGGCTCCATAATCAACAATCTCGCACTTGGGGAATGATCATAGCAACTCCACCGCTACTGCACTTGTTGGACTATGCTTCAACTTTGGGCTTGGAAATTTTCTCACCTTTTATTGTCATGCTTTAAGACCAACTAAAACTGAGTAGGAACTCAGTTTCTCCTTGGTTACTACCTTTGTGAACATATCTGTAGGATTCTGGCTAGTGTGTATCTTCTCCAATTTTAACTATCCATCTTCTAATACTGAGCATATGAAATGGTACTTGGTATGTATGTGTTTAGTACTTGAATGGAAAGATGAATTCTTTGCAATATGAATGACACTCTGACTATCACTGTATAATGTGTTATTCTCCAACTTCTTTCCCAACTCCTCCATAAATATTTATAACCAAATCATCTCCTTACTAGCCTCTGTAACAACAACATACTCTACTTTTGATAGTGCAACAACCTTCTGTAATTTTGAAATCTAGTTTACTACAGTTTCACCTACAGTAAAAACATACCCTGTGGTACTCCTCCTGCTGTCTATATCACTTGCCATATATGAATCAACATATCCCTATAAAGTAGTATTAGATCCTTCAAAGCATAATACCTGATTGATAGTACCTCTCAAATACCTGAGAATCCACTTCACTACCTCCCAATGCTTTCTTCCTGGATCACTCATAAACCTGCTCACAACTCCCACTACATGTGCAACATCTGGCCTTGTGCACACCATCACATACATCAAACTACCAACTGCTGATGAATAAGGAACCTTGGACATGTAGTTCATCTCCTCCTATGTCTTAGGACACATCTCTTTGGTCAGTTTGAAATTATTTTCCAAAGGTGTGCTAACAGGTTTTGCATCCTACATATTGAATCTTTCCAACACCTTCTCAATGTATTCACTCTGAGACAATGTTAATTTGCAATTTTTCCTATCTCTTGTTATTCTCATACCAAGGATTTGCTTTGCAACACCCAAATCCTTCATTGCAAATGACTCTTCCAATTTTATTTTGAGTACAATTATATCCTGCATGTTAGACCCTACAACAAGCATATCATCTACATACAATAACAGGATAATATAGTTACCATTATCCATTCTCTTAAAATAAACATAGTGGTCATAATAACATCTACTATAACCATGATCTGACATAAACCTATCAAATTTCATATACCACTGCCTTGGAGCTTGCTTCAACAAGCTCTTTTTCAACCTACATACTAATTCCTCCTTTCCTTTGACCTCATACCCTTGTGGCTGCTGCATACAAATCTCTTCCTCCAAATCCCCATGGAGAAAAGTTGTTTTTACATCTAATTGGTCAAGGTGTAAATCCTCTACAACCACTAAGTTTAAAATAGTTCTAATTGAATTCATTTTAACAATAGGAGAAAAAATTTCATCATAATAAATACCTTTATTCTGTGCAAACTCCTTTACAACCAGTCTAGCCTTATACCTTTTTTTTCCTCTGTCTTCTTCTTGCACCCTATAAACCCATTTTTTCTACAATGCTCTTTTTCCTATAGGAAACTGAACCAGATCCCAAGTCTGATTATTTATCAAAGAGTCCATATCCTCTTCTGTGCCTTGCTCCCACTTCTTCTTGGTTTCTACCTACATTTCTTCTTCATATGTTTCTAGTTCACCAGAGACAGACAATAATACATAATATAATGACAAAGAGTAACGTATAGTAGGTCTACTTATCCTCGTAGATTTTCTAACAATAGTTGTAGGATTTTGAGGTGCTACTTGCTGCTGTTTTTGTTGTTGATTTTCTAGCACCTTTGGAGTTTCAATTTCATCAAACACTATGTATTATGTGTTTTTATTTTCATGTTTCTTTTCCTACAACTGATCCTTATACATGACCTTCTCATTGAATATTACATCTCTACTCCTAATGATTTTGTGATTTGCATAATCCCAAAAATGATAACCAAAATTATTAACTCCATATCCAATGAAAAACCCTTCTTCGATTTTACATCAAGTTTAGTTTGATTTTCTTTACTGATATGCATGAAATATTCACAACCAAAATTCTTTAAAAATGATTAATTAATAGGCTTACCTGTCCATACCTCTCCTAGAATCCTACCATCTAGGGAACTTGAAGGTCCTATATTTATTAAATAAACTGTAGTATCCACAACATCTGCCCAAAACTGTAAGGACAATCCTGCATGTATTCTCATGCACCTAGCACGTTCCATGATAGTCTTGTTCATCCTTTTTGACACACCATTTTCTTGTGGAGTTCCTGGAACCATATTCACTCTACGAATCCCATGGTATGAACAATAACTATCAAACTATTTGCTGCACTACTCACATCCATTATTAGATTTGAGAAAATTTAGCTTATTTCCTATCTCATTATCAACCAAAGCTTTCTATTTCTTAAATGTATCAAAAACATCTGATTTATTTTGAATATAGTAAACCCATATTTTTGTAGTTGCATCATCAATAAACATAACATAATAATGAGAGCCACCAAGAGATGATACCTGAGCTGGCCACCATACATCTGAATGTACAAGCTCTAGCTTTTCATTCTTCTTTTCTTTTCCAACTCTAATAAATCTGACTCTTTTCTATTTTCCATAAACGTAGTTCTCACAAAAGTCTAAATCAACCTGCTTCAAACCTAATAACAAATTTCTTGAATGGAGAATTTGCATCCCTTCGCACTCATGTGCCCAAGCCTATGATGCCATGAAGCTGTATCCACTCCTGTAGAAGATAAAGTAATAGAAATATCAGTATTACCAGTACATACATACAATGTACCTTTCTTATTTCCTTTTGGTAATAACATTGATCCTTTAGTGACCTTCCATGAGTTTGTTGAGAATGTAACTGTACATCCTTCATTTTCCAACTGCCCTATGGAAATTAGATTTATTCTTAATTCAGGAATATGCCTTACCTATTTCAACAACCATTGGTTTCCATTTGGTAACTTTATTTATATGTTACCCATTCCTATGATTTTACATGGTTTATCATCACCCAGATAGACCTGTCCAGAATCACCTTGAACATAATCTAAAAAATATTTCCTATGGCGTGTGGCATGATATGATGCACCAGAATCTATCACCCAACAATAATTAATATTATCTAGTGAAAGAATTAAAGCATCTTGCAATACATCACCTACAATGTTTGCTTCCTGATTACCCTATTTTTCTTCTCCCTATTTTTCTTTTCAATTCCAATAGTCTCTTTTCAAGTGTCCTTTCTTCTCGCAATGCCAACATTCCAACTACTTCCCTTTGGATTTGGATCTACCTTTTTTTTTATTTTCCACAATTCCCTAGGATTTTTCCTCTCCCTTTGTATCCCCCTATTATCTATAGTCAAAGCATTACTTGATGTTTCACCTGTGCTTTTATGCCACATTTCCTCACTAAGGATAACACCAATAACATCATAAAACTTTAAAGTATTTAAACCAGAGATAGAATTACTCACAGCCATTACCAAGCCATTCTAGCTTTTTGGAAATGAGCACATTTTCAAGAGAGCCCTAACCTCATCATCAAATTTTACTCCTATAAAGCTTAACTAATTTGTAATAGTGTTAAATTCATTTAAATGATCAGTAAAAGACCCACCTTTTGAAATCTACATATTAAATAAAAATTTCATAAGAAATTCCTTGTTCTAAGTTGAGGGTTTTTCATACAATTTAGCCAACATATTCATTAAACCCTCCATTGTATTTTCCTTCAAAATATTGAAGGCCGCCAATGATGCCAAGCACAACCGTATTGTTCCTAGTGCTTTTCTATCTAGAACTTCCCATTCTTCGTCAATCATTGATGCCGACTTCTTTGCTACTCTACCTAATGGTAGGTAAAGATATTTCTGATAAAGATAATCCTCCATTTACATCTTCCATAGTTGGTAGTTTTGGCCATTGAAGTTCTCAACCCTAAATACGCCTTCTTCTGCCATTACTCCCACTTAAACTGGAAACCCTCCTTTCAAGTACATTTTTCAAACCCTAAGCTCTGATACTAGTTTTTAGGATTAAATAACAAATATGAGCAATAATATAATGCAAAAATAAACATAGAAGAAATTATGCAGTACACAATAGACATAGATATAACGTGGTTCACCCAAATTAGGCTACTCCATAGAGAAAATAACCAGGCCCTTTGTATTCCATTCAAAAAATCCCTCTGTACATTGTCACGCACCTCATTACAATTTAGTCAACGTACAACCTCCTATTATAATAATGCATTACAATTTTAGGGTAAAAAACCCACCTAAAATCTACCGTCTGATCTGTGACATAATATGAAATGGTTCAAATTTACATAGAGGAAAAACATTTATTTTTAGCTTTAGGGATGCTCCCCCGAAACCCCCTGGCATCGTCCCCCCTTGGACCCCCCATGGCGATAGTAGTAGGGGGGGATAATGCCCCCCTACACCCCCCCTATTTCATGTAGTGGGTCTAAGTGCAACTGAAACAAAGGCCTTCGATTTAATCAAGCTCCATAATCAATAGGTCAAACAAAAATACCCCAAAGGTAGCATAAGCCCTTTAGTCAAACCAAAATTCTCCAAATGGGATAAGCCCTTTGGTTAAACAAAAATTCCCCAAAGGGGATAAACCCTTTGGTCAAACCAAAATTCCCCAAAGGATAAGCCCTTTGGTCAAACCAAAATTTCCCAAAGGGAGAAGCCCTTTGGTCAACCCAAAATGCCCCAAAGGAGATAAGCCCTTTGGTCAAATCAAAATGCCCCAAAGGTATCATAAGCCCTTTGGTTAAACCAAAATGCCCCAAATGGGAGCCCTTTGGTCAAACAAAAATTCCCCAAAGGGGATAAACCCTTAGGTCAACCCAAAATGCCCTAGAGATAGCATAAGCCCTTTGGTCAAACCAAAATTCCCCAAAGGGGATAAGCCCTTTGGTCAACTCATAATATAGCCATAGGTAGTCTTAATTTTTGCTTTGTGCTATGTTTTCCCACACATCGTATCCTAAAAATGGGCATCTGTAGACACCTAAAACACATCGTGCATAAGAGAACTACTCATGTGGGCACATTCATAGATCATGTGAATAAACCTTAGGACCTTCCAAGTGCAAGTAGTGGTTTTCACCACTCAAATGTGGCAGTTTTAGCCCATTCAAGCTTGGCCACTATAAACTAGAGTAAACCTCCATTCCTACTCAAATGTGGCAGTTTTAGAGTAAATCCGCATTCCTTATGTTTTAAGTGATTAAAGCATATTGGTTCATTTACATTAGATCAAAAACCATGCAGATAATGCATTCCACACATTGCATTTGCCACATCATAACATAATTCGAATGCATGCAACTAAAAGAAAAATTAAACATGCATTTAACAAATAACGTTGCATCCATAAATACATAGATCATCAATCATCCATCTACACCTAAGATCAGATCATTGCATCCACATACATTACATCATATAGCCATAATCAAAGCATGTAAATCCATATTAGTATCCATATATGCATACATCATAAATCCATCATTAAGTCAACTCATGATACATCACATCATGTCACAATAATCATATCATAAAAGCATTTACATAAGCATCCATCTAAATATCCATATCATCATAAATATTACCTATCATCTAACACATACATCATTACATCATAATGCCATCATCACATTGCATAAATAAAACAAAAACATAAGCAATAAAGGATACACATTATGAATCATAATGCAAATATCTCATATAAATGTGTGTATCAAATACATGGATGTACAAAAATACCTATGGGATATAGTCATATAGGTCATCTAACCTTAAAAATAAAATTCAAAGTGCATCATAAATCAAATTGAGCCTACACCCCTTTTCGCACCGCTCTCTATGGCGGGATCCTTGGGAGAGTGATGTGAGCTAGATCTTATTGGTCTCTCTATATGAGTCTGGATCCTCTACCTAGGCTAGATGGAATACTGCCCTGATGTGGAGTTCCTGCTAATCTATGATCCACCCTCTCCCTAGGAGTGGATCCTAGCCTCCTAATCTACATTGAGAGAGTGATAATGTAGGCTGTATCATCAAAAATATTTACCTCATACTCATATAACAAGCTTACATCTGCCTAGTCGCTACCCTTTGGATCTGCCTCTATAGGAACCTATGGTGTAGGAGGATCAACAATAATTTGCATCCTAGTAGCACCTCCCCTACTAGCAACCTGTAATACCTGTATTTGTGTCATGATCTATGCTATAGTGGCATCTCACTGTGCTATAGTGGCATCACACTACTACACCTAGATCTTGGTTTATTGGAGTTCGACCTATACCTCATGCAACTGCGCCCTAAGAGGAGAATCTCTCTCCTTGGATTCCAACTCCTCCTCCTCCTCCTCCTTAGGATCCTCCTACTTATCTACTACCACCTAATCTATCGACTAACCCCATCCCTTAGTCCTAGCTTGGACTCTACGCCCTATTAGATTTACACCTCCATTATCACTGTTGTCCTTGTGGCCCAGGCTACCATCACCATGCCACATCTGTGAAGAACACAAGTTTATACTAAGAGGGGGGGTGAATAGTATAAGAGCACTTTTTACTTTTATTTTCAAATCAATATTATGTAGTGTATAGATAGTAGTATCAATAGCAGTAATCAAAGTAATGCATAAAATACCATACATAATAGAGACATAGATTTAACATGGTTCACCCAAAGATGGCTACCTCGACGTAGAAAATATTTCTTCTAAATATATATCAAATAATCTCTTTGGAATCCTTCCCAATTACAATGCTTATAGACCTTTATCCAAAGGAGATGTTGATCCCCTAAATATATTTTGTGGATCTCTATCCATAGGAGAACTCCTTCTTTGCTCTAGTTGGTGATCCTCTAGAATACTACTACCTCCACTACACTAGCTTGTGGATATCTCTCCACTGAAGACTCTTGTTCCCATTCATAAGACCTATCCTCACTACCCTAGCTGATGGATATCTATCCACTAGAGAATCTATCCTCTCTACTCTATCACCTCCAAAGCTCTGTCTCAATTATATACTAAACATAGTCCAGTCGGTCTAGCACAACTCTGGTCAATATCTTGCACTAAAAATAGTCCATTTGGTCTTAGTAAAAAATTTCTCAACTATTGCACTAAACACAGTCCAGTCGGTATAGCACAAGTCCACTCAAATTTGCACTAAACATAGTCTAGTCGGTTTGGCACAAGTCCACTCAAATTTTCACTAAACACAGTCTGGTTGGTCTAGCACAAATATGGTCAATAGGTCCACTCAAAACCTACTTAAATCTATTCAATAGGTCCACTCAAAACCTGCACAAATCTACTCAATAGGTCCACTCAAAACCTACACAACTCTGCTCAACAGGTCCACTTAGAACCTGCACAACTCTACTCGGCAAGTCCACATAGAACCTATTCAAATCTAATCAATAGGTCCACACAGACCTTGCACAACTCTTCTCAATAGGTCCACTCAGAACATGTCCAAATATGCTCAACAAGCTCACACAAAACTTGTTCAAATCTGCTCAATAAGTCCTATCTAGGACTTGCTCAAATCTGTATTGTAAGCTTCCACAAAAGCTCACACAAAATCAGTCCACAAGTCTTCTCAAATAATTGCATCAAATTTGCTTAACAAGTCCACACAGAACTTTTCCAATCTCATAGAAACATAAAGAGAATTGTTAGAGATTCAATAAGTTATTTATTCAATGCTCAATCACTTTATCAACTCAATCTCATATAAGCATAAAGATAATTTTTAGAGACTCAATACGTTCTATAATCAAAGCTCAATCACTTTCTTAACTCAATCTCATAGAAGCATAAAGAGAATTGTTAGAGACTCAATATGTTCTATTCTCAAGACTCAATCACTTTCACAACTCAATATCATAGAAGCATAAAGAGAATTGTTAGAGACTCAATATGTTCTATACTCAAAGCTCAATATCAACTCAAATCAAAATATAGAATGGTTTTTTTATGGAACTTGAACAATCACTTCATACATCCACTTGACTAGGATTAATCAACTCTACTCAACCAATCACTTCAAGAAACAACTCTTTCTCACAAACCCTAGTCCAAGCATGTATACTCCCACTCAAAATGTTTCCAACAATGCTCAACAACAAATCTCACATAACAATGATACTCATGTTATTTTCTAACTCAAGTTCAAGTTCTTTGCATAACAACTCACTTCAACAACCATGCTTATAAAACTTTCTTTACATAACAATGATACTCATGATCTTTTCAAACCCTAACTCAATTTTTTCACACAACCAATGGCTTCAACAACAATGATTATAAAACAAGTTTTTAATCACAACTCTCAATTCAAAAAACCTTGAAGAATTAACTCAAATCACTCCACTCAACCAATGGTCTAAACAACAATGCTTACCAAACAAGGTTTAATCACAACTCTCAATTCAGAAAATATTGAATTATTAACTCAAACACTTTTAAAAATGAAACCCTAATCAAATCCTTTTCACTCCAAACTTAATTTTCAAGTAAGCCAATCAACCAACTCAACCAAAGAAGAATTTACCCATACCTTTTTGCTTGACTAGGATTTGATCTCACAAATATGCCACACTCACAAATTTCTCTTTTCCAATATCAATAAGGGTTATAAGACTTTAATCAAATCACAATACAAAATAATGACCCAAAAAATACCTTATTACTCCAACTAAAAAATAACATTCACCATAGTCTTCTTTAAATAGAAAAACCCTTATACAATGATAATGCTCAAAAGTCTTAATAAGAAATTAATTAAGACTTTACTAAAAATCCTTATTACTCCTAAAATAATAAATCTCAAATATCAATCCTTCCAAAATAATCCTCAACAATCTTTCACCATTAATTTCAAATATAAATCCTTCCACTATAATCCTCAATAAACATTTACCTAAACTTAAAATATCAAACCTTTCACAATAATCCTCAACAATCATTCACCATTAATTTCAAATATAAATCCTTCCACTATAATCCTCAACAAACATTTACCATAAAATTCAAATATCAAACCTTTCACAATAATCCTCAATAAACATTCACCATAAACTTCATGCCTTAATGTATAAAAAGTAATAATCAATTATGCACTCTTATTCCGCCAACATTAGGCAACTAAAAAAAATTAAATCAAAATTAAATACCTTGTCTTCAAAGGGAATTGAACCCTCAACCTCATCTCACCACAAGCGCCTTAACCACAGCAAAAGTCATCGCATGAGCCAAGCAGTAGTTCGAGATTAAAGAAGCACCACGTGCTTCTTAATCTCACGTCACCTTCCACCAAGGGTAAAATGTCATACACCTTTTGCACCTCAATAAATACACCAAACAATGCACATGGGGATTTGAAACGTCAACCACCTTATTGCCAGTGCCTTTGTGCTTTCCCAACTGCCACTAGGCCATGCTTGCCCAATGAAACTTGAGGATGAAAACTTCTTCCTTTATTACCTTCGTTACCACTTTTTCATAAATGCACAAGCTCTCTTTTCGCATGCCTAGTATTCTTAATTCGAGCAAGGGTAAATAAAAATTAGGTTTGTTGGGAATATTTATATGCTCCTTCATTGCATTAACGACATCGGCATTCACGTGATTCCTTCCATGAAATCAGCGGTAAAGGCTTCGAATGCCTTTTATTAAACCCAACCTTTGGGTTTAATTTACTTTAACCTTTACGCTTTGAAATATTTTTTTTTCTCCAAAACCCAACCTTAGAGTTTTATAAAAAATAATTAATTGTCCTTTGTAAACCAATAAAATTATAATAATTTATTTGGGTTTTTCACCACCTTGGATAAATATTATAATAAAGATTATAATATTATATCCTTCCATTGCTTTGGATATATTTGCTTCCAAAGGAGAAATGAAACCACTTTCTGACCCATTATTTTGGGTGTAAAATAAAAATATTTTAACCCATTATAAAATTTCTTTAAACTTTGCACTCAAACTGAAGAAGAACTATCATTGGAATATTGACATCAATGACAACTTTGGCTTAGGGACTCAAAATGTCCAACAATCTCCCCATTTGTCATTGATGGAAACCCACATTATTTTTACTAAAACCTGACCTTTCTTTTTTCTTCTGCTCCCCCTAGGACATTGCTCCCCCTGGCTCAATGCTCTCTTAGATATCAAATCTCTCCCCATATCAAATATTTCCCTAATACACAAATCTCTCCCCCTTTGAAATCAATGGCAAAGGGTCACATTTGGCGCTCGAGGCTAATAATGAGACTCTTAGATTAGCCCCTCCCCCACCTCCTTTGAGGTGGTTAATTATGGGGTGGGAGTATTTCTCCTCCTAAAATTCATTGTTCTTTACCTTTATCCTCTTCCCTTATTTTCTAAATTTTTTTATTCTTCTAATTTTTTCTATCTGTGTCATCATTCATGTTCCTGTCATCATTCCTATTTTGTTTTTGTTCATGTTCTCATCCATGTTCCTGTTATTGTTCCTGTTCCTATTCATGTTCCTGTTCCTATCATCATTCCTATTCTTGCTCATATTTCTATCCATGTTCCTGTTCATGTTCATGTTCCTATTCATATTCTTGTTCCTATTCATATTCCTGTTCCTGTTCATACCTATTTTTGTAATATTTGATCTACACCATTTTGTTGTGTGACAATCATTATTGTACTTATAACACTTGATGTTATTATTCCTTGGAGGTGCAAATATCTTAGGATATCTTCTATTGAAGCCATATCCTCTTCTATCATGAACCCTGCAATTCATTGCCTTGTGATCAAACTAATTACATGAGTAGAAATACACATGGAAAAGTTGTCATTTCCCATATTCTTGTATTTCATGTGTCCTACACTGTGAAGCCATATGCCCAAATTTGTGACATGAAAAACATATTCCATTGAAGCTTCCTTGTCTTGACCTCATTGGTCTCCTATTCTTATTGTTGTTCCATCTGTATCTTTTCTATGCATTGTTCCTATCTTTGTTGAACTCTTTATTGTCCAACTCATCCTTTGATGTCTCACTTCCTCTTAGACTATCTTCTTCTAATGTATCTTCATCTGAAGTTTCTTCTTCTTCAAGACATGAAGTAGACTCTTCTTCCCTTTTATTTTCAAACTATTTAGAACCAATACATGTCTTGTTTGTTGCTCCTCTTTGGATATTGACTATTTTATCCACACTCTTTGCACTGTTTACATACTTGTATAGCTTATTCTTGGAGTCTTCTAAATATTCCTTTAGTAGTTCCACTTCTTGTGCTAACTTCTCACTTTCCAAGATCTTTGCTTCTAACTTATATTTGAACTTATTTGCCTTAGCCATTGATTTTTCTAAATCCTCTATGAGTAATAATATTTCTTCATCACATTCTTGAAATTCAATTTCAAGCTTAGAGTGTTGCTTTCTCACCTTCTTTATCGTGTCAAGGTCATAGATAAGTTCTCCCTTGAGATCATAACCATTCTCTATTGAATAATCCTCTATTTGTTTTCCTTTGTCCATATCATTACTTTATTTTGGCTTGTCTTCTATAGGGTCGCTCACTTTTTCTTCTAATGCCATTAGAATATTTTCATCTGGTCTTTCAAGTGCATCTTCATAGTCATCATCACTAAAACTATAACCATCCCTTATGCAATAATCTTCAAGATGTCCAAATTTACCACATCTAAAACACTTGAGAATAATTGGAGTCTTTTTCTTAACTGGTTCTTTCTCTTCAATCATAAATAGGACTTCATCTCTATCATTGTATGAAAAACTAGCATCATTATCATTTGAGTACTTACTTTCATTATTCGCATAGTAGCTTCTCTTTTGTCTTTGAAAGAACTTCTTTCCTTGTCTAATTTGTCCATCCTTGTTTTTTTTTTTATTCCTATATATTTTTGATTCTATGTACCCGTGATCATGTTTTTTATCATCATTGTTGTTCTTTGGCTCTTCACAATCTATTGCAAAATATCCATACTTTCCACAATTGAAACACTTAACAAATATTAGATCTATGGGTCTTTTGAAGCCTTTATCTCTTCTACCATAATTTACTTCTTCATCACTGGATGACTCACTACTTGATTCTAACTTCTTACCCTTTATTTCCTTGATTGCTTTGAATGCTGCTTACTTTTGGAAGTAGGATATTTTGTTCTTATCTCAAAAGCTATAAGCATGCCAAGTAAGGAATTTATTTTTAGACAATCACTATCAATTGATGTTTCTATAACATAGACATTTTGGTTGTACCTCTTTGGAAGATTTCTCAAGATCTTATCACAAACATCAGATTTATCGACCTTCATTCAAATACCTCTCATCTCATGTACAAGTTCATCAATCTTACTAAGATAGTCACGAATGTTTTCATCATCCCGCATTCTTAAGTTTTCAAATTCTCCTTTGAGATTTCTGATCTTAGATTTCCTCACACCTTTATCTCCTTCATATATGTTATGCAGAAGTTCCCATATTTATTTTGTTGTTTTACAATCCATAACCTTCATATATTTTGATCTATGCAATCCTTTTATAATTGCATTCATAGCTCATAAATTTGCATGCATTAGAATATTACATTACTTATTTGTAGGAGGATCAGTTACTAAATCATATCCAAGTTCCACGACATCCCAAACTTCATTGCCAAGTGCCATTAGGTGAAATCTCATCAGCATACACGAATACAAGAAGTCACTTCCATAAAATACTGCTACTATATTATTGATGGACCTGTCCCTTTGATTATTTTGATCCATTGTATTATTGACCGCTTTTACTTCAAGCTGTAAAACTCTTTTGAAGGAACCCACTTTGATACCAATTGAAGAACACAAGCTTATACTGAGAGGGGGTGAATAGTATAAGATCACTTTTTACTTTTCTTTTCAAATCAATATTATGTAGTGTATAGATAGTAGTATTAATAGAAGTAATAAAATCAATACACAAAACACCATACACAATAGAGATATAGATTTAATGTGGTTCACCCAAATATGGCTACCTCCACAGGGAAAATATTTCTTCTAAATATTTCCCAAATAATATCTTGTGAATCCTTCCCAATTACAATGTTTATGTACCTTTGTCCAAAGGAGATGTTGATCCCCTAAATCTAGTTTGTGGATCTCTATCCATAGGAGAACTCCTTCTCCTCTGCTCTAGATGGTGATCCTCTAGAAGACTATTGACTCCACTGCACTGGCTTGTGGATCTCTCTCCATTGAATACTCTTGTCCCCACTCAGAATACCTATCCTCACTGCCCTAGCTAATGGATATCTATCCACATGAGACTTTATCCTCTCTACTCTGTCACCTCCAATTATCTATATTTATTTTTTACTAAACATAGTCCAGTAGGTCTAGCATAGCTCTACTCAATCTCTTTCACTAAACATAGTCTATTCGGTCATAGAACAAATCTGCTCAACTCTTGCACTAAACACAATCCAATAGGTCTAGCACAAGTCCAAATCGATCAGTTGATGTAAAATTCATCAGGAACAATGAGCCAAAATCTCACATTAAGCCAACTGATCCATCAACCAATTCATCCATCGGTACCATCACCGCCATATCCGATAGATTTTATGGTACCAAAATTTGACAAGTTCAAGGGAACTGAGGATCCCAAAGAGCATGTGAGCTCATTTGTCCATGTATGTTTTTGGATTAGCGATGATAATGCTCTCATGCTCCAAAACGTTTCCTCAAACACTAGGGGGGTATGCCATAGAATGGTACAATCAATTGACCACACATAGTATATACACTTTTGATCAATTGATAGATCTATTCTTAGAGCGCTTCGCCCTAAATATTAAAAATAAGGTATCCTTATCATATATTTATTATTTGAAACAATGGGATGAGGAACCTATCTATGACTTTGGAAACCGTTGGAGGGCAGTCATAACTAAATTGCCATTCTCCCTACCAATGGAAGAGATTATAAAGCTTTTTACCAAGAGTTGCTTAAAACCCATCTCTTGGATGCTACAACTAAACACTTATAGAACATTTGAAGAAGCTTTAGCATAGGCTAGTGTCATTGAGGAGATCAAAATCCAAGAGGGTGTCATTAAGCCTAAAAGGAAAGAATGGCAAAATAAGGGCCAATACCGAAATAACCAATCTAGCCAAAACAAATCCACACAAGCCTCAATGGCTAACACAACAAACCAAGTTAATCAAGTGGTGATGAGCCAGCCCATAGTGGCTCAAAAACTAGTGCAACAATAAATTTCATATCATGCGGTCCCATCAGTTACCCAAGCACCAATGGTTCAAAACATAGTGCCAACTATGGAACAACCTATCCACCACCAATTCAATCACCCCCAAAGACAATACACTCTATTAAACGAGTCGTATTCATCCCTGTTTAGAAGGTTGTATGAAACCAACAAATTAGCCTTGCCAGACATTAGGCCCCTTGATCCCACCAAAATGCCTAGGACTTATAGAGAGCACTTGTTTTGTCCATACCATCGACAAAATGGGCATGATATCAATTCATGTAATGTGTTCAAAAATGTAGTGCAAGACCTCATAGACTTAGGGGTCATCAATGTGGATAACCCCTTAGCTCCACAAAATCAAAATTTGGGCATATATCAGACACCTCTACCTAACCATGGGGAGGTTCAACACAATGAAGGAGGTAACAATCAACAACAACCTCCTAATCAAGTAAATCATGTCCAACAATATCAAAACTTTGTTGGAGTAGTCAATGTGGTCACTAGAGGGCAAAGGCAAAATCAACAACATGATCAACAACCTTCAAACAGACCACCCATCCAAACATCACCAAATCCATCTCCTCCCATCAATCTATCCAACCCATCCCATCCACCTATCCTTCATCCGATTAGGCCAGTGGTAACCTTAACCAATCGGTTAACCACTAGTTTGAAGATGGCATCGGCCAAAATTTATGTCTATGAGCTCATTCAACAATCCCCTAGGCATAGAGAAGATTTTATGGAAATACTCAAGTCAATTGAGTTAGAATCCCAAGACTCCAATGCCTTCAAAAATTTTTTAGGGAGTGTTAGAACATGCATGGACCCATCAATCACCTTTTATGACTTTGAGATAAAACCAATGAGTTCAGAATCGGTGGACCCTCCATTGCATATAATGGCCTTAATAGATAGAAAGCCCTTCAAAAGAGTGTTAATCGATACCGGCTCATCAATCAACATCATTACTACCACTGCCCTTATCCATCTCAACTTACCACCATCCCACATTACCAAGTCATCACTCACCCTCAAAGCATTTAACGATGCTTTGTGTACCACAGTTGGCACTATCATTTTACCTATAGAAGTAGGGGCCAAAATGTTGCACACCATGTTTCACATCTTGGAAGGTGCCATGGCATATAATATACTCCTTGGTAGACCTTGGATGAGGGAAATGAAATGTGTCCCATCAATTCTTCATCAATGCTTAAAATATGTTCATGATGGACAAGTCCATTGCATCCCCGTAGATGTTGAACCCTTTAAGTATTGTAACTTCATTTCAAATCCCTATGAATCCATGTTACCTTCCACACATTTTTTCTTGGCACCATCATCAGATCCATCAACGTCATCTTCCAATCCGTCTTCTTCCTCTAATCCACCTTCATCTTCTTCTAAGGCTCCCATCATAGAGGAGCTACCCATCACATCATCTTCTCAATCATCCATTTCTTCTTGTACATGTAATTGCGGATAAGCTTTCGTTAGCACATCGTACATCACAAAAAATTCTTCCACTACAACCACTTATTCTAGGCCATCTCATCATTCCACACCACCATCTCATCATGCCTCACCACCATCCAATCCAACTCCATCAGCCGATGTGTCACAAGTCAAACTTTTTGATTGTGACATATTTAATTCCCCACCATCCACAACCAATCCAGAGCCATCCGAGCCTTCACCATCCACCTCATCAACCCAAGTCAAAGTCCACATCACCAATCCTGGTATAGGTGAGTATGTGGTCCAAGACGTCACCATCACCCCCTTAGCCATTCCAATAGCCAAGGATTTTGGATGTCCCAAAGACCGTTCTCTATCCATAGGTTCTGTCTACGACATGAGTACCGCTCCAAATAGCATTAACTTTGTTTATGGAGGGTTGGATTTCTCAACTGGGGCAAACCCACCCGAAGAACTAAAAGAGCCTAGGTGCACCAATATACCCCACGTGGAAGAGTTTCTAGCCAGATACTTCAACATGTTCCATTGGCAAGGTCAAGGTTTAGGTTCCCATGAACAAGGAATGCATGATATCCTAGATGTCCCATATAGAGGTGCTCATGATCGTTCCAGATTAGGTTATACCCCATTGTCCTCCACCACTTCTCTTGAGCAAGCCTTCAAAAAGCTTAGCCTCAATGATGAAGAGCCCTCCATGCATCCATTGCCATCAACATCCTCTCTTGAACAGGCCCTTCAAGAACTTCGCATTGATGAAGTAGACGAGGATGATCCCATCAATTTCTCCTATCCGGTATTTGATTTCGATGATGAAATTTATGAAGAATTTGAAGTCATGTCAAATGCTTCTGACGATTCTAAAGAGGAATCACTCCCCATTGTCCCCATCACCCAACAGGAAGAGTTTTACCTCCAAATGTTTCCCATCCAACATCCCATTTTTTGCTTGCTTCTTCCACAAGAGCAAGATGATCCACCTGGAAATCCACCTTGAGCCCCACATAAGCCAAGAATTGTAACATATGTACATACAAAAAAACAACAAAACAAAAACATACAAAAAAAAAAAAAATAAAAAAAGAGAAAAATGTTGCTCTGATGTTTCACGTTCACTATTACAGGGATACCATGCCTCGACATTGGTTCTGATTCAATTGTTCCATCCATGCATCCATCCCAGCCACCTTCCATTCCCCTAAGTCAATATGAATCCTATTGACTTATTCACCCCACTCCGTAATCCATACGATTTGGCTAAGCCAATTCCAATTGACAGCAACCTCATTGACTTGGACCGGATTTCCTCCCCACCCTCCCTCTCGAAGTTCATCCTATCCGAGGAATTGTTAAGGGCTTCAGCCTGTTACATTCCTCCTTCGCCCCCACCTTCACCCTCGCCATATTCAGCTAGCAGTCCCGAGGTTTTCCAGGCAGAGTTAGACAATGATAAGCAAGAGAGGCTAGATGACATCTTAGATGACTTCAATCTGATTCCAACACCACATCAACTTGAGGAAGGTTCACATATGTCCATTGAAGAAACCATTGACGTGAACCTTAGTTCAGATCCTGACAATCCCCAAATTGTCAAGCTTGGAAAAATTTTAACACCCAATGAACAAGAGCAATTCATTGCTCTCCTCAAGAAGAAGAAAGAGGTGTTTGCATGGTCCTACAAGGATATGCCTGGCCTTGATCCTGACCTTGTTGTCCACAATCTCACCTTGCGACCTGATGCCAAGCCGGTCAAACAAAATCTTAGAAGAATGCATCCTACCATAGCACTCATAGTCAAAGAGGAAATACAAAAATTGCTAGATGTTCACTTTATCGTCCCTATTGACTATCCTGAGTGGCTTTCAAATATGGTACCCATTCGCAATCCCAATGGGGGGATACGCGTTTGCAATGACTTTCGAGACCTAAATAAAGCGTGTCCTAAGGATGATTTCCCTCTACCAAACATTGATACTCTTGTCGACACCTGCGCAGGCCACGAAATGCTTTCCTTCATGGACGGTTTCTCAGGATACAACCAAATTCGAATAAATCCTGATGATCAACATAAAACAACATTTACAACACCATGGGGAACATTTTGTTTTAGGGTTATGCCCTTTGGCCTCAAAAATGCAGGAGCTACTTATCAAAGAGCCATGACTTACATATTTCATGATTACATGCATAAAATCATTGAAGACTATGTAGATGATCTCTTGGCTAAATCTAAAACCCGACAAGAACATATTGATGTTTTGGACAAGATTTTTGATCGGCTGTTAGAATTCAAGGTGAGGTTAAATCCCAAAAAGTGTGTCTTTGGTGTTACCTCTGGTAAAATTTTAGGATTCATTGTCTCCAGGTGAGGCATTGAAGTGGACCCAAATAAGGTTAAGGCCATCATGGAAATGCCACCCCCAACTAACATCAAGGAGTTGCATAGCTTGCAAGGTAAAATTCAATCGATCAAACACTTCATTGCGCAAATTTTTGATAAAGGCATAATTACCTTTTTAACTCCACATGCCTTCAAGAAAGGGTAGCCTTTCATTCTCTTGGGTGGTTGTATAAAGGGATTTGTGGAATCTTGCTTTGTCTAACTAGGCCCAGGTATGGGCCCTGATGGTACTTGTGGGGTCCTTTTTAATGGCCATTGCAAACGTCTTTTATGCATGGGTTATTATTGGCCCACCATGGAACATGATTGTTGCACATATGTCAAAAATTGCAAACAATGTCAATCACATGCCAATTTAACACATGTACCATCACAAGATTTATAGCCTATACAGAGTCTTTGGCCCTTTTCACAATGGGGCCTTGATCTAATCGGTAAAAATTTTGCCCTCCTCTTTAGGACATCATACTTTCATCATAACTGCCATAGAATACTTCATAAAGTGGGTTGAGGCAATCCCTCTAACCAGTATGACGAGACCTAGAATTGTGGATTTCATACTCCATCACATCATTTGTCATTTTGGTATCCCCTCTAAAATCATTTCGGATAATGGTAAGTCTTTTAAGAACAAGGATGTTAGAACACTTTATGAGAAATATAATATCCAACATAGTTTCTCAACTCCTTATTACCCATAAGAAAATGGACAAGCCGAAGCTACCAACAAGACCTTAATTGCCATTCTTAAGAAACTTGTCAAAGAAAATCATAAATATTGGCATACACAAATCCCTTTGGCACTTTGGGCTTATCGAACAAGCATCCGAATGCCGATGGGAGCAACACCATTTTCTCTGGTCTATGGAGCGGAAGCTATTATGCCTCTTGAGCTCGAGATTCCTTCCTTACAAATTTCCTTGCAAGAATTCATAGATGATGATACAACTAGACAAGCACGACTTGACCAACTCACACTCTTATATGAAAGGCGTGTCAATGCATTAGAACATTTACGAGTTTATCAAGACCGCCTCAAGCGTGCTTACAATGCTAAAGTCCATCTTCGGGAATTTCAAGTAGGGGATATCATCCTCAAAGAGAACCAACAAAACACCAATGCATTGCCACATCTTCATGATAAATTCATGGCAAATTGGTTAGGTCCATATGTGATCACTCAAAAAGTGGGTAATGGTACTTATAGGCTTGCCGATTTAGAGGGTAAAGAGGATCTTGAACCACTTAATGTTCTTCATTTAAAAGCATTCCATTGTTAAACGTGACACACTATATGTATATATACATGGCTAAAAAAAAAAAAAAAACAAAACAAACAAATTGCATGCTCTTACATAGGCATTTCCACATTGCATACATTTCATTTGCATTTAGGCATTTACATTCAATCATACATATTCTGTTACATTGTACAATTTCCATTTGCATATTAACAGTCATTACACTAGGCATACACATTTGCATTCATCCCATCCCATGCTCAATGATCTGGCATAGTAATGATGATATGGCCACAAACAAAAAGTTAAAGTTATAGAAATTGGGGGTACCTAGTTTGAAACAATCATGCAACTTTCATAAGCCAACAACATCACATGTCAAAATCACAAAAGCCTAAAATTTTCAGTCACTCACCCATTACTAGTGTCGAAAGCAACCTCCAAGTGGATGTCCAATTTTCTTTAGGACCAAAAGCACAATTTACACACTAAGAAAGTCTTGAGCGATGTCAATCGATTCCAAACACAATCTTGAACCAATCACATTCCATCACATCTTAAAAACATTATGAGTCAAGGAGGGTTAGTGCCATACTTGGGTAGTACCTTGAAGTGAAAAGGGATAATCCTCGCTTGTCCCATCATGCAACATAGTCCAAAGCAAAAATAGTGGTTTTCACCACTACCTCAATTACTCTTCAAACATAAGCATAAAAACATAGAGTAGTAAGGATAGGGTCAAAATTCTCATCACACTTCGGTTGAGAATCCGATTCCCCAAAGCTCTATACAAAATTAACAAATAAAACTCCCAAATACCCTTGATCCCTAAAGTCATAAGGATTCGTACTACACCCCCCGACAAGGATGGGTAGTCATCCCCAAGGCCTAAAATATCAAATCCCATTGGACTATGGAGTGAATCTTCACCGGGGCTATAGACGCCTGATTGGCAGTGGAGTAAGCTCATGCGGGGTGACATGTCTCCTTGGAAAACAAGAAGACCTCTGACCGCACATAAGGGCAAGCTAGCTTTAGGTAATCTTCATAACAGGTCATGCCCAATTTACTCATAGTGGGTCAATGAACTTCACATTCACACACACTGGTTCTTGATTGATAGGGTCATTGTCACACTCAAATATTTGGTAATTGAACCTCACTTGCACACACATTGGTCCTAAAGAAAGTTAGACAACCCAAGTGAGTTTGGTTGATAACACTAGTATGTTTGAGTCTTTGAAAATTCTGTCGTACTCATTCCATATCAACATCCATATCTTCTTTCATATCAAATTCCATATTTTCTTCCACATCAATGTCCATATTTTTTGACATGTCCACATTCATGTCTTCATGGTAAGTCGAGTTGCAAAACATAACAAAATTGGGTACTCCCGATTGTCAAACAATGGACAACAAAAATGGCCAATAGTATTTCTGAACTATAATAGATCATATGAACAACATGCATTCCTATCATGTAAGTCTGCATTCATTTAGCATTAACTTGCATTAATCATATCAAATTCTCATAAGATTGCATATAGTTTACAGTCGTCATGCATTTACTTACAATAATAACTCATCATTAGCTTGCATACATCAAATAAAATAAACATTAGGCATATACATCATAGTCATTAGCTTGCATACATCATCATAAACATTAAATAAAGCATTGCATAACACATAAAAACATCCACACAAAAATACAACACGCATATATGAAAAGGCCATGTATATATATATATAAGCGTCCAATATACAATAGAGTGCCAAGAAGGCTACAAAAGGGAGCACCAAGGCTCACATGTACAAAAGAGTGCATATAAGCACTACATCAACTATCCATGAGAAGACCCCTGAGACCCGGTAGGAGCCCTCGACCTAGTACTCTGCCTCGACTCTGTTTGCCTCGATGGCTCGGCCATAGATGAAGAAGGAGGATCTAGCAAGGTGATGTGATGCTGCATACACACATCCTCCAAGGAATGTGTGTATGCCTCACTAGCTCGAAGTCACCACAAGTCCTTCTGATGTCATCGCTCCTTCACCAAAATATCTTCCTGTAGCCTCATAACTATCTCTTGCTCCTGAGCTATAGTCACCTTGGCCTCCCTCTGAGACTCTAGCATAGTCTCTCGCTCCTCTCGTAGTTTCTCAAGCTTAGCCCATAGCCTAGCCACCTCGGAGATCTCACCCATATCCTCATCATCCTCCCTCTCCCCTATCGCCAAACCCACCTTCGAAGCCTGTTGGGCCGCTACCCTCGATCGTCTCCATCCCATCGACCGCTAAGGCCTCATCCTCTTCGGAGTCGACCTCGACCCCACCGCTACCGCATCCTCACCTACCACATTTGGTACCCATACTGGTTGGGCACCAAACCACTCCACATACTCTAGAGTCACATCAACATCATCCACATCAGCCACCTCCAACTACTCATCATCCTCCAATGGCACCCGCCATGGTTCGGGATAAGGTAGTGTCACCTCATCCTTCACCCGCCGATACAACACCGGCTCATCAGGAACTCCTTGAGGCAAACCAAACTGCCTCAACACCCATGAGTACTAGAAGTACTCCACCTCCTCATCCCTCCGCCCAACTATCCATCGACCCTGCCACACCTGTCATAGTTGTCTCCCATCTCCATCCCACCTAGCTCCTCACCATGGCCTCCACCGCACGTCCACCCGAGCCAAGCCTGACCACATGTCTCGGTACCACTACCCAGTGTGTACCTCTCGACTAGGCTGAACCTCCTCAGCCACAACCCATCACCTCCCATACGGCTCATCCATCCACCATGACTCACATGGCAACCCCTCGGGCTGAGCTACCACAAAATGCTCCCAAGCCCAGCACTGAAGGAGAAAGTTGCACCCAATCCCCTTTCTCCTCCTCTGTGCCACCTCATATAGCTCTCGGTATAGCTGCGCTAATAAAGCAGGTGCCCATGCGTACTCTCGAGGATCCATCAATAGATCACTCACTAAGCCCAATAGGTTCCAAGGGAACCTACACCTAGTGCTATTAGGTAGCACTATGTTGGCTAGCACGAACATGATCAAGGTGGGGAGTGCATCTAACTCCTTCACCTTGTACATGCTCAGGTACAGTATCCCTCCATCCCCTATCCAAGCCTCCCGCCACTGATCCCCAAACATCTTCTCCATCTTCACCTTCTTATCCCTCCCCACCATCACCTTATCTCCCTCTACTGGCACCTTTAGAATGTGATAAACATCCTCAAGAGTGACAGTAACCTCTCTAGTCGGTATCTAGAAAGTCCCTCTATCTGGGTCCCACCTCTCGATCAAAGCCGAGAGGTAGCCCTCATTAGCCCTCACCACATCCAATCGGGCCACACCATCTAGGCCTACCCTACTCAACAGCCCCCAATCCTCCTCTGAAATCTTCTTCCTCATCCCCAAAATGAGAGGAGAGAAGTGATGTCAAGGCTCAATATCCCTCAGCTACAACAAACAAAAACACTTTGTTAGTTTTAAAAATTCAAAAAATTCAAAAAAAAAAAAAATTCAAAAACAAACTAAAAACATTTTTTTGCACAAAGGAAACAAAGGGTATTACCGGGACAAATGTCACCTCCACTCCACCAGCAGCACCAAGGCCCTCCGTCGCCATCACCTCCGCACACTCGCAAGCCTCACTTAGCTCACTAAGTCACTTCCCTCCTCAGACACAGCTTCTCAAAGTTTACAGCGCACAAATGAGCCTAAAAATTCCTCAGAAAGCTTTTTATAGATTTAACTAGCACATTCAGGCATAGAGTTGCACCTACAAATTATGGACGCATGTGGGTGCCTGCAGAACATGCCAGGCATAGGCATGTGCCTGGCAGCAAAAGAGAATGAGGAAAAAAACTCCTAAAATGGTAGCTCCCATCATCAAATCTGAACCAAAATTCATCCATACATCATGTACATCATAAAAGTTGATTTTGTGAAATTACAAATAGTTTTGCATGCATATTTTTTGAGAAAAATCAAAATTCTTCACAAATACATATTGCATTGCAGAAACATGCCAACCAAGGTCACATTTTCACAAAATCAACATCCCACAATTCTTCATCATCTACATCATCACATTCTTCCATCATCATTATGCATATATCATTCATCATTTTTATTTTGTCCAGGCCATCCAAGTGAACCTCGTATCTAGTATGTTATTCTATAAACTTGGTGATTGTAGCGATGATAATCCATGCAATTTGGTAAGATGAATAATGTACAATAAGGACACTTGCTCATGATCATAATCAATTATCTCATCATCAAAAATCACAATCACATTTGGCACCTCACATTTTGAATGCAACCTTGCCAAGAACAATTTACTCACAATCAATCATTGATGTCCTTGTCTATGGGGCAAGAAAACACAGATAAATCAAAATCTCAAACACTCATTCATTCGACAATAGTCAAAGTATAGGACATGTCGGTAGGTTGATTGGTTCCATGATGGAATTGATGAAGAAATTTCTACAGTCACTATCCCACCCCTACGATTGACTTAGTCATCATGCATCTTTCATACATTGCATACTCAATGATGCCATTGTGGCAGCTTATTCAACAAGCATCAAATCATCCCAAAATTTGGGGCAACCACATTACATTATGATTTTCCCATGACGGGATACATCTCACGTGATCATAACATCTACACTGGACAAATACCCCTATCAACCATTGGGGCAAAAATGGTATCACATTTTACATCATTCATATCGTCTACATTCACATGGTATCATACACCAACCCCCTTCCCACCGTTGGGGCAAAAATGGTATCACATTTTACATCATTCATATCATCCACAATCATTTGCATTTCACATCATTCATTCATCAATTGCACAAATTCACTACATCATTCATTTTCAATTGGCTTGTGAGATACATTCATAACTCATTCACCAATTGAGGGGGTAAGCTACAAAAACTTTGAAAAAATTTCTTTATTCTTTTGTCTTCAACATCAGTGTGCAAATCCAACAACAGAGAGAAGTTGCTTTTGTGCCCATAGCCCAAGCAGGTGTCTCATATTTTTGCACCACATTGTGTTTCACACAACATGGTACAAAAAGGGGCATCTGTAGACACCAAATCATAGCCACTAAACCTCCATCCTAACCATCCCACCACCCACTTGTCTTCCATTCCACCTTCCCACCAATTATTTGGCCCAAATCCACCTTCCCACCATTTCCTAGCCTAATTGGGGTTATTTTAATATTATTTTATAATATTTTATATTTTATATAATATTTTATTATATTTTAATATATTTATTATAAAATATATATAAATAAACTCAATTAGCCTTAGCCATTGTAATGAGGGAGCTCCCCCACAAAAGGATGGCTCTTGCACTCCTCGTGCTCTCAAGACCATATGGAAGCATAACACCGCATCCGACCATCTATAGTTGTAATCTCAATAGGAAGACCTCTAGGATGATCTACACAAATATGCTCCCATCTCCATATCTATAGGATCAAGCTGCAAGTGATGCTGATACGACCCCACTGGTAGATGTGATATAACTCATTATAGCACTGTGCTATAAAATACTTCCCCCATGCATAGATGATAGGTTCCTCGCTGTCCATAAAATCTTGAACCATCACAAGGAGGTTCCACAGGAACCTCAAGCCCAAGCAGTCTGGGATAAGAACATTGCTGAAAACCATCAGAAACACCGCATGCCTCATAGAGAAGACATTTGTCCTACACCATCACAAAATAGATACATCGCCAAATTTGGTATCCTAGAAAGTAGCCGCAACATACCTCCTGAACACCCTAGCAAATACTACCTCATGGTCATTTGTTTCCAAATATACGATGGCCACTCCATCAAAAGGAATCCAAAAAATCCTATATATGTCCTCTGGTGTGATAGTCATCTCACCGATAAGAAGGTGGAAGGTATTAGTCCAAGTATCCCATCGGTGAGCCAAGACCATGAGGTAGTCCTGATCCAACATAATATGGGGAAGCCTGGTCACATATTGTAATCCATGAGAATTAAACCATACCCATTTTGTATCAACCATACGCATTAGGAGGTCAAGCAAGAGTTTCAAGTCTTGAGCCTTAGCAGAAAGAATCTAAGGATAAAAATCAAGGTATAACTACAATGCATTTAAGGCATAAAACACAATAGAACATGTAAAATGATGCAAATAATGATAGACTATCCTAAGTCTAAGTAAAACAAGAATAAACGCACCTAATCATGCAGCAAACTTTAGAAAATATAACTAAAAAAAAACAAAAAAAAATCAATTAATTAAAAAAATATATCCTAAGGTTTTCTGGCTACTTCCATCTACAGTGACTAGGAATCATTCGTTGAGGTTGGAAGCGTCCAGGCTCCAATGGTCAGATTTTTGACCGTTGGGATTTGAATCGGTCATTGCCATCAACATAAGCCAAGCCATGGGTAAAATGGCCACTCTGTGCAGCAGCAACCGATGGGTGACATGAAAAACATGTACACCCTAGGCCAAAAATACCAAAAAATTTGAAAAAGCACAAAATGGGGACAAGCCCATCAAATTAAAACCTAAACTAGGCCTATCTACGGGTTCGGTTCATTGCTAGCAAGTTTAGTGAGGTTCATTTACCGATTACTTAGTGAGGTTCATTTTTACTAAAAAACAAGTAGGATTAAGTTTTTAGATAATACATGAGAAACTCCGGATCTTCCACTCACCGATGCCTCGCCCTGCACAACCATAATCTTCCACAAAAAATGCTCCAAGTTGCAAACTATCACTTTCTCTCTAAATCTCTGAAAAGTGAATCGCCAGCTAGAATAATGAAAAGTCAAAACCCTAGGCTGCTTTTATATTTCTTAAGTTGTGCCTTGACCACTGCTATCATCAATGATCCATACTTCTTGGATGTTAAGGTCGATAGCGGCCACAAACAGGCATTTGGGGGTCGTTGGATCTAACAGCGGCTAGTAGCACAAAAAAAAGCAAAGAAATTCCTTTCATGAGGAATAACAAAAAAATCAAATAAGCATATTTTGATGGTTGATAATCATCATAATGATCAAAATAACAAAAAAATCACATAGAAACAAAAATCTCAATTAATCCTCGTATCCAGTTACCTACTCTATCAAATCAGTGGTTGCAGATATTTGCACTCCATGCAATTCGGTGAGATGAGCGAGCTACCATAGGGCTACTTGGAAAAAATTAATCTTTTTGGAATCATGATGTGCCATCTCAATCCCAAAGAAGACCAAGACGGTCGAACTGCTCCACGGGTATGATAGAATCATCCTAATTTCTTTATGATATAACGACATTGAGCCAAGTGATTCAATAAAAAGCCTAAATAGAATCGCTCATCCTAACTCCCTAAGAATACTATTATGGTCGGACCGCTCCACGAGATAGAGATGAATGATCATCATAAATAGTTGAGATCACACTTGGATGAGGGTTTTCCCATTAAAAGAACAACCACTAGAAAGGAACAAAATTAGTCATATTGGTCAAGCGACTTTTCACTTCATTCATTGCCCTTCCCTCATTAATTCATTATGTGAGGGGGTAGTTAGCTCTTCAAATAATCATAATCAAAGTCAACCAAATATTACTCAATCATATCAAAATTGCATTCGTCCTATGAATCATTACAAATAACTATTACAAAAAATTTCTTGTTTGTTGGGTTCATAAGAAAAATATGATATTTTTAGTTTGTAGCTCTCCTCCAGTTGGATCTCATTATAGTGATATAAGCTACCTGATTGTGTTTTAGAAATGAGTGCAAGTGAATATATGCAAGCCCTGTGCTAAATTAACTCTTCTAGTATGTCGAATAAATGATTAAAGGGTGTGTGTTATCTTGTGTGATTGGGCCATCCAACGTTGATCAGACCAATGATCATCATACAACCTACAAACATAACAGTCTATATTTTTTCTCAGCATTATGTTTTTCCCCCATAGTGCATCCTAAAAAGAGGCATCTGTAGACACCTAAAACACATCATGTTTAGGAGAACTACTCACATGGGCACATTCATAGATCATGTGACTAAACCTTAGAACCTTCCAAGTGCTAAAATTGGTTTTCACCACTCATCTAGAGCAGTATTAGCCAATCCAAGCCTAGCTGCTATGAACCAGAGTGGCTAAATATTGGCTGTTGAAGCTCAGAGTGGCCAATCGCTAGCCACTACAGATGACAATGACTAGACCCTAAAATGCAATTTGCCATCAAACCAGCCTAATATCAGGCAGAAGTGGTAGTCTACATGCAATAAGACCGAGCGGGGACAAATTTACATTCCTCCCCATAGCCAGTCTACATGAAAGACTCAAGTATGGATTTATACATCAGTTAACTAGCCCTCAAGGGTAGACACAGACTCAAATGCTCATGCTAAAAAATAGTTTGTATGCAGTATTTAGTCTTAGGGTTTTTAGACCTAAACCTAGGACTTCAACACAATATAAGGTGAAAACCTAAGAGCACCAAGGGACCTTTTTTTTTCTTTTATCAATTGGAGGGAGAGACTGAGGAGAGATTTTCTTGTAGCAAAGCCCTATCGAATCGGAGAGCATACTGGAGCACCTTGGAGGAGCAACAAAGTGCTAGCTGATTGAGGGGTTATCATCTATAGGATATTCAATACATCGAACAAAAATGAAAATCATTTCAACATCAACAACAATACTAGATCCATAGCCTTGGAGCAATAGAGATAGGTCTTCATATTAGTGGCCATTGTCTCAAATAGTGGCCCACAAGCCTAGTCTAGGGTTCTTAGCATTAGTTTCCTTTATTTAGCTTATTACATGTTTTCACGCCATTAGCATAGATATTATTTCTCTCATTCAGTTGCATTCATAGCATTAGTTTCTATTATCATTAAGCATATTTCTTTTTATCATTAGGGTTATTGCTAACAACCTCATCTAGGGAGGCAATCTCAAGCAGCTGAGTGTTTACTATTGTTTTCATGCTTGTTTGACTACAGTTTCACTAGACAGGTTACCAACATACAAATGCAAAAGGATCCCTCTAGGATCCAGACCTGGAGAAGGAGGTATCTATAAGCCCTCATACAGTTTTGTGTGCATCATCGGGAAGTTTGCGAAAGTGCACCACCCCTTGCATGGGGATATTATACATCTGTTGCCCCTATTTGTAAAATATGTATCAAATGAAGGGAATCCCTTAGAGGGATCTATATGTAACCAAACTTGAGAAAAGCAATAAAGAGCATTATTTATTCATTTCTTTGTATTTTGGTTGTATCTACTTTCACATATTTCATTTAATGCATGATTAAGTAAATAATATTTGCAAATAGAGTAGTGGATAGTGCACCACTTCCTCAGGGTCACTACAATAGGAATTAGAGTAAATACAATATAATAAGATCCAGGATGTTCCTTTGAAACAAGCTTGGTAATCGTGTGGTGCCTCGTATGCAATGATACCCATGATTTAGAATCATGTTTCATGTACCAACACCATATGTAGTAGGCCATGGAAATTGCAGAGAGGAATTAGAAGGGTAGGGTCAAGATGCTTTTACAACTAGATTAAGTCATGGTTGGATAGGACCTAGATGAAGAAGGGCTAATGGAAGAAGACCTTGCAGGTTGATCCACAAAATATGGATTAGTTCCAAGTCCCTTCCAAAAAGAAGAAATATGCTCTCTCTCAATGTAATAATATTTTCCTTATTCCCAAATCAAAGTAAAAGAGGGATGTGGTCCCAAAAGGCCAAGAAAAGGAGGTCAACTTCCCCAGAAGATATGACAAAAAAAATGATAAATAAGGTATGAGATACAAGAGAGAAGCACAAGAAAAGCTTAGATTTCCCTCCATAACCAAGAGGTAAAGGATTGAGGCCACACAAAAATACAAAAGGAAGTATGGTGAACCAGAGAAAAAGTCTAAGAATTTCTTTTCAATGAAATCAAAGTATAACATTATAGAGGAGATGAAAAGAATACCCTCAAAGGCTAGCCTTTATGATACTCTCTTTATCAATGGCAAAATAGACCTATTGAAGGCTTATCTAAGTAAATATCCCCAAGAAAAATAGACTACTAAAATCCTAAAAATGCCCTCTAGGAAATACAAGATGCCTTCTGCTACCCTAAATAACAAACCCTCTCCCTTTTACATTTTTTTGAGGATAGAGGGTTGGATTATCTGCAACTGCATGATTGATTCAAGGGCTTCCACCATAGTTATGCCCAAAGTAGTCTGCAAGGAGATGGGAATGAAATATACCAAGTCCTGTACTAGAGTTTTTTAGGTGAATGAGACCATATAAAATATAGTATGGGTAATAAAGGATGTTCTAATGAGGTTGCATAGAGCTCCAGAGGCAACCATTGTGTAAGAAATAGTGGTGGTAGACCTAGAGACTTATTCCAGCTTGTGTATTTCAAGGGAATTCACTACCAAATTGGGAGGATGTATGTATGAGGATTAAATCTAGCATGGTGATTCCTTTTAAGATAAAGAGAATAAGGATTACGTCCGAGAAGCCTGTGTCCTATTATATTGAAAAAACAAAGAAGACATGTGTAACCTCACTCCTCTTGATGAGTTTAAACTGGTGGAAATTTTTGAATCACTAGAGGTTGAGGATGAATTACCATTCAAAGAAGATTATAGTCAGTTTATAATAGGCATGGTTACATATAATATTTTCTTAGAAATAGATAAAAGGTCCCTACCATATCCAATCATTCATTAAGGAAGACATAGACTTGGACCATACACTTTGATGGTGCAAGATGTAGAAATGGGGCTGGTGTTGGTGTATTATTGTAGTCTTAATTAGAAGGTGCAAAGAGTTTTGCATATAGAATGACATGATCCTGTACCAACAATATTGTAGAGTACGAGGCTTTTTACCTTGAGATAATGCAAGCTAATAACATGGGCATCAAGATATTGAATATATACAATGATTTTTGAACTAACTATTAATCATTTAAGAGAGAGGTGTAGTATTAAGCACCATTACCTAAAGGTATATAGGGATAGGGTATGGGATTTGATGGAATCCTTTGATGCCCTAAATATTAATTTTATCACCAGAAGATAGAACACCTTGGCTGATTTCTTGGTATTGAGGGGAGCTAATTTCAACCCTTCTATAGATATAGGAGTTACAAAAGATAAAGGGATCAAAATCATTTTTATGCCTATAGTACCAGACAAACATATCTTCTAGCAAGTTTTTGAAAGTGATGAACAAATCATTAATATCCTAGTAAGGAAAACCTATCTATCAACCGTTCAAGAGAAAATTCTAAATGAGATAGACCAATAATATGTCATCCAGATAAAAACAATCATATCCCTAGGGGGTTTGTCATTTTGGAAAGCTTGTCTGATAACGAAGATATAAAGAAGATCAAATCCATGGAGATCAATGAAAAGATCTATATGAAAATTGATATTGAAAAGGGAAAGAAGCTTAACATTGGAGTTTGATGTTTTCCAAAATAAGAGGAGGATATCAAAGTCATGTGCCTAAATTACCAAGATATTATAGCTTGGTCATATGAATATCTTAAAGTATATGATAAAAAGTGATCCAATATACAATTGAGCTAGAACCAAACACAAAATATTTTAGGTAGAAGCGGAGGCCTATGAACATCATAATTGAATATATAATGAGAGAATATTTGTTAAATCTATGGAAACCTAAGATTATATATCCAATCAAACACTCCACCTGGGTAGCTAACTTGGTTCTAGTAAGAAAGAAGAATGGAGACATCCACTTGTGTGTGGATTTTAGGAATCTCAACCAAACATCATTAAAAGACCACTATCCACTCCCTTAGATAAATCAAATATTATAGATTGTTGCAGGAGTAGGGATGTTTTCACTATTGGATGGTTTCTCTAGTTACAACCAGATTTGGGTGAAATATGAGGATCAAATCAAAATAGCATTTACCATCAAATGGGGTACTGTTGGTCACGAATCTACCACAGGAAAGGATTTCATGCAAAATGCGCCCTAGACTTGGCCAACATTGAAATGCTGAGAGAAAGAAATGTCTCCCATACCAAGCTCCAGAGAGGGTTGGTTCCCTTACTCAATCTAAGCTTGATTTCAGACTAAAGTTACAGGAAAGGAATTGGAAATATGCAGAAAGAAATGGGAAATATAGCCACAGGCCAAATTTTTCAGATTGGGAAATATTAGCAGTAGATAACCTCAAGCACACTAACAACATATGACAAAAGACATCGATGTAATTTACTTACAACCTTGCATAGATAACCTTCAGAATTGCATTCTAGAACTCACTTCTTCACGAGCAATATTTAAACTCAGATGCAGAATTCAAACTAAGTAGCAGATAATAAATACGAGCGTAAATGAGGAATGCATAAGATAGAAGGAAAAACACACAAAAATTTGCTCACAAAACTAGAGGCCAAATATCTTTCATTCATGCAAAGAACTTGAAAAGTGTTTCAGCAAAAGTATCTCTCTCGATCTCTCTTTCTGAGATATACATTGATATTTATAGAGGTCTTGCCTCTTTGTAGCATTTAAAATATGAAACAGACCTCCTCGAGATCTACAAAATATGTAATAGAAATAAGGAAATGATCCCCTTAAACCAGCCTTGGAGAAGTCAGAAATTGAATGGCGACAAGGAACCAGTCCTCTTCATTAAATGGTCGTTCTTGGAGCATGCTTGGACCGTTGGAAAATCATGAACAAAAGCCTTAAATAATGGAGGCATCTTCAATTCTAGTGCTTCGCTAGCTATAGGCCTGAGCACATTGTTATACCTTGCACACATTGGAAAGCAGCAAAACATTTAATTCTAGAGTGCTTTTAATCCTTGGAAATCACAATATTTCATCAAGTCGTTGAACTGCTTTCTAGCACGAAACTGTGACAGGTCGCGAAAACATGACATGTCACAAAATTGTGACGTTTTTTCTCCTCCGTACGCTTTTACCATTTTAGATCATGAAAACCAACCATGTCACAAAATCGTGATGTATTTGGCTTCTTGTTCTCCTTTGTCACCTGAGGTCATGAAAACGCGACGCGTTGCGAAATTATGACATTTCGTACTATTCTGCTCCTTCTTCGCTCTATTCTCACAAAACTATGACCTGTCGTGAAATTATGACTTTCTTTCTCTATGTTGTCCTTGCACTGTTTCAAACCACAAAAATGTGACATGTCGTGATTTCGCTACATCTTTCTCTCTTTTGGCTTCATCACTACTTCTCGTCGCAAAAATGCGACATGTCGCGAAATCGCGATGTCTTTTACTTTGTGTGCCTTTCTCTTCTGTCTACCCGCAAAACTGCAACATGTCATGAAATCATGATAGTTTTCTCTTCTGTGGCCTTCATCTTCTTGCAGGTAGCAAAAATAGAACATGTCATGAAATCATGATAGTTTTCTCTTCTGTGGCCTTCATCTTCTTGCAGGTAGCAAAAATAGAACATGTCATGAAATCATGACATTTCGTACCATTTTGTTCTTTTTGTGCTTTCACATCACAAAAACAAGACATGTCGTGAAATCATGACACTTTTCATCTATTTAGCTTTTCTCCACAATATGTCACGAAATCGCGACATTTTCTGGCTTTCTCGACTGTTGCTACTTTCTATCGCGAAATCATGATGTTTTGCTCTTGCTTGGTCTTATCTTCAAAAATGTCACGAAATCGCAACGTCTTTCATGCCTTATGCTTTTTCTTCAACTTGACTATGATAATGCGACATGTCGCGATATCACGACGTTTTTTGCATTCTGGCCCTTGTTCATTTTTTTGTTGTGATTTCACGATGTTTTTCATTGTCATTGCCCTTTCTCAATTATGTCGCGAAATCATAACAATTTCTAACACTTTGCTCCATTTCCATCGCAAGTCATGAAAACGTGACATGTCGCGATATCGTGACAATTTCACTGCTCTGCCTCCGTTGAACACTTTGACCATGATTTTGGAACATGTCGTGATATCATGACATTCTTCGACTTTGCTTCTCTCTCCTCAAAATACCTGCGATAACGTGACATATTGCGATATCATGACGGTTTTGAACCTATGCTCTCCATGCTATTTTTGGTCATGATATCATGACAGTCTTTGGACTTAGCTTTTTTGGCACCAAAACTTGTAGAGAAACATAGAGGCATGAGAACTTCAATAGTTAATGCATGAATAATCATCAATCAAAACAATGTGGCAAAAATGCCAACATTCTTGGCGGCTCGCGGGGTATACAGTTCTGCTGTATGCACGAATCCCAGGCCTGAATCCATTGAGAAAAAAAGTCAAGAAAAAATATGAGAAGCAGGAAAGGAAGTGCTGACTGATGGAAAACATCTCTGTAGACTCATCGCAAAAACTCTTGCCGACTTACTCGAAAACTAAAATAAATCTGTATTTGGCTTAGCTCACCAGGTGCTGTAAAAGGATCTCCATGACAATTATGAAAGCACCAAGGTTTGTAAAATGGAAATGAACGAAATGAGCGAAGTGAAGATTATGGAATGGAAATAGTAAATGATGGAATGGTGGGAATGGAAGGAGTGAAATAGTAGATACAACAACTAAATAGGGGCTACTATGTCATCAACTGTGGGGATGGAAAAGCGAATAATGAAATGAAGGGAAATGAAATTGAAGAATGCGGTATGAACTACGGGTAAATGCTGAAACAAAAACAAGGATTAGAAGAAAGGGGAAATGAAGAAATGGGAATATCAGAGGGGAAAAAAGAAACAACAGAAGTGGCTTAATATCAGACAGCAGAAGAAAGGAGTGAAAGAAGAAGGGAAGAAGAGGAAGGGAGTGATAATGAAGAAGTGGAAGGAAGAAAGAAATGGATGAAAGCCATTGTATGTTGGGAAGGAAGAAGAAAAAGACAGAAATAAATGTACCTATGGGCTCGCATGTAAAAAGAGTCGAAGTTGATAAAAGAAATCCATAATACTTTTTTTTTCTCTTTTTTCTGTTTTCTCTTTTTTTTTTGTCTTTTTTTTTTTTCTATATACAAACGTTTACGACATGATTGGCATGCCGCCACCACAAAACTAGCTTCAGGGAGTTATCTGGTGAATCTACAGTGTCCCGACCAGATCTGATCATACTTAAGTCAGTCCTTGAAATTCGGATGACCTCTCAAAGTTCTCCATGTTGCAAACAAGGGCAAGTTATCTTGCATGCTAGTACCCACATAGTTGACAAATAATGTAGCAAATAAATTTACCACATGAAGGGCTCCTGTGGGTCCTAGTTGTAGTAATGGCTGAATCCAATACCACAATATTGAAGAGTCCCCTAGATGTGGGCTAATAACGAGTTTTTCCAATACTTTGGTGTGATAACAGAACCTTTATGACGAGAAATCTGCTTCCAGGATCTCCTCAGGCTCAACCTTTTGATGAGGCATTCTCAATGGGTTCTGACTAAACACTTGTGTGTTGTGCATGATTGTGTCCTCTTTGTGCTTAGGTTCTGGACCTTGAATCTGTTCCTCTCCTTGGCCTATCTTTTCTTGATCCATATCCTGATGAAAACTGCAAGCAATCATATTATCTCATCGTTGGGACAGTGCTTGCATATGCCCATCATTGGCCTTGGATGAAATCTGCCTCTTGAGTTCCACACAACTGCATTTCAGGTCTCTGCATAGCATAAGGGATCTGCCATGATGAATATTGTGTAGGGTAGATAGGAGTGATACCTATCAAATAAGGTAATGGAGTTTCTCCCCATGGTAATTTTCTTAATAGGAGCAGATGGTGCTCCGCTTGTAATGCTTCCTCAAAGATTTGAGGGAATCTACGTTCGCCTAATTGTAGCAAGAGGAGGCTTATGTCCCGATGGAAAGCTCGAACATAGAAGAAGTGGGCTTGGGCGGGTGTTGGTCGGATCATCTCTGGAATTCTTTTCCAACTTCTATTGAATCGGAAATTGAAGTCTGTGATGCTCTCTAGAGGTGCTCTCGTTATGTACATGAAAATTTGAAAGGGATCTTGAAAGCCATTAGAGGGGTCCTCGTTGAATATTTTGATTAGTGCTCCCGCTAAGTCATCCCATGAGCTAATGCTTTTACACTCGAGCAGTCTGTACCACTATAACGCCCTTCCTTGCAAAGATAGAACCAGAAGTCTGATCATAACATCTTCATGAACTATATCATGTAGAGTCGACAAAGTGGCAATATCTTCAATATGCTCTCGAGCCATTCCCTTGGTGCCATTGTATTTTGTTAGGGCTTTCAGGGCACTTTTGGGAATCTCATGCCAAATTTGGAGATCTAAAGGGCCAGGATCATCCCATCTAGGACAACATACCCTCGCCATTATAGCAGCGATCTTGAATCCTCCGGGGTATCTTCTTTTAGCTTAAAAAGGCATCTACAATTAAGAAATTTGGATCTTCAGCTCAGTAGAGTCGCCAGATGAACTTACAAATATCCACTATGAGGTCAAGACAATTCATCAAAATATTGATACCTTCGTGTGTTAAACAATAAAACAATCAGCCTCACCAATTATGGATCTTTGGGAGATAGAAACTGTCTGTCCCACCGGGCATGCCAAAAAATATTGGTCATAAATCTGCCACATAAAAGGATTTCATGCAAAATGTGCCCTAGACCCAGCCAACATTGAAAGGTTGAGAGAAAGAAATGTCTCCCAGACCAATCTCCAGAGAGGGCTGGTTCCCTTACTCAATCTAAGCTTGATTTCAGACTAAAGTTACAGGAAAGGAATTGGAAATATGCAGAAAGAAATGGGAAATATAGCCACAGGCCAAATTTGTTAGATCGAGAAAGATTAGCAACAGATAACCTCAAGCACACTAACAACATTTAACAAAATACAACAACGTAATTTACTTACAACCTTGTGCAGATAACCTTCAGAATTGCATTCCAGAACTCACTTCCTCACTAGTAATATTTAAACTCAGATGCAAAATTCAAACTAAGAAGCAGATAAGAAATACAAGCATAAATATAGAAGGAAAAACACATAGAAAGTTTCTCATAAAACAAGAGGCCAAATATCTTTCATTCATGCAAAGAACTTGAAAAGTGTTTCAGCAAAAGTATCTCTCTCGATCTCTTTCTGAGATATACATTGATATTTATAGAGATCTTGCCTCTTTGTAGCATTTAAAATATGAAACAGAACTCCTCAAGATCTACAAAATATGCAACAAAATTAAGGAAATGATCCCCTTAAACCAGCCTCGGAGAAGTCAAAAATTGAATGGTGACAAGGAACCGGTCGTCTTCATTAAATGGTCGTTCTCGGAGCATGCTTGGACCGTTAGAAAATCATGAACAAAAACTTTAAATAATGGAGGCATCTTCAATTCTGGTGCTTTGCTACAAGCCCGAGCACGTTGTTCTACCTTGCATGCATTGGAAAGCAACAAAACATTCAATTCTAGAGTGCTTTTAATCCTTGGAAATCACAATATTTCATCAGGTCATTGAACCGCTTTTTGGCACGAAACCGTGACGGGTCACAAAAACATGACATGTCATGAAATTGTGACGTCTTTTCTCCTCCGTACGCTTTTACCATTTTAGATCATGAAAACCAACCATGTCATAAAATCACGACGTATTCGGCTTCTTGTTCTCATTTGTCACCTAAGGTCGCAAAAACGTGACACATCATGAAATCGTGATGTTCCGTACTATTCTGCTCCTTCTTCGTTCTGTTCTCACAAAACTATGACCTGTCACGAAATCATGACGTTCTTTCTCTATGTTTTCCTTGCGCTATTTCAAACCACAAAAATACGACATGTCATGATTTTGCTACATATTTCTCTCTTTTGGCTTCATCACTGCTTCTCGTCATGAAAATGTGACATGTGAAATCGTGATGTCTTTTACTTTGTGTGCCTTTCTCTTCTATCTACCCAAAAACTGCAACATGTCACGAAATCACGACAATTTTCTCTTCTGTGGCCTTCATCTTCTTGCAAGTAGCAAAAATGGAACATGTCATGAAATCATGATAGTTTTCTCTTCTGTGGCCTTCATCTTCTTGCAGGTAGCAAAAATAGAACATGTCATGAAATCATGACATTTCGTACCATTTTGTTCTTTTTGTGCTTTCACATCACAAAAACAAGACATGTCGTGAAATCATGACACTTTTCATCTATTTAGCTTTTCTCCACAATATGTCACGAAATCGCGACATTTTCTGGCTTTCTCGACTGTTGCTACTTTCTATCGCGAAATCATGATGTTTTGCTCTTGCTTGGTCTTATCTTCAAAAATGTCACGAAATCGCAACGTCTTTCATGCCTTATGCTTTTTCTTCAACTTGACTATGATAATGCGACATGTCGCGATATCACGACGTTTTTTGCATTCTGGCCCTTGTTCATTTTTTTGTTGTGATTTCACGATGTTTTTCATTGTCATTGCCCTTTCTCAATTATGTCGCGAAATCATAACAATTTCTAACACTTTGCTCCATTGCCATCGCAAGTCATGAAAACGTGACATGTCGCGATATCGTGACAATTTCACTGCTCTGCCTCCGTTGAACACTTTGACCATGATTTTGGAACATGTCGTGATATCATGACATTCTTCGACTTTGCTTCTCTCTCCTCAAAATACCTGCGATAACGTGACATATTGCGATATCATGACGGTTTTGAACCTATGCTCTCCATGCTATTTTTGGTCATGATATCATGACAGTCTTTGGACTTAGCTTTTTTGGCACCAAAACTTGTAGAGAAACATAGAGGCATGAGAACTTCAATAGTTAATGCATGAATAATCATCAATCAAAACAATGTGGCAAAAATGCCAACATTCTTGGCGGCTCATGGGGTATACAGTTCTGCTGTATGCACGAATCCCAGGCCTGAATCCATTGAGAAAAAAAGTCAAGAAAAAATATGAGAAGCAGGAAAGGAAGTGCTGACTGATGGAAAACATCTCTGTAGACTACTGCAAAAACTCTTGCTGACTTACTGAAAACTCAAATAAATCTGTATTTGGCTTAGCTCACCAGGTGCTGTAAAAGGATCTCCATGACAATTAGGAAAGCACTGGGGTTTGTAAAATGGAAATGAACGAAATGAGCGAAGTGAAGACTATGGAATGGAAATAGTAAATGATGGAATGGTGGGAATGGAAGGAGTGAAATAGTAGATACAACAACTAAATAGGGGCTACTATGTCATCAACTGTGGGGATGGAAAAGCGAATAATGAAATGAAGGGAAATGAAATTGAAGAATGCGGTATGAACTACGGGTAAATGCTGAAACAAAAACAAGGATTAGAAGAAAGGGGAAATGAAGAAATGGGAATATCAGAGGGGAAAAAAGAAACAACAGTAGTGGCTTAATATCAGACAGCAGAAGAAAGGAGTGAAAGAAGAAGGGAAGAAGAGGAAGGGAGTGATAATGAAGAAGAGGAAGGAAGAAAGAAATGGATGAAAGCCATTGTATGTTGGGAAGGAAGAAGAAAAAGACAGAAATAAATGTACCTATGGGCTCGCATGTAAAAAGAGTCGAAGTTGATAAAGGAAATCCATAATACTTTTTTTTTTCTTTTTTTGTTTTCTCTTTTTTTTTGTCTTTTTTTTTTCTATATACAAAAGTTTACGACATGATTGGCATGCCGCCACCACAAAACTAGCTTCGTGGAGTTATCTCGGTGAATCTACGAGTGTCCCGACCAGATCCGATCATACTTAAGTCAGTCCTTGAAATTCGGATGACCTCTCAAAGTTCTCCATGTTGCAAACAAGGGCAAGTTATCTTGCATGCTAGTACCCACATAGTTGACAAATAATGTAGCAAATAAATTTACCACATGAAGGGCTCCTGTGGGTCCTAGTTGTAGTAATGGCTGAATCCAATACCACAATATTGAAGAGTCCCCTAGATGTGGGCTAATAACGAGTTTTTCCAATACTTTGGTGTGATAACAGAACCTTTATGACGAGAAATCTGCTTCCAGGATCTCCTCAGGCTCAACCTTTTGATGAGGCATTCTCAATGGGTTCTGACTAAACACTTGTGTGTTGTGCATGATTGTGTCCTCTTTGTGCTTAGGTTCTGGACCTTGAATCTGTTCCTCTCCTTGGCCTATCTTTTCTTGATCCATATCCTGATGAAAACTGCAAGCAATCATATTATCTACTGTTGGGACAGTCCTTGCATATGCCCATCATTGGCCTTGGATGAAATCTGCCTCTTGAGTTCCACACAACTGCATTTCAGGTCTCTGCATAGCATAAGGGATCTGCCATGATGAATATTGTGTAGGGTAGATAGGAGTGATACCTATCAAATAAGGTAATGGAGTTTCTCCCCATGGTAATTTTCTTAATAGGAGAAGATGGTGCTCCGCTTGTAATGCTTCCTCAAAGATTTGAGGGAATCTACGTTCGCCTAATTGTAGCAAGAGGAGGCTTATGTCCTGATGGAAAGCTCGAACATAGAAGAAGTGGGCTTGGGCGGGTGTTGGTTGGATCATCTCTGGAATTCTTTTCCAACTTCTATTGAATCGGAAATTGAAGTCTGTGATGCTCTCTAGAGGTGCTCTCGTTATGTACATGAAAATTTGAAAGGGATCTTGAAAGCCATTAGAGGGGTCCTCGTTGAATATTTTGATTAGTGCTCCTGCTAAGTCATCCCATGAGCTAATGATTTTACACCTGAGCAGTCTGTACCACTATAACGCCCTTCCTTGCAAAGATAGAACCAGAAGTCTGATCATAACATCTTCATGAACTATATCATGTAGAGTCGACAAAGTGGCAATATCTTCAATATGCTCTCGAGCCATTCCCTGGGTGCCACTGTATTTTGTTAGGGCTTTCAGGGCACTTTTGGGAATCTCATGCCAAATTTGGAGATCTAAAGGGCCAGGATCATCCCATCTAGGACAACATACCCTCGCCATTATAGCAGCGATCTTGAATCCTCCGGGGTATCTTCTTTTAGCTTAAAAAGGCATCTACAATTAAGAAATTCGGATCTTCAGCTCAGTAGAGTCGCCAGATGAACTTACAAATATCCACTATGAGGTCAAGACAATTCATCAAAATATTGATACCTTCGTGTGTTAAACAATAAAACAATCAGCCTCACCAATTATGGATCTTTGGGAGATAGAAACTGTCTGTCCCACCGGGCATGCCAAAAACTATTGGTCATAAATCTGCCACATAAAAGGATTTCATGCAAAATGTGCCCTAGACCCAGCCAACATTGAAAGGTTGAGAGAAAGAAATGTCTCCCGCACCAATCTCCAGAGAGGGCTGGTTCCCTTACTCAATCTAAGCTTGATTTCAGACTAAAGTTACGGGAAAGGAATTGGAAATATGCAGAAAGAAATGGGAAATATAGCCACAGGCCAAATTTGTTAGATCGAGAAAGATTAGCAACAGATAACCTCAAGCACACTAACAACATTTAACAAAATACAACAACGTAATTTACTTACAACCTTGTGCAGATAACCTTCAGAATTGCATTCCAGAACTCACTTCCTCACTAGTAATATTTAAACTCAGATGCAAAATTCAAACTAAGAAGCAGATAAGAAATACAAGCATAAATATAGAAGGAAAAACACATAGAAAGTTTCTCATAAAACAAGAGGCCAAATATCTTTCATTCATGCAAAGAACTTGAAAAGTGTTTCAGCAAAAGTATCTCTCTCGATCTCTTTCTGAGATATGCATTGATATTTATAGAGATCTTGCCTCTTTGTAGCATTTAAAATATGAAACAGAACTCCTCAAGATCTACAAAATATGCAACAAAATTAAGGAAATGATCCCCTTAAACCAGCCTCGGAGAAGTCAAAAATTGAATGGTGACAAGGAACTGGTCGTCTTCATTAAATGGTCGTTCTCGGAGCATGCTTGGACCGTTAGAAAATCATGAACAAAAACTTTAAATAATGGAGGCATCTTCAATTCTGGTGCTTCGCTAGCTACAGGCCTGAGCACGTTGTTCTACCTTGCATGCATTGGAAAGCAGCAAAACATTTAATTCTAGAGTGCTTTTAATCCTTGGAAATCACAATATTTCATCAAGTCGTTGAACTGCTTTTTGGCACGAAACTATGACGGGTCACAAAAACATGACATGTCATGAAATTGTGACGTCTTTTCTCCTCCGTACGCTTTTACCATTTTAGATCATGAAAACCAACCATGTCATAAAATCACGACGTATTCGGCTTCTTGTTCTCATTTGTCACCTAAGGTCGCAAAAACGTGACACATCATGAAATCGTGATGTTCCGTACTATTCTGCTCCTTCTTCGTTCTGTTCTCACAAAACTATGACCTGTCACGAAATCATGACGTTCTTTCTCTATGTTTTCCTTGCGCTATTTCAAACCACAAAAATACGACATGTCATGATTTTGCTACATATTTCTCTCTTTTGGCTTCATCACTGCTTCTCGTCATGAAAATGTGACATGTGAAATCGTGATGTCTTTTACTTTGTGTGCCTTTCTCTTCTATCTACCCAAAAACTGCAACATGTCACGAAATCACGACAATTTTCTCTTCTGTGGCCTTCATCTTCTTGCAAGTAGCAAAAATGGAACATGTCACGAAATTGTGACATTTCGTACCATTTTGTTCTTTCTGTGCTTTCACATCGTGAAAACAAGACATGTCGCGAAATCATGACACTTTTCGTCTATTTATCTTTTCTCCACAATATGTCATGAAATCATGATGTTTTTTGGCTTTCTCGACTATTGTTGCTTTCTATCGTGAAATCGCGACGTTTTGCTCTTGCTTGGTCTTATCTTCAAAAATGTCATGAAATCGTGACGTCTTTCATGCCTTATGCTTTTTCTTCAACTTGATTGCGATAATGCGACATGTCGTGATATCGCGACATTTTTTTGCATTCTGGCCCTTGTTCATTTTTCTGTCATGATTTTGTGACATTTTTCATTGTCATTGCCCTTTCTCAATTATGTCATGAAATCGTGACAATTTCTAACACTCTGCTCCATTGCCATCGTAAGTCGTGAAAACGTGACATGTCGCGATATCATGACAATTTCATTGCTCTGCCTTTGTTGACCACTTTGACCATGATTTTGGGACACGTCACGATATCACGACATTCTCTGACTTTGCTTCTCTCTCCTCAAAAGACCCGCGATAACGCGACATGTCATGATATCATGACGGTTTTGAACCTGTGCTCTCCATGCTATTTTTGGTCGCGATATCGCAACAGTCTTTAGACTTAGCTGTTTTGGCATAAAAAATCATAGAGAAACATAGAGGCATGAGAACTTCAAAAATTAATGCATGAATAATCATCAATCAAAACAATGTGGCAAAAATGCCAACAGGTACTTTTACCTATCAGAGAATACCTTTTGGTCTGTCTAATGTGGGAGCCACATTCCAAAGAGCAATGGATTATTTATTTGGATATCTGATCAACAAAATCATTCTAATATACTTGGATGACATGACGGTATTCTTGTATGAGAAGCAAGATCATGTGATATATTTAGAGCAAGTTTTTAAGAAGTGCAAGGAATTTGGTATCTCTTCCAACCTAAAAAAGTCATTTTTTGTAGTTCATGAGGGAAATTTATTAGGTCATGTGATCTCTACATAAGGGATGGATATCTATACAGATAGAGTCAAGTCAATTCTTCCTCTCCCATTGCCTATGAATAATAAAAAGCTTTGCAATCCTTCTTCAACCAGATCATTTTTGTCAAAAAAATCATTTTTGATTTCGCTCAAAAGGTGAAACCTATTTCAAAATTATTGAAGAAGAATGTAGATTTCAAATGGACTAAAGTGATAAAACAAGCTTTTGAGATCATCAAAAAATCCATTACCACTACTCCAGTTCTAGTGAACCCTGACTTCAGTAAAGATTTTATTTTGTATGCTTATGGAGCTAAAGAGAGTTATGCATTTGTGCTCACTTAGAAAAATGATGAGGGAGAAGAACACCCCACATTCTTTTGGATTTAAACTCTCCATGAGTATCAATTCAAGTACAATTTTATTGATAAATAAGTATTTGCAATGATGAAGTCATTAAATAAATGTAGGCAATACTTGATTCAGAGTAAACCCTGGTCTATGCAGTTCACCTAGATGTTAGAAGTTCTATTTTACAAGGTGAACTAGGAGATAAAAGAGTTGGTTGGATTACTAAGATCTAGAAATATGACATAGAAATCCATCCTACTAAGCTAGTTAGAGGAAGAGCACTATACCAAGGTTTGATAGAAAGAGTAAGTAGAGCAGAAGTGACAACTTGTCAATAATCATGAGAATATTAGGTTGAAGAGTTGTATTCAAGAGAATCAGACTGGGTTGATCATATGACAAAATACTTCTAGATAGGAGTTTATCCTCATAATATTAACCCATCACAAAGGAGAAGATATTGGCTTCAAGCCTTGAAATATGTCTTACTACCAAAAGGACTATACAAGAGAATTCTTGATGGGGTCCTCTTAAGATGTTCGAAAGATGATTAGAAGAAAAATGTTATCGAAGAGTTCCATGGAGGATTATTTGGAGGACATTTTTTAGGAGGGATCACAACTTTAAATGTCATTAGGGTAGGTTATTACTGGCCTACTATTTTTGCTGATACCTTCAAGGTTACAAAATCCTGTGATGAATACCAGTGATATGTGGGAAGAACCATGAATGCATCATTCCCTCTCAAACTAGTTTATGTAGAAGAGTCTTTTCAAAAATGGGGGTTAGACTTCATTGGGACAATTAATCAAAATTCCTCAGTAGGATATAAATACATTTTAACTTCCATAGACTACCTCACTAGATGGGTATAAGCCATCCCCACAAAAAAATTAGATCAGGAAGTGGTGATTGACTTCATGGAGAGTTTTATCACAAGGTTCAGTAATCCAGAAGCTATAGTGAGTGACAATGGCCTAGCCTTTATAGTAGCTTAGTACATTGAGTTTTATAGCATCACTATAAAAAATTCCTCCAACTACTATCTCCATGGGAATGGATTAGCAGAGTCAACTAACAAAACTCTACTTAGAATCTTGAGGATATCATAAGAAGATAACAAAAGAAGCTGGAACCTTCTATTAGAACAAGATCTCTGGGCAGATAGGATCACCATATAAAAATTTATCAAGACCTCTCCTTATGCCCTGGTGTATGGAAAAGAAGCAGTATTACCTATTCACTTGGAAATTCTAGCTCTCAAGTTTGTAGACACAAAGGAAGAGTCTGGATAGAATCCAGTTGAAACTAGGTTAACATATTTACTTCAGCTAGAAGAAAAAAGGACTCAAGCATATGAAGACTTCTAGAAGCACTCATTTGATATTAAGGTATGGTTCGATAAGAAATCCAGATTCAAAAATTTTAAATTAGGAGACTCTATTCTAAGGTGGAATGCTAAAAGAGCCAAGCCACAACACCATCAAAAGTTTGATTCTTTTTGGGATAGTCCTTTCAAAGTAGTTGAGGTTAAAGAAAGCAATGTTTTCTAGCCCAAAGATCTAGAAGGAAACATGCAACTGATCCCATTCAATGGTTTTCATTTGAAACTCCAATTTTATTAAGATATACATTCATTGTAACATTTGTACATATATTGTATTATATTGTTTTCCTTTGCTAAAGTTTTCATTTTGTAAAGTAAAAAAAAATGGAGAAAATCTTGCTTCAAAGTTTTTTAGTGGTTGAAAATAAGTTGTTGGCTAAAAGGTAAGGTTGTAAAATAAACTAAGGGTAGCAGCGGACTATGACATGTGTTCCACGCTGCTCTCCAATAAGTAAATATGGTAGTATGATATGACATGTGTTCCACACTGCCCTCCAATGAATAAAAGTAGCCACAGACTACAACATCTGATCTCTACCACTATAAGAAAAGGAAAGTTATGAAAAGTGCCATGATTTTAGTGAGTGCTTCATACCACAACCAATCAGTAATGGACATGATGATTACTACCACCAAGACTCACACCTTTGAATTAAAAAGTGTGCAATAGACAATTTTTGCACCAAACACATTAATGGAGGAAGGTATACATGCGAGAACATTAAAAAAAACTTGAAATGCAAAGACCATTCATTTCATGAAGCGATACTCATCTAGTATAAATATCCAAAGGAGTAGTGATATGAAGCTCATGAATAAGAAATAAAGAAAACATCCTGGGTATTTTTGTAAGAAATGGCTCCCAAAGTAGCACAAAAGGATTTACGATAGAAAACAGTAGAGTTGGAAAGCTACGTGAAGTATACAAGAGCGTTAGTAGATACTAGAATGACACAAATAAGGAGAACCAAGATTAGAAAGAGTTTTGAGTTTAGGTACTTTGAAGGGTAATCAATTTTTTCCCAAGGCATCGTCACTATAAATTCTTTCTTATCCTTTTATATTTGTGATTTAGTCCATAATTACCCAATGTTAATTTCTGTAATCATCAAATTTTATTATCCTAAGACAAAATTAGTAAGAACAATTGATGACAAAACCCAACTCAAATCTTATCATGATTTATTCTCTATAGGAGTAGACCCACCTATAGAACCTAAACCATTCGATATAGCATAACAAAATAGATCTTATTCTTTACAATTGGATGCTGATGAGGGAGGATCTCTTAAGAAATGGATTTGCTTCCAATTTAAGCATATAAAAAATGAATATGGGCTACACAAAACCCTAATTTCTATTGAGTAATTTGCTAACCCAGATCTTTTCTCCATGTTGGCCTGCTTATAAGGTTTAGACTCTGATCATTATGTGAGATATTGGAAAATAGTTACTATATATTGCATTTCAAATGAGAGAATGTATAAAACTAAAGTAGAAGAAGGCATCAAGGTTATTTTTTTGACTGACCAACATTCCTCACTAAGTGAATACATGAGCAATTTGTTAGAATAAAATTATTTAGAACCCCCTTCTTTTTGGCACTGTTCGAATTTGATATGGATGTTTTATGCAGTTGTAAGGTACATGATGCCCTGAATTCTAGTGAAGGATAAAATTACAAAGGAGACCCTATTCCATTCTATTATTAGACCGCCCATATAAGGAGCACATAATAATTCTACATGTTCAATTTGGAATTTCTATGGCCATATTTGAATATTATGTATGGGAAATGCCCAAAATTTCCATATTTGACTAAAGAATTGCTAATAGTAATAAACATAGAAGGAGATTTGTATATCCTCATAGAAGGCACTGTCACCAAACTCTATGGTTTCACTAGCAAAATTATTTTGCTACCACATTATGTGATTAATAGGTTGTTGGCCTTGGAGTAATAGAGGCAGATAAACTTCATCAACATGAATTACAACTCTGGTAAAGGGAGGAAATGTTTTTTGACTTAGTTCTGTAACATCGATGATATAAAAATAGTCAGAAGGAGTCAAGTGGAACAAATCACCCAATATTTGGAGAGGTTAGGCCTATTATAAATCCCATAGAGATGGAGGTATGACCCTGATGACAAGTTCAAGAAGAGGAATACTACCCTTAATAAATAAAAGGCTCTCAAGTTTGAGAAGACTTTGAGGTCTCATTTCGAAAATGGAAGGAATAAAAAAGAAAGTGCCCCGTTGGAATGGAATGTCGCTAAAATGGAGAAACTGCCCCCATGGAGAGACTTATATGAATAGATAGTTGATTTTTATCCTACTAAAAAAGGTCATTGTTTGAAAGAGTCTAAAATTAAGGACATTGAAAAGAAAAAGGGATGGGACAAAGGTAAAATTATAGATTGGTGGAAGATGAGAATAGACAAAGGTACAAAAAAGGCCATATTGGGTCGATTAGCAAACAATGAATTTTATGAGTGATATGACAAACATATTAAGACTTGGAAATATAAGGATGCTAAAAATTTGGTATTGAGTTATAAGAAAGTTGAAACGCAGGAAAAGAGAAAAACCCAAGTAGCGTCAGATTCTCCTTCCCTACCTTCACAGGAAGAAATGCAAGAAGTGGATATTAATGCTCGACTAATTACTGAAGGATTACCTAAAATATTTAAGCCCTCATAAAAACAACTAAATAAATATTATATAGAGGCCCAGATTATGAGCGAAATGCACTACTCTGATGATAGGTCAATAAATACAAAAGTCATTCAGATATAAAATAGGTCAAAATATTTAGCCTTGGGTGGAGAGCCTCCTAGGGCCAAGATAAATTGGAAGAAGAAATATCATGAATTTGTATTCATGCCTATGAGTTTCACTACTATGGCTACAACTAAGTCAAATCCTACCGCTGAAGACGTATCGCAAGAATATCAATCCAAAGAGGACATAGAGAGTGATAAGCCTATAGTGTTTAGCATTGTTTATATAAATGCCAAAGACACACTGGTGAAACCTAGAAGGAGGTCTTCAAGAAACTAAAAGTGGATATGAGGTAGAGTGTTGAACAAGTCTCTATTTTAGTTTTAGATCTGTCAGTACAACAAGTACAACACCAAAGTGCAGAGGATATTCTCAAACACCCTACTTCTATAGGTGAAGGTATTATTTCTATCCCTTATCCTCCTCCTTCCCCAAATAAATCCCCTTCCCATTCTCAAGAAAAGTTTAAAAAAATGTTCCCTTTCCCCTTCATAACTCACCACCTATTTCATCAGCTGATACAGAGGGTAAAACCAATCCATCCTCTCTGCATTTATCTAAAATCCCATCACATCATCTCCTATAATTATATATTCACCCTCAAAACCTCCAGTTTTGTTAGAAGGACAAGTTGTTTCATTCCCTTCTTCTCATTCCATGAGTTTTACTTCCATTCATATGTCCTTCTCAATTGCAACTCCAGCAATAAGATCAGATTCAATTATTTACACTAGTACTTCACTAACATCAGATTTTGAGTCTATCCTCCCTTATTTTATAACTTCCCCTTCCCCTACAAGTCATCCCACATTAGATTATCTATAGAAAGAAAAATAATTTTCATAGAAGATTCAATAATTTTGGACAGAGAAAATCTCTAAGCCTTCAAATAAGATGGCTATAAAGAGAAATACAATGACTATTGATCCAGTGACAAGGCAAAAAATAGCTAGATCTATTATCCCTCTAGTGAGTAAACCTGAAGAAGAGATGACTATACAAGATTATCATTTGGAGGAGTATACTAAATATATTGAGAAGTAACCAGAAGAGGATGAGTTGGTCACAGTAAAATCTCATATTGAAACTTTTTATGTCAAGATTGAAATCTACAAGGAGAAGGTTGGAAAGTTAGAGGAAAATATAGAGAATCTAGAGAAGACAGTTAGCAATCAGAATTAGGTGGAAAAGGCTATCATAAATGAAGTCAAGAGATAGAACTGATATCAAGAGGCTGTAAAACTAAAAGATCAAGTTCAAGAGTAGAAGAGAAATAATTAAGATCAAGCTAAAAAAATACAGGATTTGAAGCACCAACTTCATATTGAGAAAGCTAAGGCATAAGGCTTCTCAAAATAAGGAGTAAATAAGGTTATAAAAGATCTATGGTCAAAAGTCCTCGAGAAATACTTTGAAATACAACACATCATTGATTATATAGATTATGTCAGCCATTTGCTCCAAAATACCAAAGAATATTTGGATAACTTCACTCAGGAGTTACAGCCTATGGTGAACAAATTTACAAGCTATTTGAGTATAGGTTCAATAAAACTGGTAAACCTATCCCCAATAAGGCATGGAGCATTTTTTTAGTCTCACAATGACACTAAGAGGGGGGGGTGAATCAGTGTGGCTCTTTAAAACTTAAAAATTCAAATCTTAAATCCAAAACAATGAAAAATTAAAACCACATAAATCAAATATAACAAGAGAGCATCACACAACACAAGATGTACCGAGGTTCACCAGTTTTGGCTACTCCTCAAAAATTGACTATTTGGACTCCCATCCAAATACAGCATTTGCAAAATATCAATTTTACAATCAATTTACCAGCACCCACTGGAAGGAGCACCAACCCTTGATTTATCTGCACCAACAGAAAGGAGCACCAACCCCTAATTTATCTGCACCAATAAAAAGGAGCACCAACCCCTAATTTATCTGCACCAAAATAAAGGAGCACCAACCCCTGATTTACCAGCACCAAATGGAAGGAGCACCAACCCCTGATGCCAAGCACCAACTTGGACTTCTATTCTGAAACTAGATGATTGACATAAAAATACCTCTGCTTATACAAGACCCTGACTAGTCTATTGCTAACCCAACCTCTCTCACTATTCACCAAAACATCACACACACTTAAGGCTCTGCTTACTACACTTTTATAGCCTTCTTATAGCCCTCTTGCTGTGCTTCTTACTGCATTCTTATGGCTCTCATGGCTCTACCTAACGCTCTCTTACGACACTCTTCCAACCACCTTCTTACAACACTTTCTCTCTCTTTCAACAACATGTAATTCTTTGCATAGACCTCCTTTTATAACCATATTGTATCTTTGTAACTCCTTTCATTTCTCATGTGCCACTTGTTAGTTGTAACTCCTTCTAACTATAACTCCTTTTGTATATATATAGGGTAGGTTTTTCGTCAAACATATTACATGTTACAAATTGACACATATACCCCTACCATGACTGTTAATCTTCTCGATCATGACTGTTTTTTATTCTTTTCTATGCATGCATGCATTTTCGATTCTATTTTTATGACTGTTCGATTTCTCCTTCTTCGACTGTTCTTTTATTAGCTACGTGATTTTTCTCTGTAACTGCACCTATAACTGACATACTGAATTCAGTTAACTCTTCTTATTTTAGCTGCATTATTTTCTTCTACAACTGCACCTGTAACTGCCATATAACTTCAGTTAACTGTCACATATCTTATTTTGGCTGGGTTCTTTCTCTGCTCGCGCCAGAGTGACCTGTCGCAAAATCATGACACTTCTACCTCTTTGTCCTCTTCTCGGATTTCGCCCACGAAAACACAACATGTCATGATATCGTGACACTTTCGCCTCCTTGCTACTCTTCTTGGCTTCAACCCGCAAAAACACATGTCATGATATCGTGACACTTTCACCTCCTTGCTACTCTTCTTGGCTTCAACCCGTGAAAACACATGTCGCGATATCATGACACTTTTGCCTTCTTACTACTCTTCTTGGCTTCAACCCATAAAAACACACCATGTCATGATATCGCGACACTTTCGCCTCCTTGCTACTCTTCTTGGCTTCAACCCGTGAAAACTCAACATGTCACGATATCATGACACTTTCACCTCCGTACTCTTCTTCTTTACTTTTGTCATGATATCGTGACACTTCTGCCTTCTTACTTTCTCTCTCCTCCTTAAGTCATGAAAATGCGACATGTCGCGAAATCATGACACTTTCTCTCCTTTGCTATTTCTCTTACCTTCGGGTCACGAAAACCCGACATGTCGCGATATCGCGGCACTTTTTTCTCCTTAGCTCTTTCTCTTGCCTTCGGGTCATGAAAACCCAACATGTCGCGATATCGTGACACTTTTTCTCTTGGACTCTCTCTCTTGCAATATGTCACGAAATCACGACACTTTTTTGTCCGTACAACCTTCCTTGCAATATGTCGCGAAATCGCGACACTTTTTTGTCCGTACAACCTTCCTTGCAATATGTCACGAAATCGCGACACTTTTTCGTACAACCTTCCTTGCAATATGTCACGAAATCATGACACTTTTTCTACTTGCCTTTCTCTCTTCCAACATGTCACAAAATCATGACAATTTTTCTTGCTTGCGCTTTCTCTCCGAACATGTCACGAAATCGCAACAATTTTGCTTGCTTGCGCTTTCTCTCCGAACATGTCACGAAATCATGACAGTTTTTCTTTCTTCTCAACATGTCGCGATATCGCGATAGTTTTTCTTTCTTGCCAACATGTCGCGATATCGTGATAGTTTTTCTTTCTTGCCAACATGTCACGATATCGTGATAGTTTTTCTTTCTTGCCAACATGTCGCGATATCGCGATAGGTTTTCTTCTTTGCTCAACATGTCGCGATATCGCGACAGTTTTCTTCCTTATGATTTTCTTTTGATTTTTAGTATATGGGCCACTTCTATATTTTGGAAAACCACTGTACATACTCTGAAGAACCTCTTAGATCCTATCCATCCTTGCATCAACCGATCTTTCTGACTGTGTTGACAACAATGACAATATTGTTGTTGCACCTTGCTCAACAATCTCCCCCTTTGGAATTGTTGGCAACACACATGCAATTTCCTATAATTCTTCTCCCCCTTTGACAATAATACCAAAGGGCTGCTACAGACTCCCCTTGAGTCCATGCACAACATTCTCAGGCACACGTTATGACAGTTAGCAAAAATTACAAATATGAGCAAACATATAATCAAATATATAAATGCTCCCCCTGAGAATGTGGTCCCGATAGCTAGTCAGATCTTGGGAAATGTGACCACTCACAATTTATTACGAAGGTATCCGCTACTAACTTATGGACATCTCTCCAATTTTTATATTATAGAAGACTCTATCTCTCTGGTGCACTGACTAGTGGACCTCTCTCCACTTGAAGAATCCTCACTCAGATCTATCTTCAACTGTGTTGGCTGTTGTATTTCTATCCATTGATACTCTGTTCTTTGTACTCTATCAATAGGCTCACATAGAACCTGCTTAACAATCTCACATAGAACTTGTCCAATGCTAAATAACAAGCTCATACAAAACCTATCCAAATCTGCTCCAACAAGCTCACTAAGAACTTGCCCAAATCTACTCTAGAAGTCTGTCCCAACATTGTCCTCAAATATTTCCCAAAGGCCTTCTCAAAGGCTCAATCAATCATGCTCAAGTAGTACTCAAAATGAACTCAAAAATGAATGGCAATCTCAAATCAAATCAACTCAACCAATCATCACAAGGGACAACTCTCTCTCACACAACCCTAGTCCAAGTATGTCTCAACCAACTCAAACATTTCCAACAATGCTCAACCACAAATATCACATAACAATGATACTCATGTTCTTTTCTAACTCAAGTTCTTTCACAACCAATGGGCTTCAACCACTATGCTTATAACTCGTTCCCTACCTTCATCAACTTTAACATCGGCAATCTCCACAATTTTCTTTAGCCTCTTGACTGCCACCTCCTCCGTGACTAACGAATTTGTCTCGCATCCATTGTGCAGCTCAATGTCTCTAGTTTCTAACTGCTACCATGAATTTTTTCATCGTCTACGCAAGTATTGACAATGGACCGTTACATCTAGCATTGGAACCTCAATCTACGTGCAGTCATCATCACTCGATATTCTGCTTCTTGCTAGGGCATATGTCAGGGCTACTTCTTTAGAGAAAATTAATGCTCTCTTATACCAAATGATGTGTTGTATTTTTGGTTAAGAACCTCACGCTTTCCACCTACACTTTGGCAGTAATTTTCATAACGATCATGAAGATCTTTACCATAGTCCTCCATCGATATTGGTAGATGAATTGAGACGTACTCACAACATGGATTCTATTTTATCTACAGATTGGGAATGTTACAGGCTTCAAAACTAGCACCTGCCAGCTTATGCTTCCATGACACGTCGACCTGTGCTACATGTTCTATCTCAGATAATGCCTATCAACTGCTGCATCAAAAACCTCTTCTTCAAGCTTCCCATTCAAAAATGTCGATTTCACATCTGTCAAAAAAATTGTCAAGTGACTCACACTTGTACCAACTTTTGTCCAACACTGTATTGACATTGCAATTTTACTGCCAACTCTGTGCAAGCATCAAACACTATACCACAACACCAACCAAATCCCTTTTTACATTTTCAACTTGGTCTATGTTTTCTATAGTCACCGCTGGTCACACCTTACTTTCAACTATTCGAATCAGGAGACAACATTTTGTCAAACACTTCACGACCAACTATAGTGCACCTTACTCAAACTCATACTTTTGGACCTCGGATAGGTATGATTCACAAAGAAAATTTGCTCATCTTGATGAGCTAAACATGAATCAATAATCAGACTTCAATATTTTTCACCACAACATCATAATAGATCTAACAATCTTCACGTCAATGTGTAGTTCAAATACACACTGCTTTTATCGAAACACATATATGCGGCTAGGGCAACATTCTCTCACTAACCAAATTATCTGAACTATTATAATCCTTAACTTTGGACAGTGGCAGTAAGAACCATAAATAGTACAACAATGACATATAGCAATACTTCCAATAATGACAACTCTCAATTTAATCACCACCCTTCATGACACTTCCACAAACAACTACATGAACTAAAAACATGCTTCGACAACTATACGACAACTTCCCTGACTACTTGCCTTTCATCCTCAGATAACCAAACAAATACATAGGAGCATTAAAATGAAACTTCAAGATTGCTCCCCCTAAGGATGTGCTACATGGAGTTGCTTAGTGCAATAGCGGAGTAGTCTCCTTCAGTCCAAGGAGATACGATTCCCTTTCTTCTTTCTTTCTCCACTCTGGTTTGATTACATTTTTGGGCTCTTGTTTTGACTTTTATTTTTCAGTAGCTTGTGCATGTTTTTCGAGAAATATTCTATTTTGTCTCATTCCATTTGGTTGAAATTTTCTTCCCTGAAATTGATTAGATGCAAATGTACTTCGATAATTTCTTGCAATGTGCCCAAAATTATGATAGTTATAACATTCTACTACATAATCCATCAAAGGTGAAAAACCATTTCTACTGGGTGGTTGTCTCTTGTGCATCCTTGATGGATGATTATTTTCCTTTCTTTGATGCACATGATTTCTTCCCTATCTATGTTGCATTCTTTGTGTCTAATGAAATCTACTATCTTGCCTTAGATTAGATACAGAAATTCTTGGACAAAACCTTGCTATGTGCCCATGACCATTACATTTAAAACATTGCACATGGTGTTCAATCGGAATAATAGATGTATTTCTACCAGCATAACTCTTTGATCTATTATTCAATCCACAATAAATTGCCTTGTGACCATAATGGTTTCATCTAAAACAATAGCCATTAAAAGCATTATTATGAATAGAGTGAGAGTGATAGAACCTCTTTTGTTGTGGTTGCTTTGTTGTAGATCTCCTTTGAGATTTTCTTCCTTTTGAAGATTCAGCTTCAAGCTTTTCTTGCTTTGATCCTTCAGTAGTGGACTTCTTCTTCTCTATAGACTTAGAAGATGAAGGTTGTTCAGCTTCACATCCAAGACCAAGCTTAACCATTGGGCTTCTTTGTTGCCTTATCATTTTATCTAGCAACTCTGTGCTCTTCTCAAATTTGAGATTTGTATTGGCCTCTTCTAGTTGTTTCCTCAATGAAACAATCTCCTCTTCTTGTTTGCAACAGACAATCTCTTTCTCATTGATCTATGACCTGAGAGTTTCTTTAGTCCTTTTGGACTCTTCTACTTGCAGCTTTAGATCACTAATAACTTTGTTATATTCCTCTTCACGTTTGCTACATACATCGCCTTTATCATCCAGGCGTGACTTCAAGGCTTCTTCTATTTTCTTGGCTTTCTGAATTTGTAAGAAGAGATCTTCAATATTATCCCCATATTCTTCCAACTTCTTGGATAGTCTTTTGTTCTTTTTCTTTTCTATACCCAATTCTTCAAGTGCAGCGATCAACTCACCTTCTAGATCTACTTCAGCCTCAAGGTTTTCATCATATACTTCAGAATTCACTTCTTCAACCTTTTCTAGTTCACTTTTCTCTTCTACAGGAACTGAAACTGACTGAGATGCCTTTTTGGAGGAGGATCTATTCTTCTTACCCATTGTGTACTAATCCAAGATCAACCCTAGCTGATTTAGCCTAACAAGGGAAACTGGCTCTGATACCAATTGTTAGTCTCACAATGACACTGAGAGGGGGGGTGAATCAGTGTGGCTCTTTAAAACTTAAAACTTCAACTCTTAAAGCCAAAACAATGAAAACTTAAAACCACATAAATCAAATATAACAAGAGAGCATCACACAACACAAGATGTACCAAGGTTCACCAGTTTTGGCTACTCCTCAAAAATTGACTGTTTGGACTCCCATCCAAATCTAGCCTTTGCAAAATATCAATTTTACAATCAATTTACCAGAACCCACTGGAAGGAGCACCAACCCCTAATTTATCTGCACCAATAGAAAGGAGCACCAACCCCTAATTTATCTGCACCAATAGAAAGGAGCACCAACCCCTAATTTATCTACACCAATAGAAAGGAGCACCAACCCCTGATTTACTAGCACCAACTAGAAGGAGCACCAACCCCTGATGCCAAGCACCAACTTGGACTTCTGTTCTAAAACTAGATGATTGACATAAAAATGCCTTCGCTTATACAAGACCCTGACTGGTCTATTGCTAACCCAACCTCTCTCACTATTCACCAAAACATCACACACACTTAAGGCTCTGCTTACTGCACTTTTACAGCCTTCTTATAGCCCTCTTGCTGCGCTTCTTACTACATTATTATGGCTCTCATGGCTCTGCCTAACGCTCTCTTATGACACTCTTCCAACCACATTATTGCAACACTTTCTCTCTCTTTCAATAGCACGTAATTCTCTGCGTAGACCTCCTTTTATAACCATATTGTATCTTTGTAACTCCAGTTGTAACTCCTTCTTTCATTTCTCATGCGCCACTTGTTAGTTGTAATGCCTTCTAACTGTAACTCCTTTTGTATATATATAGGGTAGGATTTTTGTCAAACACGTTACATGTTATGAATTGACACATATACCCCTACCATGACTGTTCGTCTTCTCGGTCATGACTGTTCGTATTCTTTTCTGTGCATGCATGCATTTTTTATTCTATTTTTACGACTGTTCGATTTCTCCTTCTTCGACTGTTCTTTTATTAGCTACATGATTTTTCTCTGTAACTACACCTGTAACTGACGTACTAAATTCAGTTAACTCTTCTTATTTTAGCTACATGATTTTCTTCTGCAACTACACCTGTAACTACCGTATAACTTCAGTTAACTGTCACATATCTTATTTCGGTTGGGTTCTTTCTCTGCTCGTGCCAAAGTGACCTGTCATGAAATCGTGACACTTCTACCTCTTTTTCCTCTTCTCGGATTTTGCCCGTGAAAACACATGTCGCGATATCGCGACACTTTCGCCTCCTTGCTACTCTTCTTGGCTTCAACCCGTAAAAACACAACATGTCGCGATATCGTGACACTTTCGCCTCCTTGCTACTCTTCTTGGCTTCAACCCATGAAAACACATGTCGCGATATCGTGACACTTTCGCCTCCTTGCTACTCTTCTTGGCTTCAACCCGCGAAAACACAACATGTCACGATATCGCGACACTTTCGCCTCCTTGCTACTCTTCTTGGCTTCAACCCGCAAAAACTCAACATGTCGCGATATCGCGACACTTTCACCTCTGTACTCTTCTTCTTTACTTTTGTCGTGATATCACGACACTTCTGCCTTCTTACTTTCTCTCTCCTCCTTAAGTCGTGAAAATGTGACATGTCATGAAATCGTGACACTTTCTCTCCTTTGCTCTTTCTCTTGCCTTTGGGTTGCGAAAACCCGACATGTCGTGATATCGCAACACTTTTTCTCCTTAGCTCTTTCTCTTGCCTTTGGGTCACGAAAACCCGACATGTCATGATATCACGACACTTTTTCTTTTGGACTCTCTCTCTTGCAATATGTCACGAAATCGTGACACTTTTTTTTTCGTACAACCTTCCTTGCAATATGTCACAAAATCGTGACACTTTTTCATCCATACAACCTTCCTTGCAATATGTCACAAAATCGCGACACTTTTTTGTCCGTACAACCTTCCTTGCAATATGTCATGAAATCGTGACACTTTTTCTACTTGCCTTTCTCTCTTCCAACATGTCACAAAATCGTGACAGTTTTGCTTGCTTGCGCTTTCTCTCCGAACATGTCATGAAATCATGACAGTTTTGCTTGCTTGCGCTTTCTCTCCAAACATGTCACGAAATCATGATAGTTTTTCTTTCTTCTCAACATGTCATGATATCGTGATAGTTTTTCTTTCTTGCCAACATGTCGTGATATCGCGATAGTTTTTCTTTCTTGCCAACATGTCATGATATCGTGACAGTTTTTCTTTCTTGCCAACATGTCACGATATCGCGACAGGTTTTCTTCTTTGCTCAACATGTCGCGATATCGCGACAGTTTTCTTCCTTGTGATTTTCTTTTGATTTTTAGTATATGGGCCACTTCTATCTTTTGGAAAACCATTGTACATACTCTGAAGAACCTCTTAACTCCTATCCACTGCATCACTGATCTCCTGTCCACTACATCAACTGATGTGTCTGACTGTGTTGACAACAATGACAATACTTTTGCTGCACCTTGCTCAACATATTTATAGACTAGCTATGAAAGTTGTGGTTAAGAAGAATAGATTTCTCTAGAAAGGTTGGTTGTTATTAGATAAAATTAAAATCACAATTCAAGACATAGCAGATATCAACCCAAAAATTACTCGATATGGTTTTGGAGGACTTTGGGATGAAAATAATACTTTATTATCATAAAATGATATCAAGAAGAACATAGCCTCGATCATCTAGGATGAATCTAAGATAGATGCTTGGGAAGATCCAATTGATCAATATTAGGGTTCCCAAATGATTAAATACTTAACTAGGCTCAAGGATATGATGGAAGACTTGGTGAATAAAGGTAGCTCTAAAAATTATGAGAAGACCTCTAAGTTGGAATATATCCATAAACATATCAAAGAAACTTCTAATCCTTATGATTCCATTTGGAATAAATCTTTACAGACTCTAAAATTGTTGATCTAGTTGTTTTGGAATGATATAGAGCCTAAAGATAAGCAAGAAGCTTCCCAATAAGAAGAAGTTGATCAAGAATAGGAAGACAATGATGAAGAAGGAACTCAAAAAGAGGAAGAAGAATCAGATAATATTTTTAAAGACTCTAAAGATACATGGAAAGAACAACTTAATGGTCAAGTTTTCGTGAAATACTGAGTAGGAGAAGAAAGCCATGTAGATTAGTCACTTTTTTTATTCATGTGGAAAGTTTTTTATATTGATTTGATTCAGACAATGTCAAAAAACAATCATAAAAGCATGAAGCATAAGAGAAAAAAATGAGAAATTTGTGAATATATTTTGATCATGTTGGTCAAGGTTATAAATGGGACCATAGTTACATATTTCTAGGCACAAAGTAGTTTATCATCAGAAGGAGTTATAATTATCATGGTTTCCAACATGATTTCCATGTGAAACTTTATCCTTTGAATGTCTTCACAAATGTTCTAGAGGGTTATGGTCATATAGAAGTTATTCTATTAAGCATAGCTCATGGATTTTATATTTTTGACTCTTGATTCCCAATGGATAAGACTTTGAGTTCATAGTATTTGCGTAAATCCTCCTAGGAGGAACTAGAATGTAGGCCGAAAATGGCCACATCCTTAGAAATCTTTTGAAAATATTTTCTAAGGTAGAGAGTTGTCCTAGTCTACATGCACTTCAGTATATTTTGCAATGATGTAGCATAAGATATCTTACATCATGGTCAAAGCGGTCAAAGTCATGTTTTGGTTACATTCGAAGAGCGAGATACAACATATTTCCTAAAGTAAAAGTAATATGTCCTAGCCCATGTGAGATGTAGTGCATTTATCAGTGGTGTAGCATAGGGTGTTCTACCCCACTATAAACCTTGGTCAAATATGACATCATTACTTTTTGAACACATTTTGTTGTAACCCATGAGAGGAAAAGACTAACTTAAGAGTTGTTCTATCTTGCAGAGGTTCAAGTTTATTTTAGAGTGGATCAGAGCACATGTTCCATATCATGATAAAAGTAGTCAATATGTATCAAATGAAGTTATAATGCAATGGGCTAGTACCAAGTTTCATAAATCATATTTTTTACATTGCATTATGAGCGGACCAGAGCAAGATGTTCTACCCCATGGTCAATTATGGTCAAAGCTCAATGAAATGAACTTGAAGGAGTGGGCTATGAACACTTTGTTCTATGTCATGGACATGAAAAGGACTTAGAAAAATTTAAGAGCAAGGGCAGTGGTCTAGCGAGATGTTCCATCCCACACAGATTGAAGTGTATTTTCCAATATGCTCTAGCCCATAGTCAAAGTGGTCAACTTAAGTAATAAGTTATTCTAAAGAGTGGGCTACAACATGTTCTACATTGCATGCTCCCAAGAATTTTAAAAAATTGATCTTGGTCATTCATGAGCATATGAACGGTTGGTTTATATTGACAATATCCTAGGCATAAAAAAGTAGAGTCTTTACAAACATGAATCAGTTTATTGAAGCAAGTTATAAGGTGAAGCATACATAAGGCCAAGAATCAAGAAAATAGTTAGCTATAGATCTATGGATAGTTAAAGTCTACAAGAATGATAGATGACCTAGATCTCCATTTTGATAGGCTGGAGCTAAACCATCATGAAATATTAATAAGTTACAGAGGTGAGCTGCAAAGGAGTGCAAGATCACACAATTTCTTTGGGTCTCAAACATGAATTAAATGATTCCATCTCATAATTCTATCAATATAGCATTTATTTCTCCTTGTAATTTTCTATTTTCTTCCTTCAATGTAAAAACTATTAATAGAGGTCGAACCCTCGATTTTAAGGGTCAGCTCTAGAGTTTTTGCTTGCCCTGCTATATAATGTTTTTTTGCAAATCAATAGAATGAACATTACTTGGATGTTTGCCTCAGAACTGGTGTCTTCAATAATTGTTTTGAGAAATTCAGGATGTGAATTCCTTTTTTGCTAATGTTGTTATGGTTAGTCTATTATGCTAATATTGGATTACTAGCTTAAAGAAATTAATATCTTTTCATAATTGAATTTATGCTTACAAGAAGTTATTTTCTATTAAATCTTGATACTGATATTATTCTACTAAATTGGATTATTAGTATTATAGATGTTGAAATAGCTTCTTGGAGTATGTCTCTAGTTTGTGTTTCTTTATGAAGATTATATGTTTCTTGAATGTTGTTAATCTCAAGTGTGGGACACTAGAAATTTTTTGTTAGAAAGGTTTTCCCTATGGATGCCTATGTTTTTAGCTCTATCCGAACACTATTTTGATTATAATTACTTAACCCTAAACCTCCTTCTATCCCTATATTTTAAAATTTTAACTGATATTATATCAGTCAACACATTATCAATTGATAAGGAACCAATCTACTCTAGATGTTGGATTAGATCAATCTTCAATCCATCCAATGTTGAGGTCTGAAATGTGATTAGTGGGTGCACATCTAATCAAAAAATTGGAAGATAGACAGTCACAGTTTTGTTTTTTTCTTGATGTAAATTTGGATCCCAACAATAGGTAAGCTAGATAAGCTATTTAGGTTTTACTACTTTCATTTCTTTCTCCTTTCTGTATGATAAAGAAACCTGATAGAGTAGGCTAATTTAAGAAGGAATGTTGAGCATCAAATATCACATCATAGTAAGGAGTTGACCTTGGTAAAAAATATCAGAGGTCATTTAGAGGAGCTACATCACATGCTTCATAGACTTCCCACAGATACCACCCCACATGAGGCATAGGGTATTGGATACACGTTCTTGAAGGAGATGGACATTTGCAACCATGGGAGAGTGATGATTCTTGAGGTAAAAGGGTTATTTTAGGCCCCAAAAAATTCAAAATAGCATGCCTAATGGGAGCTAAACTATGAAAATTTATCCCCTAATCAAAAATTAGATCAAGGTTCCAATGAAGACCTCGATCATTAGCTTGCTGAATAATCCTATAGATTCACTTGGAGACTCTGCTACAAAAGAATAACTTGAAGGAAACTCTATGATCAACCAAGTTTATGATGGGAACTATTGTCATGTTTGATTTTCCCTCCTCAAGACAATCATGCCTCACGTGGAATGACATAGCATGTCATAGTCAAGAGCATGAGATTTGGCTCAACTGGGGGGACTCTAAGAGTTTTTAGAAGGTTGAATCCTTGTTAGCATGTGATCTTCAAGGTGTTAGCTTCTCAAAAAAGGGAAATGGGTATGAGAAAGTAAAAAAAATATAAACAAACTCAACAAAATTAAAATGGTTGATGTACCAAGATATACACTAAGATTTTCCTTCAAAAATAGGCCTAAATACTATGTACCAGTGGTGAAAACTTCCTCTTCTCGACACAGTGAAGTATAATAAAGATTTACCACTTATATGTATGCATAAGAAGGTAAGTCTTATAGGAGAGCCAAGCTAGCTAATTAATCTGTAAAAAATAGACAGGATCCTCACACATGTACACTTAATAAAATTTAATATTTATCCAAAATATCACAAATAGAAATGCATACATAGCAATGGGTCTATAGACAATGCCAAAAAATAGATACAAACTCCCATGTATATATAGATTCAAGTAAACTCTTACATAAATTATGCCAAAAGAAAGGGTTTGAGATTTTCCATAAGTTGCTCAAGAACCACAACTAGTTTTATAGAGGGAAATGAAAGGAAAGCCTACAGATGTATATAATTACAAACTTGTCTATTATTTTCAAAGTTAAGACTACTACTATTTATAGATTACAAAAGATAAATTTTCCCTCCAAAATTTGCAATATGAACTGATTTTCCATCTACCCATATCTTGGGCATTTTGAATATTTAATGGAGTAGCCCTGATTCATTGTTGTTGTTAGTTTATAGCTATCATGGTTGCAAGTCCTAATTATTTTTTCTTTAATGGTTCACCTACCTTTATTTAACTTGTAGAGTCATAGTATTCCCAGTAGATAGCCCATATTTTCTTAGTAATGACATATTATATTTCTTCTGAATAGGGATCTATGTATTCACCTACCTCCCCTTTGGTATTGGTGCACTCATCCAATTTTAGAGTTATCTGCTATGTCAAAACTTTTTTAGCACCCTTTATCTTCATGATCAATATTTTATTAATCTAGACTATTGCCTGGTCATTTCCTTTAGGAATTTATAGGTTTTTATTAGTCTTTTCATTAGGCCTCTTTTATAAGACCTTTTTTCTTTGTTGAATCTCATCAAAATTCTTGATCACTTTTATACTATTCTTGCTTCTACCTTTCTTCTATTTTATGCTCCCTTCTTCCTCCTTGTTTATACAAACCTTTGTCTTAGGATTTTTCCGCGTGTGCCAATATGATATTAATTTATTTGGTTCTTTTATTGCTATAGAGAAGCTTCCACCTTAGTGGCCCTTCTTATGAAGGTGGGGAACTATATATCTTTTGACTTCCATGATTATAAAGTGATCACACGAATCCCACTTCTTTACCTAATTATTGGTTTCCTCTTTGTCATCCCCTATAATTGAGGATATCCTTGAATGTATGGTGGAAATATGATACATGAGGTACCAAATGTTTCTTACACAAACAAATACAAATGATGATAAGATTTGCTAATTTTACCATAGATGACATTTGAATTTATCCTCCTATAATGGAGTCTTTTTAGTTATTGCTAAAAAGTCTCATCAATTTTTATCAGGAGAGAGGTTTGGCTTAGATATCATTGAAAAGGCTTTGGACTACTCATTGTAGGCCATTTTATCATTAGGTGGTCAACTTACCCACATAGAAGAAGAGTTTGCACTCCGATATCTACCCTTTGGAGATTTTTTTTTGGTGAATTATAACATGGAATCCTTTTAGGTCGGCCTAGATTGCACTCCCCTAGTTTTAGATTTAGGCTCTTCATCTTCTTCTAGTATGTAATCTAAAAAATTTGTAGTGATTTATCACTATAGTTTTGGTAGCTCTCACGGGGACTTATAATTGTAGAAGGAAACAAATGTAGAAGCTAAAAAGCCTTTATCCATTGGCATAGAGTGGTAGAGGCATAAATTTATAGAGGATGTTGGTCTTCTTTTATAGCCTTTATTTGGGGCTAATGAGGCTCAGTCTTGTCTATTTCACCTTGATTAGGTTAGCACCTTCCCTTGATTCTCCTATATTTTCATTGGGATGATATTCTTCTTTCATGTCCAAAGTTACATGGTGAAATATTTGGATTATTTTTTTCTTATGCATAATGATTTTAGTTGATGCAAGCCCACCACCCCACTTATTTTAATCATTAAATTTAGTGCCAATTTTGAAAATGACCTTATTAATGGATTTTATGGCTATCTTATCTTTTAGAAAATTATCCTACAAACTGAAAGAAAATAAAACAAAAAATTCAATTTTTTTATATACATGACCCAAGAGTTGGGTCTCATTTCAGATTATCCTTACCCCATGTATGTATGTTTGTATTAATTTAGAGGATTGGGATACTAATTTTTTGTTGGTACATATCTTTTTAGTCCTTTTAGATTAGCTGGCCATGATTCCTCACTTATTTCATAAGGGTTTAGCCATTCTTCTTTGGTTGCCAATCTCTAATCATTGCTTTATTCATATGGTAGCAATGTTTCTACATGATAAGGATGTGATAGTTTGCTTGGAACTTTGATCCTTATCATTTATACTATCCTTAGCACCATTGAATACCAATCCAAATATATATATCCTCCTAGTTTGGTAATAAAATCTCTATATAGGCAGATGTTGAAAGGAGGAAGATTGATTATTGATACTATAGAGGAGGTAAACCTTATAGATGATTCTTGTGGATCCATTGTAAGAAGAGGTATCCACAGGGATATGGTCGTCACACTTAGTATTTATGAGTATATAAGGTTTTCAAGGTTCACCAAGAGTATTTTAAGCATTCACTCTAAATCCATGGGTAGGGTTTGATGTGTTAATATACAAACACTTGAGTTTGGCATAAAAGCAAATAAAAGTATACTAAATAGTACTACAAAAAATGCAAGAAAAAAGGTATAAACAAACACGAATACCCTAGAAATGATTCTTATTTTGTTTTCACAACTACTTTGAAGGCACAAAAGTATTATTTTCTTCTTTAAGTAAGGGTGAAAGGGAATTGCACAAACAAGTTAATCGAAATATGTAAAGTATATGTAGTTTTACTTTCGATGGTTAAGGATAGAAGTAAACATATCTCAATTTTAATATCTAAGGGAATGAAACTAATTAGATTTGATTTATTTTGAGACTAATATTACTCCTAGAATGCAATTAGAATTTCTTTTCTCTTAATATACTAACAGACAAATAAAAATAAATAGAAACATAAACAATAGAACATACAAAAATAGTCAAACACACCTAAAATACTAATAGGAAACTTAGCTAAAATCTTGTTTATACCTATGAAAATTTATTCCCTATTGGTCTTCAAAAAAAATCCCAACTTATATTACACCTATAATTTTCAAAGGACGTCAAGATTGAGTGTCTAGGTGATTATAGGATGTGGTGGTCAATTTCCAGGGTGAAGAAGTCCTAGGTGAGTCATGATATAAAAAACAAAAAAATGTATTTATGGTATTGGAAGGTATAGGTCTGGGTTATCTTGTGCTTAATTCCTTTAGAAATATCCTTCACAAATTCATTCATATCATCTCCATTTAACCCTTATATTATCATTGATCTCCATCTAAGTTTTCACTTCATAAATCCCATTTATTATTCATCCGCCTTCATCCATTCATATTTTTATCCATACCATACATAGTCACTCCATAATTCATCATAATTCAATATATTCACAATTTTCACCTCATAATTCCATAAGTATTACCTATCCATTTAAACCACTCTGTTAGGTCATATATATCATGTAATTTTATTAAGGCTTACCTCATTTATTTTTCATGGTCCATCTAAGTCACCCAACAAATTAAATTTCCAAGCTTAATTCATGAGAAGGTTGCCACGAATTCACATATCCCCCTAATTCTTAGCGATAGTCACCAATCCATCGATTTATTCATTTTTTACTAAAGGTTTCAAGGGTGATCATCACGTAATAAATTCCCCCTTTTTTTAAACCTATGTAAATCCAACAAGTCAAAGTTCCCCAAGGTTTTGTATCTTAGTCTCCATGCATGACAAAAAAAGACATCACCTAGGTCTTCTATCCAAAAAACTTCATTTGCTATGATATATGACCACTTTCTTAAAATATAAATAGGCATGAAGTTGTTTAGCCCCAAAACGTTTTCTAGTTTTCTTGCTAAAGTCTCATCGATCATTGTAATCGATCAAGTAAAATGTCACGACTGTCTCACCCGATGTACTTTTGTTTTTCTAGATCGACCATCACATGCAACCCGAAAGTGTCTAGCGGCTAAGTCACACTTTCCACCCTTCTCATCACTCAATCCAGCCAATAGCCTCATTCACTCACTTGACCATATAAGTCATTTCATATATCACAGCTAATGATTATTCCTTTATGTACCTGAGATGGATGACTCGTTCGATGATGCATGATTGGCCAAAAACCTAAATAAAATTATTCTACTTATCCCTAGGTTCTTAATGTATAAGCAATGTAATTGACGTCCTCCCCATTCATCATTATAATAAATAATTTTATAATATCTTATCCTCTTTACTTCTTATTAAGGAACTCCCATTGGTCAAAAAATATTAAGTTGGTTAAGGGTATTCACCATATTAAATGCTTCTCCTCTTTACTTCAAAAATAATAAACTTGCACCACCCCTAAGTCTGTTACTCAAAAGTTATTGGTCGGTTATTATATCCACTCATATACCCCATTGGTCAGTTGTTTCATTCACTAAAAATTCATTAGTCTCCCCATTCACCTGTAAAATTAGCCAAGCATGATTAGTATTGTAGGTCTAAAATTCTTGCACTCCTTTCCTCTAGGCTAATGGATCCACACCTCAAAGGGGAATGGTAGAATGATAGGTCTACACCTCGGAGAGAGACACTTGAGTTCGTGTCTTCTTTGATAATTTTTTGATGATTTGTTTAGGGTTCACCAAGAAATATTTTGTGGCAGTTGTCATGCCTAGGCTTTGGAGTTTGTTTCGATGTGTTTCTTTTAGCAAATCTTACATACACCTAGTTTTTTCCAATATACAACTATGCTAACTTATATGCAATTTTTATTCATATGAAAATAGCAAATAATAGAAAATAGATATTTAATGAACAATGCAATACTTAAAAGTGATTTGAAATTTTGACTTGTATCCGAAAGTCTGATGAAGGTTCTAATTTTTTGTTGCAAAAAAGATCATATGTAACAGGTCAAGATCGTACGTACGATCTGAGATCGTATCATCCGATCAATGATCATATGATATGATCTTGAAAGAAACCTACAGTTTCATGAATAGAGTGTAGAAAACAAAAATAGAATGTGCTATTGATCCTTTTAAGCATGAGTTAGATTAAATGTCAGCTATTGAATAACACAATGAAATAAATTAACATATGAATGCTTTAAACTACATGAAATGTGCAATTAAATGTAAGTTGGTGAACTCCAGGAATGCAAAATGATTAAATATGATGCTATATGCAATAGAAATAATAGACAAGATGATAAATATGCAAAGTGAAATCTTAAGGAATGTAAACCAGTACTCGGAATTGCCCCCAAGTGATATATAGGTAAGATCATACAGAAAGAGCAAGATCATATGAAAATAGAGCAAGATTGTATCCTTTGATAACTAATCGTATCCTTTGATCTTGCAAACAACAATAAAATAACCATAACTAATGCCAAAATTAAGTGACTAAAAATGCAAAAATATTTCAATGTGTTAGGGGAGATGTAGGGCAAGGAATGCCTGATTAAATAAGCTATAATAAGAAGTGAAAATAGGCTGAAAAAAAATTTGGTTGCAACTCCTTCCAAGCTGGGACTGATTGGCAGATCCAATCCCGTAATTACCACACGGTTTCACAGGTAAATATAAAACATGTTATAACTAATTTATCATTTAGCTAAACTAAGAAATTTCTATTTTTGAACAAGATTGTATGTACGATAAAGGATCGTATCATATGATCAGGGATCGTACATATGATCATGGATCGTATCATACGATCATATCCATATTAACTCTAATCTCGCCAAGAGGGCATGAAAATCAAGGTAATCAGATTAGAAATAATTTTTTACAAGTTGTTTTTCTTTAGTGCAAATTATTATGTGTCAAATTTAGGGTGCTACATTTTGCACCCTCTTTAGCACATTTTTGAAAAAAATGTGTTAAAGAAAAGAATAACATGCTTTATGAGAAAGCAAAAATTTATTAAATTATTTTTTGATGATTTCAAATTTTAATGCAATTTATTTTAACGTATGATACCCCCTTCGAGTTTTCATGCCAAATTCTGTATTTGGATAAAAACTTGATTTTTTTTTTTTGAGGGTAAGATGAATAAAAACAAGAAAAAGAGAGTTAAACTTAATTCATTTGCTTTTCATCATTTTTCATTTTAGATCTCTAGAGAAAACTATGGCAGAGGTTCCCCATCGTGCTGATCTGGTCTGAGCAAGAGATGGAGCACTCCGGGTAAGCATTTCTCACTTGTTTAACTTAGATTTTTCATGTTTCTAGTTTTAATTTGATTTAATTTTTTATTTTTAGGGCATGAATGTCATCACGCAGCCCTAATTGTGAAATAATAATAATTTCGTAAAATCGTAGCAATTTCACGATATCGTATGATTCAATATCATTGAAATCGACCTGATATCACAATATCGTATCATATGATATCGTAAAATCTATCCGATTGAGGTCGATATCAAACTGATTTCAGCGATATCATAGAGTACGATATCATAGAAATCGATACGATATCATACTTTTGATACGATTTTAAGCAATTTGATATAATTTTCTATCCTTTTATCCAATCATATGACTACAATTTTGTTATTTTGTTGTTATTGACATATGGTGGAACTAAAGAATCGATAGTGGAGACATGCCACTCTCTATACATATTTGACCACTCTCTCAGCTATTGAGAGAACATGCGTAGAGGCAGTGGGGTTGAGACATGTGGTGGAGATGCCACAAATCTCAGTAGATATGAGGGTGTTGATAATTTTGGCAGAGAGGGAGTATCCAGAGTCATCCTACTTTAGATTGTCAATAGGGGAGATGACTCCCACACTAGAGGAAATCTAGAGGATTCTTAGGATACCATTGATGGGTGCTAGCATAGTTATGCCTAGAAACCAAGGCCAGGCACTAAGGAGGTTGACAGGAGACCCTAGCTTCATTTTGATGAAGGGTGGTATTATCATTGACAGGCTCGGGGAGATAGAGAGGATATCCCGTTTGACAATTTTATTGAGTGGTGTCATGGGAGGCCTGGTAGTGAGCCATCTCAGTGGATGCCACCTACCTTGGATGCTGGTGGAGGTGATCTATTATATGTGTGACCAAATCATATAATTTTCTTAGGATCCCTTATTTCTATGTAGGTTGTACATATTTTTATACAAGGTAGTCTACAAGATGGAGAAGGGATTGATACTTACATCATTTCTATAAGTGTAGTGTTGGGAGCATATAGCTATCCAATGACCTATAAGACTTCCTCTAGTTCAGGTAGCAGATGGCTAGCATAGGGTAGAGGATGATAGACTAAGGATATACTACTGGCCCCTACAGAGAGGACAATGAGGATGAGTTAGCCTCGATATAGCGAGGTAGCTCGTGGATGAGCTACTAGTGGAGGATATCACATGGAGGCCCTGGAGGGTGATACCAGGGTGGGGGAGGATGCATTTGAGTTGGCCCACATCAGGATGACTATATGGATACGGATGGACCAGGGGGAGCTAGAGTTGCACCATTTTGATCATATGCAATGATAGTTATAAGCTATAGTAGGATATTCCTAGATATAGAAATGTCACATATTCTAGAGCTACTCGGGACCACACCACCATTAGTGGTTCTCCCAATATGTTAGCGTTTTTGTATCCTACACCAGACGATGAGCTAGTGCAAATGATAGATGGTGATGATGCTGGGGTGACCGACATATATTGTCTATGGTATGCGATGATATGTCTTGCTCTACTGACCCTACCAAGGAGTTCCATAGAGAAGGCATCTGACTGAGTTAGACAGTGGTGCTCAACTAATCAATAGTCAAGGACACATGTACCCCCTAGGCGATAGGGTCCTTGCACTAGGGGTGGACAATAGTACCATATAAGGTGAGAGAGGGCCTCTAGATCTGAGAGATTTTCTAGAACAAGAGAGAGGGCTAGGGAGGAGAGGAGGACCTCTTATCAACATATGGTAGATGATAGGGTGAAGGAGGAGTATGTAGAATCTCCTTAGTAGGGTGATGTACCTAAGATGCTCGATAAGGATAAGAGGATTATGGAGGAGGGGGATAGCAATGATATGGATTCTCTACAATTAGAGGTGACTATTATGAAGGAGGAGAATGCCTCCCAAAAGACTAATCTTGAGTCTCTAGAGGCACAATATGTGGGTTTGAGTAGGATTCAGACTCTAGAGGCAGAGCTCGCATAGGTGCAGCTCAGACATAGGCAAGATAGGGACCTAGGGATCCAACTCCTACACCTTCTTAGTTAGTGTAGTCAGGGAGGAGTGACTCAAGGAGGGCATTGAATCAGGTTCTTCAGTTGGTGGGTTTCTATCAAGGTTTATATCATGAAGTAGTGGCCATTTAGTAGAGGCAGTGAGAGCCTCAGATTCTTGATATACTTGAGACTTCGAGTCACTCCAGATCTTGATCGACTTCTAGGATAGCCACTACTATAGGAGTAAGGGGGTTCTGAGAACCATGATCCCCTGGTGGATATGATGATATCCATAGTTCTAGCGCTTCTAGAGGATAGGGTTTTATATATGTGGGGATTCTTTTTGTACTATATTTTTGGTGATTGAGTATATCGATGTTGGAGATTGTGGCATACCAGTATGACTTTATTTTGTATATAGACTTTCAAGATATATATACTGATCTTTTGTCTTATGTGTCTTTGTATGATTTGATTGCATTTTATTGAATTTTGATGATGTTTAAATTTCTTATAATCATGTTTTTGATTTAAGTGTTTTGATCATTGCTTAAAATAACTTATGATTGGATTTTTTTTTGTAGATAGGTTTTTGAAAAGATTTTTTTGTAAAATGATGAAAATAAATGGATTAGCAATGTTACTTAGAGGATTTTGTGCTATTATATGACCGTTGGTGGAGATCGGTGCTCGCTAGGTCATGAAGTGGATCCTGTTGTGAGGTTTTTTTTATTGCTAATAATAGAAATGTTTTTGTGGTGCTCAAGTATAATATTGAAGCTTATGATAATAAAAGAGGATGTTTGATTTTATTTTTGAGAAAATTTAACTTTTAAGAAATATTTTGATAAAGGTTATTGTTTGTGAAAATAATGTGATTTAAGCATGAAAATTTGGGAAGGATGACTTGCGCTAGGCATAGAATTATTAGTGTGAAAATTTTGAGGATAATAGTTACTAATAATTATACCATCATCACGAAGTCAAAATGTAATGCATGATGATATGAAATTGTTTTATTCTTTAAGATATAGGTTGATATGCAAAAAATCATTTATATCACATATTTAATAAGATTAATAAAAATGTAATGATTTAGACCTAAAAATTGAGAAAGATGACTTACGCTAGGCATAGAATTCCTAGTGTGAAATTTGAGAAGAATAATTCCTAGGAATTATACCATCATCACGAAGTCATGAATGCAATAAATGATTTTGTACTATGAGTTCTTTTTGAAATAAATTGTTTTTGGATATTTTGAAAAACTTTTATTTTTTTTTGAAATATAAATGATGAACTAATGTTGTCTAACAAATTTCAAAGAAATATTTTAACTTATTTCTATGACAAAATCAAATTTATCAAGAACCAATGTGTGATAAGTGAGTTCATTATCCATATTGATTTGACACATTGATAAAAAATATCTCAACGATCAAATGTGTGTGCTTGTGAAATTAATTTACCGATTTTGAGTAAGGTAGTGATACAAGAAAAATTTTATGAACAAATGAGTGTGCAAGTGAGATGTTCATTAACCATGATTTTGTGCATGCCATTGTACCGAACTAATATGTAAGTCAAGTTGCCAAAAGCTAGCAATCCACAAGCAAAAATTGGTCTATACAAAAGAAGGTTGCTAATGTGATAGACATGTCGCCATGCAAAAGAGATTACCCAAGGTCAAGCGGGTTGTGCACAAACCACCTGTTATGAGGCTTACCTCATGGTTTTCAAATAACTAAGGAATTCCAGGGATTCTTGTCCATATTTTTGAAGAAGGGGATTTTATTGCTTTTTATTTTATTTTCTTTTTTCTTTTTCTTGGGGTACTTGCCTAGATTAGACATAGAGCAAGGGATTTTATTCGAGTAGGGGGGAGCTTTTCCTTTTACCAATTTTTAGTATTCTAGATAGCAAGGGAAACTTTTCACTTAAGGAACTAAGACTACTATGTAGTGTCATTTTTGAATTTGCAACAAATTATTTTTAAGATGTGAGAATGTGTTCTTGGTTCAAAAGTAGCAAGACCAGTTCCCAAAACTCAAAATTTATTAAATAAAGTAATAGTGCTTTTTGATACAGGAGAGATTTATTGGAAATTTGAGTTAATTTGAGGTATTTTATGTCTTCATTGATGTCACATGGATCATTAATGTCACATTGAGTTTTGGTGGCAAAAGCACTTCATAGATAATCATCTATGATATTTTGGAGAGTATGGATATATACAAGGTTTTTATGAAAACCAAGATAGGCAAAATAAAAGGTTTTATTTAAAACAATGGTGGGCTTATGTGGAAATGGATTTTCTTAAAAGCCAATGTGGAATTTTATTTTGTTGAAAAAGGAACTCCGGTGATGAAGATATTAAAGTTTAAAGTTTAAGTTTAAATTAATGGAGGGCCGACCTATGTGCAATTAATGGAGGGTGGTATATATATACATATAAAGGTTTCAATTTATTTAGAAAAGGGGGCATATTATATATCATCGGAAATATTATTTTGAGGGCTATTTGACTAACTTATTTAGAAGGAAAAACAAGGTGTGTGTAAAGAGATATTTCTTATTTTGCAAAGGGTTTCCACAAGTGAAGTTTACCTTGTTCTTTTTCAAGAGGATTAATTCTTTCATGAGGTGACAAGGTATGCAATATTGTGATTTATTTTATTTTATGGTATAAGTGGTTTTGGGAGTGGAAAGGTTATGCAATGTTTTGCTTTATTTTATTTTATGGTACAAATGGTTTTAGGAGAGATAAGCAAGTTGTGCAATTAAAGGCCTTGGTGATGATTATTGAAAAGTGGAGTAATGTTGATTATTTTGTGATCTACTAACCCTTGTGAATATTGGTAAAAGAATTTTGTGATTGTGGCAGATTTACAAAGAGAATTTTTCATATTCATAAAAGGTATGGGCACATTCTCCTATTGATTGTTTATGGTGGTTGATTTCTGAAATATCATTGGAGGGAAAAGGATTGTTTGTGGTTTTCTTTTCGAAAGTGGTTGGTTGAATGCTTCAAGGTTTTCTGAATTGATATTTGTGTCTAAACCTTGTTTGATAAGCATAGTTGTTGAAGCCCATTGGTTGTGAAAGATCTTGAGTTAAAAAAGAACATGATTATCATTGTTATGTGAGATTTGTGGTTGAGCATCATTGGAAACATTTGAGTTGGTTGATACATACTTGGACTAGGATTGTGTTAGAAATATTTGTTCCTTTTAATGATTGGTTGAGTTGATTTGATTGATCCTATTCAAGTGATGTGTGAAGTGATTGTTCAAGTTCTATGAAAACAAACTATTCCATCATTCTATGTTGAGTTGAGATTAAGGTTAGAACATATTGAGTCTCTAACAATTCTCTTTATGGTTCTATAAGACTTGAATTAAGTTGAGGTTGATTTGAGTTGAGAGTAAGATTAGAACATATTGAGTCTCTAAAAATTCTCTTTATGCTTCTATGATTTGATTTGAGTTGAGTTGAGATTGATTTGTGTTGAGAGTGAGTTTAGAATATATTGAGTCTCTAACAATTCTCCTTTTTCTTCTATGAGTTGAGTTGAGATTGATTTGGGTTGAGAGTGAGATTAGAACATATTGAGTCTCTAACAATTTTCTTTATGCTTCTATGAAGTTAATTTGAGTTGAGATTGCCATTCATTGTTGAGTTAATTTTGAGTACTACTTGAGCATGATTGATTGAGCCTTTGAGAAGGCCTTTGGGACATATTTGAGGACAGTGTTGAGATAGATTTGAGGATAGTGTTGGGACATATTTGAGGATAGTGTTTGGACAAGTTCTTAGTGAGCTTTTTGGAGCATATTTGGGTAAGTTCTTGGTGAGCTTGCTAGAGTAGATTTGGGCAAGTTCTTGGTGAGCTTGCTAGAGTATATTTGGGCAAGTTCTTGGTGAGATTGCTAGCATAGATTTGACAAGTTCTATGTGAGCTTGTTAAGTAGGTTTTGTGTGAGCCTATTGAGCAAGTTCTTAGTGAGCCTATTGACAGAAATTTAGAGGTGATAGAGTACAGAGGATAGAGTCTCAGTGGATAGAGATCCAGTAGCAACATAGTTGAAGACATATTTGAGTGAGGAGTCTTCAAGTGGAGAGAGGTCCACCAGTTAGTGCAGTAGAGATATAGATTCTTCTAGAAGATCACATAGCCAAAGCAGAAGAGGAAAGAGTTCTCCTTTGGAAGAGATCCATGAACTTGAGATTAGGGGATCAACATCTCCTTTGGACAAAGATCCATAAACATTGTAATTGGGAGTGATTCCCAAAGATATTGATTGAGAAAGTTTTAGTAAAATATTTTCTCTGTGGAGTAGCCCACATTGGGTGAACCATGTAAATTGTGGTGTCTCTATTATGTATGGTTTATGTGCATTGCTTTGATTACTGCTATTTATACTACTATCTTTACACAACATAATATTGAATTGGAAGAAAAATTAGAAAGTGATCTTATACTTTTCACCCCCCCTTCTTAGTATAATCTTGTGTTCTTAAATTGGTATCAGAGTGGGTTCCTTCGAAAAGGCTTACATCTTGAGGGAATATTCTACAAGAACACACATGACAAAGAAAGGTAAAATAATAACCATGAGATCTAAGAAGAAAAATGAATCCGATCTTGAAGCTCTAAGAAGGGAAGAAGAAAAATTAGTAAGATGTCTTGAGTGTGGTAAGCTTGGTCACATGGCATTTTATCATCCATAAAATGGGTATAGTAGCAATAAAGATGAAATGGAACTCAAGGAAGATAGGCACAATCAAAATAGTGAAGATGAATGAAAAAATTAAAAAGAAAAGGAAAACATGTATGAGCAAAGTAGGTATGACAAGAAGAAAATTTTTCGTAAGGCAAAGAAATCTTACTACATTGTAGAAGCAAGTGATAGCTCAGATCATAGTGATAGAGACAATTCAGATGATGAAAAGGAAGAGAATTTATTCCTAGGAATAGAAGGTGAAAGAGAACAATGTTTTGTGTGTGGTCAAAGATATCACAGATCAGGATATTGCAATGGTTTCAGTGATAGTGAATATGAGATGACACATTAAGGAAACAGGCATGGTCAAAGAAATCTTGAGTTTGTTTTCTATAGAAGATTATCATGATCTTAGTGAAAGTGAAGATGAAAAAGGGATTTTATATGGAATAAGAGAAGTAGAAGAAGAACATTCACTCCAAACAGAAGAAGTTAAACAAGAGTATAATGTCTCAGTTGATCTAAAGGAAGACTTCAATGTTATCCATGAGCAATTGCAAGAGGTTAAGGAGAATCTAAAAGAATTGAGATGTTCCCTACATGAAAAGTTTGATCCATCACATAACTCAAAAGGTCAAGATATTTGTACTAAGAAGGGAACATGTATTTCAGAGGCTATAGAAATGGATACCAAGTTGATACTTGACACAAATGAAGAGAAAGAAGAGGAAGATTCCAAAGCACCAAAGGTCCCATATTTTAGGTTTGGGGAATCACACTTAAAACGAAAGGAAGTTGTAAAATATGAAAGCAAGGAAGCACCAAATATTTGTGATGAAAGTTCCAAAGTTCCTATGGCTCCAAATATTCAGTTTGGATCTTGTTTTGAGATAGGTGAATCAAGTTCAAAAGGAGAATAAATTCTTGAAAAGAAAGGAAAGGAATAGGTTTTATATGCTACAAAGAAGGTTCAAGAATTAAATGCACAAGTTGAAGATGATCATAAGGATAATGGTCAAGAAAGGTATAAGAAACCAAGGCATGAACAAAGGGCTTTTCAAGAATATTGTTTTTCTTGTAATGGATTTGGACACAGGGCTATACACTGCAAGGTTTATGGATCAAAGAAGTTTGATTTTGCTAGAAGAAAATTCAAGGGAAGAAGGTATGGTTTTCAAGGACATTGCTTCTCATGCAACAAGATTGGTCATAGATATTTTCAGTGCAAAGGAAATGAGAAACATGGTTTTGGTTTTAGAGCTACACAATTCAGAAGTTATGGTTATAATGGTCATGAAAATAGAGCTACACAATACAGGGTTCAGTAAAGGAATGGATATGGAAATTATTTTAAGAATGATTTTAGGACATGGGCATCAACCAAAGGCTACAATATCAAGTGTTTTAATTGCAATAACTTTGGGCATATTGCAAGATGGTGTAGGACTCAATTTCAAACATGTTCAAGGCAAGAAGGTCAAAAATATTCTAGACAAGAAAATCAAGTAATTCATCAAGAGAAGGATATCATAAAAACATGGAAGGAAGTTGATAGAGGAAATAAACAAAGTGAGATGGGAGTAAAAGTACTCCCACCCCAAAATTAATCACCTCAAGAGAGAAGGTGGTGAGGAGGATATGCTTAAGAGTCATATTTTTTAGCCCCATACGTGTTCCTTTTGCAATTGATGTCAAAGGGGAAGATATTTGAGTAAGAGGGAGAGCATTTAGTTAGGGGGAGCAGCCTCCATAGAGAGTATTGAGTCAGAGGAGAAGCTTTGATTCTCAAAGATAGCTTTTGCAGTGATTGTAGTGATTTGTATTAGAGATGTTGCCATCAATAACAAGGGAGGATATTGTTGAAAATTTGAGTTAATTTGAGGTATTTTATGCTGCCATTGGTCTCACATAGATCATTAATGTCACATTGAGTTTTTGTGGAAAAATCACTTCATAGATAATGATCTATGATATTTTGGAGAGTATGGATATATACAAGGTTTTTATGAAAACCAAGGTAGGCAAAATAAAAGGTTTTATTTAAAACCATGGTGGGATTATGTGGAAAGGGATTTTCTTAAAAGCCAAGGTGGAATTTTATTTCATTTAAAAAGGACCTCCGGTGATGAAGATATTAAAGTTTGAAGTTTAAGTTTAAATTGATGGAGGGCCGACCTATGTGCAATTAATGGAGGGTGGCATATATATACATGTAAAGGTTTAAATTTATTTAGGAAGGGGGGCATATTGTATATTGTCAAAAATCTTATTTCGAGGGCTATTTGACTAACTTATTTATAAGGAGAAATAAGGTGTGTGTAAAGAGATATTTCTGATTTTACAAAGGGGTTCCAAAAGTGAAGTTTGCCTTGTTCTTTTTCAATAGGATTAATTCTTTCATGAGGTGACAAGGTATGCAATATTGTGATTTATTTTATTTTATGGTATAAGTGGTTTTGGAAGTGAAAAGGTTATGCAATGTTTTTATTTATTTTATTTTATGGTACAAGTGGTTTTAGGAGAGATAAGGAAGTTGTGCAATTAAAGGCCTTGGTGATGATTATTTATTATTTATTTTTATTTATTTTTTATTTTTATGAAAATCAAGGTAGGCAAAATAAAATATTTTATTTAAAACCATTGTGGGATTATGTGGAAAGGGCTTTTCTTAAAATCCAAGGTGGAATTTTATTTCATTTAAAAGGGACCTCCGGTGATGAAGATATTAAAGTTTGAAGTTTAAGTTTAAATTAATGGAGGGCCGACCTATGTGCAATTAATGGAGGGTGGCATATATATACATGGAAATGTTTAAATTTATTTAGGAAGGGGGGCATATTGTATATTTTTAAAAAGCTTATTTCGAGGGCTATTTGACTAACTTATTTATAAGGAGAAATAAGGAGTGTGTAAAGAGATATTTTTGATTTTACAAAGGGTTCCCAAAATGAAGTTTGCCTTGTAATTTTTCAAGAGGATTAATTCTTTCATGAGGTGACAAGGTATGCAATATTGTGATTTATTTTATTTTATGGTATAAGTGGTTTTGGGAGTGAAAAGGTTATGCAATGTTTTGATTTATTTTATTTTATGGTACAAGTGGTTTTAGGAGAGATAAGGAAGTTGTGCAATTAAAGGCCTTGGTGATGATTATTTTTTTTTTGCCTTGTTCTTTTTCAAGAGGATTAATTCTTTCATGAGGTGACAAGGTATGCAATATTGTGATTTATTTTATTTTATGGTATAAGTGGTTTTGAGAGTGAAAAGGTTATGCAATGTTTTGATTTATTTTATTTTATGGTACAAGTGGTTTTAGGAGAGATAAGGAAGTCATGCAATTAAAGGCCTTGGTGATTATTATTATTATTATTATTATTATTTTGTATTTACATGGTGGAATTGGTAGCCGCCATGAATTCGAGTAGGCTGTCCAACCTTTTATGGCCGCCATAGTATTCTGTGCTGTCCACCCCAAAAGCCACCACATAGATCTTCGCGTAGTCTGCCCCTATAACCACCATGCCACAATCATTTTAAACCTTTTACGCCGCTGAAAACACCAGGAAAGGGACAAGCGTTCAATCTGACGAGGCCCGAAATTTGAACCTTAGACTTGGTGATGATTATTGAAAAGTGGAGTAATGTTGATTATTTTATGATCTACTAACCCTTGTGAATATTGGCAAAAGAATTTTGTGATTGTGGCAGATTTACAAAGAGGTTTTTTCATCTTCATAAAAGGTATGGGCACATTCTCCTATTCATTGTTTATGGTGGTTGATTTCTGAAATATCATTGGAGGGAAAAGGATTGTTTATGGTTTTCTTTTCTAAAGTGGTTGGTTGAATGCTTCAAGGTTTTTTGAATTGAGAGTTGTGTCTAAAACTTGTTTGATAAGCATAGTTTTTTAAGCCCATTGGTTGTAAAAGAACTTGAGTTAGAAAAGAACATGAGTATCATTGTTATGTGAGATTTGTGGTTGAGCATTGATGGAAACATTTGAGTTGGTTGATACATAATTGGACTAGGGTTATGTTAGAAAGAGTTGTTCCTTGTGATTATTGGTTGAGTTGAGTTTATTAAGCCTAGTCAAGTGATGTGTGAAGTGATTGTTCAAGTTCTATGAAAACAAACTATTCCATCATTCTATTTTGAGTTGAGATTAAGGTTATAAAATATTGAGTCTCTAACAATTCTCTTTATGGTTCTATAAGACTTGAATTGAGTTGAGGTTGATTTGATTTGAGAGTGAGATTAGAACATATTGAGTCTCTAAAAATTCTCTTTATGCTTCTATGAGTTGATTTGAGTTGAGTTGAGATTGATTTGGGTTGAGAGTGAGTTTAGAAAATATTGAGTCTCTAACAATTCTCTTTGTGCTTCTATGAGTTGAGTTGAGATTGATTTGGATTGAGAGTGATATTAGAACATATTGAGTCTTTAACAATTCTCTTTATGCTTATATGAAGTTAATTTGAGTTGATATTGTCATTCATTTTTTAGTTCATTTTGAGTACTAATTGAGCATGATTGATTGAGCCTTTGAGAAGGCATTTGGGACATATTTGAGGATAGTGTTGGGATAGATTTGAGGATAGTGTTGGGACAGATTTGAGGATAGTTTTTGGACAAGTTCTTAGTGAGCTTGTTGGAGCATATTTGGGCAAGTTCTTGGTGAGCTTGCTAGAGCATATTTGGGCAAGTTCTTGGTGAGCTTGCTAGAGCAGATTTGGGTAAGTTCTTGGTGAGCTTGCTAGAGCAGATTTGGGCAAGTTCTTGGTGAGCTTGCTAGCGTATATTTGACAAGTTTTGTGTGAGCTTGTTAAGTAGGTTCTATGTGAGCCTATTGAGAAGGTTCTTAGTAAGCCTATTGATAGAGCTTTGGAGGTAACAAAGTACAAAGTATAGAGTCTTAGTGGATAGATATCCAACATCAACACAGTTGAAGATAGATCTAAGTGAGGAGTCTTCAAGTGGAGAGAGGTCCACCAGTTAGTATAGTAGAGATACAGAGTCTTCTAGAAGATCACATAGCCAAAGCAGAAGGGGGGAGAGTTCTCCTATGGAAGAGATCCACGAACTTGAGATTAGTGGATTAGCATATCCTTTGGATAGAGATCCATAAACATTATAATTGGGAGTGATTCCCAAAGAGATTGATTGATAAAGTTTTAGTAAAATATTTTCTCCGTAGAGTAGCCCACATTGGGTGAACCACGTAAATTGTGGTGTCACTAGTATGTATGGTTTATGTGCATTGCTTTGATTACTGTTATTGATACTGCTAAATTTACACAACATAATATAGAATTTGAAGAAAATGTAAAAAGTGGTCTTATACTGTTCACCCCCCTCTCAGTATAAGCTTGTGTTCTTCAAGATTTATAATCAAAGTGAAAAAATCAACATTATGAAAGATGTAAATTAAGTACATGGTTCAAGATAACTTTTGAATTTATCCGAAATAAAATAAAATATAACTTGAATTTTGGAGAACAACACACACTGATGCAAAGAACAATATTTTAAATATTTTTGGAAATTTTTATGTTTTCTTGATTTTTTTTGGTATTTTGATAATATTGCAAACTAAATGATGAAGAAGTTATTTACAAGTATGTATAGAAATGGAACTTTTTGTTTTAGGCATAATATCTTTTGAGATGCATGATATTCATTGGCTCGTTAAGTTATTTTCCTTCTAAGGTGGCCAAGTGATATGCACCTGATCCAAATTTAGCAATGATGACAAAGGGTCGAAACCAATTAGGTTGAAATTTACCTTTTAAATATTTTCTAGCATTTGTATTCTTTTTATTTTATTGAAGTACTAAATCACCTATTTCAAAAGATCGACAATGGACTTTCTTGGCATATGATATTTTGAGTTTATCTTCGTAGAAGTGAATATGTTCTAGGGCATGAATACATTTTTCAAATAGAAGTATTTACTGACTTAGTTTGCCAACATGATATTCATACCCTACTTCAACATCCTGAAGTAAGAGAGCTAGATAAGGAACTTCTAATTCAAATGGAAAAACTACTTCAACACCATAAACCAAGATAAAAGGTGGGGCACCTATAGGAGTACGAACACTAGTTCGATAGGCCCATAAGGTAGGATATAATTGCATGTGCCAATCATGGCCTATTTTATTAACCAATATTTTTAGGATTTTGATTAAGGTTTTATTTGATGCTTCAGCTTGTCCATTTCCTTGTGGATAATAAGGATTAGACCATCGATGTTGGATTTTATATTTTTGACATAATTTCTTAACATATTTTTTCCTAAAACATGTTTCATTATTTGAGATGAGAGTTGATGGGATTCCAAATCTATATATGATTTGATTAAAGATAAAATTAGAAACTTGGACTCCTGTGCAAGAGTATAATGGCATAGCTTCTACCCACTTTGTGAAATATTTTGTTGTTGTTATGATAAATATATGACCATCATATGAGATAGGATTAATTTTACCAATAATATCTATACCCCATTTAGAGAAGGGCCAAGGAGATAAAATGGCTTGAATTTCCTAGGTAGGAGCGTGAACAAGGTCTGCATGTCTTTGAAATTTGTCACAATGACACACATAATCATTAGCATAATTTTTCATGGAAGGCCAAAAATATCCCATTCGAAGGAGTTTCTTAGCAATGGCACTTTCGCTAAAGTGTCCTCCATAGGATCCATCATGGGCTTCACTTAAGGCTTTCTTAGACTCTTATAAATTAAGGCATCTTAATAGGATACCTTCAAAGGATCTTTTATATAGGGCATTACCAAAAATTACAAAGCAAACAAGTCACTTATGTAATGACCTACGTTGGTTCCTATCTAATACTTCTAGGAAGGTTCCATTTTGGATAAAATTAAATACATCTATATACCAAGGCTTTGGGGTTGTTTAATTAATTAGAAACATATCTAATGGCTCTAGATATTATTTAGAGGAAGTGAGATCTCAAAGTTGGTGAATAATGATAGTAGCATACTCATCATCCAACTTCAAAGGTAACAAAGAAGCAGTTGTAGCCATGGCATCATCGGCACAATTTCTAGTGCGAGGGATGGCTTCTAAAGTTACTTTCTCAAATAATAAAACAAGTTTAAGAACATACTCCTTATAAGGGCAGATTTTATCATCTTGTGTCTGATAAACTTTATTGATTTTATTTTTCACAAGCTAAGAATCTGCGGAATAATAATATTTTAATTTTTAAGGCTAAAGTAGCTCGTAATCCAGGAATTAGAGCCTCATACTCTGCAGTATTATTAGTACAACCAAATTGTAATTTGAAAGACAAAGGAATAAGGTGCTTTTATGGAGATATTAATATAATACCAGCATATGCACCACTCATGCATCTAGATCCATCAAAATATAAAGACCATGACTCAGACAGATCTTCCTCTAAGTTAAGGCACTCATCAAGAAATTCTATAGTTATGGGGTGAGTAGACTCTAAAGGTGTAGTAGCTAACTGATTAGCTATAATTTGGTTTTTAATAGATTTTTGGATGATAAATGTAAGGTCAAACTCACTTACAGCAAGAAACCACTTAGTTGTGTGCCCTGAAAAGTAAGGTCTACTCATCAAGTACCTTAATGGATTAGACTTAGCTATGACAAATGTTTTCTGACTAATCATATAATAACACAACTTTTACATAGAAAACACAATCGTCAAACAAATTTTTTCTAATGGAGTATAGTAGGTTTCATAACTTATTAATTTTTTGCTTATATAATATGTGGCTTGTTATTTATTTTCATCATCAATTTGGGCCAACATAGCTCCAAGTGCAAGTTTTGAGGCAAAAATATATAAAATAAATGGAAAATTCGGTCTAGGAGGAACAAGCACTAGATGAGTAAGAAGATACTATTTAAGACTCTTAAAAGCTTCTTGACATTCCTTATCCCATTGGAATGGGATATTTTTCTTAAGTAATTTAAGAAAAGGTCCTATTTTATCCACCAATTTATCAATGAAATGGCGGATAGACTGTAATTTACCTTGTAGACTTCTTAATTATGATATGTCTTTAGGTGGTGGCATATCAAGGATAGCTTTAAATTTAAAAGGATATACTTCTATACCATGCATAGAAATAATATCCCCCAACAATTTTCTTTATTTAACTCCAAATACACATTTTTTAGTATTTAAGAGAATCAAATATTCTTTTAATCTATCAAACACTTTTCTCAAATCATTGATATGCTCTTCTTATTTAGTTGAACAAGCTATAATATCATCTACATAATCATGTAGAATATCATACATCATATCATGAAAGATGTATTTCATATCTCTTTGATATGTTGCTCCTGCATTCTTTAAACCAAAAGGTATTACTTTTCAACAAAAGGTTACCCAAGGTGTAATAAAAGCTATTTTGGATTGGTCTTCAAGAGCTATTCTAATTTGGTTGTATCCTGAAAAACCATCCATGAGGGATAAAATACCACTCCCGGCTATGAAGTCTATGATTTGATCCATATTAGAGAGAGGGAAATCATCCTTAGGACATGCCTCATTAATATATCTAAAATCGATACAAATCCTAACTTTAGTGGCTTCTTTTGTAGCTACTGGAACAACATTTGATATCCACTCAGCATAATGAATAGCTTGTATAAAAGTTACATTCAAAAAAAATTCTAACTCATTTTTAACTAGTAGTGCTACTTTGGGATGCATTTTCCTAAGTTTTTGTTTTACAGGTTTTGCATCAAGGCACACTACTAGATGGTGCATGACCATAGAAGGATCTAGTCCTAGAATATCTGCATATATCCAAGCAAAAACATCAACATACTCTATGAGAAATGCTATGTATTATTTCTATCTTTATTCACTAAATTCTGCTCCAATTTTGACCATGCGAGGGTTTTCCTCCGTCCCAATGTTAACTTGTAAAATATTTTTCTATCACAATATTTGATTCTCTTTCAAAGTTGGGTGGTGTGGTTGACACCCCCATTTCTTGTAATTCCTCTAAGGTTAATTTTTCTAATTCTTCCTAAGGAGAATTTTCTTCAACATGGGCTATACATGGCATGGATCCATCAAAATAAAATTGGTTCTTTAAAACTTCATCAACAGAAACATCATAAAAAATATCTCCCTCCAAATATTCATCTGGTTTGGTGATCATATATGGGCATGCTATTGATAACATATTACATGAATATATCCTTCTTCTTGATTTAAAAAATTCTTTTTGTGCTAAATATTATTCATATGTCATATAGTGATTATCATCCTTATATAGGAATGGTTGGGTTTTTGTAGGAATGTAGCCAATACCACATCGGGAAGATCATTCTTCAACTTCCAAAGGCTCTTGTATTTAATTTTCAATAGGTCCTAAACCTTTATCTTTGTAACCCATATCGCACATAATTTGTTTTGATTTTATATATCCATTAGAAAAATAACATTTATCAAAACTATTTTAATCAATTGTGATACTCACAATATTAATTTTGCCATAATCATACCCTACATAGACAAAGGTACAACTCCCAACATGATAGATACTTCCCAATTTTTGTGGTAAGCCCATCGTTCGGGGAGATGGTGGTAATTTAGCTAACACAAGGGAATATTGAGTGGTAAAATTATTATTTTGTTCTAAAGTTGTGAGTATCAAAGATAAATCTAGCAATACTTCATCTAAAGTAGGATATGAAGTAGAGAGACTATCTTTTTTAGTTGTAGATTTAGATGGTGTAGTTTTAGATGATGAAGGTGGATTAGGATGTGCTGATGATATAATAGGACAAAATGGAACTCCTATTGGTTATGCCATGGCACACATATCAAATGGTCTAGGATCACCATGTATAGTAACTAGTTGATTTTTAAATTCAAACTTAATACATTGATGTAATGTAGAGGGTACTGCTCGCATCACATTGATCCAAGGTCAACCCAAAAGTATGTTATACAATGTAGGACAATGTACAACAAACACAATCGTATCCAAAATCCATGGACCAACTTGCAATGGAATCAATAACACTCTGCATGTTTCTTGAGTTTCATCATTAAATGCTTTAATAATCATTTCAATCATTTTTAGATCTTCATTCCTAAATCCAAATCTTTGAAAAAAGTCATATGTGCATATATTTAATGATGATCCATTATCAATTAAAACTCGTTTTACACCTACATCCCCAATTAATGTTGTGATGTATAGAGTATTATCTCTATACATACTTTGAGGAGGAATATCTTTATCTAAAAAATCTATGTAATTTGTTCCATTAGAGCTTACAGCATTAACCACAGTATCGGGTTGTATATTTTGTGGTACCATCATCTTACTTAAGGTACTCATTAGTTCATCTCTATGGATAGAGAAAGTTCTCAAAATATCCAAGAGAGAGATTCTAGCTGTGATATTTGTTATTTGTTCATTAATATCATAGGGAGGTTTTTATCATGGACTTGATATATTATTCCCTTATGTTGGTGTCTTTAATACAAATGGAGTTGTTTTCTCATTTTGAGTTTGATTTTGTGGTTGAGAATTTTGATTTTGCATTTTCTATCTAGTAATGGCTCCAATAGTACCCACAACATTATTATTTCTCAAATAACCAAAATGAGGTCTAGCATTTTTTGCTTGTTCATTTGTAAGAATTTATTTTTTTTGAAAAAATTGAAAAGACTTGTATTAAAACAAAGAACAGTTACAAGTGGGAGAGAGAACATCCCAGCCGAAAGCAAAGAAGCAAGACTACAACAGGGCGCGAAATCGTGACATGTCACGAAATCGCGACACCAAGCCAGCAGAGACCGCGCCACAGCAACCAGTCGCGAAATCGTGACATGTCGCAAAATCGTGACTTGTCGCAAAATCGCGGCAGAAAGTCACCGAGGCCGCTAAGAATAAAAAATGTCACGAAATCGTGACGACACAACGCCAAAGCGCCCAGTCACCAGAAGTGTCATGAAATCACGACAAGAAAACCGGAAAGCGCCTGTTCTCCAGAAGAGTCGCGATATCGCGACCAGTTCTCCCCTTGGCACCAAGTCTGCAAAAGTGTCGTGATATCGCGACAAGTTTTCCCTTGGGCGTCCTTGCAACAAAAGTGTCGCAAAATCATGACAAGATTTCCTCATGGCACCCATTTCTCGAAAGGGTCGCGATATCGCGACAATTTTCACCCATGATACTACTTCTCCAAAACTATCGCAAAATCGCGACGAGTTTGTCCCTTATCATTCTTTCTTCAAATGTGTCGCGATATCGCGACGAGTTATCACCATGGTGCCCGGTTTGCAAAAGTGTCACGAAATCGTGACGACTTTTCTCCTTGGTGCCAGATCTGCAGAAATGTCGCGATATCGCGACGATTTTCCCCCTGGGTGCCCAATCTTCAAAAACGTCGCGATATCGCGACGGCTTTTCCCTTTGACCTCTGTTCACCAAAAATGTCGCGATATCGCGACGTTTTTCCCCCTTGATGCTTGTTTTCCAAAACTGTCGCGAAATCGCGACGAGTTTTCCCCTTAGCGTGCTTTCTTCAAACGTGTCGCGATATCGCGACGAGTTATCTCCTTGATGCCCAGTCTGCAAAAGAGTCGTGAAATCGCGACGACTTTTCTCCTTGGTGCCAGTTCTGCAAAAATGTCGCGATATCGCGACGATTTTCCCCCTGGGAACCCATTCTTCAAAAACGTCGCGAAATCGCGACAACTTTTTCCTTTGACCTCTATTCACCAAAAATGTCGCGATATCGCGACGATTTTCCCCCTTATCGCACATTTTCCAGAAACGTCGCGAAATCGCGACAGCTTCCAACCCAAGGCTGCGACTGTGAAACAGGTCACGAAATCGTGACACCTTCCCACCAAAAGCCACGATGGCGCAACAGGTCATGAAATCGTGACAGTTTCCCTCTAGAGGCCGCGGCGGTGGAACAGGTAGCGAAATCGCGACAGCTTCTCCCCAAAGGCCACGACGACGCATCATGTCACAAAATCGCGATAGCTTTCCAACAAAGGCCGTGACAGCGCAACATGTAGCGAAATCGCTACACCTTCTCTCCAGAGGCCGCGATGGCGCAACAGGTAGCGAAATCGCGACAACTTCTCCCCAAAATCCGCGATAGCGCAACATGTCACGAAATCGCGACAGCTTTCCAGCATAAGCCACGACGGCGCAACAGGTCACGAAATCGTGACAAAAACCATCCTTAGCATTTTTCTTGCTCATTGTTGCAGGGTTCGTTCCAGACCTTGTCTAATCACTTCGTCAACCAGAGGCATGTCACTGTGTAGCTGCACCCCTACCTCTTTCTCGGCACCCATCTTTGCAAGGAAATCTGCCACCTTATTAAGATCTCGACTCGCATAGACTGGGATCACGTCATCTAATTCCTTCCATAGTTCCTTGATTTGAGAGATCAGAATCTGCAACTTCCAGGCTTTCGGAGAAAAGTTCCGCATGCAATCAAGAGCGCCAACCAGGACTTGAGAATCGGATTCAATAATTATCCTCTGATGACCCTGCTTGACAGCCCAGATGGAGGCAGATTTGATAGCAATGGCTTCAGCTTCATTGTTTGTGGCTCTACCCAAGCCTTGCAGTTCCCAATAGAGCACTGTCCCTGCATGATCCCGACAAACAACACCGATACCCGCACTACCCGGATTGCCTTTTGTAGCACCATCAGTATTGATTTTGATCCAACCTTCTGGAGGAGGTTTCCAGCTAGCTCTGTCTTGGCTCTCTTCCCCCTCAACTCCCTCTTCCAGAGGCCCAAGACCAACCTAATTTTCCGCTTCAGTATAGATGGCAATAGTTTCTGTGACTTTGCTCCAGATGACTTGCCAAACTCCATCAATTGAGGAGAAAGTTTCCCTAAAAATCTGAGCATTTCTCTCCAGCCATACTTGCCACCAGATGAAAAGAACACCAAGTTCCCAACCAATGCGGAGAGCTACAGATTTAAATCTGCCTCTTTTCCATTTTTCCCAAATATTGGCACGATTCAGATCACCATTGGCCTGGAGTTTATAGTGAGAGAACCAGCGCTTCCAGATCTGATGCGTAAAAGGGCACTCGAACATCAGGTGATCAGCAGTTTCTTCATGCTTGTGGCATAGAGCACACTGAGAGGGACCGATGATTCCTCTACTTCTGAGATTGTCAAAGGTGAGAATTCCTTTGTGCATAAACTGCCAGGCAAAGAAGTTGACTTTCGGCCAGCCCTTGGAATGCCAAATATTTCTCCAATCCTGAACTGGAAATGAGTGTGGGGGAGGCTCTGGGAGGATCATCTCGTAGCCGTCCTTTACAGTATAAACCCCAAGGTTCCCATAGCCCCAAGCTATTTCATCCTCCTCATCCCTCCCTGTGAGGAACCTTTCTGTCAAGATTTTATTCAAGATGGGTGCCAGCTCCGGTGGGATAGTAATTGGCCACTCCTCCCACCTTTTAAACTTTTTAAACTTATACCCCCCCAATTGGCTGGTGTTAAAATAGCTTTCAATTTGAATCCAACCCTTGGCTTCTATAGCGGATTTGACTGGAAGTAATTCAAGAAAAGTAGCAATGATGGGAGGATACTGATCCCATGAATCAGTCCAGAAACGTGCCTTGTCCCCTCTCCCCACTTTCCAGAATAATTGGTCTTTGATGACCTGAGATCCAAGCTTGAGAGCCTGCCACACTAAGGATCCAGTGCCATCCAGGGGGAAACGGCCCACCTCATTGTGGTGGACATGACCTAAATATTTACTGGTGAGGATTCTGCTGAATAAGGAGGTTGGCTGGGAAATCCACCTCCAATACAGTTTTCCAGCCAGCGCTCTGTTATTAAGCTTGGAGCTTCTCAGTCCCAGCCCTCCTTTATCCTTAGGCTGGGTAACTTTATCCCACCCAACCAAGGCCCATTTTCTCTCCCCTTTTGCACCTTCCCACAAAAATCTTCTTGCCATTTTGTCCAGCTCTTTCCATATAGTATGAGGGGCAGCCAGGATAGAGAATTTATAGATAGGCATGGCCTGAATAACTGACTGCAAGAAAGTTAATCTACCCCCATAGCTTAACCATTTGTGAGACCAATGATTCATTCTATCTTTGATACCTTCCAATAGTTCCTTCCAGATATCTATTTTTAATTTTTTGAAATGCAAGGGAACTCCCAAGTAAACAATTGGAAGAGAAGTCCTTGTGAATCCCAGGATCTCAATAACTCTATTCTGCAGTCTTTGGTCAAGATTGAAAAAGACCACTTTGGACTTCTTGTCATTTAGGGCCTGGTTTGAAGCCCTAAGGTAAACATTAAGAGTATCCCTGATTCCTCTGGCTTCCCTGAAACTGGCCACACCAACCAATCCAGTATCGTCCACAAACTGCAAGTGAGTCAAAGTTTCCTCCCCTACCTTAATACCTGTTAACAGGCCTTGTTGCCTTCTCCTCAAGAAAAGTCTACCTAGTCCTTCAGCCAAAATGAGGAAAAGATAGGGAGAGCAAGGGTCTCCTTGACGAAGGCCACGAGTGGCTCCAAAAGGGTGCGAGGGAAGACCCTTGATAAGAACCGAATAAGAGGGCGTAGAGACACAACTCATGACCCAATCAATCCATTCCTGGGAGAAGCCAAAGGCTGCCATCAATCTGGACAAAAAGCTCCACTCCACTCGGTCATAAGCCTTGGACATATCCAGTTTAATGAACATTCCTTTATTACCAGATTTTTGCATAGAATGGATAGCCTCCTGAGCAAGAACCACCCCATCCAAGATTTGTCTTCCCTCAACGAAGCCCCCTTGTTCTGAGGAGATGATGTTGTGAAGGAGAGGTTTGAGCCGCTCAGCCATTATCTTAGTGATTATTTTATAAATCACATTACATAAGGCAATAGGTCTGAAATCAGAGATATGAATCCCCTCCTCCCCTTTTGGAATTAAAGTGATAAAGGTGTGATTTATTGCCCTAAGCATTCTTTTATTAGTTCTGGATTCCTCTGTGACAGCCAAAACATCCTCCTCCAAAGTATCCCAAAAGGCCTGAAAAAATTCAATAGGAAAGCCGTCTGGACCTGGAGATTTGCCAGTACTCATACTAAAGACCACATTTTTCAATTCATCTCTATCAATGGGTCTAAGTAGGGCCTGATTGTCTTCTTCAGAGATAATAGAAGGTATGACATTAATAACTTCGTTCTGAGCCTCAACATCTTGCTCCATACTTTCTTTAAAGAGATTAGAGAAGTACTCGATTGAATGATAGTGCATACCAGGAAGAGTATCAAAGGAGTGACCATTCTCATCTTTTAGGGCTTCCATGTTATTCAGCTGTCTTCTAGCGCAAGCTGACCGATGAAAGAATTTGGTATTTCTGTCCCCTTCTGATAACCAAGTATTTCTTGCTCTCTGTTTCCAGTAAATCTCCTCTTGGTTATCAATGGCCTCAACCGCATTGCGCAAGGCATCATCCTCACATTTGAGTTGTTCAGTAATAATTCCTTCCCTAAAGAGTTTTTGAACCTCCTCCCATCTGGCCACCAAGGGGGCCTTTTGAAGCTGGAAATCTGACTTATTTTCTTTCCTCCATTGTTTCAGCTGAAGTTTGACAAAATGAAGCTGCTTATGAAATCTAAACATTGTTGTCCCAAAAGGTGGACGGCCTTCTTCCCACCATTTTGGAATTTTCTCTCGAAGGTCCTCCTTTTGTAACCAAAAGTTCTCAAATTTAAAAGGCCTGTGATGCTGCCCTGTCATAGTCCCTCCCTCCAACAAAATGGGAAAGTGATCTAAAACTGGGCCCTCCAAAATCTGGAATTTAGTGTTCCACTTTACAAAAGCCTCCTCCGAGACCAGAAAGCGGTCTAGCTTGACCTTCCTACTGTGTGGCTCCTTCCTCTTGTTAGTCCAAGTAAAGTAGGTTCCAGGACCTTTAACATCCACTAATTGAAAGGCCTGGACTTGGGCAATCAAAAGCCGATCCCCTGGATCCAAAAATGGAGTACCACCTTCCTGATCTCGAGCAGATAATTTTGCATTAAAGTCTCCTACAATAATCCAGTCGAAGTGCTCCCTAGAGGACCTCATATTATGTACAACATTCCATTGAAGCCTCTGGCCCTCAAGGTCTTGGGCCCCATAAAAATTAGTGATTAAGACATGTTCAGCTGTGACATTATTCCTAAAATGAGATGTGAGAACACCCCTCCAAGCTATATGTTCTAGAGCAGTCCAGTCCAAGGGATTCCAAAGAGTTACAATCCCCCCGGAAGCACCTTGGGCAGCCACATCCATATAACTAGCGCCCCTCCAGATTCTATTAACTGTTTTATACATAAGATCTAGAGACATTTTCGTCTCTTGAAGAAGCAAAAAGTCTGTTCTACATTTTCCTAAAAGTCCTTGAACAACAGATTGATGGGTTCTACTGTTTAAACCCCTAACATTCCAAGATTGAATAATCATTGAAAACCTTGAGAGCAGTAAGAATCAATTGTCCTCACCGATCCTCCATTGATCAGCTTGTCTCCTTGAGCTGCAATCAGGTCCTTATTTGACTTTCTGCCCGCTCCTTGAGTGTTGCTATTTTTGGATCTCTTTTCCACCTGAGATATCCCTAGGGCTGGCCTTTCTCTATTTTTTTTTGCAATTCCCATGCTGACATCCTTAATTACTGGTGGCGCTTGGGAGTGCACTATCAGTGCCCCTGCATTTTCTGGCTGTAATGACTCAGTGGGCTCAATCACCTGTTCTAAGACAGGAGGAGAAGAAGGAGAAACATGAGTGTGGGCATGGACCTCAGTATTCCCATCCACGCCAACCATGTCGTGGTCCTCCTGATCCACTAATGTCTTAAAAATTTCATATCTGTTGGCTGGCTTGGATTGTAATTGCTCCTTACCGTTTTTCTTTTGCTTTCTCCTTCTTTTTGCCTGTTCAAAGCCATCTTTCTGACCCTCATTTTCCTGAGGAGTATTGGGTGTTTCTTTGGCGGGAGTAGACCTACCCTCTCTGGGGCAATTTGGCATACCGTGCGGGGCTTCCATTTTGGTGCTCAAAAGATTCGGGCAAAACCTGGCCAAATGCCCATGTTTGTGGCAGACTCTGCATCTGAAGGGCAGAGCCTCATAGTCTAACTGTTGGATCCAAGATATTCCTGCCAGTTCCAGTTCCACCTCTATCGGTAAAGGCTGGCTGATATCCATTTCCACGCAGATTCTAGCATAGACTCCAGAGTTACCTTCAATGGTGTCCCTGGAAACGCCCAGGTGTCTACCCAGAGAGTTACCAATCATTTCCAGGACCTGCTCCCCCCAAAACTCCATTGGAAGAGCGTACAGACGGATCCAAATCGGGACAGTTGTGGGTTCGATGCGAGGATCAAAGCCCACTCTCCAGGGTTGAACAAATAACCCTGCAGGGCCGTGGTTTCTCTTCTCCGACTCAAACGCCCTGTTTCTATCAGCTAAAGAAGAAAAGCTAACAATGAAATAACCGTTGCTAATAAACCACAGGGAGTACTCACCAAGGGGCTCCCAGTTCTGTCGGACCCAAGTGTTCAAGAAATTCAGGGTAGGTCGGATACCCATGAATTTACAAATCAAATCATGTTTGGCTTTGTATAGGATTGTATCTTCGACCAGCTTTGGTTCGATTACAATCTTTGGTCTTGAGGCAGATTGGGGAAGACAACCGTTGACTCGATGTGGTGCTGAACTCTTGCCAGCATTCTTGAAGATCGTATTCAGAGTATTTCGCTGAGCTTCACCGTTAGAAGACGAAGGATTGTCTTTTAGCAGTTCTGCATAAGAGCTCTTCCTCCCAGAGAGAGGGTCTGGAGGAGACCACATTGGGCCCTCCTGAAGCAGCAAGTGAACGTTCAGATCCACAATATCAAAGCACTATGGGAAACCACCTGATGTCCTGGATTATCCTTCGCTCCACAAACCCTAGAACATCGCCTGTCGCCTGCGCAGAAAAATTCCCGCCAAATCGCCAGAGCTCGTAACAATGCATCAATAATATTAAATCACTAATATATTTGTAAGAATTTATTGAGATGATGGTCGAACAGTCATTCTCCTAAGGAATAATTCTTTTGGAACTGATAGATATGAAATGGGAGTAGCTCAATATGATTCATAATCAGAACTATTTGAGGTAATATCTAGTTCACTCCCTATTTCATTTTTTGTGTCACTTTTGGTATCCTCTAAATATGAAGATTAAAAATATTGTATAGGTCTAGTTGTGACTATAGATAAAGTAGGTACATAGGAGGTTTGCAAATATTGTTGTGGCATGAAGATACTAATGGTTCCTACATACCAAGTTGGATGAGGAACATTGTGATGATCTACTTGGTTTATTGCTTCTTTACCATGTTTAGGTAAGGGATGTTGGAAAATATCTAAGTTTTGATTTGCATTTTGATTTGTTTGTTTTTGGGTATTATTGTTTGCAGGAAATTGTTGTACTTCCATATTACCCTTGTCAATCAAGTCTTGTATCATATGCTTTAACCTTTTACAAGAATTTGTATAATGTCCATCTACTTGGTGAAAATTACAATGTAAATCAGCCCTATATCCAGCTGCAGTGGTGTCTGGTTGTCTTACCTTAGGTAATCATATCAAACCTTGTTCCAATAATTGAGGTAAAATCATAGTTATGGGCTGATTTAAGCTTGTAAATTCTCTTGGTGGCTTATTTGGAATTTTCAATATAAATTTATTTACAGTTTCAAGAAGGTTAACATTTGAGTTGTTTTTGCTATCAGTAACTCCATCACCCACAACTTACTTATTCTTATATTGATTCTTAGAAGTTTTGTCCTCATATTTCTTCTTAAATTGTCCTCTTCTGATGAGGGCATCTTCTACTCTCCTAGCTAGATTAGTGGCTTGACCAAAGGAGGTTACTCTAGCAGTAGAAATCTCATAAGATAGTTATTCTTGCAAATTACCAATAAACATGTCCAAAATTTCACGATGAGGTAATGCAAAATGTAGTTTTCCTAAGAGTTGTCTCCACTTAGTCAAGAATTTAGAAAAAATATCATCTTTACCTTGTTTTAAATTGTATAAATCCTTAATGGTCACATGTCTCTCTATGTAGGCACTAAATTTGTGGACAAACATTTCTGCTATCTCTTCAAAATTCTTTAGAGAATTTGTAGGTATTTGATAATACCATTCTAGATCTATACCTCCAAGACTTTTAGGGAATATTTTTAGAAACAACAAGTCATCATGAGAGATATCATGACACACTATCCTAAACATGTGAAAATGTTCGATAGGATCTTCAGTTCCTTTATATATCATGAGGACAGGCATACGAAAGTGTTTTGGATATGGTTGGGCAACCACAATAGGACCCAATGATTGACTACACATATCTCTATAACTATATGAGGGACGAAAGGAATCTATTTGATCTAGTCATGAGGCTAATTGTTTTACCATGTCTTCAAGGCCCTGTGATTGTCCACCAAATTGGTTTTGTTGCACCATGTTGTTGTATCTTTGATAAGTTGGTGTTGTTGTGTATGGATTTCCAACTAAAATACTATTGTGCAAAGTGTTATGAGGTTGGTTTTGTTGAAATTTATGTTGATGATTGGTATTTTGTACTTGTTTAGCTTTTTGTTGATTTAACATTTGTTGATTAATATCTTGAGTGAATATGGACGTGAATGGTTGTTTTTGTTTTTTAGGATTTATTTTTCTAGTAGCAATTTTGGATGTTTGAGACATTGGTTTTTGAACATTTTGATTTAAAAGTATCATGTTTTGATTAGATGGTCCTGCTTGATCATTATCTTGGTCTATTGAGTTCATGTATGACAATGGATTTGTATGTATCCAAAATGCAACTACTAAGGCTTATTACATATCACTTTCTCCTTAATTATCAATTTGCACTGCTTGATTAAACTCTTCTATATGGTTTTTTATAAATTGGGTAAATTTTCTAAGAGACTCAAATTTAACATTTTCTTTTTCATCTAATGTAGGTTTATCAAGATCTTCTATTTCATCCTCTCCATCATCACATTCATATTCTAAAGGTACATAATCTTAAATGAGTACCCTATCATCAATATTTTCTTGGTCTTGTTCATCCGTATCTATTTTTTTACCGTTCCTTAAGACTTTAGGCATTTTGGTTTTAGGATTTTTCTCTTGCAAATATATATGTTATATACATATGCTTAAAATTTTGGGGTATATATGTTATATATATACCTAAATAACTAAGTATGCAAATATGTAAATATATATTATGTTTTTTTGGTTTTTTATGTTTTTGAAACAAAGTAGAAAACAAAAATTATTACATCCCAAATATTATATCTAAATATTCCTGAAAGAGTCTATAGATATCATTAATGGGTTCAAGTTCCTCTGGTGTCATATAGTGTTCTTCCTCAAACTAAAAATTGGCTTTTAAGAATTTGATAAAATGGGCTATAGTGATGTAATAAACTTCATAATTTGGCATACAAAAGTATAACTCATGACAATATTCATGATAATGAACAACCCTAGGTGCTTTATGAAATCTTCTCCTATTTTCTAGAACAATTTATTGATCTTCTACATGTGCTAGAAACTTGTGTACTGTTATAGCATTTTCAAGGTAATCATCAAAGGTGTAAATACCTGAGGAGATATTGGCTCTCTTATCTGCTAGCCATCTATCTCATGCCCTTTGAATGTTAAAGTAGTGAGAGGTGTTATCGAGATCTAGGATTTTAGATAAGCCAAATATTATAATCTGTCTAAGCATAGGCTCTTTTATTTTTATGATTTCTAATCTTCTCTAGAGTTCAGTCCATTATTCTTTGAATGGTAGACTATTATTTCCAACTATTGAAGAGATTTCTTGTGTTGACAACAATGCTCTAACATAAACGAGTACAACTCTTCTACTATTGTAATCTACCATCTATGGAATTTGCTAAAATATGTAAATTTAACTAATGACTTTGTTTGATTTTTGGTTTTTGTTTTATTTTTTATGTTTCTATAATTTTTATGCTTTTATGTTTTATAAATCAGAAATATGCTTATGTTGTTCACGTCGGGTTCACCAAAGAATGTAGGTCTAAAATTCTTGCACTCCTTTCCTCCAATCTAATGAATCTGCACCTCGAAGGGGAATGGAATAATAATAGGTCTACACCTCGAAGAGAGACACTTGAGTTCGTGTCTTCTTTGGTGATTTTTCAATGAATTGTTTAGGGTTCACTAGGAAATATTTTGTGGCAGTTTCCACGCCTAGACTTTGGAGTTTGTTTCGATGTGTTCCTTTTAGAAAATCTCACATACACCAAGTTTTATCCAATATGAAACTATGCTAACTTTTGATTCATATGCAAACAAAAAACAACAGAAAATAGAGCTTTTAATGAACAATGCAATACTTAAAAAGTGGTTTGAAATTATGACCTATATCTGAAATTCTGATGAAGGTTCAATTTTTTTTGTTGTAGATAAGATCGTATGCAACAGGGCAAGATCGTACGATTTTGGTCAAGATCATATGTACGATCTGAGATCGTATTATTCGATTAGTGATCAGATGATCCGATCTTGATAGAAACCTGCAATTTCATGAATAGAGTGCGGAAAATAGAAAATAGAATGTGTTATTGATCATTTTAAGCATGATTTAGATTAAACTAAATAATGCAATAAAAGAAATTAACATATGAATATTTTAAACTACATGAAATGTGCAATTAAATATAATTTGGTGAACTCCAAGAATGCAAAATAATTAAATATGATGCTATATGCAATAGAAATAATAGACAAGATGATAAATATGCAAAGTGAGATCTTAAGAAATGCAAACTAGTACTCGGGCTTGCCCCTAAGTGATCTATAGATAAGATCATACAGAAAGAGCAATATCATACACAAATAGAGCAAGATCATATCACGATCGCCTGATTTTATCCTTCGATCGTTGATCATATCCTCTAATCCTATAGACGATAGCAAAATAACCAGAACTAATGCAAAAATTAAGCTACTAAAAATATGAAAATATGTCAATGCATTAGGGGAGATTCAAGGCAAGGAATGCCTGATTAAATAAACTACAGTAGGAAGTGAAAATAGGCTGAAAATAAATTTGGTTGCAACTCCTTCCAAGCTAGGACTAATCAGTGGATCTGATCCCGTAACTACCACACGATTGTGCAAGTAAAGATAAAACATGTTATAACTAATTTTTTGTTTAGCTAAACTGAGCAATTTCTATTTTTGAACAAGATTATACGTACGATCAGGGATCGTATCGTACGATTATTGATTATATCGTATGATCAAGGATCATATCGTACGATCAGGGATCTTATCAAATGATCATATCTAGATTAACTCTGATCTCGCTAGGAGGGCATAAAAATTGAGGCAAACAACTTAGAAATCAATTTTTACAAGTTGTTTGTTTTTAGTGCAAATTATTATGTGTCAAATTTAGGGTGTTATAGGTATTTTTTCCTTAGTCCTCTTTTAAGTCACACTCATCAGTCATAATGCTCAAGTAACACTCCCTTGTCGGTCGTATTGTCCACCCAAGCATTTTTCCTTGATTGAACTTGGTTAACCAATGATTCTATCGATTGCAAAAAAACAACACCTTGGATCCATAATCTATTCATTTCAATGCTTAAGCACTAAATGCATAACTCATTCAATAGAGTTAAGTTAGGCGAATATCTCATCTAATCATCAACTACCAAATCCAAGGTCATATTGTTCTCATTTCATCGGCTATTTTTCCTGCATGTGTCTTCATCAATGATTATTAGTTACCACTTGAGGATAGATAAATGGGCATAATGGTGCTAAAGAAGAAAATTTTATACCACAGTAAGATAAATTTAACCTGGTGACCTAGAAGAAAGTAAATGAAAATAAGAAAGGAGAATATGAATTAGTGAGTGGCCCTTCTTGATTCAACACTATATAGGGATTGGTCCATTGGTTTATAGCATAGACCAGTGATCGATTGAGAAAAAAATAATGAAATCAAATAAAATCAAAGCCTCCTATGAAGAACACCTAAGGGAGATTATTATTGGCCCATTCCATGTTGACATCACTCAACAATTAGTCAAAGTTAAAAAAGGGTGACCAATTATCACTACTTAATAAGTAAATATTGTTGATGGAAATTCACCATGATCACTAAAAATGGAAGGGAGTCAGTTCACACAGATGCTTCAGCACATAAAGGAAATTTTTGTCCTTTAGTACATTTGTGTCGTCATACATTTTTAGCACAAGAGGACCAAAAAAGGCAAACCCAAACATAGAGGCTATCAAAACCTAAAATATGATCAAAAGGGAAAGTATTGAATCACATGATGCAAGGATATACTTATCCTTACCTTTACATGCAATACTAATAATCAAATGAACAATGTTTAACATGACATATCTCAGAATTAATTGAATGAATAGGTGAATGAAATTAATTCAAATAAGTTTACCTCTTAAGGAGGGCTTGTCCTCGCCACTTGGAGGGCTTAGTCCTCTGTGAATACACAATTGAGTAATTGGATATATAAATATGATTTCAAATTAAATCAATAAACTATATTAATGATAAATTAAATAAAAAAATCCTTAGAACTCTAACATAGCTGACTAGTTATGTTAGGTATGTAACATGGCTTCCCTCCTCAGAAATCTTTGTCCTCAAAGTTGTAAATGTCTAGAAAATTCTTTAAGGTTACCATGTAGTATCTTCTTTAGGTAGGTCCTACCATTTAATGAGAAATTATTTGATGTGACGAGATCTCAACATACATATTCGAATTTCTAAATTGCTTCAGGATGGAGATATATATGTCCTTCTTCATTGAGTGCTGGTAATTTTGACTGAGATTTTACCTTTTGTCTGATCACCTTTTTAATAAAGAAAACATAAAATACTAGATGTATATGAGATGAAGGAGGAAGCCCTTATTGATATACCACTTCTCCAATGTGACGCACAATTTTTTAAGGGCCATAAGATCTGTATCGCTCCAATTTTTTTGCATCCTTACCTTCAGGCTATAGGATCTGTCCCTGGAAGGGGGATGCGAGAAGGATGGGACAATACCTCAGACTGAGAGGCCCTTTTAAGGTCCTACCTCTTGGGGGAGGGGTATAAGGGTGAATTTTCTATGGATGGTGGGTTCACCAGGAAACTTTTGAGTGGTAGTTTCCACACCTAGGTTGATAGTGAGTTTGATGTGTTCATTTTGTACTTTAATCATTCAATTCCTAGGTTTGGCCAAGATGAATCTAAATTATTCTATATGCTAATGCTGATTTTTATGGATACAAAAAATATGAATAAATGCTAAACACATAGAATGTGCTGAATGGGACAGAACATACCTGATTCCAGATGTCTGATGAAGATTCTGAGTTTTGTAGCAGTCCAGATCATCTCAACTCGTACATAATCGTCTGAAATTACACCAAATCATCTCAAATCTTAGAAGATCATCTGATATCAGATGAGATCATCGTCAATCTGACGAATTCATTAGACGAATTTGTCAAAAACCTACAATCATAGGAATAGATACAAAATACCAAATATGCAACTGCAAAAGCAAAGGAGAATGATAGAAATAATAGTAAACATGCCTAAATAATATATTCAAATAACAAATAAGAGAAATGCAATAAATTTAATGATTGATTTTAACTTTATCATGCGATTATGCTAAATGAGGTGAACTCCAAGATGCATAAATATAATAACTAAGATAATGTATAAAGAAATGCAGAAAACAATAAAGAGATGCAAACTCTAGACTTTGATTACCCCTAATCTGGACTATAGTCAGGATCGCCTCCAATAATACGAGATCATCTACGCTTCTCAACAGGATCGTCCAAAATCGCTTGGAATCGCTTGCGATGATCCGAGATTGCTTTGACTAAAAAATAGTAAAGTTCCTGCAAGAAAACATGAAATACAGATTGCAAATGATGGTGTGAGGATGCTCTGAGGTGTGTGGAAGTTCAAGGGGTTTAAGTAGAGTTTTAGGCAGAGATTTAGGGGGATAAACTGAGAAAATCTCAGTTTATATAGGATGAGGGAGAGGTTAGGAGGTTGGAGATCATCCCAATTTGGGAGATCTCCAACGGGGGAGACTCTAACTACGTAGAAATGCTTTTTGCCCAAGTTAGAGGAGTTGTTGGAATAGAAGCTAAGTATGAAAATTTGATTTTCGAACGAAATCATTTGGATGTTCTGTTCCAGACGAATTCGTCAGATCTGGGACGATTTCGTCTAATATGCGATGATATCATCCAACGGTCAAAAAAAATCCTAACAATGGCACAGAAAACAAGGGGAGTAGGTAACAGGCGATTAACGGGAAGTTTGAGGTTAAAATTTGAATTTTTATCTTTTTACTAAGGTTTAACTGTGCCAATTTTAGGGTGCTACATTTTACCCCCTCTTTAGTGAATTTTTTGAAGAAAATACATTAAAGACGAGTTCTCATTTTACGAGAAAGCAAAAATGTACTCAATTTTCTAGACAACGATTCTTGGTCGAATCGTACGACTGTTGACTATGGTGCCCCCTCCGTGTTTTTACCCAAATCAAACGTTTGAGGTAAAATCATGGAAAAGCAAAAATAAATAAAAAGAAAGTTGTTGTTTTTAAATAAAATTAAGAAAAATAGGGTAAAACCCTAATTCATTTTTACTGTTCATTTTTACTAGTTTTAGAGCTCTATAGGAAAAATGGTCGAGACAATGCATCGATCGACAAAGGTCCGACGTAGGCTACGGGTAAGGATCTAATCCTAGTAAATTAGGTTTGAATTTAATTTGTGTAATTTTTTTATTTTAAATTTTGACTGTTTGGGGCATCGCGATCATTTTTAGGCCATCAACGACGTCGAGATGAAATCGTCCCTATTTCATCGAAATCATCCCTAGATCATCGATTTTGTCAGAGGGCAAAATAAACGAACTAGGGCGATCCCGTCCAACAAGGGGCAATCCCCAAGTTGTGAAATCGGAGACGATTTCATCCTACAAAGGATGATTTTATCCAATTTGGGACGATATCATCCAATGGTGGACGATATCATCATATTTATGAAATTTTGCTTTGTTTGAAATGCATTTAATTGATTTTAATAATTGGTTTATTAATGAAATTTGTTGTTTTATTGTTTGTTTTGCAGAGGGGATTACTAAAGAGTCAAGAATGGAAATACGGGGGACTAAGAGATGACATAGTCATGCTTGACCAGGCAGAGCGTGATCGACTAGCATAGGTCGGGCTACAACATGTGGCAGAGATGCCATAAGTATCGACGGACATGGGGCTACTGATAGACCTAGTAGAGAGGTGGTATCCGAGGTCATCCTACTTTTGGTTACTGACAGGGGAGATGGATCCCACACAACAAGATGTATGGAGGATTATGAGGATCCCCATACAGGGACGACTGATCACAATTATAGCCAATCAATGCCAGGCTATGACGAGGCTGAGCAGAGACCCGAGATTCACCCTAGAGAAGGGCAGAGTGAACATCGAGTCTCCAAGGCAGATGCCTAGGGCATCTAGGCTAACTCAGGTTTTGGAAAGGGTGGTAGGTGGCTTACTATTGTGCCACCAGAGCGGGTGCAGATTACTATGGCTCCTATCAGATGTGGTCTATGACATGAGAGACCATGGGTATAGGTTTGCATAGGGCAGCTTTGTACTATGCCGCTTGTATAGGATCTTGAATGGGGTCATATACAAGGTAGGCTGATGTTTGGTCTTGACATCGCTACTATAGGTTTGGTGCTGGGAGCACATCACGATGCAAAGGTTGGTAGGGCTCCCATTGATAGGGGTTGATCGGGAGAGACCCCAAGTTTTCTATTGGTGGCTACAAGGGGGGTCATAGCGACGGATAGATCTGTCGATGTCATGGAGGTTGCTAGACAACCTCATCCCAGACCAGATCACTCAGAGGCCATGGCGAGAGCACCTAGGGTGGGTAGAGGATGGCTAGGAGCTGGCTCGCATCAGGCAAGTCTACTGGATGAGGATGGAGCAGGGAGAGGTAGAGCTCCACCGCTATGATCGGGTTCTATGATAGTTTGGTCTACAGTAGGGGATCCCTTCTCTCAAGGATTACGAGTACTCCTAGACTGTCTAGGATAGTACCACACTGAGTGGGGCTCTAAACATGCAGCGGTTCTAGAGTTAGGACACAGATGATGCCCCCATCTAGCTAGTGGATGGTGATGATGCTAGGGTTACTGATGGATATAATTCTTGGTATGCAGGCATCTACCCTCCTTGAATGATGAGGGTATAGGGTCTGATGCATGTTGTTGCGCAATAGATGGGGAGGCGACGTCAGGCTACTATTGAGGTAGCATAGGGTCACGACAGGAGAGAGAAGCGATGATCTCCATAGGAGAGATGCCAGAGGATGGCACGAGCTCCACAAAGACCACAACAAATAGGGAGGAGGGAGGAGGGACTCCCTTATTAGTAGGGGGAGAGACCACCATCACTCGATAAGGGCAAGGGTGTCAAGGTAGGGGAGAGCAACAAGACGGTGGCTCTCTAGGATGAGGTTGCTCGCCTTCGAGCTCAGGTGTAGACACTATAGGATGAGGCTACATGGCTCAAATCTCGAGGTGAAGGAGCGAGCATGCAAGAGTTGGCACGGTCTATGGCTTAGATTGCATTATATCAGGGAGCATACTACCAGATGGTTCCAAAGAGCCAGAGGTTACAGCTTCCAGCTGACATTGTAGGGCCGATTAGGATGGGGTCATTGAGGACATCATCATGATCGATGTCGAGGACCCATGACACAGGGTAGACTTCGATGGGGCCTCCTCCTCCACCTTAGGGTGGGAGAGGAGATGAGGCTAAGAGCTCGAGGGCTTCTCGAGGCTAGACGCTCACTGCACAGAGATTGTATTTATTATTATATATTTTTTGAGAGGATTGAGTATGCCAGGCTATTGATTGTGGCATACCAGTCCAGTTTTGATATGATGTACATAATTTGTTGATATATATATATATATATATATATATATATATATATATATATATATATATATATATATATATATATATATATATATGGTATTTTTGATGATATGACTTGTGTATATGTTGTATGATGCTTTAATGTTGAATTTTGCAATTGATTATTGATGATTCATGTAATTATGTCATTTTATAAATATTATAATTTTATGTCATGTTGTAAAATTTAAATGAAATAATCTGATGTAAACAATTGGTTTTTTTGGTGTGATTGGATGAAAAGTAAAAGGGACTTCTAACAATAATTTCAAAGGACATTGTCGTTGTTATAGACCATTTCATGGAGTCACCACTCACTCGGTCGTCAAGCTAATCCCAGTATAGAAATATTTCTAAAAGTAAAAGAATGCTTAAGAGACTGTCTTAAGACTTTGTGTTGTGATGGTGATGATTTGTTTTCAGATTTTCATAAAAATATTATGCGTGAGATACTAAAAGAAATATGATTTTTCTAGGCATAAATTCCTAAGTGTGATAAAATTTTGAACAATTCCTTAGAAATTATACCATGGTTGCAAAATTGAATGTTGACATAATGACATGAAATAGAATAAGTGTTCGTTCGTTTTAAAGCACAATTGTGTAACATAATGATGTAAGCCATATGTTTGTTTTTTTTTTTAAATGAATGGGAAAATAAAATTAGGACAATGGTTTGCGCTAGGCATAGAATTATAGGTATAGACTTATACCATCATTGCGAAATCCAAAGAAGAAATTGATATTTTAGTTTTATTGCATGATTGATTTTTTATTTTTGATAAACAGAAAATAATAATATACAAACTTGACTTTATTTTCTAGATTTTGTAATAGGTTGTTTAAAAGAATTTTGGATTTTTGAAAACAATGTATGTAATTGTTTTTATACTAAACAGATGTTCTGAAATAAGAATAAAATTTATTCCAAAAGAGTTGCAAAAATATTTTAAATTATCTCAAAGACAAATGTAGATTTGTAAGGAACCCTCATGTGCATATGTGAGTTCATTGTCGATCTTGATTTATCATAATGATAGAGAATCTCTCAAATCCAAATGTGTGTGCAATTGTATTGTTCGTTCAACAATTTTGAGCAAGATAATTTGATACAAGTAATTTGAATTAACCAAATGAGTGTTCGTTGACCATGATTTATATGCATGTAACCGTACCAGACTACTATGTAAGTTAGGTTATCAAGAGCTAGCTAATCCATAAGTTGACATAGGTCTGTACAAAAGGTCACTAATGTGATAGACATATCACCACGCTAGGGATTACCCAAGGCCAAGCGGGTTGGGCACAAACCACCTGTTATGGGGCTTACCTCACAGTTTTCGAATAATTGAGAATTCCAGGGATTCAAGATCATTCACCCTTATTTTCTTTTCAAGGGGTAGGGAAAGGGATTTATTGCATTTTGCTTTTGCCTTTTCTTTTTCTCTTATTTTCTTCTCTCTATTTTTTTTTTTTTGTATTTTGCTTGGAACTTGAGATAATGCTGAAATATTGCTGCGATGGTACAAAATTATATTTTTCTTTTTCTCATTTTCTTTGAATTTTATTTTTATTCCTATGCTAGGGATACTTGCTCGGATTAGCTGTAGAACAAGGGATTTTTATTCTGGGTAGGGGTGAGCTTGTCCTTTTGTCAATTCTCAAAGATTCTAGACCATGTGCATGATAGAATAGCAGGGAAAACTTTTCACTCAAGAAACCACTTTTACTATGTAGCATCATATTGAATTTGCAATGAAATCATTTTAATGTGAAAAGATATATTTGGTTCAAGTAAATAACAAGATCGGTTCTCTATGCTCAAAACTTTATTTAATTCAACTGTGGACTTTGATATAAGAGATTAATAATCATACAAAATAAAATCAAGATATTTATTCATGTGAATGTGAAAGTACAGGATTCCAAATAAATGCTAATTTATCCAAAATAATTGAAAATATAACCGCAATACTTCAAGAATTGACAGGTATGAAAATAAAATATGTTTTTGAAGATTTTGACGATTTTGATGTTTTTATATTTTGATTTTGATTGATGAATTGCAAGAAGAAATACTATTAGTGTTTTTTTTTTAATTTTACTAAAATGAAACAATATGCAAAATACACAATATATATAAATGATGAAAAAGGACCAAATGTTATGCATAATAACGCTTAAGATGCATAATTTTCATAGGTTATTTAAGATATTTCCCCTCTAAGGTAGCTAATCGATATGCTTCCGATCCAAATTTAGCAGTGATGAAATATGGTCCGAGCTAGTTGGGCTCAAATTTACCTTTAAGGTCTTTAGTTGCATTAGTATTTTTCTGATTTTATTTTAAGACAAAGTTGTCGATCTCAAAGGATCACTGATGAAATTTCTTGAGGTATGCTTGTTTAAGCTTGTTTTGGTAGGCACGAAGATGCTCCAAAGCATTGATGCACTTCTCATCTTGGAGTTCCAGCTGACTAAGTCTGCCAGCAACATATTCATCTCCTACTTCAGTATCTTGAAGTAGTAGAGCCAAAGAAGGAACTTCTAATTCAAAGGAAAAAACTGCTTTAGCGCCATAGACCAAAACAAATGGGGAAGTGCCTATGGGAGTACAAACGCTAGTTCGATAAGCCCACAAAGCAGGACATAATTGAATATGCCAATCTCGGCCAGATTTGTTGACCAGTATTTTAAGGATTTTGATTAATGTTTTATTAGATGCTTCTGCTTGGCCATTACCCTGAGGATAATAGGGAGTAGACCAATGACATTGAATTTTATACTTTTGACATAATTTCTTAACATCTTTATTTTTAAAACAAGTTCCATTATCTAAGATGAGATTTGTAGGGATTTCGAACCTACAAATAATTTGATTAAAAATAAACTTGGAAACTTGGGTTCCAGTGCAAGAAGCTAATGGCATAGCTTCAACCCACTTTGTGAAATACTCAGTGGCAGTTATGATAAATTTGTGTCTATCAGATGACACAGGGTTGATTTTTCCAATGATGTCTAAGCCCCATTTTGAAAAGGGCCAAGGAGATGAAATAGACTGTAGCTCTTGTGTAGGTGCATGGACAAGGTTAGCATGTTTCTGGCACTTGTTGCAATGATGCACATAAGCATGTGCATCATTCTCCATGGTAGGCCAAAAATATCCTATCCTAAGGAGCTTCTTAGCAATGGCACTACCACTAAAATGCCCCCCACAAGATCCATTGTGGGCTTCACTCAAAGTTGATCTAGATTCTGCTAGATTCAAACATCTCAGTAAGATGCCTTCAAAAGATCTCCTATACAAGGTATTACCAATAATCATGAAGTGACTTGCTCGTCTACGTAATAACCTGTGTTGGTTTCTATTACAACCTTCAGGAAAGTTCCCATTTTGAATAAAATTAAATAGATCAGTGTACCAATGTTCAGGAGTAGTTTCGTTGATTAGAAACACATCCAAAGGTTCTGAGCATGATTTGGTTGAAGTGAGTTCTTGGAGTCGACAAATAATTATGGTAGCATATTCGTCATCTAACTCCAAGGGAAAAAGATATGCAGCTGCAGCCATAGCGTCAGCCGCACGGTTGTTAGTTCGAGGAATAACTTCCAAGGTAACTTGATCAAACAAAGATAATAATTGTAAGACGTATGCTTTGTATGGATGCAATTTATCATCTCAGGTTTGATAAACATCATTGATTTTATTTATGACAAGTTGAGAGTCACCAAAAACAAATATATTTTTAACTTGTAGTGCTAAAGCAGCTCGTAATCCAAGGATAAGAGCTTCATATTTAGTAGTGTTATTAGTACAAGTAAATGTTAGTTTGAAGGACAGAGGTATAAGATGTTTTTGTGGAGATATTAAAATAATACCTACACCAGCACCACTCATACATCGAGCTCCATCAAAGTATAGGGACCATTGCTCTGGATGGTCTGCCTCTATTTTAAGGCATTCATCAGGAAACTCAATGATGAGGGGATGGGTAGACTCTAAGGATGCAGCGGCTAATTTATCTGCTATGATTTGACCTTTAAAAAACTTATGTCCTATGAGTTCAAACTTGCTTAGCACAATAACCCACTTTGCTGTACGACCAGATAAGTACGGTCGACTCATGAGATATCGCAAAGGGTCAAATTTAGCAATAACATATGTTTTATGGCTGAGCATATAATGTCATAGTTTCTGTGTAGAAAATACAACTGCTAGACATAACTTCTCTAATACGATATAGCGAGTTTCATAACCGATTAAGGTTCTACTAATGTAATAATTATCATGTTTTTTCTTCTCATCATCAAGTTGAGCTAACATAGCTCCTAAGGCAAAATCAGAAGCAAAAATGTAAAAAATAAATGGACGATCAGATCTAGGTGGTGAAAGCACTAGTGGTTTAAGGAGATATTGTTTGAGGAGTTTGAATGCTTCCTAACATTCATCGTCCCAATGAAAAGAGACATATTTCTTAAGAAGCTTAAGAAAAGGTCTGATTTTGTCTACCAACTTATCAATAAAGCGGCGAATAGCTTGAAGCTTACCTTGTAGACTTCGTAATTCTGATATATTTGTGGGTGCGGGCATATCAGTGATAGCCATGATCTTGAGAGGGTCAATTTCAATGCCACGTAAAGAAACTATAACCCCTAATAATTTACCGAACTTAACTTTGAATATACATTTAGCTGGATTCAATCGGATAAGATACTCCCTTAACCGATCAAATACTTTTCTCAAGTCATCTAAATGATCATCTTCTTTGATGGAATGAACTATAATATCATATACATAATCATGTAGAATATTATGCAGCATATCATGAAAGATATAAGTCATAGCACGTTGATAAGTTGCACCTGCATTCTTTAAACCGAATGGCATCACTTTCCAACAAAAGGTCCCCCAAGGGGTAATAAAGGTTGTTTTAGCCTGATATTCAAGAGCTATCCTGATCTTATTATAACTGTAAAATCCATCCATTAGGGATATCATTCCACTCCTAGCAGTAAATTCAATGATCTGATCCATGTTGGGAAGAGGAAAATCATCTTTAGGGCATGCAACATTAATATCTCTGAAGTCTGTTCAAACCCTAACTTTAGTGGCTTCTTTCTTAGTTACTGGAACTACATTTGAGATCCATTCAGCATAATCAATGGCTTGTATAAAAATAAATTTTAAGATTTTTTCTAATTCCCCTTTGACTAGTAAGGCCACTTGAGGATGCATTTTTCTAAGTTTATGTTTAACAGGTTTAGCATCCGGATGGACTACTAGGTGATGCATAACTATAGAAGGGTCTAATCCTGGCATATCTTCATATGTCCAAGCAAAGACGTCTTCATATTTTTTAAGGAATGCAATGTATTTATATTGTTTTTCTTGACTCAATTCTGATCCAATATTGATTATGTGAGGGTTATCTTTGGTTCCAATGTTAATTTTTATGATGTTTTCTACTTCCATGTGTAGATCTCTCTCAAAATTAGGTGGGGCGGGTGAAACGCCTAATTCTTGTAATTCTTCCAAGGTTAGCTTGGATAATTCATCTTTAGGAGTCGTGGCCTCAAGCTGGGCTATACTAGGTATAGAGCCATCGAAATAAAATCTGTTATGTAACAATTCCTCAATGGAGACATCATGAAAGATATCCCCCTCCAACTCATCGTCGGATTCGAAAATCATCTTAGGGTAAGCTATGGATAACATATTACATGTAAGAGGCTTATTCATTAAATGCAAGACATCTCGTTTATCCAGATAATCTTGGTAACATATGAGGTGGTCATCATCCTCAAATGGGAAGGGCTGACCTTTACTAGGAAATAGGCCCACACCACATCGGCAGGCCACGTTTCTACCTCAAAATGTTCTTTCATACCATTCTGGAAAGGTCCCAAACCTTTCCCTTTATATCCCAATTTAAGTATTATAGTCTTAGCTTTAATATACTCAATAGCAAAATAACATCTAGCATATCCATCACAATGTGTCTTGATGTTTCTAGGTATTCTTCCCCAGTCATATCTCTTATAAATAAAAGCACAACTCCCAACTTGGTAAATACTTCCCATAGGCTGTGGGAGGCCCAAGGTACGAGGAGAGGGTGGGAGTTTATTTAAAATAAGGGAATCTTGCATGGTAGTGTTTGTTTTTTCTGATATAAGAATTTTAGATAAATCGGGTAAGAGCTCATCAGTAAGAGCATAAGAGGTAGAAGGAACATTTCCTACATCATCGGATGTGGAAAGTATGCCTGTAGTGGATGTAGATGTTATATAGGTATCAATGGATGAGTCTATAGGTATGGAATTTATAGGAGTAAAACAAGAAGCATTGGTTGTGGTTTTAGAATCTTTTTGAGGTCCTAATGTGGTTTGTTCGGAAGATGGTTGAGCTATATGTAGAGGTGTAGTTGATGGGGAAAAATTAGATGATGTTATGGGTGTGTGTTTCACATGTTTAGATGGTTGATGAGAATTAGGATGTGTGGATGATAGAGTAGGGCAAAATTGAACTCCAACAGGTTCTGCCAAAGCACACATATCAAAGGGTCTAGGATGACCATGAATGGTAACCAACTGATTTTTAAATTTGAATTTAACACACTGATGTAAAGTGGAGGGAACAACTCGCATCGCATTGATCCAAGTGCGACCCAAAATTATATTGTACGATGCAAGGCAATGTACAATAAACACGGTCATGTCTAAGGTTCTCGGACCAACTTGCAAGGGGATAGTAATAACTCCACAAGTTTCTTGTGTTTCGTCATTGAAGGCTTTTATGATCATATCAGTTCTTTTCATTTCGTCACTTCTAAACCCAAATCTTTGGTAGAAGTCAAAAGTGCATATGTTTAAAGATGAACCATTATCAATCAAGACTCGTTTAACTACTACATCCCCAATTAGGGCAGTAATATATAAGGGGTTATCCTTATGTAAACTATGTTGTGGTATATCTCTATCCCGGAAGTCAATACAATTGACTTCTCAAGTTATGATAGTATTGGACATGGCTTCAGGTTGAATATTTTGTGGTACCATCATTTGGCTTAATGTGAGCATTAATTCATCCCTATGGGTAGGAGAAGATCTTAAAAGTTCCAAAAGGGAAATTCTAGCTGTAGTATTTGATAATTGTTCATTAATATTATAAGGAGGCTTAGGTTGAACATTAGGCACATGATTCCCTTTATTGGGTTTTTTTAAAACAAATGGAGCTGATCCATCATTTTGAGTTTGATCCTGTTGAGAGTTTTGAGCCTGTTGTCTAGTAACGTCTTCGATGGTACCTACAATATTATTTTGTGGATGATGAATGGGCCTTGGTCTAGCATTTATGGCTTTTTCATTAGAAAGTAATTGGTGAGAAGATGGTCTAGTAGTGACTCTTCTAGGAAATGGTTCTTCTAGAACCATAGAACTTGTGATAGGTTGAATAGGATCTAATTCATCTTCAGAACTATTTGATTGATTTGAGGTGATTTCCATGTCACTTTTAGTCTCATATTCAGTATCACTAAGATCAGGGGTCTAAATATTATATAGAGGTCTGGTCGTAACCATGGATAAAGTTGTTTCAAATACTTCCACATCATGAGTAGGTGAATGTCCACTAATAGTTCCTACATATCGGGTAGGAGGGGGAACATTATGATGCTCAATTTGATTAGCCACCTCTTTACCATGCTTTGGTAAAGGATGTTGAAATATGTCCAATGATTGATTGGCATTCGATTCTTGATTTTGGGGGATGTTCTTTTGAGCATTATTAGAAGGATTTTTTTTAGGTTGAAAGGCTTGCACCTCCATCTCATTGTTATCAATCAGGTCTTGTATTTTATGTTTTAATATTTTACAAGAGTTGGTAGCGTGTCTAGGCCCTCTATGGAAATCACAATGTAAATCAGCTCTGTATCCGGGTATAGTTGGATCAGGTTCCCGAATATTTGGTAATTGAATCAAACTTTGTGCTAATAGTTATGGGAGAATGGTTGATAAAGGTTGATTTAACCTAGTAAATTCTCGAGGTGGTTTATCAGGAGGTTTCAATATGAATTTCTCTGTTGTTTTGCAGTATTAATATTGGCAACGTTTCTGCTATCAGTGACTCCATCACCCACAACTTGTTTATGTTTATATTGATTTCTAGATGTTTTCTCATCATCTTTCTTTTTAAGCTGACCTCTCCTAATAAGAGCATATTCTAATCTTTGGGATAAGTCTATAGCTTGATCGAAGGTGGTCAAGGTAGTAGTTGATAATTCATAGGATAGTTGTTCTTGTAAATTATTGATAAAGATATCCAACATTTCCCGATAAGGTAACACAAAGTGTAATTTTCCTATCAACTGCCTCCATCAAGCTAAGAATTCAGCAAAACACTCATATTTGTCTTGTTTTAGGTTGTACAAATCTTTAATGGTTACATGCCTTTCAATATAGGCACTAAATTGATGCATAAAAGACTCGACGGTTTCTTCGAAATTCCTCAAAGAATGAGTGGGTAGTTGATAATACCATTCCAATGCCATCCCTCCTAAACTTTTCGGGAACATCTTTAGTAATAACAAGTCATCATGTGATATATCATGACATGCTATCCTAAACATATGAAGATGCTCTATGGGATCTTCAGTTCCTTTGTATATAGGTAGGACAGGCATAGGAAAGTATTTGGGATATGGTTGTGCTACAACTATAGGATCTAGAGGCTGACTACACATCTATCGATAATTGTACAAGGGACGATAGGGATCTATCTGGTCCATGCGGGAGACTAACTGTTTCACCATGGCTTCCAGATTACCAAGTTGCCCACCATATTGGTTTGGTGGTACATGAGCATGGGATTTGTGAGCATATGCTGGCATGACATAAGGATTAGATGCTATATTGGTATTATGCAAATGGTTGGTAGGAAGAGTATTATGAAGAAGATTTGTTGTAGCATTATGTTGTATCCCAGATTGTTGGAAATTGGTATTTGGTTTTGTTTTAGGATTTTGTTGATTTTAGGTATATTGATCAATAGCTTGGCGAAATAGAGCAATGAATGAAGGTTTCTTTTGTGTGGTAATAACCCTAGGCTTGGTAACAGGCACTCTAGGTGGTTGGGTAACCTGTTGTTGTTGCGTGTTCTAGATTATAGCGGCCATATCCAAATTGGATGGTCCAGCTTGATCACTTTCTTGATCAATGAAGGACAAAGGATTAGTGCGTGTGTGATATATGTCTTCTAGGGTTGCTTGAGTGTCACTAATTTGATCTTTATCCATATGGACTGCTCTATTAAGAGTGCCAATATTAGTATTGAGGAACTTCCAGAAATGTTCCATGTTCTCAAAAGTAATAGCTCCTTCTGGAGATATTTTAGGGGATGAGGATCCTTCCTCTCTATCATTTTATTTTTGTTCATTTCCTATAGCAAATTCTTCTTCTTGTTGGTCAAAGGTTCCTTCTTCCTGAATTGGGTCTTTAGGAAGGACATTTGGGTTATTTCCTAGTTTTCCTAACCAATCTTCTTCTACTTCAGTCTGTTTTCCATTCCTAAGTCTAGTCATTATGTCTAAATTTAGATTTTAGCAAATATATATTAATATATTTGCAACAAATTTAGGAGGTAGATATATTTTAATTATATACCTACTATAATACTTAAAAGAAAATGTTTTGATTTTTGTTATGATTTTGTTTTGTTTTTATTTTATTTTATTTTTTATTTTTTGTTTTTTTTGTTTTGTTTTATGCTTATAAAGACAACAAACAATACACTAAATGCAAGAAATAACAATAATAAAAGAATAACTTAGTTTTCTATAAATAGTTTATAGATGTCATTGATAGGATCAAGTTCATTAGGAGTCATGAAATGCTCCTCTTCAAATTGGAAATGGTTTTTCAAGAACTTGATAAAGTGTGCTATAGTGATATTATCTGTTTCAGACTTTGACTGGTAGAAATAAAGTTCATGGCAATACTCTCGATATAACACAGCTCTAGGAAATCTATTCCATATTTATCTATCCATAAGAACGACCTCTTGATCCTCTATATGAGATAGAAATTTATGTACTACAACTGCATTCTCAAGGTATTCCTCAAAGGTGTACAACTCAAGACACAAGGGCTCTTTTATCTACTAACCACCTATGGCAAGCTCTCTGAAGTTCATAATATAAGGTCACTTGATCAGGATCCAGGATTCTATCTAGGACAAACCTCTTAATTTGCCTAAGTTCTATTGCCCTAGACCCAATGATACCCAATCTCCTATCAAGTTCGTCCCACAAAGGTGGAATCCTATTTGTTTGAGGTACTATAAGCACAGAAGTAATCTCTATAGCTGCTAATTGATTCTCAACATTAATGGTGATAGCTCATATTTTATTATAATCTACCATATAAATATGATATGCAATCTTTGATTCTAAATGCATTTATGTTTTTTTTTTTTTGGATTACTTTCAAAAGGTTTTTAGTTTATCACGTCGGGTTCACAAAAATGTATTGCTCCAAATTTTTCGCATCCTTACCTTCAGGATATAGGATCCACGCTCATAAGGGGGATGCGAGAAGTATGGGACAATACCTCGGAATGAGAGGCCCTTTGAAGGTCCCGCCTCTCGGGGGAGGGGTATAAAGGTGAATTTTTGACGGATGGTGGGTTCACCAGGAAAATTTTGAGTGGCAGTTTCCACACCTAGGTTGATAGTGGATTTGATGTGTTCATTTTGTACTTTAATCATTCAATTCCTAGGTTTGGCCAAGATGAATCTAAACTATTCTATATGCTAATGCTGATTTTTATGGATATAGAAAATATGAATAAATGCTAAACACAGAGAATGTGCTGAATGGGATAGAACATACCTGATTCCGAATGTTTGATGAAGATTCTAAGTTTTGTAGCAGTCCAGATTGTCTCAACTTGTACGTAATCATCTGAAATTACATCGAATCATCTCAAATCTCAGACGATCATCTGAGATCAGACGAGATCATCGTCAATCTGACGAATTTGTTAGACGAATTCATCAGAAACCTACAATCATAGGAATAGATACAAAATACCAAATATGCAACTGCAAAAGCAAAGGAGAATGATAGAAATAATAGTAAACATGCCTAAATAATAGATTCAAATAACAAATAAGAGAAATGCAGTAAATTTAATGATTTATTTTAACTTTATCATGCGGTTATGCTAAATGAGGTGAACTCCAAGATGCATAAATATAATAACTAAGATAATGTATAAAGAAATGCAAAAAAAAAAAAGAGATGCAAACTCTGGACTCTGATTGCCCCCAATATAGACTATAGTCGAGATTGCCTCCAATCGTACAAGATCATCTATGCTCCTCAACAAGATCGTCCAAAATCGCTTGGAATCGCTTGCGACGATCTGAGCTTGCTTCGACTAAAAAGCAGTAAAGTTCCTACAAGAAAACATGAAATACAGAATGCAAATGATGGTGTGAGGATGCTCTGAGGTGCGTGGAAGTTCAGGGGGTTTAAGTAGAGTTTTAGGTAGAGATTCAGGGGGATAAACTAAGAAAATATCATTTTATATAGGATTAGGGAGAGGTTAGGAGGTTGGAGATCATCCCAATTTGGGAGATCTCCAACAGGGGAGATTCTAACTTTGCAGACACACTTTCTGCCCAGGTTAGAGGAGTTTTTGGAACAGAAGCTAAGTATGAAAATTCAGTTTTGGGACGAAATCGTCTGGACGTCTGTTCCAGACGAATTCGTCGATCTAGGATGATTTCATCTAATCTACGACGATATCATCCAACTGTCAAAACAAATCCTAAAAATGGCATGGAAAACAAGGGGAGCGGGTAACAGGCGGTTAACGGGCAGTTTAAGGTTAAAATTTGAATTTTTATCTTTTTACTAAGGTTTAACCGTGTCAATTTTAGGGTGCTACAAAATCATGGAGCCAACTTTTGACTGGTCTTGATCTTTAATGACAACTTTTTGTAGGGTTGAAAATGCAGGAACACCATATCACCTGTATTAAATTATATTTCCTAATGGTGTGAGTCTTGCTACTGCTTCATACAATTTTGTGCTTGGACCAATTTTGTCTTTGAGAATGTTGAGCATTGACTATCGGTGTTGGAACCAATCATCTACTTGAGCCACTTTGGAAGAACCTAGTACATAATCTGCTATTATTGGTGGTTTAACTCCATACAATGCTTCAAATGGAGACATCTTAGTGGAATAGTGGTACAAAGTGTATTACCACCATTCTACCAAGGAAATCCAATAACTCCATTGATATTGTTTATCCTGAATAAAACATCTTATATAGGTACCCAAATATTTGTTAACTACCTTAGTTTGACCATTTGTTTGTGGATGGTATGCATAAGACATATTCAATTTGGTAATGCTAAGATGAAATAATTCTTTCCAAAAATTGCTAGTAAAGATGGGATCATGATCACTTACAATATTTTTTGGCATTCCATGCAATTTGAAAATTGAGTCAATAAATACCTTAGCCACTTTGCTTACTGAAAATGGATGTTGTAGAGCCTGGAAATGAGCATATTTGGAGAGGCGATCTACTACCATGAAAATTATTGTTTTAACTTCTAATTTAGGAAGACCTTCAATAAAATACATTGAAATATGTTCCCACTAACGATCTGGAATGGGTAATGGTTGAAGCAAACCTGGTGATTTGACTATTTTGCCCTTATTATGTTGGCATACTTCACATTCAGCCACCCATTATTTGAATTCTGCTTTTAATCCTTTCCAAAAAAATGATTGTTTTATCCGCATATAGGTTTTCAAAAAACTTGAATGTCCTTCTTATGGAGAAGCATGTGATTCATCTAGAATCCTTGACTTGATTGTAGAACTGTATGGAATATAAATGTGATTGTTTCTTCTTAACACATTTTCCTCATAGGAAAAAAGAGGATGCTTGGATGAAACCAACAACAAATCCTAAATTATTTGAGTAGTTTCTATATTGGACAACCATTCTTCTTGTATCTGAGATACCCATTGGGAACAAGGGCCTGAAATAGCATTAATAACAACTTCATCTTCATATTTTCGTAATAATGCATCTACTACCATGTTTTATTTCCCTTTCTTATACTCAATAATGAAATCATATCCTAATATTTTTGTTAACCACTTGTTTTTTCTGGATAAGAAAATCATTGTTCTAGAAAGTGCTTAAGACTACTATGATATGTTTTAATAATGAAGTGACTACTGATTAAGTAGTGTCTCCATTTATCCACTACATGTAAAATAGCCAACATTTCTTTCTCATATATGGATCTTCCCATAAAAAAATCCAAAAGTTATTTACTTTCGAATGCCAAGGGATGACCTTCCTACATTAATACTACCCCAATACCCATTCCTGAAACATCACATTTCATCATAAATGGTTTGTGAAAATCTGGAGTTACCAAAACTGGAGTAGTACACAGCTTATTTGAGAGCTTCAAAGTGTTGGCAATTTTGGGTACTTTGGGTACATTGCCCTTGCTCAAGTGTATAAGTTGTCATTGATGTCAAGAAGCTCTTGAAGGATTTTGGTTTGATGTCAAATAACTTGTTTTGATGAAGGTTCGACATGACAGTTTCAAAGGTCTTTTGTTAACCCCAAGTTGGCAGGTTTAAAGATTTCAGGTGGATGCATTAATTTAATGCAATTGGGTCCAGGAGGAAATATTTATTTAAATAATTAAAAACCTTGCTAAGGTTCCCTTTAATTATTTTTAAATAAATATTAATTTATGGTTTGCAATGGGTTCTCCTAATCCATGGCGCAAATGTCTAGGTGGGCACTATGTTTTAAACTCGGTGGGCGCTAGCCCAAGACCTCCGTCGACGTGGTAAACTCCCCGCCGACGTCGAAGAGCTCATGGCAAGGATTCATATTAATACCCCTCGATGAAAACAAAGATAAATCCCATCCGATTTTTGAAGAGTTGCTCGTTGATCGCTTTTGTGTCTTCACCGGTTTTCGTAATCCATTGATCGTTTGTGTGTCTTCGCCGGTTTTCGTAATCCGCTGATCGTTTGTGTCTTCGCCATTTTTGTAATCCGTTGTTCATTCATTTGTCTCACCGTTTATCGAATCCACCGTATAGCTTGTCGTCTGCGAGTTCGCGTCAGAAGGAAGGGAGGACTGTGTTTTATTTTTCCTGACGTAGAAGGGACAAGTGTAACAGCATGAGGTTTTAACCTCACCGGGTGCCTTTGGCACACCGGTAGCGGCTAGGCTATTGGCGCGCTACCCGAACGGGAGGTTCCGCGTTCGAATCACGCAGAAGGGTTTTTCGTCGTGGACACAGCGGGTGGTGTTAGATTTCGGGCGCAAATTTCTCCAAAGCGATTTTTGATGTTGGCTAAGGTATTTTCGAAATTAATCTTTTGCTAAGTGTATGTTGCGGATGGAGGAAGTTTGTTAAAAGAAAAACAGCTTAGGAGTTATAAGGAGTTTCAAAGCTTGTTGTTATTTTGATAAAAGATTATTTTGAAAGTGTTGTTGAAATATCTTATTGCATTCTTATGAGAGATAAAGTTTATTTTTTGATAAGACTATAAGGGAGAAATAAGGTGTATAATGGATAAATTTTTCTTGTAATGTTGAGAGTGCTTTTGGTTGATTATGGAAATGAAAGCATGATGTGTTAAGGTTAATTGCTTCTTGTGTGAAAGTATGAAACCTTAAGTGGACAGCTTTGAGATTGACATTTGCTTTCATTAAGTTGGTTATAATCAAGCTATTCTTTACTTGGTTAAAGTGTTGGGCTTACTCCTTTGTTGATGAATTGAAAAGTTGTTTTATGCTATTGTGAGTTGAGTTGGTGGATGCTTTTGTTCAAACAATATTGGAGAGAAAAGGAGTTCTACTTGTTTCCTTTTCGATGTTGATTGTGAAATGCTTCAAGGTTGTGTTTTGAGCTGAATGGTGTTGATTGAACCTTGTTTGATGAGCATTGTTGTTGAAGCCCTATTTGATGGTGAAAAGAACATGAGTATCATTGTTATGTGATTCTTTGCATAGTTGGCAATTGTTGGGGTTTCATGTTCTTGAAAGAAAGCATTCTATCCTATCCATTTCAGATATTGAGTTGAGTTTTCAGATTTGAGATTGAGTTTGAGCTGAGTTGATTTGAGTTGAATTTTGAGATTGGGAGTTGAGTATAGAACATATTGAGTCTCTAACAATTCTCTTTATGCTTCTATGAGTTTGAAAAATCACATTGGGTCTCTAACAATTCACCTTGTGATTTCCTACTAAGAAAGTTTTTCTTGGTGAGCTTGTGGGGTTGGGGGGGGGGGGGGGGTTGGGGGGGGGGGGGTGGGGAGTTTTTGGACAGGTTTCGGTGGGGACTTGTGAGCAGATTTGGACAGGTCCTAGCAGAGGACTTGTGAGCTGAGTTTGTTAGTTCTATCAGAGAACTTGAGGACAGAGGAGCATTGGTTCTTTGAGAAGAACCTGAGGACAGATTTGGCAAGTCTTTGAGAAGGCTTGTATGTAGAGGATTGATTTGTTCAAGTGTTGGACAGATCTGACAGACAGAGGAAGACTTGTACTAGACCGACTGACTATGTTTGGTACAGGTTGCTGAGCTGCTGTGGACGTGATCATAGAAGGCAGAGGTCTCTTAGGCTAAGCATTGAGGACAGGAGGTCTTCGGTGGAAAGGAGTTCCACGTGTTGGCAAGAGGTAGAGGCAGTTGATCTTCTGAGGGATCATTTCCAGAGTAGAGGGGAAGGTATCTCCTTTGAGCAGAGGCTCATAAACATTGTAATTGGGAAGGATTCCCAAAGAACTTTGAGGAAATTTTTAGAGAAAAGTTTTGTGGACGTAGCCCAACCATTTTGGGTGAACCACGTTAAAAATGGGTCTTCAATGTGTGATGCTTTCTGTCTTGATTAATGTTGTGTTGATGTCACTGCTATCTAAAGTTAAAATTATTAATTGGTTAAGTCTTATACTGTTCACCCCCCCTCTCAGTATAAGTCCATGTTCTTCAATTGGTATCAGAGCCGGTCTCTCCAGAAAGAGCCTAACAGCTTGGAGAAGGATCTATTAGAGGAACATACAGATTCAGAAAGAGATGAAGAGGTTGAGTTCGATCTCAAAGGTGAATTCTTCTTGGCTTTAAGAAAGCTTGAGAAATTCAGGGAAGAGAATTCTGTTCTCAAGCATCAATGTCAGGAAGAAGAGATAGCAAGATCAGAATTGTCTCAAAGTGTTATAGACTTCAAAATTCTAGCTGAAGAAGGGAAGAAGGTTGAACAGGTTCTGACAGAGGCTCTCAAAGGAAAGGAAGTTGATTGCGAGAAACTAGAAGAAGAGGTTATGTCTCTTAGAGTGAAGTTGGAACAGTTGGCTCTCAGATAGAATACTCCGTGTGAAAAGCAAAAGAAGGATGGTATCACCATTCATGAAACAGGGTCTTCGAGCAAGATCAATCTTCATCCTGAAGAGCGGTGGATTCCAGTTGGTCACAAGAAGAACAATCATCCAAGGCATCAAAACAGGTTACATAATACTTTCCATGGCTATTGTTTTTCTTGCAAGAAATTTGGTCACAAAGCTATGCATTGCAATAAGTCTTTGAATAGCCATAGTAAGGAAAATGTTAACTCTTTTGCACCTCTTATGAATAAAAATGTCATGTGTTACAAGTGCAAGAATTTTGGGCATATAGCAAGAATGTGCAGTTTGGATAGATCTAGCCTTGAGTTCACTAAAAAGAGAAATGAGATCAAATCTAAGTCAATGATAGCTCAAACTGCTCTTCATGCTCAAGACAAAGTAGAGAAATGGTATCTTGATAGTGGTTGTTCAAAACATATGACTGGTGAAAAGGAAAAGTTTTTGGTCTTAAAAGAAACAAACAGAGGAACAGTCAGTTTTGGAGATAACAAGTCAGCTAAAATCTGTGGTAAAGGGACTCTTAGTTTGGATGGGAAATCCAAAACAGAAAATGTGCTTTATGTAGAAGGCCTAAGACATAATCTTCTAAGTGTGAGTCAACTTTGTGATCAAGGGCACATAGTATCTTTCTTTTCAGATAGATGTGAGATAAGTAAAGAAAAAAATGGAAAACTCATTGCTAGTGCTACAAGGACTCCAAACAATCTTTACATGCTAAGTGAGATAAAAAAGGAAAAGTGTTTTCTAACTCAAGAAGATGAGAGTTGGCTATGGCATAAAATATTGGGGCATTTGAGCTTTGATAATCTTGTCAATATTAGTAACAAGGAAGAAGTTAGAGACTTGCCCAAAATAAAAAGGCCCCATAACATCATTTGCGGTCCTTGTCAACATGGAAAACAGACCAGAACCAGTTTCAAATCAAAAGGGTATACTTCTTCAAAACCATTGGATCTTATTCATACTGATTTATGTGGCCCTACCAGAACTCGGAGCATTCGGGGAGAAAGCTACTTCATGTTGTTTATAGATGATTATTCTAGAATGACTTGGGTTACTTTTCTCAAAGAAAAATCTGAAGCTTTTGAAAAATTTAAAGCTTTCAAAGAAATGATTGAAAATGAGACCGACAAGAGAATCAAATGCTTAAGATCAGATAGAGGAGGAGAGTTCACTTCAAATGAATTTGTGGAATACTGTGAGCAACAAGGAATCAAAAGAGAATATTCAACAGCAAGAACTCCTCAACAAAATGGAGTAGTTGAAAGGAAAAATAGAACTATTGAAAATATGGCTAGAGCTATGTTAAATGAGTCAAAACTTTCAGATGGCTTTTGGAAAGAGGCAGTCAGTACAACAATCTACATTATCACCAGGGCCCAACTTAGAGTCAATCATCATAAAACTCCTTATGAGTTGTGGAAAGGAAGACCAGCTACAGTAAAATACTTCAAAGTGTTTGGGAGTAAGTGCTTCATCAAAAGGGAAGATCAGAATTTGGGTAAGTTTGATCCTAGGTGTGATGAGGGAATCTTTCTTGGATATTCCAATAGAAGCAAGGCCTACAGATGCTTCAACAAAAGAACTCATACAGTTGTAGAGAGCATAAATGTAACAGTTGATGAAAAGACAGGGATAAGAGAACCAGTCAAGGAACTCAGTGATGAAATTTGTCAAGAAGAATTCAGAGAGGTTTCAGATGAAGAAGAGGAAAGACAACAACTGCTTCCCAAAACTCCTTCACGATATGTTCAGAAACATCATCCCAAATATTTGATCATTGGTGATCCAAATAGTAGGCAAACAAGAAGAAGAGTCATTCCTTCACATGATTCTACAAATGTTTCATTATTATCTCAGATTGAGCCAAAATATTTCAGTGAAGCTTGTGCAGATAAGTTTTGGGTAAAAGCAATGGATGAAGAGCTAAATCAAATAGAGAAAAGTGAAACTTGGGAATTGGTTCCAAGACCTAAGGACAAGAATGTCATTGGCACAAAATGGATATTCAGAAATAAACTCAATGAGGATGGAAATATTGTCAGAAACAAAGCTAGGTTAGTCCGCAAAGGTTATGCTCAAGTAGAAGGTGTTGATTTCGAAGAGACGTTTGCTCCTGTTGCTCGTCTTGAAGCTATCGGAATGTTTTTGGCCCTTTCCAGCTTCAAATCATTCAAGGTATATCAAATGGATGTAAAGTCAGCTTTTCTAAATGGGGTGTTGGTAGAAGAAGTCTACATAGAACAGCCAGAAGGAGTGTCTCTCTCAGAATAGTCAGACTATGTGTGTAAACTAAAAAAGGCCTTGTATGGGTTAAAGCAAGCACCTAGGGCTTGGTACTCAAGACTTGACAGGTATCTTCATGAGCAAGGTTTCAGGAAAGGTGTGGCAGATAGCAATTTGTATATTAAGGATGAAGGTGATGATATGTTGATTATGGTTGTCTATGTTGATGATATTATTTTTGGGGGAAATAATACTCAGATGTGCAAAGATTTTGCTAACACCATGCAGAAGGAATTTGAGATGTCTATGATTGGAGAGCTGTCATTATTTTTAGGTCTTCAGATTGCTCAATCAAAAGATGGTGTATTTCTCTCTCAAGGGAAGTATATCAAAGAAATGTTGAAGAAATTTGGGATGATGGACAACAAACCAGTATGTACTCCAATGATTACAGGGTGCAAGATGAGTAAAGATGATGAATCTCCAGTGGTAGATCAAAAGTTGTACAGATCAATGATTGGCAGTTTATTATATGTTACAACTACCAGACCAGATATCATGCAGGCAGTTGGGTTAGTAGCAAGATTTCAGGCAGCTCCTAAATATTCTCATGTTATAGCAGTTAAGAGGATATTCAGATATCTGAAGGGCACTATGGACTTTGGGCTTTGGTATCCCAAAGGTGATGATTTCATTCTCACAGCTTATATAGATGCAGACTGGGCAGGCAGTATTGATGACAGGAAAAGCACTAGTGGTGGAGCATTCTTTCTGGGAAAGAGTTTGGTTTCTTGGCTAAGTAAGAAACAACCTTCAGTTTCCTTATCTACAGCAGAGGCTGAATACATAGCAAGAGTGGTTGGGTGTACACAGGTTTTATGGATGAAAACCACCTTGGAGGATTTCAAAGTCAAGCATGAACAACCCATCTCCATACTTTGTGATAATACAAGTGCCATAAGTATTTCCAAAAATCCGGTAATGCACTCAAGGACAAAGCATATTTCCATCAAGTATCACTTTCTAAGGGAGAAAGTGCAAGACAAGCAGGTCAAGGTAGAGTATGTGTCTACTAAAGAGCAGATTGCAGATATCTTCACCAAACCTCTTCCAAGAGATACGTTTGAGTATCTAAGGGAGAAATTGGGAGTTGTACTCCCACCCCAGAATTAATTACCTCATCAGGAGGTGGGGGAGGGACTAAGCTAAGAGGCTCATTCTTAGTCCCGAGCCCCAAAGGTGGCCCTTTGCCATTGATGACAAAGGGGGAGAGATATGAGTAAGGGGGAGAGCTTCAAAGTGAAGAGGAAAGCTTCAAGTTCGGGGGAGCAAAACTTCAAAGGAAGATTCTCAGTTGTTAGCACAGTTGGTTTCAGTTTTGGCTCTTGAGATGTGTTTTCAGTAAAGGTTTGCCATCAATGACAAAGGGGGAGATTGTTGGCAATTTTGGGTACTTTGGGTACATTGCCCTTGCTCAAGTGTATAAGTTGTCATTGATGTCAAGAAGCTCTTGAAGGATTTTGGTTTGATGTCAAATAACTTGTTTTGATGAAGGTTCGGCATGACAGTTTCAAAGGTCTTTTGTTAACCCCAAGTTGGCAGGTTTAAAGATTTTAGGTGGATGCATTAATTTAATGCAATTGGGTCCAGGAGGAAATATTTATTTAAATAATTAAAAACCTTGCTAAGGTTCCCTTTAATTATTTTTAAATAAATATTAATTTATGGTTTGCAATGGGTTCTCCTAATCCATGGCACAAATGTCTAGGTGGGCACTATGTTTTAAACTCGATGGGCGCTAGCCCAAGACCTCCGCCGACGTGGTAAACTCCCCGTCGACGTCGAAGAGCTCATGGCAAGGATTCATATTAATACCCCTCGGTGAAAACAAAGATAAATCCCATCCGATTTTTTGAAGAGTTGCTCGCTGATCGCTTTTGTGTCTTCATCGATTTTTGTAATCCGCTGATCGTTTGTGTGTCTTCGCCGGTTTTCGTAATCCACTGATCGTTTGTGTGTCTTCGCCATTTTTTGTAATCCACTGTTCGTTCGTTTGTCTCGCCGTTTATCGAATCCGTCGTATAGCTTGTCGTCTGCGAGTTCACGTCAGAAGGAAGGGAGGACTGTGTTTTATTTTTCCTGATGCAGAAGGGACAAGTGTAACAACGTGAGGTTTTAACCTCACCGGGTGCCTTTGGCGCACCGGTAGCGGCTAGGTTGTTGGCGCGCTACCCGAATGGGAGGTTCCACGTTCGAATCACGCAAAAGGGTTTTTCGTCATGGACGCAACGGGTGGTGTTAGATTTCGGGCACAAATTTCTCCAAAGCGATTTTTGATGTTGGCTAAGGTATTTTCGAAATTAATCTTTTGCTAAGTGTATGTTGCGGATGGAGGAAGTTTGTTAAAAGAAAAACAGCTTAGGAGTTATAAGGAGTTTCAAAGCTTGTTGTTATTTTGATAAAATATTATTTTGAAAGTGTTGTTGAAATATCTTTTTGCATTCTTATGAGAGATAAAGTTTATTTTTGATAAGACTATAAGGGAGAAATAAGGTGTATAATGGATAAATTTTTCTTGTAATGTTGAGAGTGCTTTTGGTTGATTATGGAAATGAAAGCATGATGTGTTAAGGTTAATTGCTTCTTGTGTGAAAGTATGAAACCTTAAGTGGACAGCTTTGAGATTGACATTTGCTTTCATTAAGTTGGTTATAATCAAGCTATTCTTTACTTGGTTAAAGTGTTGGGCTTACTCCTTTGTTGATGAATTGAAAAGTTGTTTTATGCTATTGTGAGTTGAGTTGGTGGATGCTTTTTGTTCAAACAATATTGGAGAGAAAAGGAGTTCTACTTGTTTCCTTTTTCTGATGTTGATTGTGAAATGCTTCAAGGTTGTGTTTTGAGTTGAATGGTGTTGATTGAACCTTGTTTGATGAGCATTGTTGTTGAAGCCCTATTTGATGGTGAAAAGAACATGAGTATCATTGTTATGTGATTCTTTGCATAGTTGGCAATTGTTGGGGTTTCATGTTCTTGAAAGAAAGCATTCTATCCTATCCATTTCAGATATTGAGTTGAGTTTTCAGATTTGAGATTGAGTTTGAGTTGAGTTGATTTGAGTTGAGTTTTGAGATTGGGAGTTGAGTATAGAACATATTGAGTCTCTAACAATTCTCTTTATGCTTCTATGAGTTTGAAAAATCACATTGGGTCTCTAACAATTCACCTTGTGATTTCCTACTAAGAAAGTTTTTCTTGGTGAGCTTGCTGAGGTTTTGGACAGGTTCCAGTGGGGACTTGTGAGCAGATTTGGACGAGGTCCTAGCAGAGGACTTGTGAGCTGAGTTTGTTAGTTCTATCGGGAGAACTTGAGGACAGAGGAGCATTGGTTCTTTGAGAAGAACCTGAGGACAGATTTGGCAAGTCTTTGAGAAGGCTTGTGTGCAGAGGATTGATTTGTTCAAGTGTTGGACAGATCTGACAGACAGAGGAAGACTTGTACTAGACCGACTGACTGTGTTTGGTACAGGTTGCTGAGCTGCTGTGGACGTGATCATAGAAGGCAGAGGTCTCTTAGGCTAAGCATTGAGGACAGGAGGTCTTCGGTGGAAAGGAGTTCCACGTGCTGGCAAGAGGTAGAGGCAGTTGATCTTCTGAGGGATCATTTCCAGAGTAGAGGGGAAGGTATCTCCTTTGAACAGAGGCTCATAAACATTGTAATTGGGAAGGATTCCCAAAGAACTTTGAGGAAATTTTTAGAGAAAAGTTTTGTGGACGTAGCCCAACCATTTTGGGTGAACCACGTTAAAAATGGGTCTTCAATGTGTGATGCTTTCTGTCTTGATTAATGTTGTGTTGATGTCATTGCTATCTAAAGTTAAAATTATTAATTGGTTAAGTCTTATACTGTTCACCCCCCCTCTCAGTATAAGTCCATGTTCTTCACAAAGGCTTGAGTAGTTGCCTTCAACCAATGAAAAGCATCCTTATTTGTAAGATTTATGAGAGGAGCTATAATTTTTCCATAGTTATGCACAAAATTACGATAGTATCTTGTGAGACCCAAAAAACCATGAAGTTTATTGATAGTTTTAGGTAAAGGCCAATCCTAAATTACCTTTATCTTATTGGGATCCACTATAACACCTACTTGAGAAACTTTATGACCCAGGTACTCAACTTCTTGAACACCAAAATATCATTTAGAGCATTTACAAATAATATTTCCTTGTGTAGTATATGAAGAACCATTCCCACATGCAATAGATGATCGTTCCATGATTTACTATATATGAGTATGTCATCGAAGAATACTAGGAAAAATTTACGAAGGAATGGATGAAATACATGGTTCATGAGACTTTGTAATGTGGATGGGGTATTAGTGAGACCAAAAGGCATGACCAAGAATTCATAGTGACCTTCATGGGTATGAAAATCTATTTTGGGAATATCTTCTTCCCTAAATCTAATTTGGTGAAACCCCAAACGTAAGTCCAATTTTGTAAACAATTTTGCACCATGTAGTTCATCTAATAAATCATCAATTATAGGTATAGGGAATTTATATTTGATGGTGATTTTATTAAGAGGATGAAAATCCTAGAACATACACCAAGAATTATCTTTACGAGGGGCCAAAACTACTAGTGAAGAATAGGGGCTAGTGTTGTGATGAATGACTCCATGTTCTAATAGTTCTTGGACAATCTTCTCAATTTCTATTTTTGAGGCTGGGGGTATTGATAAGGATGGCCGTTAGGAGGAAGACTTCCTAGAACAAGGTGTATGACATGGTCATGGGATATTTTTGGGGCTAGTCTCTTTGGTTCTTGGAAAACCTCATCATAGTTGGCCACAATGTTTTGTAGATCTTATGATTGGATTTTTGGCATATCTTGAGCTTGTTTTTCCATATAATTAATTTGAGCAATGAATCCATAACTACATTTTCTTAATATTTTTTCCATGCTATGCGAAATTACTATCTTTGATGGAGGTTTTGGAATTCCTTGGAGGCGAATGGTCTTCCCATTTTATTTCCATTCAACAAAGCACTACTTGTAATTAAAACTGACCTTGGTTTCCATTTGTTCTAACCATGTGACTCCCAAGATAACTTCTGAATTACCTAAATTCATAACAAAAAGAGGACCATGCCAAGTATAACTTCCCATTTGCAATTAAATTGAAGATGTCCTACATATACATTGAGCGCTTCCTATGTTTGCAGTTAAAACTTGAAATTTATCTTGATTGGAGGAATTGATGTGTAATTTTAATACCCTGGAAATATTTGTGTCAATAAAGTTATGAGTACTTCCTGAATAAATTAATATAGTTACCTTCCTTTTTCGAAGAAATCCTGATATATTGATTGTATGGTGAGTTGATAAACCCATAAGAGCATGTACTAAAATTACCATAGTATCTTTCTCAACTATGGACTCCTCGTGTTCAATTGGGTCTTCATTTATGGGAAAATCAGGTGAGCTGGTATCCTCTATTTCTTCATCTTCCTTGTTAGTATATTTGATTTGAAATTTATGTCATGGTACACATGCTTGATATTTTAGATGGTGATTGCAACATTTATAACAAAATTATCTTGATGGTTGATCAATTCTATGAAAAAAATTATTGCGGTATTGAGGTCAACCATAGGAATCACGTCATGTAGATGTTCCCATTTGCACCTTCTTCTCAGAAAAATTGGAAATCCTTATACAAGTATCTAAAGAGGATGGATCTTATAGGTCAACTTTGACTTGAATCTCTCAACCCATTTCTAAAAGTAGCTACAACCACATTGGATGGCAAGTTTCTTACATAGGAAAGCATACTAGTGAATTCTGAAATATACTCCCTTATGGATCTTGTTTGCTTAAGTGATAACAATTGCACCTTGTATGAATATGAGAGTCCTTCATAAACTATTTTAATAAAATGTGTGGTGAAATCATACCAGTAGATGGTATTTCCATTCTCACATTTGAGCCACACAAACCATTTATAAGCTTCAGTACTGAGTTTAGAGGCAGCAAAAGGAACTTTTTTTGAATCTCAAATTCAGTATAAGTCTAAAATACCTTCCATTTTAGCTATCCAACCACATGGATCATGACCATAAAAGGTGATCATATTAATGCATGGAAAATTGACCCCATTAGGACCCCTTGGTTATTGGTAAACTTCATCTCTATATTGGTCCTCATTATGCCTCTATCTATGGAAGCGATTTTGGGGAAATCCATTCGTACCTCTTTGTTGTTCATAAACTTCCTCTCTATCCATATCCTCATTATTCCTCTATCCATTGAATCACTTTTGGGTACTACCATTATGACCTATTTGTGCATAAATTTCTTCTCCATATTGATCCTCATTGTTCCAGTGTCTATGGGGATGATTTGGAATAGGAGGGTTTGGTTGGTTTTGTCTTTCCACTAGTTGGATCACCTTGGTGGTCAAGTTGTTCATACTATATAATAATGTTTGTAGGTTTTTGGTATTGGGGTTCCCTATTTCCTCATGTGTGAGATTCTCATGGGAAGAAGTAGGAGAGGGATTGGAAGCCATGGTGTTAAGTAGTGGGTGGCCAGGATCAAAACTATTAATGCATAAAGGAGAAGTATGATGTGTACCTTTATTTCATGGAGGTCTTATTTGGGACTTTAAGAACCCTTCGTTTAGATTCTTCGAGCTTGTTAATCAACCATTTGGTTCTTTGGTCCACCTTTCGCTCATGCAACTATCAATAAATCCTATTTAAAAAAAATTGGTCCCCAATTTTTGTAAAATTTGGTTAATTTTGGCAAAAAATTTGTGTTTTTCTGCACCAACTGTCACTCCAACTGTGACGTAGAATTTGAACTGCTTGTTCAATGACTAGTTTTTTCCAACTAGATTTGGGACTCCAATGACTACTTTGAAACTTTAAATCTTTCAATGGCTATTTGAGATGGCATATCCAATAGCTAGTTGAGACGATACTCAACAAGGACCGAATGACACCTCGAAGACACGACCAATGACACTTGGCAAATACCAAACCGAATGACACCTCAAAGAATGAAAGGGACATGCCAAGACCAGGAGGGGGTTCGAGATGACAAGGGAAAGACCATGAATCTGATGTGACACTTTACAAGGAGATTGAACAAGATGACATGCATGATTCAACAGAGACTGTACAATGTTATCTTGAACAAGACAACACGGTGCACGATTTGACAGAGATCAGATGGTGCTATCCTCTAGATGACAAAAAATAAAGACACATATAGAACACTAATCATGATACCATACGATCTAACAAGGATGAAGGACAGTTGGATAGGCAATGATAGGGAACAACATATAACCATGTGAAGAAGACTAATCAAGGACACTGAGGACAAGGAATACGACACTTATATGGGTAGGGATATGGTTTGTGTGATTGAAGTCACAACCAACTAGGGGTGCCTAGTTGTATATAAACCTCATCATGACCACCATACAATGCATGTGGGATAAAATAATTAGCAAAGTAAATAAAAATATATATATATCTATATAAAATTTGGTACCTTAGGGTATGCTAGTTAATATTTATTTTTCCTAACTTCTGATTGATTGATGTGCTTGCAGATGTTTTGTGTGATTTTCCTGGATGGTTCATTGCAGATGCGATTGTTTGGATTTCCAATAGTGTCCTGGGTTTTCAAGAAAGTTGTTTCTTGCCTTAAATTTGAATTATGTTGTTCTAGGTTATATTTGATTGCACCCCTCTTCTTGTGTATCATCAGCTCATGATAGCCTTCATTGTTCACTGTTTGCATGCTCTTTACCTCAAATAATTTTTCACATACACTGGAAGTCTCTTGTTTGGGTTCGATGCATACAATTTTCTATCTAATCGAATAGATCCCTTTAATTTGAATGTACCCACTGCAAACACGGTTCAGTAGTTGATGTGACTAATGAATACTGAGAGTTGTTGATATGGACAATAGTCTTCGTAGACTGCAAAGAGTTTAAGGTTTTAGGAGATTTTGGTATATGGTTTATTTTGTCCTGGATAAACAAAATGGAAGTTGTGTCATACTGTGGAATTGAACCAACAGAATAGAAGAAAGCTACCACAAAGTTCAAATCTTAAGACTTATGATACCACATACAAGGATATAATTATCCTTACCTTTACATGCAATACTAATAATCAAATAAACAACGTTTAGCATGACATGTCTCAGAATTAATTGAATGAACGGGTGAATGGAATTAATTCAAATAAGTTTACACCTTTTAAGGAGGGTTGGTCCTCACCACTTGGAGGGCTCAGTCCTCTCTGAATATGCAATTGAGTAACTAGATATACAAAGACAATTTCAAATTAAATCAATAAACTATATTAATGATAAATTAAATAAAAAATCTTTGGAACCCTAACATAGCCAACTAGCTATGTTAGGTATGTAACACATGAATAAAATTTACCACATAGAATGAGATCTTACATAACATACCAAGAAAAGTAAAATCATGGAGCAAGCAATGCCAATAACAAATTTAATGTTGGTTCAAGCAAATTGAATCCTGCCATCTCCATAAAACATTATGATGTTATCATCATCTAACAAATGCATCTTGCTAACACGACTCTATATGAAGGCAAGTGCAAAAATAAATATTATAGTGATAAATATGGGCTGAAGTGTGCAACAAGTAGAGTATGAATAGTATAATAAGTTCCTATATATCATCACTAAAATATGCAAAGGGTATAGTAGAAGAAAGCAAATACTGAAGCTTCAGTAATCTATCTTGGAATGATACAAGCACCTCAACGAAATATAGTTACAGAAGAATAACTCTGATAGAATATAGTTAGGGAGGTACTTTATTTTTTATGGTTGCATTCATTAGTGTACCTCCAAATTTTGTTTTCCATTCCATTTTTCGTCTTGTTCCTAGAACCTTAGTGCTCCTTCCACATTTTCACCCGTAAACATATTTTTGCCCTCCTCTTTCTGGGTGTTCTCTATTTATTGTTGTTTTGTTTTATTCCCAAAAACACCATCTGACCACCATCATATATAGAATTCCACGTCCATTGTATTCACCTTTTCCTACCCCCATTCATATTTTTTCCCATTCTATTCCATTATTTCATGTTTTCTATTTTCTCTCTTCATCGTCATGTCGGTAACCCTCTGTTTCACCTTAAAAATATATTTACATCAAACCTAGTCTAAGCGTAGATAAATATAGAAAAAAAATGACTAGGACAAACATGAACAATATATATATATATATATATATATATATATATATATATATTGTCTTTTTGCACAATCAAATATCTGGCCAAAGACAAAATCCAGATGATCACTTGCCCAAGATAATTTAGGAACTCCCTTCAAACCAAAAGCAATTAGAGCCAAAGAAACTAAAAATATGAAACCTAGTTTTGAATAGATGGTGGTTTTTATAGAGTTTTTTTTATAGCTTGCACCAACTAGTATTTGGTTGTAACACACCCAGAAAGATGAAGAGACATAAGACCAAGAAGAACACACATGGCTAAACCAACACCAAGAATTTGTAACAAATTTTTGGCATCCAAGCTACATAAGGAGCTAAATTGGCCAAGGGTCATCATCAAGCAACCATTGCAAAAAAATTTAAGAGAGGTATCCTAAGTGTTTGGTTTGGATTTATTGTATTTCTCCAATGTCTCTATTTTTGCATTTTCTCGGTTCTTATTACCTTTGTGCAGGTACTACCAATAGTTGAGTTAGCTACCTAAGATCATTTCTAGGAGCTGCTTGGGGATCTAGAGTCTATATGTCACTACAATTAGGATAGTAGATTGCATTCCCTTGTTATGAAATTTGAACATGGTGAATATTGTATTGTGTTCTTTGGGATACCTGAGCACACCACCAGGATCTATTATTGTAACCATCAGACATTGAATATAATACAAAATCTGGTTTTTGCTCTTTGGCATATTTTGTCTCATTGTGTATGTGTTGTTTATTTGTGCATTACATTATTTGAATTCACAAATAATACCTTCTATCACTAATTTAATACCTATATTGATTGTGATATTTGAATGAATATGGGTATGTCAGTTACTTCTTTCTATTTCTCTCTATTTCATGGAATTAATTAAAATTTGCTATAATCACCCAATAGACAAGGCACTGGTCTTCTTTGAGTTAGGAAGACTTCACTTATGCTTGGTCACAATATAAATCATAATAGATCCATTTGAATCTGGTAGAGCATAATGTTTATAGAACATCATTAAATAGGCTCATTTTGGGGTGTCCTGACCTGACCTATTAGCATTTGTCAATTTAAGGTTAAAGAGGCAAGTTGACTAGAGCTTGCATATATATTTGTGAATTAGAAAATTTGATAGCGTGAAAAATATTATTAAGGATATAAAATTTTTCCACAATAGTTTTCTGGTGTCGTTTCTAGGAAATGAACTTCTATGTTATTTACATATCATTTTTCTAAGTTTGCTTCCTAACGATATTTTGAATACTTTTACCCACCAACTCAATGCCATAGTTTTCTGGTGCTATTACTGGGGATCGAAATATCTTTTGTTTTTGTATGTTATTTACTCACCACTTTTCTAGAGTTTATCTCCTTACGGTATTTTTTACTTTTTGATCCATCAACTAAATGAAACAATTTTCTAGTATCGTTACTAGGGATATAATCTTTAAAATTTTAAACCTAGAATTCCATGAAAATTTTATACATATTGGTTATACAAACCATTGTCCACTCAACATCAATAGTTTATCAGTGTTATCACTAAGGATCAATTTTATTCTATGTGTACCAGACTCTGTCTCCTTATAACACATCATAATTTCTTGAGAATTTCTTTGTTTTGGGCTATATTTACATATATATGAGAGACTAAAAGGTTTAAAAAGCTAATAAATCTTGGCTAGGGTGAGATTCTATTTCATGTGCAATTTTGGTGCCTTTGAATGAACCCAAAAGATAGAAGAAGACAAATTTGACCTAGAACATACCATATGAAGCAGTAAAGAGCTCTTCCCAAAATTTGAAGACATAGAGGTATTTACCCATTCCTGGAAACTTCTAGTTCCTAAGCAATCTATGTGTGAAAGTAAATCTTATTTGGCTAATAAGAAATCCACTAGAAAATATACACCTGTAGATAATTATTTTTAGAATAATTCTACCGATACACCTATCATTAGCACTTTTGTCCATCCTATTATTATTACTCCTATGATCAACATGGCTTAACCTAACTAGAACTAGAACCTTCAGACTTGGAGAACCTATAGGTACAAACCTTTTAGATTACCCCAAAATTTGCATGACTTACCTAGAAAGGCTTGCAAATACCTGCCCAAATTCCAAGGTAACATCGCCATTACTGGGGAAGATCATATAAAAAGCTTTCTATATACAATAGATAGCCTTGAAGTTGAACATGAGGATGTAGTTATCATATTGTTACTGCAAACACTAGATAAGGATACAAGAGATTAATTTAATTGTCTCCAAACTGATCAGATTCCTAATTTTTAAACTATGGAAGAAGTTTTTCTAAATAAATATGGAGAAATAAAGAATGAACAATCATTACTTACAAAAATTGCAATAATAAATAAGAATGAAAATGAATTAGTGGAATATTTTAATAGATGGTTCTTTAATACTGGGAATAAAATCCCCACAACTCGGAGGTCCACTAACCACAAAGCATTTGTTTCTACAAGAATGCTTTTCCTATGGAATCGGCTATGATTTAAGACAATAGAGAACCAAATCCATTGATGAATACATGGAACAAGCCCTACAAATTGAAACAAATATGATAGATAGTCGAAATATGAAGTCATACACATCTGAGTCAAGCTCTAGTCAAGTGGATAAGAAACCTAAAAAAGTGGGATTATCATTGCTAAAGAAAACTGAAATAGATCCCATAGAAAATTTATCTAGCCAATTTATAAATATGTTCAATACAATTAATAGTAGGTTGTCTAGAATTGAAAGAGATAAATCAGTGAATGATGAGCCACTTACTTAATCATACAATTATAATAGGCTTTATTTTAGGAGGAATTTTAAGAGAAACTAGGATAGAAACAATGGAAAAGAAAGGAAAAAATGGTAATAACAACAATGGCAATTGGAAGAAAATGGAATGACCAAAAGACATAGATTCAGTCCCAAACCCCATGGCCATTGCTAATATTGCTTTAGATTTCCCATTCTTCTATACTGCATGTGATGCCCCACACAACCCAGTTAACTACAACACATACTTAAGTACACATACCAATGTAAATTTGGAAGAACAATCAGATTAAGAAATAAGAATTAATGCTTGTTGGACCAAGGACAATGAAGAAAGAGAAATACAATTTGAGAAAGAGATGGATAAACTACCTAATTCAGATAAATAACCACGAGCCTTTGTCTTGGAAAATGTGGAAATCCTAAATAGACCTTAGGAAAATAGTTTTGAAAATATGAAACAAAGTAAAATCACTCCAACAACTAAAGAAATTGAAGCATTAGAAAAGATCCATGTCATTAATCTGAGAAAAAGAACAATCCCTGATAAGGTTGACAAGATTGTTATAAGTCAACAAGTTCAAAATGAAGAACACAAGCTTATACTGAGAGGGGGGTGAATAGTATAAGACCACTTTTTACTTTTCTTTCCAAATAAATATTATGCAATGTATCAATAGCAATATCAATAACAGTAATCAAAGCAATGCACAAATCACCACACACAATAGAGACACCAATTTAACGTGGTTCACCCAATGTGGGCTACTCCACAGAGAAAATATTTCACTAAAATTTTCTCAACAAATCTCTTGGGAATCCTTTCCCTATTACAATATTTATGGACCTCTATCCAAAGGAGACACCAATCCCCTAATCAAGTTCATGGATCTCTATCCATAGGAGAAATCTTTCTCCTTAGCTCTGGCTGGTGATATTCTAGAAGAACTATTGCCTCCACTACACTGGCTTATGGATCTCTATCCACTGAAGACTCTTGCCCTCACATAGAAGATCTATCTTCACTACCCTGGCTAATGGACCTCTATCCACTGGAGACTATCATCCTCTATACTCTGTCACCTCCAAATATTGCTCTCATCTCTGTCTCAAATTTGCACTAAACATAGTCCTTCGATCTAGCACAAATCTGCTCAATCTCTATCCTCAAATCTGCACTAAACATAGTCCTTCGGTCTAGCACAAATCTACTCAATATCTATCCTCAAATATGCACTAAACACAGTCCTTTGTCTAGCACAAATCTATCTCTGCCAAACATAGTCCTTCGGTCTAGCACAAATCTACTCAATATCTATCCTCAAATATGCACTAAACACAGTCCTTCGGTCTAGCACAAATCTTCTCAATCTCTATCCTCAAGCCTTAACACAAAGCTTGACTTAATCACAAATCAACTCTGCTAGATCTGCCCCAAACCTTAACTCAAGGTTTGAACAAATCAATCAATCAACTCTGCTCACAAGTCTTCTCAAAGACTTGTCTCAAATATGCATTGTAAGCTTCCACAAAAGCTCACACTAATCTATCCACAAGTCTTCACCAAGACTTACCTCAACTCTGCTCCACAAGTCCTCACTAGAACTTGTCCAATTTTCTCAATAAGTCTTCACAAAGACTTACCTCAAATTTACTCAACAAGTCCTAACTAGAACTTGTCCAATCTCATAGAAACATATAGAGAATTGTTAGAGACTCAATATGCTTCACACTCATCATAATGCTCAATCACTTTCAATCTCTTTCTCAAATCAAATTAGAATATAGAACAATTTGTTTCACATAATTAGAACTATCACTTCAACACTTCCACTTGACTAGGCTCAATCAACTCCACTCAATCAATCACTCAATGAAATACTCCTTGCTTACAAACCCTAGTCCAAGCATATGAACACTCACTCAAATATTTCCAACAATGCTTATCAACCAATCTCACATAACAATGATACTCATGATCTTGTAAACCCTAATCCAATATTCAAACTCAACAACAAGGGATCTCAATCACCCAACAATGAAGCATGCATTCACTCACTCAAAATCTCCAACAATGCTTATCAAACAAAGTTTATAGTATTTACTTCCATTTTAGAAAACTCATCAACTCAACAAACCAACAAAGGAAAACTTAACCAAGTCCTTTTCACTCCAACATTATTTTCAGAAAACCTCAACCAATCAATTACTTCAACCAAGGAAGAATGTGCCCATACCTTTTACTTGATGAAGAGTAGACTTCAAAACCTATTTTAACAAGATCAAACTCTTTGCCAATCTCAAGGGTTAGGTTACCACAACCTCTTCACAAAATAATTTTTACACAAAACATCAAGTCCTCTTGTACACCTTATAATATCCAAACTCAATATTTTAACTCAAATAATTTCATCAAAAATAACATACATAGCAATTTCCCTTGTACACCTTATAATCTCCAAACTCAATATTTCACTTCAACAATTTCATCAAAAATAACATACATAGCAATTTCCCTTGTACACCTTATAATATCCAAACTCAATATAATAAAATCATTCACCACATACACAAATTTCACAATAAAAATATTTTAATCTTTTCACCTTATAACTCCCCTAACACTTAGCATCCATAAAAATTAAAATATTAAACTTGCATACCTTTTATTTCCTCCACAACCTTCGGTGCTTTCGACCATGACTTAGGCCCTCCAAGGGCTGCATCCCCACATGGGACACTCGATGCTCACTCCTCAATGACTCTCCACAAAACACGCCGAACGCAAAAAGGTAAGCACCAACGTCATCGATCATGGGAGTCGAACCGTGGTCACACCACAAGCAAAGCCTCAACAATTTCAAACCTATCACCTACGCTATCACCATCGGTGGGATAGCCAAAGTCCACGCTATCCAAAAACCTTAAACCCTCACATGCATGGAATGAAAAATGTTCCCTCCTCCTCGGATGTAGCGAATGAATCAACATAGCACATGTAATAAATTGGAGATCATTAAAAATTGCTTGGTAGACTTTGGAAATGAAATCATTTCCTTATTTATATGCATACCCTTTGTCTTCAATATGTCGGTGGACATTCAAATTCAAATTCGAATTCAAATATTAAAATTAATTTTAAATATTAAATAAATATTTAAATTAAACCTTAGCACCCATCATTATTTAAATTAAAATTTTAATCAAAGATTAAAATATTTTAATTTAAATTAAATCTGCTTGTGGGTCTTTTTCAACTTGGTCCTTGATCTTCTTCAACTTGATTTTTGGCCCAAAATAATAATAATAAAATATTATTATTTAATTTGAACTTGCTTCTCCTTCCTTGGGTCTTCATCCTTTGGGCCCTCCTGGGTATATAATATTTAAAAATAAATATTATAACCTATTGCTTTTCAAGACCTTCTTGCTTTTGGAAGAAACACTTAATGTCCTCAAATATGACGAACATAGCACAAAAATGCTTTTGACATCAATGACAACAAAACTCCTCAAAATGTCCAACAATCTCCCCCTTTGTCATTGATGGCAACCCAATTACTTTTTACCATTTCCTTAACCTTTTTCTAATCTTCTCCCCTTGAGGAACTGCTCCCCCTAAATGAATGCTCTCCTCCTAACTCAAATCTCTCCCCTTACTCAAATCTCTCCCCCTTTGACATCAATGGCAAAGGGTCACCTTTGGGGCTCGGGGCTAAGAATGAAACTCTTAGCTTAGCCCCTCCCCCACCTCCTCTTGAGGTGGTTAATTCTGGGGTGGGAGTATTTCTACTCCCAGCATGCACTGCTCTTTTCCTTTGTCCACTTTCCTCCTCATCTGATCCTTCTAATTCCTCTGACTATTTATGTTCCTGCTTGTCTCTGGAATTTCTTCTCTACACCACTTTGTTGTATGTCCATCATTATTGCACTTATAACACTTAATGTTATTATTCCTTGGAGGTGCAAATGTCTTGGGATTTCTCCTGGTGAAGCCATATCTATTCCTATCATGAACCCTACAATTCATTGCCTTGTGACCAAACTGATTACAAGAGTAGCAATACCCTTGAAATAGTTTCTTGTTTCTAAAGTTCCCATATTCCTGTCTTTCATGTGTCCTACACTGAGAAGCTTTGTGCCCAAACCTATGACATGAGAAGCATCATCCATTGAAATTACCTTGCCTTGACCCCATTGGTCTTTTAGTCTCTTTTACCCTATGTTGGTTCCTGTTCCATATGTTCCTCTTTTGTGCATTGTTCCTTTCCTTGTTGAACTTTTTGTTGTCCAACTCATCCTCAGAAGTCTCACTTTCTCTTACACTCTCTTCTTCTAAAGTTTCTTCTTCTTCAAAACTTGATATTGACTCCTCTTTTTGTTTCTTTTGTACCTGTTCAAAACCAAGACCTATTTTGCTTGATGTAGGTTTTTGTGTCTTGATAATCTTATCCAAATTCTTTGAGCTTCTCCCAAACCTATGTAACCTATCCTTAGACTCTTTCACTTCCTTCCTTAGTGAAGCTACTTCATGCTCCAACCTTTCACATTCTAAGACCTTTTCTTCTAACCTATCTTTGAACTTCCTTGTCTTAGCCATTGACTTATTTAGATCCTCTATAAGCTTTCCTTTCTCTTCATCACATTCTTGAAACTGAAGCTTAAGTTGGGAGTTTTGCTTTCTTACCTTATTTAATGCATCAAGAGCATGAATAAGCTCTCCCTCAAGATCAAATTCTCCCTTATCTAATTCTTCCTCTATTTTTTTACCTTTGAAAACATCTTCATTCTTTTCTGACTTGTCTTCTTTAGGATCACCTCCTTCTTCTTCTAGAGCCATAAGAAGATTCTCTTCTGGTCCTTCAAGTGTATCTTCATATTCATCATCACTAAAATTGAAACCACTCTTTGTACAACTATCCTCAAGATGACCAAAGTTACCACATCTAAAACATTTGAGGATTATTGGTGTTCTTTTCCTAACCACTTATTTTTCTTTTGCCAAAAATAGAACTTCATCTCTATCATTATCTAAGGAACCATCATCACTATTAGTTGAGTACTTACTTGCCTTATCTGCATAGAAACTCTTCTTGTGCCTCTGGAAAAACTTCTTCCCTTGTGTACCTTGTCCATCCCTATTTTTCTTTTGGTACCTGTGCCTTTCTGCATCCCTGTTCTTATGATCATGTTTCTCATCACCACTGCTATTTCCAGCTTCTGGACAATCAGATGCATAGTGACCATATTTTCCACATTTAAAACATCTAACTAATTTTGTACCTTTATATTTTCTTGAGTCCTTGTTCCTTCTGCCATAATTGGCTTCTTCATCACTGGATAGCTCATTGCTTGAATCTGACTTCTTACCCTTAGTCTTCTTAGTGGCTTTAAATGTTGCTTCTTTCTGGGGAATAGGTTCCTCTTTTATTCTTATCTCAAATGCTGTGAGAATGCCATGTAATTCATCTCTTGTCAAATGATCAATATCTTTTGACTCTTCTATAGCTGAAATATTTTCACTAAACCTTTTTGGGAGTGACCTTAGAATCTTATCACACACATCAGGTTCTGAAACTTCAAGCCCAAGTCCTTGCATGGAGCTAACAACCTCATCCACACGAAGTAGATATCCCACAATATTTTCTTCATCCTTCATTTTTAGGTCTTCAAATGCTCTCTTGAAATTTTACAACTTTACCCTTTTGACCTTTTTATCTCCTTCATATATGCCTTGCAACTTATCCCAAATATCCTTTGCTGATTTGCAATGCATAATATTTATAAACTCTATTTCACGTAAGCCCTTTTGAATTGCATTCATTGCTCTTGAATTATAATTATGTAGAAGCTTACCATATTTATCTATAGGTGGAGTTTTTGGTGGTGTGTATCCATTTTCAACTACTTCCCATACTTCATTTCCAAGTGCCATTAGATGAAACTTCATCCTTGTGCTCCATAGTGTATAATTGTTCCCATCGAACAATGGTGTTGAATTTCCTAAGGATCCACTCTAAGAATCCATCTGTGTTCTTGTAAGATTTTCCTTCAAGTTGTTAAACTCTTCCGAAGGAACCCACTCTGATACCAATTGAAGAACACAAGCTTATACTGAGAGGGGGGGTGAACAGTATAAGACCACTTTTTACTTTTCTTTCCAAATCAATATTATGCAATGTATCAATAGTAATATCAATAACAATAATCAAATCAATGCATAAATCACCACACATAATAGAGACACCAATTTAACATGGTTCACCCAATGTGGGCTACTCCACGAAGAAAATATTTCACTAAAATTTTCTCAACAAATCTCTTGGGAATCCTTTCCCTATTACAATGTTTATGGACCTCTATCCAAAGGAGACACCAATCCCCTAATCAAGTTCATGGATCTCTATCCACAGGAGAACTCTTTCTCCTTAGCTCTGGTTGGTGATCTTCTAGAAGAACTACTACCTCCACTACACTGGCTTATGGATATCTATCCACTGAAGACTCTTGCCCTCACATAGAAGACTTGTCTTCACTACCCTAGCTAATGGACCTCTATCCACTAGAGACTGTCATCCTCTATACTCTATCACCTCCAAAGCTTGCTCTCAGCTCTATCTCAAATCTACACTAAACACAATCCTTCGGTCTAGCATAAATCTGCTCAATATCTATCCTCAAATCTACACTAAACATAGTCCTTCGATCTAGCACAAATCTACTCAATCTCTATCCTCAAATCTACACTAAACATAGTCCTTTGGTCTAGCACAAATCTCTCAATATGTCCCAAATACATTAAACATAGTCCTTCGATCTAGCACAAATCTGCTCAATCTCTATCCTCAAATCTACACTAAACATAGTCCTTTGATCTAGCACAAATCTTCTCAATCTCTATCCTCAAGACTTAACACAAAGCTTGACTTAATCACAAATCAACTCTACTAGATCTGCCCCAAACCTTAACTCAAGGTTTGAACAAATCAATCAATCAACTCTGCTCACAAGTCTTCTCAAAGACTTATCTCAAATCTGCATTGTAAGCTTCCACAAAATCTCACACTAATCTATCCACAAGTCTTCACCAAGACTTACCTCAACTCTTCTCAACAAGTCCTCACTAGAACTTGTCCAATCTCAACAAGTCTTCACCAAGACTTACCTCAAATATGCAACAAGTCCTAACTAGAACTTTTCCAATCTCACAGAAACATATAGAGAATTGTTAGAGACTCAATATGCTTCACACTCATCACAATGCTCAATCACTTTCAATATCTTTCTCAAATAAAATTAGAATATAGAACAATTTGTTTCACAAAATTAGAACTATCACTTCAACACTTCCACTTGACTAGGCTCAATCAACTCCACTCAATCAATCACTCAATGAAATACTCCTTGCTTACAAACCCTAGTCCAAGCATATGAACACTCACTCAATTATTTCCAACAATGCTTATCAAACAATCTCACATAACAATGATACTCATGATCTTGCAAACCCTAATCCAATCTTCAAACTCAACAACAAGGGATCTCAATCACCCAACAATGAAGCATGCATTCACTCACTCAAAATCTCCAATAATGCTTATCAAATAAAGTTTATAGTATTTACTTCCATTTCAGAAAACTCATCAACTCAACAAACCAACAAAGGAAAACTTAACCAAGTCCTTTTCACTCCAATATTATTTTTAGAAAACCTCAACCAATCAATTACTTCAACCAAGGAAGAATGTGCCCATACCTTTTACTTGATGAAGAGTAGACTTCAAAACCGATTTTAACAAGATCAAACTCTTTTCCAATATCAAGGGTTAGGTTACCACAACCTCTTCACAAAATAATTTTTACACAAAACATCAAGTCCTCTTGTACACCTTATAATCTCCAAAATCAATATTTTAACTCAAATAATTTCATCAAAAATAACATACATAGCAATTTCCCTTGTACACCTTATAATCTCCAAACTCAATATTTCACTTCAACAATTTCATGAAAAAAAACTTACATAGCAATTTCCCTTGTACACCTTATAATATCCAAACTCAATATAATAAAATCATTCACCACATACACAAATGTCACAATAAAAATATTTTAATCTTTTCACCTTATAACTCCCCTAACACTTAGCATCCATAAAAATTAAAATATTAAACTTGCATACCTTTTATTTCCTCCACAACCTTCGATGCTTTCGACCATGACTTAGGCCCTCCAAGGGCTTTGTTCCAACATGGAACACTTAGCACTCACTCCTCAATGATTCTTCGTAAAACATGTCGAATGCAAAAAGGTAAGCACCAACATCATCGATCATGGGAGTCGAACCATGGTCACACCACAAGCAAAGCCTCAACAATTTCAAACCTGTCCACCTTGTGCTATCACCATCGGTGGGATAGCCAAAGTCCACGCTGTCCAAAAACCTTAAACCCTCATGTGCATGGAACAAAAAATGTTCCCTCCTCCTCGGATGCAGCAAATGAATCAACACAATGCATGTAATAAATTGGAGATCATTAAAAATTGCTTGGTAGACTTTGGAAATGAAATCATTTCCTTATTTATATGCATGCCCTTTGTCTTCAATATGTCGTTGGCATTCAAATTTGAATTCAAATTTGAATATTAAAATTAATTTTAAATATTAAATAAATATTTAAATTAAACCTTAGCACCCATCATTATTTAAATTAAAATTTTAATCAAAGATTAAAATATTTTAATTTAAATTAAATCTTCTTGTGGGTCTTTTTCAACTTGGTCCTTGATCTTCTTCAGCTTGATTTTTGGCCCAAAATAATAATAATAAAATATTATTATTTAATTTGAACTTGCTTCTCCTTCCTTGGGTCTTCATCCTTTGGGCCCTCCTGGGTATATAATATTTAAAAATAAATATTATAACCTATTGCTTTTCAAGACCTTCTTGCTTTTGGAAGAAACACTTAATATCCTCAAAGATGATGAACATAGCACAAAAATGCTTTTGACATCAATGACAACAAAACTCCTCAAAATGTCCAACACAAAATAAATATAAGATTCCCATGAAATAGAACAGTAATAAGCAACAAACACCCCCTGTGGTTGAGATAGGAAATGAATATCATATACAATTGGATTTTGATAGAAACATATAAGTTAAGAAATCTGAATTTGATACGAGTCAGGAGCTACCAAAATAGAAAATCAATATCACCTTTGGAGATTTGATGTCCATCCCAAAATACAGGGATCAAGTATGTCAAGCTTTTGGTCTGGTTGAGAAACCAAACAATCATGTATGCAATGTTTATATAGTAGAAAATTCTAGGCCTATTCCTAAGAATCCATCATCAGTCAGTACCTTTTTGTAGACCTAAAATTTTTGCATCTCTTTCTTCCAAGCTAATGGATCTGCACTTGAAAGGGGGAGGGAAAATAATGTCTCTACACCTTAGACAAGAAGCACTTGATTTGTGCTTTCCTTGGTGTTTGTCGATAAATTGGGTGAGGGTTCACCAGGAAATACTTTCTATGGTAGTTTCCATGCCTAGGTAAGGTGGGTGTTTGTTGAATTCTTTTATATGCACACACCTAGGGTTTGGCCAAAATGCAATTACTACCTAGCTATATGCTTTTCAAATTTCAATGAAAAAAAGTAAAGATATTCTAACTAGAAAGCTTTTTGTAAATATAACTATGATGCAAATGTTCTTTATTAAATGTTTTGAAAAGCAAAAGATATGTTTATGCTAGAATGTTGTTTTTCCTTCATTTTGTTTTTTGTGTTTTTAGTTTAATGTGCTTGATGTAGATAATGATGCAACTAGATCTATGTTTTACCTTTTGATTGATGTAAAATGGAGTAACTAAGTTTATATTTTTATTCTTTTGTGTTTTTTTTAATTAGTATGAAAGAAATATAACAAAAATCTATGTTTTTGATTTTTTTTTGTTTAAGGTTGTCAACTACTGCAATTGATATAAAACAATGCAACTAGGTTTTGTATTTTTGATCTTTTCTTTTTAAGTTTTTCAACTAGTATGATAAATGCAAAGTATATTATAACTAAGCTTGTGTTCTTTTTATGTTTTCTTTTCTTTGTGTTTTCTTAATCCAAAATGCTAGATGCGATTTGAGATAAATAGATCTATATTTTTGGTCTTGTTCATTCTTTGAAGTTTCTTAACAAATACACTTAATGTAAAAGTGATACATCTAAGTTTATATCTTTTTGTCTTTTATAATTTTGAGCTAGTATGATTGATGCAAAGGAAGATGCAATTAATTCTAAGTTTGGTTCCTTTTATTTTGAGTTTTTCAACTATTGTAATTGGTATGAAATAATGCAACTAAGTTTGTGCTTTGATTTTTTTCCTTTTAAGTTTTCAACTAATGCAATTTGGTGTAAAATAATGTAACTAAGCCTATGTTCCCTTTTGTGTTTTATTTTGAACCTTTTTCTTTTTAATAAATGCAATTGATGCTAAGAGTAATAAGTCTAAGTTTGTATATTTTTGTTCTTTTATGTTTTATTTCAAATTAGAATGAGTAATGCAATTAAATTTATGTTTTGAGTCTTCCCTATCTTTTTTTCTATGCAGAGTTTCCTTAAACATAATCTTATTAATTTACAAAATAAAACATTTCATCAAAAATAAGTTTAGATCCTTACCTGGTCCAAATGTTTGCTTTATGTCGCTTTTTGGATCTCTTTGTATGTTTTTGAATCTATCTGTATGTTTTCATATCAGTCTAAATCTGTTAGATAAATTCAGACATCCGAATATGTACGAAACCTACAACATTATATCAAGATACTAAAATTTATAATTAGAGGTAGGGGATCTACTTAGGTCATAGTTAATTGTGATCTGCAATAGGTAAATCCTATTAGTTATTTAGTATACTATAGAAAAATATAATGAATCTCTAACTCTAATACAAAACTTATAAGTGAAATGATAGCAATACAATTTAAACAATATCATGTAGTAAAATAGTAAAGAAAATTAATGGTGGAATTGAAATGCAAACCAATATGGTAATCATACAATAGCAAACTTACCCCCATCATAGATTTGTATGTTTTCGGCTATGTCTGTGTGTTTTTGGATCGGTACAAATTTGTCAAATAAATTTGAACATTTGAATATGTACAAAACCTACAATTTTATATCAAGACACTAAAACCTATAATCAAGGGTGAGGGATCTACTTAGGTCACAACCAATTATGATATGCAACAGTCAAATCCTGTCAGTTCCTTTTGCAAACTGTATAATAATGATAGATCTATGTAACTAATATAAATCATGCAATCTAAATGGAAGAAATACAGTGATAACAGTGGACTATGATAAATTAATGAGACTAATAGATGATACAATTTAAAATATAAATTTATCTATTAATCCTATAGTAAAAAAATTGGCCTCATCGTAGATCTGTATGATTTCGAATCAATCCAAAATTGTTCAATGGTTGGATCTACAAAATACAATGATTAGGATGATTTCAGACTTATGATAAATTCATATGGATCCAAATATGTAAAAACAATACAAAAAAGTAGATTTCTACTACGAATAAAATATATCTAAGTTCAAAGTAGTCATATCCATGTCTACCCGCTCCTGGAATGGCGATTTGATGTTAAATTCTTTATAGAAAACCTGCAACAAACACAAGAAATCCTTCTCTCCACTTCAATTTTTCTTGAAAAATCACCATTAGGTTTATTTAGGGGTAGTCTTAGGGATTTATAATCTAGTGTAGGTTGAGGAATCAGGGAGGGAGACACAAATAGGCTGAGCAGTTGGGGTAAATTGGGAATTTCTCTATTTTGGAAAAATTTGGATAATTTGATTTATCAAAAATCTAGGTTTGTCCAGATTAGATTCAAAATCCAAACTATGCACCTAAATTAGGCACACATAGAATTTGGATAGATTCGGATGTCCAAATTTATCGGCACCATCCGAATTTTCAAAAATAGGGGAATGGATAGATTTAGTTTTGTCCAACATGAAAATCAAGGTAAAATAGGTCATATCATATATCGTTGGAAAGCTCTTTTCGAGCCTAATCCAATGGTATATGTTTTGAAAAATTTGGAGGGGATTTTTTTAGGTAAAATTAAGCTCAAATATGACCTTAATTTTCTAGGAGGAAAACTAAGGAAAATGACTCATCTTAATGGGTCAATTTTTCATGTCTACATTTTTCCCCTCTTTGGCATATTTATGAACAATAAATGCATCAAAGAAAGGTGTAGACACTTGAGTAGAAGTGATAATGATTGACATAGGAAACAAAATAAGTAAATGGTTTAGAAAAAATGGTTCATGGGAATTGATGTTTAAAAAAAAATTGATTACTAATTTATTGGCTAGGATGCCCCCTCAAGTTTCATGAGGAATGCAATATTCCTAATGGAACTCAAAATGAATGATAGAAGAGAAAAGTGGGAAATAGAAAAGAATGGTGGAGTATTAAAGATAAATGACACTTGTTATCCATAAAGTGGAATTTGTATGGAGAGACAATGATAAAGTATTTAGGAGGATCCAAGTAAGAGGTAAATTACTTTGTGTGTACAAATTTTTGCTTCTTGATGTATGTTGTAAATGATCTAGATGGTAATGCATGTTGATTTTGATGCATGTTTTGAATGATCTAAATATATGATGATTGCATATGTACTTTTTCTTGAGAGTAATACCATATTGCTATTTTTATTTTTGTTTCACTTTTTTTTTTTATGTGTTATGCGTAATGTAAAATATTTTATTGTTTTTTGATGATTCTACATAATCATGCTTATGGTCATGTTTGATTTTTAATATAATTTTTATCATGCTTAATAAAGATACCATTGTAGGAGAGTGAAGTGTGATTTGATTTAATTTATATTTTGTAATGTAGTGTGATTGATTTTTTTATAGAAGAAAGATTTTTTGGGAAATATACCCTTACGATTTTGATCAGTCAGTAATAGACCTCTAGAATGTGTACTTGTGTATGATTGTTTATGGAGGTTATCCCTCGCTTTGGTCATGAAGTGGATCCTATATGAGGATTTTGTTGTTATGCTGACATCGAAGGGTTATGATCCAAAAGTATTTTGAAATTTATTGATTGAAAGCGGTAGAGTTTGATGATAAGTAATGTGTGATCTTAAGATTAATTTTGTTTTAAACTTAAGAGAAGTATTATGCAATGCAGGTTATTTAAGCATGACCAAAACGAGATAAAGTACTTGCGCTAGGCATAATTTCCCTAGTGTGAAGTGAATGGAGAGATTTTATTAGGTTTATCTCATGCCATCCTCACGAATTTTATATGTAGTTACATGAGAAAGCGATTATGTATGATCAATGTAATTTTTTTTGTATATGATAGGCAATAATGCAATATAGTGAAATGAAAGTATAGTACTAAGTGGTAGATATAAGATGTAAGATTAATTGGTTTTATGGGATAATTGTGTATGCTAACAGTCATACAAATACATGAGGAAATGGTGACTTCTACTGATCAAACATCAAGGAGAATTTTGATCATTTCTAGGATGAAATCAAATTTATCAAGAACCAGTGTGTGATTTGTGTATTCGTTTTCCATCTTGACCTTAATCATGATATAAAATCTCTCAAGGATAAAATGTGTGTACTTATGTAGTTTAGTTACCAATTTTGAGTAAGGTAATGATGCAAACCGACTTTTAAGAACCAATGTGTGTGCAACTTATGAATTCATTTACCATAATTTTTGTACTTAGTTATACTTAACTACTTTGTAATTCAAGCTACCAAAAAGCTAGCTAATCCATAAGCTGACATTGGTCTATACAAAAGAAGGTTGCTAATGTGACATACATATCGCCACATGTAATACTATGCTATTGCTAGCCGAGATTCATTTAGCCCATTGTTGTAATAGGGATAAACCCATGGTGTTCAAATAACTGAGGAATTCCAGAGATTCAAACTCATTACCCCCTTATTTTCTTTTGATTTCTTTGAGTAGGGATTCATGTTCTTTTTTTTTTTTTTTTGAAAAAAGGGATTTTATTGCTTTGTAGTAAAAGGCATTTTTGCTTTTACTTTTTATCTTTTTTTTTTTCAAGGGATACTTGCTTAGATTATACAAAGATCAAGGGATAGGGTTATGCATAAGGGGTAGACCCCAAAATATATTTATAAAATCAAGGTGAATTGTCTTGGAATCTCAACGAAATTTGTAGAAGTATAGATGACAAATTGCATTTATTTGTCTCCAAAAAATTTTAAACCATAGTGAATTGCATAAATTTATCTCCAAAAATTTTCAAACCATGGCAAATTGCATAAATTTATTTCCAAATATTTTCACACCGTGGTGAATTTTTCTAAATTGGTGGCTATGAATATCAGTTTGCAAAATCTAAAAATATACAACAAACTTAAAATCTTTAGGTCGACATGAAAGACTTTAGGCTGACATGACGATCGATGGCATGCATGACGATCGGTTGAAGGCATGACAATCAGTTGCAGGTATGACTGTCAGTTGTAGGTATGACGATCAGTTGCATGCATGACGATCAGTTGTAGGTATATCGATCAGTTGAAGGTATGATGATCAGTTGCATGCATGACGATTAGTTGCAATCATGACTGTCGATTGCAAGCATGATAAGCATGATGATTGACTACTGACATGATGATCAACTGCAAGCATGACGACCGGTTGTAGACATGATTATCAGTTGTAGACATGATGACCAGTGACACACATGACGATCAAATGTAGGAATGTTGATCGTATGTAGACATGACGATCGATTGTAGGCATGATGATAGGCTATAGACATGATGATCGATTACAAAAATGACAATCACTGAAACACATGATGATCAAATGTAGGAATGTTGATTGGATGCAAGCATGATGATTAATTACAAAAATATCAATTGGTTGCAGGTATGATGATCGGGTGCAGATACGACGATTTATTGTAGGAATGTTGATCGATTACATATATGACGATTAGTTTTAGGAATACCGATCGGGTGCATATACGATGATCAGTTATAGGTATGATGATCAACTATAGGAATGTTGATCAGATGCAGGAATTCTGATTAGTTGCATGTGTGTTGATGATTTACATAGTGTCTAGTACCTAGTCGGTAGCAATGGTGCATCTATACCACATGTCAACCATCCATGAAATCAATGCATGTAGAGGCCATGTGTCACCCATCCAGAAGATGATTGCATGTAGAAAAGTGTATATAAAGGGATTAAAAGTCATTTTTCACATTTTTTATCATAGTTTTAACTATTTTCCTCCTATTTTAATACATTCTTACCCCTTTTCCTCTTGTTTTAACACATTCTTAACCCTCTTCCTCTAGTTTTATCTTACTTTTAACCTTTTACCTTATTTTTTAAGCCTATTTTAACCCTTTTCTTCTCGTTTATTAAGCCTATTTTAACCCTTTTCTTCTCGTTTAAACCCTTTTCCATCAAGTTTCGCGTACCATCCTCTGTATATTCTGATCCATACTCATACACCCTATGGCATCCTCTACAACCCCTAGAATTTTTAAGATAAATTATAAAAACTTGGTTTGCCCCATAATTTATAAAATTTTATCAACACTAGGTTACGACATGTCGTGGGTCATGAACTATGGTCTTCGGGGTCTAGTTTCAATGTCGCAGTTTGACACAGACACAAAACTATTGGAGAAGATCATTGCAGGTTATAATATTGATTTGGGTAAGGTAAATATTATCGTTGACAACAAAAACATCATTCTTTCTTTCACAGCCAGAGATGTCACCAGATTGACAACATTGCCCCATGCTGGTGTTGAGCCTATCACTTCCAAATACCAATTAACTGATGATGAGAAACTCTACTTCGAGACCAACTTCAAAGTACAATTGAAATATTTTCAAGGTATAACTATTTTTTTATTTAATTGAATTTAAATTCTAGTCACTAGTGTACAATTACTAATTTTGGTTTTTGTAGTTATGTCCACCACATCCAGAAGGGGTTTGACTATACCAACGATTGAAAATAAATTTCTTCATGCATGTTGCAAATTCTTCCTTGCTAGAATAATTCTACAAGGAAGCCCGACATAAATTCTTATGTGGGTCTTAGCGTATTTGGTTCGTTGTGTTGCACACCAAAAATTTTACTGGCCCACCTATGTCTCACATCAGATCATATTGGAAATAGATAACATGAAGATCCACACTTCACCCTCATCAACAATTAGCATATGCAATTATATTATTGCTTTTTTTATCAATATTTGTATAATTTGCAAAACACTCTAGTACCAACATCTTGGCACTCAACCCTAGTCAATGCAGCTATGAAAGAACAATAGGTTTAGGTAATTTTTTGTTAATATTTAAGTAAATTTTTTTATTTTTCCATTGTTTGTCTTTTTTTAATTTAGACATTACACATAAAAGGGTATCCTCTTCCTCTTCAAAATGAGATGTTGCTATTAAAGGTTATGATCCAAAGGAATTATGAGACTCTGAAACACCTATAGAGGAAACAAAACCACTGCTAAGGAGAAGATCAACAAGGAATCATAGAAGGTCTAGTTCTCCTGATCATATAAAACCTCCATCTATGGCTACACATCCACTGCCAATAGGTGTAGTTGCGCAAGAGGTTTCATATTCAGATAGTAAGTTTTAATTACTATCGAAACAAAAATTTTACAAATTGTGTACTATTTTTAATTAATTTTGTTTTTTTTCAAATGTACAACATGCCCACATTCCATTTTCAGCAGCAGCTATGCAAGATGATTTATCTTCTGTCGATAAGTGTTATAACAAAGTTTGCAACCAATTTTCATAATTTAATTTTAAAACTATTTTTTATTTTCTACCTTCACAAATTTTATAACTAATTTTTATTTTTATGTTTTAAGTTCCCTTACAACAATTTCATCAACAAAATCAACAAATTTCACCCCTCCTCCACCATGCCAAAATCAAATTCAATGTCAATGATTCACAATTGGAAAACACATTCTTCCATCTAGGCCATAGAGAGAAGCATCACAACAATTTTCAAAGAAAGAAGCATCAAATACTTTTTAAGGATTCGGTCGTATTTCTCTTGCTAATTTTAATTTTAAGGATATATCAGAAGCTTCTAGTACTAGATTGGATGAGGTTCCACTTGATAAAGATTTATTTTTGCAAGAGAACACGTAAACTATTTTTCAAGTATTAGAATTACTTCAAGATAAAGGAAACGAAGGTGAAAAAAGTTCAAACAAATCTCCTCCCAGGGAAACAAACACCCATCAGGCTCCTCCTTGACCAGAGGATGAAAGATTAAATATTTCAAAAAAATATTTGGTTTTTGATAACGTTGAATCTACCATTAAGGATTTACTACTTTCATCTTTAATAAAAATGAAAAAATAGGAGTATCGGGCCAAGATGTTGATAAAGGAAATTAATGCCCGATACAATAATTTTTCAAAAAGAGAAAAAAAATTATGTTGTTGAAAATGAACCTGAAAATATGGAGACTTTACTATAGCAAGTAAAAACTAGCATTGTGAAGGTGAACACATCTTACACAGATGAAATTTTAAAGTTTATTATGAATAGATTAGAGAACATAAATGGTGAGGCCCAAGCCTATTACAATGAATGGGCGAGTGATAATAAAAAGGTTGTTTTTGTTGTAGTTGCAAAGAATGTTGCTGAGAATTGATTTAATAAATTTTGTGTTCAAAATTTTGTTTTTTTTAAATGTAATTATTTTTTCATGTTGATTAACTATTTTTATTTTTTTTAGGTAAAGTATGATAATCTCAAGAAGCAGGTTAAAAACCTTCAATACTATCTCAGAATGGCAAAGGAGTTCTTAAACGTTTCCATGGAAATGAAAAAAAGAGCACAAGAATCAGTTCGATAAAACAACATCTTGCGGAAAATCATTATCCGCAATGGATTGGATCCTGATGTTCTACTAAAGGAGAAGGGTAAATAAGTTCAATGTTAGTTTACAATGGAGATATTTATAAAAAGGTTAAATTTTAATTTCCATATATTATGCTATGTTGTTTTTATATTTCAATTTTCAAATGAGTTTACGAATGATATATCTATGCATGTGTTTAAATTTTAGTTTATTCATATTCATTCTTGTTGTAGTATAAAAGTGAGTATTGTCATTTGTATTATGCTATATTGTTTTTATATTTCAAGTGAGTTTACAATAGATATATCTATGCATGGGTTTCAATTTTTAGTGCATTCATAGTCATTCTAGTTGTTGTATAAAAATGTGTATGGTCTTTTGTATTATGCTATATTGTTTTTTATTTTAAAGTGAGTTTACAAAGGATATATCTATGCATGGGTTTCAATTTTTAGTGCATTCATAGTCATTATAGTTGTATAAAAATGAATATGGTCATTTGTATTATGCTATATTATTTTTATATTTCAAAGTGAGTTTACGATGGATATATCTATGAATGGGTTTAAATTTTCATTTTCCATATCTAGAGTAATATACTACATGCATTTTTCATACATATGTAGAGAAATGTTTACTAGTTATGTATGCATACAAGGTTTACTCAATGAAAAAAACATAAATCATAAAAAATCACTATATTTTGTCATATCATACAACTAATGATACTAATGATACATACAGACATACATTTAAAGTCAAAGCAAAAATAACTATGTTTTGTCAACATATACAATTAGTTCAATAACATAGCATCATTACGTATACATGGTTTTCAAAATTTCAACTTACTCAAAGCTATAGCATAAATCATAAATTTTGAAAATATAGATATTCCATATCATTAAAAACCAAACATGCATAATCATTAAAAATTGAATGATTATATGATTTTTTCAAATCACTAAAATTTTACAACAAATCAAATACAAAAAATATTTGATAATATGAAATGTTTCAAATCATTGACATTTATAAATGATATTGAATACGAAAAATCACTAATAATATGAATTTATTCAAATCACTAAAATTTTACAAAATGATTTCAAATCCAAAAAATCATTACAATTTTTACATTTCTGGAAGTTGATACAAAGCTTTATTGACTTCTCCAAAAGAACCGAGAATCATTTGTGAATTATGTGTTTCCATAATCTCATCATCACTCCAAGCTAAATATTTTTTATCATTATCAATAGTATTAGAGAGACCTCTTCTTTTTGCTAGGGACTTCCAATATGTCAATGCTCTGTCATAGGGAAACTTGCCCACCTCGTACGATGACACATACATTCTCAAATAATTTTCCAAATTTTTGTCCAACCTGTTATGAAATTTTGATTTAACAAAATATAATGCACTAAAAACCCTTTCGTCTTCAACAGATCCTAAAATCATTGTCTGACATAATTCATATAAAATAAAGTATTCACTCATAGTTTCTTGTAAGACACTACTTCGATACAAGTTTTGCTAGAAACATGTGATTAAACCAGTCTCATGTGGATTTTTGAAATGTGCAATTTTATTATCCATTGTTATTACAAAATTGGTTGATTGTTGTCTCAAAAGATTTTTATTTAGAATACCATTGATTTCAATGCCATTTATTTCCACACTTTTAGAGAAATGTGTCATAATATTACCCATATATTTTACAAACAACTCACTTCTACTACTGTGGTCACCACAAGGATTCTAGAAGTTAGGATTAACAATAGCCATGGCCTCAAGTGTCTCATCTCTCTTAAAACAATATCTTATTTCAATTGTTAATGCATTTGTAATTATTTTCAATTTATTCTTAGTGCTATCCAAAACCTCATCGAATCCGAAATGTATAACGGGCACTTGTTCAACATCATCTGTTAGTGTATATAATCACTTTTCAAAATGATATACATGAATAAAATTTCCATGGATATCTATACAAATATTATCATTGATGTTGAACTTAAAAAAATTATTCGGATCATTGACATTAACTAACGTATTCCAACTATCAAACTTGGGATCCTCAAAATATTTTCTAGATAAATAAATCCTATCAATAATCATACATATTTGTTTTCTCATCCTCATGAAATTGATAATATAAATTGCCCTTTCCTATGCAAGTTTAATCATAGAATTCATTTCTTGTAACATTGGTAGAATACCACATAATGTGAGAAGAGTTTCCAAGTCAGTCATACGAAAAAGCAAATATTTTGCCTTGTCAACATCCCTACGATGTGCATACATAAACCCAACCAAGGATTGATATTATGAAAATACCCTTTTTGTAGGAAGAAACAATGAAATCCACCTGGTTTCCACATCTTTTAACATTTTTCTGCCTTTAGTTACACCTAGAGAAAACTATTGAAACTCTACAAATCTTTTTGGACTACATGAAAAGTATGAGTGTATTTCATGGATGAGTTCTTCCACTCTGGCTACATTATCAAAATTGCTCACAATTTTGTATGCAAGATTCATTCGATGAGCCATGCAATGAATAGGAATCACATATGGGGAAATTGATGTCTAAAGCCTAACACAAAGACCATTCCTATGTCCTTGCATTGTAGCCGCACCATCAGCTCCAACACAAATTAACTTTGTGGCAATTTCCTTTTCATCCATTCTGGCAATATCCTTTAAATTGGTTACAACAACATTATAAATGTTTTCTACATTACAATTTTCAATCATCTTATGTAGTGCTAGTAAATGAGGTTGTCTCAAATGATTTTTGAATGTGTAAACATGTATGCAAATCCAAGATGTGTTGTCAACAACTTTTACCTCATCAATGGAAAGTGAAATAAATTTGGCTTGTTTCACATTCTCTCTCAGGTCTTCCTTCTCAACCAGTGATAGACATTTTACCATTTCCCAACCACTTCGATCTGACCAATGTGAACTGGTAAGGTTTTGTACATTGGCTAGTTGAAGTATTTCTTTAAAATCAGCAAAATCAGACATGGGTCGACCTTTTTTTAGAATACTATATACAATAGCAAACTACAATTTCTTTGAGGCTAATACATTCTTATTAATTTTTTGAAATTGTGCCTTGATTGTTCCACCCTTCTCAATGAGAGTTTGTTTTTTTTTCATTGCTTTTTCATATTCAAGTGCATATCTCACATGCACACATTCTGATGCATCCTTACACCTATGAAATCTGTTAATTATTCCATCACTTCATATTTCTTTGATGTAAATTTTCCCATAGTGTTTTTCTATTGTGTCTTTCTTATTTTGCAATAAATGATCATTTCCAAGCTTCCATGTACAAATAATGCATTTACACACATTTATTTTCTCATCTCGCTCAATAAAGGGGTATAACCATACCCATTCATTTTTAAAATCCCTTCCAATTGTCCATTCACTTATCTTTTGACGTTTAGATTTTTGACTACAAGATTCCCTAGAGGTCTGCAATTTAATTGTACTATCTTTTTTGGTTGATGTGTCTAAATTTAAAATCTCCTGAAGTGGTTGTTGAATGTCGTTATTAGGAAAATTATCATGTGGTCCCATATCATCTGTTGGAATATCTTCGAGTGAACGCACATCAAGGTCGACAATGTTTACTGCATTCAATTTTTGGTGTTCTCTATCATTTTTTGAAGTAAAAAATGTACTATTTTAAAGAATTAACAGAATAAAATTTTACAAAGAATTTAAAAAGAGGTAGATAAGTAGAAAACCATTTATCTATTAATAAAGAAAGGTTTTATATTTAAGAACAAAAAAATATTAAAAATTTGGTGGTAAAAGGTGTTTGTACCTGCATGTTATGTAGAATCTATAGAGATTGATGCCTCATTGCATTTTGATATTTGTGTAAAATATTTCAGAATTGTCTTTTTACAAGAATATTGGCCTCCCTTATTTCCATATTTAGTAGGTGACATTGTATCTGTAAAGAAAAAACCTTCAAATGTTAGAAAATGTATATGAAATTGAAGGAAAATAGTAGATATCCCTCAAGATGAACCTACACTGCCCTATAGAATGACATGTGAAAGACAAGAAGCATTCTGACAAGAAAATACACCTAACACACAACATGACATGGATACTTATCAACCACAATTGTAGATAGTGCTTCTACACTGCCTATGAAATATACTCTAAGAGACAAGAAGCAGTCTCTGACAAGAGAAATGCTCCTAACACACAACCAGATGACATTGATAGTTGTCTACCATAGTTACATATAGTTCACCTACAGTGCCTATGAAACTAAATAAAAAGAGCTTTGGAAAAAAGAACAATGGAAGAAGAATACTCTATCAATTTCCAATTGTGAATCCTTTGTAACCGATCGGTTTAGGCCAATTAATGCATCTCTACAACCTTGTATTGATAGACACTACTCTGTAAAGGATCGACTTATGTCGATCGACACCTCTACAACCGATAGACTAATGTTGATCGACACTTCCCTACAACCGATAAACTAATGTCGATTGACATGTCCCTGCAACCAATAGACTAATATTGATTGACACCTCTGTAATCAATAGATAAATACCGATCGATAGTCCTTGAAACCAATAGATAAATGTTGATTGACACCTCTACACTCGATTGACACCTTTGTAACTGATCGACACCTCTACAATCGATATACACCTATACAACTGTTCAACACCTCTATAATCGATCGATACCTTTGCAACTGATCGACACCTCTACAATCGATAGATGAATGTTGATCGATATATTTGTAACCGAATTACTAATGTCGATAGACACATCCCTACAATCGATAGTGTAATACCGATTGACACCTCTGCAACTGACATATATTGCTCTACAATCGATCATCTTATGTTGACATACATGGCTCTACAACCGATCAGCTTATACTAATAGACATAGCTCTGCAACTGATCGTATTATGCTGAAATACAATGCTCTGCAATCGATCATCTTATGCTGATAGACATGGCTTTGCAACTGATTAGCCTATGTCGATAGATATGGCTCTGCAATCAATCATCTTATGTCGATCGTCTTGCATCGATTGACACTCCTCTACAACCACTCGACTTATTTCGATAGACACTCCTCTGCAACCTTGTCAAGTATTTTGTTGTTTCGAAGCTATTTTTGAGTTAGAGTATTTTAGATGTATGTTTATCGGTACCCACTACAGTATATATACGGGTAGTATATGAGGTGATTTGGGCAGGAAAAATAAAATCATTTATAATTTGAAGGCGAATTGGGTGGGAAAATCAAAATCATTTATAATTTGAGGTTGGTGAATTAAAATAAAAATATTTTAATTATTATCAATGACGGGCGAATTTACCCCAAAAAAACTTCCACCCCGTAAATTGCGGGTGAATGGGCCCTAGTGAAAGGATCCAAAATTAGCCAATTTAAAATATTGAAAATCCTAAATAGAGCCAATTTACAATATTTCATGCTTATGCATAACCCTGGTAAGGGATTTTATTTGGATAGGGAGGAGCTTGTCCTTTTGCCAATTCTCAGCATACTAAACCATGTGCATAATAGTATAGCAAGGAAAACCTTTCGCTTAAGGAGCTAGGACTACTATGTGGCATCATATTTCCTTGTGCAAAATCATTTTTAAGATGTGTAAGTGTTATTTGGTTCAAAAGTGGTAAGATCAGTTTCCAAAACTTCAAAAATTATTTAGTGAGGCAGCAGTGTTTTTTGTTCAAGAGAGATTTATAATCAATATTAAGAATCATGATTTTATTAAAGTGTATATGTTGTAAGTGGTTCAAGATAATTTTTGAATTCCTTCGAAAGTAACCAAAATTAACTATGAATTTTTATAGAATTAGTCTAATATGTAAGTAGGATAGGTATTGGATGTGACCATATGGCGTATGCAATTGGACCAAAACTTTATTTGAGAAATATAGGATAAAAGTGACTAAATGAGAGATGATTTATGGTTTATGTAATGCAATGTGGAGATGATAGTTGTACCAGATAAGCTATATGTAAACCTAAATGACATGCATAGGTGAATGATAACAAAACTCTAAAAGGCCAAAGAAAAATGATAAGAGGTGTTGAACCTGCTATGAGTATAGCACTTGCTAATGGTTGAAAATAGAAGAGATATAACCATTGGGATGTATGCTTGCAAATGGTTGAATGGAGGTTACCTCTTGCTTGTGACCATGAAGTTATCCACTATGGGTTGCTTAAGATGATGGGAATTATATTGCTAAAGCAAGTACTACTCAATAGGGTTGTATATTAGAATGCATGAATCAAGGCCAATGAAGAAAAACAAGAACTATATCCCTCACCTTGGGGAGATATGAGTAATGAAAAAATTTCTCAAGTCAAGAGATATAAAATATCATGAGTAAATACAATGATGGAAATGTAATGATTGAAATGCAAACTAGAGTAGAATGTAATATGTTTGTTTGATTTGATTTGATTATTCCTCTTTTTATTTTTTTTGATTATTTATTTATTTTTTTTTATGATGGAATTGTCGATATATGCAAAATGATCTATATACACTATACAAGGTGATTCGTGCATAACCTTTCTAAGGTGGCTTCAAAATCAAAGAAGATTTTGAAGGACCACTTGGTTGTGGTGAAGGTGATTGAAGATGATTTGTTGATAGTTGATATTGTTGTGATGAAGAATGATGATTTGATGTAAATTAAGAAAAATGATGGATAGGAGATGACAATGATGATAAAGAGGAAAAGAATAGAGAAGTTGATGTGATGACGATAAAAAAAGAGAGTATGAAGGACAAAAGGTGACGAACAAAAAGTGGCAATGTTGATAAAGAGGAAAATAATAGATAACTTGATGTAGTGATGATAAAGAAAGAGAGAATGAGGAACAAAGAATCCCTAAAAATAGGAGAGGTTCACAAAATTTCCAAAAGGGATATCTTAGTTGGAGGGTTGGCCCACTACTGTTGAATGTCAAAGGAGACTTTAGGTTGAGGCTTCAATATTAAAGGTGTGTTTTCTATGACTGTATCCTCTTTCTAATTATTCTTCCAAATTAAGAGAGGTATTGGATGAAAATTTATCTTTTGCTTATAAAATGAGTAGGTTGAGCTTCAACTTGTTTTCTTGTAGTTTTAGATATGATATCAATAATATCATTATGATGAGACATATTAGGATATGGCACTTGATTGGTTTCTTGTTGTTGATGATTGAATAGGTTTTTTTGGAAGATACCCATGTCTTTCTTAGTTGTGGTTGTAGGAGGTTGATTGTTGGTTTGAGGATTATGATCAAGAATAGGTTGAAAGTCCTCTATAAAAAATTACCAGTATCAATCAAGTCTCGAATCACATATCTCAACTTCTTACATGTGTGTGTTATGTATCCATCCACTCTATGATATTCACAATGTAGCTCAGGCTTGTACTAATCTATTGTGATATCAGGTTGTTTTATGGGTGGTAACTCAATCATGTTTGTATCTAGAAAATGCTTAAGGATTATAGTCATTGGTTGATTGAGCTTAGTAAATTTATGTGGTGAAGTTTTTTTAGGAACCTTGAACATTTTTCTTATGGTATTAACAAAATTAGGATGTAACAGTTGATTGCTTTTTTTTCATGATTGTAGGTAGAATGATGATAGGTAGGTTGTGAAGTATGGTGTGAGTGCATGGTAGAATTGGAAGGAGAATTATTTCCTTATTGATATGAATGTGTTGTGTTGAAATAAGAATGTTGAAATGGTTGTGATTGCAATAATGGTAGATAATAATTATATGTAGATTGAAAAGCATAACATGGATGTGTGCTGGAAATGGTAACATCATTATGAAGAGGATTGAAAAAGGGAGGATTGTCTTGTTGAGGTGGATATATAGTTTGGAAATAAGAATATGGAAGTGGTTGTGGAGGAAATTCTGATGGAAAATATGGTGGAAAGAAAAATTGTGGAGGGATTGGTTGAGTAGGAAAGGATGAAAGATGAGGAAATTGTGATAAAGATGATGTTGAATATGGATGAAGTTGTGAATGAGGTTGGCCATAATAAACTAATGCATTTGATGGAATTCCCTTGACATTTTTTATTGGGGTAGTAACATAAGTAGGTTCATATTGAATTGGGTTATTTGCAAAACCCCAGATCTCTTCACCATTTCTAAAAGTGGTATCCATTTTGTTTTATTATTATTGTTTTTTTGTTATTTTTAGTTTTTTTTCAAAAACAAAGAAAAGGTAAAATTTCAAAATAAGGGTGTGTTCACATTAGGTTCACCAAATAATGTAGACCCAAAATTTTTGTACCCCTTTCTTCCAGGATAATGGATCCATGCTTGAAAGGGGGAGGGAAAATAATGTATCTACACCTCATACGAGAAGCACTTGAGTTGTGCTCTCCTTGGTGTTTGTCGATGAATTAGGTGAGGGTTCACTAGGAAACACTTTCTATGGTGGTTTCCATGCCTAGGTAAGGTGGGTGTTTGTTGAATTCTTTTATGTGCACACACCTAGGGTTTGGCCAAAATGCAATTACTACCTAGCTATATGATTTTCTAATTTCAATGAAAACAAAGTAAATGGATTCTAACTAGAAATATTTTTGTAAATATAACTATGATGCAAATGCTCTTTATAAATGTTTTGAAAAGCAAAAGATATATTTATGATAGGATGTTGTTTTTGGTCGTTTTGTGTTTTATATTTTTAGTTTAATGTACTTGATGTAGAGAATGATGCAACTAGATCTATGTTTTACCTTTTGATTGATGTAAAATGGAGTAACTAAGTTTATATTTTTGCTCTTTTGTGTTTTTTTTAAATTAGTATGCAATAAATGTAACTAAATCTATGTTTTTGATCTTTTTCATTTAAGGTTTTCAACTAATGCAATTGATATAAAACAATGCAACTAGGTTTTGTATTTTTGATCTTTTCTTTTTAAGTTTTTCAACTAGTATGATAAATGCAAAGTATATTATAAATAAGCTTGTGTTCTTTTTATATTTTCTTTTTATTTGTGTTTTCTTAATCCAATATGCTAGATGCAATTTGATGTAACTAGATCTATGTTTTTGGTATTTTTCATTCTTTGAAGTTTCTTAACAAATGCACGTAATGTAAAAGTTATACATCTAAGTTTATATCTTTATGTATTTTATATTTTCAATTAATATGATTGATGCAAAGGAGAATGCAATTAAGTCTAAGTTTGGTTCCTTTTATTTTGAGTTTTTTAACTATTGCAATTGGCATGAAACAATGCAACTAAGTTTGTGCTTTGACATTTGTTTTCCTTTTAAGTTTCCAACTAATGCAATTTGGTATAAAATAATGTAACTAAACCTATGTTCCCTTTTGTTGTTTTATTTTGACCCTTTTTATCTTTAATAAATGCAATGGATCCTAAGAGTAATAAGTCTAAGTTTGTATATTTTTGTTCTTTTATGTTTTATTTCAAATTAGAATGAGTAATGCAATTAAATTTATGTTTTGAGTCTTCCCTATTTTTTTTCTATGTAGAGTTTCCTTAAACATAATCTTATGAATTTATAGAATAAAACATTTCAACAAAAACAAGTTTAGATCCTTACCTGGTTAAGATATTTGCTTTCTATCACTTTTTAGATCTCTTTATATATTTTTAGATCTATATGTATGTTATCGGATCAGTTCGAATATATCAAATGAATTCAAGCATTCAAATACGTATGAAACTTGCAATTTTATATCAATACACTAAAATTTCTAATCAGAGGTGGGGGATCTGCTTAGGTCACAGTAAATTGTGATATGCAACATTCAAATCCCCTTAGTTCTTTAGCAAACTATAGAAAAATATAATGAATCTTCTAAATCTAATACAAAATTTATAAGTGAAATGACAACACAATGACAACAATATCATGTAGTAAAATAGTAAAGCAAATGAATGGTGGAATTGAAATGCAAACCAATATGGTAATCCTACAACAACATCCTTACCCCCATCGTAGATCTGTATATTTTTGGCTCTATTTGTGTGTTTTTGGATCAATCTTGAATCTATCAAATAAATTTGAACATCTTTATATGTACGAAACCTACAATTTTATATCAAGACACTAAAATCCATAATCATGGGTGAGGGATTTGCTTAGGTCATAGCCGATTATGATCTACAATAGTTATATCATGTCAGTTCCTTTAGAAAATTGTATAAAAATGATATCTCTATAAAACTAATATAAAGCATGCAATCTAAATGGAAGAAATACAATGATAACAATGTACTATGATAAAGTAATGAGACTAATGGATGATATAATTCAAAATGCAAATTGATCTATTAATATTGCAGTAAAAATATTACCCCCATCATAGATCTATATGTTTTTGGATCAATTTGAAAATGTTCAACGATTGGATCTACAAAATACAAAATTTAGGATGATTTCGGACTTATGATAAATTTGGACGGATCTGAATTTGTAAAAACAATACAAAAAAGTATATTTCTACTAAGAATAAAATAGATCTAAGTTCACAATAGTCATCTCCATGTCTACCTACTTCTGGAATGGCAATCCTATGTCAAAGTCTCCACAGAAAACCTGTAATAAACACAAGAAATCCTTCTCTCCACTTCAATTTTTCTTACAAAATCACCATTACGTTTGTTTAGGGGGAGTTTGGGGGATTTATAATCTAGGGTAGGTCAAGGAATTAGGGAGGGAGGTGCAAATAGGCTGAGAAATTGGGGTAAATTAGGAATTTCCCTATTCTGGACAAATTCAAATCATCTAAATTTGTCGAAAATCTGGATTTACCTAGATTAGCTTCAAAATTCAAATTGTGCACCTAAATTAGGTGCACGTGGAATTTGGATAAATTTAGATGTATGAATTTGTCAACACCATACAAATTTATCAGAAAGGGGGGGGAATGGACAGATTTAGTTTTGACTAGCACAAAAATCAAGGCAAAATAGGTCATACCATAAATTATTGGAAAGCTCTTTTCAATACTAATCTAATGGTATAGGTTTTGGGAAATTTTGAGGGGATTTTTTTAGGTAAAATTAATCTCAAATATGAACTTACTTTTCTAGGAGAAAAACTAAGGAAAATGACTCATCTTAATGGGTCAATTTTTCATGTCTACATTTTTATATCTCCCTAAGGTATAATTTAGGCTTAGGGGATCAGTATGTGATTCATAACTGTATGTTAGATAGTGGAGCATCACACAATATCATGCCTAAACAAGTAGTAGATCAGCTAGGTTTAATGTGTACTAGATATTCTCCCCTTATATCGGTCATGGATAGTAGACAAGTACCCTGTGCTAGAATAATTATAGGGTTGTTAGTTTATCTAGACCAATACCCAAATAAAGGAATAGTCATGGATGTATCCATTGTGGATGTAGACCCTTTATTCTTATTATTGCTATCAAGACATTGGGCTAAATAATTAGGAGGATCTATCCTGTTATATTGGTCTTATACCACTATTCTCTTGACCACCAAAGAATAAGTTATTCTCAAAAGAGAACCCTTTCATAGGTTCTCAGTAGAGTTAAATAAATATAATAATACTATTGTAAATTTAGTTTAATATTTTGAAGAAATGGAAATAGGAGTATACTACATTTGGCATTCATTATTCCTAGCTGAGATATCAAAATTAATAGATATGGACCCACAAATAACAACAGAAGTAGATCCTGAGTCTACCAGAATACTAATGTTTGAAATGTGGACCATGATATTTGATGTAGCCAAATCACATATTGGAGCAAGGGTAGGAGATAACTTGACTGATATAAATGGAAATTACCTAGGCATACCATACAGATTTTAGTTTCCATGCACTAATAATGTAGTAGAATATGAGACCTTATTATTAGGCCTAATAAAAGTGGAGTTAGATATTAATTATTTGACCATAGGGATGTAGAATTGATAATACAACAAATTAAAGGAAAATATGAAACAAAACATCTTAGGTTGAAATAATACAAATAGGTTCAAGAAGAAATTGATAACTTTTTGGATTTTAATATATCCTATATCCATCGAGAGGAGAATCATGTAGCCAATTTGTTAGCCGTAAATGAATCTGGTTTAGATAGTCTAGATATAGATACAAAGTATTAGAAAATATTTCCAACTATTTTAGTCTATCATTCGTATATCCCAGATAACATAGTATAACTACAGGTGTTTCAAGATGATGTGGATATCAAAGATTTTGTGATGAGGAACATGAAGAAAAACTAAAATATGTGATTGGTGAGCCTGTAGAGGTTATACAGTTGAATACTGATAAACTGTGCAAGGGTCTAAATTCATTATGGAGCATTTTTGATGATTTTTACAGAGCTCGCAAACCTGCTTTCCAAGGATTAGAAGCAGAGGAAATCAATATTGGAACTGAATAAGAGCCTAGGATGGTGAAGGTTGAAAAATCCATGTTAGAAAAAGAAAAGAAAGATTACATAAAATATTTAAGAAGCATAAAGATACCTTCACATGGAGTTATGAAGATCTCAGAACATTTAACATAGAGGTGATGAAGCACATTATCCCATTAAAATAAGGCACTAAGCCACATAGGCAAAAATAGAGAAATTTTAATCCCACCTTACACCCTGTAATGCAAAAGGAGGTTCAAAAATTACTGGATGCTAATATTATCAGAAAAGTAAGATTCTCCACCTAGATAGCTAATTTTGTGCAAGTTAGAAATAAGAATAGGGATATCAGGCCATTTTTGGACTTTAGAAATCTAAACAAAAATTCTCTAAAAGACAATTATCCCTTGCCCAATATGGAGCAGTTGTTGCAGGGTCAACTAGGATGTCTTTACTTGATGGATTCTTAGGTTATAATTAGATTCAAGTCAACCCTAAGGATAGGCACAAATTAATATTCACCACCCTATGAAGAAAATTTGAATACCTTAGGATGCCATTTGATTTGATGAATGCAGGAGCCACTTTTCAAAGGGCCATGGAATTTGCATTCAAAGGCTTGATGTTTAAAATAGTGGTAGTATACTTGGATGATATAACTGTTTTCTCTAAAAATCTTGAAGATAATTTTGAACATTTGACTCAAGTGTTTGAAAGGTGTAAGGAATTTGGTATTTCATTAAATCCTAAGAAATGTATTTTTGGAGCAAGCTAGGGAAAGTTGTTAGGACACATTGTTTCTAAGGAAGGAATTAGTATTGATACTGAAAGAGATGAATCCATTGCCAATGTTCTTCCACCAAATAACTTGAAAGGAGTCAAGTCATTTTTGGGAAAATAAATTTTTTTAGAAGGTTCATCCCAAACTTTGCTCAAATTGCCAAACCAATAAATGACATGATAAAAAAAGATGGCAATATTATATGGAAAAGAGAAAACCTAGAGGTATTTTAGAAATAAAACCATGTAATTACACAAGTCCTTGTACTGGCGTTTCTGGATTATCTTAGGGATTTGAACATATATTCCTTTGCTTCATAAAATACTATTGTTGTTTTTATTTTGTAGAAAGATAAAGAAAACAATGAAATGCCAATAGCATTCATGAGTTCAGGGTTGAAAGGATCTCAACTAAAGTATACTATGATAGAAAAACAAGCCTACTCACTGATAAAAGCCTTGGAGCATTTTAAAGGAATTTTTGGATCAAATAAAGTGATAGCATGCATCCCTTACACAACTATCAAAGATGTTTTCACTCAAAATGAACCCATAGGAACATCAACTAGGTGGATGGTTAAATTGCAGCAATATGATGTTGAGTTCAAATATGTGAGAACCATTAAAGTATAAGGCTTGGCCAAATACATGGTAACTAAGGGTGGAGAAGACTTCAACAACATGGTTATAACAAAAAATGTGCAAAAAAATGTTGAAACAAAAACCTTTGAAGATAATTGGTATAAATACATTGTCAATTATCTAAAGATATTGAAATTCATAGCTGGAAGTTATTAGAACAAAATGAGGAGAATTAAACTGCAATCACAAAATTATTATATCCAAAATAACAAATTATATTGGAGGTATCCAAATGGAGTGTTATTACTCTGCCTTCTTCAAAATAAAGTTCCTAGATTTATTGAAGAGTTTCACACCAGTTTCTGTGGAGGCCATTTTGCACCTAAGGCAACTTCTAATAGCATAATGAGAGCAATCTATTATTGGCCATCCATGTTTAGATATGTGCATATGTTTGTAAGAAAGTGCAAAATCTACCAAATGTTTGATGGTAAGAATAAGGTGCCTACTATGCCACTAAAACCTATAGTAGTAAAGGCTCCATTTATTCAATGAGGTATTGACCTAATTGGTGAAATCAATCCCAACTCTTCAGGTGGTCACAGATGGATAATAATTATAAATGATTATTTTACGAAATGGGTAGAATATTCTCTATTAAAAATTTTGACCACCAAAGTAATCATCAAATTTTTGGAATAAAGCATCATCACTAGATTTGGAGTGCCCAGGCTAGTAACTAACAATGGCAAAGGCTTTTGTTTCATATGAAATGGTGGAATTTTGTAGTAGATATAGCATTGAGTTGGCACACTTAGCCAATTACTATCCTTAGGGTAATTGCCTAGCCAAATCTTCCAATAAAAATCTTATTACCAAAATAAATAGGTCTCTTGGTAGAAAAAAATAAGCTAGGACAATGAATTGAAGTTTGCTTTGTGGGCAGACAAAATTTCCATTAAAATAGAAATAGGAAAAACATCTTATGAACTATCTTATGGAGAGAAAGCTTTGTTACCTCCATAAGTAGAAAGGCCTGCCTTAGCCTTGTTACTTCAAGACCACAAAATCCAGATGCCTTGCAAAGAAGAATGGATCAAATTATCCATATAGAATAGGATAGAATAAATGCCTTGATGATGATAAGTTAAGAAGATTATAAGACATTATAGGTTTTTAACAAGAAATCTAGAGGAAAACCATTTGCTGAAGGTGATGTAGTGTTATATTTGGATTCAAAGAATGATAAACTAGGAGACGAAGGAAAATTAGAATTAAAATGGTTTGGCCCTTATCAGGTCATCCAGAAAGCAAGCCATCACACCTATAGGTTGTAGATCCTAAAAGGAGAAAAAATGCAGTTCCCAATAAATGGCCAACATCTGAAGGTGTATCATCCCTATGATGGGGATCAGTTCATATGAACTATTTCTATCTGTCTCTAAAAAAAATAAAAAAATAAATAAATGAAAAGAAGAATAAAGAAAAGAGAGATGTGTATGTTTTGGTCAGTGGTTTTATTTTTAGTTTTGATCATTTATTTTTTAGTCTATTTCAGTCTTGTTATCTGGTCTTTTATAAGTTTTCTTTTAGGTTATTAGGATTTTTTTTTTGTCAAGTCCTAAGTTTTAAATTAGTCTTAATATGTTCTTGGGTGAGTCGGAAGAATAAATATGGTTACAATCAGTTTAGGGTTGTTAGGTTGTTATATCAAAAAGTCAAGTGTGTGATTAGTTAGTTCAACCAAATATTCAGGGGTTCTCAAGAAGATTCCTAACCTAAAAATTCAAAAACTCCTCTTATCCTAGATAGACCCTATGTTGGGCTTCAAAAAAATCCCAACTTATATTACACCCTTAATTTTTTAAAGAAAGACAAGATTGAGTGTCAAGGTGATTATAGGATGTGGCGGTCAATTTCCAAGGTGAAGAAGTCCTAAGTGAGTCATGATATTCCAAAAAACAATTTTTCTATGGTATGGAAAGGTATAGATCTGGGTTATCTTGTGCTTAATTCATTTAAAAAATTCCTTCACAAATTTGTTCCTATCATCTCCATTTAACCCTTATATTATCATAAATATCCATCTAAGTTTTCACTACATAAATCCAATTTATTATCCATCTACCTTCATCCATTCATATTTTTATCCATAACATACACAGTTACTCCATAATTCATCATAATTCAAGAATATTCATAATTTATACCTGATAATTCCATAAGTATTACCTATTCATTTAAACCACTCCATTAGATCATACATATATCATGTCATTATATTAAGGCATACCCCATTTATTTTTCATGGTCTGCCTAAGTCACCAAAAATATTTAATTTCTAAGCTTAATTCACGAGAAGGTCACCACAACTTCACATATTCCCCTAAGTCTTATCGATAGTCATCAATCCATCAATTTATTCATTTTTTTATAATAGTTTCAAGGGTGATCATCATGTAATAAATGACCTCTTTTTTTACCAATGTAATGAAGAACACAAGCTTATATTGAGAGGGGGGGGTGAACAGTATAAGACCTCTTTTTACTTTTTCCTTTATATTACAAAATAGTAAAACAATATACCTACAGCAATATCAAAACAATGCACAATATCATCCACAAAGTGACACCAATTTTTTACGTGGTTCACCTAGAATGGCTGGGCTACGTCCACAAAACTTTTATCTAAAAGTTATCTCAAAGTTCTTTGGGAATCCTTCCCAATTACAAAGTTTATGAGCCTCGGCCCAAAGGAGATACCTTCCCCCAAACAAAATTTATGAGCCTCTGCTCAAAGGAGATACCTTCCCCCAATCTGAATTTTATGAGCCTCTGCTCAAAGGAGATACCTTCCCCTCTGCTTTGGAAATGATCCCTCAGAAGATCAACTATCTCTACCTCTTGCCAGCATGTGGAACTCCTTTCCACCGAAGACCTCCTGTCCTCAATGCTTAGCCTAAGAGACCTCTTCCTTCTATGATCACATCCACAGCAGCTCAGCAACCTGTACCAAACATAGTCAGTCGGTCTAGCACAAGTCTTCCTCTGTCTATCAGATCTGTCCAACACTTGAATAGATCAATCCTCTGCACACAAGCCTTCTCAAAGACTTGCCAAATCTGTCCTCAGGTTCTTCTCAAAGAACCAATGCACCTCTATGCAATCACAGCGACACCGTCTTCGCACACTCTGCTTCCTTTGTGATCTTTCACACTTGGAATGATTCGACAAAATGCACTCTTGCACACTACGATCGAATTTTGCACTCTGCTCTCGACGATCGAACTTCTTGCTCTACGCACTATCTGTGAATGTCGCAACACACAACTACACCAACTCTTCAAAACAGCCTGCATTTTATAATAACACTTTTAAGATCAAAACCTTACTCTTAGTCGGATGTAACCCTGATCTTTAGTCGGTTGCACAACCCTAAACTTCATCGGCTACAAACCCTAATCTTCATCGGCCCAAATTTAACTTTGTCGGCTTCACTGCCTCTGCAACTCTTCTGTAGCTTCTACCATGAAACTACAACATGTCGTGATATCATGACACCTTTGCAACCGTACACTTTCTTTTGGCTTTTGTCATGATATCGCGACACTTTAGCCTTTGATGACTTCAACTAAGCTCTTGTCGCGATATCGTGACACTTTTGTCTTTGTCAGCATCAACTTTGCTTTTGTCACGATATCGCGACACTTCTCCCTTCGTCGACCTCCTTTCTGCTTTTGTCATGAAATCGTGACACTTCTGCCTCTATAGACTTCGACTTCACTTCTATCATGAAATCATGACACTTCTGTCTTCATAGCCTTCCTCTCTACTTTTGTCATGAAATCGTGACACTTTCTCCAACCGAACGCTGCCAACTCGATCTGTCATGAAATCGTGACACTTTCTGCATCTGTTTGCTTTCTCTTCAACCTATCGTGAAATCACGATGCTTTCAGCTTTTGTACGTCTTCTTTGCAACTTGTCATGAAATCACAATGCTTCTCATTTTAGACTCTTCCCTTTGTTGCATGTCACAAAATCGCGACAGTTCTCACTTCGAGTTCTGTAGCATGTCGCAAAATCATGACACTTTATCTTGCTTCCACTTTGTCTTCTGACTTGTCATGAAATCGTGACACTTTTTCTCCTTAGCGCTTTTCTTTTCTTTGGGTCACGAAAACCCGACATGTCATGATATCGCGACACTTTTTCTCCCGGACTCTCTCTCTTGCATTATGTCGCGAAATCATGACACTTTTTCTTTCGGACTCTCTCTCCTGCAACATGTCACGAAATCGTGACACTTTTTCGTCCGTTCAACCTTCCTTGCAATATGTCATGAAATCATGACATTTTTGACTCCGAACATTCTCTCTCCTCTTTGAGTCACGAAACTGCGACATGTCACGATATCGTGACACTTTTCTAACTTGCTTTCTTTCGAACCTGTCATGCCATAACCTTCATCAAAACAAATTATTTTACATCAAAACAAATTCCTTCAAAAGCTTCTTGACATCAATGACAACTTATACACTTGAGCAAAGGCAATGCACCCAAGGTACCCAAAATTGCCAACAATCTCCCCCTTTGTCATTGATGGCAAACCTTTACTGAAAACACGTCTCAAGAGCCAAAACTGAAACCAACTGTGCTAACAACTGAGAAATTGTGCCCACAACTAAGAATATTCCTTTGAAGTTTTGCTCCCCTGACTTGAAGCTTTCCTCTTCACTTGAAGCTCTCCCCCTTACTCATATCTCTCCCCCTTTGTCATCAATGGCAAAGGGTCACCTTTGGGGCTCGGGACTAAGAATGAGCCTCTTAGCTTAGTCCCTCCCCACCTCCTGATGAGGTGATTAATTCTGGGGTGGGAGTAAAACTCCCATTAGGCACTGATCATCATCAGCGTCTATCACTTCCTTGTCGGGCCTTCTCTTGAACTCTTTGTCCATATTCCTGTTCCTGTTCCTATCACTATTCTTGTTCTTGTTATCATTCCTGTTCTTATCCATGCCTTGATCCTTGGACCTGTTCATACCACTGTTCCTGTTCCTGTACCTTGGAAGTTCAGCTCTACACTGTCTAGCTGTGTGACCTTCATTGTTGCACTTATAACAAGTAACAATGTTATTTCTTTTAGGCATACCTGTTCTTTGAATCCGCTCGTTCCGACTAACCCCGTTCTTGTTATTAGCCTTGCAAAAAATTGCCTTATGCCCAAACTGTTTACAAGAGTAGCAATACCCTTGAAATAAATTACCACCTCTGAAACTATCATTTACCTTCCTTACTTGAGTCATGCAATGCGAAGCCATGTGACCAAACCTGTGACACGCAAAACATCTACCGTGAAATTTTCCTTTATTTGACCTCTTGGGTCCTAAAAAATTCTTCTTCTCATTCTAAATTATGTTTTCTATTTTTGTGCATCTATCATTCAAGGACTCATGATCTGAAATACTTTCCTCATCAGAACTCTCTTCCTTTTGGAGTCTCTTACTAGACTCTCCAACTTGTTCCTTGCGTGGCTTAACAAAACCAAGGCTTGTTTTATCTGTTGTCTTTCTTTGACCTTTGATGAGTGACTTAACCTTTTTGGAGCTATCTTGAAACCTATAAAGCTTATCCTTGTACTCTTTAATTTCCTCTTTCAAAGAATCCATTTTCTGTTCTAACTCACTATACTCAAGAACCTTAGACTCTAACTCATCCTTGAGTTCTTGCATCTTAGCTATAGAGAATTCAAGATTTTCTATAAGATCATCTCTCTCCATACACCATTCATCTAACTTATCCTTGAGTCTAGCATTCTTCTTTCTTTCCTTTTTCAAAGCACTAAGAGCACTACTAAGTTCACTTTCATGATCCTTTATTTGTTTGCTTTCTGAATCATCAAAGCCTTTTTCAGATTTCTTATCACTAGAGGTGCTACCTTTTTCAAAAACATACACGCATCTTCCTTATAGTTTTCTGAAGCATCCTCATACATACTAGAAACCAAATCATTATTTGTGCAATCATCCTCAAGGTGACCAAAATTTCCACATCTAAGACATTTCATGATAATGAATCTATGTTTCGGTTCTTCCTCCTTTTCTGATATGAACAACATCTCATTTTCATTTTCACTTGAAGAACTTTCACTATCACTACTAGAACACTTACTTGCTTTGTCTAGGTAGAAACTCTTCTTGTGCTTGTGAGAATACCTCTTTTCTTGATTGTTGTGCTCATATTTGTTCTTTCTGTGATGCTTGTGCTTTTCAGAATCCTTGCTCATAGAATCCTTTTTATCTTCATCACTTTCATCCTTGGGAATAGTACAGTCTGTAGCATAATGACCAAACTTTCTACAATTGAAACATCTTATATTTTTCACGCTTTTGTGCTTTCTAGAGAATTTGCCTTTCTTGTTGTAATATGCCTCTTCATCACTAGAAGACTCATCACTCTCTTGAAGTTGTTTACCCTTGGATTTCTTGGTAGCCTTGAAAGCTACCTCTTTCTTGACGTCAACCTTCACTTGAGTTCTCAACTCAAATGCTGCAAGTATACTATGGAGCTCATCCTTTTTCAACTTATCCAAATCTTTAGCTTCCTCAATAGCAAAAATATTTTCACTAAATCTATTAGGAAGAGATCTTAAAATCTTATCACAAACATCATTTTCAGCAAGCTCAAGACCTAAGTCTTTCATGGAGTTAACAACCTCATCCATACGAAGCATGTAGTCACTAATATTTTCATCATCATTCATCTTGAGTTGTTCAAACATACCTTTGAAGTGTCTCAACTTGGCCTTTCTGACATTTGTATCACTTGTATGAACCACCTGCAACTGTTTCCACATTTCACTAGCTGTCTTGCAGTGAATCACTTTGGTGAGATCTGCTTTCTATAAGCCTTTCATAATTGCATTCATTGCTTTTGAATTGCTATGATGTAGGAGCCTTTCTTCTTTAGTATTTGGACCATGTACAGGAATAGTGTACTCATCTTCAATTACTTCCCATACCTCATTACCAAGCGCCATTAGATGAACCTTCATCCTTGCACTCCAAAGACCAAAATCTAACCCATCAAGAATAGGTGCTACACTGCCACTTGAATAATCCATTGTGTTCTTTACTAGCTTTTCCTTCAAGTTGTTAAACTTTTTGAAGGCACCCACTCTGATACCAATTGAAGAACACAAGCTTATACTGAGAGGAGAGGGGTGAACAGTATAAGACCTCTTTTTACTTTTTCCTTTATATTACAAAATAGTAAAACAATATACCTACAACAATATCAAAACAATGCACAATATCATCCACAAAGTGACACCAATTTTTTATGTGGTTCACCCAGAATGGTTGGGCTACGTCCACAAAACTTTTCTCTAAAAGTTATCTCAAAGTTCTTTGGGAATCCTTCCCAATTACAAAGTTTATGAGCCTCAGCCCAAAGGAGATACCTTCTCCCAAACAAAATTTATGAGCCTATAAACAAATTTATGAGCCTCTGCTCAAAGGAGATACCTTCCCCCAATCTGAATTTATGAGCCTCTGCTCAAAGGAGATACCTTCCCCTCTGCTCTGGAAATGATCCCTTAGAAGATCAACTGTCTCTACCTCTTTCCAGCATGTGGAACTCCTTTCCACCGAAGACCTCCTGTCCTCAATGCTTAGCCTAAGAGACCTCTACCTTCTATGATCACGTCCATAGTAGCTCAACAACCTGTACCAAACATAGTCAATTGGTCTAGCACAAGTCTTCCTCTATCTGTCAGATCTCTCCAACACTTGAATAGATCAATCCTCTGCACACAAGCCTTCTCAAAGACTTGCCAAATCTATCCTCAGGTTCTTCTCAAAGAACCAATGCACCTCTGTGCAATCATAGCAACACCGTCTTCACACACTCTGCTTCCTTTGTAATCTTTCACACTTGGAATGATTCGAAGAAATGCACTCTTGCACACTACGATCGAATTTTGCACTCTGCTCTCGGTGATCAAACTTCTTGCTCTGCGCACTATCTACGAATGTCGCAACACACAACTACCCCAACTCTTCAAAACAGCCTGCCTTTTATAATAACACTTTTAAGATCAAAACCTTACTCTTAGTCGGCTGTAACCCTGATCTTTAGTCGACTGCACAACCCTAAACTTCATCGGTTGCAAACCCTAATCTTTGTCGGCCCAAATTTAACTTTGTCGGCTTCATTGCCTCTGCAACTCTTCTATAGCTTCTACCGTGAAACTACAACATGTCGCGATATCGTGACACCTTTGCAACCATACACTTTCTTTTGGATTTTGTCATGATATCGTGACACTTTAGCCTTTGACGACTTCAACTAAGCTCTTGTCACGATATCGTGACACTTTTGTCTTTGTCAACATCAACTTTGCTTTTTTCGTGATATCGTGACACTTCTCCCTTCGTCAACCTCATTTCTACTTTTGTCATGAAATCGTGACACTTCTACCTCTACAGACTTTGACTTCACTTCTGTCATGAAATCATGACACTTCTGTCTTCATAGCCTTCCTCTCTGATTTTGTCATGAAATCGTGACACTTTCTCCAACCGAACGCTGCCAACTCGATCTATCACAAAATCATGACACTTTCTGCATCTGTTTGCTTTCTCTTCAACCTATCGCGAAATCACGATGCTTTCAGCTTCTGTACGTCTTCTTTGCAACTTGTCACGAAATCATGACGCTTCTCATTTTAGAATCTTCCCTTTGCTGCATGTCGCAAAATCGTGACAGTTCTCACTTCGAGTTCTGTAGCATGTCACGAAATCGTGACACTTTATCTTGCTTCCACTTTGTCTTCTGACTTGTCGCGAAATCGTGACACTTTTTCTCCTTAGCGCTTTTCTTTTCTTCGGGTCACAAAAACCTGACATGTCGTGATATCGCGACACTTTTTCTCCCGAACTCTCTCTCCTGCATTATGTCATGAAATCGTGACACTTTTTCTTTCGGACTCTCTCTCCTGCAACATGTCACGAAATCGCGACACTTTTTTGTCCGTTCAACCTTCCTTGCAATATGTCATGAAATCACGACATTTTTGACTCCGAACATTCTCTCTCCTCTTTGAGTCGTGAAACTGCGACATGTCGCGATATCGTGACACTTTTCTAACTTGCTTTCTTTCGAACCTGTCATGTCGTAACCTTCATCAAAACAAATTATTTTACATCAAATCAAATTCCTTTAAAAGCTTCTTGACATCAATGACAACTTATACACTTGAGCAAAGGCAATGCACCCAAAGTATCCAAAATTGCCAACATGTAATTCCAATAGGTCAAATTTCCTCAATATTTTGTGTCCTAGTCCCTACACCCAACAAAAAGGGCCATCGTCTAGACCTTCCACCTAAAAAAATCCATCGACTATGATATCTGACCGCTTCCTTGAAATCAAAATAAGTATGAAGTTGTTTAGCACCAAATTTTTTCTAGTCCACCTTCTAAATTCTCATTAGCCATAATAATCAATCAACTAAAAGGTTGTACCTATCTCACTTAATGTACTTTTATTTCACCTAATCGCCCATGTACCCATTAGCCTTCACATGTGATCTGAAAGTGTTTAGTGGCTGTGTTGCTTGATCTGCTCTTCTCATCACTCAACCCAACCAATAGCTCCATTTTCTCACTTGACCATATAAATCATGTCGTATATCATATATTATGGTCACTCCTTTATGTACCTAAGGCAGATGACTCATTTGACGATGCCTAATTGGCCAAAAACCTAAATAAAATCATTTTTCTTATCCCTAGGTCCTCAACATCTAGAAACATAATTGAGGTCCTCCCTCTTCATCATTATAATGAATCATTTCACCTTAGCCTTTCAATGAAAAGCATTTATCATCCCATTCATCCGATGATGTACCATTGATTGGGTGTCTCAACCACCATCACCTGATTGGCGAGAAAGAATCAATGGTGGGTGAGTTTCGGTAGGTTGAGTGATAACCTCCCATTGGTTGGTCGATCTTAAGTTTTTTTTTGATGAAAAAAATGAAAACTTGTATTAATACAAAGACCAGTTACAAGCGGGAGAGAACACATCCCGACCCAGAGCCAAGAGCAACACAACAAGTACAATGCACAAATGCAACACTAGCAGCCACAGGGCAAAGAGAAAAAACGACGTGAAAAGGTGACATGTCACGAAAACGTGACATGTCACGAAATCGTGACAGTCACCCCCGACACGACCACTTCGACACCAACAGTCATGATAACGCGACATGTCGCGATATCGCGACAAGAAGGGCCCTCGACAGCCGCCCGCAAAAGGAGTCGCAAAAACGCGACGAGAAAACTAAACGACACTCATGCCACAAAAGGGTCGCGATATCGCGACAATTAACCATCCAATTGCTTAAGAGCCAAACGAACCGCGATATCACGACAAAAATGCCAAGCTGCTTCCAATTAACCAAACTGTCATGAAATCGCGACCCATTAACACCTTTGAACTGCATCTTCAAAAGAGGCGCGATATCATGACAAAAACCCAACAAGAGCCGTGACAGCGCGACATGTCGCGATATCGCGCAAGAAATTTGCCAAAGGCCGCAAAGGCACAACCTATCATGAAATCGTGACAAAAACCAACTCGAGGCCGCGACAGCGCTGAGTCGCGATATCGCGACAATTTTCCTCCCAGCCGCTTAAGTGCCAAACGTGTCACGATATCGCGACAGGATTTCCTTGCAGCTTCCCATTCTCAAACTTGTCACGAAAACGCGACAAAATTTTAACTTTGCTTTTCAACTTCATAAAGGGTACGAAATCACGGCAAGAACTCCACACGGACCACGAAAGCGGGACCTGTCATGAAATCGCGACGCGCGATATCGCGACATGTCGAATTGGTCGATCTTAAGTTGGTTAAGGGTCTTTACCACATTAAAATGCTTCCCCACTTTACTCCCAAAATAATAAATTGGTACCACCCCTAAGTCCATTACTCAAAATTCATTGGTTGGCTATTATATCCACTCATACCCCATTAGTCAATAGTTTCATTCGTTGTCAATTCAATAGTCTCCCCCTTCACCTACCAAATTGGCCAAGCATTATTGGTATATTTTCCTAAGTCCTCATTTAAGTTGTGCCCATTTACCGTAATACCCGAGTAACACCCCCTTGTTAGTCATCTCATCCACCCAAGCATTTAGCCTTGACCGACCTTGGTTAACCAATGACTCTATTGATTGTAGCCAAATAATGCATCGGTTCCATCAATTGTCTCTTATGATTCTTAAGCACTAAATGCATAACTCATCTGATAGAGTTAATTTAGGTGGACATCTCATATTATCATCAACTACAAAATCTAAGGTCATATTATTATAATTTCATCGGTTCTTCCACCCATGTGTGTCTTCATCAATGATTATTGGCTACCACTTGAGGATAGATAAATTGACATCATGCTGCTAAATAAGAAAATTTTGTACCATGAAAAGAGAAATTTAACCTAGAAACCTGGCGTAAAGTAAATAAAAATAAGAAAGGATAAGGTGAATTAGTGACTAGCCCTTCTTGAATCAATGTTGTTTAGTGATTGGTTCACTGGTTTATAGCATAGGCCAATGATCGATTCAGTAGAAAATTATGAAATAAAAGGAAATCAAATCCTCCTATGAAGAACACCTGAGAGAGATTCTTATTGGCCCATTCAATGTCGATGTCACTCACTTGTTAGTCAAATTCAAAAAAGTGTGACTAGTTATAACTACTAAATAAGTAAATATTGTTGATGGAATTCACCGTGATCACCAAAAATTGAAGGGAGTCAGATTACACATATGTTTCAATACATAAAGGAAATTATTGTCCTTCAGTACATTTGCACCATCATACATTTTTAGCACAAGAAGACCAGCAAAGGCAAACCCAAACATAGAGGCTATCAAAAATTGAAAGATGATCAAAGGTGAAAGTATTGAATCACATGAATAAAATTTGCCACACATAATGAGATCTCATATACTATACCAAGAAAAGTGGATGCATAGAGAAAGCAATGCCAATAATAGATTTAATGTTGGTTCAAGCAAGTTGAATCTTGCCATATCCATAAACCATGATGATATTATCGTCAGCTAATAAAATATCTTGCTAACACATCTCTATATGAAGACAAGTGCCAAAATGAAGGCTTTAACAATCTATCTACTTTGGAAAGATACAAGTGCCTCGATGGAATATAGTTATAGAGGAATCACTCTAACGAAATATAGTTAGGGAGGTACTTTGTTTTTTATGGTTTCATTCATTAGTGTACCTCTAGATCTTGTTTTCCATTCTATTTGTCCTCCTGTTCCCAACACCTTAGTACTGCTTCCACCTTTTCACTCATAAATATACCACTGCTCTCCTCTTTCTGGGAATTTTCTCTTTATTGTTGTTTTATTTTATCCCTAAAAGTGCCAACTTGCCACCATCATCTGTAGTCTTCCATGTCCATTATATTCATGCGTTCCCACACCCATCCATATTATTTCCCATTCTATTCTATTATGTCATGTTTTCTCTTTTCTCCCTTCATCGTCGTGTCTGGTAGCCCTTTATTTCATCTTAAAAATATATTTACATCAAACCTAGTATAAGCCCAGATAAAGATAAAAAAAGAATGACTAAGACAAATAGGAATATATATATATATATATATATATATATATATATATATATATATATATATATATATATATATATATATATATATATATATATATATATATATATATATATATATATATATATATATATATTTTGTAAATATAATATTGCATTTTCACAAAATCAAATATCTAGCCAAAGACAAAAGCTAGATGATCACTCATCCAAGATAATTTAAGAACTCCCTTAAAACCAAAATCAGTTAGAGCCAAAGAAAATGAAAGATGAAACATAGTTTTGAATAGATGGCAGTTTTACAAAGTTTTGGATAGCTTACACCAACTAGTATTTGATTGTAACATAGCCAGGAATATGAAGAGACATAAGACTAGGAAGAACACACATGGCTAAACCAATTCCAAGTATTTGTAACAAATTTTGGGTAGCCAGGCTACATAAGGAGTTGAAGTGGCCAAGAGTCATCATCAAGCAACCACTACAAAATTTTGCAAGAGAGGTATCCTGAGTGTTTGGTCTGGGTTGATTGTATTTCTTTTGTGTCTCTATTTTTCTATTTTCTCAGTTCTTCTTACCTTTGTGTAGGTACTACCAAGAGTTGAGTTAGCTACCTAAGATCATTTCTAGGAGCTACTTGAGGAGCTAGAGTCTATATGTCACTACAATTAGGATAGTAGATTACATTCCCCTATTATGACATTCAAACAGGGTGAATATTGTATTGTGTTCTTTGGGAGACCTAAGCACACCACCAGGCTCTATTATTGTAACCATCAGACATTGAATATAATACAAAATCTGGTTTCTACTCTTTGGCATATTTTGGCTCATTGTGTGTGTTGTTTATTTATGCATTGCATTATTTGAATTCACAAATAATTCCTTCTCTCACTAATTTAATACTTGTATTCATTGTGATATTCAAATGAATGTGGGTATGTCAATTGCTTTTTCTATTTCTATATGTTTCATGAAATCAATTAAAATTTTCTATAATCACCCAATAGACAAGGCACTAGTATTATCTGAATTAGTTAGGCTTCACTTATTCTTGGTCACAACATAAATCATAATAGATCCATTTGAATATGGTAGAGCATAATTTTTATATAACATCATTAAATAGGCTTATTTTAGAGTATCCTAACCCGACCTATTAGTATTTGTCAATTTAAGGTTAAAGAGGCATGTCCACTAGAGTTGCATATCTATTTTTGAATTAGAAAATTTGATAGTGTGATAACCATTATTAAGGATATCAAAATTTTCCACAACATTCCTAAAACACAATGACCACGAATCCAATTTCATGCCCCAAAAACACAACCATGAAGTCAAGAAAACCTACAAAACAAACAAAAAACTTAGAAAAATATTATTAGTATTTAGGGGCCTACATAGGCCAATATGAAGACTAGACCCACATGCATAGCATTCAAGCCCCCTTGGTGCTTTTAGCTAACCATAAAATAAACATGAAATGTATTGACATTTTGGAGCTAAAGAAATGCAGAGTAGAGAAATAAGTGTTTTATAGAAATGGAACAGAAAATAAAAGTGCAAAAGGTAAGAAGAAGACACCAAATGATGAGCTCATTTCCCCCAAGTTACCTTAGTTGATTTCATGGTACTTATGAAAAGGTCAAAAAATCATGATGACTAGGAGAAGGATGAATGGCAGCACAAAAAACACTCAAAAAAATATTTCTACAAAATTTGCACCTCATAAGAGGAGACCGTAAATTCAAGATAGAGGTGGAAAGGTAGAAGAAGATAAAACAAGGGTTTCACCAAAAATGGAATAAGTATTATGATCTAAATGTAGTATAACAAAAATAAATAAATTTAAAAATAGTAAAAGTGAAGCTAACTAAGGTATGTTAAGCAAATAACAGGAAATGAAAACAACTAGCTAAGACTAGAGAGTAGAAGTAAATAGGACTAGAAAGAAATGAAAATATATTGCTAAGATTAGAATGCATAGATGAATAGAAAAACCAAAAAAATACAATAACTATGAAAATTATTACTATAATAGAGCAAAGAAAAATCAAGAAAAGGGGAAGAGGCAACAACCAATGTCCCCTAGGGTGAGCCTAATCTCCTTCATTTAGACCTTCAATGATGGCAAAGCAAATATCCACTTGAACTCAATGAAGAAATCAACCACAAGAGATGGTAGCTATCAAATCACAATGCCATTACTTCTCTAATTGCCAATTTTAATTTTGCTCATTCATAGGACTCTAATTCATAGATATCTTACCACTGATTACATATGACAGATAACAGGTTGTAGATGATAAATCATAGAATGAGAACAAAAAGGGAGCTCAATGCTTCTATTTATATAGGTATTGAGGGTGATGTGGGAAAGAATTTGATTTCAAAAACTACGGTTAAGGATCAAAAAGGAAAATATTGGTTCAAGGGTTAGGGTTTTAAGCATAAAACCCTAAAATCACCAAATTTGTGATTGAGTATGGCCAACCATAAATCTACGAAATCTAACCATTGAAGGTCATATTAGCACCAAAGAGACCTAACCAGATTTACAGTTGATCTAGGATGACCATGAATACGACAATGCTAGGAAAAGAGATTGAACTAAGACGTGGGGAGCTCAAGAATTGCCCTTAGAAACTTTGAGGGGTTTTCTAGGCATCTAAGGGAAAAATGACTCATTTGGATGGGTTAATTTTTGGTGTCTACATTTTTCCTCTCTTTGATGCATTTATGGTGTAATAAATACATCAAAGAAATATGTAGATGCCTACGGGATGGAAATGGTGGATACTGAAAGGGGAGCAATTTACGCAGAGGGATGGTGAAAAAATAGTGTTATTACAAATACTTTAGAATTTTGTATGCTTTATAGGGAAATGATGACATTAATGCCCCCAAGGTTGGGGTGCCCCCTCAATTTTTAAAAGGAATGTAAAGTTCTTGAAGAAACTCAAAATGGTAAATGAAGAAGAATATAGAAAGAAAAAGGAAAAAAGAGAAATAGAGAAGAGAGAAAGGGAGAGGTAAAATGGGAGGGGAGGGTGAAAATCAATTTATTTTCATTGTGTGAGAAGAAGAAAATGAGAGCTAGAGATAATAGGAGAAGTTGATGCAGGAGCATCCAACGAAATTGTCAGGGCCATAACATCTCAACCGTAGCTCCGATTGACGTGAAATTTGACAGGGAGCTAGTTGGGAGAGTTCTAAATAAATATGACTCTATGCAGTCCTATTTGTCCAAAAAATCTAATTTTCGGGGCCAAATTCCATCATCTAGTGCCCCGAAATTAGGTTTTAAAATTACTTACCTAGTTTTTTATGCTTTTTGAGTTGTTCAGAGGTTAATATCTCCTACTGTATTTAGAGTTAGGAGTGGAAAATTTATTTTTGGCTTGTATATTTTAAGAGGGATGTGCACCCTAATTTTTGGCCCCATCTGACTCATTTCAGTTTTTAGGGTTTTTTTTTGGCTATATAGCCACAGAATGAGGGTTTGTGAGGGGATCTTTTCCAAGTTTTTGAATGAGAATTGATTTGAGCAAATTTGGATCTCCATCAAGTGGTATTGAGAAAATTTGGCTCTCCATCAAGTGGTATCAGAGCTTAGGGATCTTGAGTGTGTGAGCAGATCACCGAAAGTGAGGCATTTACACCAGGATCTATGGAAGGGTTGTGAGAAGAGAGTGAGGAAGAATACCTCCACAAAGAAACTATGGTGGTGGGAGAAATGTGGTACCTGAAGGAGATTTCAAAGCTTTGCAGAGGCAAGTTCAAGCCCTGCAAGAGGAGTTACGAAGATGGGTTGAGCCAAGGAGAGAATACCATAGTAAAGATGAAGCTTGGGAGGTTGATGATCCATCAGATGAAGAAGAAGCAATGGATCCTGCAGAAGATAGATTATTTAGGGCCATATCTTTGATTGGGAAGAGGCCAAAGTTTGATGTCTCCACGTATTCTAGGAATCTCAATCTAGAGGAGTTGATTGATTAGATCATTGATATGGAGGAGTATTTTGAGTATGAGGAGTTTGTAGATCTAGATCAGATCAAGTTTGCAAAAATGAAGTTGAAATGTCATGCTAGCATATGGTGGAAAGAAGTTCAGCTAAAAAGAAATAGAAGAGAAAATAAAAAGATAACCAGATGGGATCGAATGGTAGATAAGTTAAAGAGGTAGTTTATTCCTGTAGATTACAAATTTGATCTATTCAGGAAAATGCAAATTTTGAGACAGTCAAGCAAATCTGTCAAAGAATATACAGAGGAGTTTTACAAGATCTCAATCAGAACTAGCCATTCAGAGGCTAATAAGGAGAAAGTAGCTCATTACATAAATGGGTTAAGAATGAATATCCAAGAAGAACTCAGTTTGGTCAGGATGACCACCATTGAGGATGCATATTAGTTTGCCTTGAAGGTTGAAGAGAAGCTTAACAGAATATTTGAAAGCAAACAAAGAGGAAGATATCATGGTGGAAGAACGAGTGGAAGAACCAGTGGAGGAAAATATGAAGATCAGAAGACTGGTGAAACAAGTAATAACCAGGATCAGAAAGAGGAGAATACCTACCACCCCTATGATCAGAACAATGGTTACCAAAGAGGAAGAGGTAGATCTAGACATGGGTATGGAAGAGGAGGATTTCGTGGAACCTATTTCCATTATGGGGAAGAGGGACATCGGGCATATGAGTGTCCCCAACACCAAGAGAGGACGAATAAGAGACCTGAGGGTCATGTCAGAGTTGTTGTAGCAGATGAAGGTGTTGAATATGAACATTCTGAAGAAGCAGAAGGAGGAGAAGTGTTAATAATCAGAAGAGCATTGATGAATGGAGGGAAATATGTGGATTAGAGGAAGAGCTTATTTTGCACAAGATGCAAATGTGTGGGTAAGTTTTGTAATGTTATCATAGATAATGGTAGCATAGATAATTTAGTTTTAGGAGAAATGGTTGCTAAGTTGAAATTGGAGAAGAGGAAGCACCCGCGTCCATATTGGATTGTGTGGTTGCAGAATGATCATAGAGCATTAGTCAGTGAGCAGTGTTTAGTTAAATTTCATATTGGAAATTATCAAGATGAGGTTCTGTGTGATGTTTTTCCTATGGATGTTTATCATTTGTTTTTTGGGAGGCCATGGCAATTTGACAGACGTACGATGCATGATGGGCATGCGAATACTTAATCTCTGACAAAATATTGAGTGCATCACACATTGAATCCATTGAAGGAAGTGGATGAAAAGGCATGCAGTAGTGCTAGAATCTATTTGGTAGATGGTAGAAAATTTTTGGATGGCCTGAAGAGGGATTCTATGTGTTATGCATTAATTCCTACTGTTAAGAAGGAACAATGTATGGATATTCCAGTAGAGGTTGAAAGTATTTTAGAAGAGTTTCCTGATATTGTGTCAGATAATGTGCCTGAGGGTTTTCCACAAGTGAGAAATATTAGCCATCAAATTCATTTGATTCCAGGAGCTAGTTTCCCCAATAAGGCAACCCATAGAATGTCTCCCATGGAGAGTGAAGAGTTGAATAGACAGGTTCAAGAGTTATTGAGGAAGGGGTTGATTAGAGAGAGTGTGAGTCCCTGTGTAGTACCTGCAGTACTAGCATCGAAGAAGGATGGAGAATGGATAATGTGTACTAATTCCAGAGCCATAAATAAGATTACCATTAAGTATAGATTTTTATTACCTAGAATGGACGATATAATGGACTATTTGAGTGGAGCTAAATACTTCACAAATATTGATTTAAAGAGTGGGTATCATTAGATTCACATCAGAGAGGGTGATGAGTGGAATACAGCCTTCGAAACCAAAGAGGTTTTGTATGAGTGGTTGGTTATGTCTTTTGGGTTAACCAATGCACCTAGTACATTCATGAGGCTGATGAATGAGGTTTTGAGAGAATTCCTAGAGAAGTTTGTTATTTTTTGTCTGCATGATATTCTAATTTTTAGTAAGACATTGGAAGAGCATTTGATGCAAGTTCGGATAGTTTTTGAAAAGTTGAGGGAGGAGCAGTTGCTGATTAATTTGAAGAAGTGCAGTTTTGTGAAGAAGGAGTTGGTGTATCTAGGATTTGTCATATCATATGAGGGTCTAAAAATGGATCCACAGAAGGTGAAGGCTATCATTGAGTAGCCTAATCCAAGGAACATAACAGAGGTAAGATCATTCCATGGTTTTGCAAGTTTCTACATAAAGTTCATTAGAAATTTTAGCAGTATTTGTGCATCCCTGACAGAAACCATGAGAGGGGATAAGTAGTTTAAGTGGACTGCAAAGGCAGGTGCAAGTTTTGAGATGTTGAAAAATAAGGTGACAGAACAACCCATTTTGGTAGTTCCAAATTTTAATAAAGTATTTCAGGTTGATTATGATGCTAGTGGCAGTGCCATTGGAGCTGTGTTGAGTCAGGAAGGTAAACCTGTTACATATTTTAGTGAGAAGTTAAATGTTGCTAGGAAGAAATATTTTGTTTATGATCAAGAATTTTATATTATAGTTTAGGCTCTTAAGAAATGGAGACACTATTTGTTAGCAAAAGAGTTTGTTTTATATACTGATCATCAAGCTTTGCAGTATATTAATAGTCAGGGAAAACAAAATTAGAGACATTTGAAGAGGTTGAATTCCTACAGAATTATACCTTTGTTTTGAAGCATAGGAGTGGGAAGTCTAATAGAGTTACAGATACCTTGAGTAGAAGGAAAAAAAATTTGATAGAGATGAAAGTGAAAGTCATTGGGTTTGAAGAACTCAAGAGTTTGTATCCAAAGGATCCAAATTTTGTAGAGGCTTGGAAGGCATATTTGTCTCCTACTACTTTGGATAGAACTAAGTGGTTGGATTTTATAATCCAAGATGGGATGCTATTCAGAAGGAACCAATTGTGCATTCCTAAAAGTTCAATGAGGGAGAATATGATAAAAGAGAAGCATAGTGGAGGACTAGCTGGACATTTTTGTCAAGATAAGACCATTGCCCTTGTTAGTGAAAACTACCATTGGCCATAGTTGCAGCAGGATGTGAAGAAATTTGTGCAGGGTTGTAGAGTGTGTCAGATGGCTAAGGGAGTGAGACAGAATACAGGATTGTATCAGCCATTACCTATATCGGAGAGACCATGGGAGGACATTAGTATGGATTTTGTTCTTGGCCTACCAAGGACACAACGAGGGAATGACTCCATTTTTGTTATGGTTGATAGTTTTTCAAAGATGGCTTATTTTATTCCATGTCAAAAAATGAGTGATGCAGTTCATGTTGCAGGATTGTTTTTCAAGGAGGTGGTACACCTTCATGGTCTACCCAAGAGTATAGTATCTGATAGAGATACCAAATTTGTGGGTTATTTTTGGAGGACTTTGTGGAAGAAGCTAAAAATAGATTTGAAGTTCAGTTCTGCATACCACCCATAGACTAATAGACAAACAGAGGTGGTGAACAGAATTTTGGGTAATCTTCTAAGATGCCTGGTAGGATATAATCCCAAGGGATGGGATTTGATTTTGCCATAGGCAGAATTTGCTTACAAAAATTCTATCAAAAGAAGTACTGGTAAATCACCATTCCATATTGTGTATGGGAACAGCCCAAGGAATGCTTCTAAGTTGAGAACAATGGGTAAAGGAGAAAAGAGCAGTGCTAAGGCTGAAGATTTTGCAGAGCACATAAAGATTTTACATGAAGAGGTACAACAACATATCAGTAAGATGAATACTCAGTACAAGGCCAAAATAGATCAGAAGAGGTATTTCAAGGAGTTCCAAGTGGGAGATGAGGTCATGTTTCATTTGAGAAAGGAAATGTTTCCTAGCAAAACCTCCAAAAAGTTGAAGATGAAGAGGTTTGGACCATGCAAGATCACAGGTAAAAGAGATTCAGGAAATGCCTATGAAGTGGAACTGCCAAGTGAGCTAAATATATCACCTATTTTTAATATTTTAGACTTGGTAGAATACAATGAAGGAGGTAGTAGTGAGACACCAAGTACAGATTTGTGGAGTATTCCAACGTCTACTCCAGCCATAGATGAGACAGAGGAAATACTAGACACTCGAGAAGGTAGAAGTACCAGGAACAGGTAGTATTCAAAATATTTGGTCAAGTGGAAGGGTAGACCTGTAGAAGATGTAACTTGGTTTTCCAAAATAGAGTTTGACCACCTGGGTTTTCCTCTAACAGTATAGAAGTGAATATCACTTCTCAATCCACCCCAGGTGTTTGATGTAGGAGCATCCAACAAAATTGACGAGGCCATAACTTCTCAACCGTAGCTCCAATTGACATGAAATTTGATAGGAAGATATGACTCTGTTGAGTCCTATTTGTCAAAAAAATCTAGTTTTTGGGGACAAATTCCATCATATAGTGCCTCAAAATTAGGTTTTAAAATTACTTGCCTAGTTTTGTATGCTTTTTGAGTTGTTCGGAGGTTAATATCTCCTAATGTATTTATATTTAGGATTGGAAACATTATTTTTGGCTTATCTATTGTAAGAGGGATGCGCACCCCAATTTTGGGCCCCATCCGACTCATTTTAGTTTTTAGGGTTTTTTTGGCTATATAGCCATAGAATGAGGGTTTGTGAAGGGATCTTTTCCAAGTTTTTGAATGAGAATTGGTTTGAGAAAGTTTGGCTCTCCATCAAGTGGTATTGAGCAAATTTGGCTCTCCATCAAGTGGTATCAGAGCTTAGGGTTCCTGAGTGTGTGAGCAGATTGCCAAAAGTGAGGAAGTTTGCACCAGGATCTGTGGAAGGGTTGTGAGAAGAGAGTGAGGAAGAATGCCTCCACAAAGAAACCATGGTGGTGGGACAAATGTGGTACCTAAAGGAGATTTCAGAGCTTTGCAGAGGCAAGTGCAAGCCCTGCAAGAGGAGTTGTGAAGATGGGTTGAGCCAAGGAGAGAAGACCATAGTGAAGATGAAGCTTGGGAGGTTGATGATCCATTAGATGAAGAAGAAGCAATGGATCTTGTAGAAGTTAGATTATTTAGGGCCATATCTCAGATCGGAAAGAGGCCAAAGTTTGATGTCTCCACGTATTCTAAGAAACTCAATCCAGAGGAGTTGATTGATTAGATCAATGATATGGAGGAGTATTTTGAGTATGAGGAGGTTGTAGATCTAGATCGGATCAAGTTTGCAAAAACAAAGTTGAAAGGCCATGCTAGCATATGGTGGAAAGAAGTGTAGCTAGAAATAAATAGAAGAGGAAAGGAAAAGATAACCAGATGGGATTGAATGGTAGAGAAGTTGAAGAGGCAGTTTATTCCTGTAGATTACGAATTGGATCTATTGAGGAAAATGCAAAGTTTGAGACAGTCAAGCAAATCTGTCAAAGAATATACAGAGGAGTTTTACAAGATCTCAATCAGAACTCGTCATTCAGAGGCTAATAAGGAGAAAGTAGCTCATTACATAAATGGGTTAAGAATGAATATCCAAGAAGAACTTAGTTTGGTCAGGATGACCACCATTGAGGATGCATATTATTTTTCCTTGAAGGTTGAAGAGAAGCTGAACAGAAGATTTGAAAGCAAACAAAGAGGAAGAGGTCATGGTGGAAGAACCAATGGAGAAAAATATGAAGATCAGAAGAAGACTAGTGAAACAAGTAATAACCAGGATCAAAAAGAAGAATACCTACCACCCCCATGATCAGAACAATGGTTACCAAAGAGGAAGAGGTAGTTTTGGACCTGGGTATGGAAGAGGAGGATTTCGTGGAACCTATTTCCATTGTGGGGAAGAGGGACATCGGGCATATGAGTGTCCCCAACACCAAGAGAGGATGAATAAGAGACCTGAGGGTCATGCCAGAGCTGCTGTAGCAGATGAAGGTGCTGAATCAGAACATTCTAAAGAAGCATAAGGAGGAGAAGTGTTGATGAAAAGAAGAGCATTGATGAATGGAGGGAAAGATGTGGATCATAGGAAGAGCTTATTTTGCACAAGATGCAAATGTGCAGGTAAGGTCTGTAATGTTATCATAGATAATGGTAGCATAGATAATTTAGTTTTAGGAGAAATGGTTGCTAAGTTGAAATTGGAGAAGAGGAAGCACCCGCATCCATATCGGATTGCGTGGTTGCAAAAAGATCATAGAGCATTAGTCAGTGAGTAGTGTTTAGTTAAATTTCATATTGAAAATTATCAAGATGAGGTTCTATGTGATGTTTTGCCTATGGATGCTTGCCATTTGTTGTTGGGGAGGCCATGGCAATTTGACAGATGTGCGATGCATGATGGGCATGCGAATACTTACTCTCTGATGAAAGATGGAGTGCATCACAAGTTGAAGCCATTGAAGGAAGTGGATGAAAAGGTATGCAATAGTGCTAGAATCTGTTTGGTAGATGGTAGAAAATTTTTGGATGGCCTGAAGAGGGATTCTATGTGTTATGCATTAATTCCTATTGTTAAGAAGGAACAATGTATGGATATTCTAGTAGAGGTTGAAAGTCTGTTAGAATATTTTCCTGATATTGTGTCAGATAATGTGCCTGAGGGTTTTCCACTAGTGAGAAATATTAGCCATCAAATTCATTTGATTCCAGGAGCTAGTTTACCCAATAAGGCAGCCCATAGAATGTCTCCCATGGAGAGTGAAGAGTTGAACAGACAGTCTCAAGAGTTGTTGAGGAAGGGGTTGATTAGAGAGAGTTTGAGTCCCTATGCAGTACCTACAGTACTAGCATTGAAGAAGGATGGAGAATGGAGAATGTGTACTAATTCCAGAGCCATAAATAAGATTACCATTAAGTATAGATTTCCATTACCTAGAATGGACGATATAATGGACTATTTGAGTGGAGCTAAATCCTTCACAAAGATTGATTTAAATAGTGGGTATCATCAAATTCACATCAGAGAGGGTGATGAGTGGAAGACAACCTTCAAAACCAAAGAGGGTTTGTATGAGTGGTTGGTTATGCCGTTTGGGTTAACCAATGCACCTAGTACATTCATGAGGTTGATGAATGAGGTGTTGAGAGAATTCCTAGAGAAGTTTTTTATTGTTTATCTGGATGATATTCTAATTTTTAGTAAGACATTGGAAGAGCATTTGATGCAAGTTTGGATAGTTTTTGAAAAGATGAGGGAGGAGCAGTTGCTGATTAATTTGAAGAAGTGCAGTTTTGTGAAGAAGGAGTTGGTGTATCTGGGATTTGTCATCTCATATGAGGGTCTAAAAATGGATCCAAATAAGGTGAAGGCTATCATTGAGTGGCCTACTCCAAGGAACATAATGGAGGTAAGATCATTCCATGGTCTTGCAAGTTTCTATAGAAATTTCATTAGTAACTTTAGCTATATTTGTACACCCCTGATGAAACCATGAGAGGGGATAAGAAGAATTTTAAGTGGACTGCAAAGGCAGGTGTAAGTTTTGAGATGTTGAAAAATAAGGTGACAGAACAACACATTTTGGTACTTTCATATTCAAATAAAGTATTTCAGGTTGATTGTGATGCTAGTGGCAGTGCCATTGGAGCTGTGTTGAGTCAGGAAGGTAAACATGTTGCATATTTTAGTGAGAAGTTAAATGATGCTAGGAAGAAATATTTTGTTTATGATCAAGAATTTTATGCTATAGTTTAGGCTCTTAAGAAATGGAGACACTATTTGTTAGCAAAAGATTTTGTTTTATATACTGATCATCAAGCTTTGTAGTATATTAATAGTCAGGGAAAACTGAATCAGAGACATTTGAAGTGGGTTGAATTCCTACAGAGTTATACCTTTGTTTTGAAGCATAGGAGTGGGAAGTCTAATAGAGTTGCAGATGCCTTGAGTAGAAGGAAAAATTTATTGATAGAGATGAAAGTGGAAGTCATTGGGTTTGAAGAACTCAAGAGTTTGTATCCAAAGGATCCATATTTTGTAGAGGCTTGAAAGGCATGTTTGTCTCCTACTACTTTGGATAGAACTAAGTGGTTGGATTTTATAATCCAAGATGGGATGTTATTCAGAAGGAACCAATTGTGCATTCCTAGAAGTTCAATGAGGGAGAATCTGATAAAGGAGAAGCATAGTGGAGGACTAGCTGGATATTTTGGTCGAGATAAGACCATTGCCCTTGTTAGTGAAAACTACCATTACCACAGTTGCAGTAGGATGTGAAGAAATTTGTGCAAGGTTGTAGAGTGTGTCGTATGGCTAAGGGAGTGAGACAGAATACAAGATTGTATCAGCCATTACCAATATCGGAGAGACCATGGGAGGACATCAGTATGGATTTTGTTCTTGGCCTACCAAGGACACAACTAGGGAATGACTCCATTTTTGTTGTGGTTGACAGGTTTTCAAAGATGGCTCATTTTATTCCATGTCAGAAAATGAGTGATGTAGTTCATGTTGCAGGCTTGTTTTTCAAGGAGGTGGTACGCCTTCATGGTCTACCCAAGAGTATAGTATCTAATAGAGATACCAAATTTATGGGTTATTTTTGGAGGACTTTGTGGAAGAAGCTAAAAAAGGATTTGAACTTCCGTTTTGCATACCACCCGTAGACTGATGGACAAACAGAGGTGGTGAATATAAGTTTGGGTAATCTTCTAAGATGTTTGGTAGGATATAAGCCCAAGGGATGGAATTTGATTTTGCCACAAGCAGAATTTGATTACAATAATTCTAGAAAAAGAAGTACTGGTAAATCACCATTCCATATTGTCTATGGGAACAACCCAAAGAATGATTTTGAGTTGAGAACGATGGGTAAAGGAGAAAATAGCAGTGTTGAGGTTGAAGATTTTGTAGAGCACATAAAGAGTTTACATGAAGAGGTACAACAACATATCAGTAAGATGAATACTCAGTACAAGGCCAAAATAGATCAAAAGAGGCGTTTCAAGGAGTTCCAAGTGGGAGATGAGGTCATGGTTCATTTGAGAAAGGAAAGGTTTCCTAGCAAAACCTACAACAATCTGAAGATGAAGAGGTTTGGACCATGCAGGATCATAGGTAAAAGAGATTCAAAAAATGCCTATGAAGTGGAACCACAAAGTGAGTTGAATATATCACCTATTTTTAATATTTTAGACTTGGTAGAATACCATGAAGGAGGTAGTAGTGAGACACCAAGTACAAATTTATGGAGTATTCCAGCGTCTACTCCAACCACAGATGAGATAGAGGAAATACTAGACACTCGAGAAGGTAGAAGTACCAGGAACAAGCAGTATTCAGAATATTTGGTCAAGTGGAAGGGCAGACCTATAGAAGATGCAACTTGGTTGTCCAAAATAAAGGTTGACCACCTGGGTTTTCCTCTAACAGTACATAAGTGAAGGTCACTTCTCAATCCACCCCGGGTGTCTGATGCAGGAGCATCCAACGAAATTGTCGGGGCCATAACTTCTCAACCGTAGCTCCGATTGACGTGAAATTTGACAGGGAGCTAGTTGGGAGAGTTCTAAACAAATATGACTCTCTGGAGTCCTATTTGTCCAAAAAATCTAGTTTTTGGGGCCAAATTCCATCATCTAGTGCCCCGAAATTAGGTTTTAAAATTACTTACCTAGTTTTTTATGCTTTTTGAGTTGTTCGGAGGTTAATATCTCCTAATGTATTTAGAGTTAGGACTGGAAACTTTATTTTTGGCTTGTCTATTGTAAGAGGGATGTGCACCCCAATTTTGGGCCCCATCCGACTCATTTCAGTTTTTAGGGTTTTTTGGCTATATAGCCACAAAATGAGGGTTTGTGAGGGGATCTTTTCCAAGTTTTTGAATGAGAATTGGTTTGAGCAAGTTTGGATCTCCATCAAGTGGTATTGAGCAAATTTGGCTCTCCATCAAGTGGTATCAGAGCTTAGGGTTCCTGAGTGTGTGAGCAGATCACCGAAAGTGAGGCAGTTTGCACCAGGATCTGTGGAAGGGTTGTGAGAAGAGAGTGAGGAAGAATGCCTCCATGAAGAAACCATGGTGGTGGGAGAAATGTGGTACCTGAAGGAGATTTCAGAGCTTTGTAGAGGCAAGTGCAAGCCCTGCAAGAGGAGTTGCGAAGAGGGGTTGAGCCAAGGAGAGAAGACCGTAGTGAAGATGAAGCTTGGGAGGTTGATGATCCATCAGATGAAGAAGAAGCAATGGATCCTGTAGAAGCTAGATTATTTAGGGCCATATCTCTGATCGGGAAGAGGCCAAAGTTTGATGTCTCCACGTATTCTAGGAATCTCAATCCAGAGGAGTTGATTGATTGGATCAATGATATGGAGGAGTATTTTGAGTATGAGGAGGTTGTAGATCCAGATCGGATCAAGTTTGCAAAAACGAAGTTGAAAGGCCATGCTAGCATATGGTGGAAAGAAGTGCAGCTAGAAATAAATAGAAGAGGAAAGGAAAATATAACCAGATGGGATCGAATGGTAGAGAAGTTGAAGAGGCAGTTTATTCCTGTAGATTACGAATTGGATCTATTGAGGAAAATGCAGAGTTTGAGACAATCAAGCAAATCTATCAAAGAATATACAGAGGAGTTTTACAAGATCTCAATCAGAACTGGCCATTCGGAGGCTAATAAGGAGAAAGTAGCTCGTTACATAAATGGGTTAAGAATGAATATCCAAGAAGAACTCAGTTTGGTCAGGATGACCACCATTGAGGATGCATATCGGTTTGCCTTGAAGGTTGAAGAGAAGCTGAACAGAAGATTTGAAAGCAAACAAAGAGGAAGGGGTCGTGGTGGAAGAACCAGTGGAGGAAAATATGAAGATCAGAAGAAGACTGGTGAAACAAGTAATAACCAGGATCAGAAAGAGGAGAATACCTACCACCCCCGTGATCAGAACAATGGTTACCAAAGAGGAAGAGGTAGATCTGGACGTGGGTATGGAAGAGGAGGATTTCATGGAACCTAGTTTCCATTGTGGGGAAGAGGGACATCGGGCATATGAGTGTCCCCAACACCAAGAGAGGATGAATAAGAGACCTGAGGGTCATGCCAAAGCTACTGTAGCAGATGAAGGTGCTGAATCAGAACATTCTGAAGAAGCAGAAGGAGGAGAAGTGTTGATGACAAGAAGAGCATTGATGAATGGAGGGAAAGATGTGGATCAGAGGAAGAGCTTATTTCGCACAAGATGCAAATGTGCAGGTAAGGTCTGTAATGTTATCATAGATAATGGTAGCACAGATAATTTAGTTTCAGGAGAAATGGTTGCTAAGTTGAAATTGGAGAAGAGGAAGCACCCGCATCCATATCGGATTGCGTGGTTGCAGAAATATCATAGAGCATTAGTCAGTGAGCAGTGTTTAGTTAAATTTCATATTGGAAATTATCAAGATGAGGTTTTGTGTGATGTTTTGCCTATGGATGCTTGCCATTTGTTGTTGGGGAGGCCATGGCAATTTGACAGACGTGCGGTGCATGATGGGCATGCGAATACTTACTCTCTGATGAAATATGGAGTGCGTCACAAGTTGAAGCCATTGAAGGAAGTGGATGAAAAGGTATGCAGTAGTGCTAGAATCTGTTTGGTAGATGGTAGAAAATTTTTGGATGGCCTGAAGAGGGATTCTATGTGTTATGCATTAATTCCTACTGTTAAGAAGGAACAATGTATGGATATTCCAGTAGAGGTTGAAAGTCTGTTAGAAGAGTTTCTTGATATTGTGTCAGATAATGTGCCTGAGGGTTTGCCACTAGTGAGAAATATTAGCCATCAAATTGATTTGATTCCAGGAGCTAGTTTACCCAATAAGGCAGCCCATAGAATGTCTCCCATGGAGAGTGAAGAGTTGAACAGACAGGTTCAAGAGTTGTTGAGGAAGGGGTTGATTAGAGAGAGTTTGAGTCCCTGTGTAGTACCTGTAGTACTAGCACCGAAGAAGGATGGAGAATGGAGAATGTGTACTGATTCCAGAGCCATAAATAAGATTACCATTAAGTATAGATTTCCATTACCTAGAATGGATGATATAATGGACTGTTTGAGTGGAGCTAAATACTTCACAAAGATTGATTTAAAGAGTGGGTATCATCAGATTCGCATCAAGAGAGGGTGATGAGTGGAAGACAACCTTCAAAACCAAAGAGGGTTTGTATGAGTGGTTGGTTATGCCGTTTGGGTTAACCAATGCACCTAGTACATTCATGAGGCTGATGAATGAGGTGTTGAGAGAATTCCTAGAGAAGTTTGTTATTGTTTATCTGGATGATATTCTGATTTTTAGTAAGACATTGGAAGAGCATTTGATGCAAGTTTGGATAGTTTTTGAAAAGTTGAGGGAGGAGCAGTTGTTGATTAATTTGAAGAAGTGCAGTTTTGTGAAGAAGGAGTTGGTGTATCTGGGATTTGTCATCTCAGATGAGGGTCTAAAAATGGATCCAGAGAAGGTGAAGGCTATCATTGAGTGGCCTACTCCAAGGAACATAATGGAGGTAAGATCATTCCATGGTCTTGCAAGTTTCTATAGAAAGTTCATTAGAAACTTTAGCAATATTTGTGCACCCCTGACAGAAACCATGAGAGGGGATAAGAAGGAGTTTAAGTGGACTGCAAAGGCAGGTGCAAGTTTTGAGATGTTGAAAAAGAAGGTGATAGAACAACCCATTTTGGTACTTCCAGATTTTAATAAAGTATTTCAGGTTGATTGTGATGCTAGTGGCAGTGCCATTGGAGTTGTGTTGAGTCAGGAAGGTAAACTTGTTGCATATTTTAGTGAGAAGTTAAATGATGCTAGGAAGAAATATTTTGTTTATGATCAGGAATTTTATGCTATAGTTCAGGCTCTTAAGAAATGGAGACACTATTTGTTAGCAAAAGAGTTTGTTTTATATACTGATCATCAAGCTTTGCAGTATATTAATAGTCAGGGAAAACTGAATCAGGAGACATTTGAAGTGGGTTGAATTCCTACAGAGTTATACCTTTGTTTTGAAGCATAGGAGTGGGAAGTCTAATAGAGTTGCAGATGCCTTGAGTAGAAGGCAAAATTTGTTGATAGAGATGAAAGTGGAAGTCATTGGGTTTGAAGAACTCAAGAGTTTGTATCCAAGAGGATCCGGATTTTGTAGAGGCTTGGAAGGCATGTTTGTCTCCTACTACTTTGGATAGAACTAAGTGGTTGGATTTTATAATCCAAGATGGGATGCTATTCAGAAGGAACCAATTGTGCATTCCTAGAAGTTCAATGAGGGAGAATCTGATAAAGGAGAAGCATAGTGGAGGACTAGCTGGACATTTTGGTCGAGATAAGACCATTGCCCTTGTTAGTGAAAACTACCATTGGCCACAGTTGCAGCAGGATGTGAAGAAATTTGTGCAGGGTTGCAGAGTGTGTCAGATGGCTAAGGGAGTGAGACAGAATACAGGATTGTATCAGCCATTACCTGTACCGAAGAGACCATGGGAGGACATCAGTATGGATTTTGTTCTTGGCCTACCAAGGACACAACGAGGGAATGACTCCATTTTTGTTGTGGTTGACAGGTTTTCGAAGATGGCTCATTTTATTCCATGTCAGAAAATGAGTGATGCAGTTCATGTTGCAGGCTTGTTTTTCAAGGAGGTGGTACGCCTTCATGGTCTACCCAAGAGTATAGTATCTGACAGAGATACCAAATTTATGGGTTATTTCTGGAGGACTTTGTGGAAGAAGCTAAAAATGGATTTGAAGTTCAGTTCTGCATACCACCCGTAGACTGATGGACAAACAGAGGTGGTGAACAGAAGTTTGGGTAATCTTCTAAGATGCCTGGTAGGAGATAAGCCCAAGGGATGGGATTTGATTTTGCCACAGGAAGAATTTGCTTACAACAATTCTATCAACAGAAGTATTGGTAAATCACCATTCCATATTGTGTATGGGAACAACCCAAGGAATGCTTCTGAGTTGAGAACGATGGGTAAAGGAGAAAAGAGCAGTGTTGAGGTTGAAGATTTTGCAGAGCACATAAAGAGTTTACATGAAGAGGTACAACAACATATCAGTAAGATGAATACTCAGTACAAGGCCAAAATAGATCAAAAGAGGCATTTCAAGGAGTTCCAAGTGGGAGATGAGGTCATGGTTCATTTGAGAAAGGAAAGGTTTCCTAGAAAAACCTACAACAAGTCTGAAGATGAAGAGGTTTGGACCATGCAAGATCATAGGTAAAAGAGATTCAGGAAATGCCTATGAAGTGGAACCGCCAAGTGAGCTGAATATATCACCTATTTTTAATATTTTAGACTTGGCAGAATACCATGAAGGAGGTAGTAGTGAGACACCAAGTACAGATTTGTGGAGTATTCCAGCGTCTACTCCAGCCACAGATGAGATAGAGGAAATACTAGACACTCGAGAAGGCAGAAGTACCAGGAACAGGCAGTATTCAAAATATTTGGTCAAGTGGAAGGGCAGACCTATAGAAGATGCAACTTGGTTGTCCAAAATAGAGGTTGACCACCTGGGTTTTCCTCTAACAGTATAGAAGTGAAGGTCACTTCTCAATCCACCCTGGGTGTCTGATGCAGGAGCATCCAACGAAATTGTTGGGGCCATAACTTCTCAACCGTAGCTCCGATTGACGTGAAATTTGACAGGGAGCTAGTTGGGAGAGTTCTAAACAAATACGACTCCCTAGAGTCCTATTTGTCCAAAAAATCTAGTTTTTGGGGCCAAATTCCATCATCTAGTGCCCCAAAATTAGGTTTTAAAATTACTTACCTAGTTTTTTATGCTTTTTGAGTTGTTCGGAGGTTAATATCTCCTAATGTATTTAGATTTAGGACTGGAAACTTTATTTTTGGCTTGTCTATTGTAAGAGGGATGCACACCCCAATTTTGGGCCCCATCCGACTCATTTTAGTTTTTAGGGTTTTTTTGGCTATATAGCCACAGAATGAGGGTTTGTGAGGGGATCTTTTCCAAGTTTTTGAATGAGAATTGGTTTGAGCAAGTTTGGATCTCCATCAAGTGGTATTGAGAAAATTTGGCTCTCCATCAAGTGGTATCAGAGCTTAGGGTTCTTGAGTGTGTGAGCAGATCATCGAAAGTGAGGCAGTTTGCACCAGGATCTATGGAAGGGTTGTGAGAAGAGAGTGAGGAAGAATGCCTCCATGAAGAAACCATGGTGGTGGGAGAAATGTGGTACCTGAAGGAGATTTCAGATATTTGCAGAGGCAAGTGTAAGCCCTATAAGAGGAGTTGTGAAGAGGGGTTGAGCCAAGGAGAGAAGACCATAGTGAAGATGAAGATTGGGAGGTTGATGATCCATCAGATGAAGAAGAAGCAATGGATCCTACAGAAGCTAGATTATTTAGGGCCATATCTCTGATCAGGAAGAGGCCAAATTTTGATGTCTCCACGTATTCTGGGAATCTCAATCCAGAGGAGTTGATTGATTGGATCAATGATATGGAGGAGTATTTTGAGTATGAGGAGGTTGTAGATCTAGATCGGATCAAGTTTGCAAAAACAAAGTTGAAATGCCATGCTAGCATATGGTGGAAAGAAGTGCAGCTAGAAAGAAATAGAAGAGGAAAGGAAAAGATAACCAGATGGGATCGAATGGTAGAGAAGTTTAAGAGGCATTTTATTCTTGTAGATTACTAATTGGATCTATTGAGGAAAATGCAAAGTTTGAGACAGTCAAGCAAATCTATCAAAGAATATACAGAGGATTTTTACAAGATCTCAATTAGAACTGGCCATTCAGAGGCTAATAAGGAGAAAGTAGCTCGTTACATAAATGGGTTAAGAATGAATATCCAAGAAGAACTCAGTTTGGTTAGGATGACCACCATTGAGGATGCATATCAGTTTGCCTTGAAGGTTGAAGAGAAGCTGAATAGAATATTTGAAAGCAAACAAAGAGGAAGAGATCATTGTGGAAGAACTAGTGGAAGAACTAGTGGAGGAAAATATGAAGATCAAAAGAAGACTGGTGAAACAAGTAATAACAAATATCAAAAATAGGAGAATACCTACCACCCCCATGATCAGAACAATGGTTACCAAAGAGGAAGAGGTAGATCTAGACGTGGGTATGGAAGAGGAGGATTTCGTGGAACCTATTTCCATTGTGGGGAAGAGGGACATCGGGCATATGAGTGTCCCCAACACCATGAGAGGATGAATAAGAGACCTGAGGGTCATGCCAGAGTTGTTGTAGCAGATGAAGGTGCTGAATTAGAACATTCTAAAGAAGCAGAAGGAGAAGTGTTGATAATAAGAAGAGCATTGATGAATGGAGAGAAAGATGTGGATCAGAGGAAGAGCTTATTTCACATAAGATGCAAATGTGCAGGTAAGGTTTGTAATGTTATCATAGATAATGGTAGCACAAATAATTTATTTTCAGGAGAAATGGTTGCTAAGTTGAAATTGGAGAAGAGGAAGCACCCACATCCATATCGGATTGTGTGGTTGCAAAAATATCATAGAGCATTAGTCAATGAGCAGTGTTTAGTTAAATTTCGTATTGGAAATTATCAAGATGAGGTTCTGTGTGATGTTTTTCCTATGGATGCTTACCATTTGTTTTTGGGGAGGCCATGGCAATTTGACAGACGTGCGGTGCATGATGGGCATGCGAATACTTACTCTTTGACAAAATATGGAGTGCATCACACATTGAATCCATTGAAGGAAGTGGATGAAAAGATATGCAGTAGTGCTAGAATCTATTTGGTAGATGGTAGAAAATTTTTGGATGGCCTGAAGAGGGATTCTATGTGTTATGCATTAATTCCTATTGTTAAGAAGGAAAAATGTATGGATATTCCAGTAGAGGTTGAAAGTCTTTTAGAAGAGTTTCTTGATATTGTGTCAGATAATGTGCCTGAGGGTTTTCCACTAGTGAGAAATATTAGCCATCAAATTCATTTGATTCCAGGAGCTAGTTTCCCCAATAAGGCAACCCATAGAATGTCTCCCGTGGAGAGTGAAGAGTTGAATAGACAGGTTCAAGAGTTATTGAGGAAGGGGTTGATTAGAGAGATTTTGAGTCCCTATGTAGTACCTGCAGTACTAGCATCGAAGAAGGATGGAGAATGGATAATGTGTACTAATTCCAGAGCCATAAATTTTGAATCCGAAGAACTCAAGAGTTTGTATCCAAAGGATCCAAATTTTTTAGAGGCTTGGAAGGCATATTTGTCTCCTACTACTTTGGATAGAACTAAGTGGTTGGATTTTATAATCCAAGATGGGATGCTATTCAGAAGGAACCAATTGTGCATTCCTAGAAGTTCAATGAGGGATAATATGATAAAGGAGAAGCATAGTGGAGGACTAGCTGGACATTTTGGTCGAGATAAGACCATTGCCCTTGTTAGTGAAAACTACCATTGGAAACAGTTGCAGCAGGATGTGAAGAAATTTGTGCAGGGTTGTAGAGTGTGTCAGATGGCTAAGGGAGTGAGACATAATACATGATTGTATTAGCCATTACCTCTATCGAAGAGACCATGGGAGGACATCAGTATGGATTTTGTTCTTGGCCTACCAAGGATACAACTAGGGAATGACTCCATTTTTGTTGTGGTTGATAGGTTTTCGAAGATGGCTCATTTTATTCTATGTTAGAAAATGAGTGATGTAGTTCATGTTGCAGGATTCTTTTTCAAGGAGGTGGTACGCCTTCATGGTCTACCCAAGAGTATAGTATCTGACAGAGATACCAAATTTGTGGGTTATTTCTGGAGGACTTTGTTGAAGAAGCTGAAAATGAATTTGAAGTTCAGTTATGCATACCACCCACAGACTGATGGACAAATAGAGGTGGTGAACAAAATTTTGGGTAATCTTCTAAGATGCCTGGTAGGATATAAGCCCAAGGGATGGGATTTGATTTTGCCACAGGCATAATTTGCATACAACAATTCTATCAAAAGAAGTACTGGTAAATCACCATTCCATATTGTGCATGGGAACAACCCAAGGAATGCTTCTAATTTGAGAACGATGGGTAAAGGAGAAAAGAGCAGTGCTGAGGCTGAAGATTTTGCAGAGCACATAAAGAGTTTACATAAAGAAGTACAACAACATATCAGTAAGATGAATACTCAGTACAAGGCCAAAATAGATCAAAAGAGGCATTTCAAGGAGTTCCAAGTGGGAGATGAGGTCATGGTTCATTTGAGAAAGGAAATGTTTCCTAAAAAAACCTACAACAAGCTAAAGATGAAGAGGTTTGGACCATGTAGGATCATAGGTAAAAGAGATTCATGAAATGCCTATGAAGTGGAACCGCCAAGTGAGCTAAATATATCACCTATTTTTAATATTTCAGACTTGGTAGAATACCATGAAGGAGGTAGTAGTGAGACACCAAGTACAAATTTTTGGAGTATTCCAGTGCCTACTCTAGCCACAGATGAGATAGAGGAAATACTAGACACTCGAGAAGGCAGAAGTACCAGGAACAGGTAGTATTTAAAATATTTGGTCAAGTGGAAGGGAAGACCTGTAGAAGATGTAACTTGGTTGTTCAAAATAGAGTTTGACTGCTTGGGTTTTCCTCTAATAGTACAGAAGTGAAGATCACTTCTCAATCCACCTCGGGTGTCTGATGTAGGAGCATCCAACAAAATTTTTGGGGCCATAACTTCTCAATCATAGCTTTGATTGACGTGAAATTTGACAATGAGCTATTTGGGATAGTTCTAAACAAATATAACTTTTTTGAGTCCTAATTGTCCAAAAAATCTAATTTTTGGGACCAAATTCCATCATCTAGTGCCCCGAAATTAGGTTTTAAAATTACTTACCTAGTTTTTTATGCTTTTTGAGTTGTTCAGAGGTTAATATCTCCTAATGTATTTAGAGTTAGGACTGCAAACTTTATTTTTTGCTTTTCTATTGTAAGAGGGATGCACACCCCAATTTTGGTCCCCATATGACTCATTTCAATTTTTAGGGTTTTTTTATTACTATATAGCCACAAAATGAGGGTTTATGAGGGGATATTTTCTAAGTTTTTGAATGAGAATTGGTTTAAGAAAATTTCAATCTCCATCAAGTGGTATTGAGCAAATTTGGTTCTCCATCAAGTGGTATCAGAGCTTAGGGTTCCTGAGTGTGTGAGAAGATCGTTGAAAGTGAGGTAGTTTGCACCAAGATCTGTGGAAGGGTTGTGAGAAGAGAGTGAGGAAGAATACCTCCACGAAGAAACCATGGTGGTGGGAGAAATGTGGAATATGAAGGAGATGTCAAAGCTTTGCAGAGGCAAGTGCAAGCCCTACAAGAGGAGTTACAAAGAGGGTTTAAGCCAAGGAGAGAAGACCATAGTAAAGATGAAGCTTGGGAGGTTGATGATCCATCAGATAAATAAGAAGCAATGGATCCTATAGAAGCTAGATTATTTAGGGCCATATCTCCGATCGAGAAGAGGCCAAAGTTTGATGTCTCCACGTATTCTAGGAATCTCAATCCATAGGAGTTGATTTATTGGATCAATGATATGGAGGAGTATTTTGAGTATGAGAAGATTGTAGATCTAGATAGTATCAAGTTTGCAAAAATGAAGTTGAAAGGCCATGCTAGCATATGGTGGAAAGAAGTGTAGCTAGAAATAAATAGAAGAAGAAAAGAAAAGATAACCAGATGGGATCGAATGGTAGAGAATTTGAAGAGGTAGTTTATTCTTGTAGATTACAAATTGGATCTCTTAAGAAAAATGTAGAGTTTGAGACAGTCAAGCAAATCTGTCAAAGAATATACAGAGGAGTTTTACAAGATCTCAATTAGAACTAACCATTCAGAGGCTAATAAGGAGAAAATATCTCATTACATAAATGGGTTAAGAATGAATATCCAAGAAGAACTTAGTTTGGTCAAGATGACCACCATTGAGGATGCATATCAGTTTGCCTTGAAGGTTGACGAGAAGCTAAACAGAATATTTGAAAGCAAACAAAGAGGAAGAGATCGTGGCAGAAGAACTGGTGGAAGAACCAGTGGAGAAAAATATGAAGATCAGAAGAAGACTGGTGAAACAAGTAATAACCAGGATCAGAAAGAGCAGAATACCTATCGGCCTTGTGATCAAAACAATGGTTACCAAATAGGAAGAGGTAGATCTAGACGTGGGTATGGAAGAGGAGGATTTTGTGGAACCTGTTTCCATTGTGGGGAAGAGGGAAATCGGGCATATGAGTGTCCCCAACACCAAGAGAGGATGAATAAGAGACCTGAGGGTCATGCTAGAGCTGTTGTAGCAGATGAAGGTGGTGAATCAGAACATTCTAAAGAAACATAAGGAGGAGAAGTGTTGATGACGAGAAGAGGATTGATGAGTAGAGGGAAAGATGTGCATAAGAGGAAGAGCTTATTTAACATAAGATGTAAATGTGCAGGTAAGGTCTGTAATGTTATCATAGATAATGATAGCACAGATAATTTAGTTTCAGGAGAAATGGTTGCTAAGTTGAAATTGGAGAAGAGGAAGCACCCACGTCCATATCAGATTGTGTCGTTGTAGAAAGATCATAGAGCATTAGTCAGTGAGCAGTGTTTAGTTAAATTTCATATTGAAAATTATCAAGATGAGGTTCTATGTGATTTTTTGCCTATGGATGCTTGCCATTTGTTGTTGGGGATGCCATGGCAATTTGACAGACATGCGGTGCATGATGGACATGCATATACTTACTCTCTAATGAAAGATGGAGTGTGTCATAAGTTGAATCCATTGAAGGAAGTGGATGGAAAGGTATGCAGTAGTGCTAGAATCTATTTGGTAGATGGTAGAAATTTGTTGAATGGCTTGAAGAAGGATTCTATGTGTTATGCATTAATTCCTACTGTTAAGAAGGAACAATGTATGGATATTCCAGTAGAGGTTGAAATTTTGTTAGAAGAGTTTCCTGATATTGTGCAAGATAATGTGCTTGAGGGTTTTCCACCAGTGAGAAATATTAGCCATCAAATTGATTTGATTCCAGGAGCTAGTTTACCCAATAATGTAGCCCATAGAATGTCTCATGTGGAGAGTGAAGAGTTGAATAGATAGGTTCAAGAGTTGTTGAGGAAGGGGTTGATTAGAGAGATTTTGAGTCCCTATGCAGTACCTACAGTACTAGCACCAAATAAGGGTGGAGAATGGATAATGTGTACTGATTCTAAAGCCATAAATAAGATTACCATTAAGTATAGATTTTCATTACCTACAATGGACGATATAATGGACTATTTGAGTGGAGCTAAATACTTCACAAAGATTGATTTAAATAGTGGGTATCATGAGGGTGATGAGTGGAAGACAACCTTCAAAACCAAAGAGGGTTTGTATGAGTGGTTGGTTATGTCGTTTGGGGTAACCAATGCACCTAGTACATTCATGATGCTGATGAATGAGGTGTTGAGAGAAGAGCATTTGATGCAAGTTTGAATAGTTTTTGAAAAGCTGAGGGAGGAGAAGTTGCTGATTAATTTGAAGAAGTGTAGTTTTGTGAAGAAGGAGTTGGTGTATCTGGGATTTGTCATATCATATGAGGGTCTAAAAATGGATCCACAGAAGGTGAACGGTATCATTGAGTGGCCTACTCCAAGGAACATAATGGAGGTAAGATCATTCCATGGTCTTGCAAGTTTCTACAGAAAGTTCATTAGAAACTTTAACAATATTTGTGCACCCCTGACAGAAACCATGATAGGGGATAAGAAGGAGTTTAAGTGGACTGCAAAGGCAGGTGCAAGTTTTAATATGTTGAAAAATAAGGTGACAGAACAACCCATTTTGGTACTTCCAGATTTTAATAAAGTATTTTAGGTTGATTGTGATGCTAGTGGCAATGCCATTAGAGCTGTGTTGAGTCGGGAAGGTAAACTTGTTGCATATTTTAGTGAGAAGTTAAATGATGCTAGGAAGAAATATTATGTTTATGATCTGGAACTTTATGCTATAGTTCAGGCTCTTAAGAAATGGAGACACTATTTGTTAGCAAAAGAGTTTGTTTTATATACTGATCATCAACCTTTGTAGTATATTAATAGTCAGGAAAAATTGAATCAAAGACATTTGAAGTGGATTTAATTCCTACAGAGTTATACCTTTTTTTTGAAGCATAGGAGTGGGAAGTCTAATAGAGTTTTAGATGCCTTGAGTAGAAGGCAAAATTTTTTGATAAATATGAAAGTGGAAGTCATTGGGTTTGAAGAACTCAAGAGTTTGTATCCAGAGGATCCGAATTTTGTAGAGGCTTGGAAGGCGTGTTTGTCTCCTACTACTTTGGATAGAACTATGTGGTTGGATTTTATAATCCAAGATGGGATTCTATTCAGAAGGAACGAATTGTGCATTCCTAGAAGTTCAATGAGGGAGAATCTGATAAAGGAGAAGCATAATGGAGGACTAGTTGGGCATTTTGGTTGAGATAAGACCATTGCCCTTTTTAGTGAAAACTACCATTGGCCACAGTTGCAGTAGGATGTGAAGAAATTTGTGCAGGGTTGTAGAGTGTGTCAGATGGCTAAGGGAGTGAGACAAAATACAGGATTGTATCAGCCATTACCTATATCAGAGAGACCATGGGAGGACATTAGTATGGATTTTGTTCTTGGCCTACCAAGGACACAATGAGGGAATGACTCCATTTTTGTTGTGGTTGACAAGTTTTTGAATATGGCTCATTTTATTCCATGTCATAAAATGAGTGATGCAGTTCATGTTGCATGCTTTTTTTTCAAGGAGGTGGTATGCCTTCATGGTCTACCCAAGAGTATAGTATCTGACAGAGATACCAAATTTGTGGGTTATTTCTAGAGGACTTTGTGGAAGAAGCTGAAAAAAGATTTGAATTTCAATTTTGCATACCACCCACAGACTGATGGATAAACAGAGGTGGTTAACAGAATTTTGGGTAATCTTCTAAGATGCCTGGAAGGATATAAGCCCAAGGGATGGGATTTGATTTTGCCACAGGCAAAATTTGCTTACAACAATTCTATCAAAAGAAGTACTGGTAAATCACCATTCCATACTGTGTATGGGAACAATCCAAGGAATGCTTTTGAGTTGAGAATGATGGGTAAAGGATAAAAGAGCAGTGCTGAGGCTGAATGTTTTGCAGAGGACATAAAGAGTTTACATGAAGAGGTACAACAGAGATATCAGTAAGATGAATACTCAGTACAAGGCAAAAATAGATCGAAAGAGGTGTTTCAAGGAGTTCCAAGTGGGAGATGAGGTCATGGTTCATTTGAGAAAGGAAAGGTTTCCTAGTATAACCTACAACAAGCTGAAGATGAAGAAGTTTGGACCATGCAGGATCATAGGTAAAAGAGATTCAGGAAATGCCTATGAAGTGGAACCGCCAAGTGAGCTGAATATATCACCTATTTTTAATATTTCATACTTGGTAGAATACCATGAAGGAGGCAGTAGTGAGACACCAAGTATAGATTTGTGGAGTATTTTAGCGTCTACTCTAGCCACAGATGAGATAGAGGAAATACTAGACACTCGAGAAGGTAGAAGTACCAGGAACAAACAGTATTCAGAATATTTGGTCAAGTGGAAGGGCAGACCTATAGAAGATGCAACTTGGTTGTCCAAAATAGAGGTTGACTGCCTAGATTTTTGTCTAACAGTATAGAAGTGAAGGTCACTTCTCAATCCACCCTTGGTGTTTGATGTAGGAGCATCCAACGAAATTGTCGGGGCCATAACTTCTCAACCGTAGCTCCGATTGACGTGAAATTTGATAGGGAGCTATTTGGGAGAGTTCTAAACAAATATGACTCTATTGAGTCCTATTTGTCCAAAACATCTAGTTTTTGGTGTCAAATTCCATCATCTAGTGCCCCAAAATTAGGTTTTAAAATTACTTACCTAGTTTTTTTATGTTTTTTAAGTTGTTCGGAGGTTAATATCTCCTAATGTATTTAGAGTTAGGACTGGAAACTTTATTTTTGGCTTGTCTATTGTAAGAGGGATGTGCACCCCAATTTTGGGCCCCATATGACTCATTTCAAATTTTAGGGTTTTTTTTTGCTATATAGCCACAAAATGAGGGTTTGTGAGGGGATCTTTTCCAAGTTTTTGAATGAGAATTGGTTTGAGCAAATTTGGATCTCCATCAAGTGGTATTGAGCAAATTTGGCTCTCCATTAGAAGTGGTTCTACCAAATCACTATGTAGCGATTGCAATGGGTCAGGCTAGAACCATAATAGATTGAGAATAGGTAAGCATTGAAGCCTACCCTCTAGACTAGGAAAAACTAGATTAGATTCAACTTTTATGCATTGTATTTAATTTTTTTATTTTTTCTACAAATTATTGTTTTAACCCTAGTGCAATTTTGGGTGTCAACCGTGAATTCGGTTAGGTGCTTGATAAAGAATGAATTTGTGGTTGGTCAAGAGCAATCATGAATTTGTGAATTCATACCCTAGGATTAAAGGGCATAATTTTATGTCCTAAAATAATGGGGTGCAAAATCATAGAAGGAAAGAGGAAAAAGAGATAGAAGAAAGAAAAAGAGGAAGATAGATTAGAGAGAAACTAGAAGATGATTTGTTGTAATTTTTTAATATGTATTATGTGATGAATTTTATTATGATTTTAAATGATATGTAACTGATGATTTTTTTGTAGCAAGATGTTATCGAGAGCAAGGAGTGGTAATATAAGACCCTAGAGGATACCATGAGGGCACTCAAATAGTATCAATAGGTTATACAGATGGTGGGGCTACTACATCTAGAAAATATGCCCTAGGTAGAGGTAGACATAGTGCTCTTGATAGCACTCATTAAGAGGTGGTATCCAAAGTTATAAATATTTTGGTTATTGATATGCAAGATGATCATCACACTCAAGGATGTGTGGCGAATATTGAGGATCCCTATTATAAGGAAGGTGATCTATAGAGCAAAGGTACCTCAAGAAAAATTACAAATATTGTCAAGGGAATTGACACATGAGATCTATTAGAGTGTGCGATGCTAGAGCGATATGGATTTGATGCATTCATGACTGTGCTCTATGGGGTGGTGGATGAGATCCTAGTGTGCCATACATGTAGGCAACACCTATTATGGGCATTGGTGGGAGTAGTAGAAAACATGTAGGACTAATATGTGTGATCTACATGGGGCTCCTATGTATTGGTCTACTTGTATAGGATATTGTACATCATTCTGTACAAGTTATAAAGTATTATTATGTGTACTACTCAGATCCAACTATGGTGTGGGCAGCACATTGCAGTCCATAGACCACAAGAACTTATAAGACCATTTCCCAACCTAGAGTGGCCAACAACATATATATGGGCCCGACACTTGGAGCATGTCTAAAGGATGTATGTTGGTATCCTACCACTAGGTACGAGGTTTATAAATGAGCTTCAATATTTCATGATTATCTTGCCACTATGCATAGAGGATGGCTATGAATTGGCTAGGGTGCAATGGATTAGGTGGGTTACTATAGATCAGGATAAACTAAAGCTATACTACTTAGACTGAGTGTAGAGGTAGTTTGGCATCCTATAGGAGGTGTTGGAATTAGGTGACTACTAGTTTAGGTGGATATTGAGAGACCCATTAGGCATTAGAGGGGACCCTAATGTATCCAATTTCATATAGGAGGACCTTGACGATCCTCTGTATGTCAACCTAGGAGTTGATGATGTTAAGGGGACCTTTGGCTATAGGAGATGGTAGAGAATTATGCCCCTAAGTATCTCACTATTGATGCATATTTTTTGGAAATATGAGCAATTTTTGTTGTAATTGATGTCAAGAGATTGATCATCATTTAATGTCACCAGCAAGGTCCACCATAGGGAAAAGAAAGCAAGTTTAGAAGAAATAATATTATAATGCTTGCATTATAATATATGGGACAAAAGGTTATGTAAGTTAAAGTTTTTAAATTATTTATTTAAATAATTTAAAATAAATTTTTTAATACTTTATATTTTAAGTTAAAGTCTCTTAAAAAGAACTTGTATCAAAGTTGCGTCGACATTTATAATAATGGAAACCTTTTCGTTCACCAATGTTTGGTTCGAAGACAATGTGATATATATAAAGAGGTTTATACTAAGTCTAAAATATTATTGAAAAAGCTTCAAAAATAAAATATGCATTCTGTTATGAAATTTTGGCACACTCGAAAAAGAGAAAGTAGTGCATTCGTGGTCGTTGTGATCGAGATTTAAATGGTGATGGGCTAAAGTTTTTAAGGGTGTGCATTGATGTGTAAAAGTATTTAATCAAAATGCATGAATTTGTGCATTATTCAAAGAAGAGAAGTAATAGTGACACGTTGGTTTTGGCACGGTGATTAAGCATGAAATGCTAAAGGGTATTTCAGTGGTGTAGAAGTTGATGGAGTATTTCGATTTGTGTGACATGTAGTATAGATAGGAATCGGTGCACACGAGTTTCGAAGGATGCAGCACTATTGAGAGGAAGAAGGGAGCAACGTGTAATTTTTAATACAGTGCAGATATCAAGAGGATAAAGAAAGACGGTTATAGGTTCCTAGCGGTGGGCTTGGCAGAGGAAAATCATTGGGAAGGAGGTTATGTGTTCGATTCCTGATGATGACTATTTTGCTAATATTTTGTTCAACAAGGTAGAGAAACAATGAATCTAAATTTATGTGGTGGCTTTTAGTACCCATGTAGGCGGTTGAACTAGTGGCGGCTTTTCAAGCGCTAGTTTGTTGGCTAGTGATAGGTGCTAGGATCAGTTCTCCTCAACAGTTTTGGTGGTAAGCACCTTGTGTTATTTTTTTTGAGGCCTAAGGCTAGGTGCTAGGTGTATAATGTTCATTTTATGCCTAAGGTGTTGTTTAGGTGGTTGTGGTGCATTCGTGTGTAGTGAGCACCGTCGACCATGGCAGACACAAGGGTTTGTTTTATTATTTTTATTTAGCATTGAGTTTTGAAAAATAATTATTGTGGGTATTGTAAAAGTGATTTTAGGAGTAATAAGGGTTTTATTAAATTTAATTTTTGTGAGTGGTTAGAAACTTAGAGGGAGCTAAAAGGTGTAAATTGAAAAATATTTTTGTGTAATTTTGTGAGTTGTAGGGTTAATTTAATTTGCAATATTAGGAGTTATAAGGTGTAAAATTTGGATTGAATTTTATTGTACCTTTTGTTTGAGAGGAATATTCTTATGAATTTTTTGAGATGGATATTTTTTATCTAGCCTTTGTGATTGGAAAAACGAGTGGTTGTGATTGAGACAGGTGTTTGAGGTTAAATCATCTTCAAACAAGAGGTAAGGGCATACTATCCTTGAGAGTGATTGTTGGATGTTATCAATGCTAAGTTGGAGTGAAAAGGTTCTTTTTTGATAAGCATTGTTGAGTGAGTCTTTATATACTTGATTGGTGAATTCTTGAGTGAGAACTTGTGAACTATATTCAATTAGAGTTTAGACAAAGATCATGAGTAACATTGTTATGTGAGATTGCTTGATAAACATTGTTGGAAATAATTGAGTGAGTGTTCATATGCTTGGACTAGGGTTTGTAAGCAAAGAGTGTTTCATTGAGTGATTTATTAAGTGGAGTTGAATGAGCCTAGTCAAGTGGAAGTGTTGAATTGATAGTTCAAGTTTTTTAAAATAAATTGTTCTATATTCTAAATAGATTTTAGAAAAACATTGAAAGTGATTGAGCATTGTTGTGAGTGTGAAGCATAGTGACTCTCTAACAATTCTCTATATGAATCTATGATATTAAACAATATTATGTGTGAAACTTATTTGTGTGATTAAAAGAGGTTTTTGGTGACAGACTGAATTGAGAAATATTTTGTGAAAGCTTAAGGATATATTTATGTAAGCCTTTGTGGAAGCTTACAATAAAGATTTGAAGTAAGTCTTGGTGAAGGCTTGTTGAGCAGATTGAACAAGTTCTAGTGAGGACTTGTTGAGCAGATTTAAGGTAAGTCTTGGTGAAGAATTGTTGAGTAGATTGAACAAGTTCTAGTGAGGACTTGTTGAGCATATTGAGCAAGTTTTAGTGAGGAATTATTGAGTAGATTTGAGGTAAGTCTTGGTGAATACTTATTGAACATATTGAGCAAGTTCTAGTGAGGACTTGATGAGCATATTTGAGGTAAGTATTGGTGAAAACTTGTTGAGAATATTGGACAAGTTCTAGTGAGGACTTGTGGATATATTAGTGTGAGATTTTGTGGAAGCTTACAATGCAGATTTGAGATACGTATTTGAGAATACTTGAGAGAAGAGTTGATTGATTGACTTGTTCAAACCTTGGGTTAAGGTTTGGGGAAGATCTAGCAGAGTTGATTTGTAATTGATTCAAGATTTGTGTAAAGGCTTGAGGATATATTTGAGGATAGATTTTGATGCAGATTTGAGGATAGGTTTATGCTAGACTAGAGATAGATATTGAGCACATTTGTGCTAGATCGAAGGACTGTGTTTAGTGCAGATTAGAGATAGAGATTGAGTAAATTTGTGCTAGATCGAAGGACTGTGTTTAGTGCAAATTTGAGATAGAGCTTTGGAGATGACAAAGTATAGAGGATGACAATCTCTAGTGGATAGAGGTCCATTAGCTAGGGCAGTGAATATAGGTCTTATAAATTAGGGTAGGAGTCTTCAGTGGATAGAGATCCATTAGCCAGTGTAGTGGAGGCAACAATTCTTCTAGAATATCACCAGCCAGAGTAGAGGAGAAAGATTTCTCCCATGGATAGAGATCCATGAACCAACTAAGGAGATTGGTGTCTCCTGTGGATAGATATCCACAAACTTGATTAGGGGATTAGTGTCTCCTTTGGACATAGGTCCATAAACATTGTAATAGGGAAAAGTTTTCCAAGAGATTTGTTGAGAAAATATTAGTGAAATATTTTCTCCGTGGAGTATCCCATATTGGGTGAACCACATTAAATTGGTGTCTCTATTGTGTGTGATGATTTGTGCATTACTTTGGTTACTGCTATTGATATTGCTATTTATTATATTGGATAATATTGTTTGTGAAGTAAAATTAAAAAGTGATCTTATACTGTTCATCCCCCCTATTAGTATAAGCTTGTGTTCTTCACTGTTTAGAGGCACCAAATCATGGATAGGGGCATGTAGTTAGTCTTGTAGTTAGTCTTGTGATAGGATAACTGATAAAACATAGAGATACAATAAAGGGGAGCTATAAAGCCTAGGAAAAGGTAGGTGGAGGTTAGGGTGGAGATGGTGATGGCCATTAGTATGACTATTACTATCTCAATCTCAGGTATAGAGGGGAAAATAGGAGTTTCCCCCATGGATTTAGAGGTATGACCTAGTAGGATAATAGGTCAAGATGACCTATCTAGGGAGATGGAGGTGATGTAGGTTAATATGGCCCACATGTAGAGGGATATATACCTACTCTGAGAGGATAGGACCAAGAGGATAGAGTGGTTATGGAGTGCTGTGAGTGATATCATCACCAAGTGAGATCAAGCCATAGCAAGGTGGGATGTGATGGTAATAGAGGTTAAGAACCTCAAGAGATAATAGGTAAGGGTAGAGTAGGAGCAGTAGTAAGACTATTCATAGTGGGACATAATGAAGATTGAGGTATAATACCTCTAGATGGAGACAACTAGGCTAGATTTGGAGTGATAGCAAGCTCACTTGACAGGGATGGTCATCATTATTGGTGACCAACAAGACCAAAACATTAAGGTACTATAGGAGGAGCTATAAAGGACATACGAGTAACTCTAGGAAGCCATGTTGCAAGAGGGCTTCTATTGAGCCATGTACCATAAATAAGTCCTAGATGGATAGATTATGGCCTCACCATCTGTATGGAAATCCTAGAGTAGATCATAGTTATAGACATGGATAGTATCATGGTCCATGAACATGATACCATCAGGACCACCGCCAATGATTGGTATGACAATTTTGAGTTATAGACTTAGGATGGGGATTGATATGACATATCAATTTTAAGTGTGGCATGCTTCCCTAGGATAGGGGATGGTCTAGTGTGTCAAGGTTTTTATCATAGCACATAGAGCTAGTGGTTGACATGTACTATCTTCTTTTGAGAAATAATATCTATCTGCTTTGTTATTATTATGTGTTTATTTGTTAATTTACTATGCATGGATGAATGAATGCTAAATACAAATGGATGAATATATTATTAAAGGATGAATTTTAAATTATAGATGATGATGAGATGAGTATAATTAGATAAGAAAAATAATGGAAGAATAGAAAAAATAATATAGGAGAAAATAGGGAAGAAGAATAGAAGAAGAAGGACACAACCACAAAAGGTCAAAGAAAGCATAGAGGTGCTTAGATTATGATATTCAGATCAACATAGATCGAGAAAAATCAGTGTGACCAAACAAACATAAGTCCAAGTAAAATATGAGTGACCAAAGAACAAATATGGAGTGATTATCAGTAAGGAAGTGTGCTCACAAATGATCAAGGATGGAGAAATACCTACTATGGGTGTGGTTCTCATGAATGGTCATGGAACAATCATGTAGGGGTTTAGTGCTAATTAATAAGAACAAGATGGTGAAGTGATACTTGCTATGGATGTGTGCTTGCTAGTGAATTAATATGGAGTGATACTTTCTATGGGTGTGTGCTCACTAGTGATCCAATATGGAGTGATAACCACTATATGTGTGTGTTTGCAAATGACTAATGATGGAGTGATACCTGCTATGGGTGTGGTGCTCATAAATATTCATGAAGCTATCCTATAAATGTGTAGTGCTCATGTATGGTCAAAAGGAGTGTTACCTAATAGGTATGTAGTGGTCATGGATGGTAAAAAAATGGAGCATTACCTGATAGGGGTGTAGTGCTTGCAGATTGGATAAACAATTAAGCAAAGTAAAAGTGTATGTGTGCATGTGATAGAATCAATATAGATAAAATATTAGAAGAAAATAGTATTCTTATTGAAAAATATGTAAAATAAGAAAGTGTATATCCTTTCTCTTGGTGAAAAATAAAAATGATGTTAAAACTTTCAAAGGATAAAGGATATACAAGATATTAAAAGAAATACTATATCCCTTGAATTGAAAAATTTATATGAATTATATACCTTTAGGATCAAGGTATATAGGAAATAGATAAGATTATTTATTTGTGCCAACAAATACAAGTATATGTAAAAACAAGATTCCCACTAGCACATAATTACCCATGTATATGAACAAGAGAGGTAATCATTAATATCCTAGTGGAAAAAATAAAAGATATGTCCTAGGTTGGGTATTCTCTAAGTGTCAGTGACCAGTACAAGTGCAATGTATATGAGCTAATATTGACTAGATATCATCATTACCTCGTTATGAAGTCCCCAAAAATCTATATGATCAAATAGTCGCATGCAAGTATGCTCAAGAAATAAAGTAACTATATGATAATTCATAGGTTCAAAATAAGAAGTATGTCAATCAAGTCATGCAAGATATGAAAAACAAGCATGCAGTATGAGCAAGTAGACCAATGCAAGTTGGCACAAAAAAATTCGAAGAAGTGAGATGATATGATGAAGAAGAAAAAAATTAGAGAAATGCTCAATAGACAAAGAGAGAAGATATGAAAAATATGAATTCATGCATAATATATTTTTATCTGCATTATGTTCAATGGTTCTTTAAGATATTTAACATCTAAGGTTGCTAAGTGGTAGGATTTTAAGCCAAACTTGATCATTATGGTAAAGTAGCCTAGCCAATTGGGCTAAAACTTGCCCTTTAGATCTATTCAAGCATTGGTGTTCTTTTGGTTCTCCTTGGGGACAAGGTCATCAATTTTAAATGAATAATTGTAAATTTTCTTACTAATTTCACTTGAGCCTATTCTAATAGGATTGAATATACTCTAAGGTATGTATGTACTTTTCATCCAATAACTCCAATTGGTTTAAATAGGCTAGGTGATATTCATAACTGATTAAGGCATCTTGCAACAAGATTCACAAGTATAGGATTTCTAACTCAAAAATGGAAGACTACCTTGGCATAATAGACCAAGACATAATGGGTTACACCTATAGAGTAGGGTAAAGCTAGATATGCTAGTCTCAATCAGTCTTACTAACTAGCTTCTTAAGTATTTTTACTAAGGACTTATTGGATGATTCGACTTGACCATTGCCCTGAGGGTAATATGGGGTTGACCATTTGTGATGAATCTTGTATTTAGCATAAATCTTATGGACATCCTTATTCTTGAAATTAGTTCCATTATAAAATATATAACTGAAGGAATCCTATATGTATAAAGGATTTTATTAAAGATGGACTTAGAAACTAAGGCTCTAGTAACCATGGCTAAAGGCATGGATTCTTTCCACTTGGTGAAGTAATCTATTCCCATGATGATAAACTTGTGACCATTAGGTAACATGGGGTTAATCTTATTGATAATGTCTAGTCCCCACATGGAGAATGACCAAGTGGAAGAAATAACTTAAAGGTTTTATGAAGGTTCATGAATAAGGTTATCATGAAGTTGACACTTGTCACAGTATCAAACATAGTCATATGCATATTTCTCCTTAGAAGGTAAATAATATCCTATCCTAAGGAGATTTTTGAAAATTTTATTACCACCAAAATAGCCTTCACAAAATCCTTCATGATATTCACTAAGTGCTTGTCTTGCTTCATCATAGTTAAGGTATCGTAATAGGAAGCCCTTGAAAGAATGTTGCTCTAAAGTATCATCAATTATCATAACTTTGCATGCTCTTTTACACAATTTTTTTATTTATTATTATCGATGACTTTATGCATGGTTCCATATTTACCAAGGCTTAGATAGAGAGTCTCTTATGTTCAATAAATCTAGGGGAATTTGGCTAGAACTAAGGGTTGTAGGTTCTTAGAGTTGTCAAATGATAATGGTATCCTGATCATCTTCTAACTACAAGGGGATAAGAGATGCAACTGCAGCCATGGAATTCACATGGAGGTTGGAGTATCTAGGGATAGACTCTATGGTTATATTTTTTAAGGTTGACATGAGATTAGTGATAATTTCACTGTAGGACTTGAGCTTATCATATTTAGTTTGATAAACATCATTAACCTGATTGACTACAAGTTGATCTTTACCAAATATGGAAAGGTTTCTAAATTTTAAGGCTAAGGATTTCCTAAGATTTAGGATCAAGGCTTCGTACTCTACAATGTTGTTGGCATAGAAGTTCAACTTGAAGGAAAGAGGGATCAATTGTTTATATGGGGTGACGAGAATAATTCTAGCTCCAACACCATTTAAGCAATGGACTACATCAAAAACAATGTCTAGAAATTATGTTCTTCTACTTCTAGGATAAATCATTGATTGAGAAACACTATAACTAAAGGATAGATGGATTCTAAAGGGGCAGCAACTAATTGTTCAAAAATCACTTGACATTTCGTAGCCTTTTGACTTATGAAAGTTAAGTCAAACTCATTAAGGGAAATGATCCACTTAGTTGCTCTACTTGAAAGGTGAGGCTTGGACATTAGGTAGTGAAGAAAATAAAATCTTGCAACTACCAATATCTTATGGATAAGCATATAGTGTTGCAATTTTTGATAGGAAAACACTATAGTGAGGAAAAGCTTCTCTAAAGGAGTGTACCAAGAATGAGGATTTGTCTAATTAAATAAATTGCTTGCTCTTTATTCTAATCATCATGTTGAGCAAGCATGGCTTCTAAGGCTTGGGTTGTGGCTGCTATGTAATAGTAAATGCTTATTTGGATTAGGTGGGATAAGGATAGGTGGGGAAGTGAGATATTTTTTGAGTTTGTCAAAGGTTTTTTGACACTTATTATCCCACTTAAAATCTATATCCTTTTTAAGGAGCCTAAGGAAATGCCGACACTTGTCATCTAATTAGGATATAAAATGTCTAATAGCTTGAAGCTTCCCTTGAAAGCTATGCAATTAGATAAGGTTATAGGGATGAGGCATATCAAAAATATTCTATATCTTAGATAGGTTTACTTAAATGCCTCTCCTAAACACTATGAAGCCTAAGATCTTGTTGGATGTAACCCCAAAGACACACTTGGAGGGGTTAATATAAACTTTGTATTCTCTTACTATTTCAAATATTCACTGTAAATATTGTGCATGATTTTTATGATATATGGAGCAATGAAGAAGATCATCCACATAGTCTTCAATGATGTCATACATCAAGTCATGAAAGATATAAGTCATAGCTCTTTGGTAGGTGCATGGTATGTGGAACCAACATTCTTTAAGCCAAAAGGTATGACTCTATAATAGAAGGTGTCCCATGGAGTGATAAAAGCTATCTTGGCCTGGTCTTCAGGGGTAATCCTGATCTGATTATACCTTGAGAAACCATCCATTAATGATAGCATTCCACATCCAATGGTGAAATCTACTATTATATCTATATTAGGTAAGGGGAATCATCCTTAGGATAGAATAAGTTAATATCCCAAAATTCAATACATAGTTTGATGGTACCTTACTTCTTAGTGATAGGAATAATGTTGGAGATCCAATGAAAATAGTTTATGGTCTTGATAAAATCGACATCAAGGATTTTTTAGCGATCCTCCTTGACTAATAAGGTAATTTTGAGATGCATATTTCAAATTTTTTGCTTAATTTGTTTGACATTGGGTCTAACCACTAGGTGATGCATGACTAAATAAGGGTCAAGCCTTAGCATGTTGACATATGACCAAGAAAAATATCTTAAAAATCCTTTAACAAATTGGTCAATTGTTCCTACTCATCCATGGAGAGGGCTTTCCTTAACATAAGGAATATAAGATTTTATGTGGTTCCTATGTTGATTCTAGGGTCTCTTAAATGAGGATGTATGAATAATCCTCATAGTTAAGAGGTGATGGTATAACTCCTAGTTTCTCAATATTATAAAGAGATGTAGAAATTCGATACTCTTGATAACTAGAAGATTGGACATGGGTGACACAAGGGACTGATCCATCGAAGAAGGAGGATATCTTAATGTGATTTACCACAATGAGTATCTCCTTTAGTGTAATATCCTAGGGTCATAATCATATCAAGATGAACTAAGGTTATCAAATTACAAAACAAGATGGTGAAAGAATAAGGGGCTCCCTCATCTTGATCCCTCCATTCTAAGACATGATGATCTATGAATTTTACAAAGGTTATGACTTGATCATCATCGATGGGTAAGGGTTGATTTTTATTGGGGATGTAGACTATGCCACATCTCCCAAGCCAAATTTAAACTTCTAAATGCTCCTTCATGCCTTGTTGTTAAGGCCCCAAGAACTTACCTTTATATCCCATACTAGATAGGATTTGCATAGGTAATAGGTAATCATTGGATAGGTAATAGGTGGTAAAATATCTCTCTACAAGTGAGAGGTTTCTACCATGGATATTTTATTCATGGGAAGTTCCCACATAAATAAAGGTACACATTCCTATGTGTACTACTTCATCCTTTTTATGGGGTAAACCCATGGTTCAAGGTGAAGGTGGTAGTTTGGCTATGTCTATAAGAGGACTTTGAACTAATTGATTAACTTGATCCTTTTATGACTTGATAGTTGGAGGTTCCTCACTAATTATTAAGTTCTTAAAATTTTTAGTCATTTTATGAGGGCAGTAACTAAAAGAGGAAGAATAAGAAGAAGTGAGAGGAGATTTATGGAGAGAAACTATTGGACATAAATTGACTTTTGGCCAGGCTTACTCAACCATTGATTAATTTTGAAATAGATGAGGGTTTTCCAAGATGGTTATAAGTTAATTCTTGAATTCATATTCAAGACATTAATGAAGGATTGAAGGGACAACCCTCATAGCATGAATCCAAGGGCATCTAAGAAGAATATTAAATGATGTTTGGCAAGATACTACATAAAATAAGGTATTTAACATTTTGGGTCCTACCTTAATGGGAAGGGATATAATGCCACAAGCCTCTTGGGATTCATTTTTAAAAGCCTTATTAATTACAATAGATTTAGTTATATTTTCATCCCTTAATCCAATTTTTTGAAAAAATTGATAACTACATATATTAAGGGATGATCTGTTGCCCACCAATATTCTCTTGGTAAACTTTTACCTAATATAGCCTACTATGTAAAGGGGGAAATCCCCTTGTAAGGTTTTTTTAGGAATATCATCTCCATAAAATGATATATAATTAATCCCAAGAGTATCTACAACATTGGCTAGGTTACTAGGTAGGAGGTCTTGTGGGATATAGTGTTGGCTTAGAAGCTTTTACTAAGGCTTCTCTATGGATAGGAGAAGTCTATAGAAGCTCTAAGAGAGAAATATTGGTAGGTGTACTAGCTAGTTATTATTTAAGGTAAAATAAAACTATTTATTGAGTTTTGAAGACTAAAATTGTCTTGTTTGAACTTGTGCTTTTCCTCTAGGTGTTTCTTAAAACTAGTGATGGTCTAGAGGGTTGACTACGAGTTGAATTTTATTACTTCTGAGGTTTTATGAGCTTGTTGTATTTTAACTTGTTATCTATTGGTTGTTGCTATCATGCCAATAATATGATCATATGGAGGTGGCACAACATAATAAGATACTTGATTAGTTGTCTATTGGTCGTGGTTAGGTATGGGATTTTGGAAAATCCCCATATCTTGGTTGGTGGATGGAGTAGATTGGGAATAACCTATAACAAGGTGATCCTAAACTATTAAGTCTTAAACCACATGCTTAAACCTCTTAAACTGATCTATAATATGTCCATCCACCCTATGATAATCATAATGTTGGTCTAGTTTATATCAAGTTGTTGTATCAGGTTATCTTATGTTTGGTAACTCGATCATATTATCTTCTAAGAGTTGTTTAAGGACAAACAATAAAGGTTTATTCAGTTTTATGAAGCTCCTTTGTGAGGGTCTTTGAGGTTTACTAAGTGAAAATTCTAAAAATATCATAAACCTAACTAGATAGCAAATTATGTAACCATAATAACAAAACAAGATATGAAATAATGCTACCATTTTTATTAATATCAATTTTGTCCTTCAAGAGGGTTACAATGGGATCCTGTTGAGGGATTTTCTACCAATTTGACACAAATATTTACAATAAGAAAATTAATCTAGGTGTATCTCATAGAATCTTTCTTGCATCTCACAAACTAATTATTGACAAGTTTTTTGTGACTGTCGCATTGTATGATGATGAGTTGTGAATATTTATGTCATTTTCTCCATTGTAAAGACTTGTAATCTACACACAAGGAAATCTAAATAGAAACAAAAGAATATGAAGATCCTTCCAAGATAATACCCCTAATGATGATAAATAAAGTGATAAAGAATCTAAAATATGACAAATGAATGCATGAAAATGAAATCTAACTATGCTAGGAAGTAATTAAAATACTGCTAAATATAATGAAAGTAAGAAAACAAGGAAAATAGATCTCTATCAAAAGGTTATATTTGTGTGGGATGGTCTTACCTACTGGTCATCTCAAGGTAAGATGATTGTGTTTGCATGTCATCTCAGGGTGAGATATCCATTAAACTACGAGTGAATTCCTTGTGACCAATGTAAGGTGATGTCGGGTTTGATCCATGGATAGGTTGACATTCTTGGTGCACTTGTGAGGAATGACTTAAGGGTGGAATTTACATTGAATAAAGGTTATCGGATGGTTTAAGAAGTATGAATTTCATATTCAACCTTTGATATGGTCCATTGGTATATTTGGAAGCTCCATGGTTGAATTTTGATAGCACTTCATTGCTTTGATAATGAGAGTTCTTTGATTCTTCAATTCGATATCACTTCATTACATGAAATTACCAGACTTATTAATTAAGGCTATATACCCTTATATAGACTTCCATGAAGGGAGTCCTATATTTTAAGAGAAGCAAAGAAGTTGTTAGAATCAAGAAACCATTATGCTTGGCTGATAGTTGTAATTGCTTTGTACATTATGTGAGATCTTGCTTTTATTGTGACTATCTCAGGGTAATATGATCATGATTGAGGGCCATATAGGGGTAATATGGTCACATTTAGGGGCTCTCTCAGGGTAATATAGTCTATTTTAGGGGTCATATTGGGGTAAGATGGTCTTGGATGCAAATGGAAATTCCTTCCTATTTGAGTAGTCAAAATCACTGTTGAGCCTTAGGGCTACCCAAGGTTGGTCATATGGCATAAAAGGAGTCCATATGGATAGTATCCTCAACATTATGTATTTTAGGTGTCTATAGATACCTCTTTTTGGGATGCATTATGTGAAAACATAGTGTGGAGCAAAAATTGATGACCTAAAATGGTCAAATTTATTAAGGTTGTTCATTATCCTAATCAATATTAGATGCCCCAATCATGGAAATAGCATGCACTTTTGAATCATTGCCTTAGATGAGTTTATAGACTTGATTTTGGTAATCTTATTGGCATTGGAATACAAGCTTAAGTCTACACACTAGATTTAGTGGCATTGGAATACAAGCTTAAGTCTACACACTAGACTCAGTGGCATTGGAAATATAGGTTTAATTCTACACAGTAGCCTTAGTGGCATTGGAATACAAGATTAAGTCTACACACTAGCCTCAGTGTCATTGGAAGGCAAGCTTAAGTCTACACACTAGCCTTGGTGGCATTGGAAAACAAGATTAAGTTTACACCTTAGCCTTAGTGGCATTGGAAGAGAAGACTAAGTCTACACACTAAATTTAGTGGCATTGGAATACAAGCTTAAGTCTACACACTAGCCTTAGTGGTATTGGAATACAAGCTTAAGTCTACATCTTAGCCTTTGTGGCATTGTGAGACAAGTTGCCCAGTTTTTTTGTATTTATCTTTACCTTTTGTTTGTTTTCCCCAAGCAAGGAGGGTGTATGATTATATTTCGTAATTCTTCTTGAATGAACACAATTAGCGATGATTGAGTTTTTTATTATTGATTTGATTATGATTTTTATAATTATATGACTACCCCCTCAAGTGACAAGTTGATAGAAGAGATGGAAATTGATGAAAGCAATGATTCACTTGACTAAGATGAATTGATTTGGATTTTGTATGGCATTTGAAAAAGTGAAAGGGAGGAAGATCTCATTACAATCTTGATTTTGACCATTTATGAATATATATATTTTTATTTTTTTAAATTTTTTATTTAAGTGCCCTTATGGTAATCTACCCATCCTACCAGATTGCATGGATAATTAGTTTTTGTAATTGCCAAGTGTCTAAAGTAAATCACTAGATACGAGGATCACTCAAGATTTTTAACTTGATGTGACCAAAGGGGTTCAGTGCATTTAGAGCCTTTTAAAATTGACCAAAGGAGTTTGGGTACCTTTTGAGCCTTTTGAATTGATATGACCAAATGGTTGAAGTTCCTTTGGAGCATTTTTGAATGATGTGACCAAAGGTTTTAAGTGCCTTTGGATCTTGTTTATTGCTTATGTATGTTATGCATGGATGCACTTATGGATACAATGTTGAATGATGGATGAATGTATAGACATTTTAGTGCATATGCATAGATGTAAATTATATGCCTAGATGTATGCATTTATGTTATGTGCTAATGACATGATGATGAAAATTTTGATTTTTATGTTTATTTTCTAAAACATAATGAATGAATCTAAGATGCAAACCAACCTAAGTGTAAGCACCATAGAATTTATGACAGTCATGAATCCAAATATCAACCTTTTTACAATAAGTCATACTTTTGAAGCTGAATTGTATGGAATGATATGGTGAAATGTAAATGATGTATGTGAAATAGTGAGATGTTATGAACGACCAACCAGGTTTTTCATGAGACTCAAACACCCTAGTTGGCCAATAAAAAGTTGGATACTAGCTACACATGACTCTATAAGATAAAAATATGCTAGGGAGACCCAGACAGTCAATATCCCTATGTGTGCATACTGTTGTTCATTAAGATGATGCATAAGACTACCCCATTTCTAGGTGGGTTTAATTCAACCCATTGTTGTAATGAGGATCACCCTATGGTCTTCATTATCCTGATTTTTAGACTCATTTGGACTAGACTACTAGGCAATAAAAGCCACCAATGTTAGCGTATATCTTATTATTATTACATTATTAGGTCAGTTGTTAGTATAGTTATAACTACTACCTATTAGCGACTTGTTAGCTCCGTTGGTTACGGGCTAATCTAAGCCGTAGTTGTATTATTTATACAATGTTTAATACAATGATTGCTAGTCCATTATCCTACATGGTATCAGAGCCATGTTATTGCTAACATTGCTTGTGAAATGGCGATTGACTTGCCTGGGCAGGCGCAGACGGGTTGCTGGTAAGTTTTGCCAGATCCTTGTGACTCGACTCGTAGATGCGGACCTCTAAAGTGGTGAAGACACGACCATTTTTAGGTGACAGTCTGACCTAGAAACAAGGGACCTAAGTGTATAGATCTATTTGGAGAGGACAACGATTTCGATGCCCATCTCCATCGATGCCACTACAAGCCGAAGACAATGAAAATTACTACCAAAATAGTAATTGGTTGCAGACATTGCCTAGTGATTTACAGTGACTATGGCTGTGCAAAATAGCTCACCAACGTACAGAGTCTTCTACCGCATGTCACTGGGTGCAATCATGATTGGATGAAGTGATCATGATTCTTTATGCAAAGTCTCTAACATGACTACTTATTATGATCAGTTCCCTATGATTTTGTATCCTCCTGTCCGTCACAACAGTGGATGAAGTTTTTTTTGGAAGTGATCTGCAGGGAACTGAGGTTGAGAGGTGCGTTTCCTAGACATGATTTGTTTGCCTGATTTTGAGGGAGCATTTGTGTGGAATTTTGTTTTTCCACGGCTCTCAGAAATGTAGCAATCATCGTCGAAGCAATGCCACCATAGTCGAGCCATTGCTGAGCAACCACAGAGGAGCTGCGGCCGAGCGGCGCTCTTCCAAGCTTGCCATCCAGGTGGGGTAGAAATAAAGGGTGCCTTCCCCTTACTCCTGCTGAACCGCCTAGCTCAGTTAGCAGGTGGCCCCGATGCTAAGGCTTACAAGGAGCAGAGGTTAGGGGATCAAAACCGCTGACCACCCCAAACAAAGGTAATTTTTTTTTTTTAAGTTATTTTTTAATATTTTTTTTCTAAAGTTAAAATTAAAATTTTTAAATTATTTCTTTTCTATAGTTTAAAATTATTTAAAAAAAAAAAAGATAATTTTTTGCTATAAGGAATAATTATTATTTTTTAACTTTAGAATATAAAATGTTTTAAAATGCTTTATAAAGGAAAATTTTAAAGGGGGGCATTATTTTTTTTCAAGGGGGGATAGTTTTTCTCTCCACCATCAAAGCAATTAAAGAGGCATAAAATCATCACACCTCCAAACCTATTTTTTTTAGACTTCATAAAAAACATTTTTTTTTGTTTGAAGTACTTCACACAGGGGGATTTTTTTTTTTGGTGACACATTGTGCTAATATGCCTACGAGGCAAGCTTTGTAAGAGCCTTTTTAGGCTTCATAGTTGCATTTTTTTTTTGCACTAAAAGGGGGGGATAATTTTTTTTCTCCACCATATCCTATCTTGCACTAAGGGGATATATAATTTTGCAAAAACAAAGTGGGAAGACTTATAAGGGTGCATTTTCGGCAGAGTCCGACACCTTAGTCAGATTATTTTTGCAAAATTCATTGTAAAAGGTGCATTTTCGGCAGAGACCGACACCTTAAGAATGGGTAGATCAAAGAAGAAAACTATCCCAAAACCAACTGATGATGTTGTTAAATCAGTTAAAGGCCCATATTTTTCCCCACACATGGAAGGGATAGATTATTATGAATATGGCACATTTCGTACACTAAGGAGTGGTGTAAATGCCATAATCATTGATTCTGCATCTTGTGGAGACATGCAGAAAAATGGTGTTCTAATCCCTATTGGTGCTATAATGGGCATATTCATGTCATTTTATGCTCTTGACAAAGCACAAAAGAAAATGGACATTAGTGAGGAATCAGAGTTCAAACCCCTCATGGTCGATGCTTGTAGTGATACAAGTGACCTTCAGCCCATGGTGGTGAATGCTTGTTGTGACACATGTGACTTTGAGCCCATGATGGCCAATGCTTGTTGTGATACAAGCGACCTCATGCCTATGATGGCAGATATCAGTTGTAGCACAGGTGATCTCATCATAGTAGCAGATTTTGCTTGTGACACTAGTGACTTAAAAACTAAACCTCCTAAAAATGAACTCCATAATCTCATCAATAGCGACAAATGCAATATTGTTAAAAGAATTGATGAAGATGATGAAATTGGGTGTTTTGAAAAACACACCAAAGGATTTGGTTCCAAAATAATGAATAAAATGGGATTCAATTGTGAGAGATTAGGTAAATAGGAACAAGGCATTAAATCTCCAATAATGCTAAGTGTCAGGGCAAAACATGAAGGCCTTGGCTATACTAGACAAGCAAGTACCAGTAATTCCATATTTGTAAAACCTAAATCTCCTACATCTCCTAAAAAGCATTGTTGCAGTCACTATGGAAAGGCAGGACATGTTGCAGCTAAGTGTTGGAGATTACATCCTTGCGATTCATGTGGATGTACAAATCATTATTCTTCAAAATGTTGGTACAAAGTGAAAATGGCCAACAAGGTTCATATTGATTGTGGATGGACAGATCTCACATAATGGACCATGATGAAAGAAATGTTGTATGGCTTATACCAAAAAGGTAAAACCTATGGTAGACCCCGAGGCAAATCTAGTGATAGACCTAGTGGCAGTCCCAAAGATAATGACCTAGAGATAGACCTAAAGACAGACCCAATGACAAAGTTCCAGAGGCAAATCTACAGGCAGATCCAGAGGCAATTATCCAGAAGCAGTTTCACATGCAGATCCCGAGATAGACCCAGAGGTACAATTCTAGAGGTATGCTTAGCACCAAAGCCAAAGCCATGAGCCAGAGCCAGAGCCGAAGACAAAGCATGAGCCACCATTCTTTCATTTCTCTTCTTCTTTCATTGTATTGGGGCAGTTATATACTTTACCCAAATATTGTTGTATGGAGGGATGTTAGCATAGCTAGTAGTTATATTATTACACAAATAATGTAATAAGGGGGGATGTTAGCGTATATCTTATTATTATTACATTATTAGGTCAGTTGTTAGTATAGTTATAACTACTACCTATTAGCGACTTGTTAGCTCCGTTGGTTACGGGTTAATCTAAGCCGCAGTTGTATTATTTATACAATGTTTAATACAATGATTGCTAGTACATTATCCTACAACAAAAATCTAGCTCATATGCAAACCAATATTGGTTTGTACAAAAGATGATTGCTAATGTGACAAGCATATCACTGTGTAAGAATCCTCCATTTCTATGTGGGTTTCATTCAACCCATTACTATAATGGAGATTACCCCATGGATTTTGAATGATTGAGGATTCTAGGGATTAAAGCTCATTGCCCTATTCTTTTCTTTTGATTGCTTGGGATACTTGCTCTTTTTTTTTTGCTTAGTGGTAAAAACCACTCTTTTTAAGAGCAAGGGATTTTATTAGTGGTGAAAACCACAATTTTATTTGTTTTTGGAGGGGATACTTGCTCATTTTTGTGGAGCAAGAGATTATTTAGTTAGGGGGGAGATTATCCTTTTTTCAATTCTCAGTATCCTAGATCATGCACATAATAGGATGAACAAGGGAAAAAATTTTCCCAAGGTGGAAAGGACTACATTGTAGCATCATCCTTCCTTGTCCAAACTCAGGTGTTAAATGTGAATGTGTGTTTAGAATTTTGATAAATACAAGGTACTATCAAAGCAATACCCTACCTTATAAAAGCCAAGATAGCTTTCTATAAAATCTGAAAAGAAAACTAGGGATGGCTGAATGATAAAAAATCCTAGTAAACACCATATAGAAACATATTGGTTGTGTTGAAAAAAATAGTTACTCACAAAGGGGAATGTGGATGATATGATATATGGTATTTAGGGGTTTTTCCTATGATCATTTTAAAACTAAAAGGTGTGCATAAAATAGTCAGTGGTCATCTAAATATCATTGTTGATATTCATATAGTATCTAACCTATCTTACAAATATCCCTTAATAACCAAAAGCTTATAAGGAAAAATTATAAATGATGATGATGGATAAGGTTGATTCAAGACTCATTATTAGCATACAAACATGGTGCCATTTGTAATAATGTACAAACAACTTATCCTAGTACAAGTGCAATGGATGAATATGTCTTATACAACTAATCAATTAATGCAATGAAATGCATGACGTAATGCAAGTGTTTTTGTATTTTGATGTTTTGGATTGTTTTTGAGGTTTATGTTTTTCTGAATTTTTTGGATTTTTTTATAATTTTTAATTGACCAAAGGGCTTAAATGCCTTTGGGGCTTTTTGTGAATTCACCAAGGGGCTTAAGTGCCTTTGGAAATTTTTGTGAGTTGACAAAAGGGCTTAAGTGCCTTTGGAATTTTTTGTGAGTTGACCAAAGGACTTAAGTACCTTTCGAGATTTTGTGAGTTGACCAAAGGGCTTAAGTACCTTTAATTTTGGAGGTTTTTGTTTTTTTATGGGAGAAAGTGTGATATATTAAACACCCCCAAAGTGTACAATGATTGGTGAATGTGGGGAAGGTGTGATACCTTCAAAATCCCCAAATTGCATCATTGGTTATGATGTGGATGATGGGGGAGGTGTGACCCTTGAGCACCCCCACTATGCATTGTGCATGATGTGATGTGATTGATATGATTGAAAGGATTAATTAAAGTGAACCCCTCCTATTGTGGCAATGAATAATGTGCAATATTGTTGTTTCGATGAGATGTGATGAGCAAAGATAAAACTTGGGATAAAGCCATAGGTTGCGTAGATCAATTTTGATATTATTAGTCCTCTATTACAATAATGATCATTCCCAAAAACTCTTGGAGAAGTGGATTTCCATGCACTTGATTCACCTGATTACGTTGCTCTACTTGATTGATAGGTGTTGTTTTTTCTTCATGTGTAGGTAAGGGGTCTTGGAAGACTCCTATTGGTTGGTTGTTTGGAGTAATATGATTGCTAATATGAATCTCTTACCTCTCAATCATATCTTGTACTAAATATTTAAAGGGGTAACATGTCTATATGTCATGTCCCTTTTATTGATGGTAAGCATAGTATAGATTTTCCCTATGCCCCTTTGATCTATGCTTATTAGATTTCAATGGACTGATCTCAAGAATATTGATTGCTCATGCCTCACATAATCGATTGAAAATCGATGCTAATATATTTTTAAAATGAGTATATTACTATGGTGGCCGATGCTATTGGCCTTGTCTTTGATCTTGTTGCGTATGATTTTGGGATGGTTGAGGCTAAGCTTGGTAATTAGGCTGCACTGGTAGTTGATGTGGTGAGGTTTGGTTTGAGGATCTAGGAACACTTAAAACAAATTGATTGATTGGGGCCACCTTTTATTGTATGTTGCCACCTCTAATATTTTTTTTTGGCCATTCCCTTTTTTGGAGTTAAATATCACCCCCTAGACCTTGATGTGCTCAGTGACCTTGGCCTATGCTAAGGCCTCCTCAAATGTTTGGTATTTTTGTAGTTGTAATAAGAGTGAAATTTGTTTTGAACAACTTCTAGTGAACATCCGAGTGAGTTATGTTATGAGTAGGGTGAAAGGTAATTTTGACATTACCTTTATCCACCTATTTCCATATTCCATGACTAGCTCATCACCAAATTGATGAAGACTAGATAAGTCAGTCAAGTTTACTATTTTATTAACGCTATAAGAAAAATGTTCCAAACATGCATTGGCTATTTGCTCACAAGTGTATATAAAATTACATGGTAGATGATTATACCATTCCAAAACACCCCCAACTAATGTTATAAGGAAGGTTCTCAACATCAAGGGGTCATTATCTTGAAGATGAAAGTACATATTGATGAAGGTTGTAATGTGCTTTTATGCATCTTAGTCGTCTTTAAACTTTTTAAGTTTAGGTATCTTGAAATGTAGTGGGTATGGCGATGATGGCATTTATGGATGTAGAAGCTTATTACTAAGCTACGTTAGTGTATTTTTTAAAAAACCAAACTTTGAGTTTGTTTTTCTAATGAATTTATCTGATCAATTAGCACTTTTTATACCTTTTGCAAAATGATATGATCTATCTATTGTTGCCATTGATTAGGAAGAGATGGCCTATTTTGATGTTGAGTTGGGTGATAAGTATTATCATTAGGTACCTCATCATAAATGGATTCAGGGTAGGTATCTACTTATTCTTGATGTTCCTATTGAGGATCTTCATATTTTTTATCTTGATATTGTTGAGGAGTATGAGGTTCTTGATGATAACCAGGTAGTGGTCTTTGATGTTGAACATAGTTTTGGTATGGCCAAGGGAGAATATTTTGATATTGTATTGGTTTCCTTATGTGTTGGTGCATCCTATGGGTGTTAGGTGTAGGTATTGCTTCATATAATGCCTTTTGTGATTGCTCTTGTTATATATTTTATTTCTCTTATTGTATCCTTTATTGATACAACCTTCATAGGTGTGCCTATTATGGGTCCACCCATTATTGATTTAATTATTGTTGGTCCAACTAGAGTGGATCCATATGTTGTTGTTTAAGATGCAGCCTAAGTGCTTGATGAATATGATTTTTTTGCTCACTTGTATGGGGTCTATGTATCCTCGTATTTGAAATACAAATTGGTTTATCTTGTCTTTTCCCCTAGGAGAATCCATTACTTGTTTTCCATGATCCCTAAATGTTGCAATGACTTGATATTATGGTTTATGAATGAGCTTGATATAGTTGTGTGATGCAGATACACAACATGGTTGCACCAAGTACTCTTCATGAGGATTAGGAGGATGACTTCGGTACTCTTCCTCATCAATGAGTAATGCATGATATTTAGGCTTAAATATAAGCTCAGTACACTCAGGTTGCACAAAATCACATGTTTGTGTAGAGTACTCTTCACAAGGAGTAAGAAGATGACTTGAGTCTTCCTCTCCCTCATCTATAAGAAAGGCATGGGATGATAGGGCTATCTTTGAAGAACACAAGATTATACTGAGATGGAGGTGAATAGTATAAGACCAGTTTTTACTTTTTATTTATCAATAAATATTATGCAATGTAAATATAGCAGTGTCAACAATAGTAATCAAAGCAATGCATAAATCCACACCCACAATAGAGACATCAATTATATGTGGTTCACTCACTATGGGCTACTCCACGGAGAAAATATTTCACTAATTTTTTCTCAATAAATCTCTTGGGAATCCTTTCATTATTAAAATATTTATGGATATCTATCCAAAGGATACACCAATACCCTAATCAAGTTTATGCATATTTTTCCATAGGAGAACTCCTTTCTCCTTAGCTCTAAATGTTGATAGTCTAGAGGAACTATTACCCCCACTGCTCTAGATAATGGATCTCTATCCACTGAAGACACCTGTCCTTACTACCCTAGCTAATGTATATCTATCCACTAGATACTGTCATCCTCTATACTCTGTCACCTTCAAATATCTATCTCAAATATGCACTAAACACAATACTTCGATCTAGCACAAATCTATCCTCAATCTCTATCCTATGATCTACACTAAACATAGTCCTTTGGTCTAGCACAAATCTATCCTCAATATCTATCCTCTAATCTACACTAAACACTGTCCTTTGGTCTAGCACAAATATTTCCTCAATCTCTATCCTCTGATCTACACTAAACATAGTCCTTCGATCTAGCACAAATTTATCCTCAATCTCTATCCTCAAGCCTTTAAACAAAGCTTGAATCAATATCAAATCAACTCTATTGGATCTTCCCTAAAACTTAACTCAAGGTTTGAAAAAAATCAATCAATTTTACTCTCACAAATCTTCTCAAAGACTTATCTCAAATCTACCTTGTAATCTTCCACAAAAACTTGCACTAATCTATCCACAAGTTCTCTCTAGAACTTTTCCAAATCCTCTCTACAAGTCCTCACTAGAACTTGTCCAAATATGCTCAATAAGCCCTCACTAGAAATTATCTAGATCTACTCTCAATCTGTATTGTAAGCTTCCACAAAAGCTCACACAAATCTGTCCACAAGTCCTCTCAAGAACTTGTCTTAAATCTACTCAACAAGGAACTTGTCCAATCTCATAGAAACATAAAGAGAATTGTTAGAGACTCAATATGCTTCACATTCATCACAATACTCAATCACTTTCAATCACTCTTTTGGAAACATACAAAGAATTATTAGAGACTCAATATGCTTCACCATAATACTCAATCACTTTCAATCACTATCTTTACCATAGAAACATAAAGAGAATTGTTAGAGACTCAATATGCTTCATCATACTTCTCAATCACTCTCTTTACCATAGAAACATACAGAGAATTGTTAGAGACTTAATATGTTTGACACTCATAAACACTCAACCTCCTTCTCAAATCAATTTAGAATATAGAAAAATATGTTTCACAAAACTAGGACTATCACTTCACACTTCCACTTGACTAGGCTCAACCAACTCTTACTCAACCAATCACTCAATGAAACAATCCTTGCTTACAAACCCTAGTCCAAGCATATGAACACTCACTCAAATATTTCCAACAATACTCATCAACCAATATCACATAACAATGATATTCAAGATCTTTGCAAACCCTAGTTCAAGTTCCTCACATAACCAATGGCTTCAACAACAATGCTTATCAAACAAGGTTTTATCAACAACTCTTTATTCCATAAAACCTTGAAGCATTAATTCAAAACACACTCAACAATGCTTATAAAACAATATTCACATATAGCTCAACAACTCAATAAGGCAACCTAATCAAATCATTTTCACTCCAAATTTGTGTTCTAGAAAACTAGCCAATAAACTCAACCAAGGAAGAATTTGCCCATACCTTTTTGCTTGATAAGGAGTAGACCACACAAATCTACCACACTCATAAAAAATTCTTTGCCAATCTCAAGAAGGTTAGAAGATAATAATTTTTCTCTCAAGGAACCACAATACAAAATAATATTAAAAAAAATACACCTTATAACTCTAACTTTAAAATAATATCAAACACCTTAATAGGATTAGTACAATTACTTTCACAATAATATCTTTGGCAAAAGTCCTTTAAAATAAAATTAACACCTTAAAAGTCTTACTCCAATATGAAAATATAACAATTAGGACTTTATTTTAAAAATAAAATCAAAATCCTTAGAACTCCCTTCACAATTTTACCATGAAAAATCACTAGAGAAATATTAACCTTAATTAATCCTTATGCCTACCAACTATCTTACATCAAACCTTAAGGTAAATAAATATTAAATTCAAAAATTGTACCTTTGCCCTTAGTGGGTTTTGAACCCATGTCGTTGCCTCCACAAGCACCCTAGCCATAGCCTTGGCTGCTATGTGATCTAGGTGCTCACGGGGGAGCTAGAGTGCCCATGGGATCTATATTCTCCCTATCGCCACTAAAACCAAAATACAAAACCAAAATTTCAACCTTGTTATCACCAGGTTTTGAACTTGTAACCTCTCTGCCACAAGCACCAAGCCAAATGCCACCCGAGCTAGCCACCGGATGGTGCTAGAAACCAACCACGTCAATGTTTTAATCACTCCAAAATTTGGGTTTACACAACGCACGAGTTTTCTTTCTCACAAATTGTGGATGCATTAATATAGACCTCCAAGGTAGGTTTGGCTAAGGTATAAATACATTTTTCCCTTGGTCCCATGCACGTCGGTGGAAATGAATTTGTTGGGGGTCGGCGCTTATACTTTGACTTCAAAATATTTAAATTCTAGTGAATTTAAATAATTATAAATTAATATTTAATCCAGGGTTATGCACAAGCATGAAATATCGTAAATTGGATCTATTTAGGATTTTTATAATTTTGAAAAGGATAATTTTGGATCATTTCATTGGGGCCCATTCGCCCAAAATTTATGAGATGAAATTTTTTTGGGGGTAAATTCGCCCGTTGTTGATAATCAGGAACCTAAGTTTATTTTAATTCACTGACCTCAAATTACATATGATTTTGATTTTCTCGCCCAATTCACCTTCAAATTATAAATGATTTTATATTTTCCACACAAATCACCTTCAAATTATAAATGATTTTATTTTTCTTGCCCAAATCGCTTCATATACTATGCGTATATATACTATACTGGGTACCAATAAACATACATCGAAAATACTCTAACTCGAAAATAGCTCTAAAACAACGAAAAAATTGAGAGGGTTACAGAGGAGTGTCGATCGACACAAGATGATCAGTTACAGAGGCATGACTGTCTAAATAAACCGATAAATTGCAGACAAGTATCGATCGGCATAATACAATCAGTTGTAGAGCTGTGTCTGTCGGTATAAGTTGATTGGTTGTAGAGTCATGTATGTCGACATAAGTCAATTGGTTGTAGAGCCATGTTGGTCAGTATAAGTTGATCGATTGTAGAGTTGTGTCCATTGATAGAAATCAATCAGTTGCAGAGCCATGTTTATTGACAGAAGTTGGTCGATTGCAGAGCCATGTCTATCGACATAAGCCGATCGATTGTACAACCATGTCTATCGATATAAGTCGATTGGTTGCAAAGCCATGTTTGTTAGCATAATCTGATCGATTGTAGAGCCATATCTATTGGTATAAGCTAATCGATTATAGAGTTTGTAGGTTGGAATTTGTCTATCGATTGTAGAGGTGTCACTCGACATTGGTCTGTTAGTTGTAGAATCATCTCAATCGTATCTAGTTGACTGATTTTAGAGGTGTCGATTGGCATTTGTCTATCTGTTGAAGAGGTGTCGGTCAACCTTGGTAGGTCGATTGCAGATGTGTCGATTGGCATTAGTCTGTTGGTTGCAAGGTCATGTTGATCGGGTGTTAGGTTGTTGGTTGTTGTGTTGTTGGTATAACTCTATTAGTTGCACGGATGTGTGGTCAGTATTCTATTGCTTGTAGTGACTGTTGATCGGTATAAGCTGATCGGCTGTAGGGAAGTGTTTATCGATAAAAGTGTATCGATTGTAGAGGATTCACGACTAAAAATTGGTAGAGTATTCTTATTCCATTGTTCTTTTTTCCAAATCTCTTTTTCTATAGTTTCATAGGCACTATAGGTGAACTATATGCAACAGTGGTAGACAACTATCAATATCATCTGGTTGTGTGTTAGGAGCATTTATTTTGTTAGAGACTGCTTCTTGTCTCTTAGAGTATGTTTCATATGCAGTGTAGAAGCACTATCTGCAACTCTGGTAAATAAGTATTCCCTATCATATTGTGTGTTAGGATAATATATTCGTCTTGAGGGATGTTTGCTATTTTTCTTCAAATTCATATACATTTCCTAACATCTGAAGGTTTTTATTTATAGATACAATGTCACCTACTGAATATGGAAAGAAGGGAGGCCAATATTCTTGTAAAAAGACAATTCTAAAATATTTTATACCAAAATGCAATGATACATCAATATTTACATATTCTACTCAAATTGTAGGTATAGACACCTTTTACCATCAATTTTCTAAAATTAATGTTCTTAAATGTAAAACCTTTCTCTATTAATAGATAAATGGTTTTCTGCTTATCTACCTCTTTTTAAATGCTTTCTAAAACTATATTCTGTTAATTCTTGAAAATAGTACATTTTTTACAACAAAAAATGATAGAGAACAACAAACATTGAATGCAGTTAACATTGTCGACCTTGATGTGCGTTCACTCAAAGATATTCTAGAAGATGAGATGGGACCACATGATAATTTTTCTAATAACGACATTCGAAAACCACTTTAGGAGATTTTAAATTCAGACACATCAACCGAAAAAAAAAATGATAGTACAGTTAAAATTCAGATCTCTAGGGAATCTTCTAGTCAAAAATCTAAACATCGAAAGATAAGTGAATGGACTATTGGAAGGAATTTTAAAAATGAATGGGCATGAGTATACCCATTTATTGAGCGAGATGAGAAACTGAATGTGTGTAAATGTATTATTTGTACATGGAATTTGGGAAAGGAACATTTATCACAAAATAAGAAAGACACAATAGAAAAACATTATGGGAAATTTTACATCATAGAAAAACGAAGTGATGGAACGATTAACAGGATTCATAGGTGGAAGGATGAAACAAAATGTGTGCATGTGAGATATGCTCTTGAATATGATAAAGCAATGAAACAAAAGCAAACTCTAATTGAGAAGGGTAGAACAATCAAGGCACAATTTCAAAAAGTTAATAATACTTTATTAGCCTCAAAGAAATTGTAGTTTGCTATTGTATATAGTATTCTAAAAAAAGGTCGACCCATGTCCGATTTTTCTGATTTTAAGGAAATACTTCAACTAGCCAATGTACAAAACCTTACCAGTTCACATTGGTCAGATCGAAGTGGTTGGGAAATGGAAAAATGTCTATCACTGGTTGAGAAGGAAGACCTGAGAGAGAATGTGAAACAAGCCAACTTTATTTCACTTTCCATTGATGAGGTAACAGTTGTTGACAACAAATATTGGATTTGCATACATGTTTACACATTCAAAAATCATTTGAGACAACCTCATTTACTAGCACTACATAAGATGATTGAAAATTGTAATGCGAAAAACATTTATAATGTTGTTGTAACCAGTTTAAAGGATATTGTCATAATGGATGAAAATTAAATTGCCACAAAGTTAATTTGTGTTGGAGTTGATGGTGCAACTACAATGCAAGGACAAAGGAATGGTCTTTGTGTTAGGCTTCAGAATTCCATTACCCCATATGTGATTCCTATTCATTGCATGGCTCATCGAATGAATCTTGCGTACAAAATTATGAGAAATTTTGATAATGTAGCCAGAGTGGAAAAACTCGTCCACGATATACACTCATACTTTTCATGTAGTCCAAAAAGGTTTACAGAGTTTCAATAGTTTTATCTAGGTGTAACATAAGGCAAAAAAATGTTAAAATATGTGGAAACAAGGTGGATTTCACTGTTTCTTCCTACAAAAAGAGTATTTTCAGAATATAAATCTTTGGTTGGGTTTATGTATGCACATCGTAGAGATGTTGACAAGGCAAAAAAATTGTTTTTCGTATGACTGACTTGGAAACTCTTCTCACATTATGTGGTATTCTACCAATGTTACAAGAAAAGAATACTATGATTAAACTTGCACAAGAAAGGGAAATGTATATTATCGATTTCATGAGGATGAAAAAATAAATATGTATGGTTATTGATAGGATTTATTTATCCAAAAAACATTTTGAGGATCCCAATTTTGATAGTTGGAATACGTTAATTAATGTCAATGAACCGAAAAACTTTTTAAAGTTCAACATCAACGATAATATTTGTATTGATATTCATGGAAAGTTGATTCATGTATATCATTTTGAAAAGTGATTAAATACTCTGAAATATGATGTTGAACAAGTGTTCATTACCCATTTCGAATTCGATGAGGTTTTGGACAAAACTAACAATAAATTGAAAAGAATATCAAATGCATTAACAAGTGAAATAAGAGATCATTTTAAGAGAGATGAAACACTTGAGGCCATGGCTATTGTTAATCCTAATTTCTGAAATCCTTGTGGTGACCAAAGTAGTAGAAGTGAGTTGTTTGTAAAATATATGGGTAATATTATGAAATATTTCTCTAAAAGTGTAGAAATAAATGGCATTGAAATCAATGGTATTCTAAAAAAAGATCTTTTGAGACATGAGTCAACCAATTTTGGAATAACAATGGATAAACAAATTGTACAATTCAAAAATCCACATGAGACTGGTTCAATCACGCGTTTCTGGAAAAAATTGTATCGAAGTAGTGTCTTGCAAGATACTATGAGTGAATACTTTGTTTTATATGAATTATGTCGGAAAATGATTTTGGGATCTGTTGAAGATGAAAGGGTTTTCAGTGCATTAAATTTTATTAAATCAAAAGTTCGTAATAGGTTGGACAGAAATTTAGAAAATTGTTTGAGAATGTATGTCATCGTACGAGGTGGGTAACTTTTGTTATGATAGTTGACATATTGGAAGTCCCTAGAAGAAATAATAGGCCTCTCTAATATGGTTGATAATGACGAAAATGATTTAGCTAGGAATGCTGATGAGATTATGGAAATGCAGAATTCATAGATTCTCAATTCTTGTGGAGAAGTTGATAAAGCTTTGTATTACCTTCTAGAAATGTAAAAATTACAATGATTATTTAACAAATTCATATAATCTAAGATTTTTTTGGATTTGAAATCATTTTCTAAAATTTTAGTGATTTGAATAAATTCATATTAACAGTGATTTTTTGGATTTGAAATATTTCATATTATCAAAGATTTTTTTGTTTTTGATTTGTTGTAAAATATTATAATAATTCAATTTTCAATGATTATGCATGTTTGCTTTTTAATGTTATGGATTGTCTATGTTTTCAAAATTTATGATGTATGTTATAGCTTTGAGTACATTGAAAATTTGAAAACCATGTATACGTAATGATGCTATGTTATTGAACTAAATGTATATGTTGACAAAAAATAGTTATTTTTCCTTTGAATTTAAATATATGTATATATCATTAGTATTATTAGTTGTATGATATGACAAAATATAGTGATTTTTTATGATTTATGCTTTGTCATTGAGTAAACCATGTATGCATATTAAAAATTTATGTACATATGTATGAAAAATACATGTAGTATATTACTCTAGATATGGAAAACAAAAATTTAAACCCATTCATAGATATATCCAAATTACCATATTCATTTTTATACAACTATAATGACTAACTATGAGTATGAATGCACTGAAAATTGAAACCCATTCATAGATATATCCTTCGTAAACTCACTTGAAAAATAAAAACAATATAGCTTAATAGAAATGAAAATACTCACTTTTATACTACAACAGGAATGAATATGAATAAACTAAAATTTAAACACATGCATAGATATATCATTCGTAAACTCATTTGAAAATTGAAATATAAAAACAACATAGCATAATATAGGGAAATTGAAATTTAAATCTTACATAAATATCTCCATCGTAAACTAACATTAAATATGAAAACAATATAACATATTAAAAAAGAAAAAACACTTTTCTATACAAGAACAAGAATGAATATAAATAAACTCAAATTTAAACACATGCATATATATATCATTTGTAAACTCATTTAAAATTTGAAATATAAAAACAACATAGCATATTTGAAACACCATAATACTTAAAAGATGAAAATAACACACAATTATAAAAGTGTATTTCTTAAAAGTAAAATAATAAAAGCAAGTATCTTGTTTTCATACGAAAACATATGAAATATCATAAAATTGTCTTTCAAAATATCAAATTTTAAAATTGAATTTCTTGCTCCAGAATCTTTTCCCGTTGGCAGTGGAAGTAATGCAGCCCCAAGTGGGGGTTGTCAAATATTAGGAGAACTAGATGTTCTAGGTTTCCTTGTTGATATTCTCCTTGATATTCTCCATATAGGTAGTGTTGTTTCCTTCAAAGGTGTTTCAGAGTCTCTTGATTCCTATTGATTATAACCTCTCACAGCAACAACCCACTTTGAAAAGAAAGATGATGCCTTTTTCTATGTATATATAAAATATCAAAATTACAAAAAGAAAAATAATGGAAAAATAAAAAAATTTATTTAAATATTGATTAAAAAATTACCTAAACTTGTTGTTCTCTCATGACTACATTATCCAGGATTGAGTACCATGATGTTGGTACTAGAGTGTTCTACAAATTGTAAAAATATTCATAAAAAAAACAATAATATAATTACATGTGCTAACTATCGATGAGGGTGAAGCGTGGGTTATCACGTTCTCTATTTCCAATCTGAGCCGATGTGAGACATAGGTGGACCAATCAGATTTTTGGTGTGAAAAGCAATGGACCAAATACGCTAAGGCCCAAATCAGAATTTCTATCGGCCTTCCTTGCAAAATGAGTCTAGCAAGGAAGAATTCGTACCATGCTCGAAGAAATTTATTTTCAATTGCCAGTACAGTCAAATCTCTTCTAGACTTGGTGGACGTAACTAAAAAAAATAAAATTAGTAATACACCAGTGACTAGAATTTAAATTCAATTAAATAAAAAAATAGTTATACCTTGAAAATATTTCAATTGCACATTGAAGTTGGTCTCTAGGTAGAGTTTGTCTTCATTAGTTAATTGGTATTTGGAAGTGATAGGCTCAACACCAGCGTGAGGCAATGCTGTCAATATGGCGAAATCTATGGCTGTAAAATAAATAACGATGTTTTTATTATCAGATATAATATTTACCTTACCCAAATCCATATCATAAGTTGCAATGATCCTCTCCACTAGTTTAACATCCATATCGAAATGGGGCATTGAAACAAGACCCCAAAGACCAGATTCTGTGACCCAAGACATGTCGTAACTCGATGTTGATAATTTTTTTGAAATCAAGGGCTAAACCAGGTTCTTATAATTAACTTTAAACATTCAAAGGGTTGCAAGGGATGTCATAGGATGTATGGGTATTGATAAGAAGACACAAAGAATGGTACGCGACACTTGATAGAAAAGGATTCAAAATAGAGGAAAAGGGTTAAAATTGACTTAAAAATTATGGTAAAAGGTTAAAACTAAAATAAATCTAGATTAAAATAGTTAAGAATGTGTTAAAGTGAGAGGAAAGGGGGTAAGAATATGTTAAAAAGGGAAGAAAATGATTAAGACTATGATAGAATAGACAAAAAAATGACTAATAATCCCTTTATATAGAATTCTCTACATACAATCAACTTTTGGATGGGTGACACATGGCCTCTACATGTAATCATTTCATAGAGGGTTGACACGTGGCCTCTGAATGCAATTTTTTCACATATGGTTGACACGTGGCATAGATCCAAAGCTATACCTACAATCGATCAGTATGTCTACATCGGATCGACATGTTTGCAATCGATCGATATATTTGTAGTCGATCGTCTTGCCTACAACCAATCATCTTACCTACAAATAATCAGTATACCTGCATCTAATCGGTATGTCTACAGCTGATGTACATGTTTGTAGTCGATCAACATATCTGTAGTCGATCGACATTTCTGTAGTCGATCAACATGTCTGTAGTCGATCAACATGGCTGCAATCGATCGACATGGAAACCCATGCGTAGATATATACAACTATAATACAAATGATCATATTCACTTGAAATATAAAAACAATATTGCAAAATAGAAATGAAATTACTCACTTTTATACTACAACAAGAATGAATATGAATAAACTAAAATTTAAACACATGCAACAATATGAAACAATATAGCATAATAAGAAAGATAAAACACATTTCTATACAAAAACAAGAATGAATTTGAATAAACTAAAAATTCAAACTCATTTGAATATTGAAATATAAAAACAACATAGCAAAATCCACAAGACAAAACTCATTTTTATATCACAACATGAATAACATGTAAATCTATACCTATGCATATATTCTATGTAAACTCAAGCATATTTGAAAGTTGAAACACCATAATACTTAAGAGATGAAAATAATACACAATTATAAATGTAAATAATGTAAAAGTAAAATAATAAAAGCAAGTATCTTATTTTCCAATGAAAACATATGAAATGTCTTAAAATTGTTTTTGAAATTCATTTTTTCCCCTCAGAATCTTTTCCCCCTTCCTCCACTAATTTTGTCTTCTCATTGGCTTCTGTAGTCTCCATAGAAACAACCCCTCCCTCATCTTTCCCTTATTTAGCTCCTTTTTCCACATCCACTACTTCCATGATTACCACATCCTGCATTTCGATGACTCTTTTCTCGGGTTGGGTAATAGTACTATCAATTGCTCCAAAATTGACAAGTATCATCTCAACATTTTGCATTCCATCGAGAAGGGTTTTTTCTTCTTTTCCAACATCTTTAGATGTTGTTACTTGAACTTCTTTACCATTATCCTTAAGCAGAACATCAGGATCCAATCCATTGCAAATAATGATTTTCTGCAAAATATTATTTTTTTGAACTGATTCTTGTGCTCTTTTTCATTGCCATGGAAGCGTTTAAGAACTCCTTTGCCATCCTGAGATAGTCTTGCAGTTTTTGAACCTGCTTCTTGAGATTTTCATACTTTACCTGCAAAAGGGAAAAAAGTTAATCAACATGAAAAGATAATTACATTTTAAAAAAGAGAACAACAAATTTTTGAACACAAAAGCGATTGAGTCAAACCTTAGCAACATTCTTTGCAGCTACAGCAACAACAACCTTTTTCTTATCATTTTCCCATTCATTGTAATAAGCTTGGGCCTCACTGTTTATATTCTCCAATTTGTTCATTATAAACTTTAAAATTTCATCTATGTATGATGTATTCAACTTAAACATGCCATAGTTTACTTGCTGTGGCAGAGCCTCCATATTTTTTGGTTCATTTTCAACAATAGATATTTTTCTTTCTCTTTTTAAAAAATTATTGTATCGGGCATTAATTTCCTTTATCAACACCTTAGCCCGATACTCCCATTTTTCATTTCTATTATATCTGGAAGTAACAAATATTTAATTGTAGATTCAATGTTATCAGAAACCAAATATTTTTCTAAAAAATTTATTATATCATCCTCTTGTCGAGGAGGAGCCTGACGGGTGCTTCTTTTCCTTGGAGGATATTTGCTTGAACATTCTACACCTTCATTTACTTTATCTTGAACCAACTCTGATAGTTGAAATTGAGTGTGTATGTTATCTTGCAAAAAGTAATCTTTATCAAGTGGAACATCAGCCAACCTAGTTCCAGAAGCTTTCATTATATACTTAAAAGTAAAATTATTTACAGATATATAACCAAAATTGGAAAAAGTCTTTGATGCTTCTCTCTTTGAAATTTGTTGTGTTGCTTCTCTCTATGGCCTAGATGGAAGAAATTTTTTTCCAACTAAGAAGCATTGACCTCCCATTTGAGTTGGGCGTTGTGGATGAGGGGGTGGCATTTGTTGATTTTGTTGACAACATTGTTGCGAGGGACCTTAAAACATAAAAATAAAAATTAGTTAAATTTTTTGTGAAGATAGAAAATAAAAACTAGTAATAAAATTACATTATGAAAATTTGTTGCAAACATTGTTATAACACTTACCAGCAGAAGAAAAAACATCTTGCATAGATGCTATTGTAAATGGAATGTGGTCATGTTGTACATCTAAAAAAAAACAAAATTAATTAAAAATAGTAAAAATATTGTAAAAAATTTGTCTCGATAGTAATTAAAACTTACTCCTAGAAGATGAAACCTCATGAATAACTACGCTCGTTGGTAACAGATGTGCAGCAGTGTGTGGAGATCGTCGACAAATAGGATAAATAGATCTATGTTTCCTTGATGATCTTTTCCTTATCAGTTGTGTTGCTTCCTCTGTAGGTGTTTCGGAGTCTCATGATTCCTCTGGATTATGACCTATGACAACAACATCTTGCTTTGAAGAGGAAGAGGATACCATTTTCTATGTTTGGTATAAAATGTCAAAATTACAAAAAGACAAACAATGGAAAAATAATAAAAATTATTTAAATATTAAAAAAATTACCTAAACCTTCTGTTCTGTCATGGTTAAATTGACAAGGATTGAGTGCCAAGATGTTGGTACTGGAGTATTCTACAAATTATGAAAAGATTCATAAAAAAAAGCAATAATATAATTACATGTGCTAACTTTCGGTGAGGATGAAGCATGGGTTTTCACGTTCTCTATTTCCAATATGATTCGATTTGAGACATAGATGAACCAGTCAAATTTATGGTGTCCTATACAATAGACCAAATACACTAAGGCCCACATTAAAATTTCTATCGGCCTTCCTTGCAGAACAAGTCTAGCAAGGAAGAATTCGCAACATGCTCAAAGAAATTTATTTTCAATCATCGGTATGGTAAATCCCCTTCTGGACTTGGTGGAATTAACTGCAAAAAAACTAAAATTAGTAATTGTACGTTCAATCACTAATAAGAATTTAAAATCAATTAAATAAAAAAATAGTTATACCTTGAAAAGATTTCGACTGCACTTTGAAGTTGGTCTCCAAGTAGAGTTTGTCATCATCAATTAATTGGTATTTGGAAGTGATAGGCTCAACACTAGCATGGGGCAATGTTGTCAATCTAACGACATCAATGGATGAGAAATAAAGAATGATGTTTTTGTTGTCGACGACAATATTTACCTTACTCAAATCCATATCATAAGTTGCAATGATCCTCTCCACCAGTTTAATGTTAGTATCAAAATGAGGCATTGAAACAAGACCCTGAAGACCAGATTTCATGACCCAAGACATGTCATAACACGGTGTTGATAAAATTTTTGAAATCAAGGGGTAAACCAGGTTCTTATAATTAAATTTAAACATTCCAAGGGTTGTAGGGGATGTCATAGGGTGTACGGGTATGGATAATAAGATACAATGGAAAAGGTTTCAAATAAAAGAAAAATGGTTAAAAACTACTTAAAAATTAAGGTAAATTGTAAAAACCAAAATAAAAGTGGAGGAAGAGGGTTCAAATCGGTTAAAGCGAGAGAAAAATGTGTAAGAAAGAGTTAAAATGAGAGAAAAAAAGGTTAAGAAAGTGTTAAAATGAGAGAAAGAATGACTGTTAATTCCCTTTATATAGACTTTTATGCATGCAATCATTTAACGGATGGATGACACATGGCATAGAGAATCGCTACTACCGATGGGAACTCGACTATTGCAGCACATTGGAATAGCTACAACTGATAGTTATGGTTACAACCGATCATCATGGTTGCAATCGATTGGCATGGTTACAACTGATCGACATGGCTGCAACTGATCGACATGGCTGTAACAGATCATCATGGCTACAATCGATCATCATGGCTACAACTGATTGGTATGGCTGCATCCGATCTTCATGGATGTAACCGATCGTCATGGCTACAATCGATCATAATGGTTAAAACCAACCGTCATAACTGCAATCGATCGACATGGTTGTAATCGATCATCATGGTTGCAATCGATCATCATGGTTGCAATCGATCGGTATGGTTGTAATTGATCAGTATGGTTACAACTGATTTACATGGTTGTAACCAATCGGTATGGCTACAACCGATTGGCATGGCTGCAACCAATCATCATACCTGTAATCAATCATCATGCCTGCAATGGATTGACATGTCTACAATCAATTGATATTGTTGCAACTGATCGTCATGGTTGAAACCGATCGTCATGACTACAATCGATCATCATGGCTACAACCGATCGGTATGCTTGTAACCGATCGTCATGACTACAACTGATCGGTATTCCATTTGTCATCATGTTGGCCTGATGTCTTTCATATTGAACTAAATCTTTTAAGTATGTCATACTTTTTTAGATTTTGCAAAACCGATATTCATGGCCCCAAAAACAGAAAAAATCGCCACGATTTGAAAATTTTTGGAGAAAAATTATTGTAATTCACCACAGTTTGAAATTTTTTAGAGATAAATAATTATAATTCACCATGTATACTTCTCCATTTTTTGCCAAGATTCCGAGATAATTCACCTTCAATTTATAAATAGATTTCAGGGCCAACCCCTTATGCATAACCCTGATTTAATATTTTGGCTTTGTTAAATATTGGAGCCACCTTAGGTTTTATCACTTCGAATAAATAATATTTATTTAAAAAATTTAAATTCAATTTGAATTTAAATATTTATAAATTAAATATTAAAATTTCCTTGGGCTTTCTAATTTAAAATTTAAAGCCTCCTTGGGTTTTTATAAAAAACCTTTTATTTTTGTTCACCATGTTTTTTAATAAAACCTTTTACTTGTGCTTCACATAATATTAAAAATAAACATTATGAAGCTCTTCTACCATCAACATTTTGCATTGCTCCTTTTGACCTTTGACATCAATAGTAGCTTATTCCTTGATATTAATGATAACTTCATTCCTTGACATCAATTACATCTTTGATTCAAAATGTCCAACAATCTCCCCCTTTGCCATTGATGGCAATCCAAATTCCTTTTACCAAAACTTGACATTTTATTGTTCTACTTCCCCTGGGACATTGTTGTCCCTGACTCAATGCTCTCTTTTTAAACCAAATTTCTTCTTCTTACTCAAATACCAAATCTCTCCCCCTTACTCAAATCTCCCCCCTTTGACATCAATGGAAAAGGGTCATCTTTGGGGCTCGGGGTTAAGAATGAGTCTCTTAGCTTAGCCCCTCCCCCACCTCCTCTTGAGGTGGTTAATTCTATGGTGGAAGTATTTCTATTCCCAACAAGCACTATTATTTATCTTTGTCTTCTTTCTTTCTCATTTGATCCTTTTGATCCCTTTGACTGTTCTTGTCCATGTCCATGTTCCTATTCATGTTCTTGTTCATATATATATTCCTGTTCATGTTCTTCTTCATATCCATATTATTGTTCTTTTTATTGTTCATTTTCATATTCATATCCATATTCCTGTTCCTGTTCATGTTCCTGTTCATACTTGATTCTAGAATGTCTGCTCTACACCACTTTGTTGTATGTCCATCATTGTTGAACTTATAACACTTAATGTTATTATTCCTTGTAGGTGCAAATGTCTTAGAATTTATCCTGGTGAAGCCATGTCCTTTTCCATCATGAACCCTATAGTTCATTTCCTTGTGACCAAACTGATTACATAAGTAGCAATACCTATGGAAAAGTTTGTTTTTTAAATTCCCATATTTCTGTCTTTCATGTGTCCTGCACTGTGAAGCCATGTGCCCAAATTTGTGACATGAGAAACATCATCCATTGAAAATTCCTTGTCTTGACCTCATTGGTCTTTATTTCTCTTACCCTATTATGATTGTTGTTCCATTCCTTTCTTCTTTATACATTATTTCTTTCCTTGTTGAAATTTCTATTGACTGACTCATCCTCAGAAGTCTCACCTTCTCTTACACTATCTTCATTTGAAGTTATTTCTTTTGAAGTTTCTTCTTCTTTAGAGCTTGAGGTTGACTCTTCTTCTTGTTTCTTTTGAGCTTGTTCAAAACCAAGACCTATTTTATTTGTTGACCTTCTTTGTACCTTGATCATATTATCCACAATCTTTGAACTCTTTCCAAAATTGTGTAGCTTATCCTTGGATTTATCTAAATATTCCTTTAGTAGGGTTATTTCTTGTTCTAATACTTCACATTCTAAGACCTTTGGTTCAAAATTATCCTTGAACTTCTTTGTCTTAGCCATTGACTTGTTTAGATCCTCTATAAGATTTCTTCTCTCTTCATCGTATTCTTGAAACTGAAACTCAAGTTTAGAGTTTTGCTTTCTTACCTTCTTTACTGTGTCAAGAGCATAAATAAATTCTACCTTAAGATCAAATCCTTCTTTTTATAAATATTCCTCTATTTGTTTGTATTTTTCTACATATTCATTTTCTTTTGAATTTTCTACTATAGGATCATCTTCTTCTTCTTCTAGTGCCATTAGAAGATTCTCTTCTGGTCCTTCAAGTGCATCCTCATATTCATCATCACTAAAAATGAAACCATTTCTTGTACAACTATCTTCAATATGTCCAAAATTACTACATCTAAAACACTTGAGAATTATTTTTGACCTTTTATTAACTTCTTATTTTTCTTCAATCATAAATATGACTTCATATTTATCATTACTTGAAGAACTAGCATTACTATCACTTGAGTACTTACTTGTCTTATCTGCATAGTAGCTCCTATTTTTTCTTTGGAAGAACTTCTTCCCTTGTCTTCTTTGTCCTTCCTTGCCTTTCTTTTGGTACCTATATATTTTTGATTCCCTGTTCCTATGATCTTGTTTTTCTTCATCTTTATTAATTCTGGCTTATTGACAATCAGTCGCATAGTGACCATACTTTCCACAATTGAAGCATATAACTTATTTTGCATATTTAAATTTTATTGAATCCTTATTCCTTCTGCCATAATTAGCTTCTTCATCACTGGATGACTCATTGGTCAATTATGATCTCTTACCCTTTGTCTTCTTAATTGCTTTGAAGGATACTTTATTCTAGGGATTAGGTTCTTTTGTTTTTAACTCAAGATCTGTAATAATACCAAGAAATATATCTCTTGTCAAAGAATAACCATCGTTTGCTTCTTCTATAGCTGAAATTCTTTCACTAAACCTTGTTGGGAAAGACCTTATGATCGTATCACAAACATCTAATTCATCAACATTAAGTCCAAGTCCTTGCATAGCATTACCAACCTCATCTACCCGAAGTAGATAATAACTAACATTTTCCTCATCCTTCATTCTTAATTATTCAAATCATCCTTTGAGATTTCGTTTTTTTACCTTTTTGACACTTTTATATCCTTCATATATGCTTTGCAATTTATCCCAAATTCCTTTTGCATATTTACAATGCATAACTTTTATTGACTTTGTTTTATGCAAACCTCTCAAAAGTGCATTCATTGATTTTGAATTATAATGTTGTAAAAGCTTACCTTCCTTATCTATAGGTGGATCAATTGATGGTAAGTATCCATTTTCAACTGCTTCCCAAATTTCATTGTCAAGTGCCATTAAGTGAACCTTCATTATCATACTCCAATATATATAATCACTTCCATCAAATATTGATGTTGAATTATCTAAAGATACATTCTTAGAATCCATTGTATTCTTGAAAGCTTTTCTTTCAAGCTATTAAACTCTTTCGAAGGAACCCGCTATGATACCAATTGAAGAACACAAGCTTATACTGAGAGGGGGGGTGAATAGTATAAGATCACTTTTTACTTTTCTTTCCAAATAAATATTATGAAATGTAAAGATGACAGTATCAATAAAAATAATCAAAGCAATGCACAAATCCACACATACAATAGAGACACCAATTTTAGGTGGTTCACCCAATGTGGGCTACTCCATAGAGAAAATATTTCACTAAAATTTTCTCAATCAATATCTTGGGAATCCTTTCCCTATTACAATACTTATGGATCTCTATCCAAAGAGACAACAATTCCCTAATCAATTTTATGGATCTCTATACACAAGAGAACTCCTTTCTCCTTAGCTTTGACTGGTGATATTCTAGAAGAATTGTTGCCCCACTACTTTGGCTAATGGATCTCTATCGACTGAAGACACTTGTCCTCACTACCTTGGATAATGGATCTCTATCCACTGGATACTATCATCCTCTATACTCTATCGACTTCAAAGCTCTATCTCAAATTTGCACTAAAAACAATCCTTTTTTCTAGCACAAATATATCCTTAATCTCTATCCTCTGATCTACACTAAACACAATACTTTGTTCTAGCACAAATCTGTCCTCAATATCTATCCTTTGATCTACACTAAACATAGTCCTTTGGTCAAGCATAAATCTGTCCTCAAGCCTTTACATAAATCTTGAATCAATCTCAAATCAACTCTGATGGATCTGCCCTAAACCTTAACTCAAGGTTTGAACAAATCAATCAATTCTGCTCTCACAAGTCTTTTCAAATACTTGTTTCAAATTTTCCTTGTAAACTTCCACAAAAGCTCACACTAATATGTCCACAAGTCCTCTCTAGAACTTGTCCAAATTTTCTCTACAAGTCCTCACTAGAACTTGTCCAACTCTGCTCAATAAGTCCTTGCTAGAACTTATCCAAATCTACTCTCAATCTGTATTATAAGCTTCCACAAAATCTCACACAAATCTATCCTCAAGTTCTCTCTAGAACTTGTCTCAAATCTATTCAACAAGTCCACACTAGAACTTGTCCAATCTAACAAAAACATAAAGAGAATTTTTAGAGACTCAATATGCTTCACATTCATCACAATACTCAATCACTTTCAATCACTCTTTTGGAAACATACAAAGAATTGTTAGAGACTCAATATGCTTCACCACAATACTCAATCACTTTCAATCACTCTCTTTACCATAGAAACATACAAAGAATTGTTAGAGACTCAATATGCTTCATCAGACTTCTCAATCACTCTCTTTACCATAAAAAAATATAGAGAATTGTTAGAGACTTAATATGTTTCACACTCATCAACACTCAACCTCCTCAAATCAATTTAGAATATAGAACAATATATTTCATAGAACTAGGACTATCACTTCACACATCCACTTGACTAGGCTCAACCAACTCTTACTCAACCAATCACTCAATGAAACAATCCTTACTTACAAACCCTAGTCCAAGCATATGAACACTCACTCAAATATTTCCAAAAATACTCATCAACCAATATCACATAACAATGATATTCAAGATCTTTGCAAACCCTAGTTCAAATTCCTCACATAAAAAATGTGTTACACTCCAAACATAGTACGTCGGCCATGATTTCCAAGCGTGTTAAAATTAGTATATATGATTCACAAATAGTTTAATTGAAATATCATCTTATATTTTATTTTTCATCTGCGTTTCGCATTGAGCCTATACGGCGAGGGTGTGCCCACCTTGAGTGGCATTTGATTTATTTTATCCATTCACTACATTTTTCTTATTCGATATCTACGTTCGTCATTCCATTCGGTTTATTAATTTATCTTTGCAAGTTTCTTTGAGCAGAAGGATAGAAATATCCTTCCAAGTGGTATCATTCTAGCCGATCCCGGGAGCGCCTGCGTACTCAAACATTCTACCTTTCCATCGCCTGATACGATTCTTTTCATTTTCCATTTTTGCCGTTCGCGTCTCCGTCTCCGTTACTCTACAAATTTCGTCTCCGTCCGTCCGTGCGTCCATCTCCATCCGTTCGAATTTCGTCCAAAGAACGCCAGCAGCGACGGCCAGGATCCGTAAATCGGTAACTATCCTGTCCGTTCTTCCTTCGCAGATGATATTCCGAACGTCCGATCAGTAAATCACACGAAGCGGGCGAAAGAATTTACCGGACTGCGTCAACCAATTATAAAAGAGCGATTAAAATTTTTAAGACTGCAAGCTAAGGTTTTTCGCTTAATATTATTTGCTGACGTCATCCGCTGGGTTTGGTTTAGTGGTATTTCTCCCACATTCGGCATACGCGGGGCAAAACACAGTTTAAATTGTAATTGCCACACCTTATACGGTGTGACTTCGGTCACACAAGCGTTGCTCCTTCGCGTGGTCAGCGTCGGTGGTGTTGTCGTATCATCCTTGCTGTCAGGTCTCTTATTCGGTCATGTGGTCGCGTTCCCTCTGGTTGCCTATCTACGCTTTTCCATGTCTGTCCATCGCGTTTTCCAGCCGCGTCGATTAATATCCCTGTCTGTGCTGTCCGCGTGTCTGTCCATCGCGTCTTCCAGCCGCATCGATTCGTGTCCCTATCTGTGCTGTCCGCGTGTCTGTCCATCGCGTCTTCCAGCCGCGTCGCTTCGTGTCCGCGTCGATTAGTATCCCTGTCTGTGCTATCCGCGTGTCTGTCCATCGCGTCTTCCAGCCGCATCGATTCGTGTCCCTATCTGTGTTGTCCGCGTGTCTGTCCATCACGTCATCCAGCCGCGTCGCTTCGTGTCCATGTCGATTAGTATCCCTGTCGTGTCTGCGCTATTCGCGGTCTGTCCGTCGTGTCACGTGTTGCTGTCAAGTGTGTCCTTGTCCAACACCTATCTACAGTTGTCCTCACGGAGCACACAACATCCAATTCCATGCCGCAGTTGGAGTGGCAGTTAAGGCGGAAACAACAACAAATTTTTTACCAAAAGATAACCAAATTTTGCAGATCAAGGATTCATAAGCAAGAACTTTTGAGCAGTGCATGAGTCGAAGTTGGATCAAAGGTCCTGACGGTCGATTATCAAGCTCGAAAATGACCAATAACAACACAAGAAGACCTAATCGTAGCCCAGGTACTAAAAATTCTCTTTCTCCTTTTAAAATTGGTAGTTATAATCCACATCATCCACTAGTAGATCCTATGGCTACTAATCCCCCCCCAACTCACGAAAACATCACACAAGGAAACTCAAGTAACTCAGCCGTTTTCGACAGTGATTCTCTTCGACTCTTACTAGAGGGTATGAACGAAATTGGTCTCCTCCTAAAAAACCTAGTAAAAGCACAAAACCAGCCTAATCCCAATACTAATTCTCAAGATCACTCCCATGCCCAAAGGAACGAAGAAAATGTCGATCCTAATGATGATTGGGAACAACAACGGGGTGATTCGGATAATTACAGGGATCGCTATCAGAGACAGCGGTATAACCAAAATCAAGAAAGGGACACGGGTTATCAACAACCGAGAGGCCCTAATAATAATTTTCCATGAATTGATATGCCCACTTTTGAAGGTCATGATCCTCGTGGTTGGATAGCCAAAATGGAAGGCATTCTTGACTTATATCAAATTAAGGAAATTGATAAAGTCCCTTTCGCTGCATCAAAACTTGGCACTGAGGCCTACCAATGGTTTGTATGGCTTAAAAGAGAGAAAGGAGCTACTATTAATTGGCAAAAATTCACTACCTCTTTTTTAGAAAGATTTGATGAAGGAGCTACATCATCATACACAGTAAGACTGTTATCTCTTAAACAAGAAGGGTCAGTTAGCGAATTCGTTTCAGAGTTTACCAGTTTACTACCATACACTTTAGACCTCAGTCCCGACACAGTGGTAGGAGCCTTTCGCAATGGTTTGAAAGAAAGTATTTGAGTAGAGGTAGACATGCACAATCCAACCTTGTTGAACGATTGTATAAGAATAGCCAAGCTGGCCGAGAAGAGACATCAGTTGTCTGCACGGCGTGAAACTTATAGTCGTCCCTCATATCGCAACAATTCCTTTCGTAGAAATGATCAACCATCAAGATATTTTTGCTATAAATGTCGCACTCATCACCCCAGGGAACAAGCATGTGCCCAAAAACAAAACTTTCATATTGAAGGTGATCAATGTGAAGGAGAAGAGGAAGAACCTTACCAATCAGAAGAACCTATACCAGAAGACCTACCATGTACTATAGAAGAAAAAGAAGAGGATACAATGGCGATTTCCGTGCATGCTCTCATGGGTTTAACCGCCCACCATACCATCAAGGTACCAGGATTTCTCCGTCAGAAAAAGGTGAATGTGCTAATTGATTCTGGTAGTACCCACAATTTTATCGACATCAAAACCGCAAAAGCTTTGAATTTATTCATTAACTCTTCCAACAAAGACAAATTCCAGGTTCTAGTGGCCAACGGGGTGAACGCACAATGTGTGGGTCGCACATCTCAAGTTTCCATAAAAATGGGAACTTATACTTGGTTGGGATCCCTTTTCGTCATGAATTTGGGGAACTCGGATGTCATTTTGGGAGTTGAATGGTTGGAAACATTAGACACGGTTAGCTTCAACTTCAAAAAATTATTTGTGGAATGGAAGGAAAACGGACGAGTCATTCGCTTACAAGGCATTACTACTCCTCCATCACAAATGGTGAGCTCTCATAGTATGGAGAAGATGTTAAAAAAGGGTGGATATGGGTTTATAGCTCAAATTAATTGTTTGGAAAAACAATCTCCAACAACTTCGGATATTATTGCTCCAGAGTTACAAGACATTATAACACATTACGAAGAGGTTTTCCATGAACCTCAAGGATTACCACCTAAACGATCTCATGACCATGCCATCCATTTGATTCCAGGGAGTGTCCCTCCTAACAATCGTCCTTATCGCTATCCTCAACCACAAAAGATAGAAATCGAACAGATCGTTCAGGATTTGTTGGATCATGGAGTCATTCGTCACAACACTAGTCCTTATTCCTCACCTGTAGTATTGACTAGACGAAAAGATAACTCTTGGCGTATGTGTCCTGACTTTCGTTCTCTCAATAAACTCACTATCAAGGACAAATTTCCTATCCCTGTCATAGATGACCTATTAGATGAGTTGCATGGTGCAAAATTTTTTACAAAACTAGACCTTCGCTCCGGATTTCACCAAATCCGTGTTAGAGAAGAAGATATTCCCAAAACCGCCTTTCGTACTCATGAAGGTCATTACGAATTTTTGGTCATGCCTTTTGGTCTCACCAATGCCCCATCCACATTCCAAAGTCTCATGAACCAAGTGTTTCGCCCACTCCTCCGTAAGTTTGTGTTAGTCTTTTTTGATGATATTCTCATATACAGCAAAACCTGGACGGATCATTTACATCATGTGGATAAGGTCCTTCACATTTTACACAAAGAAAAATTATTTGTTAAACGTTCCAAATGTTCCTTTGGTGTTCAAGAAGTCGAGTATCTTGGTCATATAGTTTCACACGAAGGCGTCAAAGTGGATCCCAATAAGATTAAGGCAATTCAAGAATGGCCTTTACCTAAAACCATCAAGAAACTTCATGGTTTTTTGGGTCTCACGGGCTACTATCGCAAGTTTGTGCACAACTATGGTAAGATTGCAGCACCTCTCACCGCACTCACAAAGAAGGATGCTTTTCGTTGGTCGCCAGAGGCTTCTCAAGCCTTCGAAGCTCTTAAGAAAGCCATGTGTACAACTCCAGTATTAGCAACTCCCAATTTTCACAAACCATTTATTATCGAATGTGATGCATCAGGAACAGGAATTGGGGCTATACTAATGCAAGAAGGTCATCCATTGGCATTTGAAAGTAAACAGCTTTCCGGGAAAAATTTGGGAAGATCAACATACGAAAAAGAAATGTTGGCTATTCTTCATGCAGTAGAAAAATGGAGACACTACCTAATCAGTAGCCGCTTCATTATAAAAACAGATCATAGTAGCCTCAAGCATTTTCTGGAGCAAAGGTTTTCTTATCCGGAACAAAATAAGTGGTTAACCAAACTATTGGGCTATGATTTCGTTATCGAATACAAGAAAGGGAAGGAAAATATAGTCGTCGATGCGCTATCCAGGAAATATGAAGATGAAGTAGTCATTAACGCTATTTCAGGTCCTTGCTCCCAATGGGTGAATCAATTACAAGATGAATGGTTGTCCAATAGTGAAACTGCCCAGATAATTCATGAATTATCTATAGGGTCCTCTAAACACCCTTTGTTCTCTTATGAAGATAAAATCCTCCGGAAGAAGAACCGCATTTACATTCCACACAATTCAGAACTCAAATCAAAGATCCTCGATGAATCACACGCTTCTCCATCAGCAGGACATTCAAGATTTTTGAAGACATATTTAAGGGTCAAACAATCATTTTGTTGGAAAGGATTAAAAGCGAAGTCAAACAATGGGTAGCAGAATGTGAAGTTTGCCAGCGCAATAAAGGAGAAACAGTCAAATCACCAGGATTGTTACAACCATTACCCATCCCTGAACGACAGTGGGAACATATATCCATGGATTTTATTGAAGGTCTTCCAAAGTCAGAAGGCAGGACAGTAATCTTCGTCGTCGTAGACCGGTTATCCAAATACGCTCACTTTCAGGCTTTACAACATCCGTTTTCCGCAAGCAAGGTGGCAAAGGTATTTATGGATTCAATTTTCAAATTACATGGTATGCCAAAAAATATTGTAAGTGATAGAGATCCCATCTTCACTAGTAACTTTTGGCGGGAGTTATTTCGACTTAGTGGTACCAAATTGAACATGTCTTCAGCTTACCATCCACAAACAGATGGTCAAACAGAAGTAGTTAACAAATGTTTGGGTACGTACTTAAGATGTTTTGCTCAAGATAAACAATACCAATGGAGCCATTGGTTAGCATTGGCAGAATGGTGGTACAACACTTCTTACCATTATTCAATTAAGATGTCTCCATTTGAAGCATTATATGGCACCAAACCTCCAGCAATCGCAGATTACGTACATGGATCAGCCAAAGTAGCCAAAGTGGATGATTGGTTCCAACAAAGGCAGTCTACACTCACCATCCTCAAAGAGAATTTAGTCCAAGCACAGAATCGTATGAAACAACAACAAGACTTGCACCGATCAGAGAGAACTTTTAATATAGGTGATTGGGTGTTCCTAAAGTTGCAACCCTACAAACAATCCTCATTAAGGATAAAGTCCAGCCAAAAGTTGGCTCCACGATTCTATGGTCCCTACAAAATTGTGCGCCGCATTGGAGAAGTAGCCTATCAATTAGAGCTACCTACATCATCACGAATACACCCGGTATTTCATGTTTCATGTCTTAAAAAAGTAATTGGTCAGAAAGTACAAAGTCAATCGGACTTACCAGTGCTCGATGAGGAAGGACGCATACATCTCCAACCTGAAGATATACTACAACAAAGAACCCGAAGACTGAGATCACGTCAGATTCAAGAATTTCTCATTAAATGGCAAGATTTACCCGAGGAAGATGCCACATGGGAACCTGAAAGTATCTTCCAGACATTTCCAGCTTTGAGGACAAAGCTTTCCGAGGAGGGGAGTCATGTTACACTCCAAACATAGTACGTCGGCCATGATTTCCAAGCGTGTTAAAATTAGTATATATGATTCACAAATAGTTTAATTGAAAGATCATCTTATATTTTTATTTTTCATCTGCGTTTCGCATTGAGCCTATACGGCGAGGGTGTGCCCACCTTGAGTGGCATTTGATTTATTTTATCCATTCACTGCATTTTTCTTATTCGATATCTACGTTCGTCATTCCATTCGGTTTATTAATTTATCTTTGCAAGTTTCTTTGAGCAGAAGGATAGAAATATCCTTCCAAGTCTATCTCTCTCTCATTTGTGGATTTTTATTGTGGATAATGTATTGTGGATGAATGATTTGATATTTCTGCATATTGGTGAATGGTTCATGTTTAATAATAATAAGTTATGCAACAAGTGGTATCAGAGAAACGATTTTGGCAAAGTGGGGATTTTTGTGTGAAACCCTAGAATTAGGGCAATTTTTTTTTTTTGGGGGGGAAAAAATGTCTCATCTTTTAGGAGCCATATCTCTGTGCAAGTTTATCTGATTCAAGCGATTCTTGGATCAGATTGTGCAAAATTTGAAGAGCTTTAAAATTAGTGGTCATATGAAGGAATCCGAGTAGTATTGAGGGAGATACAACCTTTTGAAGTTAGTCATCTGAAACAAGGATAGTGATGAATTTCATAGATTTTTTCTAGAAAAACGTCTCATCTTTCAGAAGCCATATCTTTGCGGCAGTTAATCCAATTGAGGCAATTCTTGGATCAGATTGTGTAGCATTTTAAGAGCTTTAAAATGAGTGGTCATATGAAGGAATCTGAGTAGTATTGATGGAGATACAACCTTCTGAAGTCAGCTGTCTGGAACAAGGGTGGTGACGAATTTTCAAGTCGCAAATTTTTCAAAAGACAATTTGTTTAGTTCAGGATATTTCTCAGCTTGAGGAACAAGGATACAAGGAAAATCAAGAAGTGGTTGTAGAAGAACAAATTGAAGAACATGAAACAGAATCCACAAAGGCAATAGCAGCAACAAAGTCCAAGGAATATTTGATAGAAGAGCACAAAGACACACCATACAAAGATAACATGAAAGAACAAGGTGTAGAAGAATTTAAAACAATGAAGCCAAAGGTTGAAAAGTCAAAGAAGGTAGAACATCAAGTAAAGGTTGCACCATATCACCATCCACACCACCATGAGCAGAAACAATATTGGAGGCATGGTTCAAGGCAACAATATTATGGTTCTACATGTAATCGATAGGGCACCAACTATGGCAGTGTTTGGCAAAGAAAGCATAGTGATCATGGTTTTCAGCATGGTTCATCAGCATCAAGGAACAAGTGGACCCATCATTCAAGTTATCAAAATACAGCAGTAGAAGTGTGGAGCCAACGAAGGAGATTTGGATACTCAAGTAACAAAATGGCGTACCAGCATCATCGGGTTTCACTTGGATGGATGGATGATCAAGATTGGTACCAATTGCTAACATTGCTTAGCAAATCATACTATCAGGTTTCTTCATATGTTTCAAGGACAAAACATTTGTAAGGAGGGTGGCATGGTAGGGTACCTAGGAATAGATATTTGGGGATATATTATTATATTGTATAAGGGTTGGCATGGGCCACACATAACCCAAGGTTGATTGTATTATAATATTATATTATATTTTAATATAATATAATATTAGTAGTAGGCTCTCCAAAGTAGAATAAGAATATGGATATATAAAGAAGAGATATTTTTCATTGTAAGGATATTCATATCATTGAAGAAGAATCTTATGTAATCGTCGTGCCCACGAAGTGGCCTCTCATCTTAGGAGATCTTGTGGAGTTATTCCTTCCTTAAGGATTATTATTGGTGTTTCCCTACCTTAAGGGTATTATCTATCTCTCTCTCATTTGTGGATTGTTATTGTGGATAATGTATTGTGGATGAATGATTTGATATTTCTGCATATTGGTGAATGGTTCATGTTTAATAATAATAAGTTATGCAACAAAATGGCTTCAACAACAATGCTTATCAAACAAGGTTTTATCAACAACTATTTATTCTAGAAAACCTTGAAGCATTAATTCAAAACACACTCAATAATGGTTATAAAAAAATATTCACATATAGCTCAACAACTCAATAAGGCAGCCTAATCAAATCCTTTTCACTCCAAAGTTGTTGTTTGGAAAACCAACCAATCAACACAACCAAGGAATAATTTGCCCATACCTTTTTTCTTGATAAGGAGTAGACCACACAAATCTACCACACTCATAAACACTTATTTTCCAATATCAAGAAGGTTAGAAAATAATTTTTCTCTCAAGGAAGCACTGTTCTTTACCTTTATCCTATTTTCTTCTTATCTAAATTTTCTAATTCCTTTGACTGTTTCTATCCATTTCCATGTTCCTGTCCATGTCTACATTATTTTTCATGTTCCCATTCTTGTTCACATCCATGTTCTTGTTCTTGTTCATATTCATGTTCCTATTCCTATTCCTGTTCATGTTCATACCTATTTCTGGAATGTTTGCTCTACATCACTTTGTTGTGTGACCATCATTATTGCACTTATAAAACTTAATGTTATTATTCCTTGGAGGTGCAAATGACTTAAGATATCTCATAGTGAAGCCATATCCTCTTCTGTCATGAACTCTGCAATTCATTGCCTTGTGACCAAAATGATTACATGAGTAGCAATACCCATGGAAAGGTTATCTGTTCCCATATTCCTATCTTTAATATGTCTTGCACTGTGAAGCCATGTGCCCAAACCTGTGACATAAGAAGCATATTCCATTGAAGTTTCTTTGTCTTGACCTCATTGGTCTCTTAGTCTCTCTTGACCTATTCTTATTGTTGTTCTATATGTATCTTCTTTGTGCATTGTTCCTATTTTTGTTGAACTCTCTATTGTCCAACTCATCCTCAGATGTCTCACTATATTTTACACTATCTTTTTCTGAAGTATCTTCATCTAAAGTTTATTCTCCAAAACTTGAAGTTGACTCTCCTTCCCATTTATTTTGAACCTGTTCAAATCCAAAACTTGTTTTGCTTGATGTAGGCTTTTGTATCTTGATGAACTTATCCAAGTTCTTTGAGCTATTTTTGAACCCTTTCATATTGACCTTGGAGTCTTCTAAGTCTTCTCTTAATAGTGCCACTTATTGTTCTAACTTCTCATATTCCAAGATCTTTGCTTCTAACTTATCTTTGAACCTCTTTGACTTATCCTTTGATTTTTTTAAATCCTCTATGAGCCATCTTCTCTCTTCATCACATTCTTGAAACTGAATTTCAAGTTTAGAGTGTTGCTTCCTTACCTTATTTACCATGTCAAGAGCATAGATAAGTTCTCCCTTGATATCATAACCATTCTTTTATGAGTATTCCTCTATTTTTTTGCCTTTGTCCTCATCTTTATTTTCTATTGGCTTGTCTTCTATAGGATCACTTTCTTCTTCTTACAATGCCATTGGAATATTTTCATATGGTCTTTCAAGTGCATATTCATATTCATCATCACTAAAACTATAACCATTCCTTGTACAATCATCTTCAAGATGTCTAAAGTTACCACATCTAAAACACTTGAGAATTATTGGAGTTCTTTTCTTAACATGCTCTTTTTCTTCAATCATAAAAAATACTTCATCTCTATCATTATCTAAAAAAATAGCATCACTATCACTTGAGTACTTAATTGCCTTATCCGCATAGTAGCTCCTCTTTTACCTTTGGAAGAACTTCTTTCCTTGTCTGTTTTATCCATCCTTGCTTTTATTTTGATGCCTGTATCTTTTTGAATCCCTTTACCTGTGATCCTGTTTTTATTCACCATTGTTGTTCTTAGGTTCTTGAAAATTTGTTGCAAAATATCCATACTTTCCATAATTGAAACACTTAACATATCTTAGATCTCTGGATCTTCTGGAATCTTTATCTCTTTTACTATAATTAGCTTCCTCATCACTAGATGACTCATTGCTTGATTCTAACTTCTTACCCTTTGTCTTATTGATTGCTTTGAATGTTGATTCCTTATAGAGAATAGGATATTTTGTTCTTATCTCAAAATATGTGAGCATACCAAGCAATTTATCTCTTGTCAAAGTATCACCATCCATTGATACTTCTATAGCAAAAACCTGTTCATTGAATCTTTTTGGAAGAGTTCTTAAGACTTTATCACAAACATATGATTCATCAATCTTCATTCCAAGACCTTGCATATCATTAACAACCTCATAAATTTGAATTAGATAAGCACTAATATTTTCCTCTTCGTTCATTCTTAATGCTTCAAGTTGTCCTTTGAGATTTTGCATCTTTGCTTTCTTAAAACTTTTATCTCCTTCATATATATTTTGTAATTTATCCCACATCTCTTTTGTAGTTTTACATTGCATAACTTTCATATACTCTATTCTACGCAAACCTCTCACAAGTGCATTCATTACTTTTGAATTATAGTGTTTTAAAAGCTTACCTTCCTTATCTATAGGAGGATTGATTAAGGGATCGTATCTAAATTCCATTGATTCCCAAATTTCATTGCCAAGTGGCGTCATATAGATCTTCATCATCATACTCCAATACATATAGTCATCTCTATAAAATACTGGTGCTAAATTATTTGACACTTCCATAGGATCCATTGTGTTCTTGTTAGATTTTCTTTCAAGTTGTTAAACTCTTCTAAAGGAACCCGCTCTGATACCAATTGAAGAACATAAGCTTATACTGAGAGGGGAGGTGAACAGTATAAGAACATTTTTTACTTTTCTTTCTCTATTGGAAATTTGAGGTATTTTATGTTGTCATTGATGTCACATGGATCACATTGAGTTTTGATGGCCAATGTATTTCATAAATAAGCATTTATGATATTTTGAAAAGCATGGATATATACAGGGTTTTTTTGAAAACCAAGGTAGGCAAAATAAAAGGTTTTATTTAAAACCATGGATGGAAAATTTGAAATGGGTTTTTCTTAAAACCTAGGTTGACCTTTCGTTTCGTCAAAAAAAATGCCCCAGTGATGGAGATATTTAATTTTAAATATTTAGGTTAAATTTTAATTATTTAAAATTTAAATTTAAATTTTAAAATTAAAATTAAAGTCATCGTCGACGTCATAAAAACCATGCACCATAAAAATGAAATTAATAATAAAAGGTGTCGACATATGTGAAATTAAAGGAAGGTTGCATATATATATGCAAAGGATTTTAATTCAAAAGTATAAGCATCGAACGAAGAGAACAAAAAGTGGAAGCCCCAAAATCCTTCGATGTGACAGCGTGGTCCAATGGTGAGCTTTGGAAGTGTGGATTTTTTGGTTGCGATAGGGCATGCGTTCAATTCCCACCAGGTTTGATTTTCGTAGAGTGTGGAAGAAGAGCATTTGGCGCACATTTTTGGCATGAGCAAGGGCAATGAAATATAGGGAGTATTTTTGCTCTCTATCCTATGTAAGCAGATAGCTCACGTGGTATTTGGCATCGTGGTTGTGGTGTTGAGTGGGCAGTGATGAGGGTTCGATTCCCTTTAAGAGGCAAGTAAACGTTTTATTGAATATTTTTTATTATTGCCTAATGTTGGAGGAATAAGATGATGCTAAGGGCATAATGTTTGATTCAATTTTTATTTACTTGGAATACAAGATAAAAGGGTTGAAATGCACTTTTATAAAAAGAGAAATTTTTGGTGTTTTCCTCTTTTAGAAGTATACCATATTATATATCGTTAGAAAGCTTATTTCGAGGGCTATTTGATTTATCTTGATTAGATGGAGAAATAAGGTGTATGTAAAGAGATATTTGTGTTTTGTAAAGGGGTTCAAAGTGAAGGTTGTTTTGTTCTTTTTCAAAGTGTGCTGATTGTGGCAGATTTCCAAATGGGTTTCTTCATATTCATAAAATGTATGGGCACATTCTCCTATTGTTTGTTTATGGTGGTTGATTTCTGAAATATCATTGGAGAGAAAAGGATTGATTGTGGTTTCCTTTTCAAAAGTGGTTGGTTGAATGCTTCAAGGTTTTATGGTTTGATATTTGTGTTTAAACCTTATTTTATAAGCATAGTTGTTGAAGCCCATTGGTTATGCAAAGAACTTGAACTTGAGAAGAACATGAGTATCATTGTTATGTGAGATTTGTGGTTGAGTATTGTTGGAAATATTTGAGTTGGTTGATAAATTCTTGGACTAGGGTTTGTAAGAAAGAGTTGTTCCTTGTGGTAGTTGGTTGAGAAGAGTTTTTTGAGCCTAGTCAAGTGATTGTGTGAAGTGGTTTTTCAAGTTCTATGAAACAAACTATTCTATATTCTGGATTTAAGTTGAGATTGAGAATTGAGGATAGAGCATATTGAGTCTCTAAAAATTCTCTTTATGCTTCTATGAGATTGATTTGAGTTGAGAAATATATTGGATTTGAGTATAGAACATATTGAGTCTCTAAAAATTCTCTTTATTCTTCTATGAGATTGATTTGAGTTGAGATCATTGTGGATCATAGTTGTCATTCTTTGAAGAGTGTATTGCTATTCATTGTTGAGTTCATCTTTGAGCCTTGCCTTCATATATTTGTGGATGAGATTTGAATGCTACTTGAGCATGATTGGTTGAGCATTAAGAAGGTATTTGGGATAGATTTCTAGGCAAATTTGTGGTAGTTTTTGTGCATGATTGATTGAGCCTTGAGAAGGCTTTTGGGATAGATTTGTGGATAGTTTTTGGATAGATTTGGACAAGTTCTGTGTGAGTTTGTTGAGAAAATTTGGACAAGTTCTATGTGAGCTTGTTGAGCAGATTTGGATAAGTTATGTGTGAGCTTGTTGAGCAGATTTAGACAAGTTCTGTGTGAGCTTGTTGAGAATATTTGGACAAGTTCTATGTGAGATTGTTGAGCAGATTTTGACAAGTTATGTGTGAGCTTGTTGATCAGATTTGGACAAGTTCTGTGTGAGCTAGTTGAGAAGATTTGGACAAGTTCTGTGTGAGATTTTTGAGCATATTTGGACAAGTTTTGTGTGATCTTGTTGAGCAAATTTGGACAAGTTCTATGTGAGCTTTTTGAGTATATTTTTACGAGTTGTGTGTGAGCTTGTTGAGTAGATTTGGACAAGTTTGTGTGAGCTTATTAAGTAGATCAGTGGAGTACCTAGCTAATAAGAACAATGGATTGCCTACATGAATAGATTAGTGCATTGCCTATGTGAGCAAATCAGAGGATTTCCTACTTGAGTAGATGAGTGTCTTTCCTAGATGATCAGATCAATGGATTACCTACCTGAGCAGATCAGTGTGTTGCCTAGCTAAGCAAATCAGTGGATTGTCTACCTAATTAGATCAGTGTGTTGCCTAGCTGAGCATATCAATGGATTGCCTACCTAATTAGATAAGTGTGTTGCCTAGCTAAGTAGATCAATGGATTACCTACCTGAGTAGATCAGTGTATTACCTAGCTTTGAGTAGATCAAAGTAATCATTGTATTGGATAAGGATCCTTATTTTTGTGTGAAATATTATAAGGATATTATCTTGTGGAGTACCCCACATTGGAGGAACCACATTAAATATTGTGTCTCAAATTGTGTATGGTGACTTGTGCTCTTGCTTACTATTGCTATCTAAGTTATTAATGCACACAGCTATATTTGGTTATTGCAATTAAGGACATTAATTGATATTGATTTGTAAAGAAAGTAAAAAGTGGATGCTATACTATTCACCCCCCCTCTCATTATAAGCTTGTGTTGTTCAATTGGTATCAGATCAGGTTCCTTCGAAAAGGCTAACAACTTAAGGGTAGATTCTACAAGAACACAGATGGCTTCACAGAATGGATCATCTACAAATAAGGCACCATTGTTTAACAGTAACAATTATTCTTTCTAGAGCATGATAATGAATAACTACTTGATATCACAAGGATATGAGGTATGACAAATGGTTGAAAAATAGTATAAGGTTGAAGGTGATCCCAATGCAGATAAGACTATCAAGAAATTGGTTGAGATCAATGCAAGGGCAATAAATTGTATTTTGAGTGGGCTACGTGAGATAAATTTTGTAAAGGTCATGGTATGTAATTCAACTAATGAAATGTGGACCAAGTTGTGGAATACTTATGAAGGAGATTCCAAGGTAAAGTTTTCAAAACTACAAACTCATAGAAAAATATTTGAGGAATTGAAAATAAAAGATTCTAAAGATATTGCAAAGTTTTGACTTCGAGTTGATGAGATTACTAACACCATGAGAGGCCTAGGATTCGAGATGAAAGAATTAGAAGTTACTCAAAAGATTTTGAGATCACTTACTATGAATTATGATGCAAAGGTTTCAGCAATAGAAGAAATAATGGATATCAATAAGCTAACAATGGAAGAACTACGAGGAAATCTCACAGCTTATGAGATGAGGGTGAGTAAGCATCAGGTTCCAATAAAAGATATTGCATTCAAGGCTTTAGAGAAAGAGAAAGGGAAGGTTCCAGAGATAGATAGATATCCAGTTAATGATGAGGTAGCTAACTTCATAAAAAGGAATAAGGACTCTAGGAATTTTAGGGATATGAGGAGAGTCAAATTCTACAAGTGTGGTGATCTTAGTCACTATGCACACAAGTGTCCACATGAAGAAAACAGTGATAATGAAAAATAGGGTCATATAAGAAAATAATATGGAAAGCATAAGCATGACAAAGATGACAGATACAAGCAAAACAGGTATGAGAAGAGAAAAAAATTATAAGGTAAATAAATCTTACTACATTGTAGAAGCAAGTGATAGCTCAAATCACAATGATAAAGATAAGTCAGATGATGAAAAGGAATAACATCTATTCCTTGGAATAGAAGGTGAAAGAGAACAGTGCTTTGTGTGTGGTCAAAGAGATCACATATCAGGATATTGCAATGGATTAAGTGATAGTGAAGATGATATGAAACATCAAGGAAACAAACATGGTCAAAAAAATCATGAGATTTTATTTGCTATAGAAGGTGATAATGATCTCAGTAACAATGAAGATAAAGAAGTATCACTTTGGTAATAAAAAAGGAAGAGGATGAGCCAAGAAAACAAAAATCAGAAGTCAAAAGTCTAAAAGAAGAATACAAAAATATTGAAAACAAGATTCGAACAGATTTCAAAATCAGATAAGAACTACTTCAAACAATCAGTAATCTCAGATAAGAGCTTCAAAATGCAAAAAGAATAGAAGAAATTATGAATGGATAACTAAGGGTAATAATGAAAATACATGACACATTATATGAAAAGGTTCAAAAAGAAGTGGAAACTTATTTTAAGTCTGTATCTCACTTTCAAAAACAATCACACTCAAAAGTAAAGGAAGTTCTTAAATATGAAAGCAAGGAAGAAATTAAGGAAAACGATTTAGATACTACAAAGAAGGTTCAAGGATGCAATGCACAAGTTGAAAGTGATCATGAGGATAATGGTCAAGAGATGTATTAGGAACCAAGGCATGAACAAAGGGATTTTCAAGGACATTTTTTTTCTTGTAATGGATTTGGACACAGGGCTATACACTGTAGGGTCCATGGATCAAAGAAGTTTGATTTTGCTAGAAGAAACTTCAAAGGAAGAAGGTATGGTTTTTAGGGACATTGTTTCTTATGCAACATGATTGGTCATAGAGCTTCTAAGTGCAAATAAAATGAGAAAAATGGTTTTGGTTTTAGAGCTACACAATTCATAAGTCATGGTCATAATGGTCATGAAAATAGAGCTTCACAATACAGGGTTCAGGAAAGGAATGGATATGGAAATTATTTCAATAAAAGATTCAGGATATGGGCACCATCCAAAGGCTACAATATCAATTGTTTTAATTGCAATAACTTTGGACATATTGCAAAATGGTGTAGGACTCAATTCCAAACAAGTTCAAGGCAAGAAGGTCAAACAAGTTCTAGACAAGAAGATCAAGTAATTCATCAAGAGAAGGATATCAAAAAAACATGGAAGTAATTTGATAGAGGAAAGAAACAATTTAATATGGGAGTAAAAGTACTCCCACCCCAAAATTAATTACCTCAAGAGAGAAGGTGGTGAGGGGGCTAAGCTTAAGAGTCATATATTTTAGCCTCATAGGTGTCCCTTTTGCCATTGATGTCAAAGGGGGAGAGATTTGAGTAAGGAGAAGAGCATTGAGTTAGGGGAAGCAGCCTTTAAAGAGAGCATTGATTTAGGGGGAGCAACCTCTAAAAAGAGTATTGAGTCAGGGGGAGCAGCTTTGATTCTCAAAAATGGTTTTTGCAGTGACTGTGGTGATTTGCATTAGAGGTGTTGCCATCAATGACAAAGGGGGAGATTATTGGAATTTTGAGGTATTTTATGTTTTTATTGATGTCACATGGATCACATTGAGTTTTGGTGGCAAAAGTATTTCATAAATAAGCATTTATGATATTTTGGAAAGCATGGATATATACAGGGTTTTGTGAAAACAAGGCAGGCAAAATAAAAGGTTTTATTTAAAACTATGGATGGTAGATTTGAAATGGGTTTTTATTAAAACCTAGGTTTACCTTTCGTTTCATCGAAAAAGGTGCCCCGATGATGGAGATGTTTAATTTTAAATGTTTAGTTTAAATTTTAATTATTTAAAATTTAAATTTAAATTTTAAAATTAAAATTAAAGTCATCGTCGTCGTCATAAAAACCATGCACCATCAAAAGGAAATTAGTAATTAAAGGTGCCAACGTATATGAAATTAAAGGAAGGTTGCATATATATATGCAAAGGCTTTCAATTCAAAAGTCTAAGCATTGAACGAAGAGAAAAAAAAGCGAAAGCCCCAAATCCTTTGATGTGAAAGCATGGTCCAATGGTGAGCTTGGGAAGCATGGAGTTTTTGGTTGTGACAGGGCATGCATTCGATTCCTATCGGGTTCAATTTTCATAGAGTGTGGAAGAAGAGCATTTGGTGCACATGTTTGGCATGAGCAAGGGTAGCACAATATAGAGAGAATTTTTGATCTCTGTCCTATGTGAGCAGATAGCTCACGTGGTCTTTGGCACCGTGGTTGTGGTGTTGAGTGGGCAGTGATGAGGGTTTGATTCCCTCTAAGAGGTAAGTAAACATTTTATTGAATATTTTTTATTATTACCTAATGTTGGAGTAATAAGGTGATGCTAAGGGAATAATGTTTGATTAAATTTTTATTTACTTGGAAGGCAATATATAAGGGTTGAAATGCACTTTTAGAAAAAGAGAAATTTTTGGTGTTTTCTTATTTTAGAAGTATACCATATTATATATTGTTGGAAAGCTTATTTCGAGGGCTATTTGATTAACTTTATTATATGGAAAAATAAGGTGTATATAAAGAGATATTTATGTTTTTTCAAAGGGGTTCAAAGTGAAGTTTGTTTTGTTCTTTTTCAAAGTGTGTTGAGTGTGGCAGATTTCCAAAGGGGTTTCTTCATCTTCATAAAAGGTATGGGCACATTCTCCTATTATTTTTTTATGGTGGTTGATTTCTGAAATATCATTGGAGATAAAAGGATTGATTGTGGTTTCCTTTTTGAAAGTGGTTGGTTGAATGCTTCAAGGTTTTCTAGTTTGAGAGTTGTGTTTAAACCTTGTTTTATAAGCATAGTTGTTGAAGCCCATTGGTTATGCAAATAACTTGAACTTGAGAAGAACATGAGTATCATTTTTATGTGAGATTTGTGGTTGAGCATTATTGGAAATATTTGAGTTGGTTGATACATGCTTGGACTAGGGTTTGTAAGAAAGAGTTGTTCCTTATGGTAGTTGGTTGAGAAGAGTTGTTTGAGCCTAGTCAAGTGATTGTGTGAAGTGGTTGTTCAAGTTCCATGAAACAAACTATTCTATATTCTGAATTTAAGTTGAGATTAAGATTTGAGGATAGAGCATATTGAGTCTCTAACAATTCTCTTTATGCTTCTATGAGATTGCTTTGAGTTGAGAAAGATATTGGATTTGTGTTGAGCAAGGTGCAGAAACAATATTGTCATTGTTGTCAACACAATCAGACAGATCGGTTGATGCAGTGGACAGGAGTTAAGAGGTTCTTCAGAGTATGTACAGTGGTTTTCCAAAAGATAGAAGTGGCCCATATACTAAAAATCAAAAGAAAATCACAAGGAAGAAAACTGTCGCGATATCACGACATGTTGAGAAGAAAAACGTCATGATATCGCGACATGTTGAGCAAGAAAGAAAAACTATCGCGATATCGCGACATGTTGAGCAAGAAAGAAAAATGTCGCGATATCGCGACATGTTGGCAAGAAAGAAAAACTGTCGCGATATCGCGACATGTTGAGAAGAAAGCAAAACTATCGCGATTTCGTGACATGTTCGGAGAGAAAGCGCAAGCAAGAAAAACTGTCACGATTTCGTGACATGTTCGGAGAGAAAGCGCAAGCAAGCAAAACTGTCACGATTTCGCGACATGTTCGGAGAGAAAGCGCAAGCAAGAAAAACTGTCATGATTTCGTGACATGTTCGGAGAGAAAGCGCAAGCAAGCAAAACTGTCACGATTTCGCGACATGTTCGGAGAGAAAGGCAAGCAAGCAAAACTATCATGATTTCGTGACATGTTGAGAGAAAGCGCAAGAAGAAAACTGTCGCGATTTCGTGACATATTGGAGAGAAAGCAAAGAAGAAAAGTGTCATGATTTCGCGACATGTTGCAAGAGAGAAAGGCAAGAGAAAAAGTGTCATGATTTCGTGACATATTGCAAGGAAGGTTGTACGGACGAAAAAGTGTCACGATTTCGTGACATATTGCAAAGAGAGTGTAAGTAGAAAAAGTGTCACGATTTCGACATATTGCAAGAGAGTTGTACAGAGAAAAAGTGTCACGATTTCGTGACATGTTGTAGGAGAGAGAGTCCAAAAGAAAAAGTGTCACGATTTCGCGACATGTTGCAGAGAGAGAGTTCGAAAGAAAAAGTGTCATGATTTCGTGACATATGACAAGAGAAAGTACTAAGGAGAAAAAGTGTCACGATATCGCGACATGTCGGGTTTTCACGACCCGAAGGCAAGAGAAAGAGCTAAGGAGAAAAAGTGTCATGATATCGTGACATGTCGGGTTTTCGTCGAACCCGAAGGCAAGAGAAAGAGCAAAGGAGAGAAAGTGTCACGATTTCGTGACATGTCGCATTTTGTGACTTAAGGAGGAGAGAGAAAGTAAGATGGTAGAAGTGTCATGATATCGCGACAAAAGTAAAGAAGAAGAGTACGGAGGTGAAAGTGTCGCGATATCGCGACATGTTGAGTTTTCACGGGTTGAAGCCAAGAAGAGTAGCAAGGAGGCGAAAGTGTCGCGATATCGCGACATGTGTTTTCACGGGTTGAAGCCAAGAAGAGTAGCAAGGAGGTGAAAGTGTCACGATATCGTGACATGTTTTGGGGTTGAAGCCAAGAAGAGTAGCAAGGAGGTGAAAGTGTCATGATATCGCGACATGTTGTGTTTTCATGGGCAAAAGCCGAGAAGAGGACAAAGAGGTAGAAGTGTCACGATTTTGCGATAGGTCACGTTGGCGTGAGCAAGAAGAGAACCTAGCCAAAATAAGATATGTGATAGTTAACTGAAGTTATATGGTAGTTATAGGTGCAGTTGTAGAAGAAAATCATGCAGCTAAAATAAGAAGAGTTAACTGAAGTCAGTACGTTAGTTACAAGTGTAGTTACAGAGAAAAATCATGCAGCTAAAATAAGAACAGTGAACTGAAGTCAGAACGATAGTTACAGGGCCAGTTATGAAGTGAAAGCATCAAGCGACGGTTAAACTAAAAGTCATCAGTCGAAGACCAAACAAAGAGCCGTAACTATTAATAGGATGCATGAGAGAATATTGTGAGATAAAGGAGTTACATATAGAAGTTTCTATTAATAAGTTGGCTGGCGAAAATATGGAAGTTAAAAATAGAGTCAGAACTTTGTTATAAAAGGAGGTCTGCGTGGAGAATTATGTGAAAGAGAGGAAGTGTTTGAAAGAGAAAGTGTTGCAAGAAGAAGAGTGCCATAAGAGAGAGTTGAGCAGAGTCGTGAGAGCCGTAAAAGTGTAGTAAGCAGAGCCTTTAGTGTGTGTGGTATTTTGGTGAATAGCGAGAGAGGTTGGGTTAGCAATAGACCAGTCAGGGTCTTGAATAAGTGAAGGCATTTTTATGTCAATCTTATAGCTTCATATTTGCAGACCAAGTTGGTGCTTGGAATTAGGGGTTGGTGCTCCTTTCTGTGGGTGCAGATAAATTAGGGGTTGGTGCTCCTTTCTGTGGGTGCAGATAAATCAGGGGTTGGTGCTCCTTCCAGTTGGTGTTGGTAAATTGATTGTAAAATTGGTATTTTGCAAAGGCTGGATTTGGACGGTAATCCAAGCAGTCATTTTTGAGGAGTAGCCAAATTGGTGAACCTCGTTACATCGTGTGTTGTGGAATGCTCTCTTGTGATACTTGCATTATCTGATTTAAATCTTCATTGTTTCAGTATTAAGAGTTGTAGATTTGAATTTAAATAGCTACACTGATTCACCCCCCCTCTCAGTGTCATTGTGAGACTAACAATTGGTATCAGAGCCAAGTTCTTGAACAAGCTTAATCGGCTAAGGTGATCTTGGAAGTGAGACAATGGCAGGTGGTGAAGGATTCTCTTCAAACAAAGCACCATTGTTTGATGGAACAAATTACTCATTTTGGAGACTCAGGATGCAGACATATCTGTGTGCTTTGGGATTCGACATTTGGGAGTCAGTAGACAGTGGATACACAATACCCACCACTCCTCCAACCGATGTTGTCGGTAAGAAATTGTTTGAGAATAACTCTAAAGCCAAAAATGCTATCATGTGCGGTTTAGTGGACAACGAACTGATAAAGATTATGAGTTGTAAAATGGCAAAGGACATGTGGGACAAACTAAAGAGCATTCATGAAGGAGACGACAAGATCAAGGAGGCCAAGTTACAAACGCATCGAGCTCAGTTCGAAGCATTAAAGATGAATGACGATGAGAACATAGAGGCATACATGCTGAGAGTTAATGGAATCATTAATGCGATTAGAGGACTCGACGAGGAAATGGAAGATGCTGTCATCGTGAAAAAGGTACTAAGATCTCTTCCCCAAAGATTTGATTCTAAAGTTTCAGCAATAGAAGAAGCTAAAGATCTAAATACTTTTAGTATGGATGAGATGCATGGTTCTTTGACTGCATATGAGATGAGAATAGGAAAAACTAAACCCACAGACAGAGAAGCTGATCTTTTAAAGCACATAAAAATATAAAAGCAAAGCAAGAATCCGAGGAAGAAGAGACATCAGATGAAACAGAAGCAAACTTTGTTCGAAAACTAATAAGGGGAAAAGGAAAATACAGAGGAAAGCTACCATTTAAGTGTTTCAACTGTGGAGGCGTTGGACACTTTGCAGCTAAATGTCCACTTAATGAGAAAAGCAAAAGTGATGAAGGTTCACATCAAGAAAGAAGTGACTGGAAGAAGAAACCAAATTTTAGAAAAGGCAACTACAAGAAGAAAAGTTTCATATCCAAGAATGTCAATCCTTCAGAAGACAGCTCTGATGAGGATTCTGAAGAAGAAACAGGTGAAGCTCTTTTCATGGCATTCGAAGAAGAAAGAACAGAAGAAAAATAGGAAGGTGATAAAAAATTTGAGGCTGAGGCTGAAGTAGATCTGGAAGGTGAGTTGGTCGCTGCACTTCAAGAGCTGAGTATAGAAAGGAAAAAGAATAAGAAAACTTCAAGAAAGCTTGAGGATGCCAATGAAATCATAACCAGCTTAAAAGTACAGATAGACAAATTTAAGAAAATATCTGAAGATATCGAAGTACAATTAACCGTGAAAATAGATGAGTGCAGCAAGCTAGAAGAAGAGATTGTTGGTTTAAAGATACAGCTAGAAGAGATGAATCAAAAAATGACTTGCTATCACAAACTTGAAGGAAGTTCTGTGAAGCTGGATAAGATTATAAATAACCAAAGGTCTACAGGCATCAAATTTGGGTTAGGCTTCGTCGAAGGAGAATCATCAAATGGATCAAAGGCCATAACTATAGAACCCATAAAGAATGAAGACAAGATCAGGGTTGATCAAGAAAAAATGAATCATTCTAAAGAAAGCAATAATGCCAGGCAAGAGAGGAGTATTGACAATGATGGATTCACCAAAGTCACTCATCAAAGGAGAAGAAGATTTATGGCTCCCACTACAAAATGGCAAAGACCATCACCCAGGTTCACTCATTCCTTTTCTGGTTATTGTTTTAAATGCAATAGTTATGGACATAAGATTTCTGATTGCAAGTATAAAGTAGGACAAAGGAACTTTTCCAGTAGAAATGTTTTTTCACCATTGATGGATTATGCAGTTGAATGTTATAACTGTCATAATTATGGGCACATTGCAAGAAATTGTCGAAGTACATTTGCAGCAAATAAACATCAGGGAAGAAAATTTCAACCAAATGGTTGGAAACAAAATAGAAAATTTCTCGAAAAATAGGCACAGGCTACTGACAAAGAAAAGTCAAAACAAGTGACCAAAACTACAATCAAACCAGAGTGGAAACAAAAGGAGCAACCCAAGGAAGAAAAGGAATCCTTGATTGTACAGACAACATTTAAAGCACAGAACAAATCTGCACCATGGATACTTGATAGTGGATGCTCCAGTCATATGACAAGGGACAAACAAAAATTTGAAAAGTTACAGAATTATGAAGGTGGTTCTGTAAAATTTGGAAATAATGATGGAGCTAAGATAGTTGGCAAAGGATCAGTTAAGATCAGTGACGAAAAAATCAAGTCGAAAGAAGTCTTGTTTGTGATTGGTCTGAAGCATAACTTATTAAGCGTAAGTCAGATTTGTGACAGAGGTCATGAAGTAATTTTCAAGAAGCAGGGTTGTGAAGTCAGAACAGCAAACTATGGAAAGTTGATAGCAACTGGATCAAGGACATCTAGCAACCTCTACACTCTCTCAGAGACTTCAGAAAGAGCATGCTTGATTGGACAGGAAGAAGAAAATTGGTTGTGGCACAAGAGGCTCGGTCATATTAGCTTTGACAATCTAGTAAGAATCAGCTCAAAAAGGGCAGTGAGAGATATTCCCACCATTGGTAAACCTTTAAATAGCATTTGTGCTTCATGCCAAAAGGGGAAGCAAACTAGAGCCACATTTAAAACAAAAGAATACTTCACAAGCAAACCTTTAGAACTAATACATACTGATTTATGTGGACCCATGAGAACGCAAAGCATAAATGGTGACAAATACTTTATGTTGTGCATAGATGACTATTCCGAGGATGACATGGGTACTATTTTTGAAGCTTAAATCAGATGCCTTTGAAATGTTCAAGATTTTCAAAAAACAAGTTGAGAATCAAACAGGAAAAAGGATTAAATGCTTAAGATCAGACAGAGGAGGAGAGTTCATTTCAGAAGAGTTTGCAGAGTACTGTGAAAAATATGGGATTAGGAGACAGTTTTTAGCAGCAAGGACACCTCAGCAGAATGGAGTGGTAGAAAGAAAGAACAGGTCAGTGCAGGAAATGGCACGGACTATGTTGACTGAGAGCAAAATAGCAGACAAATTTTGGAAAGAGGCAGTCCATACTGCGGTTTACATCCAAAATAGGTGCATGTTGAGGACGCATGAAAGCAAAACTCCGTATGAACTGTGGTTCGGTAAAAAGGCAACAACAAGATACTTTAAAGTTTTTGGAAGCAAGTGTTATATCAAAAGAACTGAAGATAATCTTGGAAAATTTGAAGATAGAGCTGATGAAGGTATTTTTCTAGGCTATTCGACAAAAAGCAAAGCCTACACTTGCTACAACAAGAGGCTAAAGAAAATTGTGGAGAGTGCCGATGTTAAAGTTGATGAAGGTAGGGAACAAGAAAGAAGCTATAAAGAAAACTACCCAATATATGAAGAAGTTATTGAAGGAGATGATGAAAAGGAAACCGAAAAGAAACAAAAAATTGACTCAGATGAGTTAAGTAGTGATTCAGAAGAGGAAGAAAACAAGAAATTCAAAATAGGCAACTGGCAAAAAAATCATCCTAGAGAGCAAATAATTGGAGATCCCACAGTTGGTGTTCAGACAAGAAGAAGAGTAGTAAGTAACTACTCTCTATTATCCAGCATTGAGCCCAAAAATGTTGTTGAAGCAAGCAAAGATGAAAGTTGGATGACAACAATAAATGAAGAATTAGATCAGATCGAGAAAAACAAAACCTAGGAGTTAGTACCAAGACCTGCAAATAAAAATATAATCGGTACTAAATGGATTTTTCGAAACAAATTGAATGAAGATGGACAGGTAGTCAGGAATAAAGCAAGATTGGTCTATAAAGGCTATGCACAAGTTGAAGGTATTGACTTTGAGGAAACCTTTGCACCAGTGGCCAGACTAGAGGCAATAAGAATGTTTCTGGCTTTAGCAGTTCACAAGAATTTCAAAGTTTATCAAATGGACGTGAAATCAGCATTTCTGAATGGAAAACTTGAAGAAGAGGTCTATATTGAACAGCCAGATGGTTTCCAACTCGGTGATAATCCCAATTTCATCTGCAAGTTGAAGAAAGCATTGTATGGCTTGAAACAGGCACCCAGAGCATGGTATGCAAGACTAGACAACTATCTTACTCAACAAGGGTTTAAAAAAGGTATGGTGGATAGCAATTTGTATGTCAAAATAGCAAATGGCCATCTCATTGTCCTTGTTGTATATGTAGATGATATCATCTTTGGCAGCAACAATGATGATTCGTGTAAAGATTTAGCAATTAAGATGCAGAAAGAATTTGAAATGTCAATGATTGGTGAACTTTCGTATTTTCTCGGACTGCAAGTTAATCAAAATGAGAAGGGCATATTCATTTCTCAAGTCAAATATGTGAAAGAGATGCTAAAAAAGTTCACAATGGAGGATTGTAAGCCTGTTAGCACTCCCATGACGACAGGTTGCAAGTTGAGCAAGGATGACAAATCTCCAGATGTTGATCAAACCATGTACAGATCTATGATTGGGAGCCTACTGTATTTGACAGCTACCAGACTCAGATATCTTGCAGGCAGTTTGCATGGTAGCACGATTTCAGGCGAGTCCCAAGGAGACTCATGTGACAGTAGTGAAGAGGATTCTTCGATATCTGAAGGGTACTATGGAGTATGGGTTATGGTATCCGAAAGGTAAGGACTTCACCCTTATTGCGTATTCAGATGCGAATTGGGCAGGATGTGTCGATGATAGAAAGAGTACCAGTGGAGGGGCATTTTATCTTGGAGACAGGTTGGTTGCATGGCATAGTAAGAAACAAGAGTCAGTCTCTTTATCCATAGTAGAGGCAGAGTATATTGCAGCAACTACGAGTTGTACGTAGGTCTTATGGATGAAACAAACCCTGAAAGATCTTGGCATTAACTTCAGTGAGCCAATTTCAGTTAAGTGTGATAACACCGAGTGCCATTAACATCTCAAAGAATCCGGTTATGCATTCTCGCACAAAACATATTGCTATCCGATATCACTTTTCGAAGGAGAAAGTTGCGGAAGGTGAGGTAAAGTTGGATTTTGTTCCAACTACAGAGCAAGTAGCGGATATCTTCACAAAACCGCTGCCCAAAGAAATTTTTGAGTACCTTCGCAATAAATTGGGAGTGGTTATGCTTCCCAAGAACTGACTAGCTATCGAAACCACATTCTCGGGGGGAGCATTTATATATTTGATTATCTTTTTGCTCATATTTGTAATTTTTGCTAACTGTCATAACGTGTGCCTGAGAATGATGTGCATGGACTCAGGGGGAGTCTGCAGCAGCCCTTTGGTATTATTGTCAAAGGGGGAGAAGAATTACAGGAAATTGCATGTGTGTTGCCAACAATTCCAAAGGGGGAGATTGTTGAGCAAGGTGCAAAAATAGTATTGTCATTGTTGTCAACACAGTCAGACAGATCGGTTGATGCAGTGGACAGGAGTTAAGAGGTTCTTCAGAGTATGTACAATGGTTTTCCAAAAGATAGAAGTGGCCCATATACTAAAAATCAAAAGAAAATCACAAGGAAGAAAACTATCGCGATATCGCGACATGTTGAGCAAGAAAGAAAAATTGTCACGATATCGCGACATGTTGAGAAGAAAGAAAAACTATCGCGATATCGCGACATGTTGGCAAGAAAGAAAAACTGTCGTGATATCGCGACATGTTGAGAAGAAAGAAAAACTATCGCGATTTCGTGACATGTTCGGAGAGAAAGCGCAAGCAAGCAAAACTATCACGATTTCGTGACATGTTCGGAGAGAAAGCGCAAGCAAGCAAAACTATCATGATTTCGTGACATGTTCGGAGAGAAAGCGCAAGCAAGCAAAACTGTCATGATTTCGTGACATGTTCGGAGAGAAAGCGCAAGCAAGAAAAACTGTCATGATTTCGTGACATGTTCGGAGAGAAAGTGCAAGCAAGCAAAACTGTCACGATTTCGTGACATGTTCGGAGAGAAAGTGCAAGCAAGCAAAACTGTCATGATTTCGTGACATGTTGGAAGAGAGAAAGGCAAGTAGAAAAAGTGTCACGATTTTGTGACATATTGCAAGGAAGTTTGTACGGACGAAAAAGTGTCACGATTTTGTGACATATTGCAAGGAGAGAGAGGCAAATAGAAAAAGTGTCATGATTTCGTGACATATTGCAACAGAGGTTGTACGAACGAAAAAGTGTCACGATTTCGTGACATGTTGCAGGAGAGAGAGTTCGAAAGAAAAAGTGTCACGATTTCGTGACATGTTGCAGGAGAGAGAGTCCGAAAGAAAAAGTGTCACGATTTCATGACATATGACAAGAGAAAGTACAAAGGAGAAAAAGTGTCACGATATCGCGACATGTCGGGTTTTCGCGACCCGAAGGCAAGAGAAAGAGCTAAGGAGAAAAAGTGTCACGATATCGCGACATGTCGGGTTTTCAGACCGAAGGCAAGAGAAAGAGCAAAGGAGAGAAAGTGTCATGATTTCATGACATGTCGCATTTTCGTGACTTAAGGAGGAGAGAGAAAGTAAGAAGGCAGAAGTGTCACGATATCGTGAAAAGTAAAGAAGAAAGAGAGCGAAAGTGTCACGATATCGCGACATGTTAGGTTTTCATGGGTTGAAGCCAAGAAGAGTAGCAAGGAGGTGAAAGTGTCACGATATCGCGACATGTGTTTTCGTGGGTTGAAGCCAAGAAGAGTAGCAAGGAGGTGAAAGTGTCACGATATCGCGACATGTTTGTTTTTCTCGGGTTTGTAAGCCAAGAAGAGTAGCAAGGAGGCGAAAGTGTCACGATATCGTGACATGTTGTGTTTTCATGGGTGAAAGTCGAGAAGAGGACAAAGAGGCAGAAGTGTCACGATTTTGTGATAGGTCACGTTGGCGTGAGCTAAGAAGAGAACCCAGTCAAAATAAGATATGTGATAGTTAATTGAAGTTATATGGCAGTTACAGGTGCAGTTGTAGAAGAAAATCATGCAGATAAAATAAGAAGAGTTAACTAAAGTCAGTACGTCAGTTACAAGTGCAGTTATAGAGAAAAATCATGCAGCTAAAATAAGAATAGTGAACGAAGTCGAATGATAGTTACAGGGCTATTATGGAGTGAAAGCATCGAGCGAGGGTTAAACTGAAAGTCATCAGTCGAAGACCAAACTTGAGCCGTAACTATTAATAGGATGCATGAGAGAATACTGTGAGATAAAGGAGTTACATATAGAAGTTTCTATTAATAAGTTGCATGTGAAAAATATGGAAGTTAAAAATAGAGTCAAAACTTTGTTATAAAAGGAGGTCTACGTGGAGAATAAAAGAGAGAAAAGTGTTGCAAGAGGGTTGAAGAGTGCCGCAAGAGAGAGTTGAGCAGAGCCGTGAGAGCCGTAAAAGTGCAGTAAGCAGAGCCTTTAGTGTGTGTGGTATTTTGGTGAATAGCGAGAGAGGTTGGGTTAGCAATAGACTAGTCAGGGTCTTGAATAAGTGAAGGCATTTTTATGTCAATCTTATAGCTTCATATTTGCAGACCAAGTTGGTGCTTGGAATTAGGGGTTGGTGCTCCTTTCTGTGGGTGCAGATAAATTAGGGGTTGGTGCTCCTTTCTGTGGGTGCAGATAAATCAGGGGTTGGTGCTCCTTCCAGTTGGTGCTGGTAAATTGATTGTAAAATTGGTATTTTGCAAAGGCTGGATTTGGACGGTAATCCAAGCAGTCATTTTTGAGGAGTAGCCAAATTGGTGAACCTCGTTACATCGTGTGTTGTGGAATGCTCTCTTGTGATACTTGCATTATCTGATTTAAATCTTCATTGTTTCAGTATTAAGAGTTGTAGATTTGAATTTAAATAGCTACACTGATTCACCCCCCCTCTCAGTGTCATTGTGAGACTAACAATTTGAGTATAGAGCATATTGAGTCTCTAACAATTCTATTTATGCTTCTATGAGATTGATTTGAGTTGAGATCATTGTGGATCATAGTTGTCATTCTTTGAAGAGTGTATTGTCATTCATTGTCGAGTTCATCTTTGAGCCTTGCATTCATATATTTGTTGATGATATTTGAATGCTACTTGAGCATGATTGGTTGAGCCTTTGAGAAGGTCTTTGGGATATATTTATGGATAGATTTATGGAAGTTTTTGTGCATGATTGATTGAGCCTTGAGAAGGCTTTTGGGATATATTTGTGGATATATTTGGACAAGTTTTGTGTGAGCTTGTTGAGCAGATTTTGACAAGTTCTATGTGAGCTTGTTGAACATATTTAGACAAGTTCTGTGTGACCTTGTTGAGCAGATTTGGACAAGTTCTATTTGAACTTTTTGAGCATATTTGGACAAGTTCTGTGTGAGCTTGTTGAGAAAATTTGGACAAGTTCTATGTGAGCTTGTTGAGCATATTTGGACAAGTTTTGTGTGAGCTTGTTGAGCATATTTTGACAAGTTATGTGTGAGCTTGTTGAGCAGATTTGGATAAGTTTTATGTGAGCTTGTTGAGCAGATTTGGACAAGTTCTATGTGAGCTTGTTGAGCATATTTGGATAAGTTCTGTGTGAGCTTGTTGAGCATATTTGGACAAGTTCTATTTGAGTTTTTTGAGCAGATTTTAAAAATTTCTATGTGAGCTTGATGAGTAGATTTGGACAAGTTTTGTGTGAGCTTGTTGATAAGATCAATGGAGTGCCTAGCTGAGCATATCAATGGATTGCCTACATGAGCATATCAGTGCGTTGCCTAGCTGAGCATATCAGTGGATTGCCTACCTAAGTAGATCAGTGTATTGCCTAGCTAAGCAGATTAGTGGATTACCTACTTGAGCAGATCAATGTGTTGTGTAGATGAGCAAATCAATGGATTGCCTACCTAAGCATATCAGTGTGTTGCTTAGTTGAGCAGATCAGTGGATTGTCTACCTGAGTAGATCAGTATGTTGCATAGCTAAGCATATCAGTGGATTACCTACCTAAACAGATCAATGTATTTCCTAGATTTGAGTAGATCAAAGTAATCATTGTATGGGTTAAGGATCCTTATTTATGTGTGAAATATTATAAGGAGATTATCTTGTGGAGTACCCCACATTGGGGGAACCACATTAAATCTTGTGTCTCAAATTGTGTGTGGTGACTTGTGCTCTTGCTTACTATTGATATATGAGTTATTAATGCACACTACTATATTTGGTTATTTCAATTAAGGACATTAATTGATATTGGTTTGGAAAAAAAGTAAAAAGTGGGTGCTATACTCTTCAACCCCCCTCTCAGTATAAGCTTGTTTTATTCATTCCCTATCAATATTATGCAATGTATAGATAGCAATATCAATAACAATAATCAAATAAATGCATAAAACACCATACACAATAGAGACACCACAATTTATGTGGTTCATCCAATGTGGGCTACTCCACGAAGAAAATATTTTACTAAAATTTTCTCAATCAATCTCTTGGGAATCCTCCCATTTTACAATGTTTATGGAACTTTTTCCAAAGGAGATATCAATCCCCTAAATAAAGTTTGTGGATATCTATCCATAGGAGAACTCCTTCTCCTCTTCTTTGGCTGGTGATCCTCTAAAATATTACTGCCTCCATTGCACTGGCTTATGGATCTCTCTCCACTAAAAAATCTTGTCCCCACTCAGAAGACCTATCTTCATTACCCTGGATGATGGATATCTATCCATTGGAGACTACTATCCTCTCTGCTCTATCACATCGAAAGATTTGTCTCAATTTTACTCAACAGGTCAACTCAAAACCTACTCAAATCTGCTCAATATGTCCACTCAAAACCTGCTCAAATATTCTCAATAGATCCACTCAGAAACTGCTCAAATATACTCAATAGGTCGACTCATAACCTGCTCAAATATCCTTAATAGGTCCACTCATAACTTGCTCAAATATCCTCAGTAGGTCCACTCATAACCTGCTCAAAACTGCTCAATAGCTCCACTCAAAACCTGCTTAATCTGCTCAACATGTCCACTCATAACCTGCTCAAAAATTCTCAAAAAGTACACTCAAAACTTGCTCAAACTACTCAACAATATCACTTAGAACTTGTCCAAATATGCTCAACAAGTTCACTAAGAACTTGCTCAAATTGGTCAACAAGGTCACTCAGAACTTGTCCAAATATGCTCAATAAGCTCACTTAGAAATTATCCAAATCTGCTCAATAAGCTCACATAGAACTTAACCAATCTCATAGAAACATAAAGTGAATTTTTAGAGACCTAATATGTTTCAACTCAATGCTCAAACACTTTCTCAACTCAAATTAGAATATAGGATAGTTTATTTTATGGAACTTGAACAAACACTTCACACATCCACTTGACTAAGATCAACCAACTCTTCTCAACCAATCACTTAATGAAACACCCATTTCTCACAAACCCTAATCTAAGCATATAAACATCAACTCAAAATGTTTCCAACAATGCTTAACAACAAATCTCACATAACAATGATACTCATGTTCTTTTCAAACCCTAGTTCAAGTTCTTTGCATAACAACTCTCTTCAACAACAATGCTTATAAATAAATCTTCACATAACAATGATACTCATGTTATTTTGCAAAACCCTAACTCAAGTTCTTCACACAACCAATGGCTTCAACAACAATTCTTATAAATAAATCTTCACATAACAATGATACTCATGTTATTTTGAAAAAACCCTAACTCAAATTCTTCAAAAAACCAATGGCTTCAACAACAATTCTAATCAAACAAGGTTTTGACAACAACTCTTTATTCCAGAAAACCTTGAAGCATTATATCAAACACTCTCAAAAATGAAACCCTAATCAAATCCTTTTCATTCCAAACGTTATTTTCCATAAAGTCAATCAATCAACTCAACTATGGAAGAATGTGCTCATATATTTTTCTTGATGATGAAGGGATATCATAAATCTGCCACACTCACAATCACTTCTTTTCCAATCTCAAAGAAAGGTTAGAAGATAATAATTTTCTCAATGAATCACAATATAAAATGATATCAAACAAAATACACCTTATCACTCCAACTTTAAAATAATATCCAACATCTTCATAATAATCTCTTTGGCAAAAATCTCGTTAAAAATAAAATCAACACTCTTAAAGTCTTACTCCTCCAATATGCAAATATAATAATTAATAATTTATTTAAAAATAAAATCAAACTCTATATAACTCCAATTTTTATTAAGAATAATTTCCAACAAACACCAATTTTCAACTAGAAACCCTTTCAACTATTTCCAACTAGCAACCCTTTTAACTCCCAACTTTAGGCAATATTAAAAATAATCAAAATTTAATTACCTTTCCTTTGGAGGGATTCAAACCCTCAATTCAACCCATGACCAATGCCTTTGTCGTGGCTCCAACTATCGCTCGAGCTAAGCACTCGCTTGGGAAGTGGATAGCACAACGTGCTCAATGAACCTCCCTCTCTCTACCAAATAAAAATGTGTGTCATTCCTTGGTGCTTCCAACACAATGCCAACATTGTCACTATGTTTTGAATGTAGGCCACTTAGTGCCTCAACATTTTAGCCAATGCCTCCTCACCACTAGGCCATGCTACCCAGCTGGATCTCAAACTTTTGGCGCTTTCAATTTGTTCTCAATCGTTGTCACACAAAATATGAATTTGCTATATTTTCTCACAATCTCCTCTTCATTCAATTTTCATACAAAATAACATTTGAAGCAAGGATGATTAAAATACCTTTAAGGCATGGTATATATATAGCCTTTCATCCTTTATGCAAACACATCGGCACTCCTCCAATCTTATTCAACGTCGAAGTTCGAATTAATTTATAAGTGATTTAAATTTATTTAAATTTAAATATAAATTAATTTAATAAAACATTTGGTTTTATTAGGGCCTTATATTATTGCACAACTTGGTATTAATAATATTTAGTTATAAAATTATGGCTCTAGATATGGTTGGTAATTTTGGATTTCAAACTTTTGAAGGCAGGAAGGCTTTTTTTTAATTTCTAGAAGGCGGGAGGATGGATCCCTCTCTATTGAAGTAAACAATTCATGGTCCTTTGTTCAGGAGGTGGGCTCCATTGGTCCCCTTGAGAATGGAAATGGGCTCACTCAAACTTTTGGAGGAAACGAGGTTGTTTCCAATGTTGGTCCCACTTCTGCGCTAGCTGGAAATCAAACTGTTGGAGGAAATAAGGTTATTTCCAATGCTGGTCCCACTTTTGTGCTAGCTGGAATTTCTTCCTCCTCTGAGCAGGTTGTGGGCTCCACTAGTTCTATCGATGGCCAGACTGTCACAAATCATCTCCTTTCCTCTAGGCGAGAGGAAGCTATCAAAACCACTAAGATTATTAGAGACTAGGCTCATACTGATTCTAACAAGGCAGAGCAGAGATGGGGAGATCATGTTACTTCTTCTCCCAAGATTTTCTTCACAAATATTTTAAGTGGGCCTTCCACTTCTACCTTTTCTCCCCCCCCCATTCGAGGTTTCTAGGAACAAGGTCAAGATTCTTGCTGACATTGCTAAAAAATTCATTGTTGAAGAATCCTTTTCCTTGGTTGGGAAAGTGGTTGGAGGTAATCCAAATATTGACATTATAAGGCGATAGGATTTTTCCATATGGAAAGTTTGAGGGACCTTACAAATAGTTGGTCTTTCTAGGGGTTTTTTTTAGTTTGCCTTAATACTAAAGAAGATGCTGCTCAAATACTATCTAGAGGACCTTGGTTCCTTGGGTCAAAGAGTGTCTTTTTGATGAAATGGAATCTAGAATTCAACCCAAAAATGCAAAGCATTAACTTGTCTCCTATCTGGGTCATATTTCCAAACTTACCTTAGCACCTTTGGCAGGAATCTATTTTCAAATCCATGGCTTTGACTATTGGAGACCTGCTTCTCATCGACATGGTAACTCTCTCCAGATCATGGATGCATGCTGCCCACCTATGAATAATGGCAAACCTTGATTCTGCTATTCATACCTTTGTGGAATTGGAACTTGGAACTTCTCTCTTCAAGCAAGCCATTGAGTACGAGAACAAACCTCCTTTTTGCATTGAATACTAAACTCAGGGTCATCTTCGTGCTCATTGTCCTTCTCTCACAAAACACGTGGCCTCTTCTAAGTGAATGAATGACTCTACTCCCATGGCTAAGGAGAATGCCTTTCAAGCTTCGTCAAGGAAGGATAAGAGAAAATTTCCTCCATCTAGAGGAATAAGTTTCAAGCCGACCAAAGAGTATAAAATCAAATAAGGTCATAACACTGCCCCTTCCATCATGTCTCCTGATGATAAAGGGAAAAATATTTTTGAAGTGACTACATCTAATGAGGTCAGTATTTTTGCTCACCCTTTTCAATTTCAAATTCTTATGGATTTAAACTCTGAGGATATTTTTGATAAACACAATGATCCAAATTTAAATTACAATCCTCTCTTGGATCCGAAGAAGCTTACTCAAGAACCATCTTCTAAGATCTTGTCTACGAACCTTGAATTCTTGATAGAGGAATTCTCTCTAAAGGACATTCAGCCCATGATTGAAGATGCTTCTATTCCTTCATCCTTCCTTGAACCTGTGAGTCCTGTAATTCAGAGAATCTCCTCTTCTACTTTCAGTCCCAAAATCCTTCGGATCCAAAAGAAGTCTCCCATTGATTGCGGAATGGAAAAAAATAGAGGAAGACCTTCTCACTCTGATCAAAGGAACCAAGATGCACATGAAAATATTTATAATGGTGTTCAAAAAACCTTGTTCTCTACTGGAATTAATATTTCCAAGGAAGAAATAAAGAGTATCAAACCTCCCCAACCACAAGGGAAGGGAGGCAAAAGAATCTCCAAATCCTCCAAATGAAGATCCTCTCATGGAATGTGAGAGGCCTTAATGGCATAGCTAAGTAGCGGCTAGCTAAATCATTAAGGAAAGAAATCAGACCGACTATTTTTGTGATTCAAGAATCCAAGATTAGTGAACCTCTTGATAAAAATATCTACAATTTTATTTGGAAAAATTGTGATTTATGTGCTTGCAATGCTAGGGGTGCTTTTGGAGGTCTTTTATGTCTATGGAATCCTTCTCTTGTGGAAGGAAATCTTATCCATTCTAACGATGAGATTTTGAGCATTAATTTTTTTGATAAAGACAACAATTGTTCATGGGTTCTGACTAACATCTATGCTCCCAATTCCATTTTTGGGAGATTTCATATGTGGAATACTTTATCCTTAATTAGAAATGCTTTTTCCAATTTGCCTTGGATTCTTGTCGGTGACTTCAACACCCCTTTGTTTCCTTCTAACAAAAGGGGAGGAGTTGGCTATTTTTCTAAGAGTATGGAGGACTTTCAGGATTTCATTAATGCTCAGAATTTGATCGATGTTAATCTAAAATGCAATCAGTTCACATGGTCAAATAGAAGGTGTGGATCATAGCTAATTCAAGTTAAATTAGATAGGGTGTTGTTTTCTCAAGACGCCTTTGACAACTGGGGAGATGCCACTCTTCAATCACTTCTCAAAATTGGCTCTGATCACAGTCCCATTATTATAGTTAGAAATAATCCAAAAATCTACAAAACCCCTTTCAAGTTTAAATCAATGTGGATCCAACATCCTGATTTTAAGGAAAGAATCAACCAATGGTGGCAAACTGATGTTCAAGGAAAACCTTCCTTCATTTTGACCCAGAAACTCAAAATTATCAAAGAGAATATCAAAGTATGGAATAGAGATATATTTGACAACCTTTTCCACAATAAGCAGGATGTAATGTTGAGGCTATCTTTGATTGAAAAACATAACCAGGAGAATGGTGATTATACTGCTAAGATAAAAAAAGAAGAGAAGGAATTGCTAGCCAAGTATCACAACATTCTCCAATGTGAAGAAATTTTTTGGTGATAAAAATCCCATAATTTATGGCTCCAAAAAGGAGATTCTAACACCAAGTTCTTCCATACTTCTACCATGAGACACCGAAGCAATAACAGAATTAAGGAAATCCATACTCAGGATGGAGGAATCATCAATGATATCAAAGAAATCAAGAATGAAGGTATTTCCCATTTCATGCACTTCTTCAGGCAGAAAACAGACCAAATTCTCAGATTGCTAAGGAATTTTTTCTTCAATTCATTCCTCACCTTATCTTTGATAGCATCAATAGTAGACTCATGGATTCTCTGTCTAATGAGGAAATTAAATATGCTTTGTTCTCCATGGATCCTAACAAAGCTCCTGGCCCGGATGGCTTATACCCAAGGTTTTTCAAGCCTTTTGGGATCTTGTCAACAAGGATGTTTGCAAAGCCATAAGAGAGATTCAACACTCCAAAATAATTCCAAGGGGTTTCAATTCCACCTTCATTACACTCATACCAAAAAATCCCAATGCTTGTAACTTAAACGACTTCAGGCCAATTAGTCTTCGCAATGTCATTTACAATATTTTAACAAAAGCTATCACCATTCGCATGAGGGAAGTCATGCCCATGATTATTAATTAGAGCCAAGGAAGTTCTATCAAAGGTAGATCAATCCTGGATGACATAATTTTAGTGCATGAAGCATTCCACTCAATCTCAATCAACAAAAAAGTTGCATTCCTTCTCAAACTGGACATGAATAAGGCTTATGACAGACTAAATTGGGATTTCCTTTTTGCTATCTTGAGCAAGTTTGGTTTCCACCCTGAATGGATTTATCTAATTAAAGGTTGTATTTCTTCAGCTTGGTTTTCTGTCCTTATCAATGGCTCTATTCCAGGATATTTTCAAAATAGTCGAGGTCTAAGGCAAGGAGATCCTTTATCTCCTTTCTTATTTATAATCGATGCGGAGGCTTTGGGAAGAGCAATAATTACAGCAAAAAATGTGGGTCTCCTTTATGGAATCCTGACAACATCCCAATGTGATCCTATCATCCATCAACAATTTGTTGATGATACTCTATTGTCCACTATCACTTTTGTAAATGAATCAAATATTATCAAGAAGATACTTTTCCTTTATGCGCTTGTTGTAGGTTAGAGGATAAATTTTCAAAAGAGTAAACTTTACTTCCTCAACACTCCTCCAAGAAGACAAAACATCATTGCTGACATCCTTAATTGTTCCATAGCTCCATTGCCTTCAACCTATCTAGGACTACCTCTCTTCACTAGGAATGTCAAAGACACCTTATGGGACAACGCCATTGAGAGGCTTCAAAAAAAACTCACCACTTGGAGGAGCAATATTTTATCTCAAGCAAGTAAAATTACTCTCACCATGGCTTACCTTCAAAGTATTCCTATTTACTTCCTTTCTCTATTTAAAGCTCCTATGAGTGTTTACGAAAAAATGGAAAAAATCCAAAAACACTTCCTCTGGATAGGAACTAAAAACAAACACCCATTTCATTTGGTTGCTTGGGACAAAGTGTGTAAGCCTAAAGAGTAGGGAGGACTTGGGCTCGAAAGAATTTATCCTCTTAATATCTCCCTTCTTGCCAAACAAGCCTGGCATTTGATTTCTAACAAAAATGTTCTCTGGGTCAATACAATAAAGAGGAAATATCTTTAGGGATCCTCATTTCCTTCATGGAGAGGTGCCTTCTTCAGGGTCTACTTTTTGGAAGGCTATATGTGAAGCTCATTCCCTCCTGCTCAAAGGTCTAAGGTGGCAATTTGGAAATGGCACATCTATTTCCTTTTGGGATGACAAATGGATTGGGGACCGACCTCTCAATCAAAATCCTTTGTTTCAAAGGCTGAGGAATATTACTAACCAGTTGGTTGGACCTCTTGTGGCAAATTTCATATCTTGTATTGATGGTCATAAAATATGGAGAAGGATTTTTGTCCCTGATCATGATAATGAAATTTTTTGTTTGTACAATCAACTTTCCACTATCATAATTCCTTCAAATGACCAGTCTAATTGTCCTATTTGGGAACCTACTGATTCTAGAGATTTCACTATCAAGTCAGCATATTTGCTCTCTCTCTCAACATTATTGAAAATCCTATCCCATTCAAGCTAGTTTGGACCAAATATTTGATCCCTAATATTACCTCCTTTTCCTAGTTATGCATTCAAGATCGCATCCTTTCCACAAAAAACCTCATTAAAAGAGGTATTCCTTTGTCTAACAGATGCCATCTATGCCTTTTTGATTGGAAATGTACTTCTCACATTTTCTTATTTTTTTCCTTCTCAAGAATGGTGCTTAACAAACTGTTCCTCACCTTCAAGATTGCCTGGGCCTGTCCTCCTTCCATTGTCAAATTATTTCAACAATGGCCAAATCCTTTTAAAAATCCTATACTCATAGGACTTTGGAAGTTTTGCTTGCATCATTTCCTTTGGAAAATATGGCTAGAATGCAACAAAAGAATTTTTGACATGAAAGCCTTGGATGCCAACATTATCGCTAGTAAAATTATCCTTTATGCTAAGGAAAATGCCCTTGCTACTCCTTTTGATCCTTTTCCTTGTTCATATTTTGAGAAGGTCATCCTGAAGTCTTGTGATATTATTATTGATACCCCAAAGCTTGCTAATTAGTCTTAGTCTAGGACCAACATTAAATGGCAACCTCCTCATTGTTGAAGAAGGTTGCATCTTAAAAGACATTCCTGGAAAAGTCATTGTTGAAGGAGATTCTCTTAATATCATCAATTTCTTAAAAACCTCTAAACGCATTAGCTGGAGGATCAGGAATCTTGTTGAAGAAAGCAAGCAAATTTTATGCCAACAAGTCAATGTTGTGGTTCAACGCACTTTCAGGGAAGGCAATTTTGTAGCTAAAAAATTGGCCAACATTGGCTTCAATGCACAAGGATTAATGACTTGGATGGATGTCCTCCCCAATGAAGTTGTCGAGTTGGTCAAATGCGATCAAAATACCATCAGTTGTGATGAATCTTGAAATCCTTGATTTTTACATTGCCCAAGACCTCCTTTGCCTCGTGATTCATTGGGTCCATGTCCAAAGTTCCAAAAAAATCCAAAACGAAGATATTATTCATTATTCACACTATATTTCTTTGAAAAGGGGTCCTATGTTTATATTTCCAAGTTCTTCGCCACCTCTCACTTATGCCCCTTATTTTTTGATAAATGTTTCAGTGAGGAATACCAATGCTAGGTCCACCCTAATTTTAAATCATCTCTTCCTCATGTGGAATGATGTTTATACTTTTTTTTTGAGAACCCTGTCACAATGTTTTATCTTTTGCATTCTCCTAAGGCCTCCTAGTATGAGCTTCCCAATCCTTTCTGGTTCTCGTGTCTGCTTTTGCCATTGGATTCATTGTGTGAGTATTATCAAAATATTCATCTTTCTTGGGATGGTGATTTTCCCTATTATTCCTACCTATTTCTATCACCCTTTTTTGCACTGTGCCCAATGCTCTAACCATCTTTTTCCTTTATGTCAGGGTTTTCCTTTTTGGCCAAGCTTCACTTTCTATTTATTCCTACTCGGGCTTTATCAGTGAATGCATATTCTTGTTCTTATTCCTTTGGGTCTGTATTTTTTTCCTTCCATTTTATTTCCTTCCTTATTTCCTTTTGCAACCATGAAGGAAGGGAAAGTTGTTTTCATTGAGCCTGAAACTATTGAACTGGATTCTATTTCCACTGATATGTTCAAATTTAAAAAAGGAATCATTGATTTCTTCAACATGTTATGCGGAGTGGATGGCAATGTTACTAAGGCTTTTGTGACAACTTGGGATAATGGGCTTATCTAAATCCATAGCATCTAGTTCCATATTTCCTTCGAGTTGCTGTGGGACCTGACAGGGCAAGATTTGGACGAAAAAATCATTAGAAGAAATAAGCACAACTAGGAGGTGGAGTTGACACTCTTCGAAAAAACTCACCTATTCACAAGAAGGAACAAGGTCAAAGTTGAAAAGACCCCTGTCCGTAGCTCCCAGAGGTTGAAACATAAATAAATTTCCAAAACCCCCCTTCCACCTTTGTAAAAACTCCAAAGGACAAGTTTAATTCTCTTGACCTATTTGAAAGGTATCTTCACAAGCTGGTTGTGCATGCTACTTCAGGCACCATTGATCATCTTGAAACTGCTCATTTGGCCATTGGAAAGGTGATTTCAACTCTTAAAGAAAATCACCATGCATTAAGCCTCTTCTTTTTCTATGATAATTTTGAGAATGTTTTAGCCCTAACCGGTGTTGAGGTATCCTTAGATACCAAAACTGACGTCAAATATGCTGCCAACAATGAATATGTTATGGAGAATGCTAAGGATACTTGCACTGCTATTCCTAAGGATAGTTCTAAAGATATTTATAAAACAAATGCGAAAGTTGTTGGCCTGGAAGGTGCTACTTCGCCCCTCATGCAGATGGACATTCCCATTGACGACTCTGGCTTTTCCTCAGTATCGGGTTCCTCTGAGGCGGAGGATCATCTCCTTTCATGTCCTTTTTTGGTGGAGGATCTTTTCTTTTTGGGCTCCTTCTCCTTCTTGCATGTTGTCTCTCTGTTCCTTTTTGTCAAAGGTTGTTTTTTTTTGCTCTGGCAGAGGATTGTTTCTTATTGGGCTCTATCTTATTTATGTCAGCTCTATTTCTTTTAGCTCCTTTTAGTTTGAGGATGTAATTTTTTTCTCGCTCGTAGGTCTAAGGTTCCTTTCATATGTTCCTCTTTTGTTCCTCTATTGTACAAGGCGTTAGGGAACCTTTCAAATGCCCTATTTTTAATAAAATAAATATTTTATTAAAATAAATATTATGCCTCCTTTTAACTTTGCAATAAGCATCCTCAAGTTTTTATGGAACACCTTTTAAACTAAGCTTCCATATAAAATTAAAATATTATGGAGTCCTTTTGCCTTTAACTTCTGCACTGATTCTCTTGACCTTTGGTGTTATTTGAAGCTTCTTCCTGGATATCAAATGACAACCTTGACAACTTTATTTCTTGAAAAAGTCCTTGATATTAATGATGACTTCATCTGGTGACATCAATGACAACTTTGACTTAGGGACTCAAAATGTCCAACAACTACTAGACCTATTCTTCAAAGGTCTCAATGTCATTAGGGATGAAAGGCTCATCTTCTTGGATTATATATGTACTCACCCTAATTTATTCAAGAGTATTTTATGGATCTGACTCCTTTCTTTTGGAAGACCACTCATCTATCTAGTCACCCAAGGTTAGATTATGAACCTCATCACTTGTAGATCAAAATTTGACCAACTTCCTACTATAAATAATTCCTATCCTGCCTCATATTTCTTTGGTGGCATGTGGTCCACATGGTGTATGTGAGGCAACTTGGATGAAATTTTTACCTAGTTTCATAATATGTTCTTAAAAATGTGTGGGTCCAATCTAGGGATAGGTAACCCCAAATCTTGATCATAAATTCCTGGGAGAGACAAATGCCAAAGAAGGTATATAGTCCAATGATTGGTATTTCTTATGTGATAGTCATAGTTGGATAGGCATGGAGAGCAAGAGAAAGATCTTTTAAGATACCAATGACTAGCACCAGGGTGTCATCTAATTGCATGGTCCTTTATTTGCTTGGTTCATAGGAAAGTCCCAAGGCATAGACCACTCGCTTGGGCATGATTATAGTGCTTAATATAGAATCCACAAGGTAGTTGTGGATCAACTTGTCCCTACATATGAGTATTAAATAGAAATGCAAGGATTTTGTTTTATTAGGACTAGGACTAGATATTTGTAGGACTATGGACATATTTTTTCCTTTGATGAGTTTTTTCTTTTCCAACATCTTTTTTAATTTTCTTTTATAGGGTAAGAACATCCCAGAGTAACACATGCACAGTGGATTTCTATAAATTCTCAACCACATTGAATGTTTCCAATGGAAGAGCTCTTGGTACACTTCCTGGGATCCATTAGGATCTTGGAATTTTAGCTATAGGAGAGGATGCTCTTGTTGATTTTGGTATTGGTTTCCTTGGTTTTGTCAGATTGGCTTCTTGGGGCTATCTAGATTTGAAGTCATTGACTCTTAGTGTAGTAATTGTAGTTACTTTATTTGCTTCCTAGTTCTCTTCTATAACCCTTCTCTTTCCCCTAGTGAGAACATCATATTATACCTAAGGCTAGTTATCCAATAAGGTATTGGCTCTTCCAATGGAAACATACACTTTGTCTTCATCCCATGTTACCAATGCCTATTTTTGTGGCTCAATACCAAACTTGAGTTGACCTTCAAGGGTAAGGTTCATCGCACTAGTTGTATAGTTGGATTTGGGTAGGGAAATTGATGCATGGGACATGTGGCTTGCTAGAGTTCCTTATGACCATAATAATAGAGGTCAAGGTAATAATACTACTGGTCATATGGGTAATATACATAATTATTTTGGATTGGTACTATATCCTTTACCATGTTTAAGGGAATTTGTTGCATGGGAACCAATATAGACACTATTTTATTTCTAAGAACTTAGGGTTGACTAGAATTTATATTTAGTTGGGGTGGATACCTTTGATATTCATTTGGAGGAGACGTGTACCCTTGGTTACTAAGTTAGAAAGAGGGCCTAGGATAGTTCTTGTAGCTATACCTATAGAAATTTTGTTTCCACCTTAGTAGCACCATTTTGTTGGTCAGGGTCTTTATAATATTCATCCAATGGTTAATTTCAAGGGATTGGGATGTCATGGAAGGCTAACATGTGCGAGGGAGGTTGGTTTGTATTAGAACATTGTTAAAGACTAGGGCTTGTTGAAAGGTGGTAGGTTTCATAGATGAAGGTGGTTGATAAGGCAGATTGATGTTAGGAAACAAAGGCATGGGGGACTGGGAGCTAATCTCCTTATCTAAATGAGATATACTTTGGCTTGGATGACAATCCCATAGGATTCTAGTAGAGTGTTCCCTCATTTGTACTTTATCATCATGGCTATTTCTAAATAAAAAAACCTTCAAATAATAGATTAAGGATATACCTGGTGGGGGTCATATCTTTTTAGGAATTTTGTGTCAAGTTTTAAGAAATATAGCATTAAAATTATCCATATCCTCCATAAGGGCCCTTTTTATAGTTAATAGTTTATCTAGGAGGGATAATCCATATACCTTTTAATTGAATCTATCTACAAGTAGATTGGAATGCTGGTCCTAGTCGAAGATGGAATGTAGGGTTAGTGATATATACCACTCTTGTGAATTCCCCTTGAAAGAGGCTACCAATAGCCTTAGCATAACATTTTATTGGTCAATATTATATAGGGTACAAATTCTAACCATACATTAGAGGTGCTCAGTAGGGGTTACCACGTATTCTATGATGAAGTATAGAAAAGAATTCATCATTGTGATTGGGATATCATCCCATGTGGTAGGCAAAGTTGGTGGCTATAATGAGCATTTAACATTCCACATTGATAGCATTTTTTATTTTGGTTTAGTGCTACATCTATATTTTATTATCAGCCTCTCCTTCTATGACCATGGTTTAGTGATGGAAACAATGACTAAGGGTTTTCCCTTATGTTAAACCTTGTGATAGGTCTTGAGTTCATAAATCACTAGGTTTACCTAAAAATTAGTAGAGTTACCACATTATGAGTTCCTTAATTAGTGGAGTCACTAGGTAAAATTTATAAATACTTTAACAAAACAATAACTTAGACTTTCATCAAGTTCTCAGTATTTATGTGTTTGGTCCCACTAGGCATGCTAGTTAAGTATTGAAAATTAGATATACTCCAGTCTATACTTTGGTATGGTGACCACCCATTGTAATTGTTAGGTGTGTTCTATGCTTGTGCCTCACATAGAACATATAATTTTATAAGTCTTAGGAGCATGGGATATGACTCTAAGGACAATCTTTGGGGTTTTACCAAGTCTAACTCCTTGTATAGGTGTCTTCTTAGCACACTTCTTCCTAAGCTAGCCTATTCTACTAGGTGTTGTATGGGAAAAGGGTTAGGAGGGAAAATAGTAAAGAAAGTAATAAAACCTATCTAGCCTAAACTAAGGGGTGGTCATGCACCAAGAAATATAAACTTCCTCCATGTAGAAATGGGATTAGTGAACACATGAGCCACCCAAACCAAGAAAATGAACGCATATCATTACAACATATACATTTCATCTTATGAAATTTACACAAGGGCCAGATACTAGTCATGATGTCCCCATGCAAATTTACATACAGACAAAGAATAGGATAAAAATAAAATAACCACACATATTATGTCTCTATGTAAACTAGAACATACATAAGATACAATGAAAGGGCCTGAAGGGGCCTATACAAAGAATGACTCAAGGCTCAAGTCCAAATCACTAAATAAGAGAAAATGAGAAAAGAAAACTAACTGGGCTAGATACTACGCACGAGAAACTAGCATTATCGTTTTTCCTTCAATAATACAAAATTAAGCTAATTATACAACCTCGATCAAAATTCAAAATTTGAACCTTTCCCCAAACAAGTGTCAGGGGGAACTTTAGATTTATCCTTGGTTTTTGTGCCCAAGGTGTGGTGTTGGTAGGCTTATATTTGATGGATGGTCCAATCATCATTAACATCACATAGATTAGATTATATCTTTTGACCATGGATTTAATGAGCTTATCTTATCCTAGAAATTTATACCCTAGTGATGTTGGTGATGTTTGCCTTTATATAATAATGGAGGCCTTTCATCAATTTTAAAATCAACTTAGGTTGTGTGGGCCTTACTATAAAATTAGGTTAGCGCTTTCCCCACCTTGTCCTATCCTAGGCTTTTGATAATCAAAATTTTGTGCCCAATGTGATGTTCAAAGGACCATTTATCTTTTGGTTTTATCTTATTGGCCTAGTCACCAAGTTTGAGTGGTGGCTCTTGGCATGAGATACCTTTCAATTATTTAGTTGCTACAGTGTCTAGTTGTCCTGGTCTTGGCTTTCTTATAGAATTTTGGTTTGAGTGTGAATTCATTGCTAAATCATACATGTAATAAAAAATAACTACACCACCCTTTTATCCTTTTATAGTTTTACCCCTTTATGGTATGAAACTAAATAGTGTGGAAGGAGGAATCATTTTTATATTGAATCGCTTTTTGATTGTAAGGTAGAAAAACCCACAATAGACTTAATTAATATATTTGTTCGATGATGCCTTATTATCATATTTGGATTGCATTTAAATACCTAGTCTAATAGTTGTAAGAGTGAAGGGTTGTGACCCTAGAATATAATTAATAAATAATATAAGTATTAGGACATGTTAGGAGGGTCCTAACATGCCACCCCCCTTAAAGGAGCTTTGTCCTCAAAGCTGGAAATTTGGAAATTGCTGCTGGATATCTTGAAAATTTTCCCACATTGCGTCTTCTAAAGGTAGACCTTTCCAATGGATTAAAACTTCCGTGATATCATGAGTATGAAGGTGACGTGAGTGACAATCCAAGATAGCTTCTGGCTCGACTAGGAGTGCTCCATTATCGGAGAATTTAGGGAGAGTGGTTTGTGTCATGATATGGGCTCCAACTACGAGCTTAAGGCAAGATACATGAAATACGGGGTGAAGTTTGGAAGAGGGAGGAAGCTCTAGTTTATAAGAAACGGTCCCAATACATTGGAGAACTTTATACGACCCGTAAAATTTGGGTGCTAACTTCTAAGAACCTTTTTGTTTAAGAGAGGATTGACGGTAAGGTTGGAGACGTAATAAAACCGTATCACCCTCATGGAAACTATGTTTGCTTCTATGTTGATCGGCTTGCTGATTCATGCGATGTTGGGCGATGTGTAGGTTCTCTTTTAGGATTCGTAGTATGTCATCTCTATTAGCAAGTTCTATTTCCACCACATGGACTTTTGTAGTCCTTGGAATATAGGAAGTGAGGTATGGTGGTGTTTGACCATATAGTGCTTCATAAGGAGTCATTTTGATGGACATATGGTATGAAGTGTTATACCACCATTTCTCTAGTGAAATCCACTTTACCCAATGGAGTGGTTGAGTAGAAACAAAACATCGAAGGTATGTTTCCAAGCATTTATTTACAACTTCTGTTTGGCCATCGGTTTGAGGATGGTAAGTGGAGCTCATACGAAGTTGAGTACCTTGTAATTTGAACAATTCCTTCCAAAATGTGATAGTGAAAGTTAGGTCATGGTCACTAAAAATTTTGGAGGGCATACCATGTAATTTAAATATGTTATCTAGGAAGATGTGGGCTATAGTGCTAGTGGTATAAGGATGAGCCATGGAGCAAAAATGGGCATATTTAGATAAACGATCAACGACTACGAAAATGGTTGTTTTTCCTCCTGATTTTGGTAATCCTTCAATAAAGTCCATAGAAATATCTGCCCATGTTTTGGTGGGTATAGGAAGAGTTTGAAGTAATCCTGGAATAGCGGAGGTCTCCCCCTTTTGTCTTTGGCAAACTTCACATTCTTTTACAAATTTTTTGATGTAATTTTTCATTCCTACCCAATAGGAGGTAGTGGCTCTTTTATAGGTTTTTAAGAACCCTGAGTGGCCTGCAATAGGTGAGGTATGTAACTCATGAAGAATTTTTTCATGATAATTTGAATTGGGGGTGAGGACCATCCTCCCTTTGTATCTTAATATATTGTCCTTCCAAGTGTATGGAGGTTTGCTACTAGGATTATGTTGAATTTGTTGAATTAAGGTGTGGATAGTAGGATCATTTATCCATTCTTCATGCACCTCATCTACCCATTTAGGAATAAGGGAGGAAAGAGCATGGACTTGAGGCATATATTCAAATTTTCTAGAAAGTGCATCGGCTACCATGTTGTCCTTTCCCTTTTTATATGTAATTTCATAATCATAGCCAAGAAGTTTAGTAACCCATTTTTTTTGTTCCGAGGTATTAGTCCTTTGTTCCAAAAAATACTTCAAGCTATGATGGTCAGTGCGTATAATGAAATGTTGGCCAATAAGGTAATGCTTCCAATGTTGAATAGCATGGACAATCGCCAACATCTCTTTTTCATACGTAGAGCGAGCTAAATTTTTAGGAGAAAATGCTTTACTTATAAAAGCTAGAGGCCTTTCATATTGCATGAGTACGACTCCCATTCCTATTCCTGAAGCGTCACTTTCAATTACGAATGGTTTAGAAAAGTTGGGCATGGCTAGAACAGGGGTGGTACACATTGTAGTCTTCAAGGTGATAAAGGCCTCATCCACTTTAGACGACCATTTGAAAGTATTTTTCTTAAGTAATGTTGTTAGAGGAGCAATGATTTTACCATAATTTTGGACAAATTTTCTATAATATCCCGTTAGTCCAAGAAACCCACGTAGAGCTTTTAAGGTTTTTGGAATAGGCCAATTTTTCACCTCCTAGATTTTGGAAGGATCTACCATAACTCCTTCCTTTGAGGCAATATGCCCTAAGTATTCAATTTCTTGTTTTCCAAAGGAACACTTTGATATTTTTGCATAAAGTTGATTTTCCTTCAAGATTTGGAACGCTTGTCTAACATGGTCCAAATGTTCTTCCCATGTTTTGCTATAAATCAAAATGTCATCAAATAAAACTAATATAAATTTACAAAGAAAAGGGTGAAATACCTTATTCATTAGACTTTGAAAGGTAGAAGGAGCGTTGGTCAGGACAAATGGCATCACCAAGAATTCGTAGTGCCCTTCATGAGTGCGAAAGGTCATCTTAGGAATATCCTTTTCATTGACTCGTATTTTGTGGTAGCCTGACCGTAAGTCTAACTTGGAAAAATAAGCTGCCCCGTGGAGTTCATCTAATAGCTCGTCTATGACCGAAATAGGAAATTTATCTTTGATGGTCATTTTATTAAGCGCTCGAAAATCGACACATAAATGCCATGAGCCATCCTTTTTTCTAACTAAAATAATTGGTGTTGGTCTGACTTTTATACACACCCCGTGAAGAATGAGCATGAAACTCTGATAACACTTATAAGGGATAAATCCCACTCACTTTAGGATCTGGCTGGTTATCCAAGGTGTGAGTTACAGAGTTGGGTCGAATGTCTATTCACTCTTTTTCTGCTTCGGAATAGTTTTCAATATGGACTGTCTGTTACCTTACAATGGGTTCTGAACTTGTTCAATAATGTTTTTGGAAGTTGTTACTTGTGGACAATCGGATTTAAAATCAGTTCTTTGATCTAGCTCTTATGGGTCAATAGATTTAAATAAAAGACAAATTTAAAAGAAAATAAAAATGGATCATTTCACGGTAAAACAGAGAGGGTAGGGTAAGGCAGAAAGAGAAGTCTATCAAACTTAGTTGTAAAAACAAAACTACCAATTTTATTTATACTATCAGCTTCACAATAGAACAAATCAAAGAAGAAGGTGTCCAGCTTTCTAAGATCACCTTCTACTAAGAGCATAAGACAGAGATAGAACAGATCTGAAAGAAAATCATAAACAAAAGGGAAGTCGATTAAAATTGGTATCATTCACCAGCAGCATAGCTCACACAGTGAGGACAGAGCAATTAGAACAGACTTGAACCTTAAATCTGTGGTTTTCCCTAGCATACAATAGAACAAATGAAGCCCAACAACATATTTAATCTTGATATCACGGATTTACAGCATATATTTAATAAACTTTAATGAAACGGATAACAAAAGAAGATGAACTTATCACAATCTGAAAGAGATTAGGCTCCTGGCCATGCTATCACAGAAAACAAAAGTCACATCCACTCCAAGTCCAGAATAAAGCATTTAACAAGATTTGCAAGAAATTGCTTCAATAGCCTTTTTTCTAAGTTTTCGCCTCCTGCGATTACATTTAGAAGAAGTATTTATAGACTCAGGACAGACCCTGATATTTTCAAAAATATCTTCTTCTCAAACCCTAAATCTTATCACCTTAAACCCTACTACCCGGGTTTTACAATATAAAGCCTTTAAAAATAAAGCTTTGATAAAACTTAACCATTCTGCAAATCCGTGCAGTTACTTGCCATAAATGGAGAAGGCAGAATTCGAATGCCACTTGCATCCACCCGCAACCGTGTGTAAATGTGCTCATTAATTTCCTAGGGGAAATTTGGATGAGTCACCACTTCTCTGACATTTCATCTCCGCAGAGCCATCCCCGAGTTGAAAAACTCTGCACGCCATTACTTCTGCCATAAATTTTCATTAAATGCATCCATCGGCAAATTTCGGTAACCGAGTGTAGATATTTTCATTTTTCGACCAATTCTCGACATACTCCATTAAATGGGCAGTTGCTTAGTCACCGTAAAGTCTCTTTGCGGCCAAATCTGCAAAATCTGGATGAAACAACAATTCTCGACATCTCTCATTTCAATATGACGGTCCTCGATTAATCTGCGCTTAACTTTGTCTTTCTAGCCATTTCTCCCGTTATCATGCAAGTGCCAGATGGCCTCCTTGCAAAAAAAACAAAAAAAAAAATACTTATTATTATTATATCATAAACCTTAAAGTTCATTTATAATCATTAAATCACCCGCTAAAGTTCATTACATGTTGGCCTGCTTCGTGTTGACACGTGTCACAAAAATCGTGACACGTGTCCATTTCCAACTGTCTTTCCATTTTTGGCCTCTTTCCTGCCATGGCCGCGAAAATGCGACATGTCGCGATTTCATGACATGTCACGAAATCGTGACCCGTTTCTCGCCTCGGGTGCTTCTTTTCGTTACTATCACGAAAACGTGACATGTCACGATTTCGTGACATGTCGCGAAATCGCGACCTATTTCCGCCCTGGCACATTTCGCTTTGTGCACGAAACGTGACATGTCACGATTTCGTGACATGTCACGAAATCGCGCCCTTTTCTGGCTCTTGGCAACTTCCCGCCCCCATGGCCGCGAAACCACGACATGTCACGATTTCATGACATGTCATGAAATCGCGACCTCTTTCTGCATTTGGTTCTTTCTGCCCACCAAGCCGAGCCTTAGCTTTCTTAAAATGTGTCGCGATTTCGTGACGTTTGGCGCCCTTTGCACTTTGCGCTCCTTTTGACTGAGTCTCTTTGTTTCCCCTTTGGCTGCCCTTGGTTTGTCTTTGAACTCCCCATCGTGTCGCGATTTCGCGACACGGTGGCGCCTTACCTTGCCATCTCTCCACCATGTCGCGAAATCGTGACATGGTGGCGCCTTACCTTGCCATCTTTGATTTGTGTCACGATTTCGCGACGTCGCGATTTTGTGACACTTTCCTGACTTGCACTCTGGCTCTTCTTTGTTTCCATTGTTGACCTTCTTACTGCCTTAGGCTCCCTTTGGTGGCTCTCTCTTGTCATGATTTTGTGACGTCCCAAAGACATCGCGATTTCGCTACACTTTTCGGACTTATGCCTTTTCTCTCCAATGTGTCATGATTTCGCTACACTTTTATGCCTTGGTTATTTTTTCGCTCTGGCAGCCGCGAAACTGCGACACGTTGCAATTTCGTGACATGTCACGAAATCGCGACGCTTTCTGTGCTTGCTCTCCTTTTGCCTCCTGCTGCACAAAAATGCGACATGTCACGATTTCATGACATGTCGCGAAATCGCGCCCTTGACTGCCCCTTGGTTCCTTTTTGCCTCCTGCTGTCACGAAAATGTGACATGTCACGATTTCGTGACATGTCGCAAAATCGCTACGTTCCGTACGCACTTGCTCTCTCTCTCCAGACCCGTCGCGATTTCGCGACATTTCCAAAAATGGAAAGTGTCGCGATATCGCGACATTTCCAAAAATGGAAGTGTCATGATTTCGCTACGTTTTCAGGACTTAGCCGATTTTTCTAAAACCCGTCGCGATTTCGTGACATTTCCAAAAATGGAAAGTGTCACGATTTCATGACTTTTTCGAAAATGGAAAGTTTTGGCCTCTAATGAATTTATCTGTCTGTATTCTGCATTTTTTTCATATCATTGAAAGATTTTCTTTATTCATGAATGATTCTAACATGTGAAAAATGAATTCTGAAGTAAATCAAAGCCAGATGCAAATAAATGCACAACTTGAAAAAGGAGGCAAGCAAATTTGGAATTTAAAACCTGGAAAACTCAAGAGGGTCCTTACTGCAAAATGAAAGCTCAATATTTTCAAAGGATGGAAATTCATTTTTCAGTGGGGGTGTGTTGCTTCTCAACAAATGGCGATATCTGCGGGTAAAATAGTAGCATTATTTTAGAACCCAGGACTCTAGTTTCAAAACAACATAGACCATGTATCATGCCTTGCCACATATATTCTTCAAAACAATTTAACTACTAGCTGATAGTTGTCAAAATTTCCCAAGGACATACTAGGTTGAATCATTTAAGGAAGATTTCTGATGTGCAATTACAAGCGTATAAAACTTTCTTCAAGAATGACTGGGCCTTCGAATGTTGAACTCTGGATTGATCAGCTTTTCTAGATTGTAAAAGGGGAAACCGAGTAGAGCTCTGTTTACTAGTTTAGCCTTTTACAACCTCGACAGAGTTACCCTTTAGATTTACACGACCCAGATTCACAACTGTAAGGTAGAATCTACAACTTGGTAGAAGAAAAACATCTTTTGAAGTCTTGGCTGCCTCTTTCATTACATAACTTTTTCCTTCTCTTTTTTTTTTTCTTTTTTTTTTATATATATAGGAAATAACAGAGTGCCAATTCTATGTTGTCTTGCTCAACTTTCACCTTCTCTCTCTCTTCTTTGAAATATACCGAAGTCTGAAAAGCCTTTAAAAAATAAACAACAATTTTTCTTTTAATATTTCATCAATCTGGAACTGCTTTAGCCTGGGTACTGATAGCCTCTATGGATACTCAAATAATTTCACGAATCATAGTCCCCTCTTATGACCAACTTTTCTTGGATTCCCCAAGAGTTCCTCCAGCCAAACAGTATAGCAGTTTCTTTATAATTAAAATAACTGTGGCAAGCAAGGCACAAAATCCAATCATCTTTCTACTGTTGTTCTAACTAAAAAAATAGTTCCACTGCTCAGTTTAAGCAGACTATCTCTCAATTAGAATAATGAACACTGGATTTTGAACTCAGAATAAAACAATTTTTAGAAGGCTGACTTTTTCATTGATGCTCAGGCAAAACTTAAAGAACAGAATTTTAAAATAAAATAAACTGCACAGACCTCAAGGATAAACACAGACCTCAAAAATAAAATAAAATGTACAGACTTTAAAATAAAATAAACTAAAACTGCACAGACTTTAAAATAAAATAAAACAAAAGCTCATTTACAATGTATACACATGTTACAACTTCTTTGTGACTCATTCAAACGATATATTGGATGGAACAGTCGAGAAATAATGCTTTAAGTATTGACCATTAACAGGGAGGTCCAGAAAATTACCATCAAGGTCCTGTAAACGAAATGCGTTATTACCCAAAATCTCAGCAATCTGGTATGGCCCTATCCACAGCGGCTGCAACTTTGTATGCTTACCCTTCTTTTCATGGGCCTTGTCCCATAGAAGCACCAGGTCTACAAGTCTGAAAGCTTTGACTCTGGCTCTTTTGTCAAACCAGCGCTTGACGGTTTCTTGGTGCCGACTGAAATGTTCCAGGGCTTGGAGTCTTTCATCCTACAAATTAGTTAGATCCAAAACACGGGCCTCTGCATCTGCTTGATCCTCAAAATAGTCTAAGACAAATTGATAAGTAGGTAATTTCAGAGAGATGGGAACAATGGGCTGAGTACCATACAACAAAGCAAATGGGGAAGTTTTAAGAGCCACTTTATATTTTATCCGGTCAGCCCAAAGTGCATATTTCAATAATGTATGCCATTGCCTGGGTTTGTCTGTTGTAGATTTCTTAATGGCATTCATTAAATTCTTATTCGTGGACTCAGCCAGTCCATTGCCTTGGGGATAATAGTTGGATGAAAATCTGATAACTATCCCCATCTGGTATGCCCATTCTGCAAACTCCAATGATTGGAAGTCTGGTCCATTATCACACACCAAATTCAGAGGAACCCCAAACCTGGTTATGACATTTGACTCTAGAAATTCGATCACTTCATGAGTCGTACTTCTTATGGTGGCTATCGCTTCGACCCATCTTGTGCAGTAATCGCTAGTCGTTAGAACATACTTATGCCCTCGTCGAAGAATTTGGATTAATCACTCCCACAAAATCAAGTCCCCATTGCATAAAAGGTTTATTTATTACAACAGGCTGCAATGGTAGAGCCCGATTGGCCTCTTTGGCTGCAAAATTTTGGCACTGATGGCAAGTTCTCACATGCTGATGGGCATATTTAAATAACGTAGGCCAATAATAGCCTGCTCTCAATATTTTGTGCGTAGTAGCAGATCCTGAGGAATGCCCTGCCCCTAACTTTTCATGAAAACTGGACATCACTTCATTGACTTCACTCTGAGAAATGCATCTTAAGAAAATGCCAGCATAATTTTCTCTGTACAAATTACCTCCTTTGAGGAGATAATGAGCAGCTTTCAGTTTTAGTGCTCTCCTTTGGGTTCTATTCAAGTGAGATGGGCAAATTCCAAATTGCAGCAGATGAATAATATCTCCATACCAGTCATCAGATTCAGAATTTAACTGATTAACTTCTTCCCATACAGGTATTTCGGCAATGTGTCGGGACAAACCAAGTCCTCTGATCAATTTTGTAGGCCGAATTTCTAAGTCATATTCTTGCAGCCTTGTAACCCAATTACCCCTTAGTTCACCCAATTCGTCCTGACTTAAAAGGTATTTAACAGCTGGGTCCGAAACTATAGCATGAACTCTGCTTCTTAGTATGTAGTGCCTGAACTGCTTAACTGCTCTCACCAAGGCATAAGCTTGTTTGTCTAAACGAGAATATTTCAGCTCAGCCCCCTTTAAATTGGTACTCTTGAAAGCAATTGGATGCTCCCCCGTTTCTCTCCATTGGGTCAGAACTACAGCAAGTGTGTGTTCAGAAGAAAAGGTGTACAGATAAAAATCTGCACTAAAATCTGGGCTCACCAGAACTGGTGCTTGCTTGATGGCAGTCTTGATTTCTTGGAACGCTGTTTTAGCCTCTGTTGTCCAGACAATCTGAGCAGTTTCCTTTAGCATGTCATTCAGTGGCTTGACTATCTCTGCAAAACCGGAGATGAACTTCCTAAAAAAGTTAATTTTTCCAAAGAAGGACCTCAACTCTTTCTTGGAGTTGGGAAATGGTATGCCGGATATGGCTTCAACTCTGTCCGGATCCATGGAAATGCCATCTTTTGTGATCAAGTGCCCAAGGAGCTTTCCTTCCGTTACACCAAAAATGCACTTCTTCGGATTCAAAGAAATGCCGAACTCCCTGCATTTGTTGAACATAGACTCCAAGTGTTTTACATGGTCAAACCGAGATTTAGAGAAGACTGTTAAATCATCCATGTAAACAACAATGCATTTACCCATAAGGCCTTTGAAGGCATGATCCATTGCCCGTTGAAACGTAGCTCCGACATTTATTAATCCAAATGGCATCCTCTTGTAAGCAAAAGTTCCCCACTTAGTTGTGAAAGCAGTTTTCATCCTGTCTTCCCTGTCAACCAATATCTGATTATACCCTGAGAAACCGTCCAGGAAAGACATCATTTCCGAACCATTGACAATCTGCAGCACTTCATCCATAGAAGGCAGAGGATAATTATCTTTCTCAGATGCCTTGTTCAAATTTCTAAAATCCACACACAGGCGGATCTCTCCATTTTTCTTTCTGACTGGCACCAAATTGGCCACCCAAGTAGAATGCCTAACGGGAAAAATTATGGCGGCACTCAATAATTTTTCTACCTCCTTCTGGATGAGGGGCTCTAGCAGAGCGTTGACATGCCTCTGTTTTTGTCGGAAAGGTTTACAAAATTCTTTTAAAGGTATAATATGAGTGTAAACTTTCGGATCAAATACCTTTAAGTCTTTGTAAGACCAGGCCATAACATCCTTGGACCTGTGAAGAAAATCAATCATACTTCTTTTTATTTCTGGATCACAATTTTTAGCCAACTTGATGTTCCTGGGATCTTCTTCAGTCCCCACATTCAGGTTCTCAGTCTCATTGTCTGTTGCACCCATAGAATCCTCAGAATTCACCTTTTGCCTGATTTGGTCAACATCAAAGAGCCGCTCCAGTTCCACCATCCCTTTTGGAATTCTATTATCTTTCAACCTTATTATTCCCCTGTCATCGTCTAACTGCTCCAGCAGAGTATCCCTTTGTCCATCATCGATTATAGCATTTTCAAATGTGTTAGTACTCTGCAAAAAGTTTATAATCTGTTGATCATCAGAGAAAACCTGAAAATTATCTATATTATTTGGGATTGAAGGACAAGGGACTAACTCAATTGAAAACTTGTTCCATTTAAATTCTTCCAGTGGTTTTAAACTTGCGGCTGAAGAAGCCAAGACATCTGCACGTGAATTCTGCTCTCTGGGTATGTGTGTCAGATTAAATGCATCAAAATCTTCTACAAGATCCCAAGCCCGGTGTTTGTATCCTTTTAAATAAGATGCTTTACACTAGAATTTACCTTTAACTTGATTAGCCACCAATTTTGAATCCGTAAAAACTCGGATATTTCTTACACTTCTGTCCAAAGCAAATTTCAAACCTAATACCAGTGCTTCGTATTCCGCTAAATTATTTGTACAAGGGAACTGTAGGCGATAAGACATAAAATATGTCTGACTTTCAGGCCCTTTAAGGACTGCCCTATACTGGAACCCTGTTTAGATTTAGCCCCATCCACATGAAGCGTCCAGACTTCATTACTATGAACAGGATGAGCTTTACTAAACTTCTCATTTTGTCCCGTTGTTAAATTGTAAACTCCAATATCTACCTCAGCAATATTTACAGTCTCATTTTCTACATTGTATTCAGTAATCGTATGTTTGTATCTAGGTTCTCTTTCAACCCGTAATTGATTTGCCACTCCCTTCCACGGCAACCACATGTGTGAAAAGTCTGTTGCCAAGTATCCATTCAAAGATCTCGACCAATCCCTGCTCAAAAGCATCCCGTACCCCACGGGGATATCCACAACCTGAATTTCAATTCTATGTTGAGCCCCGGGCTCAGATGCTAATTGGATATGAATATTCTGAAGTTCACCTACTACTTTAACCTCTGATTTGTCCAATTGGACAACTCTTCTTTCAGACTTCATTGGGGTCAAACCCAACTCGCTGACAAATGGCCAAAGGCATAACATTAGTCGAAGCACCCGAATCTACCAGGACAATTGTGTAAGTTTTTCCCAAAAATACGAACAATCAGTAAAAAGGGTGGAACCTCAGTTTTCTCTTTATACATGGCTACATTTGCATTTGCCATCTTCTTTCCCTTGTCCAAAGGTTTGGTAGTAGGCCCATAGTATGTTTTAATTAAGTTGTCCCTCTGTTCTGAAATTTGGGCCAACTCATGAAGAGTGATGTTGGCTTTGATATTTTTCATGTCCTCCACTATGTTATATCCCTTATTGAGTGGAGGGACAAAAGCATCTGGTCCTCTCGGATTTCCTCCCTTGGGTGGAGATGGATTATTGCTTGAAGATGGATCTGGGGGAACATTGTGAGAGTTGTCCGGAGGGGTAGATGTAGTGTTGGGCTCCGGATTCCTGTTTCTGAGGTTGTAGTTGTCCCTCCTATATTGTTGAAAAGCCTGCACCTCATCCATAGGCATTTCAACTACATTCTCAGATTCACCCGAGAAAGTGAAAGAATCCAAGACCATAGCTACACTGTGGCTGGATGAACTTGGGCCATCCGTAGTTCTTTGATGTTCAGGAGAAATCAACTCCCCGGATAAAGCTTCAAATGCGTTACAAAATTCCAAACAGTCTAACTCCCCATGCTGAGAAGTAGCATGTATTCTGCACCAGTTAGGCAAATCCAAATCACAAATATTCACATCATGACCTTTACCTTTGTAATCTTTATTAGGTTTGTATGGGGGCCGGTTGAATCTGTTCTCTTGATATGAATACCTGTTTGAGTTCTCCCCAGTAGAAACCTGCCTTTTAAAACTCAAAAAATCATTGGCCAACTTTTGGACTATTTTTGAGACTTCTTCAACTCTTGCATTATCAGCTTCTTTACCTGGGTTCTGTACATTTTCAGCAGGTGTTACAGCCAATGGATTTGCTGATGGTAGAGTCTGACACACTGGCAACATCATCTGATGTGGTATGGGATTGAAAATAGGGGCAGCTTGTGTAACCAAAGGAATTTGCTGAGCATTTAAAGGTTGGGGTCCCAACTGTCTTTCCAGAATCAAAGCTTCTTTGTAAGCCTCTGTTAAATTAGTAACAGTGGGATCTCTTTTCAAGAAGACAGAGGTCATTGGATCTAGAGAATTTCTAAAAATTTCTAATGCCAGGTCTGCATTTGGCACATAATAACCAGTCAGTCTACCATAAGCCTTCTGAAATCTGACATTGTAAGATCTGACAGATTCATTTAATTCTCTTTTAATACCAAAAAACTGTTGATATAATATACTGGGATCTATTACCTCACCAAACTGTGACACAAAAACCTTTTCCAAGTCATTCCAACTGGTAATAGAATCATTAGTGAGATTTAGAAACCAGTCATAAGCTCCCTCCTGGAGAGTGAACGGGAACAATCTGCAAGCAACATCTTCATGTTGTACATTTAACAATTTCAAAGCATTCTTGAATGCAACTAGATGTTCTTCTCGCTGTCCTAGTCCCATCATGCTTGTATCTGGGAAGATATCTCTCAAGATTTCTCGAGGGGTCATGGGCTATACCCAGAATATTTAAGGTAGTGGAACCCAACCAGTTTGCCATTACTACTTGATTGACGGTGATATTCTGAGTTGTAGTTGGAGTAACTACCAATGGTGATAAAACTGTTTCAGACAGAGACTTGGCCCTTCTGAGGCTACTTCTTCTTGGAGTTTCTAATTCAGGCACAAGGAGCTCTCCAGCTCTAGGGTGGGACCTTGTTACCCTGTATGTAGAATCCAACTTTTCACAAGCAACTTATAATCTCACAATCCTTAACAGACTACTGAACTTGGCCTCTTTTTTGGCAATTTTAAATATTGTACAGACAATTTACAATACTGACCGGAGTTCAGTGGGCCCTCCTTCTAGCGCCATTTTTAAATGTTGGTCCGACTTTTATACACACCCTGTGAAGAATGAGCATGAAACTCTGATAACACTTATACGGGATAAATCCCACTCACTTTAGGATCTGGTTGGTTATCCAAGGTGTGAGTTACAGAGTTGGGTCGAATGTCTATTCACTCTTTTTCACTTCTGGAATAGTTTTCAATATGGACTGTCTGTTACCTTACAATGGGTTCTGAACTTGTTCAATAATGTTTTTGGAATTGTTACTTGTGGACAATCGGATTTAAAATCAGTTCTTTGATCTAGCTCTTATGGGTCAGCAGATTTAAATAAAAGACAAATTTAAAAGAAAATAAAAATGGATCATTTCATGGTAAAACAGAGAGGGTAGGGTAAGGCAGAAAGAGAAGTTTATCAAACTTAGTCGTAAAAACAAAACTACCAATTTTATTTATACTATCAACTTCACAATAGAACAAATCAAAGAAGAAGGTGTCCAGCTTTCTAAGATCACCTTCTACTAAGAGCATAAGACAGAGATAGAACAGATCTGAAAGAAAATCATAAACAGAAGGGAAGTCGGTTAAAATTGGTATCATTCACCAGCAGCATAGCTCACACAGTGAGGACAGAGCAATTAGAACAGACTTGAACCTTAAATCTATGGTTTTCCCTAGCATACAATAGAACAACTGAAGCCCAACAACATATTTAATCTTGATATCACGGATTTACAACATATATTTAATAAACTTTAATGAAACGAATAACAAAAGAAGATGAACTTATCACAATCTGAAAGAGATTAGGCTCCTGGCCATGCTATCACAGAAAACAAAAGTCCTATCCACTCCAAATCCAGAATAAAGCATTTAACAAGATTTGCAAGAAATTGCTTCAATAGCCCTTTTTCTAAGTTTTCGCCTCCTGCGATTACATTTAGAAGAAGTATTTATAGACTCAGGAAAGACCCTGATCTTTTCAAAAATATCTTCTTCTCAAACCCTAAATCTTATCACCTTAAACCCTACTACCCGGGTTTTACAAAATAAAGCCTTTAAAAATAGAGCTTTCGATAAAACTTAACCATTCTGCAAATCAGTGCAGTTACTTGCCATAAATGGAGAAGGCAGAATTTGAATGCTACTTGCATCCACCTGCAACTGTGTGTAAATGTCCTCATTAATTCCCTGAGGAAATTTGGATGAGTCACCACTTCTCTGACATTTCATCTCCGCAGAGCCATCCCTGAGTTGAAAATCTCTGCACGCCATTACTTCCGCCATAAATTTTCATTAAATGCATCCATCGGCAAATTTCGATAACCGAGTGTAGATATTTTCATTTTTCGACCAATTCTCGACATACTCCATTAAATGGGCAGCTGCTTAGTCACCGTAAAGTCTCTTTGCGGCCAAATCTGCAAAATCTGGATGAAACAACAATTCTCGGCATCTCTCATTTCAATATGACGGTCCTCGATTAATCTGCGCTTAACTTTGTCTTTCTAGCCATTTCTCCCGTTATCATGCAAGTGCCAGATGGCTTTCTGCAAAAAAAAAAAAAAAATTATTATTTTTATTAAAAAAAATTAAAACAAAAATCATTAAATCACCCGCTAAAGTTCATTACATGTTGGCCTGCTTTGTGTTGACACGTGTCGCAAAAATCGTGACACGTGTCCATTTCCAACTGTATTTTCATTTTGGCCACCTTCCTGCCATGGCCGCGAAAATGCGACATGTCGCGATTTCGCGACATGTCACGAAATCGCGACCTATTTCTGCCCTGGGAGCTTCTTTGCTGTTACTGTCGCAAAAACACGACATGTCACGATTTCATGACATGTCACAAAATCGCTACCTATTTCCGCCCCTAGGCACCTTTCCGCTTTGTAAGCAGCGAAAACGTGACATGTCACGAAATCGCACCCTTTTCTGGCTCTTGGCAACTTCCTGCCCCCATGGCCGCGAAACCGTGACATGTTGTGAAATCGTGACCTCTTTCTACGTTTGGTTCTTTCTGCCCACCAAGCCAAGCCTTAGATTTCTTAAAATGTGTCACGATTTTGCGACGTTTGGTGCCCTTTGCACTTTGCGCTCCTTTTGACTGAGTCTCTTTGTTTCCCCTTTGGCTGCCCTTGGTTTGTCTTTGAACTCCCCACCGTGTCGCGATTTCGCGACGTTGCAAAATTGCGACATCACAATTTTGTGACACAGTGGTGCCTTACCTTGCCATCTCTCCACCATGTCATGAAATCGTGACATGGTGGCGCCTTACCTTGCCATCCTTGATTTGTGTCACGATTTCACGACATCGTGAAATCGCGACGTCACGATTTTGTGACACTTCTCCGACTTGCACTCTGGCTCTTCTTTGTTTCCATTGCTGACCTTCTTGCTGCCTTAGGCTCCCTTTGGTGGCTCTCTCTTGTCGCGATTTCGCGACATCCCGAAGACGTCGCGATTTCGCTACACTTTTCGGACTTGTGCCTTTTCTCTCCAATGTGTCACGATTTCGCTACACTTTTATGCCTTGGTTATTTTTCCACTCTGGCAGTCGCAAAACTATGACACGTCATGATTTTGCCACATGTCACGAAATCGCGACGCTTTCTGCGCTTGCTCTCCTTTTGCCTCCTGCTACGAAAATGCGACATGTCACGATTTCGTGACATGTCGCAAAATCACGCCCTTGACTGCCCCTTGGTTCCTTTTGCCTCCTGCTATTATGAAAATGCGACATGTCGCGATTTCACGACATGTCGCGAAATCACTACGTTCCGTACGCACTTGCTCTCTCTCTCCAGACCCGTCGCGATTTTGCGACATTTCCAAAAATGGAAAGTGTCACGATATCGTGACATTTCCAAAAATGGAAAGTGTCATGATATCGCGACATTTCCAAAAATGGAAGTGTCGCGATTTCGCTACGTTTTCAGGACTTAGCCGATTTTTCTAAAACCCGTCGCGATTTCGCGACATTTCCAAAAATGGAAAGTGTCACGATTTCGTGACTTTTCCGAAAATGGAAAGTTTTGGCCTCTAATGAATTTATCTGTCTGTATTCTGCATTTTTTTCATATCAGTGAAAGATTTTCTTTATTCATGAATGATTCTAACATGTGAAAAATGAATTCTGAAGTAAATCAAAGCCAGATGCAAATAAATGCACAACTTGAAAAAGGAGGCAAGCAAATTTGGAATTTAAAACCTGGAAAACTCAAGAGGGTCCTTACTGCAAAATGAAAGCTCAATATTTTCAAATGATGGAAATTCATTTTCCAGTGGGGGTGTGTTGCTTCTCAACAATTGGAGAGGAGTAAGGGCTTTTGCTAGGTCTAATGACTCCTGCCTTAAGAAGCTCTTGTACTAATTTTTCTATTTCGGTCTTTTAGAGGTATGGATAATGATAAGGTCTAATATTAGGAGGTTGATGCCTTGGAAATAGTGGAATAGTGTGATCGTGACTTCATTGTGGAGGTAGTCCTTTTGGGTCATTGAATACCGCCTTATGGTGGTCTAAAATATTTTGTAACTCTGGTGTCTCATCTTCTTTGTGACTAGGTTGAATTGAAAATAATTGGGTGACCATTCCTTTGTTTCCTTTTCGGATAATTTTCTCCATTCTATGTGAGTCGACGATTTGGGAAGGTCCCGATTTTAGGCCTTGGATAATATAGGTTTGGTTCTTTGCTGTGAATTTCATCCATAGTTCATCAAATTCCCATTGGACTATGCCCAAGGTTCGTAACCATTGTATGCCTAGTACAATGTCACACCCACCTAGGGGTAGGACGTACATGTCACCTTTCATGTTATAAACCCCCATAGTTAGTTTTATATTTCTACATTTTCCTTTGCATGCAATTTTTCCATCATTTCCAATCATCACTTCAAAGTTATTACAAGGGTATATAAAACAATTTGCTTGTTTAGCCACCTTTGGATTGATAAAATTATGCGTGCTACCAGAATATAGGAGCATGGTAAGTTTTTGTTTCTTAAAATACCCTTTTACTCGCATTGTTTGAGGGGCATAAAATCCAGCAAGGGCATTGAAGGAAACCTTTTGTGCATTTTCTTCGTCACTTTCAAGTGTGTTGGATAATACCTCTTCTTCGAGTTCAGGTTCCTCTTCAGTAGAATCCCTTCCTCTGTGGCATCTAGAATATATAATTTCTGTGAGGCACATTTATGATTTCTATCAAATTTCTCATCGTAATGGTAGCAAAGACCCTTAGCTTGTCTTTCCTTCATTTCCTCAAAACTCAGACGCTTAATTGGTAGAGCGGGGTTAATTTTAGGGGTTGTGTAGGGGTTTTGGGTTCATCCATTTTGCATTGTTTTGGGGTTGGTATAAGCGTTTGATGGTTTCCCCCAAGTTGGTTTTGTGAACCGATTCCATGCCTTGATTTTGTCTTCCACTAATTTTGCCAAGATGATGGTCTCTAACATGTTTGTAGGGTTATACATTTGCACCTCTATTCGAATTTCTTCTTTTAATCCATTGACAAAACATTCTTGAAAGAAGGTAGCGTCTAATCCGGATGTTCGATTAGCTAGCCTTTCAAATTCTGCTTGGTATTCGCTTACTGAAGTGGTTTGGAATAATTTAGTGAGGGCCCCTGTAAAGCTTTGAAACTTGCTAGGACCGAATCGCACTAATAGATTCTGTGTAAAGGTTGACCACATCGGAGTGCCGTTAGTTTTCTCGAACCATTGGTACCATTGGATGGCATCATTTTCCAAGTGGAAGGAGGCAATAAGCACTTTTTGCATTTTCAGAATTTGATTTAGTGCAAAATATCGCTCTGCTTGATAGATCCAATTTGTAGGGTGTCCTTCAAAATTTGGGAAGTCTAATTTGGTCGTCCATGGTAGAATGGAATTTTGTGGACCTCCTAACATTTCTTGGTTTGATGACCCATTGTTGGTTGAATTTGCATGTGTTGTTGCCTGATTTTGACTGATGGCATCAAGTTTAACATCCATTGCAAATATTTTCTCGAAGAGTTCTCTTGTGTTACGGGTATTCTCCTCTCTTTCCTGTTGAAATTCTTCAGTGAGCCTTTTGTGTTTCTCATGAATGGAATCTAGTGATCATCGTCCTTCAGCCATTGTGGTTGGTGTAGGTAACGATCAATATGACTTGGTACAGATGAGCAAAAAAAAATTGTTTAACAACTTTATAAGTTGTTTTAGCAAATTTTACAAAATTTGTCAAAAATTTTGTGGGCAATGCCCTATCAACTTTTTGAATTTGTTGCTCTCTGTTATTTAAGAGGTAGCTTGTAGATGTGTCAGGGTCGAGAGCACGCGGCGGTCGATAGGGCAGCAGGCGAAAGGCGGAAGGCAGACTGACAGGGCTACAGGCGAGAAGGTAGACTGGTAGGGCGGCAGGCGGGAAAAATTTTTAATGGTGATTTTTCTCCTTGATCTAGTTCTGATCCAGATGGTATGAAACTAAATAGTGTGGAAGGAGGAATCGTTTTTATATTGAATAGCTTTTTGATTGTAAGGTAGAAAAACCCACAATAGTCTTAATTAATATATTTGTTCGATGATGCCTTATTATCATATTTGGATTGCATTTAAATACCTAGTCTAATAATTGTAAGAGTGAGGGGTTGTGACACTAGAATATAATTAATAAATAATATAAGTATTAGGACATGTTAGAAGGGTCCTAACACTTTATAACCTTTTAAATCCTTTAGAGACCTTTTTACCCTTAACACCTTTTTTTTCACCCTTTTCATCCTTGAAATATATCTTTTTATCATTGCTCCCATGTGGATCGAAGCCAAAACAAATTTTCTTGGTCCAACTTGGTTTTTCCTTTGAATCTCTAAGGGGCATAATGAGGTCATGACTGAATTTAATACATTTAATTAAACATTACTCTTTTTATTATTATCATAACTTTGACCTTATGTAAACAATATCCTTACTCTTGCCACAAAATTAGAGAATTTGTGATGGTTTTTTATATGTTTATTTTGTAATAAATACATCAAAAAGATGGAAATATAGACACCCAATTTTGTACACTAATTAATCATTAAAAGGGCCATTTCCCTTGATAACTAGTTTTGTAAAAAAATCAAGTTAGTCCAATTGTGACATGCCCAAATTTGGGAAAAGCAAGATACATCATCTTTGGAGCTTATAAAATCCTTAAAAAACTTCATAAAGTTTCATAAAAGTAACACCATTAAAAAAATGTCAAAAATATATTTCCAATGAGTATAAACATGTCTATACTTGCATAAGGATTGATACCTCAAAATGAACTAAAATTAGAATCACCATAACCTTGTAAGAGAACTATGGAACTTTTGCATGGTGTTTCTATTATCCTATAGTATTTTTGCTAGTCAAGTGTCATTCTGCTTACCTTCCAACTATTAAGGAGTAGTAGTTCAATGAGAAAAAGTATTGTGGCACTTCTATGTCATCATGGTGCTTGTACTTTACCATTGCCAAAGCTGAGATCTTGGCAATTTTTTTTTTTGTTGAAAGTGACATAATATTATTAAAAATTAATAATAAGAGTACACTATTCACACAAAATGGATGGTACAGAAGCACATCCCATAAAACCTATGTGATAAAAAAATCTAGGGTTAATTGGTCCTAAAGCAAATATAAAATAACTAAACATTCAACAAAAGGAAAGGGCAAAAAACTCCCAAACAATCAAGTTGCCATAGGGGTAGTGCTAGGAGAAGGAGGGAGATCCTTATCTGAAGGAATGCCCAAACCAATGGGAGGATTAGGATCTACTAATAATATCTCCCAGCCAAATCCATCATCTTACTTCCCAGGAGTGTTGCCTATGGTCTAAGAGGGAGGGTTAGCACATTCCAAAGAAGATCCCTAATATTGGTACTATGGGCATTGCTATGGGGAACAAAATACATATTGGGTGTGATTATCTTGAGGTATAGGGCTATGTGAAGCCAAATTCCAATCCCAAGATCTCTTCCTACCTCAATATCTCTACTGAGATGAGGAGTTCCACTAGCAAGTTAGTGGGGGTGGGACACGAGCCATAGTGTAGAGGTTATTTGCCCAATGGTCTAGAAGGGTTAGCAAATGTTGAACCTCAAAGGAAACCTTATTTTTCTATGCATAAATATGAAGTAGAACATTAGAGAAAATTATAGGTTTTGATGACATGATTTTTTTTGGAGAAGCTTTTTGTTTAATAGAAAAGAGTATCATGCCTTTTCTATATGTTAAAAATAATTTTAGATCCAAAGATATGCCATATCTACTCAATGCTTACCAGTATTCTAGTCATATCTCTAAGAAATATCATGTTCCATGAGAATGAATTTGATCTAAAAGGTTTTAAAATATCATGTATCTAGGTCCATGTTGCTTGGGCTCTAGGATGGTACCAAAAATGGTGCTTAATGGATTCTCTGCAATGGAAAAGGGGGCATTTGGAAATATTCAATCCTAAATGGATTAAGCATTCTCCTACAAGCATCCCCTAAAAAGGAGACACCAAAGAAGGTAAGCCACTTTAGGCTCCATAAACTATATTCCATAGAGTGTGAAAGTGGTTTTTTCAATATTTGTTGATTGAGTAGATTCTCCATCACTCATTTAGCTTTAGGACCATGGGTAAATGGAGTGAATACCATAAGTACCCTTTGTAGATCTTATAGCTCTTGAAAGCAATGTTGGGATAATATTTCTTGTCTTTCCACCATGATCACAAGATTTGAACCCTAATTTTTGAAGCATATCAAGAGGGATAGTGTCTTGGACCACTTGAAATGTTTATTTGTTGATATTAGAGAGATAATAGTGTGCTTTAGCTTCTGTACATGACAACAAGTTTCTAGTTTGTTTATGAAAAAGGTAAAAAATCACCCTTATATCCTTGTGAAAAATAAAAAGGAGTTGAATCTAAGGGACTTTATCCAATGACTGATACTGATAAGTGATAATGGGGGACCACCAGGTCTTGGCAGTTCAACTATCTATCATTGTCTATCTTGCCATGAAACTTTCATCAATTGAATTTACACATATCAAGATGGTAAATTACCAATTTAATCTCCTCGATCGATAGATAAATGATATTTCACTCCTTGAAACTTCCAATCAATCCTTTTCAACTCCATGCAACTCCCTACAACTCTCAATCACCTCTATGTAACTCTTAGTCAACTTGCATTGTTCTCTTTGCCATGAATTATTCAATATTTCTCTATAAAACCATCCCTTAGAGAGGATTTTAGAAAAGTATCTTATGCAGATAATCACGTTTCTAGAATATCCTTAGCACATACCTTCTCGAGACCCTATTGGATTGATTTTTGATCTTGAATACATCCATGATCTTGTTCTCTTTGAGGTGGTATATTTATAAAATCAAGCATTTTATGAGCATTCATAAAGTAACCTCTAGCATTGAAGCATCCAATATGTATCCAACCAACACTGAAGCAAACTCCTCATTGAAAAAGGGGTAACCTATGGATCTAGGTTGTGATTTTTAACCCCTTCCTTTAAGCATTTAGCATTTATCATTATAGTTTGCATTTTCAATATTTGTATGTTTTTATCATATATATTTTTTATGATTAGAATTTCAAAATTTTAATCAAAAGAACAAGAATTTGATCCTTTCTAGCAAGAAAGTCCGTTGTTCCTTGCTAAAATTGGACAAACCCCTATACATTGATCACTAGCTTTTCCTTATTTTTGTTTATAGGTTTCATTTTTTGGTAGGTATAGTTGTAAGCATCGTGAAGGAGCAAAAGCATTGTAAAATAATGAAAGCACCATATATTTTTTTCCTATGGTATTTCTTCCTAGTGTTGTTGCATGGTGTTTCTATGTAGCAATTTTGTATGATAATTTTGTGTGGTACTTCTACCTTGGCCTAAAAACTAGGTTTTGATTTAGTCTATTTTTATTGTAGGACCTTAGAATTGTATGATTTGGAAGGTGTGTCATCTTTATTTCTATTTTGTAAGAAAATTTTACAAAAGGGTACAAAATTGATCTTTCATTACAAAACTATAAAAGAAATAGACATAGGCCTTAATTGTTGCATTAGCCACAAAATTGTGAGTGAATTCAACTATATTTTAGGACATTTTCATTAGTTTAATTATTTTTGTAGCCTTCTATTTCATTTTGTAAATAAATTTTGTGAAAAAGAAATTCTTTTACAAATTGTTAAAAGGTGATAGATGTTGTTTGCATATTTAGCTTTAGGAATGAAAATTGAAGTGCACATAGCTACATCCTAGGATAATATTGCTTGTTTGCACATTATCCATGGATTATTGCTTTAAATAAATAAATATTTTATCACTTTTATAGGCATTTGAAGTGAAAATTCATGTATAATAGTGGTTTGTGTGGCTACATCTATTTACATCCATAATGTGCATCCCAAAATCAAGTCTTGGCATTCATGATAGGATAGTATCTTAGAGGGGATATTTTTATTCCCATGAAACCCTAGGTGTTTATAAATTTAACCATCAAACTAGCTTCTTAGGACACAATAAGACATCCCCTAATCATGAGTATGGGGTATGCATCCCCATGATCATTCCAATTTATGTAGTCACATTTATAAGGATCAAAATGGAATAGGTCCCTCATGCCTTATGCATCCCCATGATAAACTTCTAGGTTATGGATATATATATATATATATATATATATATATATATATATATATATATATATATATATATAGTTGTAATGAGCTAAGTGATAATGTAATGGTGTATTTTCAAAATCCTTAATATCTCTCCAAGTGTGAAGTGGTAGTTTTTGATGGCTCTATCACAATACTATTTTATCCTATCCCAATGCTTTATCATTCCTTTACTTAGTTTACCTTATTTTTTATGAAGGTATGATATAATTTAGGTAAGCTAGAGTAGGGACAATTTCCATCTTAATTATATTGATAGTTTGGTAATCATTCTTAGTCAAATATTTTAAGGCTCCAATTATGAAGGGTTATAATACCCATTGTCATGCTACCTTTCTTTAAGATACATGAGAGTTACTTTTTGCAGGTATCGTCACATAGTGTTCTATAGAGAAATATGAATATTTTCTTACCTAAGGTTAGGTTTTAGATGATCCTATATGATCTTCAAATATACCCAAAGGTATATGAAAGTATAATTCCATAGGTAGTATGTATCTAATGTTTGGATATCGGTGCACCTTCTTTACACCTCACTTTGCACACCACTTTATGGAAAAGTATGCTTAGCTACTAATGATAGATATTTTGCATTTTACTTTAAAATCATGGGAACAAGGATTCCATCATAGACCACTAATACCTAAAAGAAAAAAAATGAATATTTCTAATATAAAAAGAGAAAAAATGGCAAATCTTACTATGGATATTGCAGTTACTATAGAATGTAGCCTTAGAAAGATATTTGGTGCTACTAGTAATGTTATTCAAATGTAACTTGCAACATAAATCATAATAAAAATATATTTTATTTACAAATAATAAAATGTAGTTGTAGATAAGTACCATAGTACCACTTTGAAAAAGTCTTTTGAGAATTTATCAAAATATAAATTATTTGAAATGCTTTCTTTTATAGTACATTCCCATTATATATATGTCAACTAACTCTAACTCTAATGTTTAAGGTCTAGCCAATATGTAAAATAAAAACCTAAGTTAATTAACTATTCTATGATCACATGATAAATATTAACCATAATAACTTATATAAAAATAATGATTAGAAAGTATTCCTAACATATATGATAATTACACATACACATTGAGGACTTAGTTGGAATTCTTATTATAAAATAGGCCAACCATGATAAGATCAAGTTATTTCAGCCTTTAGGATGAGACAAACCTAACTTTAGGATGGAGCAAAAATTAGGTGGAAGAGAGTTGTCAACATAAAATTTTGTCATGTTCTTTTTATTTATAATAGCATAAGGAGTATGTATATTATACTATTAGATAGATTATTTGAGAAGATTATATCTCAAAAACTTATTTGGGATGATTATAGCATAGTAGCTTGTTCAAGAAGATTGTGGAGATTATTAAGGAAAAATTAATATTACAAATAAAATATTTGTATTGGAGCACAATAAGAATGTAGTGATATGAACATGCCAAAAGTAAAGTTAAATAATATAGGTTAATAGGAGTGAAGTATCACTTTATTGGTAAATTGTATTTTCTATAAGGTCAGTGCCTTGAGATATGACATAAATAAATAAATGTATAATAATATCTTATAGAATATTTAAAATGTATCTAGAAGTATAAGGTACTTTTGGAATATTATGTAATTATTAAAATATCATGAGAATATCCAAGAGGGGAACCTCTAGAAATATATAATATTTTAACTATCTCATGTAATTATTAAAATATCATGGGCATATCCAATAGGAGAACCTCTAGAAACATGCAATATTTTAATATCACATGAAAACTTTAGGAAAATGTGGGAGAGACATCTATAATATCTTAACATATTTTAAAGGAGATCTCTAGAGCATGTTGACCTGTGTCCATCCAAAGTTCTTCATCCATATAATATCTAGCTCCTATGAACCTATAAATAGGGGAGAGCTCCCCATGGGAGGCAATTTCAGAATTTTAGAGCTCAAGTAAGAGTCAAGTAAGGGAGTGAGATCTAGCAAGGCTAGTTAACAAAAGGAAGAGCACATATTTATAGAGAGTGTTGCTAAGGGAATTTTAAGGTAAGACTATTAGTTACTATCATTAGGTTAATCCATAACAAGTGGGGGTTAAACAAGAGGACCAAATATACTCATTAGGGATAATCTATGAGCACTTTATAAACTCTTCTATATTGTACATGTAATATAATATTCTAGTTATCATTGTGGAATATATTGGTGTTATTTTTAGGGTAGATATATTCGGTAATTTAATTATTACTGTAGTTAGTTTAGTTATTACATTATTTTTCACCTATGTGATGTTTGCATTGTTGGTGAATATCAATAGTGTTAGATAATTTGTTAGTTGTTAGTTGTTAGTGACATATTTCATTTAGTTAGCGATAACATAGGATCAAATATTTCCTACGCGTTTCCTAAGGCTATCTTTAGCCTTAGTATGTATTTAAGTAGCATCATTATCAATATAATTTCTTAGTGTTCCTAGATAACTACATTGGTATCAGAGTAGGCATTTTGACCTCGCTCCACTTCGATTGGTAAGGGTGTATGAAGGTTACACTTTTGGTGGACAATACCTAACTCACATCTGATCTAGGTTCCACCATAGGTGGACAAGGCTTGAACCTCACATCTGGTACATGTTCCACCATAGGTGGACAATAATTGAACCACAAGAAGCTGATCAGGTTCCACCCTTTGATGGACAAGACCTAGACTATGACAAGCCACCTAGAGGCCCAAACCACTACTGCTTGGTGGACTCAGATCTAACAAGGGCTAAACATAGCCTTAGATCTGATAAGGTGGCTATGCAAGCTTGACAGACTCCAAGGGCCACCATGTGGTAGTAAGCCAAAACTAGGTGAGAGGATAACCCGTCTACGTGGACATGGGCTGGTAGATAGCCAACCCGACCCTAGACTTGACCGCAAATGACCTTGGTAGACCTAGAACTAGATACCCACCTGACATGCTTGGAGAACCTACAAACTCCACAAGTGATTGGACGGTGACCTCCTACGGGCCTAATAAGGCCTAAAAATCATAGAAAGCTAACTATCACAGGTTTCATAAAATTGTGGAGAAGACCTGGTGAAGTGGCTGACTCTGGGTTCCACCAATGGTGGACAAGACCTCAGAGTCACCATGATCTAACTTAGACCCCTAGGATGGCTAAGGCTTATATCAAAAATGATGTAGATCTGATTGGCAAATGAGAACTACTGGTTGACCTAATGGTATGTCAACCATGATACAATACAACCAGCCTGACTCAAACTAGATAGTCGATAGATTGCATAGCTAGACGACTAGATGGGATACAGTGACTGTGACCTAATAGAACCCTAGGCAAGCTGATGTGGCACCTACGGAGCATGTTGATGTTTCATCACCTGATTTACCAATTTGTGCTAACGTGTCTAAAAAATATTCTTTCTCCCATCTGTCTGCATGGCACTCCCTAATTAGAGGATCGCATGGCAAAAGTCTAAGCTTGTGATTGTCTGAAGGTAATAATTTTAAAAGGTAAGTCATTTCAATTTTAAACAAGAAAAATTCATCCACACAACGGATGTGGGATAAAATCCCATTTTTTATTTGTTCAAAGGCATCACCTTCATAGGCACACCGCTCCAAACCATTCCTACCAGCGCTGGTAGCTAGGGTGGAAGGGAACCGAGAGCTAAGACACTCCCTCCCGCAAAGACGTGATATCTAATCCCTGTGGGAGGAAAACCAAATATTTTGGTTTTGAAACTCGAATTTAGTACTATTCAAGGTAATATTTTTTTATTTATTTTGCAATTTTTTAATTAAGAATTTTTCTTATGTTTTTTTAAATAATTTCAATATAAAATTTTGTTTTAAATCAATTTTTTTTAAATTTAAATTGATTTTTTACTAAATTTTTATTTTTATTATTCATTAAACTATATGATTAACTTTATTTAAAATTTTGTAAATTAAAATCAAAGAAAAGGAGCAAACCTATTTTTTTGCAATTTTCCAACTAATGAGTGACTTTGTTTTTCTCCAAAGAGGGAATGTAACACAAAAATAGCACCATTTCTTTTGCAAATTAGGAGTTCTTTAAAAAAATTCTCAAATTTTGAGAGTAAGAGTTTTTCTCATGAAGAATAGACCTTGGGTCCACTAATACCAAGTCGTGTGTCGATTGGTTCTGGATTATCTTTCAAAAGCTTGTTGTATGTTGACTTGACTTGAAAGGTGTGCTACCTTGTTAAATTTTCAAAGCCAATGGGGGACAAGAAATTGTGATTCTTTTTTATAAATTTGTAACACAAGGAGGGAGTGGCACTTGAATATCAACACTTTTTGCAAAATCAAAAGCAACTTGTGCATTTTTTTTCTCAAACCTTGGGATATAACACAAAATATTGCACATTCATTTTTTTTGCAAATTGGAGAAATATTTCATCACATTGAAGATCTAATTTTTCACAATCTTATTTATTTTGCAAACAAAAGGGGGGACAAACCAAGAATTGGATTCTTCTTTTGCAAAATTGTAACACAAGGGGAAATTGTGAAAATCAAAGGGTTGAAGCATTGAAACTTGTTTATTTTGCCACACAAAAAGAAAGGCAATTGTTTTTATCAAAATTCTTTGCAAAATTGTAAGACAAGGGGAGAAATTGAATATCAAAATTTTTGCAAACAAAAAATTACAATTTTATTGCAAAAATTACTATAATAAGGTGCATTTTTGATAGCATTCGAAACCTTTTGTTAAATTGGCATTATAAAAATAGATGCATTTTTTGGTTAAATTTGACACCTATGTGTTAAAAATTTGTGGGCACTTTTGATGGTTTGTTGCATTTAAATTCCTATTTTTGCAATTACCTCTTAAGTTAAAATCAAGCGAGCTTAAGACCCCAAATTTTACATCGATTTGTGTAATTTATTGCACAGGTAAAGCCAATTTTTTTATATTTACTCCATAAAAACCCAAAATTCACTCTTCTTGTTTGGATTAAATTCCTCAAACTGATCATCCTTTTTCAAGGGTTTTTAGGCAGGTGCCATTAAATATCTTTTTGAGTGAGTTCTCTTTCAGTACTTTTTGAGAGTATATTGAAAGAAAGACCATTTTTTTGGTGAAATAAACCAACCTTCATAGTAGCAATTGTTTGCACTAAAAGGGAATAATTCCTTTCTTCCTTCAAAACATATTTTGACAAAAGGGAGATAAAACTTGTAAAGGCAATCAGAAAAGCAAAAGTCATAAAAATTATACCTTATCTTTTAGGCTTCATAATAGCAACTTTTTGTTGAAGTACTTATAATAAGGAGGGGATTCTTTGGTGAAATTTTTGATAAATTGCCTAAGAGGCAAAGGTTTATTCAAAATATTTTCCCTAAAAGTGAAAAGTAAAACATTGTTACAAGGCAATCATAAAGGAAGAAATCATCAAATTGTACCTGTTCTTTTAGACTTCATAATAGAAAATTTTTGGTTGAAGTACTTGGAATAAGGGAGGATTGTTGGGTGAACCTTTTTGATAATTTTCCTAGGAGGCAATATTTGTAAAAGCATTAAAAATATTCATAAGTTGCAATTTTTTTGCACTTAGGGGGGGATAAAAATTTCTTTCCTACCTCACAAAATATTTTACAAACGAAAGGGGAGGACGACTTATAAGGGTGCACTTTCGGCAGAGACCGACACCTTAGTCAAACTTATTGCAAAAATTTCATTACAACATATTTTTCAAAAAGGGGGAAACTTGTAAGGGTGCATTTTCAGTAGTGACCGACACCTTAGCTACCTTATCAAAACTTTTACAAAATCATATTGTAATAGAGTGAACCTTATACATAGTGATCTACTCTAGTACACCTAGTGATTGTAGTAGTTGGTTACCCATGCAATTTGGTAGGATGAAAATATTACAATAAGGACATTGATTGTTGGTAAAGCAAAGTGAGGGATGACCCAATTTTGCTTAAGTACTCTAGAAGTACTTATTTTTATTAGATCCAAAGGTGACAGAACCAGAGGTGGACCTAAGCAAGAGTAGCTAGAGCCATGAGCTAGAGCAGCTCAACCAAGATGAAATAAATGTTGTATGGCTTATATAAGAAAGGTAAATCCTATGGTAGACCCAGTGGTAGATCTAGTGGCAGATTCATAGGAAAATCCAGAGATAGTCCTAGAGGTACTCATCCAGAGTTACACTTAAAGCCAAAGCCAAAACCAGAGCCATGTACCAAAGCTCGAGCTAGAGCAAGAGCCAACATTATGACCTCTCTTTGATCCACCTACTGAGCTTTGTTGGTTCCACCATAGGTGGACAAGACCTACGATACAGGTTCCACCATTTAGTAAACAAGACCTGGTTTGGGTTCCATAATTTGGTGGCCAAGACCTAGAGCCAGTAGACCAACATCTTTCATTTTATTTCCTTCACATTAAGGGGGGATGTTTGAGTAATTATTCCATTACTTGGATAATATCTAGATTCCTATCATGGATAATATCTAGATTCCAATATTGGGTAATTACCATCTTTTGTTAGGGTAGAATATAAGTTACTACATTCCCATTAACAAACATGTTGCAGATATATTCACTATGACAAGTGCACATGTGAAATTTGAGTTGTTTCGCACCACTCTTTGTATTTCAAAATAATGTAATAAAGGGAGGATGTTAGGGTAGATATATTCGAAAATTTAATTATTACCGTAGTTAGTTTAGTTATTACATTATTTTTCACCTATGTGATATTTGTATTCTTGGCGAATATCAATAGTTTTAGATAATTTGTTATTTTTTAGTTGTTAGCGACATATTTTATTTAGTTAGCGGTAACCTAGGATCGAATATTTCCTATGCATTTCCTAAGGCTATATTTAGCCTTAGTATTGTATTTAAGTAGCATCATTATCAATATAATTTCTTAATGTTCCTTGAGAACTACAGTTATATTTTATGATTATTTTCATGTTTATGCCATTGAAAATGATTTTTGTATGGTATCATACAATCAGTGTAAATTTTGCACATCAAAGTAAAAGACCATAACATGAGGAGGATCTAGGAAAATTTTCTATTCATGCCAAGGATCGATAGTTAATTGCTTTACATTTTTATGATCACATTGCTTGCATAGAATACAATCATAGAGTATACTACTTTATGTGTGTATTCATACCTATCAACATATATTTATTCCTTATACAATAAGATTATTCTCTTGATAATGCCCATATATGAGACTTCAACCTAACCTTACTCATTTTCATATCATTCTTTGGGGTTTTATCTAGATTTAGGTTTAATCTAGCATTACCTTCATGTATGAGGTATAGTGTCATAAGCTTTATCCAAATATAGGTAAAACAATATGAATATCACTTGTCCATTCATTAACTAAAATAATTTTCTTTTTCATTCAATTTTCCATTTAGTGTTGTTGCTGGTGTTAACATTTATTCTTTGACTCATTATAAAACTTAAAACCACTTGTCCTCTTTAAGTAAATCATTTTTTTTTATTAATGTCATTTTTTAGGGCCATCTTAATCCTTAAAATTTTCTTTAATATTGGTTGCATGCTTGCATATATTAATTGATCATTATTTCCTTTGTCTATCTTTTATACCTAGTTGTGCTAAACTTACAAAATATCACTTAAGATATGTTTTATCATAGTTTTCCACAAGATGATATTAATTCCTTTTACAAAATTTGTTTCTTACATTTTAATATAAGAACAATATCATTTAGGAGCACCAACACAATTTATTTATTTTTGAAGAAATAATTCGAAATAAAATATTGTTAAAATATATTCAAATAGTTTTTGAATTTATCAATATTAATATTTTCTTAGAAATAGGAGTGCCAAAATTTATATGTATTGTGAATAATAATAAGCCTCAAAATATATTCCTTATTGTAGGAGTTTTTATTTTATTTTATTTTAATAAAGGCTTGTTGAAGAATTCATACTATCTATTTGAGCATTTCATTCTATTATTTTCAATATTTTATATATGGGTTTTTTGAAATGATCTAACACTTAAGTGTCATCTATCATTTATAATATGACTTGAAAGGACCTCACTATTGCATCTACCATCTATCATTATTTTGAAATACAATTAAGGTAATCTAAATGGTCATGTTTGTTATGATCATACTTCTTATAACTAGACCCTATTTAGGTAAAGACATATAACATGAACAACCATTTTGATACCATTAATCTAACTTCTCAATAATATATGATTTGCATGCTAGGAGAACAAATATACTAAGAGATGTCATAGAATTATGATTCATATGGCTACATTGTACATTATAAATTTGAAATAGCTATAAACATATTGTAGAGTAGTTTTTGTCATTTGAATAATATTTTTAAATGCACTTATGTATAATGGCATGTTATAAGACATCCTTAATAGATGAAGTGGTTATTTTGAGATAAGACCTTTCATAATGGATCTTCAAGCTTTTTTAGGCAACTTAATTATGTGTATAAGCTTTATGTGTATAAGCTTTATAGTGTTTTTTAATGGGCTCAAATGGAGCTATGATCATAGATTTATACCCTTTGCAAATCAACATATTTAGGACTATCTAAGTATCAACTGGAATCTTATTACATCATTTGATTTCATTTGCATCTTGTAATAAATTTCTAGTCTAAAATATTTATACTAATACAAGTACTTTGTTTTCTTCAAGCAACCTAAATAAAAACTTTATCGATTGAATTTTGTCTTATCACATTATTCAATATTGAAATTTGAGAATCACTAACTAAACTATGAATCACATTAAAAAAACACCTAATAATTTGAAACTAACTACAAACGAAATTAATGCTTGTTTACAAACATGAAAAAAATTAATATAATTTTTTATTTTTATAATTTTTTATTTTTATAATTTTTTATTTTTTTTAAAACATGGTGGAATCGATAGCCGTCACAAGTCCGGGTAGGCTATCCATCTTTTATGGCCACCGCCACAGTATTTTGCGTTGTTCGCCCCCAGCTATTCAGCTTTTATGGCCGCCACAATATTTTGCGTTGTCCGCCTCGAAAGCCGCCACACAGATCTTCGTGCAGTCCACCCCAATAACCATCATGCCACAATCATTATAAACCTTTTACGCCGCTAAAAGCACCAAGAAAAGGACAAGCGATTCAATCCGGCTAGATTTTTATAAATTTAAATTATATATAAAAATAATAATAAAATGATTATAATCACTTAAAACTTTTTTTTAAATTTATCTTCATTTAATGTTTTTAAATAAAATGTTATATATTATATTCATTTCAACCGTTTAAACTTACGCAATTTTAAAAATTTAAATAAATAACGAATGAAATACACAAGAAAGTGAACGGTTATACATGTATTCCAATTTTGAATGGTTAAAATTTCTTTGTTGAGAGAGGAATCTTGCGAACTATTGAATCTTCATATATAATGTCGGAAAAATAATTTACCTGAGTGAAATTCTTATATAATTATAGGCAATTGTCAGGGTCTCTAATCTTTTCATGGGAATTTGTTAGGTTGGAAAAATGTTAGGATGGAATGAGTTATTTGGAAGAAGTTTTTGTAGTTTGAATTGTATATTTGTTATTAATGTAAAAGTAATTAATTTTTGTAATAGTTTGTGATAGAAGTGATTATTTATGTAATTATTATAAAAAATTAATAATTTTGTTTTAGTTTTCAAGGGCTAGTGGATTGGTAAGATGTTGAGTACTTATTAAAAGGAGATTCAGGTTCAAACCTTGGGGGATGCTTAATTTGGACAAAGGTAGTAGTATGACAAGTGTGCCACTAGTTTGATGACGAGAGCTCTCCCTCACTTTGAATCAGATAGAGAGGAGTTATATAGCACCATGATTTGAAGGTCTTCCTCACTGCGGATCACGTTTACCAAGATGTATAATGGTAATACCATGATTTGATGCCAGGATAGGAGACAATGTGACTTGACATTATGATCAATTGTTAAAAAAAGAAAGGCAGATATTATTTCTTTATGTATAAAAAAACTATTTTGTTTGGTAGAAGATTTTAGTTTGATGGTATTTTGTATTTAAGTCAACCATGAAGTTGGATAAAATTACAAAAAAAAATCTTTAAAAAAATGAAAATGAATGTATTTTTTTTCATAATTAAAATCAAAATATTGATAAAAATTCCCTCCGAAAAAAATCAATGTAATCTATAAAATTTCAGAATAATATTACAATAAAATTAATGATTTCCCTGCTTTCATTGCAATATTATGTGGATGTTCTTATAAAAGAAGGTACCTAACCGAAAAAAAACCTGTTAATTACCATTATGTGAATGAATAATTTTTTTCCACACATCGTCCTGAATAATTTTTTTCCACACATCGTCCTGAATAAATTTTTTCCATACATTGTCCCTTTTTTATTTTGATAAGTTTATAATCTCATCTTTTGTACGAATTTGTTTAAATCGCAATGTATTGCTATTGTTTTGACTTCAAAGAATAAAACCCAATTATTAGCCGCTCCCTGAAATGTGTTAACGTGACTTGTAATGATGTATATTTTAAATTTATTTTTTAGTTGTCCGTACCAATGGGCGGTGTCATATGCTACTAAACACTTTTGTGAATGGAATAACCTTCCTCGGCGATTCTGGCCAAGATTGTGTCTGCCTACAACAGCTGTTTTTTCAACTATTATCTCGAACATGATGATATTAATATACTACATCCCAAAACATTTAACCATGTGCCCTAAACAAGAATCAGGAAGACCAGAATTCAGCTCTATCACTGTTTGGTTTTTACAGGTACGAAAATGTTTAAGAAATCATGCTAAAGAAGTATATTTAAGCCCACATCTGCTAATAAGGGATTTGGGCTTAGCTTTTACAGTAATTTTTCTGGTGGTTCCGTTATTCAAGCGATTGTTCTTCTTCCACAGATCAGGTTTTGATCATTTTTGTTAGATTTTTCCTTTTTTAAATTATTTGTTAAATATTATCTTCTTTAAAATGTTGCAGATCTAAAGATCCAGATCTAACGATGGATCCTCCCATATCTTGAAAGGTCAGAGTGTCAGAAACCTACCCATTCTGCTAATTATATTTTCCGTGTCAATAATTGCCGAGTCATAACCCTTCTTCCATACTCCTTGTCAGAGTCCTTTCTAGTGGGGATTTTATTTTTATTTTTGGAAATGGAAAGGATAGGTTCTGAGCTATTTCCTGTGACTTTCTCCAACGGTGATACCCTTTCTCCCTCTATTGGGAACTGTAAGTATACACAGTCCCCAAATTTGTCAGGTCTGACCATCACAAGATCCTCATGCCATTCTACTCTGCCACAGAACCGTCTCGATTTATCTGGTACCATGGACTATGAAACCCTAAAGGTCTTCCCCAGCTATAATAAATCTGTGCCAACAAGCAAAAAAGCTGGAAATTTGACGACCAAGAGAGGCGTCCACAAAGTTATCGAAAGACAAAGGCGGAAAGAGATGAAAGAACTCTATCACTTACTGAGAACTTTGCTGCCCGGCGAATATATTATGGTATGGATTCTATTTATCTCGGTTAAACTTTAACCCTAGGGTTTATCCCTATGACTACTCAATACGTGATGAGGATCTGTGTGCAGGGAAAACGTTCAACAGCAGAACAGCTGTTACAAACCTCTAACTACATTAAAGATCTACAGAAAAAGGTTAAGGAGCTTACCCAGAAAAGAGATGAGATGACCCAGAAAAGAGATGAGATGAGAAAAGGAAAAATATGCAAGGTCCTGCACCTTTCTGTGCCATCGGAGATCTTCCCTGCAGTTAGAATACATTCTCTTGGAGCCGACGTTCTGGTTTCAATAAACACATTGGAGTCTCAGATCGTCTTGTCTGACCTTCTACTTACGTTAGAAAATAATGAGCATGCTGTCGTGAGTGTTTCTTCTTCTGCCATGAATGGCAAAGTATTCCACACCATACAGGCTAAGGTACTGCTGCAATATTTTTTTTCGATTGCTCAAAATAAATGTTGCTACTAGTGTATTTAATTATTCTATGATTTTTTCCTGACAGGTTTCAGATCTCGATAGTTTTGAGAGCCGAATCCTATATCAGAAAATCTGGGATTTGGTAAGGGAAAACAGCTTGATTGCAGACGCAGTTCCAAGTTAAGGATTTGAACTAGCATTACCCTAAATTTTACTAATCTGACTTTAGCAATGTAACTCGGCATAGATTTTTTTGTGAAGGTATGCGATGATGTACATAGACCCTTCGTTTTAACATTGTCCATGGAAGAATTGTGACTGACTCCTCCGTTTGATATGCATTTGCAACATATCGTATTCTGGAATTAAATGAACATTTCTCTGTGACAAAGCTAATACTAGATTTTCTTGAATTCACCAGAAAGATTTTATTTAGATGAGCTGGTCCAGATGCTAGATAGCTTGTTACCCATCTGGTTGAAAAAACTGAAAGCCTAATTTCATAAGATGGTGATTAACTGTACGCTAACACACCTTTTGAGCCGAGTGGGAGCTATTCCCAAAAGTTCCTGTGAATGCTTAAACTTTTTTATTATTTGAGAAGTAGTTTGAGAAAAGCAGTGATTTTGTGCATATAGAACAAAAAGAAGTAGAAGCTTTTTGCGCTCTCAGGAATGTGGGCTTGGGAAATCAACGACTTGAAAATCATAATATTTGGAATCATGTACATCCAATTTCCAACAAGTTTTTCGTCTGGTCAGTATCAGTTTACTTATAAGTGTAAAGTCATGATTTTCTGGGATTTTTTCTACCTAGCGATCAATAAAATAAAACGTAAATTATCATCAATTTTCTTATCATTGTTTTTTAGAGAAAATGTCTCTGAGAAGTGTAGCAATTTGGAATTAGAATGTGAGAGTAGTATATTGCTAATGGAAATATATTTCCACTCCTTTACAGCAGCCTAGTTTCATTGATTAAAGATGATTATCCAGAACCTTAGTCCCTTGAAATCTGGTTCAAGTTTATATATCTAGGAAATAAACTCACATAGTTAAGAGCAATGGCACATGTCCCTTGAAATCTGTTTCAAGTTTATGTATCTAGGAAATAAACTCACATAGTTAAGAGCAATGACACATTCCAATGTTTTGTTTTTCTACTTCACGGTAGCTTTTCAGCTTTCATTTAGCAGTTTATTTATTGTTTTTCATTATAAATAGACACTAGTAATTATCTTATCAGCGAACTGTTTTTCATTCTCAACAGACAATAATAATAACTCAAAACTTTCTCTACGTAATCATTGTCAGCATTGAAATATAATTACTTGTAATCTTTAGCACTACCCTTTCTCTGTTAAAAACAAATATACATATTCTCACTAGAATTGTTCGAAATCTGATCATCAGAATTTTTTTTCTTTTTTCTAATTTTTCCAGCATAGCTTTTACAATCGATAAAAATTCTATTAAGACGAGTATTACTATGCAAGGACTTCCTGGATGAGATTTGCTTCTGATAAATTGCTGTGTTGCGCTAAATTTTAAACATCTACTCAGACGATCCTGGATGACATTTGCTTCTGATAAATTGCTGTGTTGCGCTAAAATTTAAACATCTAGTCAGACGATCGGATTCCCACATAAACCCATATTCGCAGAGATATGGCGGCGCTCCTCCACAGAACCAATCAACTAAGTTATGCAATTTCAAAAGGTTTCTACATTCTCTGTTGTTTCGATATGACCTAGTTGTTGGAGCTTGATTTATTTCTATTATTAGTGTGTTTTTTTTATTTTCATGAGGCAATTCCTTGTGAATATCTCACTGTAATATGTAATATTTAAGTGGTTTGATGTGATGTTGACAACATTTGATTCTCATATATTTGTTTTCTTTACCTTGAAAGATTTGTTTTGTCTTTACTAACTTGGAAGATTCTTCAGTTACATTCCCAAGCTATATATTGTAATAAATTATCATAAATAAATCAATTCAGACTAAGTCTGGCTCACACTAGCAGCCTCATTCATCGTTCTCTTTGATAGATCATGCATGCACTCTACTTATACATATATGTGTTCTACCTCGAAACTATTGTATACATGCAGAAAGATACCTTCCTTTTGCAGCATATATCATGGAATTGAGAAAAAAAAACAGAGAAACATCGCTACGATTCAGGGTTTTTTTTTTTGGGTTATACATGAACTCTTCGACTATTGACATTATAACCCACCATTCCCACTCTCACGTGAACACTGTGACTAACTGAGACTTGAGTGGACAACCGACCTCCATAGAATGGTTACACTGTGGCTAACAGTTGATTCTACAATGTGTCTACCCAAATCTAGTTCGATTTAATGTACCATTTGATTGTAAAACTGTTGTGCCTGTTCTGAACATGATATGGTGTATATTTCTTGGATGGAACGGCGCTTTCATGTTGTTGTCTTTATAATTGTAATTTAAATTTGATTGGAAATTGCTGTCCCATACAGCAGCGAGAGATGCTGTACAGATTGGTATCCAATTCATTGCATGTTCTCGGAGAACTATCAGTGCAATTTGCCTCTGTAGCTTAGTTTTCGGTCAACTTAGGTAGAATTGAAGGAGGAAGCTTTGACAAGAAATAAGTTAATTTGAAACAGAGGACTTTGTTGCTTGCTTAGTTTCTTGGGAACTAGGGAGCAAAAATGGCCAATGCATGGAAAAACAGAAAACAGTACATTAAATTAGCGTGCACAGACACAAATTAACAAATTAGAATTAATAAATTAAAAAGTAAGAAATTTTCGTACATGGGAGCTTTATCTAATTTGTACGTCAGAAATAAAAACGGGGCAACCTAGGCGAATCTTTATCCGTTCTGATGCTTTAAAACGTACAATATTCTGAACATGCCAAATTCTGCAAGAAATTTCGAGCTCGTATTTAAACGATGTTTCAAGGCCTGCTCACGAAATAGGTGTAATAAGCACACGAAATATTAAAAAAAAAATAATCAAATTATCCTTAATAAATAAATATTCATTGCCCACAATATTAAAAAAAATTTGAATCAATTAAGCCTTTTGAAAAACAATAAATAAATAAATATTCATTGCCCACAATATTCAAGCCACCTATCCAACAGGAGATCGTAAATTACGCGATGTACAGCATACAAATTAAAAATATTTGAAAGAAATGTCAGAAACAGCTCATTTACACATCACGCAACTAATTTTTAACATTAAAATATTATGTTATGAAATCGACTTGAATCCCGTCTTGTCAATTTTTTTGTGAAAAGTTTTGCGTTTTAGTATAGTATAGTTCTTTAAGGTAAGCAGTCACATCCGTGTTTTTGTAAACAAAACGAGGGCCGCTAATGTGACCGCGGGGAAGTGGAATTTAGATTATGAGGAAATCGACGTTTCCTCCGCCCAATTTGATTGTTACAAATGTGGTTTTATATCTTTCATTTCGGAGGTTCAGTTAAATTCATTACAAATAAAATTTTATTTTAATTAAAACTTTAAAGGCGCTACAAGCAAAGGAGATGCAACTTTGGATTTAGGATAATTAGTTAGCAATGATAATTTCATATGGTTAAGTAGGAATTAAATTTTATAGTTGAACTTGTTTATGAAGATCGACGAAAGCGAAAAATTACATTTTTATAGTTGAACTTTGAACTTGTTTATGAAGATCGATGAAAGCGAAAAATTATTGTCAAAATGGTTGTTTCTTAAGTGATCTTGTGAAAGTGGTTCTTGATGTAATTTGTAAATGTTCTCCTAAAAATATAAGATTTAATTTTTTTTAAAGTATTTATTCGAACATTTATATGGTTTGACCTTGAATTTATATGAAAATTTAAAATTTAATGGTATACCATCATGTTGTCCCAACAGGTGTAGAAGTTCAAACTAACTATTAAATTCTAAAGAAGATCCATATTCAATATTATATTTTTGTGGGACATTGAAGTGGTTTAATTTTCAACTTTTATTGAAAAAAATCAAATCTAACTTTTATTTAAAATACTCAAATTTAAATCAAAGTAAAATATATTTGTGAAAGACAATATATAAAAATAATAATATTAATACAAAATAATGTTTCAAAAGATACACCAAATTAATGTTTTTAGATTTTAAAAAAATTCTAAATTTTAATCATTCCGTGGATGTGTACTCAATTTTGTTTTTATATATATACAAAAGGACGGGTGTATATTCAAAAAGATATTTTTTATAAATAAATATATATATATATATATGAGAAACGTTAATAAAAATGTAAGTTAACAAGTCTTAGTCCTAGGGGATAATGCAATAGTTTGAGCTTTGAATTTTTATTTTTGGGAGGTCTAAGTTCAAACTGCGACGTGGACGAATGTGTGAGGGGGTGGGTGTGTATGGATGTGTGTTAAATTCTTTATAAAAAATGTAGCTCTATATGAGGCGTCATGGTTGAGAGGAGACTGCTCAACCCTGCATGTCAGTTATAAGGGTTTATCACACTACCAAAAAACAAAGTAAGCTAACAAGCATAACACACTTAACACATTATTATTTGGTTTTATAGATTTTAGTTTGTTTGTAAATTATTAATACTTCGTTGTTTCTTATAATATTTGTATAGTTTAAAGGTTTACGAGGGATACCATATAGAAGATTCAAGTTTAAATCCTAGTACAAGAGGAATGAGATCCTTTATAAAAACTTTTGTTAATTTAAAGTGTTCGACAAGGACAACCTAGTGGTTTGGTTTTTGGCCTTTCTTTGGAAGGTTCAAGGTTCAAACTAGGATGTACCCAAATAAATATAGGTTGTGGTTGTTCTTTAGGTCCATTAGTTAAATTTTATAGTGGTAGCATCCCATGGTGTTATCTACTTCTTTTTTTTTTGGTGGAAAAAATCCCAAAAGGGATGCCACTTTTGGGTAAGACCCAAGGAGGTAGGGGTATCCATTCCGCCAAAAATGCCCAGGACTCGGACCTGGCCTACCACCTTTGACATACTCAAGGAGCAAACAAACACACAAAACCAATTTAAAAATAAGTAAATAACAACAAAAATAAGAAAATAAAATAAAAAACATGCTCCTTGAGTGTGTCAAAAACAAAAGCACAACCAAACACGCACAATAAGATAAAAGAAACCACAACACAAACCACATAGAAAAACACAAGAACCACATAAAAAAACACAAACAAGACAAAAACAACAAAACACTACAAAGACATAACAAAAAAAAAACATGAAAAATAAACACAACCAAAACCTAAAAAATAAAATAAAAATAAAAATAAAAAACAAGCAACAACAGACAATAAACAAAAACAAAAAACATAGAAAACACTCACACATAAAAACATGAAATAACACAAACAAAGAGAAACACAAGAACAAGAATGAAAAAAACACAAGAACAATAACAAAAGACATATAAAAAAAACAAAACAACCAAAACACAAGAACAACAAAAAACAACACAAAGAACACAAAAAAAAACAAAAAAAAAGAACCAACCCACCTTAAAAAACTACACAAAAAAAACAAAGAAAAAAAAAATTGAAAAAAACAATGACCTATCTATACCAGAAGACTATTAAGGCAAGAATTAATAGAGGAAACAAAATAAAGAATAGAATGAGCTAGGGAACTAAAAAAAACTGAATGAACCAAAGAAAAGCAAAAAAAAAACAAGAAGAAACTAGGTACCTTCAGAACTGGAGCCATCTAAAGAAATGATAGAAAGAAGAGATTTCCTAATTTGAGAAGCCCACCATATAAGATGGTGGCCATAACAAGTAAGATCACCTTTGTCCAAAGCCCAATTAGCTAAAGCATCAACACTTTTGTTTTGATCTCTGACCACATGATTGTAATCAACTTTCAAAAATCCCATCTGGATTAACTGAATCTTCTTAATAATTCTTTTTATTCTCCAATCCACCTTATGATTCTTAGAAGGAGTCTTCAAGAGATTAATCATAATTTGAGAGTTAGACTCAACTAACACCTTTTCCCATCCAACCTTAGTAGCCTCCTGAAGGCCTCTAAGGATACCATATCCCTTAGCAAGGTTATTGGAAAGAATACCCAAATTCTCAGCAAAAGTAAAAACCAAGGAGCCATCTGAAAGTCTACTAATTCCTCCCACACTGGATTTTCCAGGGTTCCCTCTAGAGGCTCCATCAGTATTGACTTTTCCAAAATCCTTAGGAGGAGGTTACCAATTTCTAGTTCTATCCATATTACTAATACTCACATTCCCTTTAAGTTGGTTGCCCTTAGAAGGTTTAATCTTCAATCTTTGCATCACTTGATCCCATATTTGGTGGTAGTTTTGGAGATGATTAAGGAGTTGATGGACTGATTCAAATAAGTTGGCTATGGTATTTTGCCAAATATAGTGAATATTCTTCCTATCTTGATTAAAAATTCGACTGTTCCTTTCATTCCAAATATTCCAAAGAAGAATGGTAGAATCCATCCAAACTAACTACCTAATAAAATGATCAACACCCTCTTGATTAGGCCAATCCCTCCAAAGCTGTTCAAAAGTAAAAAAATTGGACCACTATAAGTCAAGTAAAGTGGCCATTCTCCTCCATAGCTTAGAGGCTAAAGTACACTCAATAAAAATATGGTTGATATTTTCTACATTCTCTTCACACATTTCACAATAAAAGGGCCATGAAAACCACGCTTCATAAGTTGCTCACCAGTAAGCATCCTACGATGTAATAAAAGCCAATTAAAGAACCTCACCTTAGGCCAGAGATTTTGAGCCCACAATTGAGAAAATATGTCAGAAGAATGGTTGGGATTATTATGGCATAAGGTCAAATAACCTTGAGCAACTGAATACTCACCCTTAGTAGTGTTGTTCCATCCAAAACAATCTTTTTCATGGGACCAAGAGAGGGATCTCATATGAAGGATGCCTTGGATATCTTGTCTTTGCCTTTCTGGTATTTGAATAAGCCAATCCTCAATAGGGATCCAATATCTACCAACCTTTGAATTACCAGTATGGTATCGACAGTAATTAGCCACTTTTATCCAATTAGCTCGGTGAAGCTCCTCCATCCAAAGCCTCCAATCGGTAAACTTAGTTATCAAAGGCTTGTGACCATCCCAAGAATCTGTCCAAAAACTTAAATGTTGACCATTATGAATGATCCAAAATAAATTTTTCTTTATCAAATCCTCACCAGTCTTAAGAACTGCTAAAATGGGAGAACCTTTAGTAGGAAGTTGATAGCGAATAAGGTCTTCAGGACTTTTGTTCTCAGCATATTTAGCATGAATATTATTGGCCCAAAGAGCATTGGGGTTATGCAACATCCTCCAATATAATTTAGCAGCTAAAGCTTTGTTGTTATTAATTGAAGACCAAAATCCTAACTCCCCTTCACTCTTAGGAAGACATAAAGTATCCCATTTCACCAAGGCCCATTTTCTTTTCTCCTTAGTACCACTCCAAAGGAAACGATGATTGATTTGATCCAATTCTCGAAGAACAACCTTTGGGATATTCAAAATGGAAGAAACATAAATAGGAATATCTTGAAGGACTGATTTTACCAAGGTGATTCTACCCCTAGAAGAAAGCCACTTGTTGGTCCACTTTCCAATTTTCTTCTTGACTTTGTCCAACAACCAATTCCAATATTTATTTTTCTACCTTTGAATATTTATGGGAATACCTAAATAAGTGATTGGAAGAGAGGTCTTCTTATATCTTAATTTATCCAAGACCATGGATTCCTGTCTAGCAGAGCAGTGAAAGAAAATAACTTTAGATTTGTCTTCATTGATCAACTACCCGATAGCCTTAGAAAAATAGCTAATTATTTGCTTAATATTAGAAGCTTCCTTAACTATAGATTTACCTAAAAGAGTAGAGTCATCCACAAATTGAAGATGAGAGATAGGTCTAGCTCCATGAGCAATGGTAACTCCCTTAAGGGTTTTGTTTTCCCTCTTTTTGGTTATAGTCCTACCCAAGCATTCAGCAAGAATGATGAATAAATAAGGGGATAGCGAGGTCACCTTGCCTAATACCTCTGGAAGCTAGGAAAGACTGAGAAGGCTTGCCATTGATAAGAACTAAGTAGGAAACTAAAGAGATACATCCCATAATCCAATCCATCCAATCCTTAGAGAAACCAAATTGCCTCAAAACTTTGATAAGAAAGTGCCAATCCACTCTGTCATAAGCTTTGGATAAGTCTAACCGAATGAACATAGAAGGAGAATTTTGCATATCCATGGAATGGATGGCTTCCTGAGCCAAGGGAAAGGGTATCAGTGATTATTTTCTCTTTAAATGTTAGAGTTATTGGGGCCCCTCATAAAAAATAGCCCTAAAGTATTTGTTTAAATTTCATAACCCAAATATTATTTTAATCCTAGAGACTATGTTGTATGCAAAAAAAAACAATAGCCATGCTCATCTCTCTCCTATCAAACTATAACTTTGAAGGGTTGGACTCAAAATTAATATTAGGGAGAAATATAATAGAATGGAATTCCTCCTTCCAACTACTTAAGAAGGTTTATATTGAGGCAGGTCTGGTAACATACTTACATTCTATGAAGCTAGGTAAGCTGATTTATGCAGTCAATTTGTATGGTCTTTATGGTAATAGAAGGAGGTTTTGAAAAAAAAAATTATACAAGACTCAAACATAGGGAAGTAGAGGCAAACATAGTGGACATAGTGGACATAGAATCTAAATTAAATCAATCATATAGTCACAAAGGTAATAAGGGTTTTTTAAACAAGAATAATTTGTAGGTAAAGGAGTTGGAAAAAAGAAAGAGGGAATTGTTAGAATGGGAAGATGCAAAGTCGAGGATTGAAAGTAGAGTACTCTGGATGGAATGAGGGGATGAGAATATAAAATTATTTCAAAATTATGTAAAATAAAGAAAAATGATAAAAAATCTCAAATATGAAAGATGAATATGGAAGCAATATGAGAAGGTTTCAAGAAATAACAGGATTAGGAGTATTCCATTTTAATAAAATTGATCAAGAACCTAATAAAGCAAATATTAAAGAAATCAACAAGCTAGAACTTTATCTACCTATGATGGTCAATGATGAACTTAAAGAGACTTTGAAGATAGAATTCACTAATTAGGAGCTATAAACAATAGTCAAATAATTTTATAAAGGGAAGAAACTAGGACCAGATGGCTGGACCATTGAATTTTATGTTGGTTTTTATAAGTTGTTGGAAGAATGTTTTTTAAAGGTGGTTGAGGAATCATGGAATTCTAGGAAGGTTCTTAGGTCTACCAGTACAACTTTCTTGTCATTGATTCCTAATAAGGATAAACCAAAATTCTTTGGGGAGTATAGGCCCATATCATTATGTATTACTCTCTAAAAAATCTTCTCCAAGGTTATTACTATGAGATTAAAAGGGATTTTTGAGATACCTTATTAGAAGAACAATTTGGTTTATTAAGTAAAAGATAAATCCATGAGGCTATAGATGTTTCTTAGGAAGCACTTCATTCAATCAAATCAAGAAACCAACAAGCAATGATAATTAATCTTAATCTAGCAAAATATTTTAATAGGGTAAGTTGGTTGTGCATCAGGTGTATATTAATTCATATTAGTTGTAGTGTGCCTTTGTAAATTGGTTAATGGGATGTATTAATTCTTCTTCCTTTATTTTCTTAATTAATGGTTCATCTTCTAGCTTCTTCAAGCCTTATAGAGGGCTATGACAAGGATGCCCCATATCACCCTTATTATTATTACTCGTGGTTGAAGGGATGAGTAGAAATATTAAGGAATAAAAATGACTTGGCATGATCAAAGGAATTATATTTGAAACCTCTTTGGTTGGAACTCACTTACTATTTACAAATTATATAAACCTATTTGGAAATGGTACCTTAATAGAAACACTAAAATATAAAGTATTTTTAAATTTATATTGTGCAACCACAGGAATGGAAATAAACCTCTAGAAAATAGATATAGATTTTAACAGAATACAACCACAATAAAAAGAATTAGTGGTAAGGATTTTTTGCTTCAATCTAAGTGAGTTTGGAAAATGTATAAAATTTTAGAGTTTTAGGGAAGAAAAATAATTATGGATGCCAATAATTTATTTGGTTATATCATAAAGTGGAGAAAAGGGTAACTTCATGGTGTAATAGATAGTTATCATTGGGAGGTCATTTAATATTTGTTAAATCATTTTTGGAAATTATTCTAGTATTTTGGTACTCTATGGCTTATATTCCTACTAAAACAACTAAAAAAATATGGAAGACATGTTTCCATTTCCTTTGCATATGAAGAAGTGAGAAGGATTCAATGTCTTTGGTCAAATGAAGTAAGATAGCCAAACCTAATTCAGTAGGAGGATGGGGGATTATAAATATAAATAATTCTAGGAAAGCACTAGTTGCCAAGAGTCTTTAGAGATTGATAACTAGTAAAGGATTATGGCATGAGGTTATAAAGGAGAAATATTTAGGTTATGTATCATTTGAAGAATGGATTAGATTTCCTATCAAGCTAGTGACCAATGCAACTATCATTTGGAAAGCATTAGTGAAGGCTTTTCCATTAGTAGAATTTTTTTTTGGTTTGAAAATTAGAAAATTAAAAGAAAGGCTAGAAAAAGACACTTGGCTAGGCAATGGAAGGAATTACCAGCTATCTCAAAGTTTAATAGAACATCTAAATATATAGGGGCTCAAGGTATTAGAATATGTAACCTCTATGGGTATAATAATTTTATAAAATCAGGGGTAGATTTCAATAGAAGAATTACTTTTGGAAGGAAATGAAGCTCAACAATGAAGAAAGTATACAATGAACTTGACAAGGATTTTTATAAGTTCGAGTCAAGAAGAACACTCTTTAGTATGGTCAAAGAGCGCAACTAGTGGATAATCGACAACTAAAGATACCCATCTCAGAAGAACACCCAATCACCAATCCAAATCAAGCTTCCACTTCAACACTCTATCATATTTATTTCAAATTGCACAATCCATCACAACCTACACCATTTATATATTTTTTTTAGAGGTCCAATAATCATCCACACTAGGGGGACAATCCTCTACATAATTTGAATTATCAAACATCAATCATATTTCATCATCCACCCCTACAATTTCACAAGCACCTCCCATAACTTTGTCTCAGCTTGAACCTCTTCACCAAGACTCATCTTCACCTCAACCAGCCAATGTCGCATAGATCGATCTATCTATTTATGAGGTACCCTTACACCATATGCATTTTTCTCCACCTAAACCACTTGCGATATGATAGCTATTAAAAATCCACTTGCTCAATATGCTTTTACATATTGTTATTTAACTTGATTTCTAAAATATTTAAAGAATATGGCCCATAGGAGTTGCATGGCGCGGATTAGAATATGGCTAAGAAATATTAATGTAATAATAAAAATTATATTATACCATGTACTGGCGTATAATAGGATTCTTCTCTAGCTGTAATTCAAATCTAATATTAAAAATAATATAGTTCCGTGGACTGGGCGTAGAGTAGGATTTTTCTCTGGTTATAACCCAACTTGCGGAGTGAACATGAAGTACATGATTCTGAGTCGCAACGTCTTGTCAAAATTCCAACGCACAACAGCTGTGAAATTGGTTTTGTTTAATTTAATTCACTGTCATAGGTAGACATGCAGGTTAATATATAAATTGAAGGAAATAGTAAGACTTGGGACAGAAATAAACTAATTTTTTAATTTCTTTTATGGGTGGTCTTAATTTCTATAAGGTTTAAACCAACAGCTTAGTAGGTGGTCTTAGTTTCCAGAAGGTTTACACCGACATCCTTTAATCTCTCATTCTTAATGTGTCTTAGTGTCTTTCTGTGTGTGAAGGTTTTATATAGGACCATCCATACAAAATTAATTTAATTTTTAAAAATGGTTAACATTTGGATTAGGCTCGTCTACTGTTTTTTAAAATTTTAATATTTTAGTGTTCTAAATTTTCTAGATTTTGAAATTTACCTGCCATATGAATTCTGAAGATTATTAATTTCATTAAACTTTTCTTGGCTTCAAAGAATTTCTCAATTATCTAATTTATTTTATTTTATTTTCATTTTTATATCAATATTTTTTATAATAATAATTTTATATATTACTTTAATAAACCATTTAATTTTACAAAATTATTGAGTGTCAATGTTTTTATAATTTTTTATTTAATATTTCTTATTATGTTAAAATAAACAATTATTATATTTAAATAATATTTTTTTTAAATATTTAGTTTTTATTTTTATTATATTTAAATATATAATATAATGTGACAAGTTGAAACAGTAGTACTCCTACTTAAAAGGTCGGGCCTTTTTTTTATAGAAAAGCTTGTTTCGACGAGCTCAGCAAGTTTAATGATAATTTTCTAATTTTTATGCTAAGCACATGCACATAAAATGGTCTTTTATTTTCATTATACTAGCCTTTTTAGAAGATATCTATTTCAATGATATACACCAAACAAATTAAATGTTCAATTGAACAATAAAAATTTTCCCATATTTAAAAAAACAAAAATTATTTAATATTATTAATTTATTATAATATTTTTTAATTAATATTTTATATTGTATTATGATTGTATTATTAATTTATTATAATATTTTCTAATTAATATTTTATATTCTATTATGATTATATACTAGTATTATTTGAAGAACACCCAATCATCAACCCAAATAATAGGTACTTTTTATGAATAATGGTCTATACCTTTTTGATATTTTTTTTAATTTTTGATAGAAGTTGTGGTTTAATATACCTTGTATGTTTCTTTGTCTTTGGATAATTAAGGCCATATCTAAAAGGTGACTCATGACTACATGGTTGAAGTATGAAAATGGCACTCTATAAGATGATTAAAAGCTTACAAAAAGTTTTTATTATTTTAACATGTCTGATTTACTAAGGCTTATATGAGGGTATAAAATACCCATCTTATTGTATTTTTTTCAAACTCTGAAATGAAAATTATACATTTTTTGAGTAAAAGAAAAAATTTAGAATTAATTATATGAGATTAAACAGTCCCACCTAGCTAATATTATATTGGTTTAGAAATCTTATATCTTCCCAAATATTATCAAAACTTAAATATTTTCTTTAAAAGTTGAGGATTATAACATATTAAACCAATATCATTTAACTTTTTAATATTAAACTTTTTAAATCTTTTAATTTTCTATTATATATATATAAAGAGTTAAAAAAAATCTTACGTTTATTTTTAGAAATAAAAAATATTAAGATTTTTTTTTTGATATCCAAATGAAGGGGTTTTGAAAGGGCCTCAAACCTTGTACAAAAGATACAAGATGTCTCATAAAATGGAAGACCAACATTAAAATATAAAAACAATAAGGAAAGAAATAGGTGGATTAGCATCAAACCAAAGGAGGGAAGCAAAACAAGCAACAACCTAAAGATAAAAAATAGTCATTAAAAACTCTGATCATGTTGTGGTTCCATAGGATCCATCTCATCCATATCCTTTTCTTGCTTTAGTTTTTAAGAGATCTCATTCACATAAAACATAGAAATTTTAATAAATATTTTCAAATTCCTTACCAAGTCTAATCGAGAGTCCCCTTAATTGATTGGAGATCCATATGACCTAAGAAGAGTAGGATGACGAACCTGAGGAGAATCATTGGGCTTGAAGCTCTTGCTAGATTTTGGGATCAAAATATCATCCTCTGAGGTCTCCAAATATTGTATAACCATAAATGTATTCTACCTTTTTTTTTGCTTCACCTTCAAATGGATAAACCTTCTAGCACCTCTTTTTTCAAACTTAATAGTCTTCAAAAGTAATTTCTTCTTAGATAAATCAGATAAACCCTCTTCTAAGGGAGATAAATCTTCAAATATTAGATAATTAATAAGGGTCCTAGGATTTGTCTTAGGAGTCATGTCTTTCAAGCCCTTGGATGAGTTACTAGAGGGGTCACTAGGACTAATAAAACTAAAAGAAATATTATCCGTAGACTTGAGCCCTTTAATAACACTAAAAAAATACTTTACATGTTCTTTTCCACTTCTCCCAAGAATAGTGCACCTTTGGAAGTTATTGGGGTGTACTCTCCTTAAAATCAGGAATAATCTCTAGGAGTAGATTCTAGGAGTTGGTCAAAGGAGTCACTGGAGTAGCCTCTTTATTCGGTACCAAAAAAAACATAGAAGGATGCTTAATTTCATTCAGAGTTTCACTACCACCATCAATGGTTTTAAAAAAATTAGAGATCTAGGGAGAAAAGGCATTACTAGAACAAAGGGCTCCTAGGAAGATCTAGAACCAACCCCACACTTGCCTTTGACAATGGCCCTCTTTCTCCAAGAAACGTAATTAAAAACAACTTTGAACAAACCTAGGTGGTTAATAAATGAGGAAATACCTTGATGAATATTGAGAGCAATATTTTCCAGATCCTTGAAGAGAAATCTAAGAAAGTTCATCACCCTTTTTCCTCAAAAAATATTGACCAAAGTTAGATGAAAGCTTTCGACAACATCTCTATTATAGTTGAGAGTGAATAAGTCCATGATGACAAGAATTATTCTATCCCATGGTTTGTATAAGGATGACCTTTGGTAACCATTATGATACTTGGTTGACTGACCCGCCCTATGCTTGAATAGTCCATTTCCTTAGCCTATGATTGTTTCTCTTTGAGAAAGCATTCCTCATCTACAGGAGCACCGATAATTTCTGATAGAAGTTGAGTGGTTACCAAAAACTCAAGATCTCCAAAAAAGATAGCACATATGTTCTAGGAAAAAGCTATGTATTTGGATAAATTGATATCATGTCCCTTGAATAGATTGAAAAAATACATTTTTTTTCTTTCATAAAACATAGTGACATCAGTATCCAATGTATCCACCATAGGTTCCACTCCCTTCAATCTATCTTCCAAATCAGCCATGATTTCTTTTGTAGCTTGATTCAAAAGAGTTAGATGCACGTTACAAATAACATTTTGCCAATCCATCCACTTGAAATTAAAGCAAGTTCATAAGATATAATGATGGAGAAATGTTCTCATTATATTGTACCATGCACCAGAGCTAAGGCAATCTCTTGAGGTGCATAAATATTTTATCATGCACTTTAAATTTAGACCTCTAAATTTGAGAAAAAATACCCAAAATTAGCTTGGCTACACTTAACAATAATATGGGTTCTTTGAATAATAAGATGCCAAGAAAACCTCATGATGGGGCTGATAATGCACTAATTCCATGAGAAAAAAATATGGACACAATAGAGATAACCATCACACAGGATACTTTGCTCATCGAGAAATTAAATTTTGCTATCTATTCTAGAAAAGATAAGTAAAAAACCATACAAATTGAAACTTCCGCTCCCAAAAAAATATACAAAAATTAGGATAGGCATCAGTGAAAGAAGAAGCCAACAATATAACCAACTCTCTCCAAAGAATGCGAGAATACACAACAATGAAGGTTGAAAAAGGGGCAATCAAAATTTAATCCATGATGGGGCTACCACATTGGCTAGGAAAGGGGCCAAGAATGATAGCCAATTTATGACAAGGATTAAACTCTATATTAACCCAATAATTAAGCACATTTGTTGATCAAACCAAAGGATGCGACCAAAATCTAAATTGAGTCCAACAGTACTTACCTTTCCAAACTCCAAGGCCATCCAAGGGCTAAAAAATAGGATTAGATAAAAGGAATAACTCCCCACTCCTCCAACCAATGAGACCTCTCCACCAGGTAGGTGAGGAGCATGAGTTTTTCCCATGCAAAAAACTCAAATTTAAATTAAAAGTGATGGTCATGAGATACAAATGAGTTCGTTATGGGTTATGTTGAGCCCAAAATAATAAATTCCAATCCTAGTTGCTCATGTATGAATTATATATATATATATATATATATATATATATATATATATATATATATATATATATAAGAGAGAGAGAGAGAGAGAGAGAGAGAGAGAGAGAGAGAGAGAGAGAGAGAGAGAGATAAATCTTAGCTTCCCATAACATTCCAATCCTATTTTCTCATCATATTATTCATACTCTAACCCTAACATGCCACTTGGTAATGTTAGCTTGAATTGTCAAAACCCAAAATCTAACCTATCAAGAGGTTATAAAACAACATTCACTTTTGTGAATAAGTAGCTGATCGAATCAAAGTACAAGCATAAAAAATCCATAGCAAATTACGGAGAGCAACCCTAATCGAAAATCAAAGGGTGAGAGATCGAAGGTTCACATCGATCCATGTTGATTCTGTGAATATATCGAGATGTGATGTCTTGTCTAGAAAATATGGATTTGCATATATCAAGTATAGTAGGTCATATATTAAGCATGATAGAGCACCTATCAAGTGCAACACCATATCTACACAACAACACATTCAACCCTAGGACAAAACAAGGTAGTTTGGTTATTTGATTTAGTCTTTTGTATTTTGTTTTATATATTCGTAAATATTCATATTAGGATTAGTAGGTTTTATTTGAATCAAAGAGGGTCTCAAAAAACAAAGGCTCTTCATATACTACTAATATATTTCTATTGTTTATATTTTTATAGGTATAGAAGATAAGTTTTTGAGAAGCTATTGAAGCGAAAGAGTGGTCTGCAAAGGACACACATAGCCACTCAATAAATTTGATTGTAGCAGAATATATTGAAGACACCTCAGTTCACTTGATCCCAAAAAGGATTTTTCTCCCTCTATATGATTTACTATAATCTAAGAACAGGAAATTATCCATTGTAGTAAGTGCCTAATCATCTTGGGGTAAAATTGTGTAACTAAAAGGGAGAATAAGATCCAATAAAAACTATTTTGCTTCATTGTTATATTGTTTGTTTCATTTTTTATGTTATTTGGTGTTATTTCTACTGTTTACAAAATGGCGATCATGGTGGGACCCCCATAGGGTTTTATTTTAGATATACCTTGGTATATATGATTACTGATCTATTTTTTGTATTTTATTGCAAGTTTTCAAATTCTATTCACATGAAAAAGAAAAACAAAAACATAAATTCGATTCACGAACTCCAAATCTTGTTCAGGATTGTTGTGAACTTACGTAGACATAAATCTATGCCTGGTAGATGCCCCGTTATGCTTGACAAGCATAGAACCACATCTAAAGAATTGACAAAAGAAAGCGTAAAGCTTTTGGGTAATCCATATATAAAATCCTAGGTTATTATTTTTATTTTGAAATGGAAAGAAAGAAATTTTGCATTTTTTTTTATGTCTTCATTATAGGTTGTAGATCAAGTGTTTTTAAATCTATTGTAGGTATTGAAAAAAATCAATTGATTAAGTTGCATTTTAAGGAACAGTTTTAGTTCTTAGATGTAAAAAAATAAAAATCATAGTAGCTGCATCTAGGGTTAGCTTGCATACTAAAGTACATTTTAGGTTGCATTAAAATTCTTGATTTGTCCTTTTTTTTATTTCTATTACATAGTAAGAGATGCAGATTTGTGTTTGGATATTTCTAGATGTAGCTCTATGCCTGCATAGGCGTTGCTCTGTATCTATGCAAATGCAACCTTACATATGTTCAATTCTAGATGTGCTTCTGTGTTTGGTTTTGTGTTTCAAAAAAATTTTAGGGATCATCTATAATCTGTTGGTTGTATTTTAATTAGGGTTTTTGTTTTATATATATTTTTTTGCTATGTATTTTATGTTTTCATGGGTAATAAAATAGAAGGGCATATTGGATCTACATTTTATTTTTTGTAGAAAATAAAACAAAAGTGCATACTAGAGTTGCATATTAGAATACTTCTAATTTTTTGTTAAAATAAAATCAAAATCACACACTATACACTTTTATCATTTCGCACCTCTTCAGGACAAGTGCAAGGAAAACCTCTACTGTACGGGTGAGATTTTATTACTAGTCATTAGAAAGCCCTAGTGTAACCATAGATAGTTTTATAGTCACTTGTATTTCATCACCAAGGTACTGGTTGCTCTTGAGAATAGCCCAAGGTGATCACTAGATTAGATACCCTTCTACTATAGGGTTGAATAATCAGTAGATCATAGTTATCATTTTTATTTGAGCATGCTTGAGTTTGAAGTGAACTCTTGGTTGGACTAGTAGTAGGATGTAGACAATACAATCTCTTTAAGAGTTGTTTTGTTCCCTTAGGATATACCTATTGCCAAACCTTCACCTAGGAAGCCATATTAGTTGTTCGTGATTCATCCTTCACAAAATGGGTGAGTGCAAATAAACCTTCTTAGATTCATTCCACCATTCACCTTGCATAGTTTTTTAGGCCTGGGTTCCACACAAAACACACAAAAAACTTTTAAAAAATCAAAAAAATAAAAATATTACAAAATTGAAAGTGCTTGATTGTTGAGTGTAATTGTTTTTTGGTTAATAGTGTAAATTTCATATTTTTGCACACACACACACACACACACACACACACACACACACACACACACACACACACACACACTTACACATTAATTTTCCCCTATCTTATGGTAATGACCTGAGATCATGTCAAAGCTATGAGTCAGTTTTCCACAAACCATTCATCATCACCCATGAAGCATCTTGCTCAAATTTCCCATTCCCTAGGAACTTTTATGGCTAGCCAACTTGATGCGTTGCGAACTATGTTCCCTGACTTTTCCATTGGACCTTCTCACTCAGAATTTATCTTAAACATGGATATGATGCAGAGAGTGGTCTACACTTCTATTCTTGAAACTCCCCATACCAATTCATGCACACCTTCATATAACTGCACCATCTACATTGATGTTGGTGCCCTTAGAGATTATTTAAGATTTGCTTTCTCATATTTGTTGCCACTCACCATTCCACCCTGATCTATTATTGTCTTTCTGTAGGAAACCATTCATTCACAACCTAACAATATCCATCATGTCTTCACTAATCCTCTTTTCAAACCTATATCTCTAAATAAAAATAAACCGTTATCATTCAGTATGTACACCTAAATTCCATTCACCAACACTACCATCTATTTCAATCCACTTTATGAGGCTCAAACCAGTGGTTCTTCACAAGTGCCAACCTTATTTTATCATCCATCATCTGGATCCATGAATCCTATTCACCATATCATTTCACATTCGATTGTAATACCTTTCACAATTTTTTTTCCACCAACATCGACTTAGGTCACAACCACTCATAATAGGTGACATTCCATCATCTATGGAACCACACAACCCCTATATATAATTTCCAATTCAAAAAATAGTATAACAACTACAAAAACTGCTTGCAGGAAATGACAATCAAAGTGTTCATCCCATAAAACAACATCAATCACAAGTGGTAGATTTTATTCATCAATAAATTTCAAATTAACAAAACTTACTCATCCAAGATTCATTCTATTTGTCAATACAACCTACCCTAATCATCCCAACTTGACCACTCCATAACATCTATGCCACCTCAACATTCCAATAAACCATCATCCCAATATCTCCACATCATCAACAACAACAATTCCAATATGATATCTATAAAAATAAAATTCCAACCACCACACATCAAGCTCAACCAACTTACACACAATAAGGAATTCATCGACTCCAACCACCCTTGGAAGACCCTAACTTCAATTTTTGCAAAAATAAATCGATAACTTGGCGATGCAGACACCTGCAATGTTGTATCAGAAACCCACTCTACGATAGATGGTAAATAAGCCTATTCATCCTTTGGTATACTCATCACCTAATCCAGTAGATTTTACATTACCGAAGTTTAAAAAACTCAAAGGGAGTGAGGATCCTAGAGAGCACATAAGTGGATTTATCCATGCAAGTTTTAAAATTCAAGAAAATAATCCCTTAATGCTTTAAAATTTTCATCAAAAATTTGGATGGGATGCTTTAGAATGGTATAATAATTTTACAGAACATAGTATTTATACTTTTTATTAGTTAGAAGGCCAATTCCTGGAGTGTTTCTCTCTAAATATAAAAAATAAAACTATGCTCATTGACTTAATCATCTTACGATAATTTGATAAAGAGTTAGTGTATGCTTTTGGAAACTATGAGAGGATGGTTATTACTAAAATTTCCATTCACCCTCCCTATGGAATATTTTACAAGAATTTTCACCAAAAGTTGTTTAAAACTCATCGTTTTGTTGCTACAATTGCAACAATATCGAATATTCAAGGAAACACTTGCCTAGGCCTATGTTATTGAAGAATTAAAGTTCAAGAGGATAAAATAAAACAAGAAAAAAAAAAGAATGAAAGAACAAAAATTTAAGGGGAAATAACCAAGGTCAGTCAAAAACTGGCCAAGTCAACCAAGTGATCTTGATTCAACCAACACAACCAATCCCACAACCTCAAGTCCAAATCCAGAAACTCTTGTAACAACAACAACCACCACAACAATAGAATTATTAGGAGGTACCACCCCCATAATAGTTGAATACTTGAGCTCAAACATCAGATAGTCGTTAAAGTCAATAGTATGCTTAGCCAACCTGCAATTATACTTCATTACCTAAACCATCATCCAACATTTTTCAAAGGTTTTATGATGGGAAATACATCACTTTGCAAGACATTAAGCTAGAACACCCTACCAAGCCACGTGGCAAAGGTAAGGAGCACATGTACTATACCTATCATCACCAAAAGGGTCATGATATCAACAGTTGTTGTATATTTAAAGATATTTTACAAGATCTCATTGAGAATGGAACTATCAAATTTGATAATCTTCTAGCACAATAAAACCCAAATCTTTGCATCTATCAGATGCCTTTATGTAACCATGAGAGTGAACGATAATTGAAAGGATTATTGAATTCTATAGTTAACCCCAATCAATTCAATCATATATATAACACCCAATATCACCAAGGTTTTGTTGGTGTTATTCATATAGTCACTAGAAGTCAAAGAAATATGAATAGAACACAATAGTTGAATGACCCAAAGAAAATAATACCTTCTCCTATAGTGCCAATGTCTACTGAACCTCAATAACATCACCGTATCAACCCACTTCAACCAATTCATGTTGTAATCACAATGACATTGAGAGCGGGGGGGGTGAATCAGTGTGTTCTTAAAAAAACTTCTAAAACAATTAGTTTTAAATCCAACAGTAGTTTAAAGTAGATAAGATAGATACTAAATGCATCAAGACAGCATCACACACAACACGGAAATTTAACATGGTTCACCAATGTGGCTACTCCTCAAAAATGACTGCTTGGACTACCATCCAAATCCAGTCAATGCAAAGCTACAAATTTACATAATCCTTTACCAGCACCAACTGGAAGGAGCACCAACCCCTTAAATTTATCTGTTTCAACAGAATGGAGCACCAACTCCAATTTTACCAGCACCTACTGGAAAGAGGCACCAACCCCTTGTGCCAAGCTACAACTTAGAAGATAATAATAAAAATTACAGAATAAAACTTTCACCTCAATTTTTACGATCTGCTATTTTTCTGCATTTTGCTTCTGCGTGAAACTCTTCGCACTGTCCGATCACTATTTTGAACTTAGAACTCCATCTCTCCACTTTGCGCTTTTCATCAATGCACTCACGATCTGCAGATCCAAACTACGACTTTGCACTCTACTCGACCGAACTTCATTCAATCACGATCTGCATATTCGAGCTACGACTTTGCATTCTACTTGACCGAACTTCATGCAATCACGATCTGCATATTCGAGCTACGACTTTGCATTCTACTTGACCGAACTTCATGCAATCACGCTTGTCGCACTCACACATTATATCATCGCTATGCTCTCTTTACTGCAATTCCAAAGAACTGTCACTTTGCTCACTCTCTAGATCGAAACGACTTGCTCTCTACTTGACGCGAACTTGTTTCGCACATTTCACACTTATCACTATCCTTAACCTCGCAACAGCCCCCATTTTTATAGAAGAGAATTCCACATCAAACATATTCGGTTGTAACTTAAAGACATCGACTGCAAACCCTAAAAATTCCCGTCGTAAAACCCTAACAAATGTCGACTTTAAAACCCTAAAGATGTATGCTGTAAAACCCTAGCAACTATCGACTTTAAAACCTTAAAGATGTCCGCTGTAAAACCCTAGCAATTGTCGACTTTGAAACCCTAACGACGTCCACTGTAAAACCCTAGCAACTGTCGGCTTCAAACCCTAAAAACCGTCGGCCTCGATTCAAACTTGTCAACCTCAAACTCTTCTGCCACCTTCTTCACCTTCCTGTAGCTTATTGCCGTGAAATAGCAACACGTCATGATATCGCGACACTTTTTGTGTCCGTACACCTCCTCGATCTTATTGTCACAAAATCGTGACCCTTTTGGCCTTTGAACGCTTCACTACCATTCTTGTCGTGAAATCGTGACACTTTGATCAGTTGCTAATGTCATCCTCAATCTTGTCGTGAAATCGTGACGCTTTCGGCTTCCAGCAGCTTTTCTTGCATCCTGTCACGAAATCGTGACACTTTCAGCTTTTGCTGATGTCATCCTCATTCTTGTCATGAAATCATGACGCTTCCTACTTCCAGCAGCTTTCCTTGCACCCTATCACGAAATCGTGACACTTTCAGCTTTCGTTGACGTCATCATCATTCTTGTCACGAAATCGTGATGCTTTCGGCTTCCAACAGCTTTCCTTGCACCCTGTCATGAAATCATGACACTTTCAGCTTTCGCTGACATCATCATCATTCTTGTCGCAAAATCACGACGCTTTCGGCTTCCGTACAATCCTAGCTTCATGCAGTAGCAAAATCACTACAACTTAGTGCCTTGTGCTTTCAACTTTGCTTTTACCCGTGAAATATTGACTCGTAGCGAAATCGCTACACTTTTGTGCCTTACACTTTCGACTTGAAGCATAATCGCTGCACCTTTGAGTTCTGCCCTTCAGACCTGTAGCGAAATCGCTACACCTTCGTGTTGAGTATTTTCACCTTGTAGCGAAATCGCTACACCTTTGTTTTGCGCAACTTTTACCCGTAGCAAAATCGCTACACCTTTACTTTATCCATTTGCAACTCATAGCGAAATCGCTACACTTTTACTTTGTGCCTTTGCAACTCATAGTGAAATCGCTACACCTTTACTTTACACTTTCTCCCTGCTTCTGCCCACGAAAATTCATGTAGCGAAATCGCTACAGTTTCTCAACTTAGCTTCTTGGCCTCCGACATGTCACGAAATCATGACAGTTTGCCTTGCACCTTCTCTTTCCTCCGACTTGTCATGAAATCGTGACATTTTCAACTGCGCCTTCTCTCTCCTCACTTTCGTTGTGAAATCATGACATTTCTGGCTGTGCTTTCTCTCTCCTCACTTTTGTCGTGAAATCGTGACATTTCTGGCTACGCTTTCTCTCTCCTCACTTTCGTCACGAAATCATGACATTTCTTGCTGTGCTTTCTCTCTCCTCCGAATTGTCACGAAATTGTGACAGAAAACATGTCGCGATATCGCGACAGTTTTCTAACTTGTCTTTTTCTTTGAATTTTTTCTATCTTCTGCATCTGAATGACTTCTGATCTGTCTACCCACTGCATCCTTGGATCTAACTGCCTGTGTTGACAACAATGACAACCTTCTTGCAACACCTTGCTCAACAATCTCCCCCTTTGGAATTGTTGGCAACACCTGTATACATTCCTATAACTCTTCTCCCCCTTTGTCAATAATACCAAAGGGCTGCTGTAGACTCTCCCTGAGTCCATCCTCACACTTCTCAGGCACAATTTGACTCCCCCTGAGTCCATCTTCAAATACTCAAAAGCTCCCCCTGAGAAAGTGATCCCTGTAGCTAGTCACTTCTTAGGAAGTGTGACTACTCCTAATTTGCTTCAAAGATACTCAAATACTTCCTTGGGCAAAGGTTTTGTAAAAATATCTGCTACCTGTTTTGTAGTTGGGACATAGTCCAATTTCACTTCTCCTTCTGCAACTTTTTCTTTCAAGAAATGATACCTTATAGCAATGTGCTTTGTCCGTGAGTGCATTACTAGATTCTTAGAAATGTTGATTGCACTGGTGTTGTCACACTTTACTAATATTGGTTCACTAAAATTAATACCTAGATCTTTCAAGGTTTGTTTCATCCACAAGACTTGTGTGCAACATGTTGCTGCTACAATATATTCTGCCTCAGCTGTAGATAAAGAAACTGACTCTTGCTTCTTACTGTGCCATGCAACTAATCTATCCCCCAAATAGAATGCTCCTCCACTGGTACTCTTTCTGTCATCAACACATCCAGCCCAATCTGCATCTGAATATGATATAAGAGTGAAATATTTGCCTTTTGGATACCACAACCCATACTCCATGGTGCCTTTGAGATACCGAAAAATCCTTTTGACTGCTGTTACATGAGTCTCTTTGGGACTGGCCTAAAATCTGGCTACCATGCAAACTACCTGCAGAATATCAGGTCTGGTTGCAGTTAAATATAGTAAGCTTCCTATCATTGATCTATACATGGTTTGATCTACAGGTGGAGATTTGTCTTCTTTACTCAACTTGCGACTTGTTGTCATGGGAGTCTTGGCGGCTTACAGTCCTCCATAGTGAACCTCTTTAGCATTTCTTTCACATATTTGATTTGGGAAATGAATATACCTTTCCCATTCTGATTAACTTGTAGCCCCATAAAGTAAGACAGTTCACCAATCATTGACATTTCAAATTCATTCTGCATCTTGTTTGCTAAGTCTTTACACGATTCATCTTTGTTGCTGCCAAATATGATATCATCCACATAGACAACAAGCACAATGAGATGCCCACCTTCTGTTTTCACATATAGATTATTGTCCACTAAACCTTTCTTGAATCCCTGTTGAGAGAGATAATTATCTAGCCTAGCATACCATGCCCGTGGTGCTTGTTTTAATCCATACAGTGCTTTCTTTAATTTGCAAACAAGATTAGGATCTTCACTGATTTGAAAGCCATCTGGTTGTTCAATATAGACCTCTTCTTCAAGTTTCCCATTTAAAAATGCAGATTTTACATCCATCTGATAAACTCTAAAGTTCTTGTGAACTGCTAGTGCTAGAAACATTCTAATAGATTCTAATCTGGCCACTGGTGTGAAAGTCTCTTCAAAATCAATGCCTTCGACATGTGCATAGCCTTTGCAAACCAGTCTTGCTTTATTTCTAATGACCTGACCGTCTTCATTTAATTTATTACGAAATATCCATTTGGTGCCGACTACATTCTTTTTTGCAGGTCTAGGTACTAACTCCCAAGTTCTGTTCTTTTCAATCTGATCTAACTCTTCATTTATTGCCTTCATCCAATTTGTCATCTTTGCTTGCTTCATCTATGTTTTTGGGCTCAATGCTGGATAAAAGAGAGTAATTACTTATTACTTTCTTTCTTGTCTGAATGCCAGCTATGGGATCTCCAATTATTTGGTCTCTAGGATGATTTTTTTGCCAGTTGCCCATTTTGAATTTTCTTTTTTCTTGTACCTCTGAGTCATCTGATAAGTTATCTGCATCAGTCGTAGATGTATTTTCTGTGCCATGTACTTCATCTCCTTCAATGACTTCTTTGTAGATTGGGTAGTTTTCTTGAAAATTAACTATTTGTTTCCTTCCTTCATCGAATTTAACATCTGCACTGTCCACAATTTTCTTGAGTCTCTTGTTGTAGCATTTGTAAGCTTTGCTATGTGGAGAATAACCAACAAAAACACCTTCATCTTCTCTATCTTCAAAGTTTCCAAGGTTGTCATCAGTTTTTCTGATGTAGCACTTACAGCCAAATACTTTGAGATGTTTTGTTGTTGCTTTTCTACCAAACCACAACTCATACGGTGTTTTGCATTCATGAGTTCTTAACATATACCTGTTTTGAATATATACTACTGTGTGAACTGCTTCTTTCCAGAATCTATCTGCTATTTTGTTTTTTGCCAGCATGGTGTGTGCCATTTCTTGAATAGTTCTATTCTTCCTCTCTACTACACCATTCTGCTAAGGAGTTCTGGCTGCTGAATATTGTCTCCTGATACCATATTTTTCACAGTATTCTGAAAATTCATTCGAAATGAATTCTCCTCCTCTGTATGATCGCAAGCATTTAATCCTTTTCCCTGTTTCATTCTCGACTAGCTGTTTGAAGGTTCTGAACATTTCAAAAGCTTCTATTTTATCTTTTAGGAAGAATATCCATGTCATTCTGGAATAATCATCGATACACAGCATAAAGTATTTGTCACCGTTTATGCTTTGAGTCCTCATGGGTCCGCATAAGTCTGTATGAATGAGTTCCAAAGGCACTCGCTAGTGTGATATTCTTTTGTTTTAAATGAAACTACTGGTTTGCTTTCCATTCGACATGAAGCACAAACACTATTTGAAGGTTTCTTAATGGTTGGAATATCTCTCATCGCTTGTTTAGAGCTGATTTTTACCAAATTATCAAAACTTATGTGTCCAAGCCTCTTATGCCACAACCAGTTCTCTTCTTCTTGTCCAATGAAGCACATACCTTCTGAAAATTTTGAGAGTGTGTACAGGTTGCCAGACGTCCTTGAGCCGGTTGCTATCAATTTTCCGCTGTTTATTTTTCTCGACTTCACAACCCCGCTTCTTGAAAACCACTTCATGTCCTTTATCACAGATTTGACTCACACTTAACAGGTTATGTTTCAAACCATCCACATATAAAACTTCTTCTGACTTGATTTTCCCTTCACTAATTTTGACAGATCCTTTACCTATTATTTTTGCTCCATCATTATTGCCGAACTTCACAGAACCACCCTCATATTTCTGTAGATTTTCAAATTTTTGTTTATCACCTGTCATATGACTTGAGCAACCACTGTCAAGAATCCACGGTACATATTTATTATGAGCTCTAAAAGCTGTCTGCACTATTAAAGATTCCTGTTCTTTCCTGAGCTGTTCCTTTTGTTTCCATTCTGTTTTAACTGTGGGGTTGGGTTCTAGTTGGGATTTCCCCTTTTCAGAATCTTGCACATATCCTTCAGAAGAAATTTTATTTTGTTTTGCCCTATGTGGTTGAGTTCTTCTTTTCTGAGATTGATATGAATTAGAAATACTACGATAATTTTTGGCAATATGCCCAAAGTTGTGACACTTAAAGCATTCTACTGCATAACTCATTAGAGGAGCAAAAGCATTTCTACTGGTGAAACTTCTTGGACCTATATTGTACTTGCAGTCAACAATTTTATGCCCATAACCATTACATTTAAAATAGAAACCATAGAAATAATGATTGAACCTGAAATATGGTCTTGGCCAAGTTGTTGCAGGAGCCTGAGATCTTCTTTTCTTCTAATGTGTGACCTTGATAAAGCCATCATTGTCAGCTACTATTTCAGGACTGGCATTGTAGCTTTCTTTTGCCTGATTTGTTTTTCTTTCCATATCCTGTTTCTCGTCTTTATTCTTTTCACATTCAACATTGCTTGCCTTTGGTCCACTTGATGATTCTCCTTCAGTAAATCCTAGAATGAATTTGATACCTATGGATCTTTGATCGCTTAGAATTTTGTCCAGCTTCATCAAACTTTCTTCACGTTTTAAATGACAGCTGATTTTTCGATCCAGCTCTTGTACCTGTATATAGAGACTAACATTTTCTTCTTCCAATTTGCAACAGTAATCTATCTTCATGGTTACCTTTACTTCAAGATCTTCGGACATTTTCTTGTATTCTTCTGTCTATGTTTTTAGACTGGCTATAATGTCATTTGCATCCTCAAGTTTCCTTATCAATTTTTTATTCTTTCTTTTCTCAGATTTCCATTCCATAAGAGTAGAAACCAGCTCACCTTCTAAATCAACTTCAGCCTCACCTATTTCAATAGATACTTCAGAGTTCATTCCTTCTCTCTTTTGTGTGTTTTTTGCCTCTTCTGATTCTTCTACTTCAAACACCATAAAGAGAGCCTCACCTATTCCTTCTTCAGAGTCTTCACTAGAACTGTCCTCTAAAGATTCAGCATTTCGGAAGATAAAGCTTTTCTTTTTGAAATTGCCTTTTCTGAAGTTTGTTTTCTTCCTCCATTCACTTCTTTCTTGATGCTGAGTTTCTTCACCTTTGTTTTTGTCATTGAGAGGACATTTGATAGCAAAGTGTCCAATGCCTCCACAATTGAAACATTTAAAAGGTAGCTTTCCTTTGTATTTTCTTTTTCCTTTTCTCAGCTTTTTGACAAAATTTGCTTCCATTTCATCTGAAGCATCATCTTCTTCAGACTCTTGTTTTGTGCTTTTGCCTTTTAGGGATTTGAAAGCTGCTTCTCTGTCTGAGGGATTAGACCTTCCTATTCTCATTTCAAAAGCAGTCAAAGAACCATGCATCTCATCCATACTAAAACTATTTAGACCTTTGGCTTCTTCTATGGCAGAGACTTTAGAATCAAATCTGGGAGGGAGTGATCTTAATACCTTTTTCACGATAGCAGCATTGGTTAATTCTTCGTTGAGACCTCTGATTGAATTTGTGATCCCATTGACTCTTTGCATGAAGGTCTCTATGTTCTCATCATTGTCCATATTTAACGATTCGTATTGAGCTCGATGTGCTTGAAGCTTGGCCTCCTTGATCCTAGCATCTCCTTCATGGATGTTCTCCAGTTTATCCCATATATCTTTTGCTGATTCACAATTTATGACCTTGACTAGTTCACTATCCACTAGTCCACACATGATGACATTTTTTGCTTTTGAATCATATTCAAATGCCTTTTTACTAGCAATGTTTGTTGGAGCAGTGACAAGAGCTTTGTAACCATTAACTACCGCACCCCAGATGTCAAAACCTAAAGCACTGAGATATGTCTGCATTCTAATTTTCCAGAAAGCATAGTTAGTCCCATCAAACAATGGTGCTTTGTTTGAGGAGAAACCTTTATCACTTGCCATTGCATGACTTCTAAGATCACCTTAGCTGCTTAAGCCTGTTCAGGAACCTGGATCTGATACCAATTTTATAGATAACATCCAAACATGTATGGAACATTCAATTTCATTTTATGATTTTGATATAAATATTGTGTCATTAGAGTTACTTGATCCTCCATTACATATTATATATCACATTCACCAAAATCCTTTCGAATGAGTGCTAATTTATACCAGCTCATCTATCAATGTCATCACCACTTCAGCACTACAACACATGAACCTACTACCATCTCATATGAAAAAGTCAAATTTCACTTATGGGCATTCAATGACGCTTCGTGTTCCACAGTAGGCATTATAGTTCTACTGGTGATAGTGGGGATCAAAACCATACACACTAAGTTCCATATCCTAGAAGGGGCCATGGCTTATAACATACTTCTTGGAAACCCCTATATTAAGGAAATAAAAAGTGTTCCCTCAACATTACACCAATGTTTAAAATATGTGCACAAGGGAAAGATCCATTTTATACCAGTTAGAACTAAACCATTCAAATACTACAATTTTATTTCAAACCTGTATGAGCCATCACTTCCATCTACCCACATATCCCTCATACCTCTCACCACATTATCCACATCACATAAAAATTATTCATAAAAAGTACCCATCTCACAAGAACACCCAATCACCAACCCAAATCAAGCTTCCACTTCAACACTCCATCATATTTATTTCAAATTACAATCCATCACAACCTACACCATTTATATTTTTTTAAAGGTCCAATAATCATCCACACTAGGGGACAATCCTCTACATAATTTGAATTATCAAACATCAATCATATTTCATCGTCCACCCCTACAATTTCACAAGCACCTCCCATACCTTTGTCTCAGCTTGAACCTCTTCACCAAGACTCATCTTCACCTCAACCAGCCAATGTCGCATAGATCGATTTGTCTATTTATGAGGTACCCTTACACCATATGCATTTTTCTCCACCTAAACCACTTGCTATATGATAGCTATTAAAAATCCACTTGCTCAATATGCTTTTACATATTGTTATTTAACTTGATTTCTAAAATATTTAAAGAATATGGCCCATAGGAGTTGCATAGGGCGGATTAGAATATGGCTAAGAAATATTAATGTAATAATAAAAATTATATTTTACCATGTACTGGCGTATAATAGGATTCTTCTCTAGCTGTAATGCAAATCTAATATTAAAAATAATATAGTTCCGTGGACTGGGTGTAGAGTAGGATTTTTCTCTGGTTATAACCCAACTTGCGGAGTGAACATGAAGTACATGATTCTGAGTCGCAACGTCATGTCAAAATTCCAACGCACAACAGCTGTGAAATTGGTTTTGTTTAATTTAATTCAGTGTCATAGGTAGACATGCAGGTTAATATATAAATTGAAGGAAATGGTAAGACTTGGGACAGAAATAAACTAATTTTTTTAATTTCTTTTATGGGTGGTTTTAATTTCTATAAGGTTTAAACCAACATCTTAGTAGGTGGTCTTAGTTTCCAGAAGGTTTACCCCGACATCCTTTAATCTCTCATTCTTAATGTTTCTTAGTGTCTTTATGTGTGTGAAGGTTTTATATAGGACCATCCATACAAAATTAATTTAATTTTTAAAAATGGTTAACATTTGGATTAGGCTCGTCTACTGTTTTTTAAAATTTTAATATTTTAGTGTTCTAAATTTTCTAGATTTTGAAATTTACCTGCCATATGAATTCTGAAGATTATTAATTTCATTAAACTTTTCTTGGCTTCAAAGAATTTCTCAATTATCTAATTTATTTTATTTTATTTTCATTTTTATATCAATATTTTTTATAATAATAATTTTATATATTACTTTAATAAACCATTTAATTTTACAAAATTATTGAGTGTCAATGTTTTTATAATTTTTTATTTAATATTTCTTATTATGTTAAAATAAACAATTATTATATTTAAATAATATTTTTTTTAAATATTTAGTTTTTATTTTTATTATATTTAAATATATAATATAATGTGACAAGTTGAAACAGTAGTATTCCTACTTAAAAGGTCAGGCCTTTTTTTTTATAGAAAATCTTGTTTCGACGAGCTCAACAAGTTTAATGATAATTTTCTAATTTTTATGCTAAGCACATGCACATAAAATGGTCTTTTATTTTCATTATACTAGCTTTTTTAGAAGATATCTACTTCAATGATATACACCAAACAAATTAAATGTTCAATTGTGTAGACACCAAAACAACACCAATTCGATTATGTGACTACAAACACTGATCGCTTTAACACACACAGCCCCAAGGGCAGCCCCTAGATGTTAAACAGTGGTCTTGACCACTCTCACAATAGTTTTGGAAGGTCAGATATCAGTTCGGCACCTTCAGGTACTTTGCTCAATATCCGTCCCACCCAGGGACGAATTCAAATTGGGATTCGCCCCACCCCAGGACGAATTCCAAATCCACCGCGAGATGGGGTGAATTGTAGGTTTGACGGGCAAAAAGTCAAATATTGACAAATGACAGCTCAGATCTGCCACTTAACGCTTCCTTCATCGCATGGGAGTATGGGTGAGTGTTTTTGAGCGTTAGAGGCATTTGCAAGGTCAGTCATGAAGTCCCAATTCAGGGAGGAATCTCCTTCCCCCTAGGAAGGCATGATTGCCAAGTGGCGCCTCTGCATGCCCATTTCAAGAGACCTCCAAGTCTATAAATTGGTGAGTTTCCTCACCCCAAAATATGCAGAGAAGGAGCAATTTGGAGAAATTAAGTGTTGTCATTTTATTTCCACACCTATTCCCCTTTGAGTTGTGCCTTTCACATCCTTGATCTCTTTTGGAGAAGAGGTCATAGGGTGGTTATTGGAAGCACAAATCCGGAACCAAACCCAAAATTTGGTCACAATATCCCACCCAATTTGCCGATAATACCCCACAAGAGGTTTTGGACCCATCCCAAGTGGATTGGTGTCGATACTAGGTCCCAAACAGCGGGCAGCCTGCCCCATGGGCGCCCCTTCCCACACTACCACAATCTTAATCGCCCCCTTTCGGAACGATGGGAATTCCGTGGTAGACTTGTTTTATTTCATTTTTTCATTCAGTTCTATGATGCTTAGATAGGATGTCATTTGAGTTTCGTCTCGTTTTGAACAAGTTTGACTATATTTTTATCTTTGCTCGCTTCTACTAACTTGCAGGTAGCATCATCATATTCCCGCTAACGGAGGCCAAATTGGGAAAATTTGACCATTTGGGTCTTCCAAAAATGCCCCCAATTAGCTAACCCCAAGTTTGTAGGTCTTTTGGAGCTTCCTAGGTAGGACATTGGGACAATACATTTTTAGCGTTTTGTTGTAGGTGAATTCGTCCCACCCCAAAACGAATTCAAATCGGTGAGGAATTTCTAGACTGTTCTTTTTGTAGTGCCCTCCTGATGATGTCCTGATGCCTCTATCAAATTTCCAGAGCATTTGGATTCATTTTAGTTATAGTTTAATTCGTTTTTCTCATTCGCTTATCGTAGGCTTGGGGATTGCATGTTTTGTTTCGTCCGCAGGTGCTACTAACTATTTCTTGTTCCCTTGAACGCAGGATCATAACATTGGAGGGGCAGCAAGGAATCAACATTCATAGACACAAGCGGCGGCGATGTTCTAGTCAGCCCATATTATATGTGGGCATGCGGAAGAAGGAAAGGCACCCATGGATGTAACAAGAACGCATGCTTAAACGCTCCTAGCCCTTGGAAAGGAAGGATGCACATTGTAACCGAGTTTGAAACATATCAATAACAAAGGGCTGTCTTATTTATTCATTTGTGTTTCATTTCGATTCGCTCATGCCTTTCTCTCTTTTCATGCACTTTCAAATTACTAGGATTTAGCGTTGAGTTCGGTCTTTTTTGTTTGCATTTCGTATTCGCTTTACTTTTTGCTTCTGTATCCTCGTGCTTCCAAATTGAACAATAAAAATTTTCCCATATTTAAAAAAAAAAAATTATTTAATATTATTAATTTATTATAATTTTTTCTAATTAATATTTTATATTGTATTATGATTATATTATTAATTTATTATAATATCTTCTAATTAATATTTTATATTGTATTATGATTATATACTAGTATTATTTGAAGAACACCCAATCACCAACCCAAATAATGGGTACTTTTTATGAATAATGGTCTATACCCTTTTGATATTTTTTTAATTTTTGATAGAAGTTGTGGTTTAATATACCTTGTATGTTTCTTTGTCTTTGGATAATTAAGGCCATATCTAAAAGGTGACTGATGACTACATGGTTGAAGTATGAAAATGGCACTCTATAATATGATTAAAGGCTTACAATTTTTTTTTATTATTTTAACATGTCTGATTTACTAAGGCTTATATGAGGGTATAAAATACCCATCTTATTGTACTTTTTTCAAACTCTGAAATGAAAATTATACATTTTTTGAGTAAAAGAAAAAATTTAGAATTAATTATATGAGATTAAACAGTCCCACCTAGCTAATATTATATTGGTTTAGAAATCTTATATCTTCCCAAATAATATCAAAACTTAAATATTTTCCTTAAAAGTTGAGGATTATAACATATTAAACCAATATCATTTAACTTTTTAATATTAATTTTTTTAAATATTTTAATTTTCTATTATATATATATAAAGAGTTAAAAAAATCTTACGTTTATTTTTAGAAATAAAAAATATTAAGATTATTTTTTTTATATCGAAATGAAGGGGTTTTGAAAGGGCCTCGAACCTTGTACAAAAGATACAATATGTCTCATAAAATGGAATACCAACATTAAAATATAAAAACAATAAGGAAAGAAATAGGTGGATTAGCATCAAACCAAAGGGGGGAAGCAAAACAAGCAACAACCTAAAGATAAAAAATAGTCACTAAAAACTCTGATCATGTTGTGGTTCCGTAGGATCCATCTCATCCATCTCCTTTTCTTGCTTTAGTTTTTAAGAGATCTCATTCACATAAAACATAGAAATTTAAATAAATATTTTCAAATTCCTTACCAAGTCTAATCGAGAGTCCCCTTAATCGATTGGAGATCCATCTGACCTAGGAAGAGTAGGATGACGAACCTGAGGAGAATCATTGGACTTGAAGCTCTTGTTATATTTTGGGATCAAAATATCATCCTCTGAGGTCTCCAAATATTGTATAACCATAAATGTATTCTACCTTTTTTTTTGCTTCACCTTCAAATGGATAAACCTTCTAGCACCTCTTTGTTCAAACTTAACAGTCTTCACAAGTAATTTCTTATTAGATAAATAAGATAAAACCTCTTCTAAGGGAGATAAATCTTCAAATATTAGATAATTAATAAGGGTCCTAGGAGTTGGCTTAGGAGTCATGTCTTTTAGGCCCTTGGATGAGTTACTAGAGGGGTCACTAGGACCAATCAAACTAAAAGAAATATTATCCGTAGACTTGAGCCCTTTAATAACACTAAAAAAATACTTTACATGTTCTTTTCCACTTCTACCCATAATAATACACCTTTGGAATTTATTGGGGTGTACTCTCCTTAAAATCAGGAATAATCTCTAGGAGTTGGTCAAAGGAGTCACTGGAGTAGCCTCTTTATTCAGTACCAAAACAGACATAGAAGGATGCTTAATTTCATTCAAATTTTCACTACCACCATCAATGGTTTTTAAAAAATTAGAGATCTAGGGAGAAAAGGCATTACTAGAACAAAGAGCTCCTAGGAAGATCTAGAACCAACCCCACACTTGCCTTTGACAATGGCCCTCTTTCTCCAAGAAACGTAATTAAAAACAACTTTGAACAAACCTAGGTGGTTAATAAATGAGGAAATACCTTGATGAATATTGAGAGCAATCTTTTCCAGATCCTTGAAGAGAAAGCTAAGAAAGTCCATCACCCTTTTTCCTCAAAAAATATTGACCAAAGTTAGATGAAAGCTTCCGACAACATCTCTATTATAGTTGAGAGTGAATAAGTCCATGATGACAAGAATTATTCTATCCCATGGTTTGTATAAGGATGACCTTTGGTAACCATTATGATACTTCGTTGACTAACCCACCCTATGCTTGAATAGTCCATTTCCTTAGTCTATGATTGTTTCTCTTTGAGAAAGCATTCCTCATCTGCAGGAGCGCCGATAATTTCTGATAGAAGTTGAGTGGTTACCAAAAACTCAAGATCTCCAAAAAGGATAGCACATATGTTCTAGGAAAAAGCTATGTCTTTGGCTAAATTGATATCATGTCCCTTGAATAGATTGAAAAAATACATTATTTTTTTCTTTCATAAAACATAGTGACATCAGTATCTAAAGTATCCACCATAGGTTCCACTCCCTTCAATCTATCTTCCAAATCAGCCATGATTTCTTTTGTAGCTTTATTCAAAAGAGTTATATGCACCTTACAAATAACATTTTGCCAATCCATCCACTTGAAAGTAAAGCAAGTTCATAAGATATAATGATGGAGAAATGTTCTCATGATATTGTACCATGCACCTTAGCTGCTTTGGAAATCTCTTGAGGTGCATAAATATTTTATCATGCGATTTAAATTTAGACCTCTAAATTTGAAAAAAAATACCCAAAATTAGCATGGCTACACTTAACAATAATATGGGTTCTTTGAATAATAAGATGCCAAGAAAACCTCATGATGGGGCTGATAATGCACTGATTCCATGAGAAAAGAATATGGACACAATAGAGATAACCATCACACAAGATACTTGGCTCATCGAAAAAATAAATTTTGCTATCTATTCTAGAAAAGATAAGTAAAAAACCATACAAATTGAAACTTCCACTCCCAGAAAAATATACAAAAATCAGGATAGGCATCAGTGAAAGAAGAAGCCAACAATATAACCAACTCTCTCCAAAGAATGCTAGAATACACAACAATGAAGGTTGAAAAAGGGGCAATCAAAATTTAATCCATGATGGGGCTACCACATTGGCTAGGAAAGGGGCCAAGAATGATATCCAATTGATGAAAAGGATTAAACTCTAGATTAACCCAATAATTAACCACATTTGTTGATCAAACCAAAGGATGCGACCAAAATCTAAATTGAGTCCAATAGTACTTACCTTTCCAAACTTCAATGCCATCCAATGGATAAAAAATAGGATTAGATAAAAGGAATAACTTCCCAATCCTCCAACCAATGAGACCTCTCCACCACGTAGGTGAAGAGCACGAGTTTTTCCTATGGAAAAATATCAAATTTAAATTAAAAGTAACGGTCATGAGATACAAATGAGTTCGTTATGGGTTATGTTGAGCCCAAAATAATAAATTCCAATCCTAGTTGCTCATATATAAATTATATATATATATATATATATATATATATATATATATATATATATATATATATATATATATATATATATATATATATATATAAGAGAGAGAGAGAGAGAGAGAGAGAGAGATAGAGAGATAAATCTTAGCTTCCCATAACATTCCAATCCTATTTTCTCATCATATTATTCATACCCTAACCCTAACATGCCACTTGGTAATGTTAGCTTGAATAAGTAGCTGATCGAATCAAATTACAAGCATAAAAAATCCATAGCAAATTACGGAGAGCAACCCTAATCGAAGATCAAAGGGTGAGAGATCGAAGGTTCACATCGATCCATGTTGATTCTGTGAATAGATCGAGATGTTATGTCTTGTCTAGAAAATATGGATTTGCATCTATCAAGTATAGTAGGTCATATATTAAGCATGCTAGAGCACCTATCAAGTGCACCACCATATCTACACAACAACACATTCAACCCCAAAAAATACAGATCAAGATCATGTACAAAACAAGGTACTTTGGTTATTTGATTTAGTATTTTGTATTTTTATTTTTCATATTCGTAAATATCATATTAGGATTAGTAGGTTTTATTTGAATCAAAGAGGGTCTCAAAAAACAAAGGCTCTTCATATACTACTAATATATTTATATTTTTTATATTTTTATAGGTATAGGAGATAAGTTTTTGAGAAGCTATTGAAGCGAAAGACTGGCCTGCAAAGGATAGACATAGCCACTCAATAAATTTTATTGTAGCGGGATATATTGAAGACACCTCAGTTAACTTGATCCAAAAGAGGATTTTTCTCCATCTATGTGATTTACTATAATCTAAGAACAAGAAATTATCCATTGTAGTAAGTGTCTAATCATCTTGGGGTAAAATTGTGTAACTGAAAGGGAGAATAAGATACAATAAAAACTATTTTGCTTCATTATTATATTGTTTGTTTCATTTTTTATGTTATTTGGTGTTATTTCTATCATTTACAAAATGGCGATCATGGTGGGACCCCCATAGGGTTTTATTTTAGATATACCTTGGTATATATGATTACTGATCTATTTTTTGTATTTTATTGCAAGTTTTTAAAGTCTCTTCACATGAAAAAGAAAAACAAAAACATAAATTTGATTCACGAACTCCAAAGCTTGTTCAGGCTTGTTGTGAACTTACGTAGACATAAATCTATGCCTTGTAGATGCCCCTTTATGCTTGACAAGCATAGAACCACATCTAAATAATTGACAAAAGAAAGCGTAAAGCTTTTGGGTAATCCATATATAAAATCCTAGGTTATTATTTTTATTTTGAAATGGAAAGAAAGAAATTTTGCCTTTTTTTTTGTCTTCATTATAGGTTGTAGATCAAGTGTTTTTAAATCTATTGTAGGTATTGAAAAAAATCAATTGATTAAGTTGCATTTTAAGGCATAGTTTTAGTTCTCAGATCTAAAAAAATAAAAATCATAGTAGTTGCATCTAGGGTTAGCTTGCATACTAAAGTACATTTTAGGTTGCATTAAAATTCTTGATTTGTCCTTTTTTTTTATTTAAGAGATGCAGATTTGTGTTTGGATATTTCTAGATGTAGCTCTATGCCTGCATAGGCGTTGCTCTGTATCTATGCAAATGTAACCTTACATATGTTCAATTCTAGATGTGTTTCTGTGTTTGGTTTTGTGTTTCAAAAACATTTTAGCGATCATCTATAATCTGTTGGTTGTATTTTAATTAGGGTTTTTGTTTTATATTTTTTGTTTGCTATGTATTTTATGTTTTCATAGGTAATAAAATAGAAGGGCATATTGGATCTGCATTTTATTTTTCGTAGACAATAAAACAAAAGTGCATACTAGAGTTGCATATTAGAATACTTCTAAATTTTTGTTAAAATAAAATCAAAATCACACACTATACACTTTTATCATTTCGCACCTCTTCAGGACAAGTGCGAGGAAAACCTCTACTGTACGGGTTAGATTTTATCACTAGTCATTAAAAAGCCCTAGTGTAACCATAGATAGTTTTATAGTCACTCGGATTTCATCACCAAGGTACTGGTTGCTTTTGAGAATAGCCCAGGGTGATCACTAGATTAGATACCCTTCTACTATAGGCTTGAATAATCAGTAGATCATAGTTATCATTTTTATTTGAGCATGCTTGAGTTTGAAGTGAACTCTTGGTTGGACTAGTAGTAGGATGTAGACAATGCAATCTCTTTAAGAGTTGTTTTGTTCCCTTAGGATATACCCATTGCCAAACCTTCACCTAGGAATCCATATTAGTTGTTCGTGATTCATCCTTCATAAAATGGGTGAGTGCAAATAAACCTTCTTATATTCATTCCACCATTCACCTTGCATAGTTTTTTAGGCCTGGGTTCCACACAAAACACACAAAAAACTTTTAAAAAATCAAAAAAATAAAAATATTACAAAATTGAAAGTGCTTGATTGTTGAGTGTAATTGTTTTTTGGTTAATAGTGTAAATTTCATATTTTCGCACACACATACACACACACATTATACACTAATTTTCCCCTATATTATGGTAATGACCCGAGATCAAGCCAAAGCTATGAGTCAGTTTTCCACAAACCATTCATCATCACCCATGGAGCATCTTGCTCAAATTTCCCATTCCCTAGGCACTTTTATGGCTAGCCAACTTGATGTGTTGCGAACTATGTTCCCTGACTTTTCCATTGGACCTTATCACTCAGAATCTATCTTAAACATAGATATGATGCAGAGAGTGGTCTACACTTCTATTCTTGAAACTCCCCATACCGATTCATGCACACCTTCATATAACCACACCATCTACATTGATGTTGGTGCCCTTAGAGATTATTTAAGATTTGCTTTCTCATATTTGTTGCCACTCACCATTCCACCCTGATCTATTATTGTCTTTCAGTAGGAACCCATTCATTCACAACCTAAAAATATCAATCATGTCTTCACTAATCCTCTTTTCAAACCTATACCTCTAAATAAAAATAAACCATTATCATTCAGTATGTACACCTAAATTCCATTCACCAACACTACCATCTATTTCAATCCATTTTATGAGGCTCAAGCCAGTGGTTCTTCACAAGTGCCAACCTTATTTTATCATCCATCATCTAGATCCATGGATCCTATTCACCATATCATTTCACATTCGATTGTAATACGTTTCACAATTATTTTTCCACCAACATCGATTCAGGTCACAACCACTCATAATAGGTGACATTCCATCATCTATGGAACCACACAACCCCTATATATAATTTCCAATTCAAAAAATAGTATAACAACTACAAAAATTGCTTGCAGGAAATGACAATCAAAGTGTTCATCCCACAACACAACATCAATCACAAGTGGTAGATTTTAATCATCAATCAATTTCAAATTAACAAAACTTCCTCATCCAAGATTCATTCTATTTGTCAATACAACCTACCCTAATCATCCCAACTTGACCACTCCATAACATCTATGCCACCTCAACATTCCAATATACCATCATCCCAATATCTCCACATCATCAACAACAACAATTCCAATATGATATCTATAAAAATAAAATTCCAACCACCACACATCAAGCTCAACCAACTTACACACAATAAGGAATTCAGCGACTCCAACCACCCTTGGAAGACCCTAACTTCAATTTTTGCAAAAATAAATCGATGACTTGGAGATGCAGACACCTGCAATGTTGTATCGGAAACCCACTCTACGATATATGGTAAATAAGCCTATTCATCCTTTGGTATACTCATCACATTATCCGGTAGATTTTACATTACCGAAATTTAAAAAACTCAAATGGAGTGAGGATCCTAGAGAGCACATACGTGGATTTATCCATGCATGTTTTAAAATTCAAGAAAATGATCCCTTAATGCTTTAAAATTTTCATCAAAAATTTGGATGGGATGCTTTAGAATGGTATAATCATTTTACAGAACATAGTATTTATACTTTTTATTAGTTAGAAGGCCAATTCCTGGAGTGTTTCTCTCTAAATATAAAAAATAAAACCATGCTCACTGAATTAATCATCTTACGATAATTTGATAAAGATTTAGTGTATGATTTTGGAAACTATGAGAGGATGGTTATTACTAAAATTTCCATTCACCCTCCCTATGGAATATTTTACAAGAATTTTCACCAAAAGTTGTTTAAAACTCATCGTTTTGTTGCTACAATTGCAACAATATTGAATATTCAAGGAGACACTTGCCTAGGCCTATGTTATTAAAGAATTAAAATTCAAGAGGATGAAATAAAACAGGAAAAAAAAAGAATGAAAGAAAAAAAATTTAAGGGGAAATAACCAAGGTCAGTCAAAAACTGGCCAAGTCAACCAAGTGATCTTGATTCAACCAACACAACCAATCCCACAACCTCAAGTCCAAATCCAGCAACCCTTGTAACAACAACAACCACCACAACAATAGAATTATTAGGAGGTACCATCCCCATAATAGTTGAATACTTGAGCTCAAACATCAGATAGTCGTTAATGTCAATAGTATGCTTAGCCAACCTGCAATTATACTTCATTATCTAAACCATCATCCAATATTTTTCAAAGGTTTTATGATGGAAATACATCACTTTGCCCGACATTAAGCTAGAACACCCTACCATGCCATGTGGCAAAGGTAAGGAGCACATGTACTATACCTATCATCACCAAAAGGGTCATGATATCAACAGTTGTTATACATTTAAAGATATTTTACAAGATCTCATTGAGAATGGAACTATCAAATTTGATAATCTTCTAGCACAAAAAAACCAAAATCTTTGCATCTATCAGATGCCTTTATGTAACCATGAGAGTGAACGATAATTGAAAGGATTATTGAATTCTATAGTTAACCCCAATCAAGTCAATCATATATATAACACTCAATATCACCAAGGTTTTGTTGGTGTTATTCATATAGTCACTAGAAGTCAAAGAAATATGAATAGAACATAATAGTTGAATGACCCAAAGAAAATAATACCTTCTCCTATAGTGCCAATGTCTACTGAACCTCAATAACATCACCGTATCAACCCACTTCAACCAATTCATATTCCAAGTCATCTTCAAAAACCTCCCATCACATTGAGATGTCGGTTAACACAACTTTAAATTGATTTCGACTAAATTATGGATCTATGGGCGCATACAATAGTCTCCCCTACATCATGAGGCATTTATAGAAATTGTAAATTCCATCGAACTTCAAACTTAGGACCCTAATACCTTCACCAATTTTGTAGATAACATCCAAACATGTATGGAACATTCAATTTCATTTTATGATTTTGATATAAATATTGTGTCATTAGAGTTACTTGATCCTCCATTACATATTATATCTCACATTGACCAAAATCCTTTCAAATGAGTGCTAATTTATACCAGCTCCTCTATCAATGTCATCACCACTTCAGCACTACAACACATCAACCTACTACCATCTCATATGACAAAGTCAAATTTCACTTATGGGCATTCAATGATGCTTCGTGTTCCACAGTAGGCATTATAGTTCTACTTGTGATAGTGGGGATCAAAACCATACACACTATGTTCCATATCCTAGAAGGGGCCATGGCTTGTAACATACTTCTTGGAAACCCCTATATTAAGGAAATGAAGAGTGTTCCCTCAATATTGCACCAATGTTTAAAATATGTGCACAAGGAAAAGATCCATTTTATACCAGTTGACACTAAACCATTCAAATACTACAATTTTATTTCAAACCTGTATGAGCCATCACTTCCATCTACCCACATATCCTTCGTACCTCTCACCACATTATCCACCTCACATAAAAATTATTCATAAAAAGTACCCATCTCACAAGAACACCCAGTCACCAACCCAAATCAAGCTTCACTTCAACACTCCATCATATTTATTTCAAATTGCAATCCATCACAACCTACACCATTTATATTTTTTTTAGATGTCCAATAATCATCCACACTAGGGGGACAATCCTTTACATAATTTGAATTATCAAACATCAATCATATTTCATCATACACCCCTACAATTTCTCTGGTTATAACCCAACTTGCGGAGTGAACATGAAGTACATGATTCTGAGTCGCAACGTCATGTCAAAATTCCAACGCACAACAGCTGTGAAATTGGTTTTGTTTAATTTAATTCACTGTCATAGGTAGACATGCAGGTTAATATATAAATTGAAGGAAATAGTAAGACTTGGGACAGAAATAAACTAATTTTTTTAATTTCTTTTGTGGGTGGTCTTAATTTCTATAAGGTTTAAACCAACAGCTTAGTAGGTGGTATTAGTTTCCAGAAGGTTTACACCGACATCCTTTAATCTCTCATTCTTAATGTGTCTCAGTGTCTTTCTGTGTGAAGGTTTTATATAGGACCATCCATACAAAATTAATTTAATTTTTAAAAATGGTTGACATTTGGATTATGCTCGTCTACTGTTTTTTGAAATTTTAATATTTTAGTGTTCTAAATTTTCTAGATTTTGAAATTTACCTGCCATATGAATTCTGAAGATTATAAATTTCATTAAACTTTTCTTGGCTTCAAAGAATTTCTCAATTATCTAATTTATTTTATTTTATTTTTATTTTTATATCAATATTTTTTATAATAATAATTTTATATATTACTTTAAAAAACCATTTAATTTTACAAAAATTATTGAGTGTCAATGTTTTTATAATTTTTATTTAATATTTCTTATTATGTTAAAATAAACAATTATTATATTTAAATAATATTTTTATTAAATATTTAGTTTTTATTTTTATTATATTTAAATATATAATATAATGTGACAAGTTGAAACAGTAGTATTCCTACTTAAAAGGTCAGGCCTTTTTTTATAGAAAAGCTTGTTTCGACGAGCTCAGCAAGTTTAATGATAATTTTCTAATTTTTATGCTAAGCACATGCACATAAAATGGTCTTTTACTTTCATTATACTAGCCTTTTTAGAAGATATCTACTTCAATGATATACACCAAACAAAAATGTTCAATTTAACAATAAATTTTTTTCCATATTAAAAAAAATAATTTATTTAATATTACTAATTTATTATAATATTTTTTAATTAATATTTTATATTGTATTATTAATTTATTATAATATTTTCTAATTAATATTTTATATTGTATTATGATTATATATTAGTATTATTTGAAGAAAAATATTTAAACACTTTTTTTTTTTTTTCTAAATAAAAATAGCAAGGTTCATTTATAAAACTTTAAAATCTATTTTTTTTTTTAAAGGTGTGAAATTATTTGCCTTGTCAATTACTCTATATTTTTCATAGGATTTTAATAGGCTTTAATTATTATAATATTATTTGATAGTGTATATAGAATTCTATAATAAATAATAAAATATTTTAAAAAATAATGAAAATAACATATTTTTTATTAATTTTTTATATATAAAAAACCTATGTGAAGCAAGGGTGGATTTTCTAAAGCACGTGATAATTTTTTGAAGTAGGTAAAGGGAAGAGAACATGAAGCAAGGTGGAGATCAAACCCTAGTATGAGGGTTTCTTATTAGATAGGAGGTGGGTTTTCCAAAGCAAACGATGAGGTAGTCAACATATATTTTGAAGCACACGAAGACAAAAATTGAAGCAAGCAACAAAAATCAAGCCCCAGTACGAGGAGGAAAGCAACATTTTTTTAAATTAGACAAAGAATTTAAACAAAAAAAAATTGAAGCAGGTGGTGGAGATCAAATCCTAGTGTGAGGAGGGTTGAGAAATAGAGGGTTTTCTACTAGAAATCATAGGAGATAGGGCTTGAGGAATTATCTATAGTGAGGGTTTGAAGCAGGGTTATGCATAAGGGGTTGGACTCAAAATGTACTTGTAAACAAATGGTGAATCCTAATAAAAATCAAGGAGAATCATGGAGAATTCTAAGCAAATCAAATTAAGCATCTTCATACCAAAATTTGGGCTATTTGAAGCCCTAAAATGTAAGGTCATCTTTGGCGCCACTTTTGACCTATTAAATAATATCATAACTTCATAAAAACACCACTATTCGATCAGTTTTGAAAAGATCTTTCCAACGAGTATGGCGAATTTACCCTAAGAAAAATTTGGTCCTAAAAATTTTAGGCGAATAGGCTGACATCGAGGGTCCTCATATTCACCAATTTCTTATTTTAGAAATTTTAATATTCACCCAATTTGTGAATATTCGTCCAATTTGTGAAAATTCACCACTGTGCATAACCCTGGTTTGAATATAAGACAATGTCATCATCGAGTTCACAATAAACAGGGCTATTTCAATAGATTGTCATTATGAAGTCCACAACAAATAAAGATATTGTAGTAGATTATTGTTGTTAGGTTCACAACAGAATGGACCATCACAATAGACGACACCATCACTAGCTTCATAACAAGCAACATCATCCTAGGAGACACCACCATCACCAACTTTAGACAAAGTCGTAGCTCAATTAAAAGCCATAAATGAGAGGGAGGAGGAGAGGCCAAGGAAGGAAGTGCTAGAAAACAACATGGTATTGGTAGGGCCACTAACAATTTTGAGGATGGAACTATCATTATCATAAAAGAATGAAAGAAAGAAACCACTAAGATTTGATAAAAATTAATTTTTTTTTGCACTCAATAAAATGAGACCCTCATCATTAGGCTTTGGTCAACAAATCTAGGAAGGAGAGGGCAGGATGGAAATTAAAAAATCGGTAGGAACTCTCAACTAGTATTGACTTAGCCTACTAATCACTAATCATGGTAAGCCAACTAAGTCGATGATGAATTAAGAAGAAGCAGTAGACTATAGTAAAGAGGTAAAGGAATATTTGAAGGCCTCAATTATTTTTCTAAGGAAATTTTTATTGACTTGTGGCATAAGGGGGACAAAGAACATGGAGGACTTGACTCAAACCCATGCTTGATAGTCCTTTCAACTTCAAACCCTAAACCTAGGACATATAAGAAGAGCAGTGAAGAAAGGAAAGTGCTACCAAATAAACTAGAGGAAACGCTAAAAGGTAGTTTGACCAAATTAGGAGATAAATAAACTGAGTAGAAAAAAAATAAAATTATTATATAAATTTGTAGAAGGAAAAAGCATCCATTTGGCTAGACGAGCCTTACTATGAAGACCCTACATAATAACTAACCATGTAAACACATTCAACTGCATAGAAACTCAGAACATCCACACCCCAACGAGACACATCTTCCATTTTTTGCAATAACAACTTAAACCCCATCTGATGTTTAGAATGTCATCAAATGGGATTCTAGGAACCATCAATTGATAAATCTTGGTTTTCCTTATTTCCACCTCCAATCCTTCTGGATAGGACCTACAAGACCATTGGAAAGCTTGTGCAGTTGCTCCATCGAAAGAAGACTTTGCATTTGCTACACTGCATACCTATCGAAGGACTTCAGTAACCAATGTTTCCATCCCAAAGATCGACCCACTTGAAAATTCTCTTCTTACCAAGTCTCTTGCACTGCAAGGTAGGCATATCTGCTACATACATCCTATATTTTTTCCAAAGGCAAATTGCTTTGGAGCAAAGAGTCCAACCCCATCTATCATCCAAAAGGTCCCATTTAACCAAGCCGACTACATATTTACAAGCCTCCCATATTCTAATTTCTTGGGGTGACCAACAATATCTTCCCATGACTCCGTCAATATTCACACAATTCTTAATTCGGTGATGCAACAACCTTACCATCCAAAATCACCCTCCAAACACCTAATGAAGCAAGAATGTTACCTAAATCTGGATGTTGAGCAACCCAAGGCCATCCTCCTTCTTAGGTACAATACAATACTTCCATGCAACTAGAGGATCCCGCTTGGAACCATCCATTTTTGCCCATGAAAAATTCCTATGAGTAGATCATTGTAAAGCGCAGTCGTAGAGCATACGTTCATGCAACAGTAAAACCCTTTAATTCTGTGGAAGCACTACAACAGAATTTACGTCCCTATGGCAATTTCTTGCACTGCTTAGAATGGCTTCTAGGGATTTCTATTCTGGAGACTGAAATCTATTCAAGAGCTCTAATAAACCAAAAAGGCCATATAGCTACAGACTGGAAAGATTTGCAGATTTAAAGAAAACTATTCCCCTGGGAATAGGAAGCTTCTATTCGTGGCTTCATACGTTGCTAATAAGAAAAAAACTCATAAAATTCGCGATGACAAGAATGAGCATCGAGTCTCATTATATATATTTACAAGAAGGCTAAGGCCCGAGAGATGATTACACGTGTAGGCATAAGATGTTGCCGATATTTGAAAATCTTTGCATATTTTCTATAGTAATCTATCAGATCATTACTTTATATAAAATCACAACATATACTACTAACGAGGTCTTAACAACAATGGGTCAGTGTTAACCATTTTACAACCATTGGGAATGTACATTACACACGCCTGTAGGAGCATTACTACAATTTGTACAGTTGTGAATCATTTGGTAGATATTCCCTTCCAAATTTGTATCTTTTGGTTGAGCATCTAGGATATCATCTGAGGGTGGGTCTGGAGGTCCTGAATCATATACCAGATCTTCATATGCATATAAATAAATCCTTGGGATTGTAGAAAAATTTAATTGAAGGATATGAGTCCATAAATATTGTTGCCATATCTGATAATCATTAACATATAACAACAAAAATTCATTAAAGGATATGGATCTTTGTCTTGAAATTTTTTTGAGAAAGATAATCAAGTACTGCACCATGTTCTAAGTGTAGAAACTCCATTGTCCTACATTCACAAGAAAATTAATACGACCTACTGAATTATAAACAAAATCAATATAAGGAACTGAGGATATTTTGGTTTGATTTGCTTGAGGAAAAAATCCTCTGATTCTCTGGCACCATGATTGTCGGATTTCTGGAGTATCTAATGGCCAACGTTGCCAAGCATTTGAATGTCCACCAAACATATTCATATGTGTCATTTCCCTTGTTATAGCATTTGGAAGTGAGTTATCCTTACCAGGGATATACTCAACTGTAAATTGATATTGTGACAAGAGGGTCTGCCACCATGCATACCTTCCACGACAGAGCTGAGCAGAGATCTTTTTACTCATAAACCATTTAAAATTTTGGCTGTCTATTTTGATAAGGAATTCTTCTGGAAGTAGTAAGGTTCTGTATTTTTCTACTCCTTTAATAATTGCCAAAATTTCTTTTTCTGCTAGCCAATAGTTTAATTCATGCTTTTTGAACTGACCAGATTTATATCCTGCCAATTTCTCTGTCTGAGATGGATTTGAAATAAGAAGTATGCAAGCCCAATTTTCTTTTCTTGCATCTATTTGTAAAATATATGGTCCATTTAAGGCTGGTTCTAAAGGAGGTAGGTGTTGTGATGACTCCTTTAATCTTTGTACTGCCTTTGTTGCATTTTGGGACCATACAAAAGGTTCTGCCTTCATGCAGTCTCTAATAGGTTTTGTTATCATGTAGACTTTTTCAATATAATCATGTAGATAATTAATACAACCAAGAAATCGTTGGCATTGTTCTTTTGAAATCAATTTATCTGGAAATAAACTAATTTTATCCAAAACATGATTTTGCATAACAATCTGTCCATATGTTAAGAGAACTCCAAGAAATTCTACCCGAGTTACAACAATATGAATTTTTTTACTGTCCTTGGACAGACCAATACCATGTTGAAGCATTAACTTCTTGAACTGTTGTATGTGTCTTGTATGTTCTGACAGTGTTTGGCTAAAAACCAAAAAATCATCAATATAATTGGCTAAAAATGCTATAAATGGCTGACAGATTTTATTCATCCTCATTTGAAATTGTGCAGGTGCATTTTTTAGCCCGAATGGCATTACCAACCATTCATATAATCCGAAAGTGGTCATTTAATATCCTGAGTTATCCTGAGTTACTATATTGAGAGGTATGTTATTTATAACCATTCGTGCCTTACCTTTTTTCTGCTCAGAATGTTTCCTTACAATGAATGCAGAACATGAATAACTGGAATCAGAAGGGCGTATCAAACCTTTGTTTAGCAATTCTTCTATTTGTTTTCTGGCTTCTACATCATCCTCTTTACTTAATACTATTCTTTTTCCTACAATAGGGTGATTATGAAAAGTAGGGATTTCGGCCATTGGAGACATTACATCCCATTTTTTCGAAGGATGCTCTACACAACATTCTTGCATACTTTCTACAAGTTCCTGTATGCAATCAGGATCAGTATCTAAAGATAATTTTGATAAAGAATGAAAATATTGTTGTTGCACTCTTTTTCTATTTAATGCATGCTCATTGTTAATAATATCTTCAAGTGAAGGATCTATCCATTGAGCTTGCAGTTTATGTGCCTGAAAAACTATGGGTATTCTTGGTACAGTTATTTTTTCATTATCAATTGTGAGTACCAAGCAATGTTGTGCTATTGTAAAAGGACCATATGTATCCAAAAAAGGACTGTCGAATCCTATTTCATAACCAGAATCATTTATCTGAACAAAATTTTTATGCATAATTTTTCTAGATATCTGTACTGGTATATCAAAAGCAAAATACTTAAGTCCATATTGAGTAGGGTTTGGAAGCCAATAGGAGGAATAATACATGTGGCACGTCTAAATAATCTTACTTACTACAGTAAGTTTCCTTGCAAATGAGATCATCTTACTTTTCTAAATTCCATATATATTTAAGGGAAACCAAATAGGATGCCCAAATATATAAAAATCTCTCCATCCCCAAATTTTTGCCAACCTGTATGAATTCAAGACTCAAGTCCTACTAACTAGTAGTTAGATTTAGTCTCACTAACCACAACACCAGAAGCAAGACAAAGCTGACTGAGACAATATTGTAGGCCAACAATCGAGCCCTTATCTATCTGAACAATAAATAACAAATCATATACAAAGTGGTTGTTCATAATATGACCACCAGGAATAGTAATTCCTCTAATTATAGCATATAACCAAAGCATCAGTAGAAAGAACAAAAATAAGAGGAGCCAATGATAGCCCTGTCTGATAGATCTGAATAGCTGAATGTCTTCTGACATTTTATCATTAACCACCACTTTAGCTAAGGCTAAGGAGAAAATCACTTGTATTTTATGAAGTGTTGTCCTATTAAATCCAAGCCATTGCAACATATTAAAAATAAAGCATATTTTTTGGGAATGTTCAAGAACGAGAAAGGTATGGAGAAATGCAGTCTAATTATATGGCAATGTTGTTCAAGGGCAGCTAAGGTGAAATGCAGTGTTGTTTGGAGACTCCATTGACTGTGCGAGCTACAAAAGGATATTTTAGCACATTATCAGACTCTCCATATTTTTTAGTATTTGGAAAGACATATGTAGTCTGATTTTTAAAAATGAGGAGGTGTCGGTTGTTGTTACTGTTAGCAAAGTTGTTGAGCTTGTTTCTAGTCAACTTAAGGTGTTAAGGTCTGAGATTATTCAAGATTGTATTAGAATTGATAAAAGTGTTATATCTTATTGTTTTCTACTCATTCAAAAATTGTTGTATTGTTGCTATGATGATGCATTCTCTGATTATTCATTAATATGAAGTATTTTTTCAATAAAAATTATAAAGTTGTAGAAGGAGCTAGTTCGAATGGTTTTAGGTGAGGATCTAATGCTAGACCAAATTTTTTCACTAAAGTACAAGTCTTTGATGGGAAGATTTATGGGCCACTCCATGAAACTAAAAACTCTACAAGATTGGATAAAAATAACTAGTTGGAAGTTCTGGGTAATACTCCTACATTTCATGTGATGACAAAGGGTTAGATTTTTTTCTTCCAAAAGGTAGAAGATGCTAGACTAAAATAAAATGGAATAAGGAATTGTGACTCAATATTTTGAATCTAAAATTATGGACTCCTGGGTTCAATCCAAACACTTAGAAAAATAATACCCATCATATATGGATCAAGCTACCCTCTTTACCCCTTAAATTTTGGAATTAAATAATGCTACATGAGATTGGAAACTTCCTAGGAGTTTTCCTTGGAGTAGACATGGAAAAATTAAATTGTATTAATAAAATAGCAGGTTGCATCTTAGTAGAGATTGATCTTATTTTAGGGTTACCAAGGACCATGTAGTTTGTATCTGGAAATTAGATGTTCTTACAAAAAACTGACTGTATTGGGTGCCTTTTCGATGTAGTAATTATCATCATTATGGTCATCTTAAGGTATATTATGAAATAAAATAAAATAAGGGTAGGAGACTATACAAATGGAATTTGAAGGTTCTTTTGATAAAAAATTGAGAGGAGGTAGTAGCGACTAAAGCTCAGATAGAAGAGGACCCAGTCAAGACTCTTGAATTGCTTAAAGAAAGACTTACTATCATGAATGTCCAGTCAAAGGAGAAAGATTAGGTTTCCAACAACTATAATAGAGTAGCTTTCTATGAGGGAACAAAGACCACATTTATAATGACAAAGCATATGGAAGCATTTTATTAGGTAACCATCAAAGCCTAAACCTAAATTTTTCTTTTTTTTAGGGATGGGGGATTGAATTCTAATAATGATAAACTTGCTATATCATATTTCCTAGCCCAAGATCCTATATGGAGGATTTGATAGGCTCTAATTTAGATAGGATTTTTACAAAGTGGTGTTGTCAAGGGCTTATAATAAATAAAGGAGAAAGATATAAATTGTTTTAATTTCTTACCCTCTTTAGATAGAGATATTTTAGGCCAAGGAAGCAAGTAGGACTTACCCTAGTAGTATCTCTTCCACATCAAGTCCTCTAAATATCCACCATACAAGCACATCTTCTGGCGGATATGATCTAAGAACCATGAAAAAAGGTAAATGAGATACTAATTATGGTTAGGTATCAAGGAGCTTAGGTCTTAATACAATTCAATCTCAATATTTTATAGTAGGAAGGAAATCCTACTTAAAAATTGCACAATAAAAAGTCTATAAGGAAATTTTATTTAATAAACAAAAATCTATAATTGGGATTCTTAGAGTAGGACAACCCCAAGGGAAAGGGTATCAGTGATTATTTTCTCTATAAATGTTAGAGTTATTGGGGCCCCTTATAAAATATATTCGTAAAGTATTTGTTTAAATTTCATAACCCAGATATTATTTTAATCCTAGAGACTATGTTGTATGCAAAAAAAAAACAATAGCCATGCTCATCTCTCTCCTACCAAACTATAACTTTGAAGGGTTGGACTCAAAATTAATATTAGGGATAAATATAATAGAATGAAATTCCTCCTTCCAACTACTTAATAAGGTTTATATTGATGCAGGTCTGGTAACAGACTTACATTCTATGAAGCTAGGTAAGCTGATTTATGCAATCAATTTGTATGGTCTTTATGATAATAGAAGGAGGTTTTGGAAAAACAAAATTATACAAGAATTAAAAAAAGAAATATAGTGGTAGGATAAGACTTAAAATTTATAACTAAAAGAGTAGAAAAATGGGGAGAGAAGGCTATAATGGATCACGTTGCTAAAATTATCCTGTAGAAAATCTAGAATGTAGGATTGTGTGATGTAGAACCTATTAAATTAGTGCCCACTTGGAGGAATAAAATAAATAGAAGTTCAGGTGTTTTGAAATGGTTGGATGAATTTTTAGTGTCTAAAGACCTCATAGATGAAATAGAAATACTAAGGTTTTATATAGATCAAGGTGGGGATCTGACCATTCACCAATTTTGTTATAGTCAAAAGAGTATCAAGAGAAATAAGTAGGATCTTTCAAGTTCAATGCTATCTGGATGAGAGATAAGGAATTTATAAATATAGTAAAATATGATTGGAGATATATTGACCTAATAATAGAAGAGATAACTATGTTTCAATTTTCTAAAAATATTAGGAAAATCAAATTTGCTACAATCTCATGGGATAAAGGTAAATATTGGGAAGTAGAGGCAAACATAGTGGACATAGAATCTAAATTAAATCAATCATATAGTCACAAAGGTAATGAGGGTCTTTTAAACAAGAATAATTTGTACGTAAAGGAGTTGGAAAAAAGAAGAGGGAATTGTTAGATTGGGAAGATGCAAAGTGGAGGATTGAAAGTAGAGTACTTTGGATGGAATGAGGGGATGAGAATATAAACTTATTTCAAAATTATGTAAAATAAAGAAAAATGATAAAAAATATCAAAGATGAAAGATGAATATGGAAGAAATATGAGAAGGTTTCAATAAAAAACAGGATTAGGAGTATTCCATTTTAAGAAAATTGATCAAGAACCTAATAGAGCAAATATTAAAGAAATCAATAAGCTAGAACTTTATCTACCTATGATGGTCAATGATGAACTTAAAGAGACTTTGAAGATAGAATTCACTAATTAGGAGCTATAAAAAATAGTCAAATAATTTTATAAAGGGAAGAAACTAGGACCAGATGGCTAGACCATTGAATTTTATGTTGGTTTTTATAAGTTGTTGGAAGAATACTTTTTAAAGGTGGTTGAGGAATCATGGAATTCTAGGAAGGTTCTTAGGTCTACTAGTACAAATTTCTTGTCATTGATTCCTAATAAGGATAAACCAAAATTATTTGGGGAGTATAGGCCCATATCATTATGTATTACTCTCTAAAAAATCTTCTCCAAGGTTATTACTATGAGATTAAAAGGGATTTTTGAGATACCTTATTAGAAGAACAATTTGGTTTATTAAGTAAAAGATAAATCCATGAGGATATAGATGTTTCTTAGGAAGCACTTGATTCAATCAAATCAAGAAACCAACAAGCAATGATAATTAATCTTAATCTAGCAAAATATTTTAATAGGGTAGGTTGGTTGTGCATCAGGTGTATATTAATTCATATTAGTTGTAGTGTGCCTTTGTAAATTGTTTAATGGGATGTATTAATTCTTCTTCCTTTATTTTCTTAATTAATGGTTCATCTTATAGCTTCTTCAAGCCTTATAGAGGGCTACAAAAAGGATGCCCCATATCACCCTTATTATTATTACTTGTGGTTGAAGGGATGAGTAGAAATATTAAGGAACAAAAATGACTTGGCATGATCAAAGGAATTATATTTGAAAACTCTTTGGTTGGAACTCACTTACTATTTACAAATGATATAAACCTATTTGGAAATGGTACCTTAACAAAAACACTAAAATATAAAGTATTTTTAAATTTATATTGTGCAACCACAGGAATGGAAATAAACCTCTAGAAAATAGATATAGATTTTAACAGAATACAACCACGATAAAAAGAAGTAGTGGTAAGGATTTTTTGCTTCAATCTAAGTGAGTTTGGAAAATGTATAAAATTTTAGAGTTTTATGGAAGAAAAATAATTATGGATGCCAAGAATTTATTTGGTTATATCATAAAGTGGAGAAAAGGGTAACTTCATGGTGTAATATATAGTTATCATTGGGAGGTCATTTAATATTGGTTAAATCATTTTTGGAAATTATTCTAGTATTTTGGTACTCTATGGCTTATATTCCTACTAAAATAGTGGAAAGAATATGGAAGACATGTTTCCATTTCCTTTGCATATGAAGAAGTGAGAAGGATTCAATGTCTTTGGTCAAATGAAGTAATATAGCCAAACCTAATTCAGTAGGAGTATGGGGGATTATAAATATAAATAATTATAGGAAAGCACTGTTGCCAAGAGTCTTTAGAGATTGATAACTAGTAAAGGATTATGGCATGAGGTTATAAAGGAGAAATATTTAGGTTCTGTATCATTTGAAGAATGGATTAGATTTCCTATAAAGCTAGTGACCAATGCAACTATCATTTGGAAAGCATTAGTGAAGGCTTTTCCATTAGTAGAATTTTTTTTTGGTTTGAAAATTAGAAAATTAAAAGAAAGGCTAGGAAAAGACACTTGGCTAGGGAATAGAGGGAATTACCAGCTATCTCAAAGTTTAATAGAACATCTAAATATATAGGGGCTCAAGGTATTAGAATATGTAGCCTCTATGGGTATAATAATTTTATAGAATCAGGGGTAGATTTCAATAGAAGAATTACTTTTGGAAGGAAATGAATCTCAACAATGGAGAAAGTATACAATGGACTTGACAAGGATTTTTATAAGTTCGAGTCAAGAAGAACACTCTTTAGTATGGTCAAAGAGCGCAACTAGTGGATAATTGACAACTAAAGATAGATACAAGGCAATTTTTGAATATAATAATGAGATTCTTTGGTGATGGAGAAAGATATGGAAGGTAAAAGCACCCTTAAATATCAGAATTTTATCTTTTTTAGCTCTAGATAATGGCACTGAGAGGGGGGGTGAATCAGTGTAGCTATTTCAAACTTAAAAACTTAACTCTTAAATCTGAAGCAATGAAAACTTAAAACCAGATAAAGCAAATATCACATGAGAGCATCACATAACACAAGATGTAACGAGGTTCACCAGTTTTGGCTACTCCTCAAAAATAGACTACTTGGACACCCATCCAAATCCAGCCTTTGCAAAGCACCAACTTTACAAACAATTTACTAGCACCCACAAGAAGGAGCACCAACCCCTAATTTATCTGCACCAACAGAAAGGAGCACCAACCCCTAATTTACCAGCATCGACTGGAAGGAGCACCAACCCCTAATTTATCTGCACCAACAGAAAGGAGCACCAACCCCTGATTCCAAGCACCAACTCAGAATTCTATTTTGAATATTTTTGACATTAAAATGCCTTCGCTTTTACAAGACCCTGACTGGTCTATTGCTTTCTCAACATTGCCCACTCTTTACATAGCACACACCTTGCTCACTCGCCTCCTGTGCACTCTCTTTCAGCAACACTTTCACACTCTTTCTGTAGCACTTTTTCACTCTGAGCGGCAAATTTATTCCTCCATGCAACTGCCCTTTTATAATCAAATTGTCTAATAGTAACTCCAGTTGTAACTCCATCTTTTATTTCTCATGCACCACTTGCTAGTTGTAACTGTTCTATTAATATTCTCTTCTGCCACTTGTCAACTGTAACTCCTTCTATATGTAACTCCTTTTGTATATATATAGTGTGGGCATTACATTACATGCAACGTATATCTCTACCATGATTGTACGTCTTCTTGACCATGACTGTTCGTATTCATTTCTGTGCATGCATGCATTTTCTAATTCTATTTATGCGACTATTTGATTTCTCCTTCTTCGATAGTTCTTAAAATAGCTTGCATGATTTCTATCTGTAACTACACCTATAACTGTCATACTGACTCTAGTTAACTGTTCGTAATCGTTGTTGCGACCTATCGTGAAATCGTGACATTTTTGTCTCTTTGTACTCTTCTCGCCTTCTACTCATGAAAACATGATGTGTCATGATATCGTGACATTTTTGGCCTCCTTGTCCACTTCTTCACTTGCACTTCTCTGCCTTTCACCTGCGAAAATGGAACATGTCGTGAAATCGTGACACTTTCGCTGCCTTGTGCCTTTTTTGTCTTTGGCCAGCGAAAACACATGTCACGAAATCATGACACTTTTCTCTTCCTTGCACTTCTCTGGCTTTCGCCCGCAAAAACAGAACATGTCACGAAATCGTGACACTTTCGCTGCCTTGTGCCTTTTCTGTCTTTGGCCAGCGAAAACACAACATGTCACAAAATCGTGACACTTTTCGCTTCCTTGCACTTCTCTACCTTTTGCCTACGAAAACGGAACATGTCACGAAATCGTGACACTTTCACTGCCTTGTGCCTTTTATATCTTTGGCTAGTGAAAACACAACATGTCACGAAATCGTGACACTTTTCGCTTCCTTGCACTTCTCTACCTTCCGCTCGCAAAAATGAAACATGTCGCGAAATCACGACACTTTCGCTGCCTTGTGCCTTTTCTGTCTTTGGCGAGCGAAAACACATGTCGCAAAATCAAGACACATTCATTGCCTTGTGCATTTTTTGTCTTTGGCCCGTGAAAACACAACATGTCACGAAATCACGACAATTTTTCCACTTGGCTTCTTTGCCTCCAACATGTCGTGAAATCATGACAATTTTACCAACATTTTCTCTCTCCTCCGATATGTCATGAAATCGTGACAATTTTGACAGCATTTTCTCTCTCCTCCAAGATGTCGCGAAATCGTGACAATTTTGACAACATTTTCTCTCTCCTTCGAGATGTCATGAAATCGTGATAGAAAACATGTCACGATATCGCGACAGTTTTCTTACTTGTATTTTTCTTTGATTTTTTGAATCTGGGCCACTTCTATCTTCTTGGAAATTCACTGTATTCTGACTGACCTCTGAACTCCTGTCCATTGCATCAACTACATCAACTGATCTCTATGTCTGTGTTGGCAACAATGACAATACTTTGGCTACACCTTGCACATCAATCTCCCCCTTTGGAATTATTGGCAACACTCATGCAATCTCCTATAATTCTTCTCCCCCTTTGACAATAATACCAAAGGGCTACTGCAGATTCCCCCTGAGTCCATGCACAACATTCTCAGGCACACATTATGACAATTAGCAAAAATTACAAATATGAGCACAAAGATAATTAAATATATAAATTCTTCCTTTGCGTACAACACACTATCGCTGCAATATATTTTGCTTCTTCTATGGATAAGAGAACTGACTCTTGTTTCTTACTGTTCCATGTGACCAATCTATCTCCATGATAGAATGCACCTCCACTGGTACTCTTTCTGTCCTCTACACATCCTGCCCAAATCTGCATCTAGAAATCTGTCCCAGCATTGTCCTCAAATTCCCAATCTCAATCTCAACTCAATCTCAGTCTCAAAAAGAATAAGATAGATGTAGTATGCTTTTCTCAAGAACCTGCAACACAACCCAACAATTGCTAACCATGCAATACCTCATATAACAATGATACTCATGTTCTTTCCACAACCTATATCTTTTCTCAACCAATTAAGGCTTTAACAACAATGCTTATAGACAAGGTTTAACCAACATCATTCAACTCAAGATTAACCTTGAAGCATTCAACCAATCACTATCTGAAAAGGAAACTAGTAGACATCCTTTTCCTTTCAAGGGTATTTGAACAAAACAACCACCAACATAAATCACCAATGCAAAGAATAACTTGCTCAAATCATGTATCAAGTAAAGCATTAACTTGATCAAAACAACCTCTATGAAAACAACTTAACCATTCATCACTCTGATTTCATATCTGCCAACAAAATTGACAAGTGACTCACACTTGTACCAAATTTTTGTCCAACACTGTACCAACACTATAGTTTTACTGCCAACTCTGTGCAAGTATCAAACACAGTACCACAAAACCAACCAAAACATCCGAACTGTTATAATCCTTAACTCATGACAGTGGCAGTAAGAACCATCACTAGTTCAACAATGACATACATCAATTCTACTAATAATGACAACTCTCAATTTAATAACCACCCTTCACGGCACTACCATAAACAACTGTTATGAATAGACAACACACTTTGACAGCTATACAACAACTCCCCGACTACTTTCCTTTCATCCTCAGATAACCACAAAAATACATAGGAGAATTAAAATAAAACATTAACATTGCTCCCCCTGAGGATGTGCTACCTGGAGCTGCTTAGTGTAATAGAGGAGTAATCTCCTTCTATCCAAGGAGACACAATTTCCTCTCTTCTTTCTTTCTCTAGTTTTTCTTGAACTTAGGCTGAGAATTTTCACCTGCATCCACATTTTGAACCTTTTCGTGAACCTGAAAATTTCTCTTGGGTGGTTGTCTCTTGTGCATTCTTGATGGATAATTATTTTCCTATCTGTGTTGCACTCTTTGTGTCTGATGGAATCTACGGTCTTACCTTAGATTAGATGTAGAGGTGCTTGGACAAAACCTTGCTATGTGCCCATGACCATTACATTTAAAACATTGCACATGGTGTTCACTCAAAAGTGCAGACGTATTTCTACCAGCATAACTCCTTGATTTATTATTCAATCTATAGTAAATTGATTGGTGACCATAATGGCTGCATCTAAAACAATAACCGTTTAAAGCATTATTATTAGAAGAGTGAGAATGAGAGAACCTCTTTTGTGGTGTTTGCTTTGCTGTAGATTTTTTTTTATATTTTCTTCCTTTTGAAGATTTAGCTTCAAACTTTTGTTTCTTCTTTCCTTCATCAGTGAACTTCTTCTTCTCTGCATTTTTGGAAGATGATGGTTGTTTAGCTTCATATCCAAGACCAAGCTTAGTTGTGGAGCTTCTTTGTTGCTTTATCATTTTATCTAGCAACTCTATGCTCTTCTCATATTTGAGATTTACATTGGCCTCTACTAGTTGTTTCTTAAATGAAACAATCTCTTCTTCTTGTTGGCAGCAAACCGTCTCTTTCTCATTGATTTGAGACCTGAGAATATCTTCAATCCTTTTGTACTGTTCTATGTGCAGCTTTAGATCAACAATAACTTTGTTAGATTCCTCTTCACTCATGCTGCATACATAATTCTCATCATCCAGGTGTGTCTTCAAGGCTTCTTCTGATTTCTTGGCCTTTTGAACCTGTAAGAAGAGATCTTCAATCTCATCTCCATATTCTTCCAATTTATTGGATAGTCTTTTTTTCTTTTTCTTTTCTATCCTCAATTCTTCAAGTGCAGCAATCAACTCACCTCTTAGATTTACTTCAGCCTCAGCCTCAAGGTTTCCATCACTTTCCTATTCTTCTTCTGTATTTTCTTCTTCGAATGCCATGAATAGAGTTTCACCTGTTTCTTCTTCAAAATCCTCATTGGATCTGTATTTAGAGGAGCTAACATTCTTGGATATGAAACTTTTCTTCTTGAAGTGGTTGTTTCTAAACTTCATATTTTTCTTCCAGTCACTTCTTTCTCGGTGCTATTATTCATCACATTCATTCTTCATATTTCGTGGACATTTAGCTGCAACATGCCCAATGCCTCCATAGCTAAAACATTTAAATGGTAGCTTTCCTCTATATTTTCCTTATCCCCTTTTTAGTTTTCGGACAAAGTTTGCTTCCATCTCATCTGATGTCTCTTCATCTTTGAATTCTTGTTTTGTTTTTGTATGTTTGTGGTCTTTAAATGCAGCTTCTCTGTTTGTGGGATCAAACTTTCCTATTATCATCTCATACGCAGTCAACGAACCATGCATCTCATCCATACTAAACGTATTTAGATCTTTGGCTTCTTCTATAGCTGATACTTTAGAATCAAATATTTTGGGAAGAGATTTTAATACCTTTTTTACGATTGTAGGGTCTTTGATTTTCTCTCTGAGTCCTCTAATGGCATTAATAACTTCATTTACTCTCAGCATATATGCCGCTATGTTCTCATCGTCATTCATATTTAACGCTTCGTACTGAGTTCGATGAGTTTGCAACTTGGCCTCCTTGATCTTATTGTCTCCTTCATGAATGCTCTTCAATTTGTCCCAAATTTCTTTTTAGTTTTACAGCTCACAATATTTACCAGTTTACTATTTGCTACATCGCACATTATAGCATTCTTTGCCTTTGAGTCATTCTAAAATAGTTTCTTATCGATAGCATCAGTTGGAGGAGTGGTGGGTATTGTGTATCCACTTTCTACTGAGTCCCATATGTCGTATCCCAACGCACACTGATATGTCTGCATCTTGGTTTTATAGAACACGTAATTAGTCCCGTCAACCAATGGAGCTTTGTTTGATGAGAATCCTTCACCAACTGCCATTGTGGTACTTCCTAGATCACCTTAGCCGATTGAGCTTGTTCAAGAACTTGGCTCTGATACCAATTGTTAGTATTACAATGGCACTAAGATGGGGGGGTGAATTAGTGTAGTTATTTCAAACTTAAAAACTTAACTCTTAAATTTGAAGCAATGAAAACTTAAAACCAGATAAAGCAAATATCACATGAGAGCATCACATAACACAAGATGTAACGAGGTTCACCAATTTTGGCTACTCCTAAAAAATAGACTGCTTGGACACCCATCCAAATCTAGCCTTTGCAAAGCACCAACTTTATAAACAATTTACCAGAACCCACTAGAAGGAGCACCAACCCCTAATTTATCTGCACCAACAGAAAGGAGCACCAACCCCTAATTTACTAGCATCGACTGGAAGGAGCACCAGCCCCTAATTTATCTGCACCAACAGAAAGGAGCACCAACCCCTGATTCCAAGCACCAACTCAGAATTCTATTTTGAATCTTTTTGAAATAAAAATGCCTTCACTTTTACTAGACCCTGACTGGTCCATTGCTTTCTCAACATTGCCCACTCTTTACACAACACACATACTGCTCACTCGCCTCCTGCGCACTCTCTTTCAACAACACTTTCACACTATTTTTACATCACTTTTTCACTCTGAGCAGCAACTTTATTCCTCCACATAACTATCCTTTTATAATCAAATTGTCTAATAGTAATTCCAGTTGTAACATCTTTTATTTCTCATGCACCACTTGCCAGTTGTAACTGTTCTATTAATATTCTCTTCTGCCACTTGTCAACTGTAACTCCTTCTATATGTAACTCCTTTTGTATATATAGTGTGGGCATTACGTTACATGCAACGTATATCTCTACCATGACTGTACGTCTTCTTGATCATGACTATTCATATTCATTTCTATGCATGCATGCATTTTTTGATTCTATTTATGCGACTGTTCGATTTCTCCTTCTTTGATAGTTCTTAAAATAGCTTGCATGATTTCTATCTGTAACTGCACCTATAACTGTCACACTAACTCCAGTTAACTATTCGTAATCGTTGTTGCGACCTGTCGTGAAATCATGACCTTTCTGTCTCTTTGTACTCTTCTCGCCTTCTACTTGCAAAAACATGACGTGTCATGATATCGTGACATTTTTTGCCTTCTTGTCCACTTCTTTACTTGCACTTCTCTACCTTCCACCCGCAAAATGAAACATGTCACGAAATTGTGACACTTTCGCTGCCTTGTGCCTTTTCTGTCTTTGGCCAGCAAAAACACGTCACAAAATCGTGACACTTTTCGCTTCCTTGCACTTCTCTGCCTTTTGCCCGTGAAAATGGAACATGTCATGAAATCGTGACACTTTCGCTGCCTTGTGCCTTTTCTATCTTTGGCCAGCAAAAACACATGTCGCAAAATCGTGACACTTTTCGCTTCCTTGCACTTCTTTGCCTTTCGCCCGCGAAAACGGAACATGTCACGAAATCGCGACACTTTCGCTGCCTTGTGCATTTTCTATCTTTGGCCAGCGAAAACACAACATGTCATGAAATCGCAACACTTTTTGCTTCCTTACACTTCTCTGCCTTCTGCCCATGAAAATGAAACATGTCACGAAATCATGACACTTTCGCTACCTTGTGCCTTTTCTATCTTTGGCCAGCGAAAACACATGTCGTGAAATCATGACACTTTTCGCTTCCTTGCACTTCTCTGCCTTCCACCCACGAAAACGAAACATGTCACGAAATCGTGACACTTTCGCTGCCTTGTGCCTTTTCTATCTTTGGCCAGTGAAAACACATGTCATGAAATCGTGACACTTTTCGCTTCCTTGCACTTCTCTACCTTCCACCTGCAAAAACGGAACATGTCATGAAATTGCGACACTTTCACTGCCTTGTGCCTTTTTTGTATTTGGCTAGCGAAAACACATGTCGCGAAATCGTGACACATTCACTGCCTTGTGCCTTTTTTGTCTTTGGCCCGCGAAAACACATGTCACGAAATCATGACAGTTTTTCCACTTGACTTCTTTACCTCCAACATGTCGTGAAATCATGACAGTTTTGCCAGCATTTTCTCTCTCCTTCGATATGTCGCGAAATCACGACAATTTTGATAGCATTTTCTCTCTCCTCCGAGATGTCATGAAATCGCGACAATTTTGACAACATTTTCTCTCTCCTTCGAGATGTCACGAAATCGTGACAAAAAACATGTCGCGATATCGCGACAGTTTTCTTACTTGTATTTTTCTTTGATTTTCTGAATCTGGGCCACTTCGTCTTCTTGGAAATTCACTCGTACATGTTCTGACCGACCTCTCGAACTCCCCGTCCATCGCATCAATCGCATCAATCGATCTCTCTGTCTGTGTTGACAACAATGACAATACTTTGGCTGCACCTTGCACATCATGTCTTTGGTCAAATGAAGTAATATAGCCAAACCTAATTCAGTAGGAGGATGGGGGATTATAAATATAAATAATTCTAGGAAAGCACTAGTTGCCAAGAGTCTTTAGAGATTGATAACTAGTAAAGGATTATGGCATGAGGTTATAAAGGAGAAATATTTAGGTTTTGTATCATTTGAAGAATGGATTAGATTTCCTATCAAGCTAGTGACCAATGCAACTATCATTTGGAAAGCATTAGTGAAGGCTTTTCCATTAGTATAATTTTTTTTGGTTTGAAAATTAGAAAATTAAAAGAAAGGCTAGGAAAAGACACTTGGCTAGGGAATGGAGGGAATTACCAAATATCTCAAAGTTTAATAGAACATCTAAATATATAGGGGCTCAAAGTATTAGAATATGTAGCCTCTATGGGTATAATAATTTTATAGAATCAGGGGTAGATTTCAATAGAAGAATTACTTTTGGAAGGAAATGAAGCTCAACAATGGAGAAAGTATACAATGGACTTGACAAGGATTTTTATAAGTTCGAGTCAAGAAGAACACTCTTTAGTATGGTCAAAGAGCGCAACTAGTGGATAATTGACAACTAAAGATAGATACAAGGCAATTTTTGAATATAATAATGAGATCCTTTGGTGATGGAGAAAGATATGGAAGGTAAAAGCACCCTTAAATATCAGAATTTTTTCTTTGTTAGCTCTAGATAAGAAGGAATTAACATGGGATGTTCTACAAAAGAGGTCCTAGAAAGGTCCAAGTCAATGCAGTTTGTGTAAAATATAAGAAGAAATAATAGATCACCTAATACTTCACTATAATTTTTCAAGAGGAGTGTGGAGGTATATTCTACCCATGACTAAGGGGAGGGGACAATGGCCAACAATGAATCTAATGGATAGTATGCAACAATGGTTCAAATATAAAGGTTTAAAGGAATATAGGTGCATTCCATTAATAGTTGCATGGGTTCTATGGTTGGCAATAAATTCTTTGTTTTTTAAGAGCAAGGAACTTCTACTAATAGAAGTTCAATCTTAGATAAAATATACTTATGAAGGCATTAAAAAATCCTAAAATTAAAGGCTATAAGACATGTTGGAAATTTAGTAGTGGATATTACAAAGTCTTGGGTTTTTGTTTATGGATATTTTCAAGATAATCCAGATAGATGTGAGGTAGGAGGAGTGTTATATCAAGACGAAAATCACAAATTCACTCTCAAAGTAGATCTTGGTAAAGGTACCAATAATGTGGCAGAGTGGAAGGCTTTGATATTTTTGTTAAGAATGGTAGTGGAATTGGTATAACAAAAATTCAAGTATTTGGTGACTCAAAATTTATGGTGGATTGGGCTTCAGGTTTAGAAGGGATGCAAATTTTGATACTTAGGCCTTATTATGAACAATTCAAATTACTAGAAGAAACATTTATAGATATATCTTATAAACCTATTTACAAAGAACTAAATGAGGAAGCATACGGTCTATCAGAAGTTACCTTAGATATTTTAGTTGGTACTTAGTTAAAGGAAGGAGTAATGTATGGGACTATGATTCCACCATAGTCTATACCCTTTTGATATTTTTTTTATTTTTGATAGAAGTTGTGGTTTAATATACCTTATATGTTTCTTTGTCTTTGGATAATTAAGGCCATAGCTAAAAGGTGACTGATGACTACATGGTTGAAGTATGAAAATGGCACTCTATAAGATGATTAAAGGCTTACAAAAAGTTTTTATTATTTTAACATGTCTGATTTACTAAGGCTTATATGAGGGTATAAAATACCCATCTCATTGTATTTTTTTCAAACTCTGAAATGAAAATTATACATTTTTTTGAGTAAAATAAAAAAATTTAGAATTAATTATATGAGATTAAATAGTCCCACCTAGCTAATATTATATTGGTTTAGAAATCTTATATCTTCCTAAATAATATCAAAACTTAAATATTTTCTTTAAAATTTGAGGATTATAACATATTAAACCAATATCATTTAACTTTTTAATATTAAACTTTTTAAATCTTTTAATTTTCTATTATATATATATAAAGAGTTAAAAAAAATCTTACGTTTATTTTTAGAAATAAAAAATATTAAGATTTTTTTTTTTGATATCCAAATGAAGGGGTTTTGAAAGGGCCTCGAACCTTGTACAAAAAATACAATATGTCTCATAAAATGGAAGACCAACATTAAAATATAAAAACAATAAGGAAAGAAATAGGTGGATTAGCATCAAACCAAAGGAGGGAAGAAAAACAAGAAACAACCTAAAGATAAAAAGTAGTCACTAAAAACTCTGATCATGTTGTGGTTCCGTAGGATCCATCTCATCCATATCCTTTTCTTTCTTTAGTTTTTAAGAGATCTCATTCACATAAAACATAGAAATTTAAATAAATATTTTCAAATTCCTTACCAAGTCTAATCGAGAGTCCCCTGAATTGATTGGAGATACATATGACCTAGGAAGAGTAGGATGACAAACCTGAGGAGAATCATTGGAATTGAAGCTCTTGTTATATTTTGGGATCAAAATATCATCCTTTGAGGTCTCCAAATATTGTATAACCATAGATGTATTCTACCTTTTTTTTTTCTTCACCTTCAAATGGATAAACCTTCTAGCACCTCTTTATTCAAACTTAACAATCTTCACAAGTAATTTCTTCTTAGATAAATCAGATAAACCCTCTTGTAAGGGAGATAAATATTCAAATATTAGATAATTAATAAGGGTCCTAGGATTTGGCTTAGGAGTCATGTCTTTCAGGCCCTTGGATGAGTTACTAGAGGGGTCACTAGGACCAATCAAACTAAAAGAAATATTATCCGTATACTAGAGCCCTTTAATAACACTAAAATAATACTTTACATGATCTTTTCCACTTCTCCCAAGAATAGTGCACCTTTGGAAGTTATTGGGGTGTACTCTCCTTAAAATCAAGAATAATCTCTAGGAGTAGATTCTAGGAGTTGGTCAAAGGAGTCACTGGAGTAGCCTCTTTATTCGATACCAATACAGACATAGAAGGATGCTTAATTTCATTCAGAGTTTCACTACCACCATCAATGGTTTTTAAAAAATTAGAGATCTATGGAGAAAAGACAATACTAGAACAAAGGGCTCCTAGGAAGATCTAGAACCAACCCCACACTTGCCTTTGACAATGGCCCTCTTTCTCCAAGAAACGTAATTAAAAACAACTTTGAAAAAACATAGGTGGTTAATAAAGGAGGAAATACCTTGATGAATATTGAGAGCAATATTTTCCAGATCCTTGAAGATAAAGCTAAGAAATTTCATCACCCTTTTTCCTCAAAAAATACTGACCAAAGTTAGATGAAAGCTTCCGACAACATCTCTATTATAGTTGAGAGTGAATAAGTCCATGATGACAAGAATTATTCTATCCCATGGTTTGTATAAGGATGACCTTTGGTAACCATTATGATACTTGGTTGACTGACCCACCCTATGCTTGAATAGTCCATTTCCTTAGCCTATGATTGTTTCTCTTTGAGAACGCATTCCTCATCTATAGGAGCACCGATAATTTCTGATAGAAGTTGAGTGGTTACAAAAAACTCAAGATCTCCAAAAAATATAGCACATATGTTTTAGGAAAAGCTATGTCTTTGGATAAATTGATATCATGTCCCTTGAATAGATTGAAAAAATACATTTTTTCTTTCTTTCATAAAACTTAGTGACATCAGTATCCAATGTATCCACCATAGGTTCCACTCCCTTCAATCTATCTTCCAAATCAGCCATGATTTATTTTGTAGCTTGATTCAAAAGAGTTAGATGCACATTACAAATAACATTTTGCCAATCCATCCACTTGAAAGTAAAGCAAGTTTATAAGATATAATGATGGAGAAATTTTATCATGATATTGTACCATGCACCAGAGCTAAGGCAATCTCTTGAGGTGCATAAATATTTTATCATGCGCTCTAAAGCTAGACCTCTAAATTTGAGAAAAAATACCCAAATTTAGCATGGCTACACTTAACAATAATATGGGTTCTTTGAATAATAAGATGCCAAGAAAACCTCATGATGGGGTTGATAATGCACTGATTCCATGAGAAAAAAACATGGACACAATAGAGATAACAATCACACAGGATACTTGGCTCATCGAAAAAATAAATTTTGCTATCTATTCTAGAAAAGATAAGTAAAAAACCATACAAATTGAAACTTCCACTCCCAGAAAAATATACAAAAATCAGCATAGGCATTAGTGAAAGAAGAAGCAAACAATATAACCAACTCTCTCCAAAGAATGCTAGAATACACAACAATGAAGGTTGAAAAAGGGGCAATCAAAATTTAATCCATGATGGGGCTACCACATTGGCTAGGAAAGGGGCCAAGAATGATAGTCAATTGATGACAAGGATTAAACTCTATATTAACCCAATAATTAAGCACATTTGTTGATCAAACCAAAGGATGCGACCAAAATCTAAATTGAGTCCAACAGTACTTACCTTTCCAAACTCCAAGGTCATCCAATGGATAAAAAATAGGATTAGATAAAAGGAATAACTCCCCACTCCTCCAACCAGTGAGACCTCTCCACCATGTAGGTGAGGAGAATGAGTTTTTCCTGTGGAAAAATATCAAATTTAAATTAAAAGTAATGGTCATGAGATACAAATGAGTTCGTTATGGGTTATGTTGAGCCCAAAATAATAAATTCCAATCCTAGTTGCTCATATATAAATTATATATATATAGAGAGAGAGAGATAAATATTAGCTTCCCATAACATTCCAATCCTATTTTCTCATCATATTATTCATACCCTAACCCTAACATGCCACTTGGTAATGTTAGCTTGAATCGTCAAAACCCTAAATCTAACCTATCAAGAGGTTATAAAACAACATTCACTTTTGTGAATAAGTAGCTGATCGAATCAAAGTACAAGCATAAAAAATCCATAGCAAATTACGGAGAGCAACCCTAATCGAAGATCAAAGGGTGAGAGATCGAAGGTTCACATCGATCCATGTTGATTCTGTGAATAGATCAAGATGTGATGTCTTGTCTAGAAAATATGGATTTGCATCTATCAATTATAGTAGGTCATATATTAAGCATGCTAGAGCACCTATAAAGTGCAACACCATATCTACACAACAACACATTCAACCCCAAAAAATACAGATCAAGATCAGGTACAAAATAAGGTAGTTTGGTTATTTGATTTAGTCTTTTGTATTTTGCTTTTCATATTCGTAAATATTCATATTAGGATTAGTAGGTTTTATTTGAATCAAAGAGGGTCTCAAAAAATAAATGCCCTTCATATACTACTAATATATTTCTATTGTTTATATTTTTACAGGTATAGGAGATAAGTTTTTGAGAAGCTATTGAAGCGAAAGAGTGGCCTGCAAAGGATACACATAGCCACTCAATAAATTTGATTTTAGCAAAATATATTGAAGACACCTCAGTTCACTTGATCCCAAAAAGGATTTTTCTCCCTCTATGTGATTTACTATAATCTAAGAACAAGAAATTATCCATTGTAGTAAGTGTCTAATCATCTTGGGAAAAAATTGTGTAATTGAAAGGGAGAATAAAATCCAATAAAAACTATTTTGCTTCATTGTTATATTGTTTGTTTTCTTTTTTATGTTATTTCATGTTATTTCTACCATTTACAAAATGGCGATCATGGTGGGACCCCCATAGGGTTTTATTTTAGATATACCTTGGTATATATGATTATTGATCTATTTTTTGTATTTTATTGCAAGTTTTTAAAGTCTCTCCACATGAAAAAGAAAAAGAAAAACATAAATTCGATTCATGAACTCCAAAGCTTGTTCAGGCTTGTTGTGAACTTACGTAGACATAAATCTATGCCTGGAAGATGCCCCTCTTTGCTTGAAAAGTATAGAACCACATCTAAAGAATTGACAAAAGAAAGCGTAAAGCTTTTGGGTAATCCATATTTAAAATCCTAGGTTATTAATTTTATTTTGAAAGGGAAAGAAAGAAATTTTGTCTTTTTTGTTTGTCTTCATTATAGGTTGTAGATCAAGTGTTTTTAAATCTATTGTAGGTATTGAAAAAAATCACTTGATTAAGTTGCATTTTAAGGCATAGTTTTAGTTCTTAGATCTAAAAAAATAAAAATCATAGTAGCTGCATCTAGGGTTAGCTTGCATACTAAAGTACATTTTAGGTTGCATTAAAATTTTAGATTTGTCCTTTTTTTATTTCTATTACATAGTAAGAGATGCAGATTTGTGTTTGGATATTTCTAGATGTAGCTCTATGCCTGCATAGGCGTGGCTCTGTATCTATGCAAATGCAACCTTAAATATGTTCAATTATAGATGTGCTTTTGTGTCTGGTTTTGTGTTTCAGAAACATTTTAGGGATCATCTATAATCTGTTGGTTGTATTTTAAATAGGGTTTTTGTTTTATATTTTTTTTTTGCTATGTATTTTATGTTTTCATAGGTAATAAAACAAAAGGGCATATTGGATCTGCATTTTATTTTTCGTAGACAATAAAACAAAAGTGCATACTAGAGTTGCATATTAGAATACTTCTAAATTTTTGTTAAAATAAAATCAAAATCACACACTCTACACTTTTATCATTTTGCACCTCTTCAGGACAAGTGCGAGGAAAACCTCTACTGTACGGGTTAGATTTTATCACTAGTCATTATAAAGCCATAGTGTAACCATAGATAGTTTTATAGTCACTTGTATTTCATCACCAAGGTACTGGTTGCTCTTGAGAATAGCCCAGGGTGATCACTAGATTAGATACCCTTCTACTATAGGGTTGAATAATCAGTAGATCATAGTTATCATTTTTATTTGAGCATGCTTGAGTTTGAAGTGAACTCTTGGTTGGACGAGTAGTAGGATGTAGACAATGCAATCTCTTTAAGAGTTTTTTTGTTCCCTTAGGATATACCCATTGCCAAACCTTCACCTAGGAATCCATATCAGTTTTTCGTGATTCATCCATCATAAAATGGGTGAGTGCAAATACACCTTCTTAGATTCACTCCACCATTCACCTTACATTGTTTTTTAGGCCTCGGTTCCACACAAAACACACAAAAAAAATTTAAAAAATCTAAAAAATAAAAATATTACAAAATTGAAAGTGCTTGATTGTTGAGTGTAATTGTTTTTTGGTTGATAGTGTAAATTTCATATTTTCGCACACACACACACACACACACACACACACACACACACACACATTGCACATTCATTTTCCCCTAGCTTATGGTAACGACCTGAGGTCAAGCCAAAGCTATGAGTCAGTTGCCCACAAATCATTCATCATCACCCATGGAGCATCTTGCTCAAATTTCCCATTCCCTAGGAACTTTTATGGCTAGCCAAATTGATGTGTTGTGAACTATGTTCCCTAAATTTTCCATTGTACCTTCTCACTCAAAATCTATCTTAAATATAGATATGATGTAGAGAGTGGTCTACACTTCTATTCTTGAAACTCCCCATACCGATTCATGCACACCTTCATATAACCGCACCATCTACATTGATGTTGATGCCCTTAGAGCTTATTTAAGATTTTCTTTCTCATATTTTTTGCCCCTCACCATTCCACCCTGATATATTATTGTCTTTCAATAGGAACCCATCCATTCACAACCTAACAACATCAATCATGTCTTCACTAATCCTCTTTTCAAACCTATACCTCTAAATAAAAATAAACCATTATCATTCAGTATGTACACCTAAATTCCATTCACCAACACTACCATCTATTTCAATCCACTTTATGAGGCTCAAACTAGTGGTGCTTCACAAGTGCCAACCTTATTTTCTCATCCATCATCTGGATCCATGGATCCTATTCACCATATCATTTCACATTCGATTGTAATACCTTTCACAACTTTTTTCCACCAACATCATCTCAGGTCACAACCACTCATAATAGGTGACATTCCATCATCTATGGAACCACACAACCCCTATATATAATTTCCAATTCAAAAACTAGTATAACAACTACAAAAATTGCTTGCAGGAAATGACAATCAAAGTGTTCATCCCACAACACAACATCAATCACAAGTGGTAGATTTTAATCATAAATCAATTTAAAATTAACAAAACTTCCTCATCCAAGATTCATTCTATTTTTCAATACAACCTACCCTAATCATCCCAACTTGACCACTTCATAACATCTATACCACCTCAACATTCCAATATACCATCATCCCAATATCTCCACATCATCAAAAACAACAATTCCAATATGATATCTATAAAAATAAAATTCCAACCACCACACATCAAGCTCAACCAACTTAAACACAATAAGGAATTCAGCGACTCCAACCACCCTTGGAAGACCCTAACTTCAATTTTTGCAAAAATAAATCGATAACTTGGCGATGCAGACACCTGCAATGTTGTATCAGAAACCCACTCTACGATAGATGGTAAATAAGCCTATTCATCCTTTGGTATACTCATCGCCTTATCCGGTAGATTTTACATTATCGAAGTTTAAAAAACTCAAAGGGAGTGAGGATCCTAGAGAGCACATAAGTGGATTTATCCATGCAAGTTTTAAAATTCAAGAAAATAATCCCTTAATGCTTTAAAATTTTCATCAAAAATTTGGATGGGATGCTTTAGAATGGTATAATCATTTTACAGAACATAGTATTTATACTTTTTATTAGTTATAAGGCCAATTCCTAGAGTGTTTCTCTCTAAATATAAAAATAAAACTATGCTCACTGACTTAATCATCTTATGATAATTTGATAAAGAGTTAGTGTATGCTTTTGGAAACTATTAGAGGATGGTTATTACTAAAATTTCCATTCACCGTCCCTATGGAATATTTTACAAGAATTTTCACCAAAAGTTGTTTAAAACTCATTGTTTTGTTGCTATAATTGCAAAAATATCAAATATTCAAGGAGACACTTGCCTAGGCCTATGTTATTGAAGAATTAAAATTCAAGAGGATGAAATAAAATAGGAAAAAAAAAAGAATGAAAGAACAAAAATTTAAGGGGAAATAACCAAGGTCAGTCAAAAATTGGCCAAGTCAACCAAGTGATCTTGATTCAACCAACACAACCAATCCAACAACCTCAAGTCCAAATCCAGCAACACTTGTAACAACAACAACCACCACAACAATAGAATTATTAGGAGGTACCACCCCCATAATAGTTGAATACTTGAGCTCAAACATCAGATAGTCGTTAATGTCAATAGTATGCTTAGCCAACCTACAATTATACTTCATTACCTAAACCATCATCCAACATTTTTCAAAGGTTTTACGAGGGGAAATGCATCACTTTGCAAGACATTAAGCTAGAACACCCTACCAAGCCACATGGCAAAGGTAAGGAGCACATGTACTATACCTATCATCACCAAAAGGGTCATGATATCAACAATTGTTATACATTTAAAGATATTTTGCAAGATCTCATTGAGAATGGAACTATCAAATTTGATAATCCTCTAGCACAGCAAAACCAAAATCTTTGCATCTATCAGATGCCTTTATGTAACCATGAGAGTGAACAATAAATGAAAGGATTATTGAATTCTATAGTTAACCCCAATCAAGTCAATAATATATATAAAACTCAATATCACCAAGGTTTTGTTGGTGTTATTCATATAGTCACTAGAAGTCAAATAAATATGAATAGAACACAATAGTTGAATGACCCAAAGAAAATAATACCTTCTCATATAGTGCCAATGTCTATTGAACCTCAATAACATCACCGTATCAACCCACTTCAGCCAATTCATATTCCAAGTCATCTTCAAAAACCTCCCATCACATTGAGATGTCGGTTAACACAACTTTAAATTGGCTTCGACTAAATTGTGGATCTATGGGCTCATACAATAGTCTCCCCTACATCATGAGGCATTTATGGAAATTCTAAATTCCATTGAACTTCAAACTCATGACCCTAATACCTTCACCAATTTTGTAGATAACATGCAAACATGTATGGAACATTCAATTTCATTTTATGATTTTGATATAAATATTGTGTCATTAGAGTTACTTGATCCTCCATTACATATTATATCTCACATTGACCAAAATCCTTTCAAATGAGTGCTAATTTATACCAGATCCTCTATCAATGTCATCACCACTTCAGCACTACAACACATCAACCTACTACCATCTCATATGACAAATTCAAATTTCACTTATGGGCATTCAATGATGCTTCATGTTCCACAGTAGGTATTATAGTTCTACTTGTGATAGTAGGGATCAAAACCATACACACTATGTTCCATATCCTAGAATTGGCCATGGCTTATAACATACTTCTTGGAAACCCCTATATTAAGGAAATGAAGAGTGTTCCCTCAACATTGCACCAATTTTTAAAATATGTGCACAAGGGAAAGATCCATTTTATACCATTTGACACCAAACCATTCAAATACTACAGTTTTATTTCAAACCTGTATGAGCCATCACTTCCATCTACCCACATATCCATCATACCTCTCCCCACATTATCCAACTCACATAAAAATTATTCATAAAAATTACCCATCTCAAAAGAACACCCAATCACCAACCCAAATCAAGCTTCCACTTCAACACTCCATCATATTTATTTCAAATTGCACAATCCATCACAACCTACACCATTTATATTTTTTTAGAGGTCCAATAATCATCCACACTAGGGGGACAATCCTCTACATAATTTTAATTATCAAACATCAATCATTATCATCATCCACCCCTATAATTTCACAAGAACCTCCCATAACTTTGTCTCAGCTTGAATCTCTTCACCAAGACTCATATTCACCTCAACCATCCAATGTCACATAGATCGATCTATCTATTTATGAGGTACCCTTACACCATATGCATTTTTCTCCACCTAAACCACAAGTCATCTCGAAAGCCTCTACCTCCACACCCATTTCATCTAAATTCAATCCAACGAAAGTTGCAACTCATCTCACTAATACCAACATTGGTGAGTACATAATTGAGAGTGTCAAAATAAACCCACCTAGCATTGAGACTTTAAAAAATACAATCACTCACATGACCAAACTTTATCTATAGGTGAGGTTTATAACATGGGTTCAGTCTTTAATTTGATTAAATTTGTATATGGAGTTGATTATTCATCTGATCCACTCCTTCCTGATGAACTGAAACAACAAAGTTGTGCCAACATAGAACATATTTTCGAATAAGACTTCCCAATGAGATGTTTTTAAAGGGTGCATTGGTAGGGATATTACTTAGGACAGCATGGATAGACTGGGCCTGATATTATTGAACCTCATTATCGTGAACCACATGGTTTTTCTGGCCTAGACTTTAAACCATTATTCTCAAGTCTTCCAATTGAGTAGATATTTGAACAACTCACTATAGATTTTGAAGAATATAGTGAAGAGGATGATGAGGAATTTTTGGAAATGAGACCTCATGTTGCAATGATAAATACCATTTTTTATGATAACTCCAAAGAATATTTTGATGAATAATATGATGTAGTATCAATCACCTCTCATAGCTCTGAAGAATAATCAGTTTCAATACGCCATTTATTGAGGAATATGAATTCTACCTTAGAATTTTTCATATCCATCAACCCATATTTTGGTTTCTCCTTCCAGAAGAGTGAGCTGATCCACAACTACCACCTTGAATTTTTTTTTTAAATCTAAAGTAAAATATGTACAAAAATATTTAGCATGGTTATTGCATTTTCTACATCTATTCACTCATGTACATTTTACATTGCATTCACATATCCTTATTGTTTGCACTTATGAATGTCACTCGTTATTATCTAGGTTCATTCATCAACCTCTAGGGCAACTAATATCCAAAAAAAAAATCACCCTCCACATTGTAGTCATCATTCTCTCACCAAGTCAACATGATTTTTGTTAACTTGATGACACCCCTTCATAATCCATACAATATGGAAAAACCAATTCCTATTGACATAAGCCTCATCGACATGGATAGGATAGCATCACCACCATCTATTTTCAAATATATCCTTTGGGAGGAATTATTAAGAGCTTTTTTTGCTTACATTCCTCTACAACCTTCACCTTCATATCCCATAAATGCATCTTCTGTCTATCATGCTGAAATGGAAGATACTATGTTGGTAGAGTTCTATGATGTCACTAATGATATTCACTTAATCCTAACACCTCATCAATTAGAAGAAGATTCACACATGGAAATTGAAAACACTATAAAATTGAACCTAAGCATAGACCCAAATAACCCTTAAATTGTAAAACTTGCAAAAGGCTTGTCTACTAATGAGAAAGAGCATTTTATATATGTATTTACAAGAAAAAAGGACATCTTTACATGGTCTTTTAAAGATATGTCGCCTTGACCCCAATGTGGTAGTCCACAACCTCACTTTGCATCTAGATGCTAAGCGAGTTAAATAAAAATTAAAGAAGTTACATCTTATCATAGCCCTCATGGTCAAAGAAGAACTTCAAAATTTATTAGATGCGGGTTTTATTCAACCCATTGACTACCCTGAGTGTCCTTCAAAAATGGTACATGTTCACAGGTCTAACAGGATGATTCGTATTTGCACTGACTTTTGAGACCTTAATAAAGCATTTCCTAACGATGACTTTCCTCTACCAAACATTGACACTCTCGTAAAGCATATTTCAGGCCATGAAATACTTTATTTAATGGATGTTTTTTTAGGATATAACCAAATTTAAATTAATCTTAATGACCAACACAAAATAACATTCACGACACCTTGGGGGAATTTTTGCTACAAGGTAATGCTATTTGGCCTTAAAAATATAGGAGCTACATACCAACGTGCAATGGCATACATATTCCATGATTATATGCATAATATTATTGAATATTATGTAGGTGATTTTCTAGCCAAGTCTAAAACACATTTGGATCGCATCGATGTATTGGAAAATATCTTTGACCAACTAATGTGAGGTTGAATCCTAAGAAGTGTATTTTCAGAGTTACATCAGGTAAAATTCTAGGGTTCATTGTTTCTAAGCGTGGCATTGAAGTGGACCCAAACAAGTTCAAGGCTATTATGGAAATACCTTCTATTGTGACCATTGCACAACTAGCCCCAAATTTGGGGACCCACATTTGAACTTCGTTGTTTTTGCATTTTTGGGTTTTATTGGAGTAGAATTTTGTCGAAGGGTTCCTAATCATGTGTGTACTTTGTAGTGGCTAAAATTTAGGGTTAGTGACCCCTTTAATTTATCTTTGCAATGTTTAATGTTTTCCTAGTGTGTTGATAAAATTTTCAATGTTGGTTGATTTTCATGTTTTATTTAGATTGGTCCAAATGTTTGAAATTGGTTAAATCTAATAATAATAAATTAAACAAAAAATAAAAAAATAAAAAATATAAAGTGTTTCCTCTTTATTACTTTCATTTCAATTTAATGTTCCTTTATATTAAAGATAAAATAAATAGTGAAATAAAATAAAGCAAAACAAAGTAAAATAATAAAATAAATAATAAAATAAAAATTAAAAAATAAAGATAAAATAAAATAAATTCATTTTAGTTTAATTTTAAAATTTATTCTACTAAAACTTTCTTATAGTTTTATTTTAGTGTGGTGTACTTAGGTTAGGACCAACAACACTCACAAGGGATGAGCACGTTGCTAATATGAACCTACGACGGACTCCTACACGACAATGGTATGATGAGGTTTAAGATGTCATAGTCGCAAGATGACCTAGATACGAGTGATTATGTGGAGGTGAAGTGGAAAAGGATAATGACATCTACACTATGGAAGCACAAAGTATAGTGATAAGCAACAGTAGAAGGCGTGTGGACCTATCGTGGCAACCATATTAGAAGTGTGACTTGGAATTTATTTGTGATGTGGACCAAGACAAAGTTCTCAATATTGATGTGAACACGGATGGTGATGGGGATCATCGAAGAGTGACATGTAAATTGATGTGTGAGGATAATCCTATGGATGCAAATTATTGGCTTGAGCGATAACCCAAAAATAAGGGTACGGTCTTGGGCTACACTAACTCGGTATTCGAGCATTCTATATTAATTTTAGAGAAGAATTGGTAATTTTTGATGGAAAAACCAATTAGAGGATGATTACGAATGATAAAATTGATCGAAGGTAGAGGAATTCGATGGTAATGGATGGTAACACGTACCTCAAGGAAGTTGCACAACTTGACCACATATTTTGCTAGACAAGAAGTCTAATTCTGGGATCCTGTGATAATTTAATCCATGTGAACGTGAACGTCTTAGACATGAGTAGTCTATAGGGTATGTTTTATAGATGAAGACTAGATACTGCATGGGAAACATTGTCATTTTCCCCATTACCGCCATGGAATCAGGTTAATACTATATGGGTGACATGGTATATGGTTTATGGCTTGGATGAATATATCATTGTGGATCCATCAAAGGAAATAACAACCACTAGCAAAGTAGTTCTCACCAATGGTATTTATTATTGTCTATACTCACTATTTTTACGAAGATATATGGTCCATGATAAAGTGGGTAGGAATGACGGTGATTTCAAGAAATAAGCAGCAAAATCATGGCTCAAATCTATCTTAGTACAAAATGCAAAGCTACTAGAGTAAAAAAACTAGTATGAAGGTATCGCCAGGTTTGCATACTACTTCAGATGATTCATATTGATGTTATTTTATCACACATACTATTAAAACTTAGAGAAACTACCATGTTTGAATAGTTATAATATTCTATTGAAGACCACCTTATTTGGATATGGTAAATAAAATATGTACGCAACATTCGATGTAATATGTCTAATATTGCCACACGGAGCAGTGCTTGGGAGCTCTTCATGTTGCATTCTAGACAAAAGATGTTACCAGTGAATGAGAGGTACTATTACCAGTATATTCCACATAGTGATCTAGTCATCTGTTTTAAGTATTCAATGAGGAAAATATGAAACCAATACCATTTCTCCTAGGACCATATGTGGATAAAGGATCGAGGATAGCATGACGAAACCTAGGATGGATGCACCGAATGATGTGTCCATTATGAGAGGGCATACCTTTCACATAATATCCATCGGTCTTGTTCAACGATATGGAGGATGGGGAAATGTAAGCTTTGTATTGATCAATTATTTTCTTTAATTTTAGACGTCAAATACAGGTGGTAACTCTATACAAGTTTTACCATGGTAGAAACATAGTCTATAATATCCTTTTCGAAAACGGCGTAGTGGCAATCCCAAATGTAATGAACATATGATCATGCATCTAGGACAAGATGGAGAATATTAGTAGGGCAATGTATGCTCGATATGAGTGGTGATATAGCGGTTACAATATGGACGTTCGCTTGTCAAGGCATAAAAAAAATGTAAGGCTTTGCATGAGGTGATAGCCTCCACATAACCTATGCACTTTACCTAAAGCATCTGTGAAAATAAGAGGTTAATTGCATTTTTAATGAGGCTGAGTATTGGCACTATAGCATGGTAACTCATTAGAGTACAACATTGTTGTTGAAGTGAGTTTTTGAGCAAAGAACTTGAACTAGGGTTTGAAAAGATCACGAGTGTCATTGTTATGTGAGATTTATTGTTGAGCATTGTTGGAAACATTTTGAGTTGGTGTTTACATGTTTGGACTAGGGTTTGTGAGAACGGAGTATTTCATTGAGTGATTGGTTGGGTAGAGTTGGTTGAGCCTAGTCAAGTGGATGTGTGAAGTGATTGTTCAAGTTCCATAAAACAAACTATTCTATATTTTGAATTGAGTTGTGAAAATGATTGAGCATTGAGCTAAAATTGAAGCATATTGAGTCTCTAACAATTCTCCTTATGTTTCTAAGAGAGTGATTGAAAGTAATTGAGCATTGTGATTAGTATAGAACATATTGAGTCTCTAAAAATTATCTTTATGTTTCTATGATATTGGAAAAGTTCTGTGTGGACTTGTTGAAATATTTGGACAAGTTCTATGTGGACTTGTTGAGCAGATTTGGACAAGTTCTATGTGGACTTATTGAGCAGATTTGGACAAGTTCTGTGTGGACTTGTTGAGAAAATTTGGACAAGTTTTGTATGCACTTGTTGAGCAGATTTGGACAAGTGGACTTGTTGAGCATATTTGTACAAGTTCTAGGTGGACTTCTTGAGCAAATTTGGACAAGTTCTGTGTGGACTTGTTGAGAAGATTGGACAAGTTTTGTATGAACTTATTGAGAATATTTGGACAAGTTTTGTGTGAACTTTTTGAGCATATTTAGACAAGTTCTAAGTGGAATTATTGAGCATATTTAAGCAATTTCTAGAGAGAACTTGTGGACAGATTAGTATGAGATTTTATGGAATCTTGCAAGGAAAATTTGAGATAAGTCTTTGAGAATACTTGAGAGCAGATTTGATTTATTTGTTCAAAATATTGAGTTAAGGTTTGGGGCAGATCCATCAAAGTTGAGTTAAGGCTTGAAGACAAAGATCGAGGATAGATTTGTGCTAGATCGAAGTACTGTATTTAGTGCAGATTTGAGAGCAAATTTTGGTGTATATTTGAGGACAATTTTATACCTGACCAAAGATAGATATCAAGGACATATTTATGCTAGATCGAAGGACTATGTTTAGTGCAGATTTGAGACAAAGCTTTGGAGGTGACATATCAGAGAGGACAATAGTCTCTAGTGGATAGAGATCTATTAGCCAGGGTAGTGAGGACAAGTCTTCTGAGTGGTGATAAGAGTCTTCAATGGAGAGAGATCCACAAGCTAGTGTATTGGGGATAGTAGTCTTCTAGAGGATCACCAACCATATTAGAGGAGAAGGAGTTCTCCTGTGGATAGAGATCCATGAACTTGATTTAGAGGATTGGTATCTCCTTTGGACAGAGTTCCATAAACATTGTAATAGGGAAGGATTACCAAGAGATTGATTAAGAAAATTTTAGTGAAATATTTTCTTCGTCGAGTAGCCCACATTGGCCAAACCATGTAAAATTGGTGTCTCACGTGTTTGTGATGTTTTGTGCACTGCTTTGATTTCTACTTGTTGATATTGCCATTAATATATTGTATAATATTGATTGTGATATAAAAAGTAAAATGTGGTCTTATACTATTCACCCTCCCTCTCGGTATAATCTTGTGTTCTTCAATATATTTCCAACAATGCTCATACATAAACCTTATTTCTCCATCTTATGATTCAAAAATATTTGTTCAATCAAATACCTTAAAGAAGAAATAATATCACCATACCTCTTAACTTGCTTTGATGAATATGTGCCCTGAAAACCTATCAAAAAAATAGTTTTATTTTCTCTTGCCACTTCCAAATTAAGTTAGCAAATTTCCTTTTCAAAAAATCCACATTAAAACCCTTTCAAAATATGTCCACAAGAATACCTAAAAAATAATGCTCTATAACTCCTTTTTGGTTTCACAAGATAAATCCCTTAATGATAAACTAAAACCTCAAAATATCAAGCAAGAGTACAACAAGCAAAGATACCAGAGTATACCTTATGTCTCATTTCTAATGTGCAAAATTTCCAATTTGAAAATAATTCACAATACACCTTATATCCACTTTTCTCACATGCAAAAATTATCCCTTCTATTTTTCCTTTTTAATCATGCAAAACTAACACCCTTATGACTCCTATTTGTAAAAAAAAATCCTTAATGACAAATACCCCTTATGACTTCTATTTGCAAAAATAAAAGCCTTTATATCATACAACCCTTATAACTCCTATTTGCAAATAATCAAAACTTTATAAGTACCTTATACCAAAATTTGTTGATGCGGATGATAATTGACCTGGTGATCTCTAGCGCCCAAATGCGAATAGTGACCACTTGGTATATCCAAGCGAATAAAATATCAAATGCACATCAGTCATTTTATTCCCTTTTTCGTGCTTCCCAAAATATTAAAACTAAGACATGCTCGACGAATTTCGACTAGTGAGCCTCTGCAACAATGCTCTATCACAAGAGACTTGACCAACTACTCTACAACCATGGTTGGAACCAAAGGAAGTTCCTGTCAAAATTTATCGTTCTCCTTAGCATGCATTTTGAAAATGTAAATACCCAAAATGATGTCCAGGGATCTCGACCCTATGACCTATCTTCTGCCAATGCCTTAGCACTTCTCAAACAACCAATTGCGCTAGCTTGCCAATTGAAATCAAACAAGCAGGGATTCTTATTTTCTTTACTGTGCACCTTGTGCCAAAGTTCACACCCTTTCACCTCTTCAATTCATCCTTGCTAAATGTGAGCGGATTCTATTAAGCACAATTGAATCTACACCCATTTTCTTTGCATTTGATTAAGGTTTAAATACCCTTTCTCCTCAATTGCTCACATAGTATCGGTGCTATTTTTGAAACATTTATTTATTGCTTTCATAACTTTGCACCCTTAGGTTAGGTTAAAATATAAATATTATAACCTTAGCCCCTTTTTGAAACCTTTATTATAATATAAAAAATATTATAATATTATCTTTTGGTCTTCCTTTTTAATCTTTGACTTCTTATTAATAGTTAACCTTGCTTTCCTTTTAAACCTTTGTCTTCTCATTGGCATTTGAACCTTTCTTTCTTTTAGACCTTTGTCTTCTCATTACCATTTAAACCTTGCTTTGTAAAGACACAAAAATGCAACACCAAATAATGCTAAATAAATTGAACACAAAGAACCCAGAATTACATAATAGATGATCTTATATTAATGGGGGAGCCTAAAAACTCCATTGTTACAATGTGGATCTTTGAATTCTTTTGATACAAATTTATAATGGCTAGGGTTCCCTAAAACCCTAGCAAACAAGACTAGTGGCATATTTAGGCGCATCCTTACTCTCAACAAAAGTGAGTGGGATTTTAGTTATCCGATGTCGAGCAACTTGTTGAGTGGTAATTTTCCCCAATTGCAAAACCACACTCACACTTAGGATTTTGATCACAAAACCCTCTCTTGCAAAGAAATATAAAATTTATCCAAGGTTCCTTTTACTTAATGTGTGCTTGTAATCTTGTGAAGATATATCAAGTGAGTGCTAGGAATACCTTAGTGATTTGCAATTAACTATTAACAAGGTGTCTGTGTTGGTGTTATTTTATTGTGTTGTGATATTAATTTTTCATGAAACTTAAAGAAAATAAAATATGATTGGCCCTCATATGACCACGATGTAATCCATAGTTCATTTTATCTTGGAGGATTTTAGGTAGATTTTATCTTCTTTTGGTTAAGTAGATTTTAAATAAGTTTTACCTTCTTTAAACCTTGATTTGAACAATGAAATAGAATATTAAATCTATCTAAATATGAATGTGAAATGAAGATTGGATTCATTTAATTATTGCATGGTGAATGAAAAGAAAATAAATATGCAAAACTAATTATAAATTGTAGAAGCCTTTGAAAAGTCAAATAAATAACCTTCTTCTATGAAATTGATTTTCATAAAGATAAGTTGATTTATTGCTTTGAAAATAATGGCCTATTGAATGCCATATAAATTACCACCTTCAATAAAATTGATTTTCATAAAGAGAAGTCAATTTATTGCTTGAAAAATGAAATATAAATCTTGAAAAGTGAAATTATGTCAAATTTGAAATTATAAAATGCCTGAAAAATAACTTTGAATAATTTTTATAAATTTGAATTGGCTTCAGAATGAAATCAAACTTGTTTTAAATGAAACATTGAAGCTCATTCTAGAGACCCGTGCATTTATTTTTGAAGTTTTAATTTTTTTTATTTTTATTTTAATTGTCAAATTTTAAAAAAAATCTACAAAAAAGAAGGGTTAAAAAATAAAAAAATTAAGAAAAAAATTAAATTAAATAACCGAAATGCTGCAACCCAGAAGTTCTCCACAGACACTGCAATCATTAGTATTCTGCACAAAAACCAGCATTAGTGTGACCTAAATTCACACAATCAAACATCTAATGCGGTGCAATATTTTAAGGAAATGGTGCAATATACCAAAAATAACAAACAAGTTAACCATTAAGATGCATTAAAACTTGAAGTATCTCCAATATATTGCAACAAAAATATCTTCAACATCACACACACAAGTGCATAAAACCATGCCCTAAATTGACATCATATGGTGAACTTGGTAAAGCGGTGTGGCTTTCCTCCCAAAAGATCCAGCCTTTGTTCATGAGCTTCAATGGCTATTTAAAATTTTCAACATTTGGCTCTTCATTTCTTTTTCCAACTCTTGGCTTTCCAATGCTTTCTTTTTCCAACTCTTGGATTTCCAATGCTTTCTTTTTCCAACTCTTGGCTTTCCAATGCTTTATTTTTCCAACTCATGGCTTTCCAACGTTTTCTTTTCTTCTTAAAATTTCCAATATTTGGCTACTTTTTTCTTTTTCGAACTTTTGACTTTCCAACATTTTATTTTCCATTGGCATGATACGTGATATTTTCTCTTCTTGAGTGCTGCCACTTTTTTTCTTTTCTTTTCCTTTTTTTTAATAGTAACCTGCAATATAAAAACACATGAATTAAACTTTCCAAAATAAAACTATTAATAAAATTTAATTAAAACAAAACTAAAGATAAAATTAATTTAACTTTTCCCAAAATAAAACCATTAATGAAATTAAATTAACGATATATATATATATATATATATATATATATAGATAGATAGATAGATAGATAGATAGATATATAGATATAATTTTATTTCTTTTTATTTTTTTTATTTGTTTTATTTTTTATCTTTTTTATTTTTTATTTTCTCTTTTTTCTCATTTTAATTATTTTATTTTTTATTTTAAATTTGATTTAATTAATTTAAAATGTTTGAATTGGTTTAATTCAAAACATTAAAATTAATCAAAATAATAAAAAACAAGGAGGAATCTAACCAACACACTAAACAACTTAAAAGAAACTAAAAGGAGACACTAATCCACACCCAAACCTTGGAACATATATTGCAACCTAAACCAAAATTTTCCAAACACTAAAAATAAAGGTGGGTCCCCAATTTTGGGGCTAGTTGTGCAATGGTCACAACACCACTCCAACTTAAGCAGTTGTCCAATTTTGATGTCACACTTCCAAATTTGCACACACACTGAAACAACAAATGAGTTAGTAGAAACTATGAGGGCTCCACAATGTGAGGCCCTCTATAACCAATAGCAAAACCCTAACTATCTACTGTAAATGAAATGGATAGAAATAAAAGTGCATGTAATGAAATATTAACCAATATATTTACCTTAAATATTTGCTATTCTCTAATCATATGAAGCTGATTGTAGCGAATCAATACAATGATACACTAGCATCACCCGGAGGCTAAGAGAGACTTTAAAATCTCTGGCATAAAATACCCACGGGTGCTTGGCATCTACAGGAAATGCTCATGGATGATTGATGATGGTAGAAGGTACCTAGAGGTGCTTGGCGATAGGGAAGGAAGCACCCAAAGGTGCTTAGGAGTGATAGGAAGTGCCTGAAGGCATTCAGTGGCTGAGGGGAGAGATCTATAGAAGCATATCTAGCAGGGTAAGAGGGACAATGATGGATGCAAGGGTTGTAGCAGGAAAATATGGAAGGTAAGTGTTCTCAAATGCTCTAAGGAACTCAAGGATAGATTAGGACTCAAAGGAATATTCAAGAAGAACTCAGGGATTGAGCCATCAGAATGGCTCCTATTAATAATCCAACCTAGGCATACTTAGGGTTTCAATGATACTAATTATGTGGTTGAGATAAAAGCATATTAGAGGGTGGATATTAAATTTAGGTTGTGGCATGGATTGATGTAAATGGATGGATAGGATTAAATAAAATCGAATGGCTAGGATTAATTCACTTATATAAATATATATTTATTAAATATATAAAATATTAATATTAAATATATATAATAAATATATATGAATAGTGGGCAAAAATGATGAGAAAGCATGGATGGAGGACAAGTGGTTAGGTTTTGGTGTCTACAAATACCCATTTTTGTACTACATTGTGTGAAATATAATGCAGTGCAAAAATACGAGACACTTATTTTGGCTAGGTGCAGAAGCAACTTTCTCTTGGGATGTGGAACATGAGCTTGAAAATAAAAGAATAAAATAATTTGAATTTTGTGTAGCTTACCTTCTCAATTGGTGAATGATTTTGCAGATGAGTCTCACAAGACAATTTAAAATATGTGCAAATGAATTATGGATAATGATATCTACGATATCATTTTTGCCCCAACATTGAGAAGAGGATTGGTGAGAAATGTGAAAAGATGCATCTATTTTTATCCCAATAGATGAAGGTTTTTATGACAATGTGTGATAAAAAATGTGTCTATTTTTATCCCAATAGATGAAGGTATTTGTGAAAATGTGTGATGAAAATGTGTATGTTTTTGCCCCAATAGATGAAGGGATTTGTGAAAATTGTGTGATAAAAAATGTGTTTATTTTTACCCCAATAGATTAAGGGATTTGTGAAAATATGTGATAAAAATGTGTCTATTTTGGCCCTAACATATGAAGAAATTTTTCCAAGTGTAGATGTCATGATCATGTAAGATGTATCCCATTGTGGGAAAGTTAAAACCTAATGTGTTTGCTTCAAATTTGGGGTGATTCGATGTTGTTGAAGAATATGCCTTATGGCATCATTGATATGCAAAGATGAAAATGTAAAGATAAAAATAGTCAACTTCAAAGGGCCAACTAGTGACTATCAGATAATTCCTATGATCGGAACCAATCACCCTAGCTAAAACCAATCGCCATGATGACTGTCAAGGAAATGTGTAATGATGAAATTTGATTTTATCCATGCTTTAAGCCCCATGAACTAAGCCATCAATGATAGTTTTTTCTGTAAATTGTTCCTGGAAATGTTTCACTCAAAATCTGAAGTACCAATTATGATTATAATTTCGAAAAACAAGATATGGAATGATGAAAATTACCAAGTATCCTTATGGTAAGCTCTTCATCTTACCAAATTGCATGGATGCAAATCACTACAATCACCAAGTATGTAGAAAAATCCACTTGATACGAGATTTACTTGAATATTGGTTTACACTTGGCAAATGATGATATAGAATGATGTGAAAATAATGTATGAATGATGATATTGATGATTATGGTTGTTTTTTTAAGATTTGGATCATTTTGGAGTGCTTTTGTAACTTGTTAGGTGAATTTGCAATTTATGGTTGCAAATAGAAATTATACATCCAAATCAATTGGAATCTTTACAAAACATGATAAAATGATGGAATAGATGCTTGGATGCAATATAAAAATATTTGGTGGGAATAAGCCACTGATTTGTGAAAATTTGGTTTTTTATTGAATTTGGCACCAAATGCTCGTTGGTACTTTTGGTTTGCATAAAAACCCATCGGTGTTTGGGCATTCTATAAATACCCATGGGTGCTTTAGTGTGCCAATAAACACCCATGTGCATCTCAAGATGCTTGAAGCATCTATAAATAGTTGCTAGGATGAGAAACCAAGCTCATTTGTACGTTTGAGAGTTTGAGAAGTTGTGTTTGGGAGAGTGGAGTGAAGTGAGGTAAAGTGATTTAAGAAAAAAAGCTATGGTGACATAAGGAGTAGGTGTAGAGGCCAGGGTTGATGATGGAGTGTAGGTTGCTGAGGTAATATACTTGTTTGTGTATTATGCAAAATTTTTATGTTGTTTTTTTTTGTAAAATTACTAACAATTATTTTGTGTTGTGCTGCAGCTTAGGATTTTAGAGGCTCAGCATTAGTTCTTGTATTTCATTCCTAGTATGAGGAAGGCAATTTTGGATGAGGAGTATGAGCTACTAGAGGTTGTGGGACTCATAGAGGTAGCCCAGGTTAATGTTGTGAGGGTTGATGAGGGGTACCTATCTACCTTGGTGGAGATGTGGGATGCAGATAGAGGGACTTTTCAACTCTCCACGGGAGAGGTGATCATAACCTTGGAGGATGTATATCACATCCTCAAGGTACCAGTGGAGGGGATCCAGGTTGAGGTTAGGCTCAACCAGAATATAGAGATGATGAAGATATTTGGAGATACATGGCAGGGTGTGAGGATGGAGAGTAGAGCAATATCATACTTGTCCATGTACATGGACAATGAGATGGAGACCCTTCATGTCTTTGTTATGTTCATGTTGGCCAACATCATAGCCTTGAATAGCGCTAGGTGGAGTTTTCCTTGGAACTTGATAGGGGTAGTGAGTGATATGCTCATTAGGTGGTAGTTGTATGCATGGGATCCTGCCTTGTTGGTGTAGGTGTATCAGGAGTTGTATGAGGTGACAAGGAAAGGGAGAAAGGGATTAGGGTGCATCTTATTGCTATAGTGTTGGGGATGGGAGCACTTTAGCATTTCTCTACTTGAGGGCTTACCTATGGTAGAATTGGGTAGGGAGTAGTCCTATGCTAGGAGATGGGTGGTGGCCGAGGAGGTACAATCGAGTTAGTTAGTGAGGATGAGCCAGTGGTATCAGGAGCTATGGACTAGACTGACATCCACCCAAGTGATATGGAGGTCATGGTGGTCTTGTAGATGGATTGGATATGGAGAGCACTTGTAACGAGTGTGGTAGGATCGATGGGTGGTTGGGAGACATTAAAGTGAATCTGAGTATATTCATTTTTCTCTAGGAATATAGCAGTTCAGGATAAGGTAGGATGTCCCAGATGAGCCAGTGTGCTATAGGAGACATCAAGAGGAGATAGGTCTACCATGCACAAATCTGTGGAGGTTGTCTTACAAGGATTATGAGTATGTGGATATTCTAAATTTAGGTGATGTAGGGACAATCGCAAAGTATGATGTGTGGTTCACTCCATAGCAAATATGGGCACAGCCTCAAGGAGCAATAAATGGGGTTGGTGATGGTGGGGCTAGGGATGATGGGATCCAGGAGGCCTCCAAATGGTAGTGGTGTCTTCGATTAGATATTCAAAGGAGGTGGACTAAGGGTGTGATGAGGCAGGCTCCTAAGATTGGGGAAGATGATGGAGATGGAGATGATGTGGAGGAGGCTTTGGATGGGCCTCCAAATTAGAGAGAGGATAATTGGGTGTGGTTGGAGCAATAGGTAGCAGAGTAGGATGTGAGGATCACAAGGCTCTAGGAAGAGCTAGTAGAGAAGGAGTGCCAGCATCATATCAACATAGCCCATCTCCAGTCTTGGCATAGATATATCAAGGAATTAGAGGATAGGTTGATGGAACATCATATTCCACTTTCAAATCCTCCAACCTCATCTGTCTTCAGGGGTACTAGGCATACAGAGACTAGGCATAGCTTTAGGTCTAGGGCTCCTCCTAGGTCACAAGGATCCTCTTGGAGGACATATCTAGTTCTTAGATGCACTTTTGTATATGAGCCTTGGTGCTCTATTATATTTAGCCTTTTGGCACTCATTGTACATGCGATATTTATACATACATACATATATATATATATATATATATATACATGGTTTTTAATTTTTTTGTTATATGTGTTTTTGTGAATGATTTTTGTGGAATGCTTTTGTAAAATGAATGTTTATATGGATGATGAATACATATAATATGTTATGGATGATTAATGCAAGGTGGAATTTAAATGTGCTAATGATAATTTATAGTTTAGATATTTTCTTGGCCATTTTCTAGCATTGTTGTTTAATCAAGGGCACCAAACTTGGTGGCATGTGGGATGAATTACTCATGAAGTGACATGGATGTTGACACGGAAGAAGATATTGATGTTGATATGGAATAAGATATGGATGTTGATATGGAAAAATGTCTATTTTGTAGAGACTCAAACATACTAATGGTATTAAACAAACTCACTAAAACTACTTAATCCCTCTAGGACCACATGTGTGTGTTCATTTACCGAATCAAGAGCATGGTAATGACTCGAGGTAATCAAGAACCAATATGTGTGTAAGTGATTTAATTAACTCATCTTGAGAAAATTGGGTAAACATTTTATGGATGAAATCAAGAAGCTAGTTTGTACGTTGAGTGGTTAGAGGTCTCTCTGAAAGATACATGTCACCATGCATAAGCGTACTCCATTGCCAGTCAAGCGTCTATAGCTCCGATGGAGGCTGACTCCATAATACATGATTTTAATTTTTGATCTTTAAGTTTTGGGATGACTACCTAACCATTTGACTAGAAATATAGTATGATCCTTACAACCCAATGATCAGTGATGTGTTATGTAAAATATTTAGAGCTTTGGTTAGGGATTCTTCCCTCTTTATTTTATTTTAGGAATTGTGGTAGTGGTAAAAACAACTATTTTTGGTGGACTATGTTGCATGATGGGACTAGCAAGGATGATCCTTTTCACTTTGAGGTTCATACCAATTATGGTGTTATCTCTCATTGACATAAGATGTTTTTAAGATGTAAAATTGTGTTTTATACAAGAATATTTTGGAGTCATTTCCCATAACTCAAGATTTTCTTAGTGTGTAAGTGTAATGGTCCTAAAAAGAACTCCACATGTATTTTTGAGGTTTCTTAAAACATTAGGAGTGGTTGAGTGATCGAAGACACCTAGGACTTTTATGAAAATATGGTTTGTGTGCATGGCAAGTTGACTTGGTGGACATTGTGTGGATGACATTGTAATGGTGCCCCTGATTAAGGCAACATGATTTTTATTGGACCAATTAAGACCTGGAACTTAATAAACGATATCTATATGAAATGTAAAATACGGATGTAAATGCAGTGTATATATACAATTTTGTGAAATACAATATGAGATGTGGGTGAACACATTATTTTTGGAATGTAGATGCAAGTGAAATGCAATGTTATGAATGAAATGTATGCAAATAATTTTTTTTTATTTAGCCATGTATATATACATATATAGAAATAAAATCATGCATAGAATGCTCTCAAGTGTATAACATTAAGTGGTTTGGGTTATTCCTCTCCCTCTAGACTGGCAATTCTATAAGTACCATTACCCACTCTTTGTGTAACAATGTATGGACCTAACCAATTAGCCATGAATTTATCATGAAGATGCAATAATGCATTGGTATTTTTTTGGTTCTCTTTAAGGAAAATATCTCCTACTTGGAATTCATGTAGATGAAATTTGGCATTGCAAGCATGTTTGAGACGGTCTTAATAAACTTGTAAATACTCTAAATCATTGATTTGCCTCTCATCAAGAAGTGTGAGTTGGTCAAGGTATGCTTGTCTAGCAGTATCATCATCTATGAATTCCTACAAAGAAATTCGTAAGGATGATATATCGAGATCAAGAGGCATGATTACTCTGACTCCATAGACCAATGAAAATAGTGTTGCCCCTATAGGCATGTAAATGCTTTTTTGATAAGCCTATAAAGCCAAGGGTATTTGTTTATGCCAATCTATATGATTTTATTTGGCTAGTTTCCCAATAATAACAATTAAAGTATTTTTAGAAGCTTCAACTTGTCCATTTTTTTATGGGTAATAAGGAGTTGATAAACTATGTTGAATGTTGTATTTCTCACAAAGTGCTCGAACATCCTTGTTCTTGAAAGACTTACCATTGTCAAAAATTATTTTTGATGGTATACCAAAATGATAAATTATGTGATGAAGTATAAACTCCACAATTCTAGGTCTTATTGTACTAAGAGGAATTGCCTCAACCCACTTTGTGAAGTATTCAGTGGTTGTGATGATGAATGTATGTTATCTCAAGGAAGAAGGTGAAATTTTACCAATTAGATCTAGACCCCATTGTGAAAAGAGCCAAAGGCTTTGGATAGATTGTAACACATGTGATGGTAAATGAGTTAAATTAGCATGTTCTTGACACTTCTTGCAATGTTTGACATAAGTGCAACAATAATATTCCATTGTGGTTCAATAATAACCCATGCATAAAATACAGTTTACAATGGCCATTCCACTAAAATGACCACCATAAGTACCAATATGAGCTTTAGTTATAGCTCTTTGTGCCTCACTAGACTCAATACAGTGAAGGAGGACTCCATGATAACCACGTTTATACAACATGTCCCCCAAGAGAATGAAACAAGATGTTTTTTTCTTGAATGTGTATTTTGCAGTTCACGACATGTCAGATGGGAGTGTTCCAAACTTGAGAAAGGCTACTATTAGGCTTGACAAAAGCTCATATGAATCCAACTAAATAAAACAAACATCCTTTTCATCTTTAGACTCAGCATGGACAATTGCAGATTTAGAGACCGTTGAAATGATAAGGGGTTGTACCTCTCCAAATGAGTCTTTTGGAATCAATGATCCAAGGGAGGCCATTGCATCTGCAAATCTATTAGTCAAACATGGTAAACTATTGATTTCACACCAATTAAAATTAGAGAGCAATTGGTAAAGCTTAATGGTAGGTTCTTTGCATTGGTATTATTCATTGATTTGTTTGTCGATAAGTTGAGAATCACAAAATATCTAAATACACTTTATACTCATAGCTATAGTTGATAGAAGACCTAAAATTAATGCTTCATACTCTGTAGTTTTTTTTGTGCATTGGAAGTCAAGTTTGAATGATAGGGTATAAGTACCCCTTGTGGTGTATGAAACATGACTCTAGCACCTTGACCTTTCATGTACTTAGAGCTATCAAAGAATAGTGTGATATCGAATTATTCCTTTGGAATGACAAATTCTTCTTTTTTGGTGATAACAAATACTGAATCATCTGGGAGTTCAATAATCAAAGGATGATCACTAGGTAGTGGAGCTTTCACAAGTTGATCGACTATTATTTGACCTTTAATGGATTTTTGGCTAATGAATTCCAAGTTGAACTTAGTAAGGAGCAATGTCCATTTAGTGGTGTGGGTGTTATTGAAATTGCAAGACATCATATAATGCATAGGATTTTCTCTAGATATGACATATGTTACATGACTAAGCATGTAATATTGAAGTTTCTTAGTGGTAAAAACCATTGCTAAGCACAATTTCTCTACATAAGCATATCTGGTTTTATAGCTTACCAATGTTTGACTAATGTAATAGACAACTTGCTCTTGATTTTCCTCATTATTTTGTGCAATCGTTATCCCTAATGCAAATTTCATTGCTGAGATATGTTTGGGTTCTTTGTAGTAGGTGATTGAATGGCCTATATTTGTTATAAAGTTACACAATAAAACAATGGATTGATTGAATATTTTATTGTAAACTATGCAATTCCTTTAAGTTAGTTGGGGAGGCATCTCCATGATGGCCTTGACCTTGTTAGGGTCCACCTCAATGCCTCTTTTGGAGATAATGAATACTAGAAGTTTTTTGAGGTAACACCAAAGACACATTTCTTGGGATTCAACCTTACATTATGCTTTAGGAGTCGATCAAAAACATTCTCCAATACACTAATGTGTTCTTGTCGAGTTTTAGATTTAGACAAGAGATCATCCACATAATATTCAATAATCTTATGCATGTAGTCATGGAATATGTATGTCATGGCACGTTGATAAGTGGTACCTACATTTTTGAGGCCAAAGAGCATCACCTTGTAAAAAAAGGTTCCCCAATGTGTAGTGAATTTTGTATTCTGTTGGTCATCAGGTTTTATTCGAATTTGGTTGTATCCTAAAAAACCATCCACGAGTGAAAGAATTTCATGGCCAATGTAGGTGTCAACAAGATTATCAATATTTTGGAGAGGAAAATCATCCTTAGGTCACGCTTTGTTAAGATCTCAAAAGTCAATGCAAACATGTATCACCCCATTAGGCTTGTGAATGGGTACCATGTTTGAAAGCCACTTAGGATAGTCAATAGGAACTATGAAGTTCATGTTTAAGAGTTTTTGAAGCTCTATTTTTACCAAGAGGGCCATGATAGGATGCATTCTCCTAAGTTTTTTTTAACCGACTTAGCATTAGGTTATAAGGTGAGATTCTAGACAACCAAACTAAGGTCAAGACCAAGCATGTCCTTATAGGACCATGCAAATATGACCTTCTTCCTCTTGAGGAGAGCAATTAATTAATCTTGTTCATTGGGTGATAGGCTTTTACCAAGCTTGACAATTTGGAGATTGCCTTTGTCTAAACTAAGATCCACATTGATAGTATCTTCAATATACATGTGGAAACCTTCTTCAAGTTGATGGGGCATAGGAATCAGATGAATGTCATATAAGATGCCAATTAACTCTTCTAGCTTAACCTCATCTATTTCTGCCTAGAAAACCTCAAGATCCAAAGGTGAAGGTGAAGGTGAAGATAGAGGGGATGAAGGAATGTAGTTGGTTGAAACCCTTAACAATTCCTTGAACAAGATAAATTCAAAAAAGGATGGAGGCGAGGAAATTTGATCCACATAAAAGAGACTTATGTCAATTGGACTTGGTTTAGATGGATCATATGGATTACGGAGTGGGGTAAATAAATCAACAGGATTCATGTTGACTTATGGGTAAGGTGGATAAGGTCGGATGGAATGGATAGAACCTAAGAACCGATACTAGGAGCTTGGTTAACCTGAACAACAAGCAACACAAATAAATGCATCTATCTAAATGTTATATACATGTGATGCAAAGAAAGAAAATATTTTTGTTGATTTTTTATTTTTTTATTTGCTTTTTCTTTTTTTTTTTGGTAGTGGTGAAAACCACTATTTTTGTTTTATGTACATATGTTACAAGTTGGCTTATAAAATGTCTTAATGGAATGGAGGTGGTGGTTCACAGGTAGGGGAATCTCATTCTTGTGGAAAATCAAGTGAAATATGGGCTCATGGATGGGGAACATGTTGAGATAAAACTCATATTGTTTGGTATGGGGAATAATGGGCTTTGATTCTTCTTTAGATTCATCCGAAATTATTGACATAAGTTTTAATTCTTTATAGATTTCATCTTCAGAATTATCAGGATGGAGGGATTCTTCTCCTAAATTTAGATTAAGTCTTTGGAAGGCTTGCTTAAGAGAAGATATGGTGGAAAGTGGGTGGTAACCTAGACCTGAATGGTCATGCACCTCTTGATATGGGATATCGATAGGTTGATGCACTTCCTATTCATGCAATCCTAGGACATGACCTTGCCAATTGACTATGTGGAAATATCGAGATGGAAATCCCATCATGTTTGGAATATTGGCAAGTGCTGGTTCTTTGGGTTTCTCTAGGGGTGCTGGAGTTGATGAATAATCAATCCCCCATATATAAAATTTATGCTATTTGGAGTTGAACCCATGTTATATACTACTCCTATGGCCAAAGGTGGGTCACATGGGCAACCAAAATCCTTAGACTTAGGAATGGTGAGGGGTGTTATGGTGATGTCTTGGACCACATATTCACCAATACTAGGATTAGTGAGGTGGACCTTGACTTGAGATGACATGGAAGGACAATGGTCATATGATGGCATGAGAAGCGATGAGGATTGGGATGTTTTACAATATGTTAATTTGACTTGTGAAACATTAGGTGCTTGCAATGGATTGGTTTGGGAAGGTTATTGAATGGATGATGATGATGTGGATGGCAATGATGTTGATGATATAGTCTGAATGAGACCATATGTGCATGTAGTTAATGATAAATATGATGGGGGTGTGGAATCTTGATGTGGACTAGTGATAGGGAGCTCCTAAGAAATAGGAGTTTTTGATGTGAAAATTAGTGAAGTGGTAGATGGATTGGATTATGGTGAAAGGAAAAGGTGAATGGAAGGAAGCATAGACTCATAAGGATTTGAAATAAAATTGCAATACTTAAACGGCTTGACGTCCACTGGTATGCAATGTACTTGTCCCTCATGAACATATTTTAAACATTGATATAAAATGGAAGGGACACATCTCATTTCCCTCATCCAAGGTCTCCCAAGGAGTGGATTGTACGACATGGATCCTTCCAATATGTGAAACATGGTGTGCAATATTTTGATCCCTACTTCAATGGGTAAAACAATAGTGCCAAGTATGGAACACAAAACACCGTTGAATGCTTTTAGAGTAAATGATGATTTGGTAATATGGTATGGAGGAAGGTTAATATGATGAAGAGCGGATGTGGTGATGATATTGATAGAGGAACCAGTATCAATTAGGACTCTTTTAAAATACTTCTTGTCAATTAGAGCCATAACATGCAATATATGGTCTACTAATTTTGTTGAGATTGGCTTAATATAAAAGTCATAGAATGTGATGGAAGGCTCCATGCATGTTTGGATGCTACCCACAAAGTTTTTGAAGGCATTAGGATCTTGAGATTGTAGTTCAATGGACTTAAGAATATCCATTAATGATTCATGATGTGGGGGAGATTGTTGAATTAACTCATAAATTGACAATTTTACGGAAGCCATATTTAGACTTGTAGTTTAGTAGCTACTCAATGAGATGACTGGTCATGGTGGATGATTTATGGGTGGATTTTGAGGAATTGATTGGCTAGGGATATGAATGGGTGATGAAGTATTGGAGGAAATTTGAATGGGTAGTGATTTTGGAGGTTGTGACACACTTTCTTGAGGTGGTTGCCTTGCATTTTGTTGATTATTTCTTTGACCTCTAGTGACCACATGGATGGCCCCTACAAAACCTTGGTAGTTTTGGACATGATTGACTTTATTAGGAGGATTTTTGGTATTAATCCCTCCCACATTTGGTTTCACCTCCTCATGATGAGGAAGTGGTGTTTGAAAAATACCAATATTTTGGTTTTGTTGAGCGAGGGGATTATCAAGCTTAATCGCCCCCAAGTAAATAAGATATTGTACTAAATTTTTTAATGCACGGCAATTATTAATGTCATGCTCATTTTAACTATGATAAGGACAATATAGATGTTCCCGATAGTTTTTACTTTGTTTTACGGGATCATCCAGTCTGATTTCAATCAAAGCAAGTTTTATTATGTCATATAACCTTTGAAAGAGGGAATCATATGACTCAAATAATGGGTGTATTGGTGATTTTGTCATACAAACTATCATCGGGGATGATTTTCCATAGCTGGCACTATGTTCTACATGGCTTGGGTTTTTGAGGGTACCACACAATAAGCAATTTGTTGTGGTGTCTTTTTCAAATATTTTTACTGAGCCATTATCAGTTGGATCATAACCACTTGATTAACTTGATTGGGATAATTGGTTGGTGTAACTTGTATTAATTTAGGTTGGCTAGAATAGTTGCTTTTGTATTGGCCCTTATTTTGTCATTATTTCTTTGTAGGCTTTAGTATGCCTTCTTGGATTTTTATTTCCTCAATGACACTAGCCTAAGCTAAAGCTTCTTCAAATGAACGATAGGTTTGTATTTGAAGCATCCAAGAGATAGATTTTAAACAAATCTTGGTGAATATCTTAATTAGCTCATCCATTGCTAAGGTGAAGGGCAACTTAGTGATGACAATCCTCCAACGATTTCCAAAATTATAGATAGATTCATCATCATGTTGTCTTAAAGCATAGACATTAGACAATGAGATCTTCTTTTTAACATTTAATATGAAATGCTCAAATAATTGGTCAATAAATTGCTCAAAAGTATAAATACTATGGCTAGGTAATTGATTATACCATTCTATGGCATCTCCTCTTAATTTTTGAGGAAAATTTTGGAGCATGAGATCATTATTATTTTGAATTCTAAAATAGACATGTAGAAATGTGCTCACATGTTGCTTGGGATTCGTAGTTCCCTTGAATTTTTCAAACTGAAGCACCCTGAAATCTATCAGATATGGTGATGATGGTATTGAATGATGAATGGGTTGATTGATCAATTGACGTAAGGTTGATTTTTGGTTTATCAAACCAGGAATATATTGTATTAATTGATCTATCTGTTGTTATATAGTGTTAAATAGAGGGTCTTCCTCAGGCATGTGGAAGCCTTGAATTACCTAATGATTTTGTGGTGGAGTGGAGAAATATTTTGGAGTGACTAAGTGATGATGAGATTGGTAATTATGGCTAGTTAATTTGATGGAAATTGATGAATGGGATATTGATGATGAAAATATGGGGAATTATAGAATGAGGTTGATATATGAGGGTTATGGCTAGGTTAACCAATGGAAATAGGATGGGTAGTGGTATGATTTGATGGAGGATTATAGATAGAAACCACATAAGACTATGGTGCCCATGATGGACCCTGGTTAACAAGGACAATCTTAGTAGATTTTGGTAAAGGCTTAGGGATCACCTGTACTTGTTGTTGAGTGTTATGACACTATCTAAGAAATTTTATTAGGTTTTTTCATGCCTCATTAATATATATATTAGAATTTGAATGTATGGAAGAAGATGGTATGGAAGATGTGGCTTGGATAATTTATACTAGGAATAGTAACTTGTGAGGTTAAAACTTGTGAAGTGGTATTTACATGTGCTTCATACAATGGGTTGATGTATGTATATGTGTATGAAGTGGTAGGAGAACATGAGGGTTGGGGAATGGACATATAGGAGGAATATGCAACTGATACCTCAAAAATAGGGTTGGTCTACACTTGGGTAAAGCTATATGAGGGTTGGGAATAAATAAACTCTTGTTGTAAAGTAAGATCCTATCTAGGTGATTTGGGGACTGAATATAAGATATAGATAGAATATTTCATGAGAGCTTCTACTCTTGCCATGTCTATATGGGTAATATGATGGTCGATGGTTGGTGATTTTGACTCTTCTTAGGGCATAGCCATATGAAATTTTATGGATGGAAAGGAATGTGAGGGACTTGTATACACATCTATCTGTGTCACATTTAGGGATTATACCACAAAAGTGGTGGGGCAAGTGGATTAGGGTTCCATTGGATTATCTTGATTTAATGATTTCTTTTGTTTTTTTGTTAAGACCATAAATCAAATAAACCAAAATATAGATTATACAATAAGATGAAACACCAAATTTAAATTTCACAATAAAAATAAACAACCAATGCTAAGTTTGTTTAACACGTGTGTCTTACCTCATTCATTGGTTATCTCATTTTAATGTGAGTGCATTTTCTTAAGTTTCAATCTCACGTGTTTCAAATGTGCTAATATGAACTAATCAAAGAAAGGTAAAAAATATGTCTAAGCTGGGGCAACAAGATTCTTGCTGGTGATGAAATCTAGCAAGTTTTCTTGGTGGTTACCTAAGGTTTGTAAGGGTAGATATTGGTGGATAGAGATGAAAACAACCATAACCAAATCTCAAGCAATGGTTAGTGATGAAATCCAACCACTATTGTTAAATGTAAATTATGCAGTGTGTGATTCTTTTTAAAATTTATGTTTTCTATTTTTTTCATACAATGTTAGAAAGATAACCACTTTTGATAGTCTAAATCAGAATCTAGTATTCATAATATCAATTTTCCAAAGGATATAGAGTACACTACTTAAAACCTGCTCTAAACAACTGGGGGTTCGTCTATTCCTTTGTATGAAATCATCCAAGTACGGGGATTTAAGACAAGCAAAGTCTCCTCAAGATCGAAGAATGCTCCACAAGATCAATCACACATAAAATAGATAAACCCACAACACAAATATTGAGTGGTAAAACCCTAATTCAAATGAAGAAGGAAAACATCCACTATGAAGCTCACTATATTACTCAATGATTCAACAATACAAGAATGCTTCAATGTTATGCAACAACATGCATCAAAATTATATGACAAAATAATTCAATATGACAAGATATAATAATATGTAGTAGAAAACACCCCTATTTAAAGAGAAGCTTTTCTACTACAACCTTAAATCTTATCCCAATCTAATCTTATCATGATATATCAAATATTAGAAAGTGCTTTAGTTACTTTTTAATTCTATCACAATCTAATATTTGAGATATGTGATAAGTGACATCTATCAAATATTAGAAAGTGATTAGTTACTTTCTAATATTTGCTAGAAAATGAAAATAACTTTTTCCCAAGAAATTAAATATTCCTAGAATCCTTAATTTATTTATTAATTGGGTGGAAATATTTTACATAAGATAGAATTATATTCTAATTCAAATATTATTATTTAGACTTTATATTTTAGTCTAAGAATAATTTACACAATGTTGCATTACATATTCCAAAACTCCCTCTTAATGCAATATTGGGAAAAGGAATTATGAGACAAAGAAACATTCTCCCCCTAAAGATACAAATGGGGATGAGAATCAAATGAGTAATATAGTTACAATGAGCTTCTATGACCAAGAATGGTCCACAATAAGGCACCAATACAAAATGGGCTAAAATGAGACTACAAGCCCCCAACGGAGTAGTTTTAGATACAAGCAGCTTACAAAGCCATCCATCAACCACAAGTGGTTGCAAATGACAAGAAGAAAACATCACAAAAGTGTCTTCAATAAGCCTAAAAAATCCCAAATCGAAGTACCTGCAAGCTACAAGCAACTCAACATAAGATCAATTAGATACATCATCATAAATATATTCACCACAGCATATATGAATATCCAAAGATGATAACAAAATTGATCTAACAAATAGTGAACTATAAGTCATCACAAAAATATGCCAAGCCATACTTATAGTCACGTGCTATATAGTTGATAAAAAAAATATCATGTACAAAGTTGCATAAAGCAAACAAGGAGTACCATGATAATGCAAACTCTAAAGTACCATGTACAAAAGTAGCACAAGGCTAACAAAAAAGTACCATGTACAAGAGTTGCATAAGGTATATGAAAATAATAAAGTGTGCACACCGGTTGCATAAAGACAACCATAAAATATCATGTACAAAAGTAGCATAAATGCTAACAAGAAAGTACCATGATAAAGAAATTACATAATGCCAACTACATAAAAAATCATGTACAAAGTTGCACAAGGCAACAAGAAAGTACCATGTAAAATAGTCGCATAAAGCAATTGCATCATATACCATAATTGCACAATGCCATATACAAAGTAACATGTACAAAAGTTGCACAAGGCAAACAAGAAAGTACCATGTTCAAAAGATATGCAAAAAGCAATTATACCACAAAATATCAACTCATATATATAGCACAAAACACCTCATAAGGATGAAGTTGTCATCACACAAGTATAACTACACTTTATTCCCCATTGAGGACAACTTCACCAAACCAAGTGAGTCCCTCATCTTACAAAACTGCTCCCTGGGAAGAGGTTTGGTGAACAAATCAACAGAATTAGAAGATGATGGATAATACTCCAACTGAATAATCCCATCCAATACCTTCTCTCTGATAAAATGGGCTTGGATTTCAACATGCTTTGTCCTTTGATGTTTTACAAGATTTTTAGCCAAGGCAATAGCTGATTGATCATCATGAAAGATAATCATGAACTACTATAACCATATTGCAATAAACAACTATAACCATATTGTAATTGAATAAACCAACATCAACTTGCAATAGATTAACTTGCAATAAGAAGGTAACTAACCATAACAATCTTCTTGCAACAAAATAAACTAACTTGAATTGAACCATAAAACATTTGTAAAATGTTAGATAGTCAATAAGTTAGGAAGTTAGTGTTTATTTTAAGGTTTTACTATAGCCTAATGAATTGTCAATTCATCTCACCCAAGGTCAACCAAGCTATCCAAAAGGGCATGGGTGCGAGGACCCGAAAAAGACTTATTACCGATAGAGCAGATTATTTTGGATTCAATAGGTGATTAGCAAATATAAATTGTGTTGCAATATTAAGTAAATTTTAATCAAATACTAAATTTGTGGTTAGTAAGTTGATTCATTTTTAACCTTCTTGATTAATATGAAAAATAGTAAATTGCAAGTTAGTTGGTTAGTAGATTGTTTAGTAGCAAGTTAGTAAGTTAGTAGTTAGATTAGTTGAGATGCAAAATAGGCAAAACACAAATATACTCTCTCTCTCTCTCTCTCTCTCTCTCTCTCTCTCTCTCTCTCTACTTTTGTTCTCTTTTACTTTCATTATGAGAGATACAAGTTACATTTTTACATTATGTTTCAAGCAAATGCTTGAGAGAGATTAGAAGAAATTAATAAAAATAGAGAAAGAGAGTCAAAAATTTGATCCGAAATTGTCTTGTATACTCGAAAACATACTTGGATAACCTTTCCAAACAAGCAAACTCACAAACAACCATTGTTAATGTGAGACAAAAAAAATTGCATTTTAAGGAGAATAATAATAATTTTTAATACAAAAAATTGCTTAAAAAATGCAATTAAATTAATAAAATTTATTTTATTAATAAAAAAAATGGCATGAAAAAGTTTAAAGATTTTTATAAAGCAAAACTTTTTCAAAAAAACAAAACTATTTTTTTTTTTTTTTTTTATAAAGCAAAACTTTTTTTTTTTTTTAAAACAAAACTATTTTTTTTATAAAGAAAAACTGTTTTTTTTTTTTTTTTTTTTATAAAGAAAAATTTAAAAAAACAAAACTCTTTTTTTTTTTTTTAAACAAAACTCTTTTTTTTATTATATATATATATATATATATATATATATATATATATATAAACTATTTTTTTTTTAATAAATTCAAAAAAATGACTATATATGGAAATAGGGGTTTTTGGGTCTTTCGGATGCAACCATGGGGTCCGTTTGGCTCCAAAAACCTTTCCAACAAAAGCTTAATGCCAAAAAAAATTATAGATTTAAAATGAAAATATTGTTTGCAAAAGATCTAACAACTAGATCAAAAAACATAATAAATATATAAACCCTAATGGTAGATTTGAAAATTAAGTTTACATAAAATACCCAAATATCAAATATATGCAAAAAATAAATAAATACCTTAATGGGTTTTTCACCTCAAAGGATTGAAGACACTTGATGGAGATCTCAACCACTCTGATACCAAATGTGAGACAAGCAAAGTCTCTCCAAGATCAAAAAATGATCCATAAGATCAATTACACATAAAAGAGGTAAACCCACAACACAAATATTGAGTGGTAAAACCCTACTTTAAATGAAGAAGGGAAACATTCACTATGAATCTCACTATATTACTCAATGATTCAACAATACAAGAATGTTTGAATGTTATGCAATAATATGCATCAACATGATATGACAACACAAGTCAATATGACAAGATATGATAATATGTAGTAGAAAATACATCTATTTAAAGAGAAGCTTTTCTACTATAACATTAAATATTATCACAATCTAATCTTATCACGATCTATCAAATATTAGAAAGTGCTTTAGTTAATTTCTAATTTTATCACAATCTAATCTTTGAGATATGTGATAAGTGGCATCTATTAAATATTAAAAAGTGATTAGTTACTTTCTAATATTTGTTAGAAAAGGGAAATAACTTTTTTCCAAGAAATTAAATATTCCTAGCACCCTTAATTTATTTATTAATTGGGTGGGAATATTTTACATAAGATAGAATTATATTCTAATTCAAATATTATTCTTTAGACTTTATATTTTAGTCTAAGAATAATTTACACAATGTTGCATTACATATTCCAACAAGGGATACTCTTGGTATATGAACAATGTTCCTACTTAGACTTACAAAAATAGGAATCCCTAACCCTATAATGCAAACCAATTATGCAATTTCAATTTACATGAAATTAAAATGCAGTATATTTTTTTTCACACAACAAAAAATAAAAATCTTCAAATAGATGTGGATGGATGAAAATAATTAATCTAAAACCTAATATGCAAGCTAATATGAATGTTATTTTCCATATTAATTAATGAAGTTTTTTTTATCTCAAAAACCTGAAAAATACATGAAACTACCATATTACGTAAATAGAAAAGCTAGGGTTTGGACAATAGACTTAAAAATAGCCTACGCATATATTTTAACTCTCTGTAAAATGGCCCTGGGTGTTTCTAAAATGCACCTAGGCATTTTTGGATGGCCTTCGAGCACCATCAGGCATTTGTGCACCTTTTGTAACTTCCTACAACTTTTAAAAACCCTAGATCTAGTGAAATCTATGAAATTTGTGCTTCTAAAAACCTTGTAAGATGACAGAAAATAAAAAATAAATCAGTAAGGTAAATCTTAAAAATAAACTCTTAAGGGGTCCCACCGTGATCGCCAATAAATCAGTATGGTGTCTTCACACTCGATCGATCCCAAAAAAAGTGAGTGAAATTTAGATATCCTTTGGATGGGCCACTCCAGCTTAAGTAGTTGTCCAATGTTGATGTCACACTTCTAGATATGCACACACTGAAACAACAAATGAGATAGTAGCAACTATGAGGGCTCCATAATGTGAGGCCCTCTATAACCAATAGCAAAAACCTAACTATCTTTTGTAAAGGAAATTGACAAAAATAAAAGTGCATGTAATAAATTTTGGAGCATGAGATCATTATTATTTTGAATTCTAAAATAGACATGTACAAATGTGCTCACATGTTCCTTGGGATCCATAGTTCCCTTGAATTTTTCAAACTTAAGCACCCTGAAATCTATCAGATATGGTGATGATGGTATTGAATGATGAATGGGTTGATTGATCAATTGACGTCAGGTTGATTTTTGGTTTATCAAACCAGGAATATATTGTATTAATTGATCTATCTGTTGTTATATATTGTTAAATAGAGGGTCTTCCTCAGGCATGTGGAAGCCTTGAATTACCTAATGATTTTGTGGTGGAGTGGATAAATATTTTGGAGTGACTAAGTGATGATGAGATTGGTAATTATGGCTAGTTAATTTGATGGAAATTGATGAATGGGATATTGATGATGAAAATATGGGGAATTATAGAATGAGGTTGATATATGAGGGTTATGGCTAGGTTAACCAATGGAAATAGGATGGGTAGTGGTATGATTTGATGGAGGATTATAGATAGAAACCACATAAGACTATGGTGCCCATGATGGACCCTGGTTAACAAGGACAATCTTAGTAGATTTTGGTAAAGGCTTAGGGATCACCTGTACTTGTTGTTGAGTGTTATGACACTATCTAAGAAATTTTATTAGGTTTTTTCATGCCTCATTAATATATATATTAGAAGTTGAATGTATGGAAGAAGATGGTATGGAAGATGTGGCTTGGATAATTTATACTAGGAATAGTAACTTGTGAGGTTAAAACTTGTCAAGTGGTATTTACATGTGCTTCATACAAGGGTTTGATGTATGTATATGTGTATGAAGTGGTAGGAGAACATGAGGGTTGGGGAATGGACATATAGGAGGAATATGCAACTGATACCTCAAAAATAGGGTTGGTCTACACTTGGGTAAAGCTATATGAGGGTTGGGAATAAATAAACTCTTGTTGTAAAGTAAGATCCTATCTAGGTGATTTGGGGACTGAATATAAGATATAGATAGAATATTTCATGAGAGCTTCTACTCTTGCCATGTCTATATGGGTAATATGATGGTCGATGGTTGGTGATTTTGACTCTTCTTAGGGCATAGCCATATGAAAGTTTATGTATGGAAAGGAATGTGAGGGACTTGTAGACACATCTATCTGTGTCACATTTAGGGATTATACCACAAAAGTGGTGGGGCAAGTGGATGAGGGTTCCATTGGATTATCTTGATTTAATGATTTCTTTTGTTTTCTTGTTAAGACCATAAATCAAATAAACCAAAATATAGATTATACAATAAGATGAAACACCAAATTTAAATCTCACAATAAAAATAAACAACCAATGCTAAGTTTGTTTAACACGTGTGTCTTACCTCATTCATTGGTTATCTCATTTTAATGTGAGTGCATTTTCTTAAGTTTCAATCTCACGTGTTTCAAATGTGCTAATATGAACCAATCAAAGAAAGGTAAAAAATATGTCTAAGCTGGGGCAACAAGATTCTTGCTGGTGATGAAATCTAGCAAGTTTTCTTGGGGGTTACCTAAGGTTTGTAAGGGTAGATATTGGTGTATGGAGATGAAAACAACCATAACCAAATCTCAAGCAATGGTTAGTGATGAAATCCAACCACTATTGTTAAATGTAAATTATGCAGTGTGTGATTCTTTTTAAAATTTATGTTTTCTATTGTTTTCATACAATGTTAGAAAGATAACCACTTTTGATAGTCTAAATCAGAATCTAGTATTCATAATATCAATTTTCCAAAGGATATAGAGTACACTACTTAAAACCTGCTCTAAACAACTGGGGGTTCATCTATTCCTTCGTATGAAATCATCCAAGTACGGGGATTTAAGACAAGCAAAGTCTCCTCAAGATCGAAGAATGCTCCACAAGATCAATCACACATAAAATAGATAAACCCACAACACAAATATTGAGTGGTAAAACCCTACTTCAAATGAAGAAGGGAAACATCCACTATGAAGCTCACTATATTACTCAATGATTCAACAATACAAGAATGCTTCAATGTTATGCAACAATATGCATCAACATGATATGACAACACAAGTCAATATGACAAGATATGATAATATGTAGTAGAAAACACCCCTATTTAAAGAGAAGCTTTTCTACTACAACCTTAAATCTTATCCCAATCTAATCTTATCATGATATATCAAATATTAGAAAGTGCTTTAGTTACTTTTTAATTCTATCACAATCTAATATTTGAGATATGTGATAAGTGACATCTATCAAATATTAGAAAGTGATTAGATACTTTCTAATATTTGCTAGAAAATGAAAATAAATTTTTCCCAAGAAATTAAATATTCCTAGAATCCTTAATTTATTTATTAATTGGGTGGGAATATTTTACATAAGATAGAATTATATTCTAATTCAAATATTATTATTTAGACTTTATATTTTAGTCTAAGAATAATTTACACAATGTTGCATTACATATTCCAAAACTCCCCCTTAATGCAATATTGGGAAAAGGAATTATGAGACAAAGAAACATTCTCTCCCTAAATATACAAATGGGGATGAGAATCAAATGAGTAATATAGTTACAATGAGCTTCTATGACCAAGAATGGTCTACAATAAGGCACCAATACAAAATGGGCTAAAATGAGACTGCAAGCCCCCAACGGAGTAGTTTTAGATACAAGCAGCTTACAAAGCCATCCATCAACCACAAGTGGTTGCAAATGACAAGAAGAAAACATCACAAAAGTGTCTTCAATAAGCCTAAAAAATCCCAAATCGAAGTACCTGCAAGCTACAAGCAACTCAACATAAGATCAATTAGATACATCATCGTAAATATATGCACCACAGCATATATGAATATCCAAATATGATAACAAAACTGATCTAACAAATAGTGAACTATAAGTCATCACAAAAATATGCCAAGCCATACTTATAATCACGTGCTATATAGTTGATAAAAAAAACATCATGTACAAAGTTGCATAAAGCAAACAAGGAGTACCATGATAATGCAAACTCTAAAGTACCATGTACAAAAGTAGCACAAGGCTAACAAAAAAGTACCATGTACAAGAGTTGCATAAGGTATATGAAAATAATAAAGTGTGCACACCGGTTGCATAAAGCCAACCATAAAATATCATGTACAAAAGTAGCATAAATGCTAACAAGAAAGTACCATGATAAAGCAATTACATAATGCCAACTACATAAAAAATCATGTACAAAGTTGCACAAGGCAACAAGAAAGTACCATGTAAAATAGTCGCATAAAGCAATTGCATCATATACCATAATTGCACAATGCCATATACAAAGTAACATGTACAAAAGTTGCATAAGGCAAACAAGAAAGTACCATGTTCAAAAGATATGCAAAAAGCAATTATACAACAAAATATCAACTCATATATATAGCACAAAACACCTCATAAGGATGAATTTGTCATCACGCAATTATAACTACACTTTATTCCCCTTTGAGGATAACTTCACCAAACCAAGTGAGTCCCTCATCTTACAAAACTGCTCCCTGGGAAGAGGTTTGGTGAACAAATCAACAGAATTAGAAGATGATGGATAATACTCCAACTGAATAGTCCCATCCAATACCTTCTCTCTGATAAAATGGGTTTGGATTTCAACATGCTTTGTCCTTTGATGTTTTACAAGATTTTTAGCCATGGCAATAGATGATTGATCATCATGAAAGATAATCATGAACTACTATAACCATATTGCAATAAACAACTATAACCATATTGTAATTGAATAAACCAAGACCAACTTGCAATAGATTAACTTGCAATAAGAAGGTAACTAACCATAACAATCTTCTTGCAACAAAATAAACTAACTTGAATTGAACCATAAAACATTTGTAAAATGTTAGATAGTCAATAAGTTAGGAAGTTAGTGTTTATTTTAAGGTTTTACTATAGCCTAATGAATTGTCAATTCATCTCACCCAAGGTCAACCAAGCTATCCAAAAGGGCATGGGTATAAGGACCCGAAAAAGACTTATTACCGATAGAGCGGATTCTTTTGGATTCAATAGGTGATTAGCAAATATAAATTGTGTTGCAATATTAAGTAAATTTTAATCAAATACTAAATTTGTGGTTAGTAAGTTGATTCATTTTTAACCTTCTTGATTAATATGAAAAATAGTAAATTGCAAGTTAGTTGGTTAGTAGATTGTTTAGCAGCAAGTTAGTAAGTTAGTAGTTAGATTAGTTGAGATGCAAAATAGGCAAAACACAAATACACACACTCTCTCTCTCTCTCTCTCTCTCTCTCTCTCTCTCTCTCTCTCTCTCTCACTTTCATTCTATTTTACTTTCATTATGAGAGATACAAGTTACATTTTTACATTATGTTTCAAGAAAATGCTTGAGAGAGATTAGAAGAAATTAATAAAAATAGAGAAAGAGAGTCAAAAATTTGATCCGAAATTGTCTTGTATACTCGAAAACATACTTGGATAACCTTTCCAAACAAGCAAACTCACAAACAACCATTGTTAATGTGAGACAAAAAAATATTGCATTTTAAGGAGAATAATAATAATTTTTAATACAAAAAATTGCTTAAAAAATGCAATTAAATTAATAAAATTTATTTTATTAATAAAAAAATGGCATAAAAAAGTTTAAAGATTTTTATAAAGCAAAACTTTTTCAAAAAAACAAAACTATTTTTTTTTTTTTTTTTATAAAGCAAAACTGTTTTTTTTTTTTTAAACAAAACTATTTTTTGTATAAAGCAAAACTGTTTTTTTTTTTAAAGAAAAATTTAAAAAAACAACTTTTTTTTTTTTTTAAACAAAACTATTATATATATATATATAGCTAACTATTTTTTTTTAATACATTAAAAAAAATCACTATATATGGAAATAGGGGTTTTTGGGTCTTCCGGACGCAACCATGGGGTCTGTTTGGCTCCAAAAACCTTTCCAGCAAAAGCTTAATGCCAAAAAAAATATAGATTTAAAATGAAAATATTGTTTGCAAAAGATCTAACAACTAGATCAAAAAACATAATAAATATATAAACCCTAATGGTAGATTTGAAAATTAAGTTTACATAAAATACCCAAATATCAAATATATGCAAAAAATAAATAAATACCTTAATGGGTTTTTCACCTCAAAGGATTGAAGACACTTGATGGAGATCCCAACCACTCTGATACCAAATGTGAGACAAGCAAAGTCTCCCCAAGATCAAAAAATGATCCATAAGATCAATTACACATAAAAGAGGTAAACCCACAACACAAATATTGAGTGGTAAAACCCTACTTTAAATGAAGAAGGGAAACATTCACTATGAAGCTCACTATATTACTCAATGATTCAACAATACAAGAATGTTTGAATGTTATGAAATAATATGCATCAACATGATATGACAACACAAGTCAATATGACAAGATATGATAATATGTAGTAGAAAATACCCCTATTTAAAGAGAAGCTTTTCTACTATAACCTTAAATCTTATCACAATCTAATCTTATCACGATCTATCAAATATTAGAAAGTGCTTTAGTTAATTTCTAATTTTATCACAATCTAATCTTTGAGATATGTGATAAGTGGCATCTATTAAATATTAGAAAGTGATTAGTTACTTTCTAATATTTGTTAAAAAAGGAAAATAACTTTTTTCCAAGAAATTAAATATTCCTAGCACCCTTAATTTATTTATTAATTGGGTGGGAATATTTTACATAAGATAGAATTATATTCTAATTCAAATATTATTCTTTAGACTTTATATTTTAGTCTAAGAATAATTTACACAATGTTGCATTACATATTCCAACAAGGGATACTCTTGGTATATGAACAATGTTCCTACTTAGACCTACAAAAATAGGAATCCCTAACCCTATAATGCAAACTAATTATGCAATTTCAATTTACATGAAATTAAAATGCAGTATATTTTTTTTCACACAACAAAAAATAAAAATCTTCAAATAGATGTGGATGGATGAAAATAATTAATCTAAAACCTAATATTCAAGCTAATATGAATGTTATTTTCCATATTAATTAATGAAGTTTTTTTTATCTCAAAAACCTGAAAAATACATGAAACTACCATATTACGTAAATAGAAAATCTAGGGTTTGGACAATAGACTTAAAAATAGCCTACGCATATATTTTAACTCTCTGTAAAATGGCCCTGGGTGTTTCTAAAATGCACCTAGGCATTTTTGGATGGCCTTCGAGCACCATCAGGCATTTGTGCACCTTTTGTAACTTCCTGCAACTTTTAAAAACCCTAGATCTAGTGAAATCTATGAAATTTGTGCTTCTAAAAACCTTGTAAGATGACATAAAATAAAAAATAAATCAGTAAGGTAAATATTAAAAATAAACTCTTAGGGGGTCCCATCGTGATCGCCAATAAATCAGTATGGTGTCTTCACACTCGATCGATCCCAACAAAAGTGAGTGAAATTTAGATATCCTTTGGATGGGCCACTCCAGCTTAAGTAGTTGTCCAATGTTGATGTCACACTTCTAGATATGCACACACTGAAACAACAAATGAGATAGTAGCAACTATGAGGGCTTCATAATGTGAGGCCCTCTATAACCAATAGCAAAACCCTAACTATCTTTTGTAAAGGAAATTGACAAAAATAAAAGTGCATGTAATGAAATATTAACCAAAATATTTACCTTACATATTTATTGTTTTATGATTGGATGAATCTAGTTGTAGTGAATCGATGTGACGATGCCCTAGCATTACCAAAAGGCTAGAGAGACTTTAGAATCTTTGGCATAAAATTCTCGTGGGTGCTTGGCAGCTGCAAGAAATTCCTGTGGGTGCTCGATGATAGTGGAAGGTACCCAAAAGCACTTGGTGGTGAGGAAGGAAGCGCCTAGAGGTACTCGAGAGTGATATGAAGCACCTGAAGGCGTTCAACAGCTAAGGGGAGAGATTTGTATAGGTAGATCTTGTAGGGCAAGAGGGAAAGTGATGAATGCGAGGGCTATAGTGGGCAAATATGGAAGGCAAGTATGCTCATTTGCTCTAAGGAACTTAGGGATTGCTTAGAAATCTAAGGAATATTTAATAAGAACTCAGGGATTGAGCCATCAAAATGGCTCCTATTAGTAATCCAACCTAGGGCATACTTAGGGTTTCAACGATACTAATTGTATGGCTAAGATAAAAGTATATCATTATATATATAATATAATATATAAAATATTAATATTAAATATATATAAATATATATGAATAGTGGGTGAAAATGGTGAGAAAGCATGGATGGAGGACAAGTGGATAGGTTTTGGTGTCTACACTTTATTTTAAACATTTTTCTTGCTTTCACAATATAATATTATTGCCTTGATAACCATGCACCTTTGACAGCAAAATATGTATGCCTTATGTACTATTTTACATCAATGACAATAATATGCTCAATATTTCCAATATTATCTACTAGGCATCCAAGAATTATCGACATATTGTTCATTTTAGAAGTTTTTTTAGTCAAACATACTTATAATTATTCGTTGCATGTAGTGGGGATTACTATTTCTTCATGTGTGAGATTTTCTTGGGATGAGTTGGATGAGATGGAAGGAGCCATGGGGTTAATAATAGAGTGGTTGGGATCAAAATTGTTAATGTGTAAAGGAGCATTATGTTGCATACATTTATTTTGTGGAGGTCTTCTTGGTGTATTTATTGCTTTTTTATATGGAATATCTTCACTATTTAGTTTTTCGTTTGGTCCACGATTCCACTTGTAAAAAAATCAAAGCACAAGATAATGTCTATCAAAACTAGTCGTTGGATACCATATAGTCTTACTATTTAGTTTTTCGTTTGGTCCACGATTCCACTAGGATGACCACATATCAATCTTGGGATTAAAGTAAGACCCAATAGTATAGAGTTAACAACGTAAGTAGAAGACTAAAATATAGGTGATTTACTGGTGTAAGTAGATACTACGTGGGCATATGAGGAAGTTGGATGACCTAGAAGGAATATGTGAATCGACAAGACACTTTGACCTTGCATGTGAACCATGGATGGCAAAACTCACGCGAAGGTAGGGTAAGGTTGTATGTGACCGAAGTCACACCTTTAATAGTGCATGATGTGAATAATATATGCCTATGTTCCTTCCACACAGGTTGTGTGGGATCAAATTTTATGATAAGTAATAAAATAATACCCTTTGTGAATGACCCAACATCAAAATAAAAACATAAACCTTGGCACCTAAATTAATTCTTTTTCCTAATTGGAGGATGTTGTTGGTCGTTTGGTGAACTAAATTTTATGTGTAATTCCTTTAGCTTCTATCTATTATTGAAGTAGAAACAATGAATCCTCGTAGTGGTAAAGAATTCTTGGAACATGAGGGACTCCAAATGATTTCATTTCAAATGTTAATTATTTTCCATACCTTATTTTATTGCTTAAATAATTTTATTGCAATAGATAAAACTTGTTAAGTGCTTTCTTACTACTCTTTAGTGTTATACGACTTGTCCTATGTCATGTGATTTGTGAATGTGATGAACGCACATTTTACCTAGGTTGCATTGGTGCTTTCCAATCACGACGACCATGTCTCTTTTTGGTAGAGAAAATTTTTAATAATAAGCTTTAATTTTATTATGTACGAGCCCTAATATCGTTTTCCACTGCAATTTTATTCAGCGTGAGCCTTAATATTCTAGATGTTTGTTACTTCTTTCTTAGACATCTACTTTACATGAGTTGCATGGTGTATTTTTTAAGAAATTTAATATTGTACCTTAGCCAATCAACGAACATCTTCTCGAACTCTAATATCACTATACCAATCCTTGAACGTCTGTGATGACGAAAAAAATTAACAATTTATTTCATTTCCAGGATGCTTCTTCTTCATCAATTATTATTTCACTATAATCATGTTTCTCGCATGTGATCGATATAGCTACAATAAATATCTCTCGTATCACATTTCTTTAGTGATGCTTATAGTAAGTAAGCATAGGACTCAAAAGAGATTGTGCAGGATAAATTGGCTCAGATACCACTTGAAGCATAAACCTTGTTAAACCAATGCGAACAATGATACAAATAAGGAAAATCAAATATTACTTGCCACTTTAGGAGGGCTAAGTCCTTTGCCACTTAGAGAGGGCTAAGTCTCTTGTGAATGTACAATTGGAATTAAGATGATAGATGATAAGAATTAAATCAACCTACTTCTATTTATAATAATAAATCAATGAATAAGTGAACTTTGAAAATATAGTTGACTTGGTTATATTGGTGTTGTAACAAAGTTGCACATTCTAGTATATCAAATAATGTAATATTCTCCTATTACATTATTTGGTGTTGAATTTTATTTTCAGAAACTACTCTTATAAAAATATCTCTGGTTTGATCTTTAGTCAAAATGTGTTTCAATTGGATATGATGGTTTTAAACATGATCCCTGATAAAATGAAACTGAGCTTAAATGTGTTTTGTTCTTTCATAAATAATTGGATTTTTTATTAGATTAAGTACTCCTTGGTTATCATAATTTATTATTGTATAAGTTATTTTGATTCTAATATTTAATAATATTTACTATAACCACCCCCTGTATTACATTATTTGGTGTTGACTTTTATTTTGACCAACTACTCTTATAAAAATATCTATGGTTTGATATTTAGTAGAAATGTGTTTCAATTGGATATGATGGTTTTGAATATGTTCCTTTATAAAATGACATTGAGCTTCAATGTGTTTTGTTCTTTCATAAATAATTGGATTTTTATTAGATTAAGTACTCCTTAGTTATCATAATTTATTATTGTAGAAGTTCTTTTGATTCTAATATCTAATAATATATACTATAACCAAAGTGCTTCACATACCGCATCTTTTGTTGCATGATATTCTACTTCGTATAAATGCTACTAGTTATTATTTTTATTGTACCAAGAAATAGGTCTTGAACTAAGATAGAAAATAAATCCTGATGTAGATTTTGTCATCTATAGACCTAGCATAATCAGAATTTGTATATACTTGTACGTTAAATTTGTCATCATCATTTTTATATGTTATTCCATATTCTATAGTCTTGTTAATATACTATAGTATTATTTTTGTGGCTTTCCAATGACTTTCTCTAGGTTCTTGCATAAATCTTGAGATATAATTTATATCAAAAACTATATTCGATCTAGTATTTTTTAAATATAGAAGAATTCCAATTAATCGATGATATATAGTAGCTAATACTAAAGGTGTCTCATTATATCTTGATAATTGTAATTCTTGTTCCATTGGAGTATCTTTGGGTTTACAATTGTTCATCCTGTATTTATTTAGTAATGATTTTGCATACTTTATCTATGTTATTGTAATATTGTTTTCATTTTGACAAATTCCTAAACCAATACAATAATGAAGAAGCCCCAAATCTGTCAATTGAAAATCCTTTTCTAGATCTCTTTTAACTTTGTCTATAAAAATTTTTGAACTTTCTAGGATTACTATATCATCAATGTATAGTATAAGTATAATTCTATCATGTCCAATATTTTTTTTTAGATATTTGGATCTGATAAAATGTTTTTAAAATTATACCGCAATAAATGATTATTAATTTTTTTATACCATGATCTTGGTGATTTCAAACCATATAAGGACTTGTTTAGCTTGCAAATATTTTATTCTTATCCTTTGATCACAAATAATTCTGGTTGTGACATGTATACCTCTTCTTCAATATCACCATTAAGAAAAGTTCTTTTTGCATCCATTTGATGATGTTTCTATCCATGATGTGTTGTTATAGCACAAATTGTTCTAATAGTAATCATTCCTGTCATTGGTGTGAATGTTTCCTCATAATGAGTTTCTTTTGTTTGAGTTTATCCTTTTGCAACTAATTGAGCTTTATATTTATAAATAGAACCATCTAACTAATTTATCTTGTAGATCCACTTACATCCTACTATTTTATTTTCTTGTGGTGAATCAACCAAATTCCAAGTTTTATTTTCCATTAGTGTTGCATAATCTGATTCCATGGTTGCATTCTATTTTGGATGACTTAAAGCATTTAGAATAGTTGTAGTTTATTTCATAGAATTTATCAATCCTCTATTTACTCTTCTTTAATTATGAGTTTGAGGTCTTGTAGTAGTGATATATGATATCTATTTTAGCTTTGAGTTCTTAAGTGTATCTCTAAGACATATAGGTTCTTTCTTTTGAAATGTTGTAGTAGTCTCTACATTTTCTATTTGTTCATCATTTGTGTCTAATTCTGAGTCTTCACTTGATGAGTCTTCTTCTGAAGAATTAGAATTATCCTTGAATCAATCCTTTGTTATTTAATAATTCTTTTATTTCCTTCATCAAATATCACATCTCTACTTATATCTTTTTTTTTTTAATTGTAGGATCAATTATTTTGTAACCTATTGAATCATCATCATAACCAAGAAATATTCCATGCATAGTTTTGTCATCTAGTTTGGTTCTTCTTTGCTTTGGAATATGTATGTATGCCTTACATCCAAATATTCTTAGTTTTTCTATAGTTGGTATCTTCTCTAACCATACTTATTTAGGAGTGACATTTATTAGAATCCTTGTAGGTGATCTATTTTGTAAGTATATAACTATTTTAACTATTTTTAGCCAATATTGATGATCAAGATGAACTTATTTTAGCATACAATGAACTATTTTCATAATTGATCTATTTCATATTTCTACAATACCATTTTTTTTTGGAGAATATGTTGTGGTGAGTTGTATTTTTATACCATTGACTTATAGAAATGAGTTAAATATTTTGACAAAAATTCACCTCCTCTATCTAAACAAAGATTCTTTATTGTTTTCCTATTTCTTTTTCCACCAATAGTTTGAATTGTTTGAAACAATTGAATGCTTTGGATTTGAATTTCATAAAATACACCCACATTTTATTGGAGTAATCATCAACAAATAGTTGAAAATATCTACGTCCTCCAATACAAATGATGTTCATTAGTCTGGATTTTCAAAAAAATGATATTCATTAGACCACATAAATATGTATATACTAATTCTAATGGTTCCTCAGTTCTGTGCTAATGAAGTTCAAAAGTTATTCTATGTTTTGCTTTCTAGAAATTATAGGAAAATTGTAGATTTCCATGAAATGTTAGGTAAACTTTTAACCATTTGATGTTTACTCATCTCATTTAATGAATATGCACTTATGTATCCTAGCATTTTATGCCAAAGCTCTCTTGTTTTTGAGATCCTTGCTAATGGAACCATATTTGGAACTATTTCTAGAGTAAACAAACTATTTTTGTAAGAGATAGAAGCTATGATTCTTTTTTGTTTTATAATATGATATTTTTTCTTGTCTTTAATGGTCTTAAATTCAACTATTAGGTCCTGATCCATTAGTTGAGATACTAAAAGAAGATTGGTAGTCAACCTAGATACTTACATTATATTATTAGTTATTCCTTTTTCATTCGATAGATAAATCAAGACATATCCCACTCCTTTAACCTCATAAGTCATACTAACTTCTATGACAACTAGTTTTTCATATTTTCATGAAAAGTGTTAAACCATTGTTTATTTCTAGTCATATGCCTACTAACTCCAAAATCAATATACCAATAATTTATAATGAGTTCCTTGGAAGTTGAAGACCTTGTAACTTCTACTTTGATTTGCAAATTTTTAAATACTTAATTTTTTTTCAAAAGATCTAAATTTCAAAAATATAAAGTTTATAAAAAATTTCAAAATTTTAAACTTTACAAATTAACTATAAACCTTCAAAAAAAATTGTAGATTAAAAAAATGAAACACCAAAATATGACAAGATAAAATGAAATCAAGAGACAATATTGCACAAAAAGAGATGATTTTATTGATATGGGGGGAGCCTCAAATATCCAATGTTACAATAAATAATTGATTTCTTCTTTGATACAAAGTATTACAATACTAGGGTTCTTCGAAACCCTAGTGAACAATGTTGGTGGTGTCTTCAATCTCGCTTCTAATCCCAACTGAGGTGAGTGGGCTTCATGCTATCCAATACTGGGCCACTCCAACTTAAGCAGTTGCAAAATGTAGGTGTAGTACTTCTAGATCTACACACAAAAATATAATAAATAGGTCAGTAGCAACTGAGGGCTCCATAGTGTGAGACCCTCAGAAATCAATACAAACCCTAGCTATGCAATATAAATACAATTAATAGAATCTAAAAATACATGAAATAAAATAATCAATGCTAGATTTACCTTGTTCACTTGTTTTTATCTGATCTTTTGTAACTATTGTAGGAAAGTGGTTCAACAATACCCTAGTGACACCCAAGGGTTTTCCTAGTCTTCAGTAGCAGGTTCTAAAATGCTCACGGATGCTCGACGATAGAAAAAAATTCTTGTGGGTGCTTAGGGATGGTGAAAGGTACTAGAGTCACTTGGTGGTGGAAGGAAGTGCCCAAAGGCACTCAACGTTGATAGAGAGTTATTGGAGGTGTTCAAGAGCTAAGTTGAAGATCTGTAGATGCAGATATAGCTAACCAAAATGGGTGGTGATGGATGCAGAGGCTAGGGCGAGTGAGGACGTATTGTGAGAATAATTGGATACTCTAGGGTAAGCACTTAGCAAATTCTTGGATTGCTTAGGGGTTCAACCATAAAAATGGCCTCAATTAATAATTCACACTAGGGTATGTTCTAGTTTTAGCGACACAAATTGTGTGGCTTAGATTAAAACATATCGGAGGATGGATATTAATTATGGGTGCATGGCATGGATTGATGTGGATGGATGGCTAGGATTAAGTCAAATCGGATGGCTGGGATTTATTTACATATATAATATTTATATTTATTAAATATATAAAATATAATATTAAAATATTAATATTAAACATATATTTAATAAATATGCCTAAATATATATAAATAAATGGGTAAAAATTGTGGGAAGACCTATATGGACGACAAGTGGATAGATTTTGGTGTCTATAGATACCCCTTTTTGTACTGCATTGTGTGAAACACAATGTAGTACAAAAACACAAGACACCTGCTTGGGCTAGGTGCAGAAGCAACTTTCTCTTGGAATAAAAAATAAACTTGAAGATAAAAGAATTAAAGAATTTGGATTTGCGTAGCTTACCCCTTAATTGGAAAATGACTTTACGGATGAATCTCACAAGCCAATTGAAAAAAAAAATGTCCAAATTATTTGTGGATGATATGAATGATGTAAATTTGATACTATTTTTTCCCCAATAGGGAGAGAGGATTAGTGGAAAATATGGAATGATTGCATTTGTTTTTACCCCAACATATGAAGGGAGTTTTTACCCCAACTATTGTGGGAAAGTCAAAATAAAATGTGGTTACCCCAAATTTGGGGTGATTCAATGCTGCTAAATAATGTGCCTTTGGGTGTAATTGATATGCAAGGATGAATATGCAAATATAAAAATAATCAACTTCGGAGGTCCAACTAGTGACTGTCAGATAATTCCTATGATCGAAATCAATCACCTTATCTCAATTCAGTTTCCATTATGACTATCAAGGATATGTGAAATGATGAAACATTATTTTATCCATGTTTTAAGCCCCACAAACTAGGCCATCAATGACAGCTTTTGTGCAAATTGTTCTTGGCAAGGTTTCACACAAAAATGTGAAGTACCAAATGTGATTATGATTTCGAACAAGGAGATATAGTATGGTGAAAATTATCGAGTTTCCTTATGGTAGGTTACTCATCTTTTCAAATTTTATGGATGCAAATCGTTGCAATCACCAAGTATATAGAATAAACCACTAGATACAAGATTCACTTGAATTGTTTTGTGGTAAATATGAAAATGTTATGATTGAAGATTGAAAATGATGTGGAACTGAAGTATTTATGATGAGAATGATGCTTATGGCCGTTTTGTGAAAATTTTGATCATTTTGGAACGTTTTGGAGTTTTTAATCCTATTTTACAAATTTTGGTCACAAACATAAATTATGCATCCAAATTGGTTGTATCCTTCACAAAACTTGTTAAGATAATGAAAATGATGCATGGATGAAATATCAAATGACTTGGTTGGATAAGACAATATTTTGTATTTATTTGACCTTATGTCAGTTTTGATGCCAAATGCCAGTTGGCACTTTCAGATGCACACATGCTTCCTGGTGTTTGGGCGCTTTGTAAATGTCCTAGTGTGCTTTAATGCATAAGGAAACACCCATGGGTGCTTCAAGGTGCCTGAAGTAGCTATAAATAGCTTGCAGGATGAAAATTAAGCTTATTTGTGCGTTTGTGAGTTTGAGAAGCTACGTCTAGGAGATTTGGGTAAAGTGGAGTGGAGTGAAGTGAAGCAAGGAGGGTGCAAAAGCTATGGCAGTGGAGGGAGCACATGTAGGGACCGAAGCTGGAGATGGAGTGTGATTTTCTAAGGTAAGTCCTTTCTTTGAAGCTCTCTTTGTTTTTGTGCAATAATTTTATGCTTTTATGTTTTTTTTTAACTTGTATTAATAACATATGTTTTGTATTGTGTTGCAGCTTAGGATTTTGAAGGATCAACATCGATTCTTGTCTTACATTACTGGGATGAGGAATGCATTGGTGAAGGATGAGGGATTTTTTGGAGGATATGGGGCTAGAGGAGGTAGCCCATATTGATGTGGTGAGGATGGATGAGAGGTACCTTTCTACCTTGGTGGAGAGGAGGGATCCGGTTAGGGGAACCTTTTAGCTCCTTACTAGAGAGGTGAGTCTTAACTTGAGGATGCATACTGTATCCTCAAGGTGCTAGTGGAGGTTATTCACATCGAGGTTGAACATGATAACATGGTAAATATGAAGAAGATGTTTGGATATGACTAGCAGAGTGTGAAGGTGGAGTGCAAGGGCTAAGGTAGAGGAGATCCATGAGGCTCCTAAGCGGTAGAGGTGTTGGTTCGGCTTTCATACAAACCCCATGAAGAATGAGTATAAATACCAATAACACTTATACGAGATAAATCCCACTCACTTTAGGATCTTGCTGGTTATCCAAGGTTTGAGTTATAGAGTTGGGTCGAATGGCTATTCACTCTTTTTTGCTTCTGGAATAGTTTCAAGTGGACTATTTTTTACCTTACAATGGGTTCGACCTTCGTTCAATAATTTTTAGTAGTTTGTTATCTTTTTTGACTATCGAATTTACAATGAGTTCTTTGATATAGCTCTTTATGTTTTAGTAGATTAAATAAAAGATAAATTTGAAAGAAAATAAAAATGAATCATTTAACGGTGGAACAAAGAGAGTAGAGTAGGGCAAAAAAGAGAAGTTTATCTAACTTAGCTGTAAAATCAAAACTACCAATTTTAGTTACACTATTTAGCTTCACGATAAAACCAATCAAAGAGGAAGGTGTCCAGATTTCTAAGATCACCTTCTACTAAGAGCATAAGATGGATATGACAAAGATCTGAAAGAAAATCATAAATAGAAGGGAAGTCGATGTCAACTGGTATCTCTCACCAGCAGCCTAGCTCACGCAGTGAGGATAGAGCAATTAGAACAAACCTAAACCTTAAATATCTAACTTTCTCTGTCATACAACAAATGGAATGAAGCCTAGTAGCATATTCAATATTGATAACACAGATTTACAACTAAAATAGATAAACCTTAGTGAGAAAAAAATAGAAGAAGATGCACTTATCACAATCCAAAATAGATTAGGCTCCTGGCCATGCTATCACAGAAAAATGATGTCACACCAACTCCAGGTACAGAACAAAGCATTCAAACAAGATTTGCAAGAAATTGCTAAATGTCTTTTTATTCCAAGTTTTCGCATCTGGACTTTACATTCAAAAGAAGTATATATAGACTTCGGACAAACCCTGATCTTTTCAAAATATCTTCTTCAAATATCTAAATCTTATCATAAAAATCCCACCATTGAGGCTTTACAATATAAGGTATTTTTATATAGAGTTTCGATAAACCCTAATCACTCTGAAAATATTTGTGTGGATCTTGCCATAAATGGAGAAGATAAGACTTGGTTTCATCCTCATCAAATGGACACCGCATGTAAATGTATCTTTATCTTTCGGTAAGCTGTCAAAGCATCTCATTAATTCTTCTACAAAATTTGGATGAGTCATTGACTTCCGAGGCCTTCCATCCTCGCACAGCTGCCTTTGTTTGGTTCGAGTCGAGATTCTCTACCCGCCATTACTTTTGCCATAAATTTTCCCAAAAAATGTATCCAACGACAAATTCCTTAAATTTTGTATTTGCGGCCAGATCTGTAAAATATGGATGAGTCACTGACTTCCCGGCATCTCTTATCTTTATCTTTTGGCAATCCATCAGCGCATCTCATTAATTCCTCGCTTGATTTGTGCTGAAATTTAGGTTTGTCTGTCTTTCTCGCAATTACTTCTGCCATGAATGTAACTGCCAAATCACTTTTTGCAAAAGAAAAGTGAAGATTAGAACTTTTTAATTAATTAATTTTCTCATTTAAATATTTCTAGGGTTTGGACTGTGTCGAAAAGCTTCCACTTCCTTTGGATGAGTGATGAAAAATTTAAAGAATGGCCAAATTTTGCAAAATGAATATAAATCCAAACATGTCATGATATCGTGACATTTTCCTCAAGTTACTTCTTCCTTGCTTGTGCCTTCATGAAAATAGAACATGTCGTGATATCACGACATTTCCTTCAAGTTATTTCTTTCTTACTTGTGCCTTCACGAAAATGGAACATGTCGCGATATCGCGACATTTCCTTCAAGTTACTTCTTTCTTACTTTTTTCAAAAATTGTAGGTTGACTCCAGTGACTTTGTCCATTTGTATTTGGCATTTTTACATATTGGTGAAGGATCTTCCTTACTCAAAAATAATTTTAACATTTGAAAAATGAATTTTAAATTGCTCGAGAATGATCAGCTTCACATGGTGTAGAAAAATGATGAAAAATCAAAGTGCCCAGAATTTGATGAACCTTTACAAGTATCTAAAAAAGCCCAAAGGGTATCCAGATCTGCAAACGGAACTTTAAAATTCATCACGGATTAAGGGAAAATGCATTTATAAGTTTGTTGGCCAAAAATAGAAACTGTTATTTCTAAATTGAAATCAATGCCATATGCAAGTCTACTTGGACACTTTGATGTAGGCGAAGTTTAAAAAAGGATGCAAGCAAAATTTGGAATTAAAACCCGAAAAACTCAAGAGGGTCCCTGCGAAAAAATGAAAATTAAATATTTTCAAATGATGGAATTTCATTTTTTAGTCGGGGTGTGTTGCTTCTCAAAAAATGGCGATATTTGTGGGAAAATAGTGGCACTATTTAGAATCCATAACTCTAGTTTCAAAACAATTTAGACTATGTACCATGCTTTGCCACAAATATTTTCTAAAATGACTTAACTACTATCTGCTAGTTGTTAAAGTTTCCCAAGGACATACTAGGTTGAACCACTTAAGGAAGATTTTGATGTGCGATTATAAGTGTATAAACCTTCCTTCAAGTATGATCGGGGCTTTGAATGCTTACTATGGATTGATCAGCTATTTAGATTATGTAGGGGAAACCGAGTAGAGCTCTGTTTACTAGTTTAGCCTTTTACAACCCCGACAGAGTTATTCTTTAGATTTTCGAGACCCTGATCACAACTATGAGGTGGCATCTATAGCTTGGTGAACATGTTTGAGATGTATCCTTCGAGAGCCTTGTCTATCTCTTTCTATCACATAACCTTTTCTCTTTTCATTTTTTTTTTCTTCTTTGCAGAAAAGAGTGTCAGTTTTATGTTGGTTTGCCCAACTTTCACCTTATCTCTCCTTTTTTGAAAGATACCGATATCTAGAAAGTCTTGCTAGAATTTTTTTACATTTCATTGATCGAGCAATTGATCGACTAACCACTTCAGCCTGGGTACCAATAGCTTCTCTGGACACTTAAAATAATTTTATGAATTGGATTCCCCTCTCATGACCAACTTTTCTTGGATTCCCTGGGAGTTATTCAGAGAAACAGTATAGTAGTTTCTTTATAATCAAAATAATTGTGGCAAGCAAGATAAAAAATCCAATTATCTTTCTACTGTTGTTCTAAATAACAAGTGGTTCCACTTTTTAGCTCTAGCAGACTATCTCTTAATAAAAATAAAACAAAATGAAAACACACTAGGCCAATTTTAAATGTTGATTTGTGTTTTCTTTGTTTAGGAAAAAGCTCAAACAAACAGGATTTAAAATCTAAAAAGGAGGAAAAAAAAGCCACCAGTTAAAGACAAAATTGCACAGACCTCAAAAGGTAAAACACAGTAAAAACACACTACTTCAAACTTTAAATAAAACAAAATAAAAACACACTACTTCAAACTTTATTTATAATATATACATATGCAAAGTCCCTTCAATCACTCAAAAAATGTAGCAGATGGAATAGCAAAGAAATAGTGCCTTCAAAAAAATTGACCATTTGCAGGTAAATTTAGAAAAATACCTTTCAGGTCCTGTTGACGAAATGCACTCCAGATTATGCTTCCCAAAATTTTTGCTACCTGGGAAAGACTTGGTGTGTTTACTGTCTTCCCCTTTTTTTTTCTTTTTTTTTTTAATATAGATCTTGTCCCACAGAAACACCAAATCTGCAAGTCCTTCACCCTACAGAAAACCCCCAGGATCAAATATCTTAAGGCCTTTATAGAACTAGATCATCACATCTTTAGATTTATGTAACAACTCCAAGAGATCATATTTTATTTGTACGTCATAGTTCTTAATGACTTGAAAATTTTGTGGTTGCTCTACTGCTCCAATATCCAAGATTTCAATTTTTATCCCTCTAGTAGAATTTTCATAATTTGCTCTTTCACTTGAGCCTTTCTTAGATTTAACCCCATCAATGTGTAATGTCCAAATATCATTGTTGCAATTGGTTAGAGTTGTAACTGGTCTCACCTTCTCATTTGTAAAATTATAAACTCCAATATCTGTATCAACATGGTTTACAACCTCATTCTTGGCATTATACTCAGTGATCACGTGTTTATATCTAGGTTCTCTTTCGATTCTCAAATGATTGGAAACACCTTTCCAGGGCAACCACATATGTGAAAAATTAGTCGCCAAGTACCCATTCAAAGACTTTGACCAGTCTCTGCTTAGAAGCATTCCGTATCCCACAGGAATATCTACCACTTGAATGTCAATTTTGTGTTGTGCTCTCAGCTTAGATGCTAGCTAGATGTGTATACTTTGAAATTCACCTACCACCTTAACTTCAGTTTTATCCAATTGGATGACTCTTCTCTCAAAATTCATAGGGGTTAAACCCAACTGCTGACAAATGGCTAGGGGCATGACATTGGCAGAAGCACCAGAATCCACCAGACAGTTGTGTAAATTCTTTTCAAATATATGGACAGTTATTAGGAAAGGTGGAACTTCAATATTTTCTTTATACATGGCCATATTTGCATTTGCTATCTTCTTCCCCTTTTCTAGAGGTTTGGTCGTATGCTCAGAGTATGTCTTGATAAAATTATCCCTTTGTTCAGTAATTTGAGCCAACTCATGAAGAGTGATGTTAGCCTTGATCTTCTTCATATCCTCCACTATATTGTATCCCTTATTGAGTGGAGTAACAAATCCATCCGGTACTCTTGGATCTCCTCCCTTGGGTGGAGGTGGGTTATTATTTGGAGATGGATCTGGAGGAACATTATGGGAGCTATTTGGAGGTGTAGACGTAGTATTAGACTTTGGATTTTTGTTCCTGAGATTGTAGATGTCCCTTTTGTACTATTGAAAAGCTTGCACTTCATCCATAGGTATCTCCATGACATTCTCTGACTCATCTAGAAAAGTGAAGGAATATAACACCATAGCTGCACTATGTTTGGATGAACTTGGACCATCAACATTTCTTTTATTTTTAGAAAAAACCAACTCACTAGCTAGAGCTTCAAAGGCATTTCAGAACTCCAAACAATCCAATTCCCCATGTTGAGATGTTATGTGTATCCTGCACCAGTTAGGCAAATCCAAATCACAAATATTCACTTCATGTCCCTTACCTTTATAATCCTTGTTAGGTTCGTATGGTGGTCTAGTGAATCTATTATGTTGATAAGAAAATCTATTTGAGTTTTCCCCGATAGACACTTGCCTTTTGAAACTCAAAAAATAATTTGCCAACTTTTGGACCATTTTTGAGACTTCCTCAACTCTGGTTTTATTAGATTATTTCTCTGTATTTTGTACATGTTTAGCATGTGTCAAATCCAATGGATTTCCTATCAGTGGAGTATGGTATGCTGGCAACATCATTTGATGTGGGATGGGATTCAAAACAGGGAATTAGAGGAGCGTTCAAAGGTTGAGGTCCCAATTGTATTTCAAGAAACAAAGCTTCTCTATAAGCCTCTGTTATATTAGTAATATTAGCATCTCTCTTCAAGAAAACAGAGGTCACTGGATCTAGGGAATTCCTAAAAATTTCCAATGCTAGATCTATAGTTGGCACATAATGACCCGTCAATCTACCATAAGCATTTTGAAACTTGACGTTGAAAGATCTGACAGTCTCATTGATTTCTCTCTTAATGTTGGAAAATTATTGATATAACACACTGGGGTCAATCACTTCACAAATTTGTGATACAAAAATTTTCTCCAGGTCATTCCAACTAGTAATAGAGTCATTAGTAAGATTTAAAATCCAGTCGTATGCTCCCTCTTGGAGAGTGAATGGGAATAACCTACAAGCCACATGATGAGGCCTAGAAATGCCTCAATCATAACATGTTTTGAACACTAAAAATGCCTATAAACTCTTATGTTTTATCTGATATGTTAGTTAAGTTGATTCAATATGTTGTATATTAACCATTTTGCATGATCAATGTATTTGGAATATTATATGCTGATTTTATAGCTTTTTGCATAGTTTTGTGTTCTTTTTGCTATGATTTGCTAAAATGGGATATGCTTAGAATAATAGCAACATTTCACTAATCATGTTTTGATTTGTCTCAAGCAATTATTTCACCTAAATCTGGCAACAGTGCAAGCAAACTGTTGCTATGCAACAAAAACTGGTCTTTCCCATGTAAATTCCAGCCAGCTGTCCATAAATAACAAGGCATGGAATTCACATGTGGAAAGAGATAAAGACCATTGGAATTTGATCTTAAGAGATAACCCACCTGAGAGATGTAGAAGAAATCATTGGAAAAGCACACATTTGTTCATTTCGAAGTATCTTTGAAATGAACAGATATCTTCAAAATAAGCAGATCTTTGGAATGAAGAATGTAGTGTCTTCGGAATGAGCGGATCTTCGGAATGAAGAATGCAGTATCTTCGGAATGAGCGATCTTTGGAATGAAGAATGCAGTATCTTCGGAATGAGCGATCTTCGAAATGAGAATTGCATTGTCTTCGGAATGAAGCCACTTATCTTCGAAATGAAAACAGAATATGCTTTTTGACTTGTTGACCGATTTTTGAAGCCGAAAAAAGGGAAATAAAGGTTGGAAAAGGTAAAGGAAAATATCTTCCATCTGTCTTTGCCGTCATTGCCGACCAAAGCCATCATTAAGGAAAAGATCAAGTTTTACTCCTCTTCTAGGATAAAACCAGAATTTGTTGCAGCATTGTAGGATTAGATCTTTTGAGATATTCTTTGTTTGTAATCAGACCTATAAATATTGCTCCCATTCAGGTTGAGCCTAGTAGGTAGAGAGTAATAGCAGTAGGAAGTAGAAAGTAAGGAAGCTAGGAAGAAGCAAAAAATAGGTAGAATTTGACTATTACAGTCCTGTAACAAGTTTACAGCAATTATTGTAATCATGTTCTTTAATCAATAAAGTGCACCAATTCTATTTCATATTGCTTGTAAATGAGTGTGATTAAGATTTAGAGAGAGAGAGATACTTATACCTTCTTCTGGACAAGGAGGCTGGCCACTTCCAGACCTAGGAGGAGGACTAACAAGCAAGTTTTTATTCTGATTTTGCTACAGTAGAATGAGTTGTAGAACTTGTTATTTCAATTGCTTGTAAACAACTGACAATATTTGTGATCTTAGTTTATTTATGTTTAGATTAAACCTGTGCTTAATGTTTTAGTTGTAATCTTTACTTTCAGCAAAGCTTCCATTTTATTTCAGACTGTTATTCCCAGAATTTACTATTTTTCAGCAATTTCCTGCATTTTATGTTTTGTTGTCAAATCCTACACAGAAGATTGACAACCTTCTGTTATAGAGCCTTGACAATTTTTATTTCCACATTAGATCTAGACTTTCATTACTGCAAAAGTAATTAGATTTCCTTTCTGCAATTAGGATCAAACTTTCAATTCTGCAACTGTTATTTCTGCAATATAATTAGGTCTCATTCTGCAATTGTAATTAGGACTTTATTTCTATAGTTAATGATTAGTTTCCAATTTTGCAACTTATATTAAGGTTTAATTCATGCAATTTAGAAATAGGAATGTCCTAAAACCCCCCACACAACCGGTTCCACCAATAAGACCTGTTGCTCTAGATTGACCTAAGTTATAGTTGTTTCACTTCTTCTTCCATAGATAGCCTTGTACACTGCCCTGGATTGACAAATTCATTGAGAATTAATGATGGTATAACGACTACGCATCATTTTGGTGCCATTGCCAAGGAATAGTGTTGCCAAAAAAAAAAAACAAATAGTCCAATAGCTGTAATCAGACTAAGCTGTGAAAATTTAGGTTAAAATCTGAATACAACAGCTGAGGAAGGTTACAACTATTGACTTAATTTATGTCATTCAAGAGTAAACATGAATGAATAAGTCTAGGGATGAAAAAGGTAGAACTACCCCAAAGGATCCCTGGCTTGTTCCATTAAGGAGATCTTCACGCTTAAGGGGTGAATCACCTGTGTTTGAACTACCAGAAAGATTGATAGAAAAATCACCAGTCTCACCATCATTAGAACATTTTGAGAAAGGAAAATCACCAATTTTATCATCAACAAAATATCTTAAGGAAGATAATTCATCAGACTCATCATCAATAGAGAGGCTTGGACCTCTTGAGAGAACAATTTGGAAAGCTTTAACTTCTCCTAGGAAACAGGAAACTATGGCAGAAGGAGGCAATGTAGATGGCCAACATGGCTATGTCCATAATGAAGGAGATGATCAGGATATGCTCCAACCTTCCAGAACATTTGAATATCCTATTCATCTGAATCCAACACAAAACTCTCCCATGAAGACCATTTCACCTTCAGTACTTCCAACCTTTCGAGGTGTTGTATCTGAAGATCCTGATCAATTTTTGTTTGAATTCAAGGTAGTGTGTCAGACCTATGATTATATAAATGACAATCAGAAACTTAAGGTTTTTCCCTCAACACTCAAGGATTCAGCATTACACTGGTTCATGAGCTTAGAGCCTAATTCCATAAGAACCTGGGATCAAATGGAAACTGTCTTTTTAGACAAATATCAGGAATATTGCCGTGTAAGGAATAGGAAAGATGAGTTATTCAGAATTAAGCAAGAAGATGATGAAACATTGGAAGATTATCTTGATAGGTTCTCCTTTGTTCAAAGGAGATGTGGACTTGTAGAACCAGAATTATGTAAAACCATTTTTTTGAGAGGATTGCAAGATGAATCCAGAGAAGTTCTGGATTTGATGGGAAAAGGGGATGTAACCACTCTCAGTAATGAGGAAATTATGGATCTCTACAGGAATTACTCTCGCACTAATCAGAGAAGAAGAAAAATCCGCACAAATGGCACTGATGTGAAGGACCTGATAGAGGAACTTGCAAATTTCAAAACTGATATTCTAGTGCACCTAAACACTACTTTGGGGGAAATGTCTGCAAAAGCAAAAAACACAGAACCCTTGGCAATTTATTGCCCAAGATGTAGAAGTAAACATGCTTTGCAGGAATGTCCTTTGAATAAAACATCTATCTCAGCCATTTGTAGTATCTGTTCAAAAAGGCATTCAACTGAACAATGCCACCTGCTACCACAACTCAAAACTGTGTTAGAAAACCAGACTGAGGAACTCAACTATATTGGACCAAAACAAGGGGGAAATTTCTCTCAATACCAAAATCCCCCTCGTTTTCCTACAAATTGGGGGCATAATCCTGGTACTATGCCTTGGGGACAATCAGAACCACCCCAACGTCCTTGGAATTATCCTCAATGGACAAATTCCCAAGAATGGCCACAAGCAAATTGGAGTAACCCAGCCTAGAATCAGAATCAAAACAACCCATCTTGGAATCAAAATCAGACTAATCCACATTGGATGCAAAACCAACCATAGTGGAATCAGCAATACCAGTCCTATCCAAGGCAGCAAAGGAATCAAGGTCAAACTCAGCATTTGTTGCCTGCACCTAATCAAAATTTCCAAGAAAAATAGTAGCAAACACAGCAAGTGAAACAACCTCAAATGCCAGCTCAACCAGTCACTAATCCAAATAGCATGAGACAAACACCTCCTGTCTATGTGGCTGAAGCTAAAGAAAATGTTGAAATTAATGTTCTTGATTGTAGTAACATCCAACTTCGTTCAGGAAAAGTTGTACCTGAACCAGTTTCAAATGAAATTAAAGAAAATGAAGAACAAGAATCATTGGAACCTGAGAAAGTCCAACCAACAATAGAGATAGAAGAAAAATTGGAACCAGTGAAAATCCAACCAACAATAGAGAAAGAGACAAAACCACAGGCAGAACAATTACCAAGGATAGTTCCATATCCTGAAAGATTTAATGCAATACCAAAAAATCCTGAGTCAGAATTGGTCAAAGAACTCAAAAAGTTGACTATATCATTGCCCTTATTGCAAGCCATTAAGGAAATACCAGAGATTAATAGTACTGTCCAAAATTTGTGCATTAAAAGAGCAGGAAGAAAAAAGAAGGCATTTCCCAAAACTGTGCAGGTTGAAGGGAAGATAGCTGATCTCTTATCTAGAAAACTAGTACCTCCAAAGTATAGTGATCCAGGAAGCCCAGTTATCACAGTCACCATAGGTTTAGTACCAATATCAAATGTCTTAGTAGATTTAGGAGCTACAATAAATGTAATGACCAAGGATACAATGGAACAATTACAGCTCAAACATCTTAGCCCCACATTTACAGTTTTAGAAATGGTTGATAGGTCAGTTGCAAAACCTGAAGGTATCATTGAAGATGTCCCTATAGAAGTTTCTTCTTGGGAATTCCCTATAGATTTTTTGGTTTTACAACCAAGAAATTCAGCACATGGATATCCCATTATTTTGGGAAGACCTTGGCTTGCAACTATAGCAGCTTTCATAGACTACAGATCTGGAAATATGACTATTTCAAATGGTATTGATCTGAAACAGATTTCTTTATATCCTCCTGCAAAACCATCTAGCAAATTTTTAGGTCAGTTATGGTTTTCTGACTCAGATGAAGAACCAGAAGAGGTCATTTCTACACTAGCTACCTTAGTAGTAAGAGAACACACAGAAGACCTCAGTGACACAAAAAATTTAGAAAATGAAACAATCCTGATGAATGTTCTGCATGAACAAGGTTTAGAAGGAGAAGCAACAAATATCCAACAGTTGTTAAGTAATGAGGAGAATCAAAAATCTGAAGATGAACCATCTGTAATATCACAAGGAAACTCTGTTTCACTACCACATGGATGGCACCATCATCTGATTTTTCCTTCTCACTGTTCCATACAAGATATGCTTCCCTCAAGCAACAATAAAACAGAAACTGCTTCTTTTCTCCCAACTCAGCAATGTCCTCTTAATCCCTTAATCACCAGGTATGAAGGAGTGAATTCAGTCCTTCTAAATACAAAACAAATTGAAGTCCAGCCAGGCAAATTTTTGAACATTTACAGCCAGCTTGCTAGGGAAGAGGAAGAAAAATTGATAGTTGTCTTGCAGAAGCATGTTCATGCTTTTGCTTGGAACTACAAAGATATGTCAAGAGTTCATCCTGATATATGTACCCACAGAATCTATACTAAAGAAGTCAAGCCAGTTAGACAACCCCAGAGAAGATTGAATCCTGCCTTAAGAGATATTGTGAAAGAAGAAATTGAAAAACTTCTAGAAGTAGGATTCATTTACCCAATTTCTGATAGCCAATGGGTTTCTCCATTGGTTATAGTTCCTAAGAAAAATGGAAAAATGAGAGTATGTGTAGACTATAGAGAGTTGAATAAGGTGACATACAAAGACCATTTTCCATTACCTTTCATAGATCAGGTGTTAGATACTCTTGCCGGAAAAAGATACTTTTGTTTTCTTGATGGATTTAGTGGATATAATCAAATTCAGATTGCACCTGAAGATCAAGAGAAAACAACTTTTACATGTCCTTGGGGAACATTTGCCTATAGGGTTTTACCTTTTGGTTTGTGTAATGCCCCAACAACTTTTTAGCGAGCAGTCCTAGCAATTTTTGCTGATCTGACCACCAAAAGTGTTGAAATATACATGGATGATTTCACAGTATGTGGACAAACTTTTGATTTTACATTGGAAAATCTTGACAAAGTCTTAACTCGCTGTGAAACATACCGGTTATCCTTGAATCCAGATAAATGCTTCATGATGATGAAGGAAGGGATAGTTCTTGGTCATCACATCTCTCCTGAAGGGATCCAAGTTGATCCAAAGAAGGTGGAAATTATCAAGAATCTCCTTCCTCCTAAAACTCAGACTAATGTCAGAAGCTTCCTAGGACACATTGGTTTTTACCGTAGGTTTATTCCCAACTTTAGTACAATAGCCAGTCCTATGTTTGCCCTATTGACTAAAGATTCTGAATTCTCCTGGACTGCAAAGTGTCAGGAAGCATTTGAAGCTCTGAAAGAAAAATTTAATAACTCCACCTGTGCTCAGAGGACCTAATTGGACATTACCATTTCACATACAGATTGATGCCTCCAATACAACAATTGGAGCAGCATTAGGACAAATTGACAATGGTGAACACTATACCATCTACAACATTAGCAAGAACTTGACAGGAGCCGAGAAAAATTATACAACAACTGAGAAGGAATTCCTAGCAATAATATATGCCATCAACAAATTCAGGCATTACATCACAGGTTATCAAATATTTATTCACACAGATCATACAGCCATTAAGTATTTGATGAATAAACCTATGGTAAGTGCAAGAATTTGATATCACTATAATCAAAAAACCAAGAAAAGCTAATGTTGTGGCAGATTTCTTGTCCAGGTTACATAACACAGATGAAGGGGAATTAGTTGATGACACTTTTCCTTATGAAAAACTATTTGCTATATCAGTCCAATCACCTTGGTTTGCAGATATAGCCAATTATTTGGTCACGTGGAAAGTTCCTCCACATTTCACTTCAAAACAGAAAAACAATTGATCAAACAGAGTTCTTTTGAATGGATTAAGGGTATGCTTTTTAAGTGCAGTCCTGACCATGTGTTACGTAGGTGCATCCGAAAGGATGAAGTGTATGATATCCTTAGAGCTTGTCATGATGAACCCTCAGGTGGACACTATTCTGTAAAAAGCACGGTTAGGAAAATCCTAGGGACAGGATATTATTGGCCATCTCTTCACAAGGATGTGAAAAAGTACATCGGGCATTGTGATGCATGCCAAAGAATGGGGAAACCCACTCATACAAATGAGATGCCACTGCAGCCTCAAATGGTTTTAGAACCATTTGAGAGGTGGGGGCTTGATTTTGTAGGACCTATTGATCCACCTTCTCAAGGAAAGGTGCATATTTTAGTATGCACTGATTACCTGACAAAGTGGGTAGAGGTGCGTGCTTTCAAACATGCTCGTGAAGAGAAGGTCGCTGATTTCTTGTATACTCAGATTTTTTAGAGATTTGGAGCTCCACGGTCTATCACCATAGACCAAGGACCCCAATTTGCATCCAAAGTCATAAAGGCATTTACAGAATTGTATGAAATCAAACATAGGAAATCATCACCTTACCACCCACAAGCAAATGGCTAGGTTGAGGTAACAAACAGGGAACTAGAACGCATCTTGACAAAAATAGTAGCTTTTCATAGGAGGAATTGGCTAGATAAATTACCTGAAGTAGTTTGGGCCTACAATACTACTTGGAAGTCCACTACTGGATTCACACCTTATGAACTAGTCTTTGGTAAAAAGCCCCTCTTACCTATTGAATTTGAGCTACTAACATTGCGCACAACACTAGAAATTGGAATTGAATTGTCGTAGGCATAGACAGATAGGATTCTATAGCTGAATGCATTGGATGAACTTAGATTGGATGCTCTGCACCAAACTGAGGTAATTCAAGAGCAGAGGAAGCTGTGGCATGACAGTCACATTCAGCAGAGGAAACTTCAACAAGGAGATTGGGCTTTATTGTTTGATTCTCGCTATGAAGACTTCCCTGGAAAACTGAGAACTAGATGGTTGGGACCTTATTGGATTGAAGAGGTATTTGACAATGGAGCAGACTCGTCTATCTCCTATTGATGGGTCACAAAGAAAGTTGGTAGTAAATGGACATCGCCTCAGAGTGTACCATACACCTCTGACTAAAGATGAATTCTTGCAGCAACTTGATAGTTTGGATACACAACAGGTGGAAGAAATTTCCTCTTCCACTTCAAAACAATCAGCATGATCATGGATTTCAAGAAAAAATAGAAAATACAAAAAAATCAAAAAAATAAAAAATAAAAAGATGAATAAATTCTGATTATGAATTCCTTCATGGGCATGATTTCAGGGGAAATCATGAAATTCCTTCATGGGCATAGTCAGAATCAAGAAAAAAGAGAGAAAAGGAGAGGTAAAAATAAAAAAATAAAAAAAATAAAAAATAAAGGAGAGAGAAAAATGAATAACTCAGCAGTGAAAACCTTTTCTTAAGGCACTACTGGGTTGGTATGCATGAAAACCAGTTTTTTGGCATGCATAACCTTGGGAAATTTCTGAACCATCATTGTACAAATTCACCAAGTGCACTTGTTTTGAAATGTTGCAGAAAATCTCAATAGAACATCAACAAAGGCAGTCATTCTTCAAAACTGGCATTAACTATTTTTATCAGGTATATATATTTCTTACATTTCTTCATTGTAAAATGATTGGTGTATAGTATATGAAAATTAACCATTAGCATAAAAGATATTCATAAGAGTTGGCATACTTAAAACATGTTTTGAGAATGAAAATATTGATTTCTGCCTAATCTTCGAAACAAGAATGCCAAAAACAGTGCCTGTTGTATTATCTTTGGATTGAAATTGTCTTCGGAATGACAACAAAATGAATGTTGCAATTTGTCTTCAAAAAGAAACTTTGTCTTCGAAATGACAATTTGTCTTCAGAATGAAACTTGATCTTCGGAATGACGACTTGCTGCATCATCTTCGAAATGAAGATCTATCTTCGAAATGACGATTTACCTTCGCAATACAGCCTGATCTTTGAAATGAGGATTGATCTTTGGAATGAGGATTAATCTTCGGAATGAAGATTTAAAATTGCAAAGAGGATTTGTCTTCGGAATGAAGACCTGTCTTCGAAATGAAGTTATAATCTTCGGAATGAGGATTTGTCTTCGGAATGAAGACTCGTCTTCGGAATGAAGTCATAATCTTCGGAATGAAGTTTTGTTTGCACAATAAGTTATAATCTTTGGAAAGAGCATTTCCACGTGGCATCCAAGAAGACAAGGTACGACAAAATCAAACTCTTTTAGTTGCATACGATAAAGGAACACGTGTCAGTCAGCACATGGTTTGTTTTTGCACCCATTGGAAAGTACCAGAATTACGGAGGATGTGACCAACCATATGCCACCAATTTTTAATGCCAATAAACATGCACGTGAGAATCTAGGACTGAACAAAAAAATTAAAACCAAATGAGGTGGATCTGATGGCAAGGACGTCCAAGCAATCATTGATGGATAGGTGTTCGGTGCAATAGTAAAAATGTGTGCCACCTTTCTTTTCAAAGACGTGTTTGCGAAGTACAGTGCTCAGGTTACGGTTCATTCCGAAGAAGAAGACGAGAAACAAGGCAACGAAGGTTTCAAACTAAAACTCTGCAAATCTGCAACATAAAAAAAAACCCAGAGATCTAGCAGAGAAATAGCAGCAACAGTGAACAGAAAATATGGGGTGAAAGATCAGAATAGAACCTGCAGATACCACCTACCTCCGAGAAAACCTGACAGTTGTGCAGATTTTTGAAGACGGAGGGTTTATGCCATTTTTGGATAAATTTAATGGGTCTTCTGAAGATTTGGCTGGCATGTTCGCCCATACATTCAGAAACAACCGAGCACATGTTAATGGCATGACTATTGAGGTAAGCCTTGAAATTTTAAGTCAGATTACTGAGCTGCCATTAGAAGGGATTTCAATTTCTAGATCTGGCAAGAATACATTGGCAAATGTAGTTAATCAGTTTGTAGAAGAAAATGATAGAGAGCCAGAATATTTAACCCATAACAACACATGCAAAGGGTTAAAAAGGGCCAGCCTGCAGGAACCCTGGGATGAAGTAGCCACCTGGGTAATTAAATTCCTAACCTATGAAGGGTAGTATGTGTTGTTATCAGGGCATCATCTACGAATTTTGAACCATCTCAGACATGGTGAGCAACAACCGAAAGTTAGGGTAAATCTTCCCCTGTATCTGTATCAAGAGTTAAAAAACATGGCAAAGAGATATCAGGAGGGTAAAGGAAGCCTTCGCCATCATGGCCTCATCAAATTAGTTTGCCAACACCATTTTAGAGGAAACCCTAGGAGTTTTGATAGGTTTTACTCTACCCTAAACGATGTCATTTTTAGGGATGAAGATGAGGAAGAAGAAGAACTAGATACTGCTGATGTTGCTACAGAAGAAGAAACAACTGCTACAGAAAATGTTGCAGAAGATGCTACAGAGGAAACTGTAGAAGGTGCCCCTAAAGTTGTTACAAAACTACACCCAACAACAGCAGTAGAAAACCTTGCTCCTGAACCCTCAACTTCACGAACCAAGAAACAAAAGAGAAGAGGATCTGGAACTGGCAGCAGGGCAGAAAAACAAAAGAAGGTTCATTTTTCTGGAGTGACTACTGATTTGACAGAACAAGAAATAATAAGGGAAATAGAGGCATCTGAAACTGTCCCTACAACCCCTGCTGACACCAGGAAATAGAGCAAAAAGAAGAAGTTTGCATCTGGAACTAGGAGGTCTACAAGAATCCATTTGAAAGAAACAATAGAACAGGTTATGGAGGAAGAAGATAGACCAAGCAGCCCAGATGTCATAGAGATACAACCAGCCTCTGAAAACTTTCTAGAATTCCCTGAATAGATAGCTGAGGCAAAAACTGGGTAGGATAATTTGGAGGAGGCTACAGTTCAACAGGCTATAGATATGGTAGATACCCTTATAGACAGTCTCATAGAGCCTCCTAAACAAGAACAAATAGTTGTAGAAGAAGAAGAGATATTGGTTGAGCAGCCAACTGCAACTGATCTATCTGCATCAGATTTTGAGGCAGAAACAGAAGTGGAAGACATCACAGAGCAGCTGAGGGTAGCAAGAAGTGTTGTCAGAACACAAACCAAGTGGATTGAGGAGAAAGAAAGCATCATTGAGGTACAAGAAAGAAAAATTGTAGAGTTACAGCAAGAAGTGGCAGCATTAAGAAGAATGTTGTCACAATCTAAAAAATAGCCAACTGTATCCTTTGATGAAGATAATTTAGCTCAATTGCTTCTGGGTCTATCAAGGGCAGATGACTCTGTTGAGACAGACATGGGCATTCATTCTGAAGTAGCACCCCTTCATTCTAAAGAAGTGCCTGTTCATTCTGAAGTAGCACCATCTCATTCTGAAGCATTGCCTTCTTGTTCTGAAGATGCTTCAGAAATGGTAAAGAGATTTTGGAGGATATTTTGAAATTAGAACAAAAAATCTCCTGTGTGAACTATTTTTACATAGTTTCTTCATTCTAGAGGAAGTTGAATTTCATCCTCAAATCTACATTGGAGATGTTTAGATGAGAGCATTTATGTCTACTTTGCAAAATCAGCTTTACTGGGATTAAGAGAAAAAGCAGAATAAAGAGATTGAAACAAAGGTTGAGTTGTTAGTCAGAGCAATCCAGCCAAACCACCTAGTTATCACTAGACAACACTTCTCAATGATGAATAGGGATGATGTAAAGAGGATGTACTTGAACAACTTAAGGGATTGTGTGGTCAGATTCAACAATTTTTGTGATCATAATTTTTTCCCAGCATTGTCAGTATGCAAAAACAGATGGGATGAACTTCCCATGTCTTTGAGGAAAAGAGAACCCATCTCCCCCATCAACTTAGAATGGTCCAGAAGAAGAGCAGAAGGTGTAATCCAGCTGATTGAAATCATGCAACATAACTGGATAGGTCTTAGGTTTAGGCCTCCAACCATCATCACTCCAGTTCCATTCTACTTTGAGGAAGATGCCCAACCCGATGAACAGTTTGAAGACTGGCTCAGAAACATTCAAGAAAATAGGGGGTATTATATAGGCAAGAAATTATTCTACGGGATCATGGAATCTAAACATGGACATATGTGATTCCATAGCCCAACCGAATGCATGAGGGCATGCATTAATATAAGTTAGGGGGAAAATGATGAGGCCTAGAAATGCCTCAATCATAACATGTTTTGAACACTAAAAATGCCTATAAACTCTTATGTTTTATCTGATATGTTAGTTAAGTTGATTCAATATGTTGTATATTAACCATTTTGCATGATCAATGTATTTGGAATATTATATGCTGATTTTACAACTTTTTGCATAGTTTTGTGTTCTTTTTGCTATGATTTGCTAAAATGGGATATGCTTAGAATAATAGCAGCATTTCACTAATCATGTTTTGATTTGTCTCAAGCAATTATTTCACCTAAATCTGGCAACAATGCAAGCAAATTGTTGTTGTGCAACAAAAACTGGTCTTTCCCATGTAAATTCTAGCCAGCTGTCCATAAATAACAAGGCATGGAATTCACATGTGGAAAGAGATAAAGACCATTGGAATTTGATCTTAGGAGATAACCCACCTGAGAGATGTAGAAGAAATCACTGGAAAAGCACACATTTGTTCATTCCGAAGTATCTTCGGAATGAACAGATATCTTCGAAATGAGCAGATCTTCAGAATGAAGAATGCAGTGTCTTCGGAATGAGCGGATCTTCGGAATGAAGAATGCAGTATCTTCAGAATGAGCGATCTTCGAAATGAAGAATGCAGTATCTTTGGAATGAGCGATCTTCGGAATGAGAATTGCATTGTCTTCGGAATGAAGCCACTTATCTTCGGAATGAAAACAGAATATGCTTTTTGACTTGTTGACCAATTTTTGAAGCCGAAAAAAGGGAAATAAAGGTTGGAAAAGGTAAAGGAAAAGATCTTCCATCTGTCTTTGCCGTCATTGCCGACCAAAGCCATCATTAAGGAAAAGATCAAGTTTTACTCCTCTTCTAGGATAAAACCAGAATTTGTTGCAGCATTGTAGGATTAGATCTTTTGAGATATTCTTTGTTTGTAATCAGACCTATAAATATTGCTCCCATTCAGGTTGAGCCTAGTAGGTAGAGAGTAATAGCAGCAGGAAGTAGAAAGTAAGGAAGCTAGGAAGAAGCAGAAAATAGGTAGAATTTGACTGTTACAGTCCTGTAACAGGTTTTCAACAGAATTATTGTAATCATGTTCTTTAATCAATAAAGTGCACCAGTTCTATTTCATATTGCTTGTAAATGAGTGTGATTAAGATTTAGAGAGAGAGAGATACTTATACCTTCTTCTGGACAAGGAGGTTGGCCACTTCCAGACCTAGGAGGAGGACTAACAAGCAGGTTTTTATTCTGATTTTGCTGCAGCAGAATGAGTTGTAGAACTTGTTATTTCAATTGCTTGTAAACAACTAACAATATTTGTGATCTTAGTTTATTTATGCTTAGATTAATCTTGTGCTTAATGTTTTAGTTGTAATATTTACTTTCAGCAAAGCTTCCACTTTATTTCAGACTGTTATTCCTAGAATTTACTATTTTTCAGCAATTTCCTGCATTTTATGTTTTGCTGTCAAACCCTGCACAAGAAGATTGACAACCTTCTGTTACAGAGCCTTGACAGTTTTTATTTCCATGTTAGATTTAGACTTTCATTACTGCAAAAGTAATTAGATTTCCTTTCTGCAATTAGGATCAGAATTTCAATTCTACTAATCGTTATTTCTGCAATATAATTAGGTCTCATTCTGCAATTGTAATTAGGACTTCATTTCTGTAGTTAATGATTAGTTTCCAATTCTACAACTTAGATTAAGGTTTAATTCATGCAATTTAGAAATAGGAATGTCCTAAAAACCCCCACACAACCGGTTCCACCAATAATATGTTGGCAATTTTGGGTACATTGGGTACATTGCCTTTGCTCAAGTGTTGATGTTGTCATTGATGTCAAGAAGCGGAAGGGTTTTTGTGAAAACCAAGGCAGAAAAAATAAAAGGTTTTATTTAAAACCATGGACAATAGATTTGAAATGGGTTTTTCTTAAAACCCAAGTTGGCTCTTCGTTTCGTTGAAAAAGGTGCCCCGGTGATGAAGATATTTAATTTTAAATATTTAGTTTAAATTTTATTTTTAAAATTTAAATTAATATTTTAAAATTAAATTAAAGTATTTTTCGACGTGTTTGGAAATGCCGACGTGTTTGGTAATGCATCGAAGTACATATAAAATGTGGCAATGGAATTCATTAAAGGGTGTGTGTTTTCGATATGAATCCTCGTGCAATTTCGATTTAGTCGGAGCCCCTACGCTAACGAAGAATGATGCTCGGGAGCAGCACCAAAGAGGAGGGCTCGTGGTGGAGATTCAAATGATGCTAGGGAGCAGCGCCAAAGAGGAGGGCTCACGGTGGAGATTCAAATGATACTCGGGAACAATGAAGTATGGAGAGCACGGATAGCATTTGTCCTTATGTGAAAAGGTAGACCATGCTGCAATAGTAAAACATTATGCACAGAACCCTTGCGATGAGTAAATCGAAATAGTGAGCGAGTGATTGGTTGACAGTGCAGCGAGTGAGTGATTGGTGACATAGAAAGTGAGTGATTGGCTGACGAGTGATTGGTTGGCGAGTGTTGATGAAGGTAGCTTAGTTTCAAGCCCTGCTGTGTATTCCAAATGCCAACATTTATGAGTAGGTTAAAAAGTTAAGAGGGATCACTGCCAAGTGGAGGGTGCAGACGGTTGAGAGAAGTTTTGAATATACTAAACGTCGCTAGTTCGAATCTCATTGAGGATAGCAATGGAAGTTTATTTTTTTATTATTGAAGTATATCAAAAGTAATTTATTTTTTTTTTTTTTTTTGTGGTCTTTTTTTTCTTTGCCTTCTGTTGGGGGTATGGGTTATGAGCTTTGTAGGAGAAATAAAGGTTTATGGTAAAATTTTTAATCTTTTGGAGTATAAGTTGAAGATTCTAGGTTTGACATGTTGTGTTTATTAATACTTGATACTTATGGGAGTAATAAGTGGTTTTGGGGAGTTATAATTTGGTTTTGAATGTTGTGATTTATTTTACTTTTATGGTATAAGTGGTTTTGGGAGTTATAAGGTTATGCAATGTTGTGATTTATTTTATTTTATGGTACAAGTGGTTTTAGGAGAGATAAGGAAGTTGTGCAATTAAAGACCTTGGTGATGATTATTGAAAAGTGGAGTAATGTTGATTATGTTGTGATCTACTAACCCTTGTGAAGATTGGCAAAAGAATTTTGTGATTGTGGCAGATTTCCAAAGGGGTTCCTTCACTTCAATAAGGTATGGGCACATTCTTCTTATGAGTATGATTGGTGTATGTTTTCCTGAAATAAGATTGGAGTGAAAAGGTATTCAACAAGGTTTCCTTTGGTTGGGTGTAAGTCCTAGTTTCTGGTTTGTTGAAGACTACTTATGCATTGTTATCATTGATGAGAGTTTTGGTGAATGCATAATTCTGGTTTGAGGTAGTGGAAGCATTGTGCACTAGGGTTTATGGTTGTGAGTCTTGATACTTGCTTTGAGTTGGTGAAACCCTTGGATGGCTGTGTTGAGGTTGATGGTTGAGTTGCTTCCATAGAGGTTGGTTGATCAAGTTATTGCTTTTACTTGAGACATGATATTGGGCTTACTCCATTGAGTTGATTTGAACAAGTTATTCTTTGCATTTGGTGATATTGTGTTGGTGGCTATTTTGTTCAAATATCTTTGGAGGGAAAAGGATTTCTACTTGTTTCCTTTTCTTGTGATGATTGGTTGAATGCTTCAAGGTTAATGTTGAGTTGAATGTTGTTGGTTAAACCTTGTCTATGAGCATTGTTGTTGAAGCCCAATTGGTTGAGAAAAGATATTGGTTTTGGAAAGAACATGAGTATCATTGTTATATGAGATATTGCATGGTTGGCAATTGTTGGGTTGTGTTTCATGTTCTTGAGAAAAGCATACTACATCTATCTTATTCTTTTGAGATTTGAGATTGAGTTGAGATTGAGATTGGGAGTTAAGTATAGAACATATTGAGTCTCTAACAATTCTCTTTATGCTTCTATGAGGTTGATGAATCATATTGAGTCTCTAACAATTCTCTTTATGCTTCTATGAGGTGGATGAATCACATTGGGTCTCTAACCATTCTCTTTGTGGGTTCATGCCAAGCAAGTGTTCTTGATGAACTTGTGAGCAGGTTTTGGACAGGTTCCTGTGGGGACTTGTGAGCAGATTTGGACAGGTCCTAGCAGAGGACTTGTGAAGCTGAGTTTGATAGTTCTATCAGAGAACTTGAGGACAGAGGTGCATTGGTTCTATGAGAAGAACCTGAGGACAGATTTGTGCCAGACCGAAGGACTATGTTTGGTGCTGATCAAAGACAGAGGACGAGGACATTTGTGCTAGACCGAAGGACTGTGTTTAGTGCAAATTCGAGGACCAGCTTTGAGGTGATAGAGTTGAGGACAGAGGTCTCCAGCCAGAGCAGGGAAGACAGGTGTCTTCTGTGGATAGAGTTCCATTTGCTAAGGGCAGCGGAGGCAGAGGTCTTCTAGAGGATCACCAGCCGGAGCAGAGGTAGGGGAAGGTATCTCCTTTGAGCAGAGGCTCATAAATTCAGATTGGGGGAAGGTTTCTCCTTTGAGCCGAGGCTCATAAACATTGTAATTGGGAAGGTTTCCCAAAAGAACTTTGAGATAACTTTTAGAGAAAAGTTTTGAGGATGAACCATGTAAATTGTTGTGTCACTTTGTGGATGGTTTTGTGCATTGCTTTGATATTGCTTTGGATATGTTGCTTTACTATTTTGAAGTATAAAGGAAAAGTAAAAAGTGGTCTTATACTGTTCACCCCCCCTCTCAGTATAAGCTTGTGTTCTTCAATTGGTATCAGAGCCGGTTCCTTCGAAAAAGTTTAAACAGCTTGAAGGAAGATCTTACAAGAACACAAATGACAAAGAAAGGCAAGTTCTCTAGAAAGCACAAAAGTATGAAAAATGTAAGATATTTCAATTGTGGAAAGATTGGTCATTATGCTACTAACTGTACTATTGCCAAGGATGAAAGTGATGAAGATAAACAGGATTGTAAGAGCAAGGATTCTGAAAGGCATAGGCATCAAAGGAAGAACAAAGATGAGCACAGCAATAAAGGAAAGAGGTATTCTCACAAGCACAAGAAGAGCTTCTACCTAGACAAAGCAAGTAAGTGTTCTAGTAGTGATAGTGAAAGTTCTTCAAGTGATAATGAAAATGAGATGTTGTTCATATCAGAAAAAGAGGAAGAACCAAAACATAGATTCATTATCATGAAATGTCTTAGATGTGGAAATTTTGGTCACCTTGAGGATGATTGCACAAATAATGATTTGGTTGCTAGTATGTATGAGGATGCTTCAAAAAATGATAAGGAAGATGCATGTATGGTTTTTGAAAAGGGTAGCACCTCTAGTGATAAGAAATCTGAAAAAGGCTTTGATGATTCTAAAAGCAAACATATAGAGGAAAGTGAAGTAGATCTTAAAGGTGAACTTATTAGTGCTCTTAGTGCTTTGAAAAAGGAAAGAAAGAAGAATGCTAGACTCAAGGATAAGTTAGATGAATGTTGTATGGAGAGAGATGAACTTATAGAAAGTCTTGATGTCTCTATGGCTAATGCACAAGAACTCAAGAATGAGTTAGAATCTAAGGTGCTTGAGTATAGTGAATTAGAACAGAAAATGGCTTCGTTGAAAGAGGAAAATAAAGAGTACAAGGATAAGCCATACGAGGTTTCAAGAAAGCTCCAAAAAGGTTAAGTCTCTCATCCAAAGTCAAAGAAATCCAACAGATAAAACAGGTCTTGGTTTTGTTAAGCCTCACAAGAAACAAGTTGGAGAGTCTAGTAAGAGATTCCAAAAGGAAGAGAGTTCTAATGAGGAAAGTATTTCAGATCATGAGTCCTTGAATGATAGATGCATAGAAACAGAAAACAGATTTCGGAATGAGAAGAAGGAGAAGTTTTCAGGACCTAAGAAGTCAAATAAAGGAAAGTTTCAAGGCAGATGTTTTGCTTGTCACAGGTTTGGTCACATGGCTGTACATTGCATGGCTCAAGTGAAGAAGGTAAATAACAGTTTCAGAAGTGGTGATTTCTTTTATGGGTATTGCTACTCTTGCAATCAGTTTGGGCACAAGGCAGTTCATTGCAAGGCAAACAACGGAGAAGGAAGGTTTGGTCGAACAGGTGGATTCAAAGAACAGGTATGCCTCAAAGAAATAACATTGTTACTTGTTACAAGTGCAACAATGAAGGTCACATAGCTAGACAGTGTAGAGCTGAAATTCCAGAATACAGGAACAGGAACAGTGGCATGATCAGGTCCAAGGATCAGAACAATGACAGGAACAGGAATATGGACAAAGAGTTCAAGAGAAGGCCCGACAAGGAAGTTATAGACGCTGATGATGATCAGTGCCTAATGGGAGTTTTACTCCCACCCCAAAATTAATCACCTCAATAGGAGGTGGGGGAGGGACTAAGCTAAGAGGCTCATTCTTAGTCCCGAGCCCCAAAGGTGGCCCTTTGCCATTGATGACAAAGGGGGAGAGATATGAGTAAGGGGGAGAGCTTCAAGTGAAGAGGAAAGCTTCAAGTCAGGGGGAGCAAAACTTCAAAGAGAGTGATTTTTCAGTTTTGGCTCTTGAAGATGTGTTTTTAGTAAAGTTTTGCCATCAATGACAAAGGGGGAGATTGTTGGCAATTTTGGGTACATTGGGTACATTGCCTTTGCTCAAGTGTTGATGTTGTCATTGATGTCAAGAAGCGGAAGGGTTTTTGTGAAAACCAAGGCAGACAAAATAAAAGGTTTTATTTAAAACCATGGACAACAGATTTGAAATGGGTTTTTCTTAAAACCCAAGTTGGCTCTTCGTTTCGTTGAAAAAGGTGCCCCGGTGATGAAGATATTTAATTTTAAATATTTAGTTTAAATTTTATTTATTTAAAATTTAAATTAATATTTTAAAATTAAATTAAAGTATTTTTCGACGTGTTTGGAAATGCCGACGTGTTTGGTAATGCATCGAAGTACATATAAAAGGTGGCAATGGAATTCATTAAAGGGTGTGTGTTTTCGATATGAATCCTCATGCAATTTCGATTTAGTCGGAGCCCCTGTGCTAACGAAGAATGATGCTCGAGAGAAACACCAAAGAGGAGGGCTCGCGGTGGAGATTCAAATGATGCTCTGGAGTAGCGCCAAAGAGGAGGGCTCGTGGTGGAGATTCAAATGATGCTTGGAAGCAACGAAAGATGGAGAGCATGGATAGCATTTGTCCTTATGTGAAAAGGTAGACCATGCTGCAATAGTAAAACATTATGCACAGAACCCTTGCGATGAGTAAATCGAAATAGTGAGCGAGTGATTAGTTGACAACGTAGAAAGTGAGTGATTGGCTGACGAGTGATTGGTTGGCGAGTGTTGATGAAGGTAGCTTAGTTTCAAGCCCTGCTGTGTATTCCAAACGCCAACATTTATGAGTAGGTTAAAAAGTTAAGAGGGATCACTGCCAAGTGGAGGGTGCAGATGGTTGAGAGAAGTTTGATTACTAAAGATCGCTGGTTCGAATCGCATTGAGGATAGCGGTGGGTATTTATTTTATAATTGAAGGATAGAAAGGGTTGGTTTGTTGTTGGTGAAGTAGAAAAGGGTGTTTGTTTGTGGTTGGTTGTGTAGGTGTGGGGGTATGGGTTATGAGTTTTGTAGGAGGTATAAGGTTTATGGTATATTTTTAATCTTTTGGAGGTATAAGTTGTAGATTGTAGGTTTGACATTGTGGTGATTAATGTTGATACTTTTATGGGTAATAAGTGGTTTTGGGGAGTTATAACTAGGTTATGGAATGTTTTGAATGATAAAATTTTATTTTACTTTTATGGTATAAGTGGTTTTGGGAGTTATAAGGTTATGCAATGTTGTGATTTATTTTATTTTATGGTACAAGTGGTTTTAGGAGAGATAAGGAAGTTGTGCAATTAAAGACCTTGGTGATGATTATTGAAAAGTGGAGTAATGTTGATTATGTTGTGATCTACTAACCCTTGTGAAGATTGGCAAAAGAATTTTGTGATTGTGGCAGATTTCCAAAGGGGTTCCTTCACTTCAATAAGGTATGGGCACATTCTTCTTATGAGTATGATTGGTGTATGTTTTCCTGAAATAAGATTGGAGTGAAAAGGTATTCAACAAGGTTTCCTTTGGTTGGGTGTAAGTCCTAGTTTCTGGTTTGTTGAAGACTACTTATGCATTGTTATCATTGATGAGAGTTTTGGTGAATGCATAATTCTGGTTTGAGGTAGTGGAAGCATTGTGCACTAGGGTTTATGGTTGTGAGTCTTGATACTTGCTTTGAGTTGGTGAAACCCTTGGATGGCTGTGTTGAGGTTGATGGTTGAGTTGCTTCCATAGAGGTTGGTTGATCAAGTTATTGCTTTTACTTGAGTCATGATATTGGGCTTACTCCATTGAGTTGATTTGAACAAGTTATTCTTTGCATTTGGTGATATTGTGTGGGTGGCTATTTTGTTCAAATATCTTTGGAGGGAAAAGGATTTCTACTTGTTTCCTTTTCTTGTGATGATTGGTTGAATGCTTCAAGGTTAATGTTGAGTTGAATGTTGTTGGTTAAACCTTGTCTATGAGCATTGTTGTTGAAGCCCAATTGGTTGAGAAAAGATATTGGTTTTGGAAAGAACATGAGTATCATTGTTATATGAGATATTGCATGGTTGGCAATTGTTGGGTTGTGTTTCATGTTCTTGAGAAAAGCATACTACATCTATCTTATTCTTTTGAGATTTGAGATTGAGTTGAGATTGAGATTGGGAGTTAAGTATAGAACATATTGAGTCTCTAACAATTCTCTTTATGCTTCTATGAGGTTGATGAATCATATTGAGTCTCTAACAATTCTCTTTATGCTTCTATGAGGTGGATGAATCACATTGGGTCTCTAACCATTCTCTTTGTGGGTTCATGCCAAGCAAGTGTTCTTGATGAACTTGTGAGCAGGGGTTTTGGACAGGTTCCTGTGGGGACTTGTGAGCAGATTTGGACAGGTCCTAGCAGAGGACTTGTGAAGCCGAGGTTGATAGTTCTATCGGAGAACTTGAGGACAGAGGTGCATTGGTTCTATGAGAAGAACCTGAGGACAGATTTGTGCCAGACCGAAGGACTGTGTTTGGTGCTGATCAAAGACAGAGGACGAGGACATTTGTGCTAGACCGAAGGATTGTGTTTAGTGCAAATTCGAGGACCAGCTTTGAGGTGATAGAGTTGAGGACAGAGGTCTCCAGCCAGAGCAGGGAAGACAGGTGTCTTCTGTGGATAGAGTTCCATTTGCTAAGGGCAACGGAGGCAGAGGTCTTCTAGAGGATCACCGGCCGGAGCAGAGGTAGGGGAAGGTATCTCCTTTGAGCAGAGGCTCATAAATTCAGATTGGGGGAAGGTTTCTCCTTTGAGCCGAGGCTCATAAACATTGTAATTGGGAAGGTTTCCCAAAGAACTTTGAGATAACTTTTAGAGAAAAGTTTTGAGGATGAACCATGTAAATTGTTGTGTCACTTTGTGGATGGTTTTGTGCATTGCTTTGATATTGCTTTGGATATGTTGCTTTACTATTTTGAAGTATAAAGGAAAAGTAAAAAGTGGTCTTATACTGTTCACCCCCCCCTCTCAGTATAAGCTTGTGTTCTTCATAAGACCTGTTGCTCTAGATTGACCTAAGTTATAGCTGTTTCACTTCTTCTTCCACAGATAGCCTTGTACACTGCCCTGGATTGACAAATTCATTGAGAATTAATGATGGTATAATGACTACGCATCACCACATCTTCATGCTGCACATTCAACAACTTTAGAGCATTTTTAAATGCCACTAGGTGTTTTTTGCTATTCTAATTCCATCATGTTTGTAGGTAGGAAGATACTTCTAAGGATTTCTTGGTAAATCATGCACTGCACCAAGGATATTCAAAGCAGTGGAACCCAACAAGCTCGCCATTACTACCTGATTAACGATAATATTTTGAGTTGCAGTTGGAGGAACTACAAGTGGTGATAAAACTACACTGGAAAAAGACTTGGCCCTTTTGAGGCTGCTCCTCCTTGGGGTTTCCAACTCAGGCACAAGGAGCTCTCCAACTTTGGAGTGGGACCTAGTTACTTTGTAGCTAGAATCCAGCTTTACACAAGCAACTGACAATACTTAACAAATAATGAACGGAGTTCGGTGGACCTCCTTCTAGCACCAATTTTAAATGTTGGTTCGGCTTTCATACACACCTTGTGAAGAATGAGCATAAAATACCAATAACACTTATATGGGATAAATCCCACTCACTTTAGGATCTTGTTGGTTATCCAAGGTGTGAGTTATAGAGTTGGGTCGAATGGCTATTCACTCTTTTTTGCTTCTAGAATAGTTTCAAGTGGACTGTCTGTTACCTTAAAATAGGTTTGAACTTCATTCAATAATGTTTAGTGGTTTGTTATCTTTGTTGACTATCGGATTTACAATGAGTTATTTGATATAGCTCTTTATGTTTTAGCAGATTAAATAAAAGACAAATTTGAAAAAAAATAAAAATGAATCATTTAACGGTGGAACAGAGAGAGTAGAGTAGGGCAGAAAAGAGAAGAAGCTTATCTAACTTAGCTGCAAAATCAAAACTACCAATTTGAGTTACACTATTTAGCTTCACGATAAAACCAATCGAAGAGGAAGGTGTCCAGATTTCTAAGATCACCTTCTACTAAGAGCATAATATGGAGATGACAAAGATCTAAAAGAAAATCATAAATAGAAGGGAAGTCGATGTCAACTGGTATCTCTCACTAGCAGCCTAGATCATGCAGTGAGGATAGAGCAATTAGAACAGACCTGAACCTTAAATCTCTAACTTTCCCTAGCATACAAAAAATGGAATGAAGCCTAGTAGCATATTCAATCTTGATAACATAGATTTACAACTAAAATAGATAAACCTTAGCAAGACAAAAATAGAAGAAGATGCACTTATCACAATCCGAAAGAGATTAGGCTCCTGGCCATGCTATCACAGAAAAATGATGTCACACCAACTCCAGGTACAGAACAAAGCATTCAAACAAGATTTGTAGGAAATTGCTAAATGTCTTTTTATTCCAAGTTTTTGCATCCAAAATTTACATTCAAAAGAAGTATATATAGACTCAAGACAGACCCTAATCTTTTCAAAATATCTTCTTCAAATATCTAAATCTTATCATAAAAATCCCATCGTCGAGGCTTTACAATATAAGGTATTTTTATATAGAGTTTCAATAAACCCTAATCACTCTGAAAATCTTCGTGTGGATCTTGTCATAAATGGAGAAGATAAGACTTGGTTTCATCCTCATCAAATGGACATCGCATGTAAATGTATATCTTTCGATAAGCTGTCAGAGCATCTCATTAATTCTTCTACAAAATTCAGATGAGTCACTGACTTTCGAGGGATTCCATCCTCGCACAACTGCCTTTGTTTGGTTCGAGTCGATATTCTCTGCCCGCCATTACTTTTGCCATAAATTTTCCCGGCATATGTATCCATCAAAAAATTCCTTAAAGTCTGTATTTGCGGCTAGATCAAAAAAATCTAGATGAGTCACTGACTTCCCGAAATCTCTTATCTTTATCTTTCGGCAATCCGTCAGAGCATCTCAATAATTCCTCGCTTGATTTGTGTCGAAATTCAGGTTTGTCTATCTTTCTCGCCATTATTTCTGCCATGAATGTAACTGTCGAATCACTTTCTGTAAAGAAAAGTGAATATTAGAACTTTTTAATTAATTAATTTTCTCATTTAAATATTTCTAGGGTTTGGACTGTGTCGAAAAGCTTCCACTTTATTTGGATGAGTGATGAAAAATTTAAAGAATGGCCAAATTTTGCAAAATGAATATAAATCCAAACATGTTGCGATATCATGACATTTTCCTCAAGTTACTTCTTCCTTGCTTGTGCCTTCACAAAAATTGAACATGTCGCAATATCGCGACATTTCCTTCAAGTTACTTCTTTCTTACTTGTGCCTTCACGAAAACGAAACATGTCGCGATATCGCGACATTTCCTTCAAGTTACTTTTTTGTTACTTTTTCCAAAAATTGTAGGTTGATTCCAGTGACTTTATCCATCTATATTTGGCATTTTTACATATTGGTGAAGGATCTTCCTTACTCAAAAATAATTTTAACATTTGAAAAATGAATTTTAAATTGCTCGAGAATGATCAGCTTCACATGGTGTAGAAAAATGATGAAAAATCAAAGCGCCTAGAATTTGATGAAACTTTACAAGCATCTAAAAAATCCCAAAGGGTATCCAGATCTACAAATGGAACTTTAAAATTCATCAAGGATTAAGGGAAAATGCATTTAGAATTTTGTTGGCCAAAAATAGAAACTGCTATTTCTAAATTGAAATCAATGCCATATGCAAGTCTACTTGGACACTTTGATGTAGGCAAAGTTTGAAAAAGGATGCAAGCAAAATTTGGAATTAAAACCTGAAAAACTCAAGAGGGTCCCTGTGGAAAAATGAAAATTAAATATTTTCAAAGGATGGAATTTCATTTTTTAGTGGGGGTGTGTTGCTTCTCAACAAGAGGCACCTTTGATATGATAGTAAAATAAGGAGGACTAAGGGTGCAACAAGGTAAGCTCTTGGGAGTGGAAGATATTTTGGATATGGGGATGATGTGGAGGAGACACTGAATGGACCTCCAAGTCAAAGCAAGGAGTATTGGGTGAGGTTGGAGTAGTAGGTGGTAGATCAGGATGCGATGGTGATGGCTCAATATGAGAGGATTGTGAGGCTCTAGGCAGAGCTACTAGAGAGGGAGCATGATCATATTGTTGACATAGTGCACTTTCGGTCTTGACATAGGTATATCAAGGCTTTGGAGGATAGGTTGATCGAGAATCATATCCACTTCATGATCCTCCTACCTCCTCTATATCCGAGGTTGTTAGGTATAGCGATTCTAGGTATAGCTTTAGGTCTAGGGCTTGTTCTAGGTTACAAGGGTCCTCTTGGAGGGCACACTAGTGCTTAGATGCACTTTTTGTATATGAGCCTTGGTGCTCCATTGTATGTAGATTTTTGGCACTCATTGTATATGTGATATTTATACATATATATATATATGACTTTTACTTTTGTGTTATATTTTTGTGTGAATTCTTTTGTGGAATGTATTTTTATATGGATTATTAAGGCATATTATATTGTATGAATGATTAATGCAAGGTATGGAATACAAATGTTCTAATGATCATTTATAACTTAGATTTTGCTTGGCCATGTTCTAGCATTATTGTTTAATCAGGGGCACCAACTTGGTGGCTTGTGGGGTGTATGACTCATGAAGTGACATGGATATTGACATGGAATAAGATATGGATGTTGATATGGAAAAATAGTTGTTTTACAGAGACTCGGATATACTAGTGGTATCAAATAAACTCACTAAAACTACCTAATCCCTTTAGGACCAAATGTGTGTGTAGTGAATTCATTTATCGAATCATGAGAATGGTAATAACTTGAGATAATAAATAACTAATGTGTGCAAGTGAGCTCATTAACTCATATTGAGTAAATTTGGGGTGATTTATTATGGATGAAATCAAGAAGCTAGCTTTTTCATATGTGTGGTTAGAGGCCTCTTTAAAAGAGACGTGTCACCATGCATGAGTGTACTCCACTGCTAGTCAAGAATCAATAGCTCCAATGAGGTTGACTCCATAGTCTATGAATTTTAATATCTTAAGTTGTTGGGATGAATACCTAACCTTCTGACTAAAAATGTAGTATGATACTTACAATCCAATGATCAGTGGTGTGTGATGTAAAATATTTAGAGCTTTGGGGAATCATATTCTCAACCTAAGTGTGATGAGAATTGTACCCTATCCTTACTACTCTATCTTTTGAATTTGGAATCAACTATGATAGTGGTGAAAACCACTAATTTTGTAGACTATGTTGTATGATGGAACAAGCAAGGAATGCCCTTTTTACTTTGAGGTTCAAACCAAGTATGGTGTTATCCCTCTTTGACACAAGATGTTTTTAAGATGTGGAATTGTGTTTGGTTCAATAATTTTTTGAAGTCAATTCTCAAAACTCAAGATTTTCTTAGTGAAGATGTGTAATGGTCCTAAAAATAACTTTACATGTATTTGGAGTTTTCTTAAAATACTAGGACTGGATGAGTGACTAAAAACACCTAGGAATTACGGATATATGGTTTTGCAAATGACAAATTGACTTGGTGGAATGGTGTAAATGATGTTGGGAAGGTGCCTATGATTAAGGCAACATGACTTTACTGGACCAATTAATACCTTGAACTAACTAAATGATCCCTAATATGATATGTGAAATGTGGATGGAATGTATGAAGTGTGATTTTGTGAAATGGAGTGTGTGCATGCAAAATGTGTGCAAATGAAATATAATGTTTTTGAATAAAATGTGTGCAAATGAAATGCAAAATGTTTTTGTATATTAGCCATGTATATATACATATATATAAATTATATTATGCATAGAATGCTCTTAAGTGTATAACATTAAGGGTTTCGAGTTATTCCTCTCCCTCTATACTGGCAAGCCTATAAGTACCTTTACCCAATTTTTGAGTAATAATGGATGGACCCAACCAGTTAGCCATAAATTTATCGTAAAGATACGCCAATGCATTGGTATTTTTTTTATTCTATTTAAGGATAATATATCCTAATTGGAATTCACATAGATGAAATTTGGTATTGTAAGCACACTTTAGGCAATCTTGATAAACTCATAAATGCTCTAAAGCATTGAATCACCTCTCATTAAAAAGTGTGAGCTGGTTAAGATGTGCTTGTCTAGTAGTGTCACCATGTATGAATTCCTGCAAAGAAATTTGCAAGAAGGGAATCTCAATATCAAGAGTTGTGATTGCTTTACCTCCATAGACCAATGAAAATGGTGTTTCCCTAGTAGGTGTACCGATGCTTATTCAATAAGCCTATAATTCCAAGTGAATTTGTGTATGCTAATCTCTATGATTTTTGTTAACTTATTTCTTGAGAATAGCAATTAAGGTCTTGTTGGTAGCCTCAGCTTATCCATTGGATTGTGGGTAATAAGGAGAGAAACTATGTTGTATTTTATATTTCTCAAAAAGTTCTTAGACATCCTTGTTCTTGAAAGACTTACCCTTATTGATGATGATTTTTGAGGGGATAGCAAAATGATAAATGATGTGGTGAAGTATGAACTCCACAATTCTAGGTCATGTTGTACTAGTTAGAGGAATTACCTCAACCCACTTTGTGAAGTATTCAGTGGCTGTGATGATGAATGTATGTTGTCCTAAGGAAGGAGGTGAAATTTTACCAATTAAATCAAGACCCCATTGTGAAAAGGGCCAAAGGCTTTGAATAGGCTATAAAGCTTTTGATGGTACATGAGTTAAATTAGCATGTTCTTGACATTGCTGACAATATTTGACATAAGTGCAATAGTCACATTCCATTGTGGTCCAATAATAACCCATGCATAAAATATACTTTGCGATGACTATCCCACTAAAATGACCACCACAAGTACCATCATGAGTTTCATATATGGCTCTTTGTGCCTCACTAGACTCGAGACAATGGAGGAGGACTTTATCATAACCATGTTTATACAACATGTCCCCAAAGAGAACAAAATGAGATACTTTATGCTTGAAAGTGCATTTAGAAGTTTGATACATGTCAGATAGGAGTGTTCCAAACTTGATAAAGGCTACTATTTGGTTTGACCAAGGCTCATATGGATCTAACTGGATAAACCAAACATCCTTTTCATCCTTATATTCAACATGGATAATTGTAGATTTAGAGACCATTGAAATAAGAAGGGGTTGTACCTCTTCTAAGGAGTATTTTGGAATTGGTTATCCAAGAAAGGCCATTGCATTTGCAAACCTATTAGTCGAACGTGGCAAACTATTGATTTCATACCAATCAAATTTAGAGAATAATTTCATTGCTACTTCATTATAAAATTTAATGGTAGATTTTTGCATTTGTAGTCTCCATTTATTTACTTGTAACAAGTTGAGAATCACCAAATATTATAATATGCTTAATTCCCATAGCTATAGTTGATTGAAGTCCTAATATTAAGACTTTGTACTCTGCTATGTTGTTTGTACATTGGAAGTCAAGTTTGAATGATAAAGAGATAGGCACCCCCTAAGGTGTATGAAATATGACTCTAGCACCTTCACCTTTCTTGCACTTAGAGCCATCAAATAATAGTGTGATATCAATGTCTTCCTATATAATGACATCTTATTTTTTAGTGACAATGAATACTGAATAATATAGGAGCTCAATAATCAAAGGATGATCACTAGGTAGTGGAGCTTCTACAAGTTGATCAGCTATGACCTGACCTTTAATGGATTTTTGGCTAATAAATTTCAGGTTAAATTTAGTAAGAAGCATTATCCATTTAGCGGTGTGGGTGTTATTGTAATTGCAAAACATCATATAACATAGAGTATTTTATCTAGCTATGACATATGTTGTATGGCTAAGCATGTAATGTCAAAGTTTATTAGTGGTAAAAACCACTGCTAAGCACAATTTTTCTACATAAGCATATCTAGTTTCATAGCTTACCAATATTCAACTAATGTAATAGACAACTTGCTCTCAATTTTCTTCATCCTTTTGTGCAAGCATTTTTCATAATGCAAAGTCTATTCTTGAAACAAAAATATAGTATGGGACCCTCGGATGAGGAGGAGCTAAGACAGGTGGAGAAGCTAGGTATTGCTTAATATTTTCAAGGGATTTTTGGTACCCATTTGTCCTAGAAAATGACACCCCCTTTTGTAGCAGGTGATTGAATGGTCTACATTTGTCAAAACATTATGCAATGAAATGATAGATTGATTGAATATTTCCTTGAAAATTATGTAATTTCTTTAAAATGGTTGCGGGAGGCATCTCCAAGATGACCTTGATCTTATCTAGGTCCATCTCAATGCTTCTTTTGGATACAATGAACCTTAGTAATTTTCCAGAGGTAGCACTAAAGACACACTTCTTAGGGTTCAACCTTACATTATGTTCTAGAAGTTGATCAAAAAACTTTCTCCAATACACCAATGTGCTCTTGTCAAGTTTTAGATTTTTCCAATAGATCATCCACATAATATTTGATAATATTATACATATAGTCATGGAAAATGTATGTCATGGCATGTTGATAAGTGGCACCTATATTTTTAAGGCCAAAGGGCATCACCTTGTAACAAAAATTTCCCCAAGGTATAGTGAATGTTGTTTTGTGTTGGTCATTAGGATTTATTCGAATTTGGTTGTACCCTAAAAATCATCAATGAGAGAAAGCATTTCATGGCCAGAGCAAGTGTCGACAAGATTATCAATGTTTAGAAGAGGAAAATCATCCTTAGAACACACTTTATTAAGATCTTGAAAGTCAATGCAAATGTGCAGCATCCCGTTAGGCTTACGAATGAGTACCATGTTTGAGAACCACTCAGGATAATCAATGTATAGTATAAGCAGTAGTGAGCTATCTCTTGATCCCATGTGCAGTAAAATATGCAAAAAAATATTTAGAGGTGAAATCCCCCCCTTGATCTGAGTGAATGGTCCTGATTGAATTTCCTGATTCTTTCTCAACAAATTTCTTGAATTTTTGGAAGTGACTGAAAGCTTCCAATTTCAGATGAAGAAAGAATACCCACATCTTCTATGAGTAGTCATATACAAACAATTGAAAATACCTCATGCCTCCAACATTGTTTGAAGTAAAAGGACCACACAGATCGGTGTGAATTAACTCCAGAGGTTTCTTTGCTCTTGTAGAACTCTTTTTAAAAGGTACTATGTGTTGCTTCCCTACCAAGCAGTCAGAGCAAACTAGAAATGTAGTGGAAAGGAATGGAAGACCCTTAACCATGTCATATTTACTTAATTCAAGTAAATATCTAGAACTGAGATGCCCTTATCTCCGGTGCCAAAGAGTGATGGCTTCCTTTGTAGAAACTGTCATGGTAACATAAGGGGTGGAGATAGCATCCAAATCGAACAAGCCATGCTTGTATGAATTAGTTGCAATGTTTTTCCCTCTCTTGGTGATAAAGCAATGCTTCTTATCATATTCAACATGAAAATCGATAACCATCTTCTTATCTAGGATTTGTGGGACATATAACAAATTGTTTGCAAACCCTGGAACATAATGGACTCTTTCAATCTGACACTTTCCATATGGAATATTCATTGAAAATATACCCTCACCCTAAACTTTGTAGGTTTTGTCATCAATAATGGTGACGGGTTTTCCTTCCTTGGCTTCATATATCTCAAACCACGATTTGTCAACAGTCATGTGCTTACTGGCACTAGAATCAATATACCACAAATGATCCTTTTGCTTGGAGGTTGTGGTAGTTATGAGCACCTTGTGTACCCATTCAGAATTTGAGTCAGATTCTTCTACAGTACCACTAAATTTTGGTTGCTTGTTCTTTTTCTAGGGTTTGTTTCATCCCTTATTCTTTTATGACTTATTCTTATACCAACACCAATTTGTGTCATGGGTATTCTTATCACAAATTTTGCAATAGCACTTTTGTTGTTGAGGTTGTGGTTTTTTCCCTTATCTTTGGAAGAGGATCCTCCCTTCTAAAAATTACCCTTCTTCTTGGATCCCTTCTTTTTGGTAAAGAGGGTTGTATTAGAAGCTTCATCTCTTTTAATTTGGCGAGCCTCTTCCTCCTAAAGCATATTTACCAACTCAATAAAGGTAACTTTTCTCTGTGAAACTTGAAGAGAAGTGATCAACATTCTGAATGAATCAGGTAAAGCTCACATTTCTACTGAAGTAAGGAGCTTATCATCAATGATCTCTCCCAAAGAATTCAACTTGGATTTCAACTCAGACACTTTGCAAAGAAATAGTTCAACTATCTCTCCATGCTTCATACTCAAACTGTGAAGTTGATATTGGAGGTGTAGAATGGTGGATTCATTCTTACCCTCATAGATGGTTGATAGGGCATCTCATACCTCTTTACCATGTTCCTTGTCAACTATGTGAGGTTGAACTTCATCTAAAACTACAAGCAATATGAGAACTCTTTTCTTACTATCTTTCTTGTCAAATGGAATCTGATCTACAGTGGGTGGTGTAGCTTGAGTTGATCCAGTTGTTGGTGAAGGTCTTGTTGTTACACCAGAAACAACATCCCACAAATCTTCCATTTGTAGGATCACCTTCATCTTGGTTTTCCATGGTGTGTAGTTGGAACCTTTCAGTAACTGATGAGAATCTGTCAGGTACTTAATAGTGGCCATAATTAAGGTTCATTATTTCACCAAATGGTCCCCCTTTCAATATACCTTTGCCAGGTCGTTATACCAAACTGTGTCCAAAAATAATACCCACCCTTACGTGAGGGAGACTATAGGTATCTTTGAGGATCAAAATGATACATGGAACTTAGGTGGTACGGAAAGGGAATCGTATTGTTGATGAGACCTACCATTGAATGACTTCTATCTGCATGCGTGGGGTGTAACTTCCTCTAAACACTTTGGATATTAGAACACTCATCAGGATTTATGTCTAAACACAAGAACGATTGGGTAGTGGATGGAGTAAAAAAATAGCAAATTTGGCAAACTTGTTTCTCCCCGACGATTTATAGAGAACAAGCTCAGACATCTTTTGGCAACTATTCTATGCAGTGGATATAGTATTCCGATCATGACAAAATTACCTATAAGTATGGACCAGAGGTATCACAAATACTGAACGCTGTAGTGCAATAAATTGCACATATGGTTTTTAATTATTTCGGGGACTTAAGGAGTGATTTGAATTTTAACTTTAATGAAGTAGTGCAAAAATGGAAAATGCAACATACATCATAAAAGTGCCCACAAAATAAACCAAAGGTGTCGGGCACTGCCAAAAATGCACCTTTTACAATATGCCAAATTGTCTCTCTCAGAATGAGAAAATGCTCATCATCCCACCATTTTTCATTCAAAATGTGAACAATTTTGCAATGAAAAAAAATAAATAGAAGTCCCCCCCCTTTATTCTTCAATTTACAATATGAAGCAAGAAAGAACTTTGCTCCAAAGGTATTTAAAAATTTTTGTTTAATTTTGAAAACAAACAAAAAAATAATAATTTTAAGAAATAAATTTAACTTTAGCTTTTAAAAAAATAATTTCTCAATTTAAAAAAAATAAATTTAAGAAATTTTTTTTTTCAAGTAAAAGAAAAAAGTAATTATTAAAATTAAAAACTTTGGTTGTTAATAAAAAAAAAATAACTCTTTTTTAAAAAATTGTATACCTTGAGTGTTCACGGGAGTTGAACCATAGACCTCCTACTAGCCAGATCTTAGCCTAAGGCCTTCAACCACCTCAACTATTGGCCTCGATGGTGATTAAAGGGAAAAACCTTTAGTAATCCTCGATCATAGCCTTGAACAGGGCTTCAACCGCGGCTTGTCCATGCCACTAGCAGTGGCTAGTATCGAGCTAGGATTTTCCTTCCACCTCTGTCGTGAGTCTACTAGCAAGGGTTTCAATATTCCACAGTGGCTCCTCTGCAATGGCTTTCCACCACTGTAGCATGTGCTCAAATATTTATCCTCTCCACCATGATTCGTAGTGCTTATCTACGGATTTTTTTAGATCGGATTTGTTCTATGCAATAGCCAATAAAGTTTTGCTAATAGCCAATCACTAGTTCTCAATGATCCGCAAAGTTTGCACATACTTCCACGGCTTCAAGTCCTACAGAGAAAATAAAAAAATTCATCCATGCTTTAGGGTTTGGCCTTCATTTTGTGCTTGTCATCTTCTCGGGCGACATTTCTTGCTATATAGGAAATAATTTGATAGCATGAATTTTTTGATCTATGCCGCTGTAAATACCTCTATGCCATTCTAGATTTTCAAACAAAAAAAAATGCAAATCCTTCATCAGGGAAAAAAAATGATTTCGGATTGCAACTATTCAGACGTCAAAAATTTGCTTCGTTATATATATATATGTATTTTTTAAATATTTATCCCACATACGTTGGCATACGAACATAGAAGAGGTTTAAAACAACAAAACCACACATAGTGGTTTGTCTACCTTTGGATAGACTATGCTACCCATTGCTACCTTGCAAGTCACATTCACCATGTTGCTCGATAATAAGTCACCCCTTTTATCCGTTAGCTAGGCAACAGGTCCTTGGAGTCTCTCATATCACATCAGATTCTATCATGGGTTGCATCTAGGTGTCTCCATAGGTCCAGGTCAGCAAGCTTGAAGGTAGTAGACAATGAGCCTTCAAGGAAAAAATGTTGTGCTACCAATGTTAGAGAAAAATCAACATTACAATTCCTATTCATCATTAATGAATTAATACATAACCTTAAGGTAAAAGATAGCCTTAGGAGGAAGTATCCCACTAAATGCGCAATATCTTTAACAAATAAAAGATGCGCTTAGGATTAGCTTAAGATATCTAAACATGACAACAAGAGCTTACTGACAAGAGATGACATCAATAAAAAATAATTTAATAATAATCACCTATGCTAACCTATATTATAACACAATGGGTACAATTAAACCCACATATAATAGCTTTTGGAGCTCTTCTTTGACCAAGATGGAAATGGTAGGATGCATTCTTCTAAGTTTTTGTTTGACCAAATTAGCATTAGGATGTAAGGTGATATTATGGACAACCAAATTAGGATCAAGACCAAGCATGTCTTTGTAGGACCATGCAAAAATTCCCTTCTTTCTCTTGAGGAGAGCAATTAATTACACTTATTCATCGTTGGATAATATTTTACCAAGCTTGACAATTTGAGGATTGTATTTATCTGAACTAACATTCACATCGATGGTATCTTCAATGGACATATGGAAACCTTCCTCAAGTTTATGGGGCATAGGGATCATATGAATATTGTCTATGATGTCATCAAAATCTTCTGACTTATCCTCATCTATGTCTCCTTAGAAAACCTTGGGGTTCAAAGGTGAAGGTGAATTTGAAGGTGGAGGGGATGGAGGAATGTAGTTGGCAGAAGCCCTTAAAAATTCCTTGGACAAGATAAACTAATAGAAGAATGGATGTGAAGAGATCTGGTGCATATCAATAAGACTCATGTTAATTTTAATTGGCTTTGCCAAATCATATGGATTACGGAGTGGGGTGAATAAGTCAACAAGATTCATGTTGACTTACGAGAAAATGGATGAGGTAAAATGGATGGGATGGATAGAGGATAATAACTAATGCTAGGAGCTTGGTAAACCTGGACAGTAGCAAGCAACACAAATAAATATCTTTAACTAAATGATATATACATGCAATGTAGAAAAGAATTTTTTTTTTTTTCTATTTGTGTTATGTACATATATTACAAGTTTTGCTAATGATATGGATTAACGAGATGGAGATGGTGGTTCATCGGTAGGGGAGGCTCCTCTTGTAGATAAAGCAAGTGAAATATGGGCTCACGTATAGGGAAAATTTTGAGATAAAACTCATATTGTTTGATATGGGGAATGATGGATTTCGATTCCTCTTTAGATTCATCAGAAATTATCGACATAAGTTCGAATTCTTAATATATCTCATCATTAGAGTCATAGGGGTGGAGGGCTTCTTATCCTGAATTTAGATTAAGCCTTTGGAAGTCTTTTTCAATAGAAGATATGGTGGAAATTAGAGTGTAACCTAAGCTTGAATGGTCATGCATTTCTCAATATGGAACATCAATAATGTCATGCATTCCCTGTTCATGAAATCCTAAACCATGACCCTACCAATTAACTATGTGAAAATAATGGGATGGAAATGCCAACATGTTTTGTATGTTGGTAGGTTTTGGTTCTTTAGGCTCTTCTAGGGAAGCTATATTTGATGAAGAATCAATCCCCCCATATACAAAAATTTATGTTGTTGGAAGTTGAACCCATGTCATATACCACTCCTATGGATAAAGGTGGATCATATGGGAAACTAAAATCCTTAGTAGTTAGAACGGTGATGTCTTGGACCACATACTCACTAATATCCAAATTAGTGAGGTGGACCTTGACTTGGGATGATGTGTAAGGACCATGATTGGATAATGGCTTGGGGAATGGTGGAGATGAAGATGTCTCACAATCCATCAACTTGACTTGTGAAATGTTGGCTAATGGATATGGATTGGATTGGGAAGGTTTTTGAATGGAAGATGATGATATGGAATGTAAAGTTATGGAATGGGATGATGTTGATGATGTGGATTGAATTTGACCACATGTGCATGTTGATGATGAAGATGATGAGGGAATCAAATCTTGTTGGGGATTGGTGATAAGGGACTCCTCAAGAATGGGATATTTTGATGAAGAAATGGGTGGTATGGTAGATGGATTTGTTGATGGTGATAGCAAAATATGGGTGGAAGGAAGCATGGGTTCATAAGGATTTGAGATAAAATTACAATACTTAAATGGCTCAACATCCACTGGTATGCAATTTAGTTATCCCTCAAAAATGTATTTTAGACATTGATGTAGAATGGAATGGACACATCTCATTTCCCTCATCTAAGGTCTTACAAGGAGTACATTGTATGCCATGGATCCTTCCAAGATGTGGAACATAGTGTGTAATATTTTGACTCCCACTTCGATGGGCAAAATGATAGTGCCAATTGTGGAACATAAAGTATTTTTGAATGCTTTTAGGGTGAAATATGACTTGGTGATATGAAATAGAGGAATGTTAATATGATGAAGGGCATATGTGGTGATGATATTAATAGAGGATTTGGTGTCAATTAGAACTCTTTTGAAAGGCTTCTTGTCAATTAGATCCATGATGTGCAATGGAGGGTCTACTGATTCCAATGAGATTGGCTTAATCTCAAAGTTATAAAATGTAATGGAAGACTCCATGCATGTTTGAATGCTCCCTACAAAGTATTTTAAGGCATTAGCATCTTGAGATTGTACTTCAATATATTTCAAAATTTCTATGAATGCCTCACGATGTGGGGGATATTATTGAATTAGCTCATATATTGAAAATTTGGTAGAAGACATCTTTAGGCTTGTGGTTAACCAGCTACTCAATGAGATGATTGGTCATGGAGAATGATTGATAGGGTAAATTGGGTAATTTGGTTATCTAGGAATATGAATTGGTGGGTAAGGATTAGGAGAAACTTTAATGGGAGGTGATGTGGTAGGTTGCGAAACACTTGCCTAAGGTTGTTGCCTTACATTTTGTTGGATAGCTAGATGATTATGGGATTGATGATTATGATTAGGTGATTTTGATGGGAATTTTTGAAGAGGATATTGATTATGAAGAGATTTATAATGTTGTAATGGGGACAATGCAGGGAGACTATGGTTGGGTTGGCCTATGGAAATGGAATTGGTAAGGTTTATGCGAATGGAATGGGTATTGGCATAGTTTGGTGGAGGAGTATGGATGCAAATCACAAAATATTGTGATGTCCATGATGGACCTTCGTTAATGAGGATGGTCTGAGTAGAGTTTGGTAGAGGCTTAGGATTCACTTGCACTTGTTGTTGAGCATATTGATGTTGCTTGAGAAATTTGTTCAAATGTTCCCATGCTTCATGAATTTCTCTATAAAAAATGGAAGGTGTGGATGTATATGGCATGGAATATGTGGCCAAGGTGTAAGTTACACTTGGCATGGTGACTTGGGAGGTTAAAACTTGTGAAGCAACATTTACATGTGCTTCATACAAGGGATTAGTGTATGTGGATGTGTATGAAGATGGGATAGAAGTGCTAGGAGAACTTGAGTATTTTTGAATGGATACATGAGAGGAAGGTGCAACTAATGCCTCAAAAAGAGGGTTAGTGTACACCTAGGTAAATTTGGGTGGCTAGGAATGAGCAAGTTCCTACTATAAAGTAGGATTTTGAATAAGAGAATCATGAATGGACTCTAAGACATAGTTAGCTAATTTTCAAAGAGTCTCTACTTTGGCCATGTCTATGTGGGTGATATTATGGTCAATGTATGGTGAATATGATTTGGTTTGAGGAAGGGAAGTGTTGGTATACCTGTATGAAATATCAATAGTCTATATAGTGAATGATGGGCCTACAGACAAATCTATCTATGTCACACTTGGGAAATCTACCATAAATGGTGGGAAAGGTGGATGAATGTTTCATGGAATTGTTTTGATTTAATGATTTCTATTGATTTATTGTTAAGACCATAAGCAACTATACCAAATACAAGTTATGTGATAAAATAAAATGTAGAATTGAAACTTCACAAAAATCAAACTAAGACAAATCAATGCTAAGTTTTTTCAACATATGTGTCTTACCTCGTTCATTTATTATCTCATTTAGTGTGAATGCATTTTTAGATTTTGATTTTGTGTGTTTTAATGTGCTAATATGAATTAGAAATGGGTGAATACTATGGCTTGGACAGGGCAACAAGATTCTTGTTAGTGATGAAATCCAAAAAGTTTTCTCAGGGGTAATCTAAGGTGTCTAGGGGTAGAGATTGGTGGATGGAGATGAAAGCCACCGTCACCAAATCTCAAGCAATGGATGGTGATGAAATCCAACCACTACTATTTAACATGAAACGTGAAGTGTGTGTGAGATTCCTTTTAAGGTTATGTTTTCTATGGTGCACATACAATATTAGAAACAACTGATTTCACTAGTCTAAATCAAAATCCAACATTAAGAGTATCAATATCGCCAAAGGATGTGAAGTACACTGCTTAAATCCCTCTATGAAAAATGATGGTTCATCCACTCCTCCACCTGGAATCATCCAATGTAGGGATAGTTTTGACACACTAATAATATTCCTACTTAGACCAGAAAAAAGGAAGAGCTTCTAACCCTATAATGTAGTCTAATTTATGCAATTTAATAATTCACATGCAACCAAAATGCAATATATTTCAATTGCCATACACTAGAAAACCAAAAAATTTAAGTGGAAAATGGAAATGTGTGAATGAAATGCAATGGCTAATATAATTTCTAGAATGCAAACCAAAATTATTGCTTTTACTAGATTTATTAGTGATGTTCTTTTTTATCTAGAAATCTCAAAAAGGGTAAAACACCAGAATATGTAAAAATAGTAAGTTAGGGTTTGATAGTAAACTTACAAATAATCCTATGCTTTTTATTTAATTCTCTATAAAATACATTTGCAAAGTTTTGAAATGCCCTTGGGTATTTTTGGATGACCCTCGAGCACCGCAGGGCATTCACGCACCCTCTACAACCTTTTGCAAACCTTTAGAAACTCTAATCCACTGAAAATTGTGTGACCCGTGATTCTAAAAAGCTTGTAAGATAAGACGTAATACAACAAGTTAGTCAAAAAAGTAAATAAAAATGAAAAATACTTAGGGGGTCCCACCGTGATCCCCAATGGTAGATTCAAAAAACAAAACACCAAAATATGACAACATAAATTGAAATCAAGAGACAATATTCCATAAAAAGAGATGATTTTATTGATATGGGGAGAGCCTCAAATATCCAATGTTACAATAAAGAATTGATTTCTTCTTTGATACAAAGTATTATAATACTAGGGTTCTCAAAAACCCTAGTGAACAGTGTTGGTGGTATCTTCAATCTCACTTCTAATCCCAATAGAGGTGAGTGGGCTTCGTGTTATCCAATATTGGGCCACTCCAACTTAAGCAATTGCACAATTCAGGTATAGTACTTCTAGATCTGCACATAAAAGATAAAAAATAGGTTAGTAGCAACTGTGAGGCATCCAAAGTGTGAGACCCTCAAAAATCAATACAAACCCTAGCTATGCAATATAAATAAAATGAACAGAATCTGAAAATACATGAAATGAAATAATCAATGTTAGATTTACCTTGTTCACTTGTTATTCTCTAATATGTTGTAACTATTGTAGGAAAGTGATATGACGATACCCTAGTGACACCTGAGGGTTTTTCTAGTCTTCAGTAGTAGGTTCTAAAACAGCCACGGGCACTCAACGATAGTAAAAAACACCCATGAAAACTCAAGGATGGTAGATGGTGCCCAAATGTGCTTGGAGGTGGAAGGAAGTTCTCGAATGTGCTTAGCGATGATAGGGAATGCTCAAAGGTGTTTAGGAGCTAAGGTGAAGATCTCTAGAAGCAGATCTAGCTGAGCGAAATGGGTGGCGATGGATGTAGAGGCTAGGTCAAGTGAGGACAAATAGCAAGAATGCTTGGATACTCTAGGGTAAGCACTTAGGAAATTCTCATATTGCTTAGGTTTTGAGCCATAAAAATGGCCTCTATTAATAATCCACACTAGGGTATGTTAGGGTTTTAGTGACACAAATTGTGTGGCTTAGAATAAAACATATTTGAGGGTGAATATTTAATTTTGGGTGTATGGCATGGATTGATGTGGATGGATGGCTAGTATTAATTCAAATTATATGGATGGGATTTATTTACATATATAATATTTATATTTATTAAATATATAAAAAATATAATATTAAAATATTAATATGAAACATATATTTAACAAGTATGCGTAAATATATATATATATATATAGGTATATATACTGGGAAGACCTGGATAGATGATAAGTGGCTAGATTTTTGTGTCTCCAACTTCAAAAAATCACTTCAAATACCATTAACTCCTTATATATCTTACTCTTTCAATTTTCAACTTTTTAAATTTTTGAAAAAACGCAAATAATCAAAAAAACTTAAATTAACCCTTATTCCTCCTTATCTTATAACCTTAGCACTAAATATTATTTGAAACTTATTTATTCCCTCCAAAATATTTTAACACTCAATATAATGTAATGGCAGTTACCTAAGGATACTCGATGATATTATAGCTTAAGTTGATTCAATAATCAATGTTGGGATAATATCTAATGCTTGTCTACCTTATTGTTATCTGCTATCATTTGCATGGAATGTAACATTGCTCTTCCTTCTTTTGCTTGCTCGTCTAGCTATTGGTTTCATAGGTGATTCACAGACCAATTAGCCTCACCTTGTATCTTTATCTTGGCTTCTCCTTTCTTATTCATTTGTTGAATTCATAGGTGGTTTGTTGTTGGACATTTTGAGTGATAAGTTGTCATTGATGTCAAGAGTGAGTGGTCATTGATGTCAAGCTTTCAACACCAGTCAGTGGCAGTTTCAGTCGACAACATCAGTTTTCGGTTCTCCAATAAATGCAAAAGGATAATTCGGTTTCAGTTTCAAGACCCGGTTCTAGGAAGTCAGATTTGGTCCAAAGTGCAAAAAGAAGCCCAAGTGAATAATATTATAATATTATTTTATAATATTATACAAAGGAAGTTTAAAATTAATTATAAATTAATTTATTAGTTAATTTACTTAACTTATAAAGTTATTTAAATTAATTATTAATTAATTTAATTATTAATTATAAATTAATTTAAGCTAAGGTTAAATAACCCTAAGGTGGGTTATTAAAATTAAAATTCAAAATTCAATTTCGAATGACAAAGCACCGACATGAGGAGAAGTTTAAAAATGTGTATATAAGGGGGAACTCCCACTTTACCAAACCTTACCATGCCTTCGAAATAAATTGTGAGCCTTATAATTTGCACTGCATCCAAGGAAGAAAGAACGTGTGAAATTTGTGGAAAGTCAAACGACGATAGAGGCATAAGAGGAAGGGACTCTTCCTTCCTTCACGTGGGCATTAGTAGCCCATGCGGTGGGCTCCCAAGCGCTAAGGCACTTAGGCTAGAGGAGACGGCGGATCGAATCTCGTCGAATCCCCTTTTTGGGGAAGAAAGAGGTATGCTTTAATATTGGTCGCCAAAAATTTTGGGAATATAGTTTGGGCATTTAAAAATTAATTTTTGCATATTTTTATTGGTTCTAAGGTTGCAAAGGGAGTTATAAGGGTTTTGCAAAATTAAATTTTTAATGTTATTTGCTCAAATGTTTTGAAAGGATTGTAAGGTGTTTGGTTGATATTTTATGGTGTTGGATATTATTTTAAGTTGGAGTTTATAAGGTGTATCAAAGAAATTATCTTTATGTATGTTATGATGAGTGTTATTTTTAAAAGGGAGCAATAAGGCATAAATTGAGTTGTGATTATTTTGTGTCTAAGGGAATATTTTTGAGAAAGTATTGAAGTGATATTGTTGTGTTTAACCATTGGAATTGGAAAGAAGGAAATTGTGATTAAGACAGGTTTTTCCAAAGGCACTTTTACATCCAACAAAAGGTATGGGCATATTCTTCCTAGTGAGTGATTGTTGAAAGTTGTGTATGAAAAGTTGGAGTGAAAATGATTGTTTGGTTAGCATTGTTGAGAGTGTTTTGATTTAATGCTTCAAGGTTTTCTGGAATAAAAAGAGTTGTTGATAAAACCTTGTTTTATAAGCATTGTTGTTGAAGTGATTAAGTTGAGTGAAGAACTTGAACTAGGGTTTGGAAAGAACATGAGTATCATTGTTATGTGAGAATTGATTGATAAGCATTGTTGGGAACATTGAGTGATTGTTCATGTGATTGGACTAGGGTTTGTGAGCAAGGGTTATTTCATTGAGTGATTGGTTGAGTAGAGTTGTTTGAGCCTAGTCAAGTGAATGTGTTGAAGTGATTGTTCAAGTTCTATGAAACAAATTATTCTATATTCTGAATTGAGTTGAGAAAGTGATTGAGATTCTTGTGAGTGTGAAGCATATTGAGTCTCTAACAATTCTCTATATGTTTCTAAGAGAGTGATTGAAAGTGATTGAGTATTGAGGTGAATGTGAAGCATATTGAGTCTCTAACAATTCTCTATATGTTTCTAAGAGAGTGATTGAAAGTGATTGAGTATTGAGGTGAATGTGAAGCATATTGAGTCTCTAAAAATTCTTTGTATGTTTCTAAGAGAGTGATTGAAAGTGATTGAGCATTGTGATGAATGTAGAGCATATTGAGTCTCTAAAAATTCTCTTTATGTTTCTATGAGATTGGACAAGTTCTAGTGAGGACTTGTTGAGTAGATTTGAGGTAAGTCTTTGAGAAGACTTGTGGATAGATTTGTGTGAGCTTTTGTGAAAGCTTACAATATAGATTGAGAGTATATTTGGATAAGTTCTAGTGAGGACTTATTGAGCAGATTGGACAAGTTCTAGAGAGGACTTGTGGATAGATTAGTGTGAGCTTTTGTGGAAGCTTACAAGGTAGATTTGAGACAAGTCTTTGAGAAGACTTGAGTGCAGAGTTGATTGATTGATTTGTTCAAACCTTGAGTTAAGGTTTGGGGTAGATCCAACAGAGTTGATTTGAGATTGAGTCAAGCTTTGTGTTAAGGCTTGAGGATAGATATTGAGGATAGATTTGTGCTAGATCGAAGGACTATGTTTAGTGCAGATCAGAGGATAGATATTGAGGATAGATTTGTGCTAGACCAAAGGACTGTGTTTAGTGTAGATCAGAGGATAGATATTGAGGATATATTTGTGCTAGATCGAAGGATTATGTTTAGTGTAGATTTGAGATAGAGCTTTGAAGGTGATAGAGTATAGAGGATGATAGTCTCTAGTGGATAGAGATCCATTAGCTAGGGTAGTGAGGATAGGAGTCTTTAGTGGATAGAGATCCATTAGCTAGAGCAGTGGGGGTAACAGTTCTTCTAGAAGATCACTAGTCAGAGCTAAGGAGAAAGGAGTTCTCCTATGGATAGAGATCCATGAACTTGATTAGGGGATTGGTGTCTCCTTTGGATAGAGATCCATAAACATTGTAATAGGGAAAGGATTCCCAAGAGATTGATTGAGAAAATTTTAGTGAAATATTTTCTTCGTGGAGTAGCCCACATTGGGTGAACCATGTAAATTTGGTGTCTCTATTGTGTGTGGTGATTTATGCATTGCTTTGATTACTTCTATTGATATTGCTATCTATACATTGCATAATATTGATTGGGAAAGAAAAGTAAAATGTGGTCTTATACTGTTCACCCCCCTCTCAGTATAAGCTTGTGTTCTTCAATTGGTATCAGAGTGGGTTCCTTCGAAAGAGTTTAACAACTTGAAGGAAAATATTTCAAGAACACAATGGATTCTAAGAATGTGTCCTCAGATAATTCAACACCAATATTTGATGGAAGTGATTATATATATTGGAGTATGAGAATGAAGGTTCACTTGATGGCACTTGGCAATGAAATTTGGGAAGTAGTTGAAAATGGATACATACCACCAGTTGATCCACCTACAGATAAGGAAGGTAAGCTTCTACAACATTACAATTAAAAATAAATGAATGCACTTTTGAGAGGTTTGCATAGAACATAATCAATAAAAGTTATGCATTGTAAATATGCAAAAGGAATTTGGGATAAGTTGCAAAGCATATATGAAGGAGATAAAAGTGTCAAAAAGGCAAAGATATGAAATATCAAAGGACAATTTGAAGAATTAAGAATGAAGAATGAGGAAGACATTAGTTCTTATCTACTTTGGGTAGATGAGGTTGTTAATGCTATGCAAGGACTTGGACTTAATGTGGATGAATCAGATGTTTGTGATAAGATCTTAAGGTCTCTTCCAACAAGGTTTAGTGAAAATATTTTAGCTATAGAAGAAGCAAAGGATGGTGATTCTTTGACAAGAGATATGTTGCTTGGTATTCTTATAGCTTTTGAGTTAAGAACAAAATAACCTAATCCCTAGAAGGAAGCAACCTTCAAAGCAATTAAGAAGACAAAGGGTAAGAAGTCAAAATCGAGCAATGAGTCATCCAGTGATGAAGAAGCAAATTATGGCAGAAGGAACAAGGATTCAAGAAGATTCAAAGATGCAAAATCTGTTAGATGTTTCAATTATGGAAAGTATGGTCACTATGCAACTGATTTTCAAGAAGCTAAAAATAACAATGATGAAGAAAAATAGGATCACAGGAATAGGGAATCAAAAAATACAGGTACCAAAAGAAAGGTAAGGATGGACAAAGCAGACAAGGGAAGAAGTTCTTTCAAAGACAAAAGAGGAGCTACTATGCAGACAAGGCAAGTAAGTACTCAAGTGATAGTGATGCTAGTTTTTTAGATAATGATAAAGATGAAGTCCTATTTATGATTGAAGAAAAAGAAGAAGTCAAGAAAAGGTCACCAATAATTCTCAAGTGTTTTAGATGTGGTAACTTTGGACATCTTGAAGATAGTTGTACAAGGAATGGTTATAGTTTCAGTGATGATGAATATGAGGATGCACTTGAAGGACTAGAAGAAAATATTCTAATGGCACTAGAAGAAGAAGAAGGTGATCCTATAGAAGACAAGTCAAAAGAAAATGAAGATGTAGACAAAGGCAAACAAATAGAGGAAGAATCAGAAAGAGAAGGATTTGATCTTAAGGCAGAACTTATTTATGCTCTTGACATAGTAAAGAAGGTAAGAAAGCAAAACTCTAAACTTGAGTTTCAGTTTCAAGAATGTGATGAAGAAAGAGAAAATCTTATAGAGGATCTAAACAAGTCAAGGGCTAAGACAAAGAAGTTCAAGGATAAGTTAGAAGCAAAGGTCTTAGAATGTGAAAGGTTAGAACAAGAAGTAGCTCTACTAAGGGAATATTTAGAAAAATCCAAGGATAAGCTACACAAGTTTGGAAAGAGCTCAAAAATTGTGGATAAGATGATCAAGGTACAAAGAAGGTCAACAAATAAAATAAGTCTTGGTTTTGAATAGGCTCAAAAGAAACAAGAAGAAGAGTCAACCTCAAGTTCTGAAGAAGAAGAAACTTTAGAAGAAGACAATGTAAGAGAAAGTGAGACATCTGAGGATGAGTTGGACAATAGAAAGTTCAACAAGGAAAGGAACAATGCACAAAGAAGAAACATATGGAACAACAATCAGAATAGGTTAAGAGAGACTAAGAGACCAATGAGGTCAAGACAAGGAAATTTCAATGGAAGGTGTTTCTCATGTCACAGGTTTGGACACATGGCTTCACAGTGCAGGACACATGAAAGACAAGAAAATGGGAATTTCAGAAATAGGTAGCTTTTCCATGGGTATTGCTACTCATGTAATCAATTTGGTCACAAGGCAATGGATTGCAGGGTTCATGATAGAAAAGGATATGGCTTCACTAGGAGAAATCTTAAGATATTTGCACCTCCAAGGAATAATAACATTAAGTGTTATAAGTGCAATAATGATGGACATACAACAAAATGGTGTAGAGCAGACATTCCAAAATCAAGCATGAACAGGAATAGGAATAGGAATATGGGTATGAACAAGAACATGAATAGGAATATGGATATGGATATAAATAGGAATAGGAATGTGGACATGGATAGGAATAGGAATAGAAATCAAAAGGATCAGATGAGAAGAAAAGAGGATAAAGGTAAAGACCAGTGCTTGCTGGGAGTAGAAATACTCCCACCCCAGAATTAACCACCTCAAGAGGAGGTGGGGGAGGGGCTAAGCTAAGAGATTCATTCTTAGCCCCGAGCCCCAAAGGTGACCCTTTGCCATTGATGTCAAAGGGGGAGAGATTTGAGTAAGGGGGAGAGATTTGGTTTAAGGAGAGAGCATTGAGTCAAGGGGAGCAATTTCCCAAGGGGAGCAAAATAGGAAAAAGGTCAAGTTTTGGTAAAAATAATTTGGATTGCCATCAATGAAAAAGGGGGAGATTGTTGGACATTTTGAGTGATAAGTTGTCATTGATGTCAAGAGTGAGTGGTCATTGATGTCAAGCTTTCAGCACCAATCAGTGGTAGTTTCAGTCGGCAGCATCAGTTTTCGATTCTCCAATAAATGCAAAAGGATAATTCGGTTTCAGTTTCAAGACCCGGTTCCAGGAAGTCAGATTTGGTCCAAAGTGCAAAAAGAAGCCCAAGTGAATAATATTATAATATTCTTTTATAATATTATACAAAGGAAGTTTAAAATTAATTATAAATTAATTTATTAGTTAATTTACTTAACTTATAAAGTTATTTAAATTAATTATTAATTAATTTAATTATTAATTATAAATTAATTTAAGCTAAGGTTAAATAACCCTAAGGTGGGTTATTAAAATTAAAATTCGAAATTCGATTTTGAATGACAAAGCGCCGACATGAGGAGAAGTTTAAAAATGTGTATATAAGGGGGAACTCCCACTTTACCAAACCTTACCATGCCTTCGAAATAAATTGTGAGCCTTATAATTTGCGTTGCGTCCAAGGAAGAAAAAGCATGCGAAATTTGTGGAAAGTCAAACGATGGTGGAGGCATAAGAGGAAGGGACTCTTCCTTCCTTCACGTGGGCATTAGTAGCCCACACGGTGGGCTCCCAAGCACTAAGGCACTTAGGCTAGAGGAGATGGCGGATCGAATCTCGTCGAATCCCCTTTTTGGGGAAGAAAGAGGTATGCTTTAATATTGGTCGCCAAAAATTTTGGGAATATAGTTTGGGCATTTAAAAATTAATTTTTGCATATTTTTTATTGGTTCTAAGGTTGCAAAGGGAGTTATAAGGGTTTTGCAAAATTGAATTTTGATGTTATTTGCTCAAATGTTTTGAAAGGATTGTAAGGTGTTTGGTTGATATTTTATGGTGTTGGATATTATTTTAAGTTGGAGTTTATAAGGTGTATCAAAGAAATTATCTTTTTTTTTTTTTGGTAAATAAGATACTTTATATTGTTGGTAGGGTTTTTAAGGATCCCTTAACCTAATTACAAAAACAACCATTATGGCAATGTCATAATAAAAGATAAGCTGAAAGACTTTAGCAGGGCATATACTGACATAAGCAAAATACGAGGACGCAACCTCAGACTTGAGAATCCAAAAATTATAACAGTAACTAGAAAATGAGGACGCTGCCTCAAACTTGAGGATTCTACCAGAATAGATACAATATTTAAACAAAAATCTATGACTAATGATGTGCATGCTTCCATGCAGGGAAGACAAGAAACCAAAAAGACTTATATTAGCCGAACCAAACCAGGTAGTCGTAGGAACAACAAAATAAGGAATGAGGAAATTAGTCCTCAGTCGAGGTTTTCTCCTCTTCCTTAGTATCATTCTTCTCGGTGTCCTCAGGCTCATCTTCCTTGGGTTCGATCTTCACCGTGACCTTATCCGCTTCAGAGCCTCCATCCACTTCCTGACTAGGTTGGCCACTGTAGAAGAGTTTTTGTAGTCCTTCTCTGATGTCCATCATGTAATTGACCATCGAATTCATCATTGTCATGGTGGAGGAAATGATGAAGTCCTTGAGTTGTTTGTTTTCATCCTGCATTTCTTCTTCATCATTCAAAATATCTATGATGTTGCACCTAGTGGCCAGGTTTTGAAGCCTAGCTGACTTCCTCACCGGTTCTTCTGCACTGTCAAAGTTGATGCTTTTCCTTGCCCTCAATTTGGCAACATCTTGCATAGCCTTTTTCTTCCTCTCAGCAAGAGGTGGTTTGACCATGGGGGATTTAGCAGAGCTGGCCATGACAGGGTTAGGCTTAGGGTTGTTGGCCAAAACATAAGTATAGATAACTTTGTACATACCCTGATTTTGAGGGAGGTCATGACTTTTCTTGTCTCTACAGGACGTAATGGCATGATTCATGGAATTGAGGAAGAACAGGGGAATGTTGAGGGGGTTAATATCTCTAAAATGATTTACGAAGGCCAAGTGATAGGTTTTGAAGGCTTTGTCAGGGTTGTCAACTGTAATGAACTCCATGATAGGTTTCATCACAGAGTCCCAAGGAGAATTGAAGTCACTCCTGAAGATGCTGGGGCTCTTGGATTTTTTTAGGATTTTTTCATTCCCTTGAAACTCGACTAATTCAACCTCCCAATTATGTTTGTGACGGTGGATGGAATGACCCTCAGGGTTTTGGCCAGTGATGGATGCTAAAATATGGACATCAACAATGAAGTTTCTACCATGCACAAAGACAACCCCATTGTCCCAAGTCTCAAGGAAGGCAATGGTGATGTCAAGGTCATTTCCAGAAAACATATGGAGGAAAGGGAAAAAGTTTCTATCCTGGAGGACCTTCTCTACCATGGCATCACAGACAAGGGAGTTGGGCTCGAGGAAATCGCTCGACATGGTGGGGGGGGGAGGGTGACTAGTGAAATAGATAGGGATTGGAGGAAAGAACAGATATGGGGGGACATGAGCGGGTGAAGGGTGAAGTGACAGGTATTAAAAGGATAGGGAGATGGGGAGGGAGCCCAGCGAGGTGGTGGGTGGTGAAAAACCTAGCCAAACAAAGCAGGGAAGGGGAAGACCAGGCATGGAGGCAGAAGTGAAGCGGCTCATGGGAAGGGGGGCTTACACGCATGACAAGGCAACCACCTCATGCAAGGACTCACATCAAGGCAAAATGTGGGCTTAGGAAACCTGCCACTATCAGGAGAAACCATCGGGAAAGGTCTAGGGAGACTAGTAGGGAATGGCGCACATCCCAAGATACTAGGGGTTATAAACATTAAGGATTGTGAATCCAGCCTATCATGACCATTGGCCAAGGTGGAGTTCTTTATGTTCTGCCACGTCATGCCACTGTGAGTGTGGGAAATGACCTCATCATGGATATCTATGGTGAATTGGTAATTGGAGATGTTCATTCCATAGGAGGTGTGGTTCTGGCTCCGAATCTTGTGTGAAGTATTGAAAAAAAGTGCATATTTGGACATCTTCATGCTATCTGCATTGGAAACCACAAATAGGGACCTACAAAGGTTGAAAATATAGTGCCAATAATTGACAAAAATGTTAGCATGCATTCCAAATAAAGAGGCCCAATGGGGGATGGCTAAGTGGCAGCAGGTGATGAAGTGGTGGAAGTGGTGGGGGTAGTGGAAGATGACATGGACTTGCCAGTGGGAGATTAAATGGTGGTGAATGGGGGTGGAGGGGATAGGCAGGTGGATACATAGAAAGTGGTAGGGCATGTGGATGCTGAGGTGGTGGTCAACATTACGAATGATAGGGGCAATTTTCCAAAAACCATGATGAATAGGAATAATCACGTGGAGCGTGACACTTCCTACAAACCTGTTAATCTTAAGCATGAGGATAAGGTTGGCCATCCTGAGGAAGGACCTCCTACTGAGGAAGGTTGATTTGTTGTCTCTCTTGATCTGCAATGGCTTGAACTTCCTCTGGGATGTTATCATACCAGATCTAGGAATTGGCCATGTTGACCCCAATGTTAGCTAACTTATCAGTGACCCTATTAGATTCTCTGAAAGTATGCTGAAAGATAACTTCTTGCAATTCGAGGACTAAGGTCCTAGCTTCCTCAATATAATATTTGAATCTCTAGGAAGGTCTATAATTTCTATTCTTGAGGTAAATAATAATGTTAAGGGAATCACCTTCAACTATTAGTTTGGTGCAATGGTTCTTGGAGAGGCATAAACCTCTCCACATGCTTTTGGCTTTAGCACCATGGTTAGTCTGATCACCTAGCCCCTCTACAAAATCAAGGATGATTTCTCATTTGTGGTTTCTCAGGACACCTCCAGCCCCAACCTTTCCTGGATTACCCTTTGTAGCTCCATCAAAATTGAGTTTGTGCCATCCTATCGGAGGAGGTTTCCAGATAGACTCAAGACGAATGTTGGTAGGAAGGCAAAAATATTCTAAGGACAAACCCAGCTCTATGCCAAGGTCGGACTCAGCCTTGGAGGGAGGCTTGGAATATGGGGGAATAAGAGAGGCATTTTCCAATGCAAAGGCCAATATTTTAGAGGAAATGAGCTTAGGGACCTTGGGCTTAAGGGAGAAAACTCTACTGTTTCTTTCGAGCCAAATTTTCCATAGGAAATGGTGAAGGGAAATATTCCAGAAGAACTTGAGGTGGGGGTCATGGAAGGGGGAAGGCCAATGGATGAAAAGGTCTCTTATGGAGTAGGGTCTAACCCACTGAATGTGGAAGGAATGGAAAATGGAATCAAGGATGGAGGAGGAAATAGGGCAATGGAGGAAGAGGTGGGAAGTGGATTCCAAAGCATTGTGGTAGAGGTAGCATCTATTGGGGATGGGTAAGCATTTTTTCATGAGATGGTCGATGGTAAGGATTTTATCTTGGATGGAAAGCCACGAAAAAAAGGAAATCTTAGGAATGAGATGCTTGATCCAAACATGGTCAAAAGGAAGCAACAAATCCTCATTGTCAAGGAGGAGAAGATAGGCTGATTTAACAGAGAATTCTCCACTCTCAGTAAGTTCCCAAATGAGTTGGTCCACAAATTTAGATGAGGGAATGATAGTGGAAGAGAGGAGGGAGTTCAATAGATTAGACTCAATGGGAAAGGTTGGACTGGAAATGGAGATCCACCTTGGGCTCCTACTCTGAGCATTAAGGAAATCAGAAACCTTGTGTCCTACCCTGTCATCAGTAAAGGGTTTGAGTTTGGATAGGATCAGATCATTTAGGAGGGGTTCTTGGGTGATCCATTTGTCATTCTAGAAATCAATGTTTCTCCCATATCCCATTTTCCACCTTATTCCTTTCTTAATGAGGTGCTTAGTACCAATTATGGAGTTCCAAAAAGTTGACCCCCTATTAGGAATGTTCTCACTGAGGAAATCACCATGTTGGAGGTACTTCCTTTTGGCGATGGAAATCCACTCATTGTTGTCTCCTGAAACCAATATCCAAGCTTTCTTGGCAATCAAAGCGGTGTTGAGGGAATGAATTCTTCTTAGCCCTATTCCTCCTTTGTTTTTGGGTCTGCAAACCTTGTCCCAGGCTACAAGATGGATTCTTTGTTTATTTTCAGCTCCAGTCCATAAAAAGTTTTTTTGAATTTGCTCTATCTTTAAAGCAACTGTCGTTGGAGCTTTGAAGATGGATAGGAAGTAGACAGGGATGCTTTGCAGAACAATAGTGGTCAGAGTACTTTTAGATGCTTGGGACAAAAGGTTTCCTTTCCATCCTGCAAGTCTTTTTTGGATGCGCTCTATAACATTGTTCCACATAGAGGTTGCAGGTTGCCCACAAAAGAGAGGCAGGCCCAGATAAGTGGTTGGGAGGTTAGCTATAGAGCAATCTAGAATCCTTGCAATCTTGATCTGTCTCTACATGGGAGTATTGAGGAAGTACAATTTTCTCTTGTTGAAGTTGACTTTCTGACCAGCAACTACTTCATAGACTTGAAGGATGTATTTGATAACTTTAGCTTCAAAAATAGATGCACTTGTCGATAGAATGGTGTCATCCACAAATTGTTGGTGGGAAACTGGATTGGTCTGGGAGGAGGCCTTGATCCCTGAAAGCAAACCAGTTCTACACGCAGCTTGAATAGTTCTACCTAGGGCTTCAACTATGATAATGAATAAGAAAGGAGATATTGGATCTCCCTGCCTGAGACCTCTACTACTTTTGAAGTAACCTACTGGAGAACCATTGATGAGGACAGAGAACCAAGGGGAAGATATGCAACTTCTGATGAGGTCGACCCATTCGGGATGGAAACCAAACTTATGCAGAATAGCTAAAAGGAAGTTCCAGTTGACTCTATCATAGGCTTTATTCATGTCAAGCTTGAGGATGCAAGTGGGCTTTTTGGTCTTGGAAGCAGAATGGAGGGCTTCATGGATGGAGATGACTCCATCGAGGATGGATCTACCTTGAATAGAGCTTCCCTGGCAAGGGTCAATAATGGTGGGTAGGATGGTTTTCATTCTAGTGGCCAAGATTTTGGTGAGGATTTTGTATGTGACATTGCAAAGGCTAATGGGTCTGTAGTCAGGAAGGGACTTGGCGGTTGGATTTTTAGGAATGAGGGCAATGAATGTGGAGTTGAAACCTCGAGGAATTCTTTTGGAGGACTGAAACTCTTTGATGGCCTTGCAAACATCAGGACCAACAATATCCCAAAAGGTTTGAAAAAATCAAGGGGGAAAACCATCTAGTCCCGGGGCTTTGTCAGGATTCATGGAGAAAAGGATAGACTTAATTTCATCATCCTAAAAAGGAGCAATAAGAGAGGAGTTGACCATTTTAGGAATTGAGTTAGAAGGAATGTGGTGAAGTAAAGCTTCTTGGGCTACAGATGAGCAAAGGTTATCATCCTCAAGCATGTTTTTGAAATAAGTGCTAGCTTCATTCCTGATTTCATCTATGTCAGTCGTGAGGTTGCCATCACTTTTAGTCAGTTCCTTGATGCGATTGTTGCTTCTATTTCTAAGGGTGGACACGTGAAAGAATTTAGTATTTGAGTCTCCTTATTTGAGCTAGAGAGCTCTGGATTTTTGATGCCAATAGGTCTCTTCGCAGGCAAGAACATTGTGATACTCAGCTAGGATCTATTTTTCCTCATTCCTAATGTGGACATCTGCTTCCCCATTTTGAATTTTGGTCTCGATGTGATCTAATATTTCTTTGAGAGATTGTTTGTTGGCAAATAGATTGCCAAAAACTTCCTTATTCCAGATTTTTAGATCTTCTTTGAGGCTTTTGAGTTTCTGGGCTAGTTTGAAGGAAGGAAGTCCTTGGATGTCTTGTTTCCAACTATGAGATAATATCTAACAAATATCAGGATGATGAAGCCACATAGCCTCAAATATGAATGACCTTTTATAGGGGTTAGATTTGTCAATGTCCAGGATAAGAGGGTTGTGGTCTGATCCAATTTTTGGAAGAGGATATAAAGCAGCATCTCCAAAATACTGAACAACTTCCTGTGAGAGGAACACCCTATCTAATTTGACTTGAATGTGATGTGATCCAGCTCTTCTGTTGCTCCAAGTATATTTAGCCTTTCTGAGATTTAAGTCCATTAAACAATTTGCATTGACAAACTCATTAAAATCCTCCATGCTTTTAGTTGGGGTTTCAAAACCTCCTTTTTTATCTGAGGGATAAATGGGGGTGTTGAAATCACCTGCAACAATCCAGGGAATATTTTGAAAGGAGTCTTTCATACTAGTTAGGGTATCCCACAACTGAGCTCTCCCGACAATAGTGTTAGGAGCATAGACATTGGTGAGAATCCAGGATGAGTTGTTGTTGACATCATGAAAGAGGATGCTAAGAAGCCTATCACTAGAATGGAGAAGACGTCCTTCAACTATATTCTTGTCCCATAAGCACATAAGACCTCCAGATGTACCTCTAGCATCACTGACCACTACACCTACATTCTTCCATATTTCTTTAGCTACTGAGGCAGAGCTATTGGCATTGATTTTTGTTTCTTGCATGATAATGATAGAAGGTTTGATATCCTTTCTCATAGACTTTACAAGTATTTGTTTGACTGGCCCATTGAGGCCTCTCACATTCCATGATAGAATCTTCATTTAGAAGATTTTGGGGCTTTCCTACATCCTCTTCCATTATGGTGAGGGGGTTTGGAGCTTTTACTCTCTTCCTTAGACTGAGATGTAATATTAGGAAAAAGGGTTTTCTGAATTCCATTTGCAATGTCATCTACTATTTGGGAACTCTAGATCTCCTCTCTAGATGGCCTCCCTCTTTTCTTTTCACTACCAAAATCGATGGGAGATTTGGTAGTACTTCTAGTTTGCTTGGGGCTGAACTTATAGGGAATGATTTGTTCCAAAATAGGGCTCTGAGGCCTGATAGTCTGGCTTAGGCTAGGTGATATTATTTCCTCCATGGGATTCTTATTGGATATGGCTACACTTTCATCCCGAGGGCTGCGAGATGGTCCAGATTTGGAAGGGGTGTTGACAAAATTGAGGTCAATGTTCAGCTCAGGGGGGATTTGAGGATCTGGCTGAAAATTGAGATCGGCTTGGGTTTTCAAGGGAGGGAGGTTTTCCTCTTGCTGGCTGGGCATAGAAGACAAAGGGATTTGAGAATTGGTAGCAACATCATTTTGAGAATCCTCAGAAGGATGTTTTAGAATAGGGGAAATCAAGGCATTTCCTTGGAGAAACTTATCAGATTCGTTTAAGATATTAAACCTGTTAGGAGACATGAAAGGGGAACTTACTTGATGGAGCTCCGAGTTCACCATTTCCTTGCCTTTGAGAGAGTGAGGCCCTTCTTGAGATTTAGGGGGCTTTTGTTGTTGCTGGTAACTTTTTCCTGCCTGACTTTTTTGCTGCCATTTCTTCTGGGTTTTGGAATACCCACTATTGTGTGAGTTTTTGCTGCCTCTGAAATGGTCAATGTTGGCCCCGCTGGGTTGGGGTACTCCTATATTTTGCCCAAGATCTTTGTTCGAGTGAGTCTGGGTTTTGAGGACAGGGCACTGAGACCTCAGATGTCCCTGGGTATGGCATTCTACATAGAAGGCCGGTTTATTTTCATATTCCAAGGGCTATTTTTTGCAGAAAGACTTATGAATTAGATTGACATAAGTTGGTAGCTCCGAGGCCAGATTGGCATTCACACAAATTCTAGCCACGTTCATACGCTTACGGGCTCTGGTCATAGGGTCAATGGCAAGGAGTTCTCCTATGACATTTGTGATGGATAGGAGGATATCATCATGCCAACAATGGAAGGGAAGGTTTGGGATGCGAACCCATATAGGTGCAAAGTTTATATCCTGGGTATCAGGATCAAAATCTAGGTCCCATTTCCTTAGAAATAAACTTTTGCGCCCTAAGAACCAGGGGCCTCCGGTGAGGATGTGTTTCATGTCCTCATCATTGCTCAATATGATGGTAAAGAAACCTCTGGACAAGACAACCAGTTCCATGTCGCCTAGAGTTTTCCATTTGGTGACAGCCCACCTACGGATGGTCTCGATATCAGGCCTTCCTCCAACAAACTTCCCCACCAAAGCATAACGTTCCATGGCAAGGTAGCTATCGGTGATATTGTTGGGGATGTTTATATTTTGATCGTCAAGAATGATTGAAGTGGTAGGATGTTTGTAAGGACCTCGTCCATTGTTGGATAGGATATTGGCATAGGAAGTTGCCTTGGTTTTGTCAACAGTGGGACCCTTGGCTGTTAAAGGAGGGGCCCCAGTGTCAGGAGGTTCATCTCCCTAGAAGATGACCGCATCTGAATCTCCCTTATCCTCAAAACTCTCATCCTTGTCCTTGCTGGAGTCCTTGGTACCTGAGTTCCTACCTTCCTTACTTCCGATGTCCTCCTTGTGTCTTTTCCTACTATTATTTTTTCTGGTTGAACCAGTCCTCCCTCCATCTTCCGCTCCTCCTTCCATTCCATTACACTCAATGACCAAACCTTTCATCAAAGAAATTATCTTTATGTATGTTATGATGAGTGTTATTTTTAAAAGGGAGAAATAAGGCATAAATTGAGTTGTGATTATTTTATGTCTAAGGGAATATTTTTGAGAAAGTATTGAAATGATATTTTTGTGTTTAACCATTGGAATTGGAAATAAGGAAATTGTGATTAAGATAGGTTTTTCTAAAAGCACTTTTACATCCAACAAAAGGTATGGGCATTTATTCCTAGTGAGTGATTGTTAAAAGTTGTGTATGAAAAGTTGGAGTGAAAATAATTGTTTGGTTAGCATTGTTGAGAGTGTTTTGATTTAATGCTTTAAGGTTTTCTAGAATAAAAAGAGTTGTTGATAAAACCTTATTTTATATGCATTGTTGTTGAAGTGATTAAGTTGAGTGAATAACTTGAACTAGGGTTTGAAAAGAACATGAGTATCATTTTTATGTGAGAATTGATTCATAAGCATTGTTGGGAACATTGAGTGATTGTTCATGTGATTGGACTAGGGTTTGTGAGCAAGGGTTATTTCACTGAGTGATTGGTTGAGTAGAGTTGTTTGAGCCTATTCAAGTGAATGTGTTGAAGTGATTGTTCAAGTTATATGAAACAAATTATTCTATATTATAAATTGAGTTAATAGAGTGATTGAAAGTGATTGAGTATTGAGATGAATGTGAAACATATTGAGTCTCTAACAATTCTCTATATGTTTCTAAGAGAGTGATTGAAAGTGATTGAGTATTGAGGTGAATGTGAAGCATATTGAGTCTCTAACAATTATCTATATGTTTCTAAGAGAGTGATTGAAAGTGATTGAGTATTGAGGTGAAATTGAAGCATATTGAGTCTCTAAAAATTCTCTATATGTTTCTAAGAGAGTGATTGAAAGTGATTGACCATTGTGATGAATGTAGAGCATATTGAGTCTCTAACAATTATCTTTATGTTTCTATGAGATTAGGCAAGTTCTAGTGAGGACTTTTTGAGCATATTTGAGGTAAGTCTTTGAGAAGAATTGTGGATAGATTTTTGTGAGCTTTTGTGAAAGCTTACAATACAGATTAAGAGCATATTTGGATAAGTTCTAGTGAGGACTTATTGATCAAATTGGACAAGTTATAGAGAGGACTTGTGGATAGATTGGTGTGAGATTTTGTGGAATCTTACAAGGCATATTTGAGACAAGTCTTTGAGAAGACTTGAGTGCAAATTTGATTGATTAATTTTTTCAAACCTTGAGTTGAGGTTTGGGGCAGATCCAACAAATTTGATTTGAGATTGAGTCAAGCTTTGTGTTAAGGCTTGATGATAGAGATTGAGAATAAATTTATGCTAGATCGAAGGACTGCGTTTAGTGTAGATCAGAGGACAAATATTAATTATAGATTTGTTCTAGAATGAAGGACTATGTTTAGTGCATATCAAAGGACAAATATTGATTATAGATTTGTGTTAGACCGAAGAACTATGTTTAGTGCAGATTTGAGATAGAGATTTGAAGGTGATAGAGTATAGAGGATGATAGTCTCCAGTGGATAGAGATCCATTATTTAGGGCAATGAGAATATAATTCTTCAGTGCATAGAGATCCATTAGCTAGAGCAGTAGGGGTAGTAGTTATTCTAGAAGATCACCATCCAGAGCTAAGGATAAAGGAGTTATCCTGTGGATAGAGATCCATGAACTTGATTAGGGGATTGGTGTCTCCTTTAGATAGAGATCCATAAATATTGTAATAGGGAAAGGATTCCCAAGATATTGATTGAGAAAATTTTAGTGAAATATTTTCTCTATGGAGTAGCCCACATTGGGTGAACCACGTAAATTTGGTGTCTCTATTGTGTATGGTGATTTGTGCATTGCTTTGATTATTGTTGTTGATATTGCTATCTATACATTGCATAACATTGATTGAAAAAGAATATTAAAAAGTGGTCTTATATTTTTCACCCCCCTCTCAGTATAAGCTTATGTTCTTCATTTTCTTCACTACATACCTTCATTTTGGCTCCTCTCTAGTTTGATTTTTTGCTTTATAGGTAGTTTTAATATGGATTTATTGTCCTTTTCTAATGAACCTATGCATGATACCTCTCTTCACTAGTAAACCTGGTTTTGGTTTATCTTTATTTGCTAGTACATCTAGCAATATAGTTTTCCTCTCTTAATTGAATAGCTTGGTAATCTAGTTTACCTTCTTCTCTAGACAATATAACAATCTAGTTTGTCTTCCTTCAACAACTTGTGCCTTGTAGTGGCTAGTTTGTAGCTAACGTTCTATCTTTGCCTATATATTTGGTTCTCTTGAAACTTCAAGCATTGTTTTCTTAAAATTATCTAGCTTAGAATGCTCTCTTTAATTGTATTTTATTAGAATACCTTCTTAGGCTCTATATGCTTTCTTTTATTTTGTATTCCTTTCCTTACTTCATATATACTAAATTTTGGCTTTGTAAGCCTTCTCTAGATGCATTGTATGTCTTCTTTAACTTTGTATAAGATTCTACAAATACCTTATGTATGTATGTATGTATGTATTTTATTTGTGAATCTTCGTTTACGTAAGCTTCTTGAGTCTTTTAAATAGTGTAGGCCTTTTTGGCCTTCTTCAATAATGCAGGCCTCTTCGGCCTTCTTCAATAAAGGCTTATATTGACCTTTTTCAATACAAGCCTCTCTAGCCCTTTCTTCAATGCAAGTCTCTTGGACCCTTTATTTAATATAATTCCTTGGAAATTTTCTTTAATATAGGCTTATCTAGCCTTCTTCTATTGAATATATGACTCTCTTATTCAATGTAGGTCACTTTTATTCAATGTAGACATCTTTATATCTCCTATATTCTTTTGTGTACTACTTCTTTCTACTTTTCTCTACTTCTTTGTTCTCTTGATGATTTCTACTCTGCTTATCTATTTTATATAGAAATATTGTATGATATTCAATTGCTATAGGAAGCTCTAAATTATTCTCAATCTACTTTCCTATATTACTTCTTCTATACTTAGAAGTTGAAATTATTCTCTATCTCTATAGGAAGCTTCTCTACATATGTAGCTCAATATTTGCTTCTATGTCAATATAAAATATTTGATGTCTTAGGTCATACCTAAGAAATCAATATAATTCTCCTCTTTTCTAGATAATCCAATATCAATGTGAGGGTGGCACTAAATATCCCTAAATGACAAAATTTATTTTGAGTTGGTTCTACCTCAATATTCAATTTCAATATTCTATACCTAACCTTTCTTTGAGTTGGCTTCTTCTCTATTAAATATCCAAATTTTCTCCTAATTTGATCATTTTCTTCAATCTAGACGAGTCCTAGTCTTCACTGGTTTTCCTTCAACCAAGTGGAAAGACCATAGCATTTAAATCAAGGTGACTAATCCTTGTCCCCTCAATATTCTACTCAATAACACCTTTAAAATTAGATTCCAATTATGCACTTCCTTCAAAGTGGAAAAACTAAATAAAATTTATAAAAAGTGAACAAAGTCAATTAATAATGGTGGCTTAATGAACTCTATCAAAATGGGTAGAGACAAGTGGTAGCTTTGATACCATTGTTGACTTTTTAATCCTTACTACCACAAAATATCATGGGTCCCAATATAAAATAGCCATAATATTATATGTTAAAATAAGTAAATATAAAAAATATTTCAACTATAGAAAATATACAAATCTCATATAGATCAATCAATATTGAAAATACTTACAATATTATTCAACAAATATAAAATACAATCTTGAGATAGTTTCTCATTTATTATAGATTATGGAGCTTTGTCTCCATAATATAGTTACATGATAACTCTTCAAATTCTTGACTATTGCTTTCCACATGACCTTTGGACTCTTCTTTTTCCACTTGCATACAAGACTCTTAGTCTTCTAATATGACACATGTACATATCCTGCACATTCTAATATATCAAATAATGTAATATTCTCTAACATCCCCATCACCAACAATATGTTTATTCTTATACAATCCTTTTTGGTGTGGAGTGTTGAATTCCTCTTTCTTGGATTTCAAACAACCCCCTCTTTAGAAGGGTATTTTCTACTTGTTTGGCTATATCTATAGCATCCTCAAAGATGGGTACATTGGTTGTGTTAAGGTATAAGGCTAGTTGTTCATAAACATTTCTTATAAAGATGTCCAAAATATATCTTAAAAGGAAACCATACTTAAGTCACCCAATAAATATCATCATGTAGCTAAGAAGTCAAAAATAAATTATCCTTAGGCTATTTTAATTTACAAAGGTCACTAATTGTGACCTTATCTTCAATATAGACTAAGAACTTCTAGACAAATATTTCAACTAAGTCCTTAAAGGTTTTGAGGGTATGACATAGTATTTGATAATACCATTCTAGGGAAAGGCTACTAAGACTTTTTGGGATTATTTTAAGGAAAAATATATCATCACATGCAATGTCACTAAAAGCAATGTAAAATAGCCTAAGGTGGTTAATGGGGTCTTATTTTCTCTTTTACATTTGGAACATGGTTGTTTCAAAATTAGGAGGAAAAGGGTGTCTAGCTATGTTAGGGTCTAAAGTCTAGTTGTATAAGTACTTGTAGTAGTATCAATGATTAGATGAGGACCTTTGGATTGAGGCTAATTACTATTTTAGATATCCCATTTACGAATTCAAGGTTTAAATTTTTAAAGAAAGAGGATTTTATGGCACATGTGATGTGTGCTATAGGATTAAAGGACATGGATAGTTTATAAAAGTATAAGAAATGGGAATTGGAGTATACAATATCAAAGTGGATATCATATAACTTACCTATAAGCTATTTGAGGTCAAGATATTTGAAGACATAGGATTAAAAATAGAGTGAGATTTTGAATAAAACCCACATTCACACTTAGGATTGACATCACGTTATTAAGGTAAGGTTGATAGATAGAAGAACTAGGAAGTGCACAACTTATGCTCATTTTGATAGATAGGAAAACTTATATTCACCCACAATAGTTTCTCAAGGGGAGGTAAAGATGAATGGTATCCCAAAGATAAGGGATTGTTTGGTTCTCCATCGTCTATAGAAGTTATAGTTGATGTATTGGATTCTATTTGAATTGAATTTGATGTATTAAGGTCTATGTATAGATTTCCATGAGATAGTTCCACTTGCTTAGATGTTAGGATATTAGAATTGGGCTAATGAGGGTGGTACAAAAGGTACCCTTCCTAAATAAAGGTAACCATAGGATATCTACTTTATTTTAAAATGGTTTTTATAGACTCTTTATTTCTATGTAAGAAAGAGGTTAGGTGATAAAGATATTTTAAGGCTACTCTCCCTTGTTCACCATGAATAATAGAGATAGTGCTTGAGGGAGAGCCTCCCTTATCCTCCTCTTCATGGATAGGATTTTTGAATGTGGCTTGGTTATCTTGAAAATTAGATAAATGATCTATTTTATGAGCTAGTTGGTAGGTAACACTTCAAGTCACATAATATAATTTGACCATGGCTTATAGAGGAAAAAAAGTTAAATTTATTAAATTTTAACTTTAGAGTTGCTTAAGAGAAGAAATAGATAGTGTTTTTATGCTCTTATATCACCTTCCCTCTATATACCTATCTAGCCTATATACCTCAATGCATCCCTATATTATTGGAGGTCCCTATATACCTAAATTCTCTCTATATACCCATCAATATGTGAGAGATAGTTGAGATGTAGGACAACAACGATATATGAAAGTGACCACTAGGTACATAACCAAAATGATATACAATGGGTGATAATAACCCTACTTATAACTCCCATTATTCCACCATGTTATACTTCTCTATAGGGTTAAAGTATGTGAGAGACCCTTTATGGGTGGCTAGTAACTTAGGCTCATAATATAAAAAAATTATCATATAGGCTTGTATTGTTTTTTTTTTTGGTAATTAAGGGACTATATCATTAAAACCGTGTTTTAGAGATTGACCCAAAACCTATTACAACATTCATTATAATTTTATTAAGGACTATATCCTTACTGAGGATAGTATGTCCATCGGTACTATTGTCTTTCATAAAACTAACAGTCGAGAGGGCATAAAGCCTTTTACATATATTACCAGCAAAAAGAAGCTTCAAACAGTTATACCCAACTGTTGTACATATATCCAATCTTCTAATCATGAAATTAAACATAACTATTGCATATTTCAAACCAAAACAAAAAGAACTTTATCCTTAACACATAGATAAAACTAAAATTGTTGTCGGATGGAGCAAAGCATAGAGAGCAGGTAGGGTGTTATTTCTAAATGAAAACCACATATGCTCGCACCTTTTCTTGCAAATAAAATTCAAAATTTTGGTAGGATTTTTATTAAAATTTGTGATTTTGCTCCTTCCTCTCCAAGTCCACGAATTTATAATTCTTGGTAATCATATTGGATAATTTCATCCACGTCACTTGGAGCCCCATGATCCCAAGTGACAACCCCATCAACATCCACTACTATGTTAGCCAACTCGTCTGTTGCTTTTTTGACCTCCCAAACCATGTGATGGGTCATTATTTCTCTCCTAGCCTGATAAAATATCCTTGCCTCTTCCATGACAGTTTTGATTTGCCATGGGATATTTTTCTCATTACTTAGGAGGTTTATAATGTGCATTGAGTCACCTTCAATAATTAGTTTACCCTCTATCTCCTGAGCCAATTGGAGACCTCTCCACAATGCTCTCACCTTTGTCTCATTATTTTTACTTATCCCTAGCTACTCAAAAAAATCCTTGACCATTCTTCCTTCATGGTCTCTGACTATTCCACCTGCCCTTGCTTTGTCTAGGTTATCCTTTGTAGCCCCGTCAAAATTGAATTTGATCCAACCAACCGAAGGCACAGACCACTTGACACCTATTATAGGATTGGGTTTGTTAGAAGGGTCTTCCATCAAGGTTAATTTTAAAGATTGAGCAATTTGGGTTTCATTATGAGGTGGAACATGGGCTTCAGGGGAAATAATACTAGCGTTTTCTTTGTCAAATGTGAGGATCCTAGAAATGATAGTGGGGGGATCATGGTTGGACTCATGAAAATCTTTATGATTACGCTCTAACCACACCTACCAAAGAAAGTGGTGAAGACAAACCTTCCACATGAACCTAAGTCTAGGGTTTGTAAAAGTACTTGGCCATTGGTTAAAAAGTTCAACAATGGTAGCAGGTCTAGCTCAAGAAATACCGAAGGCTTGAAAAAATCCATATAGAATGCTCTGAGAAAATAACAATCCAGGAAAATATGAAGGACAAAATACCAATTGTTCCTATAGAGAAGACATTGGTTAGCAATAATCATACCTCTCTTAATCATGTTGTCAATGGTGAGTATTCTTCCTTGGATCACTAGCCATGCGAACACTACAATTTTAGGAATTAAATTCTTGACCCACACCTGTTTAGTCTGGAGGATGGGATCCTCATAATCTATCAATAATTTATAGGCAGATTTGACTGAGAATTTATGGTTACTTAGGGGATTGTATAAAATACCCAATAGGATTATACCTTGGTTATCTTGTTAGTCTTGATTAATATGATCTTATTATGCAAACAAATTAGGTGGTGTTAAGATCCCATCCTAATGTTATTTTGTAATTCTCATTATTATGTATTGACCCACTTCCAACATGGGGGATCCCATATATAATGTTATTTTGTAATGTACGTGGCATGTTATGCTCCTAGGAAAGTGGGGCCATTTGATGTAACCGTTATCAATATTGTAACCAATATTTGGTAGAATATTCTAGCTCGAGTGGCATTTTGCATGTAAGCTAACTCTTGAGCCTAGGGTTAGGGTTTGCATGATGTCTTTCTTTAAAAATCTATGAAGCCATGTACGAATCATCCTTTTGCAAGTTAATGAAATATTGAAGGAGGTTGTCCCCTCGAAGAGGCCTACAATTCTGAGTTCTTTTGTGAGATTGTTCAATTCTACAATTAATTTATGCATAGTATTATTATGTTTTTGCATGTATTTGAGTTATCTTTCAGTATTTTGTGTGTGCGAGATTTATTTTAATAGCAGGTTTGTAACAAGTGGTATCAAAGCACTTTCCAGGGTCGATTTCTACTACAAATGTGATGATTCTTGCCATCCTCTCTACCTGTTAGGTATAATTTTTTGTGTATTTTTTTTTCTATTTTTCCTTTATTAAAAAAATCCAAAAAAAATACAATTCATTTTTTTACCAGCAAATCCAAAAAATACAAAAAAAAATATAGTTTTTGTTTTAGTAGTTGTGTAGGTTAGAAACCCTGTTTTGGGGGTTTTAATCTATTGTGAAGGAGCTGTCATTATTGGCTAATATAGATAGCCCATAAAGCATATAGTGAAGTGAGGGATGATCATGCTCCAATACCCAGGCCTTAGATAGCACTCACGCATGAAATCAAGCTCCCACACATCTTCAAGTGTATCGGGAGACCATTCTAGGGTTAACAAAATTTTATCTAGTAGGAAGCTTTTTGACCTTGTATCATCCATAGTCCATGGGACACAACATCCCGAATGATTACCCTCCCGTAATTTTAGAGAGGCAGATAGTGTGCTCAAGGGTATGTGTGGAATCCTCCTTGGGTAGTGGCATGAAATATTAGTACGAGCACTATTGCTCATCATTGTGGTATAACAAAGGGCCTAAGGACGTTACATACTCCTTTACTTAGCATACCCTAGTTCTGTTAAACACTTCCTCCTACAAAAATACACATATTCATGTTCTATTAAACCAGCATTCATAATCCCAAAAAGTGAGCATACAGAGAAGGACTTCCCTATCATAGAAGAATACACCTTGCATGCACCAACAGTTAGGACAGAGTTCACAAGTGTCTCTACACAATCTACAATATTCCAGTAATAGTCAGGTCAGTTGCAGTAATAGTTTGATCAGTGACAGTAACAGTCGAGACAGTAATATTCAACTATAATAGTCAAAAAATACAAGTGGTCAGGGTCAAAAACAAAACCATCAGTGTCTGTAACTATAGTACATGTGATAGGATAGTAACAGGGTGATCAGTTGACAAATCCAAGATAGTTGATTTAGTTTTCCCACTTGTGAGCTAGAGCCCGAAAAAAACATTGAAATTATATTAAAACATGGATATCTCTTCACACAGATATCATATTGACTCAAAAAATTAGCAGATAATTCTACACTCTATTCCATACAAAATTGTCCTTGCAAACCTTGGTCAAATTTTGTACCCATTTTCCAAAAATAGCAATTTTTGATTTTTCTTGCTAAGGCCATAAATTTTCAACAATCAATCAGATTGATCCAAATTTTTGTTAATAGAATCTCCTTGTTATTCTGCACAAAAAGACCCTCAAGGACTCACTGGTGGAATTTAAAGTCCAAGTGGATAAAATTACCTTGATATCGCCTTACAACCAACCTAGCTCACAAAAAAGTCAAGAAATTTAGTATATCTCCTCATTGAGTTCTTAGATCAAACAACCACCAAAGTTGACCCTAGCCTAAAATCAGTGTTGCAATCCATTCCCCAAATTAAATTTTGGACCCTTAGTAAAAATAGTAACTCCTGAAATCCCACATCTATTTTTAGTAACTGAGTAAAAAATTTCAAGGCTATCTCAAATGGCAAGTGGCACTTGTGGACATCAAAAAGAGGTAGAACAAAACACTACTTCAATGTTGGATACCCTAGTAAGTGTTGTTACTAGCTTACAACAAACAACTGAACACTTGACAACAAAATTTCAAAATTTTAGAGTTGCCCAAGATACCTCCAGAATTCGCATAAAAGAACACCTAGAAGATGTTGAGTCTAAAATACATGGTGGTCCAAGCAAGTCTGAGTATCATCACGGAATGGGAATAGATGACTCTCACCTTCGCTTTGATCATGATACTCCCTTCAAGATGCCAAAACTAGACTTTCCAAAGTTCAATTGGAAGGATGTTGATGGATGGTTATGTCATGTTGCTAAATTCTTTAGACTCCATGATGTCCCCATTTACCACTGAGTTCAAATGGCTTCTTTCAATTTGGAATCTGAAGCCTTACAATGGTACCAATGGTTGTAGAAAACTATCCCTGATCCTTCTGGGGTAGAATTTGAGTCCCAATTACTCACTTTCTTTGGCTCTAGTGAGTATGATGATTTTACAGGACATTTGATGAAGCTGAAATAAACTTTGAGAGTTCAAGATTACCAAATACAATTTGAGAGATTGGCCAACAAAACTATAGGAATGAACAAAGGGTTCTTTATGAGTTGTTTTGTTAGTGGTTTGTGGGAAGATCTCCAAGCTGAGGTCACAATTTTTAGACCACAATCCATGATGTAGACTATCCAGTTGGCTCATTTTATCAAGTCCAAATTTTCATCTCAAAGGTGGTTCTCTAAATTTCCACAGGCTAAACCCTCTTTTCCTCCTTGATTCAACAATCAACATGAACAAAAACCTGTTGCACCCACTACTACACCCAAATGTTTGACCGTTGCTGAAATGGATGCAGGATGCGCCCAAGGGTTATGCTAAAATTCTGATGAAAATTTTTCTCGTGGGCATAGGTGCACCCAAAAGAAATTATTCCTCATCTATGTTGATGAGCTTGACACCAGTTACCATAGTGATGATGATATTGAATCAATAGAAGAACCACCTAAACCAGAGGATGAAAACCTAGATGAATCACAGGCTAAAATTTTTGTTCATGCTCTTGCTGGAATTACTACACCCCAAACCATGAAATTTGTGGGTTATTTCAAAGACCTGCGACTTACCATCTTGATTGATTTTGGTAGTACACACAATTTTATTGATCCCCGCATCACCAAGCAGACAAATTATTATGTACACACATGTAATTCCTTTAAGGTTATGGTAGTAAATGGTGGGACTTTACCTTATAAGGGAAAATGTCGTAATGTTAAGGTCAATATTGGGGACTATGAGCTCAAACAAGATATGTTTACACTTCAATTAGTAGGATGTGATATTGTGTTGGGATCTCAATGGTTGGGCACATTGGGAGTCATCTCTTGGCACTTTGGTGACCTTTGGATGCAATTCTCACATAATGGACAATCCTACACTCTTCATGTCTTAAAGGTAGGGTCATCACAGATTATCAGTTCCAGCTAAATGGAGAAGTTGTTAAAAAATCATCCCGGGGTGTCATGGCTCATATTTTTGCAATTCAACCGCATTCTTCAGAGGAGGATTCTGTTACTAAAGATTTGCAACTTATTTTGACCAAGCACAACTCTGTTTTTGCTAAGCCAACATAATTACCACCTCGTCACTCTCATGACCATGCTATTCCCTTGTTACCTGGTAATGCACCACCCAACATTAGACCATACAGGTATCCTCATGATATTAAGTCAAAAATTGAGAAGTTAGTATAGGAATTGTTAAAATCTGGTGTCATTTAGCCAAGCAACATTCCTTACTCATCTTCAATTTTATTGGTACGTAAGAAATATGGGTCTTGGTAGTTGTGTATCGATTATTGAGAGCTCAATAAACTCACTATGAAGGATAATTTTCTTATTTCGGTGGTGGATGAATTACTAGATGAACTTCATGGTACTATGTATTTTTCTAAACTTGACCTTCGCTCGGGGTACCATCAAATTTTGCTCAAAGAGGAGGATATTCCCAAGACTGCCTTTCATACTCATGAAGGTCACTATGAGTTTTTGGTAATGTCATTCGGCTTGACTAATTCCCCTTCCAACTTCGATATCCTCATGAACAACATTTTTCATCCATTCCTTCCAAAGCTCATTCTAGTATTCTTTGATGACATTCTAGTGTATAGTCGTTCATGGAAAGAGCATCTTACTCATGTGAATCAGACTCTTCAGCTAATGGTACAACATCAACTCTACGCTAAGCATTCCTCAGACTCTTCAGCTATTGGCACAACATCATACTCTATGTTATCAAATTAATTATAAGTTAATTATAATAAATTAATTATAAATTGGTTTATAATTTAATTTAAATAACCCTAAAGGTTAGGGTTATAAGGGCACAAAGTTTTAATTCAAATTAAAATCAAATTTAAAAAGGTCACCGACATTTTGAGCATATGGAATATTGCATATAAGAAGGGGCAAGTTTCATTTCAAATATTCATCCATGCGATCCATCAAATTCCATAGAAAATCGTTTGCAAAGTAAAGAGAAAGAATCACATGTGTTTTGAAATGTTTAAAGAAGCAGAACAAGGGACAAGTAAGTGGGGAGATCACTTCACATTGCAAGGTACTAGGTAGCACGGTTGGCATCTAGGGGACACGCTAAGACGATCACAGGTGTAAGGTTAGGGGTTCGATTCTTGTGGTCTTTGTTTTTGCAAGTGGAGAAAGTTTTGGTCTACATCGACGAAGAAGGAACAAATGGAATGCGTGTGCATTTTCCTTTACATGGAGGCACGTAGCCCACTTGGTGGGCATGCACTATGCAAAGGAGCTTGGAAGGAGGGGTTTACGTGTTCAAAAACTGTTGAGGCATTTTTGGTGGTTGGACTAAGGTATGCGCTCACATTGCTAAGGTTTGATTATTGCATCCGAAAACTGCAAAGCTGAAAATTAATTTTTAATTTCTTAAAGTTTTATTAATTGGGAATTTCATATTTAAAAAGGATTAAAGAGTTATACAAGGGAGATAAAAGTGTATGCAAAATTTTATTTTTGTGTTTGATTTTTGAGTGGTTAAAGTTAATAAAAGGAGAAATAAGGTGTGCCAAGGGTGTTAGATATTTTTGTTGAAATAAAGTTATATTATAAAATTTATATTTTTGTTGAGTATCATTGTTATGTGAAGTTGAGAACTATCTTGAACTAGGATTTGTGAAATATCATGATTATCATTGTTATGTGAATTTGAGAACTATCTTGAACTAGGGTTTGTGAAAGATCATGAGTATCATTGTTATGTGAGGTTTATTTGATAAGCATTGTTGACTAAGCTTTCATTGAGTGATTGGTTGAGTGGATTTGATTGGGCTTAGTTGATTGGAAGTGTTGGAGTGATAGTTCAATTTTTGTGAAACAAATTATTCCTTACTAATTTGAGAATTATTGAAAGTGATTGAGTGTGAAATATATTGAGTCTCTAACCATTCTCCATATGTTTCTGTGGTAAAGTAAGAGAGATTGAAAATGATTGAGCATTATTGTGAGTGTGAAGCATACTGAGTCTCTAAATATTCTCCATATGTTTCTATGGTAAAGTAAGAGAGATTGAAAGTGATTGAGCATTATTGTGAGTTTGAAGCATATTGAGTCTCTAACCATTATCTATATGTTTCTGTGATATTAAATAAGATTCTATGTGAAACATATCTATGTAACTGAAGATGTTTTTTGTGATAGATTGAGTTGAGTTGTATAAATATTTTATGAAATATAGTGGACAGATTTGAGCAAGTCCTAGAGTGGACTTAAGGATGAAGTTGAGTAAGATTTTATGGAATATTACAATGCAATGTTGAGGAAAATCTTAGTGAAGACTTGTCGAGAAGATTGAACAAGTTCTACTGAGGACTTGTTGGGCAGATTTGAGGTAAGTCTTGGTGAAGACTTGTTGAGTAGATTGGAAAGGTTCTAGTGAGGACTGTGGATCTGAGTTAAGTCAAGTCTTGGTGAAGACCTATTGAGAATATTGGACAAGTTCTAGTGAGAACTTATTGAGCAAATTTGAGGTAAGTCGTAGAGAAGACTTGAGAGTAGAATTGATTGATTAATTTGTTTAAACCTTGAGTTAATATTTGGGATAGATCTAGTAGAGTTAATTTATGATTGGATCAAGCTTTGTGTTAAGGCTTGAAGATATAGTTTGGTGCATATTTGAGAACTGGTTTGTACCATACAAGGACATAAATTGAGTAGATTTGTGCTAGATTGAAGGACTATGTTTAGTGCAGATTTGAGGATAGAGATTGAGAAAATTTGTGCTAGATCAAAGGACTATGTTTAGTGCAGATTTAAGGAAAGAGATAGAGAAGATTTGTGCTAGACCGAAGGACTATGTTTAGTGTAGATTTGAGATAAAGTTGAGAGAAAGCTTTGGAGGTGACAATTTATAGGAAAATAGTCTCTAGTTGATAGAGATCCATTATCCAGGGAAGAGAGGACAAATATATTCTAAGTAAGGATAGAGTCTTCAATGGAGAGAGATCCATAAGCTAGTGTAGTGGAGGTAGTAGTCTTCTAGAGTATCACCAAAAAAAGTAGAGGAGAAAGAGTTCTCTTGTGGATAGATATCCACAAACCAGCTAAGGGGATTAGTGTCTCCTATGAATAGAGATCCACAAACTTGATTAGGGGATTGGTATCTCCTTTTGACAGAGGTCTATAAATATTTTAATAGGGAAATTACTCCTAAGATATTTGTTGAGAAAATTTTAGTGAAATATTTTCTTCGTGTAGTAGCCAACATTGGGTGAACCACATTAAATTGGTGTCTCTATTGTGTGTGGTGATTTGTACATTTATTTGATTATTTTTATTGATATTGCCATTGATATATTGCATAATATTGTTTGAGAAAGAAAAGTAAAAAGTTGTTTTATATTGTTCACACCCCTTTCGGTATAAGTTTGTGTTCTTCAATTGGTATCAAAGTAGATTCCTTCAAAAGAGCATAACAGCTTAAATAAAAATCTTATAAGAACACATATAGATTCTCAGAATGGATCATCAAGGAATTTAGCACCATTGTTCTATGGGAACAATTATGCACTATGGAGCACAAGGATGAAGTTTCATCTAATAGAACTTGGAAATGAAATATGGTAAGTAGTTGAGAATGGTACATACCACCAGCAACTCCACATATAGATAAATATGGTAAGCTTATACATCATTACAATTTAAAAATAATGAATGGAATTTTGAGAGGTTTGCATGAAACAGATTTTATTAAGGTTATGCATTGCACATCAAGAAATAAAATTTGGGATAAGTTGAAAGGCATATATGAGGGAGATAAAAATATCAAAAGGGTAAAGTTGCAAAATTTCAAGAGAACATATGAAGACCTAAATATGAAGGATGAGGAAAACATTGTAGCATATCTACTTCATGTGGATGAGGTTGTTAACTCCATGTAAGGACTTGGGATTAAGGTTGAGGAACCAGATGTTTGTGATAATATTTTAAGGTCACTTCCAAAAATGTTTAGTGAAAATATTTCAGCTATAGAAGAGGTAAAATATATTGAAATTTTGACAAGGGATGAATTACATGGCATTCTCATAGCTTTTGAGATGAGAATAAAATAGAAAACTATTCCCCAAAAGGAATTAGACATCAAATTTACTAAGAGGATAGACGGTAAGAAGTTAGTTTCAAGAAATGAGTCATCCAGTAATGAAGAAGCAAATTATGGCAGAAGGATCAAGGAATCAAGAAAATATAAAGGTAAAAAATCAGTTAGATGTTTCAATTTTGGAAAATATGGTCACTATGCATCTGATTATCCAGAGGCTGGAAATAGCAATGATGAAGAAAAACAGGATCATAAGAACGAGAAAATAGGAAAACACAGGTACCAAAATAAAATAAGGGATGGACAAGGCAAGCAAGGAAAGAATTTCTTCCAAAGGTATAAGAAGATTTTTTATGCAGAGAAGGCAGGTAAGATTTCAAGTGATAGCGATGAAATTTCCTCAAATAATGATGAAGATGAAGTTATTTTTCTTCCAGAAGAAAAATAAGTGGTTAGAAACAAGTTACTAATGATTATCAAGTGTTTTAGATCTGGCAAATTTGGCCATCTTGAAGATATATGTACAAGGAATGGATTCAATTTCAATGATGATGAATATGAAGATACACTTGAAGGGATAGAAGAAAGTCTCTTATGGCAATAGAAGAAGAAGGAAATACTTCTAGTGGATGTAAATAAAAAAGGAATAAAGATGATCCCAAAGGCAAAAAAATAGAGGAAGAACCAGAAAAATGAGAAGTTGGCCTTGAGGGTGAGCTTATTCATTCCCTTGATGCATTAAGGGAGGTAAGAAAGCAAAAATCAAAACTCAAGATTAAATTTCAAGAATGTGATGAAGAGAAAGGAAAGCTTATAGAGGATCTAACCAACTCAATAGCTAAGACAAATATATTCAAAGAGAAGTTAGAAACAAAGGTTTTAGAATGTGAAAGGTTAGAGTATGAGGCAGCTTCACTAAGGAAAGAATTAAAAGAGTCTAAGGATAAGTTACACAGGTTTGGGAGAAGTTCAAATAAATTAGATAATATTATCAAGACACAAAAACCAACATCAAACAAGACAAGTCTTGGTTTTGAATAGGTACAAATAAAACAAGGAGAGGAGTCAATATCAAGCTTCAAAGAAGAAGAAGAAGCTTTAGAAGAAGAGATTGTAATAGAGAGTGAGACTTCTAAGGATGAGTTGGACAACTGAAATTTCAACAAGAAAAGTAACAATGCACAAATGAGAAACAGATAGAATAAGAACCAACATAGGGTAAAAGAAACTAGGAGACCAATGGGGTCAAGGCAATGTAGTTTCAATGGACGATGTTTCTCATATCACAGGTTTGGGAACAACGCTACATAGTGCAGGACATATGAAATATAGGAATATGGAAATTTTAGAAATAGGTAGCTTTTTCATAGGTATTTCTACTCTTGTAATTAGTTTGGTCAAAAGGTAATGAATTGCAAGGTTCATGATAGGAATGGATATGGCTTCACTAGGAGAAACCCTAACATATTTTCATATTTAAGGAATAAAAAAATTAAGTTTTATAAGTGAAATAATGATGTACATAAAATAAAGTGGTGTAGAGTAGAAATTCTAGAGACAAGCAGAAACATGAATAGTCAGAGGAATTAGAAGGATCAATTGAGGAATAAAATGGACAAAGGTAAATATCAGTGCTTTCTGGGAGTAGAAATACTCCCACCCTAGAATTAACCACCTCAAGAGGAGGTGGGTGAGAAGATAAGCTAAGAGTTTCATTCTTAGACCCAAGCCCCAAAGGTGGACCTTTTCCATTGATGAAAAAGGGAGAGATATTTGAGTTAGGGGGAGAGCATTCAATCAGGGGGAGTAGTTTCTCAGGGGGAGCAGAAAAAAAAAATATAAAGGAAATGATAAAAGTAAAATGGGTTACCATAAATTGCAAAAGGGGATATTGTTGGAAATATGAGCAAGTTTTATTGTCATTGATGTCAAGAGTTAGTTTCAGTGAGCAGGACAAAAGGAAGGATGTCAAGAGTCAGTTTCAGTAAGGAGTGCAAGAGAAAGATTGCTTCTAGGCCTAAGGAAAATAATATTATAATATATCTTATTATAATACTCAAGGTGATCATATGAGGTCTAAAGATAAATAGGAGGGCCCAAGAAAAATAATATTATAATAATTTATTATAATGTTAAAGGTCTAAGGTTAAGACCTACATATTAAATTAATTATAATAATTTCATTATAATTTAATTTGATTAATTCTAATAGTTATTAAATTAATTATAATTTGATTATAATAAATTAATTATAAATTAGTTTATGATTTAATTTAAATAACCCTAAAGGTTAGGGTTATAAGGGCACAAAGTTTTAATTTGAATTAAAATCAAATTTAAAAAGGTCACCGACATTTTGAGCACATGGCATATTGCATATAAGAAGGGGCAAGTTTCATTTCAAATAATCATCCATGCGATCCATCGAATGCCATAGAAAATCATGCACAAAGTAAAGAGAAAGAATCACATGTGTTTTGAAAGGTTTAAAGAAGCAGAACAAGGGACAAGTAAGTGGGGAGACCACTTCACATTGTAAGGTACTAGGTAGAATGGTTGGCATCCAGGGGCCACGCTAAGACGATCGCAGGTGTAAAGTTAGGGGTTCGATTCTTATGGTCTTTGTTTTTGCAGGTGGAGAAAGTTTTGGTCTACATCATCGAAGAAGGAAAAAAAGGAATGCGTGTGCATTTTCCTTTGCGTGGAGACATGTAGCCCACTTGGTGGGCATGCACTGTGCAAAGGAGCTTGGAAGGAGGGCTTTACGTGTTCAAAACCTGTTGAGGCCTTTTTGGTGGTTGGAGTAAGGTATGCGCTCACATTGCTAAGGTTTTATTATTGCATCCGAAAATTGCAAAGGTGGAAATTAATTTTTAATTTCTTAAAGTTTTGTTAATTGGGAATTTCATATTTAAAAAGGATTAAAGAGTTATACAAGGGAGATAAAAGGGTATGCAAAATTTTATTTTTGTGTTTGATTTTTGAGTGGTTAAAGTTAATAAAAGGAGAAATAAGGTGTGCCAAGGGTGTTAGATATTTTTGTTGAAATAAAGTTATATTATAGGGGGGGTGGGAAAAATTGGTTGAGTATCATTGTTATGTGAAATTGAGAACTATCTTGAACTAGGGTTTGTGAAAGATCATGAGTATCATTGTTATGTGAAGTTGAGAACTATCTTGAACTAGGGTTTGTGAAATATCATGAGTATCATTGTTATTTGAGGTCTATTTGATAAGCATTGTTGACTAAGATTTCATTGAGTGATTGGTTGAGTGGAGTTGATTGGGCTTAGTTGATTGGAAGTGTTGGAGTGATAGTTCAATTTTTGTGAAACAAATTATTCCTTACTAATTTGAGAAATATTGAAAGTGATTGAGTGTGAAACATATTGAGTCTCTAACCATTCTCCATATGTTTCTGTGGTAAAGTAAGAGAGATTGAAAGTGATTGAGCATTATTGTGAGTGTGAAGCATATTGAGTCTCTAAATCATTCTCCATATGTTTATGTGGTAAAGTAAGAGAGATTAAAAGTGATTGAGCATTATTGTGAGTTTGAAGAGTCTCTAACCATTCTCTATATGTTTCTGTGAGATTAAATAAGATTCTATGTGAAGCTTATTTATGTGATTGAAGAGGTTTTTTGTGATAGATTGAGTTGAGTTGTATAAATCTTTTATGAAAGCTAGTGGACATATTTGAGTAAGTCCTAGAGTGGACTTAAGGATTGAGTTGAGTAAGATTTTGTGGAAGCTTACAATGCAGATTTGAGGAAAGTCTTGGTGAAGACTTGTTGAGAAGATTGGACAAGTTCTAGTGAGGACTTGTTGAGCAGATTTGAGGTAAGTCTTGGTGAAGACTTGTTGAGTAGATTGTAAATATTATAGTGAGGACTTGTGGATCTAAGTTAAAGCAGTCTTGGTGAAGACTTATTGAGAATATTGGACAAGTTCTAGTGAGGACTTGTTGAGCATATTTGAGGTAAGTCTTAGAGAAGACTTGAGAGTAGAGTTGATTGATTGATTTGTTCAAACCTTGAGTTAAGGTTTGGGATAGATCTAGCAGAGTTAATTTATGATTGGATCAAGCTTTGTGTTAAGGCTTGAAGACAGAGTTTGGTGCATATTTGAGGACATGTTTGTGTCATACCAGGACATAGATTGAGTAGATTTGTGCTAGATCGAAGGACTATGTTTAGTGCAGATTTGAGGATAGAGATTGAGCAGATTTGTGCTAGACCAAAGGACTGTGTTTAGTGTAGATTTAAGGATAGAGATTGAGCATATTTGTGCTAGACCGAAGGACTATGTTTAGTGTAGATTTGAGACAGAGTTGAGAGCAAGATTTGGAGGTGACAGAGTAGAGGACAGTAGTCTCTAGTGGATAGAGATCCATTAGCCAGGGTAGTGAGGACAAAGGTATTCTAAGTGAGGATAGAGTCTTCAGTGGAGAGAGATCCACAAGCTAGTGTAGTGGAGGTAGTAGTCTTCTAGAGGATCACCAGCCAAAGTAGAGGAGAAGGAGTTCTCTTGTGGATAGAGATCCATGAACCAGCTAAGGGGATTAGTGTCTCCTATGGATAGAGATCCACAAACTTGATTAGGGGATTGGTGTCTCCTTTGGATAGAGGTCCATAAATATTGTAATAGGGAAAGGATTCCCAAGATATTTGTTGAGAAAATTTTAGTGAAATATTTTCTTCGTGGAGTAGCCCACATTGGGTGAACCACGTTAAATTGGTGTCTCTATTGTGTGTGGTGATTTGTGCATTGCTTTGATTACTATTGTTGATATTGCCATTGATATATTGCATAATATTGTTTGGGAAAGAAAAGTAAAAAGTGGTCTTATATTTTTCACCCCCCTCTCAGTATAAGCTTGTGTTCTTCAATTGGTATCAGAGCGGGTTCCTTCGAAAGAGCTTAACAACTTGAAGGAAAATCTTACAAGAACACATATGGATTCTTAGAATGGATCATCAGGGAATTCAGCACCATTGTTCTATGGGAACAATTATGCACTATGGAGCACAAGGATGAAGTTTCATCTAATGGCACTTGGAAATGAAATATGGGAAGCAGTTGAGAATGGATACATACCACCAACAACTCCACCTATAAATAAATATGGTAAGCTTCTACATCATTACAATTTAAAGAAAATGAATGGAATTTTGAGAGGTTTGCATGAAACAGAGTTTATAAAGGTTATGCATTGCACATCAAGAAAGGAAATTTGGGATAAGTTGAAAGGCATATATGAGGGAGATAAAAATATCAAAAGGGTAAAGTTGCAAAATTTCAAGAGAGCATTTGAAGACCTAAATATGAAGGATGAGGAAAAAATTGTAGCATATCTACTTCATGTGGATGAGGTTGTTAACTCCATGCAAGGACTTGGGCTTAAGGTTGAGGAACCAGATGTTTGTGATAAGATTTTAAGGTCACTTCCAAAAAGGTTTAGTGAAAATATTTCAGCTATAGAAGAGGTAAAATATATTGAACTTTTGACAAGGGATGAATTACATGGCATTCTCATAGATTTTGAGATGAGAATAAAATAGGAACCTATTCCCCAAAAGGAAGTAACCTTCAAAGTTACTAAGAAGATAAAGGGTAAGAAGTTAGATTCAAGAAATGAGTCATCCAGTGATGAAGAAGCAAATTATGGTAGAAGGAACAAGGACTCAAGAAAATATAAAGGTAAAAAATCAGTTAGATGTTTCAATTGTGGAAAATATGGTCACTATGCATCTAATTATCCAGAGGCTAGAAATAGCAATGATGAAGAAAAATAGGATCATAAGAACAAGGAAACAGGAAAACACAGGTACCAAAAGAAAAGCAGGGATGGACAAGGCAAGCAAGGAAAGAAGTTCTTCCAAAGGTATAAGAAGATTTTTTATGCAGACAAGGTAGGTAAGAGTTCAAGTGATAGTGATGAAAGTTCCTCAAATAATGATGAAGATGAAGTTCTATTTCTGGCAAAAGAAAAAGAAGTGGTTAGAAACAGGTTACCAATGATTCTCAAGTGTTTTAGATGTGGCAAATTTGGCCATCTTGAAGATAGATGTACAAGGAATGGATTCAATTTCAGTGATGATGAATATGAAGATACACTTGAAGGACCAGAAGAAAGTCTTCTTATGGCAATAGAAGAAGAAGGAAATACTTCTAGTGGAAGTAAATCAAAAAGGAATGAAGATGATCCCAAAGGCAAACAAATAGAGGAAGAATCAAAAAAATGAGAATTTGATCTTGAGGGTGAGCTTATTCATGCCCTTGATGCATTAAGGGAGGTAAGAAAGAAAAAATCAAAACTCAAGCTTAAATTTCAAGAATGTGATGAAGAGAAAGGAAAGCTTATAGAGGATCTAACCAACTCAATAGCTAAGACAAAGAGATTCAAAGAGAAGTTAGAAGCAAAGGTTTTAGAATGTGAAAGGTTAGAGCATGAGGTAGCTTCACTAAGGAAATAAGTAAAAGAGTCTAAGGACAAGTTACACAGGTTTGGGAGAAGCTCAAAGAAATTGGATAAGATTATCAAGACACAAAAACCTACATCAAACAAGACAAGTCTTGGTTTTGAACAGGTACAAAGAAAACAAGGAGAGGAGTCAATATCAAGCTCCGAAGAAGAAGAAGAAGCTTTAGAAGAAGAGAGTGTAAGAGAGAGTGAGACCTCTGAGGATGAGTTGGACAATAGAAATTTCAACAAGGAAAGGAACAATGCACAAATGAGGAATAGATGGAACAGGAACCAACATAGGGTAAAAGAAACTAGGAGACCAATGGGGTCAAGGCAAGGTAGTTTCAATGGATGATGTTTCTCATATCATAGGTTTGGGCACAAGGCTACATAGTGCAGGACACATGAAAGATAGGAATATGGGAATTTTAGAAACAGGTAGATTTTTCAAGGGTATTGCTACTCTTGTAATCAGTTTGGTCACAAGGTAATGAATTGCAGGGTTCATGATAGGAATGGATATGGCTTCACTAGGAGAAACCCCAAGATATTTGCACCTTTAAGGAATAAAAAAATTAAGTGTTATAAGTGCAATAATGATGGACATACAACAAAGTGGTGTAGAGCAGAAATTCTAGAGACAAGCAGGAACATGAATAGTCAAAGGAATCAGAAGGATCAGTTGAGGAAGAAAGTGGACAAAGGTAAAGATCAATGCTTGTTGGGAGTAGAAATACTCCCACCCCAGAATTAACCACCTCAAGAGGAGGTGGGGGAGGGTCTAAGCTAAGAGTTTCATTCTTAGACCCAAGCCCCAAAGGTGGCCCTTTTCCATTGATGACAAAGGGGGAGATATTTGAGTTAGGGGGAGAGCATTCAATCAGGGGAGTAGTTTCTCAGGGGGAGCAAAACAAAAAAAGGTAAAGGAAATGATAAAAGGAAAATGGGTTGCCATCAATGACAAAGGGGGATATTGTTGGAAATATGAGCAAGTTTTGTTGTCATTGATGTCAAGAGTCAGTTTCAATGAGCAGGACAAAAGGAAGGATGTCAAGAGTCAGTTTCAGTAAGCAGTGCAAGAGAAAGATTGCTTCTAGGCCTAAGGAAAATAATATTATAATATCTCTTATTATAATATTCAAGGTGGTCATATGAGGTCTAAAGAGAAATAGGAAGGCCCAAGAAAAATAATATTATAATATTTTATTATAATATTAAAGGTCTAAGGTTAAGACCTAAATATTAAATTAATTATAATAATTTCATTATAAATTAATTCATAATTTAATTTGATTAATTCTAAGAGTTATTAAATTAATTATAAGTTAATTATAATAATTTAATTATAAATTAGTTTATGATTTAATTTAAATAACCCTAAAGGTTAGGGTTATAAGGGCATAAAGTTTTAATTTGAATTAAAATCAAATTTAAAAAGGTCACCGATATTTTGAGCACATGGCATATTGCATATAAGAAGGGGCAAGTTTCATTTCAAATAATTATCCATGCGATCCATTGAATGCCATAGAAAATTGTGCGCAAAGTAAAGAGAAAGAATCGCGTGTGTTTTGAAAGGTTTAAAGAAGTAAAACAAGGGACAAGTAAGTGGGGAGCCCACTTCACATTGCAAGGCACTAGGTAGTGTGGTTGGCAGCCAGGGGTTGCGCTAAGATGTTCATAGGTGCAAGGTTAGGGGTTCAATTCTCGTGGTCTTCGTTTTTGCAAGTAGAGAAAGTTTTGGTATGCATCGTCGAAGAAGGAAAAAAGGGAAGGTGTGTGCCTTTCCCTTTGCGTGGAGGCACATAGCCCACTTGGTGGGCGTGCATTGTGCAAAGGTGCTTGGAAGGAGGGGTTTGCATGTTTGAAATCCATCGAGGCCTTTTTGGTGGTTGGACTAAGGTATGCACTCACATTGCTAAGGTTTGATTGTTGCATCCAAAAATTGCAAAGGTGGAAATTAATTTTTAATTTCTTAAAGTTTTGTTAATTGGAAATTGCATATTTAAAAAGGATTAAAGAGTTATACAAGGGAGATAAAAGGGTATGCAAAGTTTTATTTTTGTGTTTGATTTTTGAGTGGTTAAAGTTAATAAAAGGAGAAATAAGGTGTGCCAAGGGTGTTAGATATTTTTGTTGAAATAAAGTTATATTATAAAAATTGTTTTGAAAGGAGAGATAAGGCATAGTTGATTTTTGATATTTTGACTTGGTGAAATATTTTTGAAAGGAAATATTAAGGACAGATTTTTGCTATCTAACCCTTGAGATTGGAAAAGAGAGTGATTGTGATTGAGACAGGTATTGAGGTCAAAACTTCATCAAACAAAAGGTATGGGCATATCTTCCTTGTGAGTGAAATATTGTTGGATGTTGTGAATGCTAAGTTGGAGTGAAAAGGATTGTTTGATAAGCATTGATTGAGTTTGGTTTTCTGGAATGAAAGTTGATACTAGAAACCTTGTTTGATAAGCATTGTTGGAAATATTGAAGTAAGATTTCATATGCTTGAACTAGGGTTTGTGAAATATCATGAGTATCATTGTTATGTGAAGTTGAGAACTATCTTGAACTAGGGTTTGTGAAAGATCATGAGTATCATTGTTATGTGAGGTTTGTTTGATAAGCATTGTTGACTAAGCTTTCATTGAGTGATTGGTTGAGTGGAGTTGATTGGGCTTAGTTGATTGGAAGTGTTGGAGTGATAGTTCAAGTTTTGTGAAACAAATTATTCCTTACTAATTTGAGAAATATTGAAAGTGATTGAGTGTGAAACATATTGAGTCTCTAACCATTCTCCATATGTTTCTATGGTAAAGTAAGAGAGATTGAAAGTGATTGAGCATTGTTGTGAGTGTGAAGCATATTGAGTCTCTAAAAATTAGAGAAGGCCGAGTCTCTAACCATTCTCTATATGTTTCTGTGAGATTAAACAAGATTCTATGTGAAACTTGTTTGTGTGATTGAAGAGGTTTTCTGTGATAGATTGAGTTGAGTTGTATAAAGCTTTTGTGAAAGCTAGTGGATAGATTTGAGTAAGTCCTAGAGTGGACTTAAGGACTGAGTTGAGTAAGATTTTGTGGAAGCTTACAATATAGAGTTGAGGTAAGTCTTGGTGAAGACTTGTTGAGCAGATTGGACAAGTTCTAGTGAGGACTTGTTGAGAAGATTTGAGGTAAGTCTTGGTGAAGACTTGTTGAGCGAATTGGACAAGTTCTAGTGAGGACTTGTTGAGCAGAGTTGAGGCAAGTCTTGGTGAAGACTTGTTGAGTAGATTGGACAAGTTCTAGTGAGGACTTGTTGAGCAGATTTGAGGTAAGTCTTAGAGAAGACTTGAGAGCAGAATTGATTGATTGATTTGTTCAAACCTTGAGTTAAGGTTTGGGACAGATCTAGCAGAGTTGATTTGTGATTAGATCAAGCTTTGTGTTAAGGCTTGAAGACAGATTTGAGGACAGATTTTGGTGTATATTTGAGGACAAGTTTGTGCCAGACTAGAGATAGATATTGAGCAAATTTGTGCTAGATCGAAGGACTATGTTTAGTGTAGATTTGAGGATAGATATTGAGTAGATTTGTGCTAGATTGAAGGACTATGTTTAGTGCAGATTTGAGAATAGAGATAGAGCAAATTTGTGCTAGACTGAAAGGACTATTTTTAGTGTAGATTTGAGATAGAGCTAAGAGCAAGCTTTGGAGGTGATAGAGTAGAGGATAGTAGTCTCTAGTGGATAGAGATCCATTAGCCAGGGTAGAGAGGACAGAGGTCTTCTGAGTGAGGATAGAGTCTTCAGTGGAGAGAGATCCACAAGCTAGTGCAGTGGAGGCAGTAGTCTTCTAGAGGATCACCAACCAGAGTAGAGGAGTAGGATTTCTCCCGTGGATAGAGATCCATGAACCAGTTGAGGGGATTGGCGTCTCCTGTGGATAGAGATCCAAGAACTTGATTAGGGGATTGGTGTCTCCTTTGGATAGAGGTCCATAAACATTGTAATAGGGAAAGGATTCCCAAGATATTTGTTGAGAAAATTTTAGTGAAATATTTTATGTAGAAAGTGTGAACACTTAATTCATTAAGTGGTTATTTAGTGGCTAGGCTAAGTTTTAGTTGTCGACAAATGTTTAATAAGTCAGCATTAGGAGGAAATGTTCAATTTTTTAATAATATCTCTGATTTCCCTTATCCCTCCATTCTCTCCTATATTCCCTCTTCTCCCTTATCACTCCACCTCCCTTCCCTCTTATTCCTCCAACCTCCCTTCATCTTCTCCTCTGACTTCCTTCCATCCCGCTTCTCCTCTAACCTCCTCTCCCTTCATATAAATTAGGTGTGTTTTCAATAGTTGGTTTAATAATGTAATTTGCTCTGCGAAATCATGTAATAAAGCATTATTTGTTATTGCCACCTGGTCCTTATTTGAGATTTGGTATCAGAGCTCGGTAGGCAAGGTCGTGCTGGGCACGAATCTTGAGGATGCACGGTGACTAGCTAGTGAGCATGTTGGGCACATATCCTGAGGGCACACCGTGATCGAGGAGCTGGGCGATTGGATCAAGGAGGTGGTAGAACGTAGAGCTGGGCACAAATTCTAAGGTGACACGTGGGAGGCAAAACTAAGAGCTGACTCGGACACACAGCTCAAGGAGCTAAGGTGGACACTAACATGGTGGCAGCTAACACATGGCATGCGCTGGCAGAGTGCTGACTGGGCAAGTCGAGAGCTGATGCGGCAGAAGCTGGGCGCTGACGTGGTAGATCAGATGTGTGGTGATGTGGCAAAATTTTGTTTGTCCACATGGCAGAATTAGTTTTGTCAAAGTTCACATGTGGTGGAAGCAGAGTTGGGGAGTGATTGCCCGAAGGCAATCGAAGTTTAATGCGCCCGCGTGCATATTTGAAGGCTATTTTGCCTTCTTCCCACTAAATGTGGGATAAATCTTTGCATGTTTTTTTTTTTTTAAATGTCGCCCGTAGACGAAATAAGGAACTAGTCGTTCCTTTCATTATCTGTCAAAGCGTGTAGCACGATTGGTTAATTTGTTTGGTTGCGGCATAGAGGTCCCGGGGTCGAATCCCACCGAGGTTAAAAAATACAATTTTTTTTGTTTTGTTTTATTGCTGCCAATTAAGGATTTAATATCCTTGTTGCCCTTGTCCTCTCATCGGAGCTGTGTGGTATAGCGGCTAGTGCTTTCGGGTTGGAAGCAGAGGTCAGCAGATCAAATCCCGTCAGGGATTTCTAAAACAAAAAAGGTTTTTTTAATTTATTTTTTTATTATTTGTTTTTTAATTAAAGGTTTTAAAAAAAATTAATAATTTTTATTTATATATTTTTTATTATGTTTTTTTAAATAAACTTTTATTTAAAAAATAGGGAATAATTTAAAATATATATATAGAAAATTGTTAAATTTTTTTTAAGGGCTTTATTAAAACAAATTTTGGAAAATTGTTTAAAAAAGAATTAAAAGGGTGAAAAGTTTTTTTTGGCATCATTATTGTAACCCAGTTCATGCGATGTAATTTTGGGTAGATGATCTGGTCATTTGGATGCTATTATGCATTGCTCTCTTTATTGAGAAGAGAGACTTCTGATTCCTTTGACAGGAAAGTCCAGCTGAGTGGACTTCATATAGTGTTTTGTCAGTTAGAAAACCAAGTGATAGCACATCAGAGAAAACCAGATTCTGGATACGAGGTGGATTCTAAAGATAATATCTTCAGGCAAAGAGTAGTTGAATCTGAGACGATTGAAATAGTACTTGAAGGACAATCAAGTGACAGTTATACTCCTGTAGTGCTTGAAGTCAAAATGAGTGAGAGCTATACACCTCGCTCTCCTAATTCAAAACCAGAAGAAGCAGAAGCAGAGGAAAAAGAACCAATGGAGGTGAAACCTGCAATTGAAGAATGAGTTGTTCTCAAAAGGCGTCTTGAGCCAACAACAACAGCAAAAGAAGTCATTATAATCAGTGATGATGAAGCAGACAATTTCACCTTTCCAGTTTTGGGAAATCCTCAAGAAGAAGAACGCCAAATCAGTGAGCATTTTAAGAAAGCTAGATTTGATTTAAATTAGTGATCTATTTTGTACTTCTTTGTACAACTTGTTTGAAGTTGAAATAAAGTTTGCTTTATAAAATGGCTTCCAATACTAGTTTACCAATCCCTGAGTTCAATGGTGGTGATTACGAGTATTGGTCAATTAAAATGAAAACTCTGTTGATAGGCAAAGGTCTTTGGGATGTGATTGAAGAGGCCACAAATCTCTTTCTCTCATATGGTCAGGCAGATCAAAACATGAATGATACATGGATCTTGGACACTGGGTGTTCAAACCATATGAGTGGCAAAGAAGAGCTCTTTGCTACTCTAAACTCCTACAAATCCAACATCAAATTGGGAGATGATAAATCATTGGTAGTTGAAGGCATTGGAGCTATGGCAGTTCCAACTAAAGAAGGAGTCAAACAAGTAAGTGATATCTATTATACACCCCATATCCAACATAATATTTTAAGTGTTGGTCAAATGTTAGAAAATAACTACAAGTTGCTTTTTGATGAGGGTAAATGCACTATTTTTGATAAAAATAACAATAATAGAATCATTACTTAAGTGCCAATGACAAAGAATAGATTGTTTCCTTTAAAGTTTGGCCAGCCAGGGGGAGATAAGTTAGCAAGTGTTGCTATTTCCAATCCAAGTGTTCTATGGCACTTGAGATATGGCCATTTGAATTTTGCTAGTTTGAAAATGCTAACTTCCCAAGCCATGGTCACTGGACTTCCTAAAGTTTAAGATAGTAAAGAAGTCTATGAAGGGTGTGCTCTTAGGAAGCATGCCAGATCAAATTTTCCTCATGGACAAGCATGGCAGGCCAGCTATCCACTCCAGCTAGTGCATACCGACATCTGTGGTCCGATGCAGACACAGAGTCTAGGTAACAACTCTTACTTTCTACTCTTTATTGATGATTATAGTAGAATGTGCTGGATATATTTTTTGAAACATAAGGATGAAGCATATGAATGCTTTATTGATTTAAAAACAAGAGTTGAAAGTGAGAGTAGATATTTTGTAAGCCCCAAATATTTAGTGATGTTGAATCCACTGATGTAGTTTCTAAGCAGGTGCAACAATAGACACCATAGAAAGGAAAGCAGTCTCCTCCTAATTCAAGTTCATCTTCTGATTCCACTTCTTCACCAAGTACTTCTCCATAGTGATCCATAAGTTCCTCACCAATGGAAATTGATTCTCCATCTAGAGGTAAGAGAACTCTACAGTATAATCCATCATATCAGATGCTGGATAAAAAATTTTCAAGAAGATACACTAGGAGTCAAGCTAGTGAAATGGATTCTGTTTTACATAGATTAGAAAGTATCCACATGTATGGTGATGATGTCTCCCAACAGGAACCTAGGGGAGATCAAGTTAACTATGCTTTGTTAACTAGTGCACATCTTGAACCTTCTAGTTATGAGAAGGCATGTACTCAAAAAAATTGGCAAGATGCCATGAAAGAGGAGATAACATCTATAAAAAACAACGACACTTGGGAGTTGGTAAAGCTTCCTAAAGGCAAGAAATGTGTTGGATGTAAGTGGGTCTACAAGACCAAGTTTAATGTTGATGGTAGCATTGAAATGCACAAGGCGATACTAGTTACAAAGGGATTCACTCAAAAATATGGAGTTGATTATGAAGAGACTTTTGCTCCTATAGCTAGACAGGAGAATATTAGAACAGTTCTTGCCTTAGCTGCACATAAGGGATGGAAAGTCCAACACATGGATGTGAAAAGTGCATTTATAAATGGTTACTTGATAGAAGAAGTGTATGTTGAGCAACCACAAGTATTTTAAGAGAAATACAAGGAACATCTTGTTTACAAACTGAAGAAGGCACTTTATGGCCTCAAGCAGGCACCACAAGCTTGGTACTCACGCATTGATGGGTACTTCAAAGAATTTGGGTTCACCAAAAGTAGAAATGAACCCACCCTTTACTACCTATAGCAAGGAAATGACATCCTCATAGTTTTCTTGTATGTGGATGATCTCATATTCATGGGTAGTAATGAAAAAATGAATATGGAGTTCAAAAACTCCATGATGAAGTAGTTTGAGATGAAGGATATTGGCTTAATGCACTACTTCCTTGGAATGGAGGTTCATCAGTCAGATATAGGGATCTTCATCTGTCAACATAAGTATGCTCAGGACATTGAATCTACTGATGTAGTTTCTAAGCAGGTGCAACAACAGACACCACAGAAAGGAAAGCAGTCTCCTCCCGATTCAACTTCATCTTTTGATTCCACTTCTTCACCAAGTCCTTCTCCACAACGATCCGTAAGTTCCTCACCAATGGACATTGATTCTCCATAGATAGGTAAGAGAACTCTACAGTATCATCCATAATATCAGATGTTGGATAAATTTTTTTCAAGAAGATACACTAGGAGTGAAGCTAGTGAAATGGATTCTATTTTACACATATTAGAAAGTATGAACCTGTATGGTGATGATGTCTCCTAGCAGGAACCTAGGGGATATCAAGTTAACTGTGCTTTGTTAACTAGTGCACAGCTTGAACCTTCTAGTTATGTGATTTTATCTATGGAGTAGCCCACACTAGGTGAACCATATTAAATCGGTGTCTCTATTGTATATGGTGATTTGTGCATTACTTTGATTACTATTTTTGATATTGCCATTGATATATTGCATAATATATTTTGGGAAAAAAAAGTAAAAATTTGTCTTATACTGTTCACCCCCCTCTCAGTATAAGCTTGTATTCTTCATGGTCTTATTGAAATGTTTAAGATTTTTTTATCTTGATTAAAGGTCTTGGATAGGATAAGAAAGACCTTTGCGACCCATTATGGTATTTCACATTGGGTTCACCAAATATGTGATCACACAAATTGAGATGATCATGAGGGTGTGAATCCCTTTTTATGGGATATAACACTCACAATTTGAGGATATCATATTGTGTCCTAAGAAACTAGTTTGATGGTTAAATTCACAAACACCTAAGGTTTAATGGGAAGCAAAATCTCCCCTCTAATATCATATCCTATCATGAATTCCAAGACCTAATTTTGGGATGTATAATGTAGATTTAAATAGATGTAGGCATATAAAAAACTATTCTACATGAAATTTTACTTTGAATACCTAAAAAAGTGATAAAATATTTCTTTATTTTAAGTAAGAATATTGGACATTTTCAGTCCTTAAAGTTAAATTTGTCATTGATGTCAATAAATGAAGTCATCATTAAATATCAAGGAATTTGTCAAGAAACAAGTTATCAAAGGTGTCATTGATATTATGGAAAAAGGCTTCTAATAAATTCAATATCAAGAGGAACAATGCAAAGGTTAAAGGCAAAGGGATCCATAATATTTTTAAATATTATGTGGAAGCATAAGTTAAAAGGTTTTCATAAAAACCCAAGAAAGATTATTTGCAAAGCTAAAGGTAGGTTTAATATTTATTTGATAAATTATTCAAATGCAAAATGAATTTAAATTTTATAAATAAATATTATTTATACGAAGGTGCAAAGTGAAATATGGTTTAAATAAAACCATAGGGTTTAAAGAATTAATTTATAAAATTTAAATTCAAAATAATTTAAATATTTTATAAATTAATAAATTTTCAAAGGAAATTCGAGCATCGACGTCCAAAAATGTTGAGAGTAAATCGAGCACCGACATCATGCATGGTGGAAGATATTTAGTATAAAAGCTAATTCCTTGGAGGCATTTCAAATTATCCCTTTGCTCAATGATAAAAAACATGCAATTATGTTTAAGTTTGTAAGTAAGAAAGAGCAGCGAAAATCTTGTTTATGCACCAGAAAACATAGCCAAGGTGTGGCTAAAGGCAACAAGTGTAGCCAAGGAGTGGTGCAAGATAGCAAGCATAGCCAAGGTGTGGCTAGAGATAGCGAACGTAGTCAAGGTGTGGCTAGAGACAACAAATGTAGCTAAGGAGTGGCACAAGGTAATGAGCGTAGCCAAGGTGTGGCTCAAGGCAATAAATGTAGCCAAGGAGTGGATCAAGGCAACAAACATAGCCAAGGAGTGGTGCAAGATAGCCAACATAGCCAAGGTGTGGCCTAAGGTAGCAAATGTAGCAAGACACGGCTTGAGGTAGTAAATGAAGCCAAGGCAAGGCATGGCCTGAAGTAGACGAAGGTGTAAGGTGTGGAGGATCCAAGGGAGAACGTAGCTCCATGGTGGTGATAACAAAGAGGAAGGTTCTTGGAAGAAGAAGCGCTTCATGCGTTAATAAAACTGGTAATATTTTATTATTGTGATCTTTAATTTTAATTTAGGATAAGGTTGAATAAATGAGAAATAAGGTTGTAATTAATTTAGTGAATGTCTAAATTAAAAGGGAGTATTTATTATAAAGTATTGAGGTGAAAAGATTTACTTGTGGTTCAAATACTTTTACCTTAGAAAAGGGAATATAGATTATTGCAATAATACATTTAGCGAGTTATAAGTAGAAATAGCTTTGGGCTTTGAAAAATAAAACAGTGAAGTGACTTATGCTTGAGAGGTGAATATTCAAAATAGTATGGTGTTGGATATTATTTTGAGATTCGAGTAATAAGGTATGCTCATGAATTAATATATGCATTATATTATCATCTAATCCTTTTGATATTGGAAAAGGAATATTGTGTTATTGTGGCAGATTCTTGAAGGTCATCTTATCAAGAAAAAAGGTATGGGCATATTTTTCCAAAGATTAAGTTGATTGGTTATTTTCTGGAAAATAACATTGGAGTGAAAAGGACTTGATTAGGGTTTCCTTTTGAGTATTTTTGAGTGATTTGCTTCAAGGTTTTATGGAATAAAGAAGTGTGGTTAAAACCTTTTTTTATAAGCATTGTTGTTGAAGTCATTGGTTGTGTGAATAACTTGAACTAGGGTTTGAGTATCATTGCTATGTGAAGATTTTTTTATAAGCATTGTTGTTGAAGTAAATTGTTGAGCAAAGAAATTGAACTAGGGTTTGAAAATAACATGAGTATCACTGTTATGTGAGATTATTTGTTGAGCATTGTTGGAAACATTTTGATTTGGTGGTTATATAATTGGACTAGGGTTTGTGAGAAAGGGGTGTTTCATTAAGTGATTGGTTTAGTCGAGTTGGTTGAGCCTAGCCAAGTGGATGTATGAAGTGATTGTTCAAGTTCCATAAAACAAACTATTCTATATTCTGATTTGAGTTGAGAAAGTGATTGAGCATTGAGTATAGAACATATTGGGTCTCTAGCAATTCTCTTTATGTTTCTATGAGATTGGACAAGTTATGTGTGGACTTTTTAAGCAAATTTGAGATAAGTATTTGAGAAGACTTGTAGACTAAATTTGTGTGAGCTTTTCATGGAAGCTTACAATATAGATTTGGTTAAGTTTTGTGTGAACTTATTGAGAAAATTTGGATAAGTTCTGAGTGAACTTATTAAGAATATTTGGACAAGTTCTATGTGAACTTGTTGAGTATATTTGAGCAAGTTCTGAGTGGACTTGTTGAGAAGATTTGAGCAAGTTCTAAGTGAGCTTGTTGAGCAGATTTGAGCAAGTTTTGAGTGATCTTGTTGAGCAGATTTGAGCAAGTTTTGAGTGAACTTGTTGAGTAAATTTGAACAAGTTCTGAGTGAACTTGTTGAGCATATTTGAGCAAGTTTTGAGTGAAATTGTAGAGAATATTTGAGCAAGTTTTGAGTGAACTTGTGGAGTAGAGTTTAGTGCAGATTTGAGGATAATTTTTTTCCAAAACAGAGATAGATATTGAGCATATTTGTGCTAGACTAAAGTATTGTGTTTAGTGTAGATTTGAGACAAAAATTTGGAGGTGATAAAGCAAAGAGGACAATAGTCTCCAGTGGATAGAGATCCATCATCCAGGGTAGTGAGGACAAGTCTTCTGAGTGGGTATAAGAGTCTTTAGTGGAGAGAGATCCACAAGCCAGTGCAATGGAGGTAGTAGTATTCTAAAGGAGCACCAGACAGAGCATAGGAGGAGTTCTCCTATGGATAGATAACCATGAACTTGATTTAGGGGATCAACATCTCCTTTTGATAGAGGTCCATAAAAATTTTAATAGGTAAAGGATTCCCAAGAGATTGATTAAGAAAATTTAGTGAAATATTTTCTTCATGGAGTAGCCCACATTGGGTGAACCATGTTAAATTGGTGTCTCTATTGTGTGTGATGATTTGTGCATTGCTTTGGTTATTTATATTGATATTGCCATTGATTATATTGATTAATATTGTTTGGGAAATAAAAGTAAAAAGTGGCCTTATACTTTTCACCCCCCCTCTCAGTATAAGCTTGTGTTCTTTAAAGAATACAAGGAGAATGTGTAAAAAAATAATATTATCCTAGGATTCATCTGCATGTGCTTCACTTTTCATACCTAGATCTAAATATTTAAACAAGATCTATCTCCTTTTAACAATTTGCAAAAGGAATTCCTTTATTTTTCACCAATTTTATTTATAAAATAAAATAGGGTGTTATAAAAATAATGAAACTAATAAAATTTATCTTATAATGCAATTGAATTCACTCCCAATAAAATTTAGCTTCTCACACTTTTGACAATCAATATCTGTTGCAACTTTCTTTCAATAATGTCTTAGGTTACACCTAAGAAAACAAACCTATAATGTCAAGGTGATTTTGAATTTCCTTGGTACCTCTATCAAATTCAAGATGACTTGATTATCCCAAATTCTTCAACTTTCGTTTGAGTTTATAGAAAATAGTGTCAAGGAATATCTATCCCTAAAATCCTTATATCTCTAAAATCATTATCAAGGTTTGGCTATGTCCCTAATGATCAACTATATTAAATTTGATTTACCTTATAATATAGATGAGTCTTGGTATTCATGTTTTTCTCTTCAATCATGGAAAGAATCTATAGATGAGTCTTGGTCTTCACTGGTTATTATTAACCATGAAAAGACTCTATTATTTCTACTCATTTTGACCTTATAATAGAATCTAAGTCACATTGTCTTTCAAGTGGACAAACTCTAAATCAGTTTTATTGAACTAGATAAATTTTATTTCTTGTAAGTTGCTAAATAAACTCTATCAATATGGACAAATTTTGGTGGTAGATATAATACCATTGATGGGTTTTTAAGCCTTAATATTACCATAAATCTCATAGGTTAAATATCATAGGATCAAGTATAGCCATAAAGATAAGATCAAGATAATAATGTGAGAAAATTAATATGTATATCAAGGCTAATAATATATCAAATAACATTCACTAATAAATAACAACATGAATGTTGATAGTCTGAATCATACATGTATAGAGCATGTAGAACACATTACAATATTAATTGCTCAAAATATGTGCAATCTTTATTACTCCTCTTTCTATTACAAATATGATACTAGACTCTTGATGCTTGATGTTATACTTGATGCTTAATGCTTCTCTATGGATTACTATATAGCCATAGTAGAAATCTTTGGTTACTTGGCTATTCCTTTCCATATGTAAAATCTCATGACTCTTGGATTCTCTATATGACACTTGCATACTTGATGAACACAAGAATTTATATTTTATGCACACCTAGACATGACTCCTAACATTCACTTTGCACACTCTAACCTTAGACAATTTTGCATATCTTTACCTTGCACTCTTAGATATAAGATACTTGTGCACATACACTCAACTTACACTTGCACACTAACTCACATGACACTTGTGCATATCCTACACATTCACACTTACATAAAAGAGAAATTAATACTCACACTCTAAACTATGACTCATCACTAATCTAACATTTACATATGTACCATGAAGGTACCATAGGGGGTACATTAGCATGTACCAAATAATGTAATATACTCCAACAACTAGCCTTGACTAGCAATTTCAAGCGTGCAAGCTAGAAACCAACAAACTATAAACCTTGGATATGATACCAGATGTTAACACAGGTGTGGAAAGAATGCATACACAACTAATAAAAATATAATTGTAATCAAGAAATAAGTAAAAGTATTACATAGAATCATATATATACAATAATTATGCTATATATACTTATTTGTCATCATAAAACTAGAGTTTATAGCCAAATTGAATCCTCCTTGAATTCCTTGAATCCTTCTTGACTTCCCCTGAACCCTATTTGCAATAGATTCCCTACACCCAATATATAGACATCTTACATACCAAAAATAACATGAATTTTCTATATCTTATTTCCTTGTTTTTTTTAAATCTTCCTTTTCTATTTTTAAAATTCTATTTTTAGCACTCACCCATTTATAATCATGGGATTTTTACATTATATTTTTCAATGACTTTATACAAGTTTTTATGAGGGGTCTTGGTCCCCTCACACTAAGTTGGGTTTGAACCTTGGACCTCTCAAAGAGAGGTGAAAGCCCTTACCATTGCAGTAAGCTTGTAGTTATTCATAAGTTTTCACAAGTTTTTATGAGGGGTCCTAGTCCCCTCATACTGAGTGGGTTTTGAACCTTGGACCTCTCAAAGAGAGGACAAAGCCTTTACCACTGTAGTAAGCTTGCAACTTTTTTTACATTATGCAATTCATATGCACTTTTCTATTTTTTAATTGTTTTTCTATTTTTAGAACTGCTTTTCTTATTTTTTGATTATCATTTTATCTTTATAATTATTTTTCTTATTTTCTCCAACTCTTTGCATAAATAAGAGCGAGTTAAAAATAATAAATAAATAAATTAATCATTAATATTATTTTTATTAATTAAAAATAATGATTAATTAATCATTGATATTATTAGTTATTACTTAATCAATTTTACATTATAGCCTCCAACATACTCCACTTGGTCAATCAATTTATTTCCTTACTATTTTTTTTTATTCTCATTTTTAAATTTGAGACTTTATTCGTGAAGGTATGCATATTGAAGTATATAAGGTTATAGATATTAACTCAAAGACATAAAAATAATACAAGGAATTCCATTAATCAAAGTTGAAATAAAATGAAATGAATAAGTTTCCACATGGATGCATAGAGACAACAAACCTAAAATTGATCCAACACCTAATCCTACTCCATCAATAGAAAAAAGTCTCATGGATGACTGAATGATTCAAATAAAAAATCCTATATTTGAAGGGTTAAATTTCCTTTGTTTCCCACCTATTTTAGACCATGTTTTTCATTCCAAATCAAACATGGACATAGTTTATACATACGACCACTCATACCAATCCTTTATGTGGAATATTCAAATATCATAAAATTTATCTCATCCTCCAAATCAAATGGACTTTTAGCTAGTAAGACTAATCCTATGAATAATCAAAGTTCAATATCATCCTATATCTATATTGGATAAATTCAACCACAAGTATCCAATATCCAAAAATATCAAAAATGACCTCTAACAAGTACTAACCCAACTAAAAAATTAGTAGGTTCTAGTCAACAAACTAACACTTCCAAAAATTTTCAACCACGAAGCCCAAGAGTCCTATGACATTATCTCCTTTCCTCTTTAAGTAGGACCCAATATTCTTGACACTCTCTTCTATGTAGTATCTTGTCCCACTTCTTTCAATCTTCTTATTGGATGCCCTTGGATCCATGCTAGGAGGACATTCCCATAAACCCTTCATAGATGTCTCAAGTATGAACTTTAGAATCAGCTTATAACCATTTTAGGTGACCCTCATCCATTCAAATATTTTTCAATAGTTAAGCAAGCTCAAGCTAAAATAAATTTGTATCCTTCGGTGTCCCTTTATGATTTTTCTTTTTCTTCTTCTTCTTATATTTTTTCTCCTTCTTCTAAAATCATCAAGAATATAATAATATTGAAATGAATGAAGAGCCTTTGATCAAATCAATTAGTTAGTTCAAAATCCCTTTATATATATAGCCATACCACCACCTTCATCATTGGACTTTGGGTTTATCCCATAATAAGGGTGAATTAGTAGACATAGGCATGTGTACCTTTACTTATGTCAAAACTTCTCATGAAGAAAATATCAATGGTAGTAACCCTCTACCCATAGAAAATATATTTGCAACTTGTTACCTCTTTAAATATTACCCATTACCCAAGCAAATCCTAAATAACATGGGATATCAAGGTAAAGGTTTGGGACCTCAACAACAAGGAATTAAAGAACCTTTAGAAGTTGAGATTTGGCCTAGGAGGTGTGGCATTGGCTACATCCCTAGAAAAAATTAACCTTTACCTACTGATTTAGATGATGATCAAATGATAACTTTTGCTAAATTTTTGGATCATCATGGCTTGGATTGGGATGATCAATATGAGGAACCTCCTTCCCCATCCACCATCTTGTTTTGAAACTTAGTTACCCTTGTCCATCCTAAGTTAATAGTGACCCTAGGAGAGTATGTTGAAGGAGATACCTTTTGTGACATGGCTCATGAATATATCCTCCAAAATAGCTTTGATGGGTCGGTCCCTTATGTTGCCCATGTCAAGTCTTCTAACCCTCAAGAGGATCAAATTTCTATATCTTCTAAATATCTTGAGTAATTAGGAGTAATCCCAACCCCTCTTCATTATGAGGATGAGTTCCATATACTCATTGAAGAAACCATATAAATTAAGATTAAAACTTTAGAAAACCCTAAAATCCTCAAATTAGAGCAAGCCCTCTCCATTGAAGAGCAAGAGCAATTGATCAATTTATTGAAATAAATTCAATAAATATTTTCTTGGTCATATGTCGATATACCTGGGCTAGGACCTTATTTGGTTATGCACCATAGAGTCATCTAATATAATGTTAAGCTCATCAAGAAAAATCTTAGAAAGATGCACCTTAATATTGTCTTGTTGGTTAAATAAGAGTTTCAAAAGCTGATTAATGTTGGCTTCATCAAAGCAATTGACTATTTTTATTGGATATCAAATATTGTTCTTGTCACCAAGAAACAATTCATAATTAGAATATGTAGCGACTTTTAAGATATCAACTTAGATTGTCCCAAGGATTATTTTATTTTTCCCAACATAGGCATGATTGTAGATTTCACTGTCGGATGTGGAATGCTATCTTTGATAGATGGTTTTTCAGGATACAACCAAATCAAAATTGCTCTTGAATACCAAGATAAGACTACTTTTATTACTCCATGGGGCACCTTATACTATTAAGTTATGTCTTTCATCTTAAATAACGTAGGTTCCACATATCAAAGGGCCATGACTTATGTTTTTCATGACTTAATGCATGATATTGTAGAAGACTATGTGGATGATCTTCTTGGTCATTCCATTCATCAATAAAATCATGCATAATATATAAGGCATATATTTGAATAATTGAGAGAATGCAAAATTTTCCGTAAGTCCTCTAAATGTGTCTTTGGAGTCACATCTGGAAAAATTTTAGGTTTCATTATGTTTAGTCAAGGCATTGAAGTAGATCTAGCCAAGATTTTAGCTATTACTAGCATGCCTCCTCCATGCAACCTTATTGATTTGTGTAGTTTGTAAGGAAATATTCAAGCCATTAGGTATTTCATATCCTATTAATCAATAAGTTCCAACCCTTCCTTAAGATTCTCTGCAATAATATGGGGTACAAGTGGGATGATGAGTGCTAAAGAGAATTTGATGAACTCAAAATATATCTTACTTCCTTGTCTATTCTTATCCTGCCTAACCTAGCCAAACATTTATTGCTCTATATAGAAGCCATATCCCAAGCCTTAGGGTCCATGTTGGCACAACATGATGATAAAAACAAAGAAAAAATAATTTATTATATTAGTAGAACCCTTTTCAATTACAAAATCCAATACACCCCTTTAGAAAATCTTTGTCTTGTTGTAGTGTTTGCATCTCAAAATTTACAATATTTTATGCTTAACCATAATATATTAGTAGTTGCAAGGTTTGATCTCCTTCACTACTTAATGTTAAAGTCTCACCTTTAAATTTAAACCATCAAGTGGTTGCTTCTCATTAGTGAGTTTTATTTAACCTTCATTTGTCAAAATGGTATAGAAGGTCAGGTTATAGCTAACCAATTAGTCGTAGCTCCTTTAAAATTTATGTATCCCTTAGTTGTAGAGTTTCTTGATGAGTGCTTTCACCTTGCTATAGAAGATACAAATTCATGGATATTGTATTTTGATGGAGCCTATTTCTTAAAGGGCACGAGAGTTGGAATTATTCTAGGCATCCCAAAAAAGTAATTAATCCATATTTCATTTAAGTTGCACTTATCTTACACTAATAACATTATAGAGTATGAAGTCTTTATCCTAGGTATTAGAGCTACCCTAGCCCTAAAATTTAATAAAATTTGTATTTAAGAACTCTAAACTTAAAGGCAATCAAGTCAATTATGTTTATCATACTAAAGATGAAAAGTTGAAGCCATACAAAGACATTGTTTCCAAGATTATGCTAACCTTTGAGAAGATAACCATAGATTATATCCCTAGATCCCCTAACTAGCATGTGGATATCATGATCATGGTTGCATATATATACCCTTGGATTTAGAAGATGATCAAGCTACAATTATCATTCAATAACTTTGAGAGCCCATGACCCTTAGTTCTAGCCAACTCCCCTTAGATGTCTTGAACATTGAAGCTTCTCCTTATAAGCCTTGGTATAAATATATCTTTAATTTATTAAAATACAGCACAATACCTAAAGTATTAGATCATAACAAGCAAACTATTTTGTACAAAAGAGGATGTATATTTGTGATAATCTATAATACTTTATATCAACACTCTTTTGAGGGTATCCTCTTACGATGACTCACATGTGATGAAGCAAGATAATCCCTTTGTGAAGCCCATGAAGGATCATGGGAAGACCATCTTAGTGGTAATGCAATTTTTAAGAAGATCCTTTGAATAAGATATTATTAGCGCTCCATGGAAAATGATGCATGTGATTATGTTTGACACTATGACAAGTGTCGACATCATGACAATATTATTCATGTAATTTTGCAAGACCTTCACGTAATTTCTCCTATTTGGTCATTCTCCATGTGGGGATTGGATATTATTGGGAATATTAATTCCACTTTTCTTATGGTCATAATTTTTTATTTTTGAATAATACTTCTTATACACATCCACCATGGGGATTGAACCTGGTTCATATCACTGATAATGTAAGTGGCATTCTTTCCAGTAGACCACACTCATAAGGATATTATGGTCATAATTTTATAATCACAATGATTGAATATTTCGCTAAGTGGGTAGAAGCCATGCTGCTATCCATGGTCATTAGAGTTTAGATCTCTAAGTTTATCCTTAATGAAATCCTTTGTTGGTATGGAATCCCTTCTGTCATCATCTCTAACAATGGAAATCCTTTTAATAACAAGGATATCCATAAAATTTATGCTAAATACAAGATTTAGCATAAATGGTCAATCCCCTATTACCCTCAAGGTAAATATTAGGTTGGAGCCTGTAACAAATTCTTAGTTAAGATCATGAAAATCTAGTTAATAATACTAGTTGTGACACACATTGTAGACACCAAAACAGCACCAATCCGATTATGTGACAACAAGCGCTGATCGCATTGACACACACAGCCCCTAGGGCAGCCCCCAGAGGTTAAACAGTGGTCCTAACCACTCCCAAAAGTAGTTTGGAAGGTCAAAGGTCAATTTGGCACCTTTTTGGCACCTTGCTCCCTACTCGTCCCACCCAGGGATGAATACAAATTGGTATTCGTCCCACCCAGGGATGATTATCAGCATTCGCCCCAGGGTGAGGCGAATAGAAGGTTTGACTGGCAAAAAATTCAAACCTCGACAGGTCCGCCAGTTAACTATAGCTTCAGGCCATGCAATTGCGAGGAACGACTTCAAATCAAGGAGAGAGACTTCAGTCATGCATGTCTTTGATTTTTGGAGGCCTCATGCAAGGAGACTCTAAATCAGGGAATAATATTTTTCCCAAAATAGGACATGCAACTCCAGTGGCGCCCTCGCATGCGCATTCAAACAGAGAGACCCTAGGTCTATAAATTGGTGAGTCTTCTCACCCAAAATATAGAGAGAGGTAGCATTTTGAGCAATGAAGTGCTGCCATTTTACATCCACACACATACCTTTTGATTTTGTGCCTTTCACATCCTTGATCTCTTTTTGAAGGGAGGTCATAGGGTGGTTATTGGAAGCGCAAATCCGAAGCCCAAACCCAAAAATTTGGCCACAATATTCCACAAAATTTTTTGACAAAACCCCATAAGAGGTTTTGGACCCATCCCAAGTGGATTGGTGCCGAAACAGAGTCCCAAACGATGGGCGTCCTGCCCCTGGGCGCCCCCCAAACTGCCGCAGTTCTAAACGCCCCACCCCGGAGTGAATAGAAATATGTGGTAGATTTCTCTGATTTTTCTTTTGCATCTTATTCTAGGTTATTTAAATAGGTTGTAGTTTAAATTTCACTTCATTCTGACAAGTTTTGATCATGCTTTTATCATTTCCCGCCTTCACTAACATGCAGATAGCACCATCATATTATGGGTGATAGAGGCCAAATTGGAGAAATATGACCATCTGGGTCATCCCAAAATACCCCCAATTAGCTAACCCCAACTTTGTAGGTCATTTGGAGCTTTCTGGATAGGACATTGAAGAGGGTGCTTTTTAACAATTTGTTGTAGGTTTATTCGTCCCGCCCTGAGCGAATACAAATATGTGAGGAATTTCCTGACTGTTCCTTTTGCAGTGGCTTCCTGGTAACATATTCATGCTTCTTTCAAATTTTTAGGTCATTCTGATATTATTTGGTTATCGGTTTAATATTTTCATGCATACACTAACAGTAGGCCTTGGGAAATACATGTTCTATTCTATCTGCAGGTGCTACTGATATTTTCTGTTTCCTTGAACGTAGGTCTTCGACATCAGAGGAGAAGGAAGGAGTCAAAAATCATATACACAAGTGGCGGTGACGTTTTGGTCCACCCATCTTACATGTGGGCACGCGGAAGAAGGATTGCTATCCATGGATGTGATAAGAAACATATTTGACGCTCCTATCCCCTAAAAGGGAAGGAGACGTATTGTAACACGACTTTAAAAGCATATCAATAAAGAGGGCCGTATTCCATATTGCTTTTATCTTGTGTCGATTCGTCTATGTCCTTTCCTTTTATGCATTTTTCAATATATAGGCTTTTAGCGTTAAGTTTGGTTTTACACGCATCGTACTTGGCATTTTCCTTTTTGTTTCGTATCCTCGTGCTTTCAGTGGCGATCATGGTGGGACCTCTGTCCCTTGATTTTAAGATTAAATTTCTGATCAAAAGTTGCTTGTTTTTGCTTACAGGTACCAAGTTTTCAAACGTTGGACTGTTGTTCGTTTCAGTCTGTGACGAGTACAGAGCTGGAATTCATCTTACCCAGGGACGAATAGGACTTCGTCCTACCCTGGAATGAATACAGATCTGTTATTCATCTCACCCTGGGATGAATAGCTCTCTGTGCAATTTTAGGGCAAAAATTCAGAGACATCCGATTTGGGCAGAGAAGAGGTAGGGGTCTTAAACACCTTCTATCAATTTTTTGCTTTCTATTTTCTGTTCTCTGGTTATTTGCTTGCATAGGAGAGTTTGAATGCTTGTTTCCTTCATTTATGCAACTTAAAAAGAACCCCACACACCACGTGGTAATTTAAAACAACAAGGAGTTGGTCGTAAAACCCCAACCCTTGAGCAAGACCAACGGTGGATTTCATCACCACCTTGGCTTGAGATATTGCATACATAACCCCGATCGTGACTGTTGCTAGACGTAAATCCTGATGAAAGCTGACCAAGTGTAGCTGGGGTGATTCCCAGCGCATGAGGATAAGTCTTCTATGGTAGGTGTCATAAACAGAGTGATTCCCCTTTCGTACCGCCTATGTTCCACGTACCATCTGCTCTCACGTACCAATAGTTTCCCTCACGTAAGGGCGGGTATATAGAGAGGTTGGTATATCGGCCTGGCAATGGTATATCGAAGGGGCGACCATTTTTGGGAGTCATAAGAGCCATCATATTGCATTTAAACGTTCTTTACAAAAGCTTTCAAAACAAAAAAAAATCAAAACACACTAAACCAGATTTAGGGCACACTTTTAATCTTTAAACGAGATAATCATTGCTTTGATTGTGTGTTTCCCTTCTATTTAGTGTAGCATAAAAATCATAAAAAGAGATAAAAATCTATGCATCTTGTAGGAAAGCATCACCATGGTGTACACCCGTAGCCGAGCCCAATCACGGGCAGACGCTGTAGAGAGTGCACAAAGGGGGACAAGTCACCTCCGATATAGTCCTGAGGACTTGGTCATCCCGCCTTGGTGGCCTGACCCACAAGATAGTCCACATCATGCCACCACAGAATAGGACTATAGAGGCACCTCTTTGAGGGGCACCCCCACTCAGCATAGATCCTTTCAAGAGGAGAACCTACACGTGGCACTCAACATAGAAAGGAGGCCTCCCTTAGATGCTCGTTATGAGTGGCCTAGTGATGAAGTGCTAGAGCAACATAGGGTCCATAAGGAGGGGCCACATGATTTCGTCATCCCTCCTTTACCCCTTATTACTGTTAGAAACACTAGACAAAATCCAGAGCACAAGGCTCTCCAGGCAGGGCAAGACAATTCTCCCCACACCCTTCACACATACGAAAGGGAGTACGAGGAAGACCACCACATTCCTCAAGAGTAGTACACAATGTGGGAGCGATGCACCTCCGCACCTGCTATGTATCGGGATCACCCATTGAGGCCAGTGCCTCGGGTGAATGCCGCTAACCTCGATAGAGGAAAGCAACCCATAGGGGTCTCGGATCACCATGACCGAGATAGACATGTAGGAGAGGCATCTAGGCTTCCTAAACATGAGACGACGGAACAAATTGACTTGGCATTTTCCAGACATGCCACCCACCAAGCGCAAATCACGTAGCTCAGGCAAGATCAACAATAGTTAGATCATCTGTACCACCTTAGCAAAGAGCGCATTCAGCATCAGGCAACCGAATTGCTTCATAACACTGTGCCTGAGAAGGTCCCAACCCCTCACGCGCATAAGGTAGAAGTGTATGAGAGGCGCAACCCCTTGGTGCGAGACAGGTCCCCGTGACCTTACCAAGTGCTACCTCCGAGACCTCCTAGACCTGAGCGGGAGGCCACTCCTAGGAACAACGATGGGCACCCCCGTGGGGACCCACCCATGGTTATAGGTCTCATCCAGAAACTCCTCAAGAAGCCTATGAGGAGTATGAGCAAGAAGAAGAGCGGGCTGAAATGCCCTATCAAGGCAGAGGGGTTGCTATCCGGCCACCCCTCTATAGGCCTCAAGTTCCCCCCAACCCACAATGGGAGCAAACTAAGGAGGAAGAAATTAAATCTTTCGATGCATATAAAGCGCTGCTAGAGCGCTTAGAGTCTATGGAGACCAAGACTTCTGGGCCCCAAAAGCCCACTTTACGCCAACTCCGTAGTCACCTTGTGCATCCGTCAGTGTCGGCACCTCCATACCCTGAACACTTTAAACTGCCCTAGTTGGCACTCTTTAGAGGAGAGGAGGATGCCCAAGAGCATGTGACTAGGTTCTTGAGCCAATGCTTTGGCATTCAGGACAATGATGCTTTGTTGCTAAGAACATTTATAACCACATTCGTAGGCCCTGCCTCGGATTGGTTCACTCAGTTGCCAAAACATAGCATCAGTAACTTGGATCAGCTAGTGGACGCGTTCCTCGAATGCTTCACCTTCAACACCAAGAAAAATGCATCACTAAGCGACCTAGCTAGCCTCAAGTAGTATGAGGAAGAGACCATGGTGGCATATGGGAACCGATGGAGGACGTTGCTTTCAAAGCTGCCCTACCTCCCTCCCATGTCCGACCTAACCCAAATGTTCTCAAAGAGCTATTTGAGATCGATCTCCATGCTATTGCAGCTACAGCAATATGCCACTCTTGAGGAAGCTCTGGCGCAAGCCAGAATCATTGAGGAGATCAAGATACAGGATGGCAAGATTGCCAAGCCTAAGAAGAAAGAATGGTCTAAGAACACCAAAATAGGGACCACGCAACAGAAACCCATTGCGGTCAATCAGGTTGCTATAAACGTCCCTAAGCCTGCACAAGCAACACAACCCCAAAAGGCTAACTATCAGGCGGTGCCTCCTAACAATTATGATAGAGAAAATCAGAGGCAAGAACAAAATCAGCAGCGTCACCCTAGGTGACAATTCACACCTTACACAAAGTCCAGGGACTCCCTGTTTGACCACTTGTCAGCAGTAAACTTGATCAACCTTCCAGAGATTCAAACCATAGACCCCAATGCGCCAAAGCCTAAGGGGTACAGGGAGGACTTGTACTGTAGGTTCCATAGATGGAAGGGACATGACCTTAATGCATGTTGGAAGTTTAAAGGCTTGGTGCAAGACCTAATCGACAATAAGACGTTGGCAGTGGACAACCCCGTAGCGCCAAACAACCAATATATGGGAGTCTTTAGAGACCCCTTGCCTACCCATGATGCGCAGGAAAAACCCCTTCAAGTCAATGAGGTGCAACAAAATTGCCCCATGCAAGGGTATGTAGGGATGATAAGCATAGTGACTAGGAACAAGAGGTACCCAGGAGCTGCCCCCACGATAGCCACAAGAGAGGTTCCATCGACATCACAACCTCAATAACACCCTACACAACTTCCCCCACCTAGACCAGTGGCCACGATTCGGACTAGACTTACCCAAAGTCTAAGGACCACGTCGGCTAGGCTCTCCATATACGAGCTCATTCAACAATCGCCGCCCCATCGGGAGGCTCTAATGGAGATATTAAAAGCCATCGAGCTGCAACCCCATGAAGCAAACTCTTTCAACAACTTCGTGGGACATGTAAAACAATGTACAGAACCAGTCATCACCTTTAGAGAAGATGAATTGAAATCAGTGACTGGTGATGTGGCGGATCCACCCCTGCACGTCATTGCACGGGTCAACGGGATTCCGTATAAGAGAGTGTTGGTGGACATTGGCTCGTCCAGTAATATAATTACAACAAGCAGCATTGAAACATCTAGAAGTTGTCGACATCTCACATCGTGGCCTCCACCTATACTCTTCGAGCATTCAATGATGCGATATGCTCGACGGTTGGCACAATTGTCCTACCCATCCAAGTGGGACAAAAGACTATTCATACATTGTGCCACATCTTGGAAGGTGAGATGGCCTATAATATCTTGTTGGGTCGGCCTTGGATCAGGGACATGAAGTGTGTCCCTTCTATAGCTCATCAGTGCTTAAAGTACACATTTGAAGGATAGGTGCATGTAGTCCCGGCAGACTTAGAGCCCTTCAAGTACTGCAATACGGTGCAATTCATGCCGCAATCGACCCTTCCATCAACGCATTTGGATTTTTAGTTGAATCCATCTAAACAGGGTCCGATTCCACAGGCATCCCCATTGACAAGTCCATCAAATCCCTAGCCGGGTCCATCTTCCTCATCTGGTCCTTCAACAACGATGCCACCTACGATGGCCACACCAAAGGACAAGGGAAAGAAACCCCTAGAAGAGGAACCACCCCTAGTCTCAACCATCTCTACCGAAGAGATGCCTAGTAGAATGGAAGTCGAGATGCCTAGTTCACCCCCCATGGAGTGGACTCCGGAAGGACTCCCATTCGCTCCCCCTCAACCGCCAATGATCACCGTTGAGATGGCCAACACGGGCTTGGGGGAGTATATAGTGCGAAACATTGTAGCAACACCCACACTTGAGTCCATGCAGGACATGGGGAGACCTCGCCTCCCCATCGGCTCTGTGGTTCCTCTAGGCTACCCACCCAATCAGACAAACTTTGTTTATGGGGGCCTGGATAATGGCATTGAACCTTACATGCAAGAAGACGAAGATGAAGAACCCTTTGTTGAGGATGTCAACTATTTGTCCAACCCAGACTTCGCATTGAGATATCTTGGCCAATGCAATTGGCATGGATATGGGTTGGGCAGGTATGAGCAAGGAGTGCGTGTTCTTTGCCAACCAAGATATCAAATGCCTTATGACAAGTCGGGAGTAGGGTTTAACCACCCCTTGCCCCTGGACATCTTGGTAGAGAACATGCAAGGCCTAGGGATAGGCAACAAGGATGGGTTGGCATTAGATCCATATGCCAATCCTAACACAACTTATACATTGGGGGATTATCTCCCATTACGAACAAACAACCTTGTTGACCTTAACAACCCTTTCCCTTCGATCAAAAAGGGAGAAAGTTCGAGGACTCACCTACAAGAGGGATATAGACAAGACCAAGAAGGGTCTTCAGAAGATGAGTCGGAGTATGAGGTAGCACCTTGGGATCCTTTTGAATCTGATAGCAATCATTCACAAGTGCATCCCATGGATGATTATCAGGAGAGCTTCCTAACAATGTTCCCTTTGAATGCTCCAATTGAGCATATGCCACCTCAAGAGAATCAGGTCCCCCCATAGAGAGCGAAACAACCTCGATGGGACCACATTAATTTGCTCGAGCAAGATGAGCCTCATATGTCGCAAATAACTATTGGAGCCAATGAAGGCCTTTGGATCTCTGATAGTGATTATGAAGATGAAACTGAGATGGCCTATCTCAATCATATGCGATAGCAGCAATATCCCTTGGACATAGATGACATGTTTGAACAACTACACATAGGGCCAAGGCATAGGTGGCACCTCAACCAGGCATAGTTATAGCAATTACTGCACCCGCCACTCTAGGTATATAGAGAACATCTTTCGCCTGGAGACCCTATAGAGCCATCAGTGCCTAGGGCAGACCCTATCCTCTTATCCACACATAGGGCCGATCCATTTGTGCCAGTACCCATAGAGCCAGATCCGGAGCACAAAGATCATCTAGGATGTCCGAGCAACCACACCCATGGTAATGGAGACCAAAATCATTTCATCAACATGATCTCCATTGATTTAACCACCCCCATCCATAATCCAGCTGACCCAACATGGTCATTGCATCTAGACCTAGATGCTATAGACTGGGATCACATTGACACACCGCCATCCCCATCATAGTACTGGCCTTGTGGTGGGATGTTCCATTTCACCCTAGGACAGACTCAGGATGTCTTCCATGCTGAAGAGGAACCCGACGTTCCAAATGATGATCTAAATTCAACAAATGATATCCACTTGATCCCAACTCCACACCAGTTGGAGGACGGATCCCACATGTCAGTCGAGGAGACGACTGACGTAGACATCGGCTCAGATCCAATGAATTTGCAAATCATCAAGTTGGGGGTAAGTCTATCCCCCGAAGAGCAAGCCGACTACATTGCCCTTCTCAAAGAGAAGAAGGAGGTTTTTGCATGGTCCTACAAAGACATGCCCAAAAGCTCCAAGGATTCCCACAATCGCTTGGTCAACCCAAAATGCCCCAAAGGTGTCCATAAACCCTTTTGTCAAACCAAAAGCTCCAAGGAATCTCTTTGGTCAACCAAAATGCCCCAAAGGTTTTACCCTTAAACCAAAAGCTCCAAGGATTCCCAAAATCGCTTGGTCAACCCAAAATGCCCCAAAGGTGTCCATAAACCCTTTGGTCAAACCAAAAGCTCCAAGGATTCCCACAATCGCTTGGTCAACCCAAAATGCCCCAAAGGTGTCCATAAACCCTTTGGTCAAACCAAAAGCTCCAAGGATTCCCACAATCGCTTGGTCAACCCAAAATGCCCCAAAGGTGTCCATAAACCCTTTGGTCAAACCAAAAGCTCCAAGGATTCCCACAATCGCTTGGTCAACCTCAAAAATGCCCCAAAGGTATCCATAAACCCTTTGGTCAAACCAAAAGCTCCAAGGGTTACCATAATCGCTTGGTCAAAATAAATATTCAAAAACAAACAAAAACAATAAAATCATCAAAAATAACAAAAAAAATTGCATCTCCATTCCATGCATACTCGTAAAAATCAAAATACAAAAATATAAGTTGCATTAGGCATCGCATCCATACATTGCATATTTGCTAGGTCATACATGTCACAAGCACCATAGACTGTAATTGCTCGGCAATTCCTTCATTTTCCACATTCCATCCATTTTATAAACACATACATCCCGAATAACACCATCCCCATTTTTAGCATAGTCAGTTGTCTCCTAATGTATGTAGGGTTTTCGTCATTCAACTTGTCTTTAAATTTCTAGCCAAAAATTGTACAAAGTTAAACGGATTTTACAAGGGAAAAGTTTTACTTGGATCACGCCTCGTTATGTAACATCCCTACACAAGTTAAAACACATAAAATAATTCCCAAGTTGTGTGAACGCAAGAGACACCTACAAAGCAGTCTAGGGTACCATAGGTGAAAGATTAGCCTGTTCATCCCCCTGTGCGAATGGTTCAAGAGTGCTGAGAATTGACAAAAGGACAAGCTCTTCCCCATCAATTCCCCCTAATAAATAGTGGTTTTCACCACTACCAAAAATCCCAATCACCATTGGTCCCTAAAGTTGTAAGGATTCGTACTACACGTCCCTGCCAAGGATGGGTAGTCATCCCCAAGGCCTAAAAGGATCAATGACCATTCAAAAACAAAATCCCCACAAGCCATCATCACGATCATCTCCAATCACCTTTGGTCTCCAAAGTCATAAGGATTCATACTACACGCCCCTGACAAGGATGGGTAGTCATCCCCAAGGCCTAAAATATCAATGCCCTTACTTCATAATCTCCATAATCCCCTTTGGTTCCCAAAGTCGTAAGGATTCGTACTACACGTCCCTGAACAGGATGGGTAGTCATCCCCAAGGCCAAAAGGATCAAGGTCATTCATAAGCCAAAAACCTACAAGCTCAACCTTACAAACCTCAAAATGCAAAATCAAATAATAGTGGTTATCACCACTATTCAAAATCCTTGCTCAAAAAGAAAAACAAAAGAGAAAAATAAACAGTGATTTTCATCACTATGTATACGAGCAAGTATCCTAACACATTGAGCAAATAAAAAGCCTGAACTTGAATCCCTAGAATTCTCAGCATTCGAAAACCATCTAGGTGATCCTCATTATGGGTTTGGTGGACAACCTACCTGGCAATGGCGGTATCCTAAATGCATGACGATATGTCTATCACATTAGCTTTGCATGTGAGCAGACCAATGTTTGCATGTGGATGAGCTAGCTTATGGTACCTTAGATTGTCCCATGGATTAATCTTACTAAATACAACAACGGAGTTAGTGGAGCTAATTAGGTGATCCTCGCTATAGGTTTGGTTGACAACCTATCTGGCACTGGCGGTATCCTGACAAATACCACATAAATGAACTCAATTGCACACACAGGGATGTAAAATAACTTGGTCAAACTCAAGTCTGATTTATACCTTGTTCAAAAGTCTTGCGAGATAAATGTACAGTTTTGGCTAGTTAGTTAAAATATCTGAATCTCAGAAAAGCTTAACTACATTTTAAAAACAACTGGTACATTTCATTACGTACATCACCATCAAATAATATACAAAAAATACAAAAACAAAGTTCTCACATGCAAAGTCATTCCACAAAGCCATCACATAAGTACAAAAAGCCAGTCAATCTTGTACAGTCTATGGTGCCATCGACAAGTTATCAACAACTCATTTCATTCATTCCATATGCATACATCATATAATTAGAAACATCACATTCATAATACCACATGCATACATCATCATAAATAATTGTACCTAAATAGAAAAACAAACCATAACAAGTGTATAAACAAATAAAGTCATTTGTATATATAAACAACAAAAAACTGCACCAAAATGCACAAAAAATAAGCAATAAAATTGTCCAATGAGAGTGCTTTTGCACTTGACATTCTGGGCATGCAAAATAGATGTCGGGGTCACAAATCCTCACTATCCTACTCCCTAAGAAGGCTACCATAGTCGGACCGCTCCATGGGAGGATGGATTTTTGAGAATTTCATCCCCAAATGGCGTCAAATGGGTCAAAACCCAACCAAAAATAGCAATAACATTGTCGAACGAAGGCGCCTTTGCATTGGACATTCTTGGCATCCAAAATAGATGTTGGGGTCACAAATTGTCACTATCCTAATCCCTAAGAAGGCTACCATAGCCGGACCGCTCCATGGGAGGATGGATTTTTGACAATTTTAGCTCCAAAATGCGTCACAAAATGGGTTAAAACCCACCAAAAATAGGTCAGAATGTTCAGAAACTGCTTACGCATTCAACGGTAAACAACTGAAGGCACCCTTACCTAAGTCATCTTGGGTCAAGCGACTCGTCGCTTTTCTCATGTTGGTCATTCCCTCATCGATTCGTCGCTTGAGGGGGTAGTCACACTTAGTCACCAATCAACAAAAACACACCCAATCAAGGAAATGACACGCATTCAAAGGATCATTGACAAAGACAATCACGCCCCTGCTTGGGGCAGCAAACAAGCAATAATCACAAGCTGATCAAACACTTGGCATTCGTGAATCATGAACTCAAGGTTCCCATAGACAAAAGGTTGCGCCCTTTGCCTATTCATGATTGATCAATGTCCAAGCTCAAGTAACACCTCACCGAAAAAGGTTAACACTTGAATTAAGTTCCTTAGCTCGTCAGAAGCAAGGATTCAAGAATGCGTGCCCTTTCCATACTTGGGGCATCAAAAGTTGGTTAGGTTACTGAGAAACCCTAATCATTAGTGCTTTGGTTATCTATTTTTGCTCGATGCTGCGCCTTGCACAATGCATCCCAAAAAGGGGCATCTGTAGACACCAAAACAGCACCAATCCGATTATGTGACAACAAGCGCTGATCGCATTGACACACACAGCCCCTAGGGCAGCCCCCAGAGGTTAAACAGTGGTCCTAACCACTCCCAAAAGTAGTTTGGAAGGTCAAAGGTCAATTTGGCACCTTTTTGGCACCTTGCTCTCCTACTCGTCCCACCCTGGGATGAATACAAACTGGTATTCGTCCCACCCAGGGACGATTATCAGCATTCGCCCTAGGGTGAGGCGAATAGAAGGTTTGACTGGAAAAAAGTCAAACCTCGACAGGTCCGCCGGTTAACTATAGCTTCAGGCCATGCAATTGCGAGGAACGACTTCAAATCAAGGAGAGAGACTTCAGTCATGCATGTCTTTGATTTTTGGAGGCCTCATGCAAGGAGACTCTAAATCAGGGAATAATATTTTTCCCAAAATAGGACATGCAACTCCAGTGGCGCCCTCGCATGCGCATTCAAACAGAGAGACCCTAGGTCTATAAATTGGTGAGTCTTCTCACCCAAAATATAGAGAGAGAGGTAGCATTTTGAGCAATGAAGTGCTGCCATTTTACATCCACACACATACCTTTTGATTTTGTGCCTTTCACATCCTTGATCTCTTTTGGAAGGGAGGTCATAGGGTGGTTATTGGAAGCGCAAATCCGGAGCCCAAACCCAAACATTTGGCCACAATATCCCACAAAATTTTCCGACAACACCCCATAAGAGGTTTTGGACCCATCCCAAGTGGATTGGTGCCGAAACAGAGTCCCAAACGGTGGGCGTCCCGCCCCGGGCGCCCCCAAACTGTCACGAGTTCTAAACGCCCCACCCCGGAGTGAATAGAAATCTGTGGTAGATTTCTCTGATTTTTCTTTTGCATCTGATTCTAGGTTATTTAAATAGGTTGTAGTTTAAATTTCACTTCATTCTGACAAGTTTTGATCATGCTTTTATCATTTCCCGCCTTTACTAACATGCAGATAGCACCATCATATTCTGGGTGATAGAGGCCAAATTGGAGAAATATGACCTTCTGGGTCTTCCCAAAATACCCCCAATTAGCTAACCCCAACTTTGTAGGTCATTTGGAGCTTTCTGGATAGGACATTGAAGAGGGTGCTTTCTAACAATTTGTTGCAGGTTTATTCGTCCCGCCCCGGAGCGAATACAAATATGTGAGGAATTTCCTGACTGTTCCTTTTGCAGTGGCTTCCTGGTAACATATTCATGCTTCTATCAAATTTTTAGGTCGTTCTGATATTATTTGGTTATCGGTTTAATATTTTCATGCATACACTAACAGTAGGCCTTGGGAAATACATGTTCTATTCTATCTGCAGGTGCTACTGATCTTTTCTGTTTCCTTGAATGTAGGTCTTCGACATCAGAGGAGCAGGAAGGAGTCAACACTCATATACACAAGCGGCGGTGACGTTTTGGTCCGCCCATCTTACATGTGGGCACGCGGAAGAAGGATTGCTATCCATGGATGTGACAAGAAACATATTTGACGCTCCTATCCCCTAAAAGGGAAGGAGACGTATTGTAACACGACTTTAAAAGCATATCAATAAAGAGGGCCATATTCCATATTGCTTTTATCTTGTGTCGATTCGTCTATGTCCTTTCCTTTTTATGCATTTTTCAATATATAGGCTTTTAGCGTTAAGTTTGGTTTTACACGCATCGTACTTGGCATTTTCCTTTTTGTTTCCGTATCCTCGTGCTTTCAGTAGACCACACTTAATAGGATCTACCTAGGATCCCACCGTGATTTCCACTAAAAGCACGAGGATATGGAAACAAAAAGGAATATGCCAAGCACGATGCATGTAAAACCAAACTTAACGCTAAAAGCCTATATATTGAAAAATGCATAGAAGGAAAGGACATAGATGAATCAACACAAGATAAAAGCAATGTGGAATATGGCCCTCTTTATTGATATGCTTTTAATGTCATGTTACAATATTTCTCCTTCCATTTTAGGAGATAGGAGTGTCAAATATGTTTCCTGTAACATCCATGGATAACAATCCTTCTTTCGTGTGCCCACATGTAAGATGGGAGGACCAAAACATCACTGCCACTTGTGTATATGACTATTGACTCCTTACTGCTCTTGTAATGTCGAAGACCTATGTTCAAGGAAACAAAAAAGATCAGTAGCACCTGCAGATAGAATAGAACATGTGTTTCCCAAGGCCTACTGTTAGTGTATGCATGAAAATATTAAACCGATAACCAAATAATATCAGAACGACCTAAAAATTTGAAAGAAGCATGAATATGTTACCAGGAAGCCACTGCAAAAGGAACAGTCGAGAAATTCCTCACAGATTTGTATTCGCTCTAGGGCGGGACGAATAAACCTGTAACAAATTGTTAGAAAGCACCCTCTTTAATGTCCTATCCAAAAAGCTCCAAATGACCTACAAAGTTGGTGTTAGCTAATTGGGGGTATTTTGGGACGACCCAGGTGGTCAGATTTCTCCAATTTGGCCTCTATCACCCAGAATCTGATGGCGCTATCTACATGTTAGTGAAGGCGAGAAATGATAAAAGCATGATCAAAACTTGTCCAAATAACCTAAAATTTAAATGACAGCATATGTAAAGAACCTAGAATCAAATGCAAAATAAAAATTAGAGAAATATGCCATATATTTCTATTCACTCCGGGGTGGGGCGTTTAGAACTGTGATAGTTTGGGGGGCACCCGGGGGCAGGATGCCTACCATTTGGGACTTTGTTTCAGCACCAATCCACTTGGGATGGGTCCAAAACCTCTTATGGGGTTATGTAAAAAAATTTTGTGGAATATTGTGGCCAAATTTTTGGGTTTGGGCTTCGGATTTGCGCTTCCAATAACCACCCTATGACCTCTCTTTTGGAAGAGATCAAATATGTGAAAGGTGCAAAATCAAAAGGTATATGTGTGGATGTAAAATGGCAACACTTCATTGCTCAAATACTACCTCTCTCTCTATATTTTGGGTGAGAATACTCACCAATTTATAGACCTAGGTCTCTCTATTTGAATGTGCATGCGAAGGCGCTACTGGAGTTGCATGTCCTATTTTGGGAAAAGATTATTCCCTGATTTAGAGTCTCCTTGCATGAGGAGGCCTCCAAAAATAAAAGACATGCATGACTAAAGTCTCTCTTCTTGATTTGAAGCCATTCCTTGCAATTGCATGGCCTGAAGCTACAGTTAACTGGCAGACCTATCGAGGTTTGAATTTTTTTGCCAGTCAAACCTTCTATTCGCCTCACCCTGGGGTGAATGCTTATATTCGTCCCTGGGTGGGACGAATGCCAGTTTGTATTCATCCCAGGGTAGGACGAGTAGGGAGCAAGGTGCAAAAAGGTGCCAAATTGACCTTTGACCTTCCAAACTACTTTTGGGAGTGGTTAGGACCATTGTTTAACCTCTAGGAGCTGCCCTAGGGGCTATGTGTGTCAATGCAATCAACACTTGTCATATAATTGTATTGGTGTTGTTTTGGTTCTACAGATGCCCCTTTTTGGGATGCGCTATGCAAGACACAACACCGAGAAAAAATAGATAACCAAAGCACTAATGAGTAGGGTTTCTTAATAACCTAACCAACTTTTGATGCCCCAAGTATGGAAAGGGCACGCATTCTTGAATCCTTGCTTCTGATGAGCTAAGGAGCTTAATTCAAGTGTTAACCTTTTTCGGTGAGGTGTTACTTGAGCTTGGACATTCTTCAGTCATTAATAGGCAAAGGGCACAACCTTTTGTCTATGGGAACCTTGAGTTCATGATTCACGAATGCCAAGTGTTTGATCAGCTTGTGATTATTGCTTGTTTGCTTCCCCAAGCAGGGGCGTGATTGTCTTTGCCAATGATTCTTTGAATGCATGTCATTTCCATGATTGTGTGTGTATTTTTTGATTGGTGACTAAGTGTGACTACCCCCTCAAGCAGCGAATTGATGAGGGAATGACCAACATGAGAAAAGTGATGATTCGCTTGACCCAAGATGACTTAAATAAGGGTTCCTGCAGTTGTTTACCAATGAATGTGAAAGCAGTTTTCGAACATTCTGACCTGTTTTTGGAGGGTTTTAACCCTTTTTGTGACCCATTTTGGAGCTAAAATTGGCAAAAATATGTCCTCCCGTGGAGCGGTCCGGCTATGGTAGCCTTATTAAGGAAGAGGATAGTGTCAATTTGTAACCCCAATGTCTGTTTTGGATGCCAAGAATGTCAGGCTCAAATACGCCTTCGTTCGACAATGTTATTGCTATTTTTGGTTGGGTTTTGACCCATTTTGCGATGCCATTTGGGGATGAAATTCTCTGCAATCTGTCCTCCCGTGGAGTGGTCCGGCTATGGTAGCCTTCTTAGGGAGTGGGATAGTGAGGATTTGTGACCTCGACATCTGTTTTGCATGCCCAGAATGTCAGGTGCAAAAGCACTCTCATTGGACAATTTTTGTGCTTGTTTTTGGTGCAGTTTTTTGCTGTTTATATATACAGATGACTTTCTTGTGTTTATACACTTGTCATGGTTTGTTTTTCTATTTACACATAGTTATTTATGATGATATATGCATGTGGTATTATGAATGCGATGTGTTTAGTTATGTGATGTATGCATATGGAATGAATGACATGAATTGGGGAGAACTTGTCGATGGCACCATAGACTGTACAAGATTGACTAGCTTGCTGTACTTATGGGATGGCATTGTGGAATGAATTTGCAAGTGAAAACTTTGTTTTTGTATTTTGATGTATATTTTTTTATTTTTTATTTTTATTTTTATTTTTTTGATGGGGATGTATGTAATGAAATGTTCTAGTTGTTTTTAAAATGTTGTTAAGCTTTTATGATATTCAGATATTTTAACAAACTAGACAAAACTATATATTTATCTCGTAAGACTTTTGAACAAGGTATAAATTAGACTGGATTTTGACCAAGTTATTTTACATCCCTGTGTGTGCAATTGAGTTCATTTATATGGTATTTTTCAGGATACCGCCAGTACCAGATAGGCTGTCAACCAAACCTATACTGAGGATCACCTAATTAGCTCCACTAACTCCGTTGTTGTATTTAGTAAGATTAATCCATGGGAAAATCTAAGGTACCATAAGCTAGCTCATCCACATGCAAACATTGGTCTACTCACATGCAAAGTTAATGTGATAGACATATCGTCATGCGTTTAGGATACCACCATTGCTAGGTAGGTTGTCCACCAAACCCGTAATGAGGATCACCTAGATGGTTTTCGAATGCTAAGAATTCCAGGGATTTAAGTTCAGGCATATGTTATTTGCTTAACGTGTTAGGATACTTGCTTGTATACATAATGATGAAAATCACTGTTTATTTTTCTCTTTTGTTTGTTTTTCTTTTTGAGCAAGGATTTTGAATAGTGGTGATAACCACTGTTATTTGATTTTGGATTTTGAGCTTTATAAGGTTGAGCTTGTAGGTTTTTGGTGTGTGAATGACTTTGATCCTCTTGGCCTTGGGGATGACTACCCATCCTGTTCAGGGACGTGTAGTACGAATCCTTCTGACTTTGCAAACCAAAGGGGATTATGGAGATTATGAAGCAAGGGCATTGATATTTTAAGCCTTGGGGATGACTACCCATCCTAGTCAGGGGCATGTAGTACGAATCCTTACGACTTTGGAGACCAAATGTGATTGGATATGATCATGATGATGGCTTGTGGGGATTTTGTTTTTGAATGGTCATTGATCCTTTTAGGCCTTTGGGATGACTACCCATCCTTGGCAGGGACGTGTAGTACGGATCCTTACGACTTTAGGGACCAATGACGATTGGGATTTTTGGTAGTGGTGAAAACCACTATTTATTAGGGGGATTGATGGGGAAGAGCTTGTCCTTTTATCAATTCTTAGCACTCTTGAACCATTCGCATAGGGGGATGAACAGGCTAATCTTTCACCTATGGTACCCTAGACTGCTTTGTAGGTGTCTCTTGCATTCACACAACTTGGGAATTATTTTATGTGCTGTAACTTGTGTAGGGATGTTACATAACGAGGCGTGATCCAAGTAAAACTTTTCCCTTGTAAAATCTGTTTAACTTTGTATAGTTTGTGGCTAGAAATTTAAAGACAGCTGAATGACGAAAACCCTACATACATTAGGAGACAACTGACTATGCTAAAAATGGGGATGGTGTTATTCTGGATGTATGCGTTGATAAAATGGATTGGAGGTGGAAGATGATGGACTTGCCGAGCAATTACAGTCTATGGTGCTTTTGACTTGTATGACCTAGCAAATATGCAATGTATGGATGTGATGCCTAATGCAACTTATATTTTTGTATTTTGATTTTTATGAGTATGCATGGAATGGAGATGCAATTTTTTTTGTGATTTTTGATGATTTTATTGTTTTTGTTTGTTGTTGAATATTTGTTTTGACCAAGCAGTTATGGGTACCCTCAGAACGTTTGGCTTGACCAAAGGGTTTATGGACACCTTTGGGGCATTTTGGGTTGACCAAGCGATTGTGGGAATCCTTGGAGCTTTTGGTTTGACCAAAGGATTTATGGACACCTTTGGGGCATTTTGGGTTGGCCAAGCGATTATGGGAATCCTTAGAGATTTTGGGTTGACCAAAGAGTTTATGGACACCTTTGGGGCATTTTGGGATGACCAAGCGATTATGGGAATCCTTGGAGCTTTTGGGTTGACCAAAGGGTTTATGGATACCTTTGGGGCATTTTGGGTTGACCAAGTGATTGTGGGAATCCTTGGAGCTTTTGGGTTGACCAAAGGGTTTATGGATACCTTTGGGGTGTTTTGGGTTGACCAAGCAATTATGGGAATCCTTGGAGCATTTTGTTTGACCAAAGGGTTTATGGACACCTTTGGGGCGTTTTGGGTTGACCAAGTGATTATGGGAATCCTTTGAGCTTTTGGGTTGACCAAAGGGTTTATGGATACCTTTGGGACATTTTGGGTTGACCAAGCGATTGTGGGAATCCTTGGAGCTTTTGGGTTGACCAAAGGGTTTATGGATACCTTTGGGGCATTTTGGGTTGACCAAGCAATTGTGGGAATCCTTGGAGCTTTTGGGTTGACCAAAGGGTTTATGGATACCTTGGGGCATTTTGGGTTGACCAAGAGATTGTGGGAATCCTTAGAGCTTTTGGTTTGACCAAAGGGTTTATGGATACCTTTGGGGCGTTTTGGGTTGACCAAGCGATTATGGGAATCCTTGGAGCTTTTGGTTTGACCAAAGGGTTTATGGATACCTTTGGGGCGTTTTGGGATGACCAAGCGATTGTGGGAATCCTTGGAGATTTTGGGTTGACCAAAGGGTTTATGGATACCTTTGGGGCATTTTGGGTTGACCAAGCGATTGTGGGAATCCTTGGATATTTTGGGTTGACCAAAGGGTTTATGGATACCGTTGGGGCGTTTTGGGTTGACCAAGAAATTGTGGGCATCCTTTGAGCTTTTGGTTTGACCAAAGGGTTTATGGAAACCTTTGGGGTGTTTTGGGTTTACCAAGCAATTGTGGGAATCCTTGGAGCTTTTGGGTTGACTAAAGGGTTTATGGATACCTTTTGGGCGTTTTGGGTTTACCAAGCGATTGTGGGAATCCTTGGAGCTTTTGGGTTGACTAAAGGGTTTATGGATACCTTTGGGGCGTTTTGGGTTGACAAAGTGATTGTGGGAATCCTTGGAGCTTTTGGGTTGACCAAAGGGTTTATGGATACCTTTGGGGCATTTTGGGTTGACCAAGTGATTGTGGGAATCCTTGGAGCTTTTGGTTTGACCAAAGGGTTTATGGATACCTTTGGGGTATTTTGGGTTGACCAAGTGATTGTGGGAATCCTTGGAGCTTTTGGTTTGACCAAAGGGTTTATGGATACATTTGGGGCGTTTTGGGTTGACCAAGTGATTATGGGAATCCTTGGAGCTTTTGGTTTGACCAAAGGGTTTATGGAGACCTTTGGGGCATTTTGGGTTGACCAAGCGATTGTGGGAATCCTTGGAGCTTTTGGGTTGACCAAAGGGTTTATGGAGACCTTTGGGGAATTTTGGGTTGACTAAGCGATTGTGGGAATCCTTGGAGCTTTTGGGTTGACCAAAGGGTTTATGGACACATTTGGGGCATTTTGGGTTGACCAAGCGATTGTGGGAATCCTTGGAGCTTTTGGGTTGACCAAAGGGTTTATGGATACCTTTGGGGTGTTTTGGGTGGACTATGGCTCTCTAAATGTGGAATGGCCTCAAATGACTGATGTTCAAGGGTTCTAATTCCTTGATTCCTTCAAGAGAGGCTAATCGGTATGTTCTAGGTCCTATTTTACTGTCAATCACATAAGGACCTAACCAGTTTGCCGTGAACTTGTCTCTTAGAAGGGATGGCAAATTAGAATTCTGTTGGTTCTCTTTTAAAACCAAGTCACCAACCTAAAAGTACCTTACATGAACCTTCATGTTGTATGCTTTCTGAAGTCGCTCTTGATAGATCCACAAATGCTCGAGAGCATTGACGCGTCGTTCATCAAGCAACGTAAGTTGGTCTAATCGTGACTACCACACAATGTCATCATCGATGAACTCTTGCATTGAAATGCGTAGGGAAGGGATCTCCAACTTGAGAGGCATGACTGCCTCGAAGCCATACACCAATGAAAAGGGAGTTGCCCCAGTGGGCGTCCGAATGCTAGTGTGATAAGCCCATAGGGCAAGCGGGATTTGAATGTGCCAATATTTATGACTACCTGCAATGGTATTTTTGAGGATGGCGACTAGCATTTTGTTTGATGCCTCTTCTTGCCCATTGGCCTGCAGATAATAGGGTGTTGAAAAAATATGCTAAATTTTGTACTTTGTTGTCAAAGCACGCACATATTTATTCTTGAATGACGTCCCATTATCCGAGAGGATCTTGGATGGAATACCAAAATGACATGATGTTATCCAAAATAAACTCCGCAATGCAGGGTATAGTTGTAGATGTTAGCAGAATTATTTCCACCCACTTGGTGAAGTACTCTATGGCCGTTATGATGAACATGTTACGACTTAACGATGCAAGGGAGATATTTATGATTAGATCAAAGCCCCACAACAAAAAAAGCCAAGTCAATTGAATCAATTACAAGGCCTAAGAAGGTACGTGTGTCAAATTGACATGGTGTTGAAACTTCACGCACTTCTTTACATATGCACAACAATATCGCTCTAAAGATGGCCAATAATAGCCCATGCGAAGAATGCGCTTTACGATGCCATACCGCTGAAGTGGCCACCACATGTACCATCGTGGGCTTGGATGATCACCCAAACAAACTCCTGTTGGTCCAAGCAACAGAGGAGGATTCCTTCATAGCTCCAACAATACAAAATGTCTCCTAACAAAACATGTTTTGCCACTTTCTATTTAAATGATCTTTTTATGGCTTGTGTCAATCCAAGTGGGAGGTTACCTAGCTTAAGGTAATCCCTGATGGGTGTGTACCAATCCTGCTGATCAAAAACCTCGATGGTATGAACGACCAATCCCTCTTGAATTTCATCCCTAGCAAAAGCTGAACGGGAAAGAACTTGTAAAAACAACGTTGTGTTGCTATTAAGAGGGGTCGGGGAGAACAAGGACCCCTAGTTGGCTTGAGTCAGACAATCATGGATTTGAGAGAACCTATCCTGAGATGGTTCAATCTGGATCATGTGGATTCCTAGCATTAGGTCAGATCTTGCTCGCTCCATCATAGATTGTGATAATGTCTTGACCTGAATGGTTGTCATTTCATCGGAAGGGTCTTGCCACTACGACTGGACCTCGCATTGCAGAGTTTATTTTGCATAACATCATATGTCATTTTGGTATTCCATTAAGTGGCATTATTGCCAGTAGACCACACTCATAGGGATCTTATGGTCATAATTTTATCATCACAATGATTGAATACTTCACTAAGTGGGTAGAAGCCTTGCTGCTATCCATGGTCACTAGAGTTTAGATCTCTAAGTTTATCCTTAATGAAATCCTTTGTTGGTATGGAATCCCTTCTGTCATCATCTCTAACAATGGAACTCCTTTTAAGAACAAGGATATCCATAAAATTTATGCTAAATACAAGATTTAGCATAAATGGTCAATCCCCTATTACCCTCAAGGTAAATATCAGCTTGGAGCCTATAACAAATTCTTAGTTAAGATCATGAAAATCTAGTTAATATGACTAGTTGTGACTCACATATTTAGCTTTATCATATTTTTTGGGCTTATCAAACTAGCATAAAAACACCTACAAGCACAACCCCTTATGTATTGGTCTATGACATTGAGGTTGTTTTTCCTTTTGATTTAGAAGTCCAATCATTGTACATCTTGTTGCAAGATACCTCTATTGGTGATCAATATCACCTTGCCCACTTAAATCAATTAGATTTATTGGATGAAAAACATATCCATGCCTTATAGTATATTTGAGCTTATCAAATTTGTCTTAAGAAACCTTACATGGAAAAATTGCATTCATTATTTTGAAGTAGGGGACCTTGTCCTTAGAAAACCAAAGGAACACCAATTCTTGAAGTAATCTAAATTGAAAATTTTAGCTCAATTGGATATGTCCCTTTGTCATAACAACCAATTTTGGCTCGAGAGCCTATCATATAGCAACCCTAGATGGTAAATATATCGAATAACCCATGAATATTATGCATCTCAAAAGGTACTATGCATAACCTTCTTTCTCTTCTTTTTCTTCGAAGTCTCACCCTTCTTAAGTTTCTTATGATTTTTATTATGTTTTTTTTATTAGTAATATTTAAAGTGGGTTTTATCAAGGGACCCAAAACCTGATTACATCAGGTCAGAAGACAAAATGATCAAGGCCACATGAAAACCATAGATAAGGACAACAAAAAACCAAATGAAAAACAAAAGGATGGCCATTCAGGACATCCTTATAGGAAAGGCTAAAGGATAGCCTTACAGGATAGAATTGATTTTTTTTATTTTTTTATTTTTTTACAATTGAAATATGGGATAGGGCCATCCCACCCAGGTCAAACATCACATGTGAAAGGATGGATAAGAGGATCAGGGCCATCCCGCCCAAATAGAACGTGCTAAGAAAAATTAAAATAGGGCAAACCCGCCTAGGACAATTTTGAAACAGGGATGGCCCACCCACCACAACAATTTGAAAATTTAAATTTAAAATTAAAGTAGGAAATACAAAAAATTCCTGCTAGGGACACATCATAAGGATGCAACAGTAGGGAACACCATATCGTATAGGCTTAAATGTGGAATAGCAACCATGGGACTCTAGAGGCAATGAAATCCTGTTGCAACAAGAAAAAATACTTAGAGGTCAAGGGAGATAGAGGAAACAATAATACAAAAATGTGAGCCAAGGAAAAAGGATGGGGAGGTTCCAAAAACCTCAACAGAGGAACTATGAAGCATGATATACCAATGAAAAGTGTAGGGCTCCACTATAGGTTAAAAAAAGTAGCAAGAACTCCACAACAACCTCCAATGCCATTGATGAGCAACTTCAAGGATCCAAAAGAGGATGATACATAGGAACATAGTAGTAATTAGCTGCCCTCACCAAGCCATGAAAATCTAAGAACACACCATCAAACCTACAACCATAAATTCAAAGAGCAACAACACAATAATAAGCATGAGGTACCATCCCAAGACAAAAGATATTGTGAAGAGTTCCTCATGAAACTAAAAATACAAGCCACAATGCATTGCACTAGAATAACCTCTAATCCTTAGCTCCAAATAGGACCCTATAAGAATAAGGAAAAGGATTCCTAAAGGAACTTAGGATTCCCAAGGAAGGACCCAGGAAAAAACTAGGGGCATCCTGGAAAACCCCAGGAATATCCCAGTTCACAAGCACCAAAACAAAACCCTACCAAAAGGTATGTAAAGGGGTAGCTAAGAGAACAAGGGACCTCCCAACCTAAGGAGATCATCTGCTACTGAAGAACACAAGCTTATACTAAGAGGGGGTGAACAGTATAAGACCGACTTTTACTTTTTTTTCTCAAATAATATTATCAAATATATCAATGGAAATATCAATAGTAGTAATCAAAGCAATGCATAAATCATCACACACAATAAAGACACCAATTTAATGTGGTTCACCCAATGTGGGCTACTCCACAAAGAAAATATTTCACTAAAATTTTCTCAACAAATCTCTTGGTAATCCTTCCCTATTACAATATTTATGGACCTCTATCTAAAGGAGACACAAATCCCTAAATAAAGTTCATGGACATTTATCCATAGGAGAACTCTTTCCCCTTTTTTGGTTCATGGATCTCTATCCATAGGAGTAATCCTTCTCCTATGATGATTCCTGGATATCTATCCATGAGAGAACTCCTTCTCCTCTGCTCTAGCTCATGGATCTCTATCCACAGGAGAACTCCTTCTCTACTTTGGCTGGTGATCTTCTATAAGATTACTACCTACACTACATTAGCTTGTGGATATCTCTCCATAGAAGACCTTTATCCTCACATAGAAGACCTTTGTCCTCACTACCTTGGCTAATGTATGTCTATCCACTAGAGAAAACTATCCTCTACTCTATCACCTCCAAATATTTCTCTCAACTCTACTCAATCTCTATCTCAAATCTACACTAAACACTATCCTCGATCTAGCACAAATATTCTCACAAGTCTATCTCTGGTCTGGCACAAATCTGCCCTCAAATTTGCACCAAAATTTGTCCTCAAATATTTCCTCAATACTTAGCACAAATCCTGATCAAATCACAAACCAAATAAACTTAGATCTACCCCAAGCCTTAACACAAATCTTGAACAAATCAATCAATCTATTCTACTCTCAATTCTTCTCAAAGACTTACCTCAAATCTATCCACAAGTCCACTCAAGAACTTGTCAAATTTTCTTTTAAGTATTCACTAAGACTGATCTCAAATCTATCCAACAAGTCCTCCCTAGAACTTGTTCAATCTGCTCAACAAGTCTTCACCAAGACTTACCTCAAATCTGCTCAACAAGTTCTCCCTAGAACTTATCCAATCTGCTCAATAAGTCTTCACCAAGACTTACCTCAAATCTTATTAAGAAGTCCTACCTAGAACTTGCTTCAAATATGCTTTGAAATTCTTCACCAAGACTTGTCTCAAATCTGTCCAATAAGTCCTCCCTATAACTTGTTCAATCTGCTCAACAAGTCTTCACTAGACTTACCTCAAATCTGCTCAACAAGTCCTCTCAAGAATTTATCTCAAATATTGTCTCAAGTATTCACCAAGACTTATCTCAAATATGCTTGCAATATTTCACAAAATATCACATAAATCTATCCTTAAGATTTCACAAAAGCTTACTCAACTCTTTTCTTAAGTCCCCTCTAGGACTTACTCAATTCTGCTCACAAGATTTCACAAAAGCTTACTCAAATATTTGCAATTTTTGCATATAAATCAATTTAATATCTTTTAGAAAACCTCTTCATCACACAAACAAGTTTCACTCAAAATATTGTTTAACCATAAGAACATATAGAGAATGATTAGAGACTCGATATATTTCATACTCACTAAGTTTTTTACTCAACAAAACACTCTTTCACTTTCAAACTTTCTCTCAAATCAATTTAGAAATAAAGAATAAATTAAATCACAAATATTGAACTATCACTCCAATGCTTTCAATCAATAATGCTCAATCAACTTCACTCAACCATCCACTCAATGAAACACATATTGCTTACAAACCCTAACCAAGTGTTTCACTATACTTCCAAAAACTCATACTATGAAACTCAAACCTTGACTCAAGATAATTTCAATTTTCACATAACAATGATACTCATGTTCTTTCACAAACCCTAGTTCAAGATAGTTCTCAATCTCACATAACAATGATACTCATGATCTTTCAAAAATCCTAACTCAAGATAGTTCTCAATATCACATAACAATGATACTCATGATCTTTCACAAACTCTAGCTCAAGATGGTTCTCAATCTCACATAACAATGATACCCATGATCTTTCAACATCCACAAATCATGCACATGAAGACCTACTCAAATATTTCCAATAATGCTTATCAAACAATACTTTTTACTCCAAATTTGCATTTCACAACATTCAATCCAACAATATTCCACTCATAAGGAAGATGTACCCATACCTTTTGTTTTGATGGATATATATCTTCAAAACCTGTCTTAATCACAATAAAATCCTCTTTGCCAATTTTAAGGTTAGATAGCAACAACTTATCTCAAAATCTCCACACAAATATTCTCCCCAATATTTATTTCACCATACAAAAATATCAAATATCTACTACACGTTCTAATATCCAAAATATCAAAATAATATTCAAAAATCAAGTTCCTTTACTAACACCTTATAAACTCCAACCTTTCAAAATAACATCCACCATATAAAAAATAAATTCTTTTATTAACACTTATAACTCCAAACCTTATAAAATAAATTCTAACCACCAAAAATTAAAATAAAATATTTTAATTTTCTTATACCTTATATATCCCTTAACAAACTCACAAACTGCCTTTTAAATCTCACGAAACCCTTTAATGCAGATTTCCAAATATCAAAAACTTTTTAAAAATTAAATCATGAAATGCATACCTTTATTTTTAATTCTGCCCAAAAATTATTTCTGATGAAATTCAAACACACAACCTCGCCTTTCCAACACCCTAGCCCAAAGCTAGGCCACTAGTTGGGCTACGTGTCCACACGAAATCAAAGAGCGCATGAACCCCCTTTTGTTCCTTGTCTCTTCTCACACTTAGCACGAACGAAAAATATTTTCCCTTTGCAAAACATAATCATGTGAATTGAACCCATGATCTTGCCCTCACAATGCCCTAGATTTGCTTCAACTACCACTGATACTAACAATGCTAGTGGAACCTCTTAGTCATGGTGCTTGCACTTGAACCCTTGTCTGCCTCTAAAAATTTAAAATGTGAATTCCCTCTTCTTACTTAGCAAAGCAGCATACAAAATATTTTTCTTAGCATAGCATCTGAATTGCATATCATTAGGGAGGGAAATGAAAATTATTTTCCCTATAAATACATTTTCTCTTTACCCTTACACATCGGCCCAAATTCGATTTTGAAGTTTGAATTTAAATTTAAATATAAAACTCAAACTTTTGGCACACATTATTTATTTAAATTAAAATTTTAACCATATTTTAAAATATTTTAATTAAAATAAATTAAATTAAATCCTTTGTGAGTTTTTCAATGGGCCTTTTCAAGGATATATTATTTTTAATAATTCCTTGGACCTCGTTTTCTTCACCTCAGCCTTTTTCCTGAAATATTATAATATTATTATTTCATTTTAAACCTGCTTCTCCTTCCTTGGGTATTCAACCTTTTAGGCCTCTTTAGGCATATAATATTTAAAATAAATATTATATCCTATTCCTTTTAAACCCTTCCTTGCCTTTTGGAAAAACAACCTAATGACACTAATAATGATGAATCTTGGACATTAATCTCTTGACATCAATGACAACAAAACTTGCTCAAATTTCAAACAATATCCTCCTTTGTCATTGATGGAAACCCCTTTTCCTTTAACCATTTATTTTACGTTTTTCAATCTTGCTCCCCCTCACTGAACGTTCTCCCCCTAACTCAAATATCTAACTCAAATATCTCGTCCTTTGTCATCAATGGCAAAGGACCACCTTTTGGGCTTGGGGCTAAATATAAGACTCTTAGTTTAGCCTCCTCCCCACCTCCTCTATTTGAGGTGGTTAATTATGGGGTGGGAGTATCTCTACTCCTAGCATACATTGCTCTTTTCGTTTTTCCACCTTCTTCCTTAACTAATCCTTCCGATTCCTTTGAATATCCATGTTCCTGCTTGTCTCTAGAAATTTTGTTCTACACCACTTAGCCATATTCCAAACATTATTGCACTTATAACACTTAATGTTGTGATTCCTTGAGGGTGAAAATGTCTTGTAGTTCTTCCTGGTGAAGCCATATCCATTTCTATCATGAACCCTACAATTTACTACTTTATGGCCAAACTGATGACAAGAGTCGCAATACCCTTGAAAGAGATGCCCATTTTTAAAATTTCTACTAGGGATGCCATATCCCTATTTTTCATGTGTCCTACATTGTGTAGCCTTGTGTCCAAACCTGTGATATGAGAAGCAATGTCCATTGAAGAACCCTTGCCTTGAACCCATTGGCCTCTTATTCTCTTCTTCTTTGTGATGTTTCCTGTTCCATATGTTCCTTATTTATGCATTATTCCTTTCCTTGTTGAACTTTCTATTTTCCAACTTATCCTCAAAAGTATCACCTTCTCTTTCACTCTCTTATTTTGAATATTCTTCTTCTTTGGAGCTTGATATTGACTCCTCTCCTCATCCTCTATGTTCTTCTTCAAAACCAAGTCATGTCTTGTTTGATGAAGATATTTGTACCTTGATAATTTTATCTAAGGTCTTTGAGCTTCTCCCAAACCTATGTAGCTTGTCTTTAGACTATTTTACTTCCTTCCTTAGTGAAGCTACCTCATGCTCTAATATTTCACATTCTAATACTTTTACCTCTAACTTCTCTTTATATCTCCTTATCTTAGATATTGAATTTATTAGTGAAGAACACAAGATTATACTGAGAGGGGGGGGTGAACAGTATAAGACCTATTTTTACTTTCAATATTTAACTTCAACTTTGCAAAGCAATGAACCAATAGCAATATCAAAGCCATGCATAAAGCAACACACAATGAGACACCAATTTTAACGTGGTTCACCCAACATGGGCTACATCCACAAAAATTTTCTCTAAAAAGCTTTCTCAAAGTTCTTTGGGAATCCTTCCCAATTACAATGTTTATGAGCCTCATCCCAAAGGAGAAACCTTCCCCTACTCAAGTATTTATGAGCCTCTACCCAAAAGAGAATCCTTCCCCTCCTCATGAATTTATGAGCCTCCTACCCAAAGGAGAATCCTTCCCCTCCTCATGAATTTATGAGCCTCCTGCCCAAAGGAGAATCCTTCCCCTCCTCATGAATTTATGAGCCTCTTGCCCAAAGGAGAATCCTTCCCCTCAGATCTAGAAATGATACTTCAGAAGATCACCTGCCTCTTATTCCACTAGCATGTGGAACTCCTTTCCATAGAAGACCTCCTGTCCTCAATGCTCAGCCTCAAGAGACCTCTGTCCTCACTGATCACCTCCACAACAACTCATCAACCTATACTAAATACAGTTAGTCGGTCCAAGCACAAGTCTTCCTCACTCTGTCAGATCTGTCCCAAGCTCAACTCATAAAGCTTGAACAAATCAATCTCTGCTGCACACAAGCCTTCTCAAATACTTGTCAAAACTGTCCTCAGGTTCTTCTCAAAGAACCACTTCAACTATGTCCTCAAGTCCTCTGCTAGGACCTATCCAAATCAGCTCACAAGTCCTCCCTAGAACTTGTCCAAATCATCTCACAAGTCCTCACTAGAACATGTCCAAGTCAGCTCACAAGTCCTCACTAGAACCTATCCAAATCAGCTCACAAGTCCTCACTAGAACCTGTCCAAATCAGCTCACAAGTCTTCACTAGAACCTGTCCAAATTATCTCACAAGTTCATCAAGAAAAAATTGCTTAGCATGAACCCACAAAGAGAATTGTTAGAGACCCAATGTGATTCATCAACCTCATAGAAGCATAAAGAGAATTTTTAGAGACTCAATATGTTCTATACTTAACTCCCAATCTCAATCTCAAATCTTATAGAAACATAAAGAGAATTGTTAGAGACTCAATATGTTCTATACTTAACTCCAAATCTCAATCTCAACTCAATCTCAATCTCAAAAGAATAAGATAGATGTAGTATGATTTTCTCAAGAACATGAAACACAACCCAAAAATTGCCAATGCAATATCTCATACGACAATGATACTCATGTTATTTCCACAACCAATATCTTTTCTCAACCAATTAGGGCTTAAACAAAAATGCTCATAGACAAGGTTTAACCAACATAATTCAACTCAACATTAACCTTGAAGCATTCAACCAATCACTACATGAAAATGAAACTAGTAGACATCATTTTCCCTCCAAATATATTTGAAAAAAACAACCACCAACATAAATCACCAATGCAAAGAATAACTTGCTCAAATCAATCTCAATGGAGTAAGCCCAAATCATGTATCAAGTAAAGCATTAACTTGATCAAAACAACCTCTATGGAAGCAACTCAACCATCAATCTCAAATTAGCCAACTAAGGGTTTCAACAACTCAAAGCAAGTAGCAAGACTTACTAACATAAACCCTAGTGCAAAAATGCTCCCTCTTCCTCAACCAGAATTATGCATTCACCCAAAAAACTCATCAATGATTTTAATGCATAAACAATCTTCAATATCTAGAAAATGGGATTTACACCAACAAGAATACCTAGTAGACAACCTTTTCACTCCAAAATCAATTTCAAAAAATACACCATCAACAATATACATGGAATAAGTTGCCCATACCTTTGTTTGAGGAAGAAGAGAATAGTTCTTCAACCTGTTACCAACACCACCCTCAACTTTGCCACCAAGTTAGGGTTAGATCATAAAAGTAACCACAAAAATATTTATTCCATAAAACACCTTATGACTCCAATCCTTAGAAGTCAACTACCAAAAATATAAAGCATACAAACAATATATCCTTTTACACCTTATTTATCCAAATTAATTAAACCATGCTCAAGGAATAATAGCTTCTAAGCAAATCTCACTCAACAATCAAGCCAAAAATCTCAACCACACACTATCAACCTTATATCTCCAAAGAAGCATTTAAACTCAAAAATAATTTTAAATAAATCTGCCGAACCACTTCTTCTTTAACAAAATGCAGATTTTATTTTAAAAAACCTTACCAAAAAATGCTTTAAAAAATCGTGGGTCAACAGTGCCTCCGAAAAAATCGGAGCGCAAAAACTCTTCTCACACTCCATGGCAGGAGTCGAATGCTTGACCTCCCTTCAAGCGCCTTCGCAAAATAGTCATTGCCACTAGGCCAACGACACTAGCTTGAAGGCTAGCAAGAGTCTCCTTCTCCTTAACCCTTTGGTGGCGGATAAACGTGGCAAAAAAAAATGATAGCCGTAGCTTTTACTTCCCAACCTTTGTGCAATTTGAATTTCTTTAACACCATTGCTTTGGACTATAGGTTATGGCTTATATAGCCAAAATTCCATGCTATGCACGACGTCGACGAGAGGATAATTCAAAATTTTTGAATTAATATTATTTTGGCGCCTTCGAAATAACTTTAGGGTTTATGAAAAAATAATCAAAGGTATTTTAGATCTTAGACCTTAGGTGGAGAACCCATTAAATTATTAAAATAATTTAATCACTAAATCAAATAAATAATTAATTAAAAAACATTTAAAATGTTTTATTAATTAAGTTATTTAATTAGAGTGGTTTTGAGAAAAACCCTTAATGCATCCACCTGGTTTTAATAAAAACCCTTAAACCTGCCATGGTTTTGATAAAAACCTTTTCATCTACCACATGGAATCTCTCCGGAATCTTCTAGAAAATATTCTTTGGAATCTTCAACCTTTGAAGCCAATAAATCCTCTTGACATTAATGCCAGTTCCTTTTGACATCAATGACAACTCATAGACAAGAAGCTGGGATCTCAAACCCAAAATTGCCAATAATTAGATCTTGTATAAGCTTTCCTTTTTCTTCATCACATTCCTAAAATTGAATCTTGAGTTTTGAGTTCTACTTTCTTACCTTTCTTAATTCCTTAAGAGAAAAAATAAGCTCACCTTCAAGATCAACTTCTCCTTCCTCTTCATTTTCTAATTCTTCCTCTACCTTTTTATCATCAAGATCATCTTCATTCTTTTCTGATTTATTTCCACTAGAAGCACTTCCTTCCTCTTCTATTGCCAAGAGGAGACTTTCTTCTTCTAGGTATTCAAGAGCATATTCATATTCATATTCACTGAAACTGAACCCATTCCTTGTACAATGATCTTCAAGATGATAAAATTTACCACATCTAAAATTTTCTTAACATCTTCTTTTTCTATTTTTAGAAATAGAATTTCTTCTTCTTCATTATCTTAGGACCTTTCATCACTATCACTTGAACTCTTGGTTGTTTTATCTACATAGAAACTATTATTATGCCTTTGGAAAAACTTTTTTCATTGCTTGGTTTGTCCATACCTACTTTTCTTTTGATACTAGTATTTTCCTACTTCCCTGTCCTTATGATCCTATTTCTCATCACCAATGTTATTTCTAGCTTCTGGAAATTAGATGCATAGTTACCATATTTACCACATTTGAAACACTTAACTAATTTTGTACCTTTATACTTTCTTGTGTCCTTGTTCCATCTGCCATAGTTTGCTTCTTCATCACTAGATAACTCATTACCTAAATCTGACTTCTTATCCTTTATCTTCTTTGTAACTTTGAAGGCTGCTTATTTTTGGGAGATAGGATCATTTTCTATTATCATCTCAAAAGCTGTGAGAGTACCATGTAGCTCATACCTAGTCAAAGTTTGAATATTTTTTTATTCTTCTATGGATGAAACCTTTTCATTATACCTCTTAGGGAGTGACCTTAAAATATTTTGACAAACATTTGTTTCTTCAACTTTAAACCCAAGTCCTTACATGGAGTTAACAACCTCATCCACATGAAGTAATTATGTAGAGATGTCTTCCTCATCCTTCATCTTTAGGTCTTCAAATTTTTTCTTATGATTTTGCAATTTTGCCATCTTGACCTTTTTGTCTCCCTCATATATTTTCTGCAACTTTTCCCAAATCTCTTTTGTTGATGTGCAATGCATAACTTTGACAAATTTTGATTCATGTAAACCATTTAATATTCTATTTATTGCCTTTGAATTATTCAGTTGTAGGATCCTACCATCTTTATCTGTAGGTGGAGTAGTTTGCGGTGTGTACCCATCCTCAGCTGCTTGCCATATATCATTTCATTGTTCCATTAGGTAAATATTTATTCTTACACTCCATAATGCATAAGTATTACCATAAAACAATGGTGCCTTATTTCCTGAGGATCCACTATGAGAATCCATCTGTGTTCCTGTAAGATTTTCCTTCAAGTTGTTAAACTCTTTCGAAGGAACCCGCTCTGATACCAATTGAATAACACAAGCTTATACTGAAAGGGGGGTGAATAGTATAATATCAACTTTTATTTTATTTCTCAAACAATATTATCTTATATATCAATGGCAATATCAACAACAGTAACAAAGCAATACATAAATCATCACACACAATGGAGACACCAATTTAATGTGGTTCACTCAATATGGGCTACTCCATGAAGAAAATATTTCACTAAATTTTTTTCAACAGATCTCTTGGAAATCCTTCCCTAGTATAATGTTTATGGACCTCTATCAAAAGGATACACCAATACCCTAATCAAGTTTATGGATACCTATCCATAGGAGAACTCTTTCTCCTTTACTGGTTCATGGATATCTATCCATAGGAGTACTCCTCCTCTGTTGGTTCATGGATCTCTATCCACAATAGAACTCCTTATCCTTTGCTCTGGCTTATGGATCTCTATCCATAAGAAAACTCCTTCTCCTCTGCTCTAGATGGTGATATTCTCAACTCCACTGTCTTGTGGATCTCTCTCCATAGAAGACCTTTGTCCTCACTCATAATAGCTTTGTCCTACCTACCCTAGCTAATGGATCTCTATCTATTGGAGACTATTATCCTCTACTCTATCACCTCCAAAGCTTGCTCTCAACTCTACTCAATATCTATCTCAAATCTGCACTAAACATTGTCCTCGATCTAGCATAAATTTGCTCAATAGTATATCTCTATTATGAAATAAATCTACCCTTAAATCTACACCAAAATCTATCCTCAAATCTATCCTCAAGCCTTAACATAAATCTTGATAAAATAACAAATCAACTTAGCTTAGATCTACCCCAAGCCTTAACACAAAGCTTGAAAAAATTAATCAATCTATTCTACTCTCAAGTCTTCTCAAATACTTACCTCAAATATGTCCACAATTCTACTCAACAACTTATCTAATTTGCTTTCAATTATTTTCTAAGACTTGTCTCAAATCTATCCAATTCCTCCCTAGAACTTGTTCAATTTGCTCGACAAATCTTCACCAAGACTTACCTCAAATATGCTCAACAAGTTCTCCATATAACTTGTCCAATCTGCTCAACAATTATTCACCAAGACTTGCCTCAAATATTCTTAACAAGTCCTCCCTAGAACTTGCTTCAAATATGCTTTACATATCTTCACCAAGACATGTCTTAAATCTATCCAACAATTCCTCCCTATAACTTGTTCAATATGCTAAACAAGTCTTCACTAGACTTACCTCAAATCTTCTCAACAAGTCCTCTCAAGAATTTATCTCAAATTTGCTCTCAAGTATTCACCAAGACTTGTCTCAAATTTGCTCTCAAGTCTTCACCAAGACTTGTCTCAAATATGCTTACAATATTTCACAAAGGCTCACACAAATCTGTCCTTAAGCTTTCACAAAAGCTTACTCAACTCTTTCCTTAAGTCCCCTCTAGGACTTACTCAAATCTGCTCACAAGATTTCACAAAATATTACTCAAATAATTGTAATACTTGCATATAAAACTCAACTTAATCTCTTTTAGAAAACCTCTTCAATTACACAAACAAGTTTCACTCAAATTTTTTTTAACCATAAGAATATATAGAGAATTACTAGAGACTCAATATGTTTCACACTCACTAAGTTTTGTACTCAACAAAACACTCTTTCACTTTCAAACTTTCTCTTAAATCAATTCAGAAATAAATAATAATTTGTTTCACAAATCTTGAACTATCACTTCAATGCTTTCAATCAATAATTCTTAGTCAACTTCACTCAACCATCCACTCAATGAAACATACCTTTCTTACATACCCTAACCAATTGTTTCACTATACTTCCAACAACTCACTCTATGAAACTCAAACCTTGACTCAAGATAATTTCAATTTTCACATAACAATGATACTCATGTTCTTTCACAAACCCTAGTTCAAGATAGTTCTCAATCTCACATAATAGTGATACTCATAATATTTCACAAACTCTAACTCAAGATAGTTCTCAATCTCACATAAAAATGATACTCATGATCTTTCACAAACCCTAACTCAAGATAGTTCTCAATCTCACATAACAATGATACTCATGATATTTCACAAACCCTAGCTCAAGATGGTTCTCAATATCACATAACAATTATACTCATGATATTTCAACATCCACAAATCATGCACATGAAGACCTACTCAAAAATTTCCAACAATGCTTATAAAACAATCCTTTTCACTCCAACTTTGCATTTCACAACTTTCAATCCAAAAATATTCCATTCATAAGGAAGATGTGCTCATACCTTTTATTTTGATGGAGATATGTCTTGAAAATCTGTCTTAATCATAATCAAATCCTCTTTACCAATTTCAAGGTTAGATAGCAACAACTTATCTCAAAATCTTCATATAAATATTCTCCCCAATATTTATTTCACCATACAAAAATATCAAATCTCTAGTACACCTTATAATCTCCAAACTATCAAAATAGTATTCAAAGTCAAGTTCCTTTACTAACACCTTCTTAACTCCAACCTTTCAAAATAACATCCACCATATAAAAATCAAATTATTTTATTAACACTTATAACTCCAAACCTTATAAAATAAATTCTGACCACCAAAAACTAAAATAAAATATTTAATTTTCTTATACCTTGTATCTCCCTTAAAAAACTCACAAATTGCCTTTTAAATCTCAAGAAACCCTTTAATGCAAGTTTATGAATATCAAAACCTTTGAAAAAATTAAATCATGAAATGCATACCTTTCTTTTTAATTCTGCCCAAAAATTATTTTTGGCAAAATTCGAACACACGACCTTGCCTTTCCAACACCCTAGCCCAAAGCTAGGCCACCAGTTGGGCTACGTGCCCACACGAAATCAAAGAGCACATGAACCCCCTTTTGTTCCTTGTCTCTTCTCACACTTAGCATGAACGAAAACTATTTTCCCTTTGCAAAACACAATCACGTGAATCGAACCCATGATATTTCCTTCACAACGCCCTAGCTTTGCCTCAACTTCCACCTATGCTAACGACTATGGTGTAATATCTTAGCCGCATCGCTTACACTTGAACCCTCATCTACCTCTAAAAATTTAAAATGCGAATTCCCTTTTCTTACTTAGCAAATCAGCGCACAAAATATTTTTCTTAGTATAGCATCTAAATCGCATATCATCGGGGAGGTAAATGAAAATTATTTCCCCTATAATTACATTTGGTCTTTGCCCTTACACATTGGTCCAAATTCGAATTTGATGTTTGAATTTAAATTTAAATATTAAACTTAAACCTTTGGCACCCATTATTTATTTAAATTAAAATTTTAACCATAGGTTAAAATATTTTAATTTAAATAAATTAAATTAAATCCTTTGCGAGTTGTTCAATGGGTATTTTCAAGGATAGATTATTTTTAATAATTCCTTAGACTTTTTTTTCTTCACCTTATCCTTTTGCTCGAAATATTATAATATTATTATTTCATTTTAAACTTGTTTCTCCTTCCTTGGGGCTTCAACATTTTAGGCCTCAAACATATAATATTTAAAATAAATATTATATCCTATTCCTTTTAAAACCTTCCTTGCCTTTTGGAAAAACAACCTGATGAAATTAATTATGATGAATCTTGGACATCAATCTCTTGACATCAATGACAACAAAGCTTGCTCAAATTTCCAATAGAAACATCAGACATCCAAGGAGGAGGGCAAAACGAGTTCCAGGGAACTAAGAAATGACTCGGGGACATACCAAAAAAACCCAGGGACATCCCAAATTACAAGCACAAGAAAGAACCCCACCAGGTAACAAGGAAAGGGGTAGACAAATGGAAAAGTGACCCCCACCCCAAGGGGATCGTCTACAATGCCTACCAGCTGAGAAGGAATGGAAAGGAAGTACCAGGGATCTAGGATAGGACCAAGGATCTGATACAGGGCCAAGGAAAAGTAATTTTTTATATTTTCTTTTTTATTATCTTTTCTCGATTCTTTTGATTCTCCTACAAGATCCCTTTCATGTCAACTTGAATTTTCTAATTTCTCATACTACATGATTGCTTGTCATACTTTGCATGAATTTCTTGACATGATTCTCCTTTGCACTTATGCTTGACATATAGTTACTTTGCTTCTTGATCATACTTGCATATGACTACTTGTTCATGTATATTCTCAAATATTTTTCAATAGGTAATGATAAAATCTAGTTAGGATTAGCTCATATGCATTGCATTAGCACTAGGTCACTGACACTTAGTGAATCCCAAAACTTAAGACCTATCTTCTTCTTATTCATTAGCATGTTATGATTACATCTCTTGTATACATACATGGGTAATTTTGTGCTAGTGGGAAGTTTGTCTTTGTTCTTATGCATTTTACATATAGTTACATATAGTTGTATATCCCTTGACCTTGTAAGTATAAATTCATCTAAATTTTCCCAAGTCAAGGGATATATTATTTCTCTTTTTATCTTCACTTATTCATATTTTGTATATCCCTTGTACTTGTAAGTATCAAATTATCTAAATTTCCCCAAGTCAAGGGATATATTCTTTTTCTTATTTTATCTTCACTTCCTCATATTTTGTATATCCCTTTTCCTTGTAAGTATAACCATTTTTTTCTCTTTTTCCTCAAGTCAAGGGATATACACTCTCTTTATATTTCATTTTTTGCTTTTTCTCTCTATATCTCTTTTTATCATCTCCCAAAACCTATTGCAATTACCTTAAATTTTATTGATTATGGACCAATCCACACAATCAACAAAATGTATAGGTACATTATGATAGAATATAGAAAAATGATCATTCTTTCTTATTGTATTACTTGTTGACCTTTTTGTTATCGAGGTATGCTTGTAGGATAGGTTAGATACTATGATGTTCATCCGAAAATTGGCTATTTTGTAAATACCTCTCGGTTATCAAAATCTCAATAGGGATACTCTCTTCTTATGTTCACTCTTCCATCCTTCTTGTGCTTTCTATTTTTTTCTACTCTTATATCTATCTTATATTTGCTTGTATCTATCTTATACCTATCACAAGAACACACACACTTTTACTTTCTTCAATTTCTTATATTTCTATGAGCACACACCTTTACCATTTATCACTCCAATTATGACTATTTGTGAGCACACACCCTTATCAAGTATCACTCCACTTGTGACTATCTATGAGCACACACCCTTCCTAGGTATCGCTTCACATTTGGTCACTTGCAAGGACACACCGTTATTGGGTATCACTCTACTTTTGGTCACTTGCGAGCACTCACCCCTTCCAGGTATCACTCTATGTTTTACTTAGACCCATGTCATTCGATCACACTGATCTCTCTTGATCTACATTGATTCAGGTAAAATGAATTAAGACCCTCTTTTCTCTCTTTGACCTATTTGTAGCATTCTTCTTCTATATTCATTTTTTTCTTTTCTTTTTTTAAATTTTCTTCCATCACTCTCCTTATATAAAATATAATTATCTAATCATCACACATGACTTAAACCCATAAAATTATTTTTTATCAAATATTCATATCAATCATTGTAATCATAAAATAAGGAAGTATATAATATTATTTCAAAAATAATAGAGAGTGCATGTCATATCCAATGGGTTAGTGTACCATAATAAAAAAAATAACACATTCAACTATCCTCTAGCCTATCCTATGGTAAGTATGCCATACTCAAAATTGGTATGTCATCTCATCCCTCTCTAAGTCTAAGATCTAGAATCACTAGCATCACCTGTTAGTGGTGGTCCTAGTGGTTGCATGTTCACAGACCATGAAACTATCTATATCCATGATTGAGACCTACTCTAGGATCATTGCATGGGTTTTGTATCCACCCTTTTTCTTTTTTAGATAGCCTAATGGTATATGGTTTGGTAGAAGCCCTCTCATAACATGGCTTATTGAAGATCCTCTTATGTCCTCTATAACTCCTCTTGTAATACCTTAATAGTCTGATCCTATTGGACATCAACTATGAAGGTCATACCCTTTGAGTGGATATACTATCACTCTTGCTCTAACCTAAATATCCCCCACTAAGGTAATTCACCCTAGCCCTCATCATGTGTCTCTTCGCGCAAGCCTACTACCACTCCTACTCCACCCTAGCCAACTCTCTCTTAAGGTGTGCATATTAAATCCTCATCATATCTCTCTTCGTCATGACCTAGTCGCACTTTGTGATTATATCCTTGATTGTTCCCATCATATCTTATAGTATCTTGACCCTATCCTCATGGAGTAGGTCCGACTACCTCTATAGCTAGGCTATCCCATCCCTCATTACCTCCCTCTTCACATTTAGATCCTCTTGACCCATTTTCCCATTGGGATTTACCTCAACAATCATGGGTAAACTCTTGAGGTCATCTATCCTCCTGATTTATTGTTTGGCCCTACCCCTATTTCCATGATCATGATAAACATATTGATGAATATCAGAATATCTACCCTCAAATATATTTATTATTGCCTTAGTTGTCCTGCTACACTTTGTTTCCTCTTCATAATCCATTAGGTAGCCTCTTGTAGTGCGACCACATACCTCGATTAATAACTTGGCACCTCTAAATAGGAACCAATGATGTGATCCTCATAGGCATGATGCTATTTGTAACCCAAGGCTACCCTAACATCCTCCACCCCAAAATCGATGTACAATGGATAGTCAATATCCTCCACTATGAACCTAACAATATCAGGATTTCCATCCACTCCTAATGAATCCCTTCTAACCCATATATACCAATAGTATTTCAAGTCTAGTATCTCCTACTAGATATCAAATTGCCTATACACCTAGTCAAAATGGTGTAGCTTCTGCTCATTATAGTACATGGTGATCCATCAAAGTCATAAAACATTGGATAGCTTGAAACCATAATTTTCCCACCCTATGTGTATATGCAATAGATTCTAGATGATTTTTTGGTCTCGTAGCTCATCAACTACCCTTTATCTTAGTGGTAGTATCCCTGTAAACTTCATTTGGATGTGCTCACAGTGTCAAGCCTACCTATATGCTACCAAAATCTCTAGATTAGGCAATGGTATTGGTAACCCATGCAGTCTCTATATTTATATATACCCCCAACACCATACCTAGAGGAGGGTCATACAAGTGATACCACAACCTCTCTTATACACGATATTGTACAATATCTTGTATAATCACATTAAAAAATAAGATCCCCATGTGAATTGCACCTATTGATCTCACATGTTTACTACCACTCTTTCTAAAGTACATGGCATGTACCACTTGCTCATGTGGTACACTGCAATCCTAGCCACCACCTTGTAAAGTATATTGATTAGAGCATCAACTCCATAGTGCTCAAGCATATCATCAATGTGTAGCCCCTTCTATTCAATCTCATGTGTTAGGTTACCTAACAATATTTATAGTGCTATATGGGGCATATGTTCCTTATATACTATCCTCCCCCTGAGAGGAACCCTCAAGATCTATCATACATCCTCCAATGTAACAATCATATCCCTTCTTGGTAGCTGTAAGGTCGAGGAATCCAAGTACCACCTCTCTATCAAAATGGTTATAAGTGCCCTATCACACTCCACCTAGGAAATATCTACCTCATGTAGAATACCCATAGCCTATATAACCTACATGTCTACTACTAGAAACACTCTCAAGGATGGCTCCAATGTCCTCGGTTGCCACTATTTGCTCTCCAAAACATCTTATTGTAAAAAAAATCACACATTTTCTCATTAGTAATAATATCAGTCAAAATCAATTTCTATATATTCTTTATTTCTTCTAATTTATCTATCTCTTTATCCTTCCTTTTCCCTCTATTTTTTCCTATCTTTTTTTCTTCTCTCTATTTTTTCCCTCTTTTCCTTCATAATTTTGTGTCTCATATTTATCGGGTGCAAAATAGTGAATTTATGATCGATTTTTATGGGCCATGAATATGCTAGCCATAACTAATTGTGATTTTATTGACCCCCATACATGAATTCATGCATTCATCAAATTCATGGGGGCACCAATGATTTCATGCCAACCCTTGCACTGTGATTTCTTCTAAAATATCAAAAAAATAAAAAAATGTAATATAACCTAGTTCTAGCCTAGATCCTAGACTAGCAGGAAGGTTTACATACTTACCCATGCCAACTCCACTGTTGTGTTAGTCCCACCCCTCATAATAATTAATCGGTGCACTAGTCACACCATTTATCTACATAGCTCTCTTTCTCCTCTTTTTTATGGTGAAAATAAATTTCTTTTTCCCCCTCCCCTACTTTTTACCCTCCCCTTCTCTCTCCTCCTATTATTTTTCTTTTCCCCTTTCTTCCTCGTCCTTTTGCCTCTTCCATTTTGATTTTTCTTTGGAATTTTGTCTTCCTTATAAAACTCAAGGGACACCTTGATCTTGGGGGCATTAATGTCATCATTGCTCCATAAAACATGTAAAATTTTAAAGTGTTTAAAATTACATCATTTTTACACCATTCCTTTGCCTAAACTTTCTACCTCTTTTAGTACCTACCTTTTCAAGCCCAAAGATATCTACAACTTTCTTTGACACATTTATTGTACCATAATACATCAAAGAGAGGGTAAAATGTATATACCAAAAAATAACTTAGCCATATGAATCAATTTCCCCTAGATGCGTAAGAAGCCTCTCAAAATTGCCAAATGCAATTTTTGAGCCCATCAACCCTCAATTTTAAGACTTTTTTTTTTTAGTTTTATTGAAATTGTGGTCCTCCTAGATGGATTTTGAAATCATGCAACTAGCTTAGGTGCTCCCACTGATCGAGGTGATCCCTTACGATCAATTTTTATAATTTTTTGGTTGATCCTTATGGATCATAAAATTAAATTTCTAGGATTTTTTTTAACCTTAGCCCTACAATCGACTTGCCCTTTCAAATTTTCAAATTTAACCTAACCCTAATGCTTTTATCTCTTTCTTTTTGTGTCTCAAAGCCCTATAAATAGAGGTATTTATCTCCCATTTTTTATCCATTCAATATCATAATCAATATCATGTTCAATTTATCTTACCATTGCTCTCAAGCTAAACAAATTCTTGTCAATTTGCTTCTCAAGTTATCAAGCTCTACATTGCTATTTTGGAAGGATTTTAGGAGGGATAGCAAGGTTCATCTTAGAGGACCACTTATCTATAAGTTGTTTTATCTCTTCTCTTTTTGTTGTATTCCTACTTTGATTTTTATTTTATCGCTTTTATCATCATAGATTTCTATTTGGCTTTAATTTTTAATATTTCCTCTTGTTCTAACTTTGCTATTTAAGCCCTTGAAGAACCCTAGTTAGATTTATTTCTACCCCAATCTTGTTATTAATATGAATTCATGGTTTGCTCTTATAGGGCATGAATTTGGTCAACGTGATTTCATGGCCTGTCTACAAGGATAAAAAAATTTGGCTTTGGACTTAGGAGAAACTCTATGTTCCTCTTTCTACTTCTCTATTTTTTTCTACTTCTTATTGAAAATCTTCTTTTTGTTCTCTATTTCTATTCCTTTTTACATATTTTTCTATTTTGTGTTCTATTCTTTCTAGGTACGAATTTGGCTTGCTACCAAATTTCATCAACGTTATGCTTATTTTTGGCCATCTAAAAGACCTAGGGGGCTTTACTACCTCAACTATGAGCCTGGTATCCACAACTACCTAAGAAGACCCCTAAACACTAACTATAAACTTAAAGTTTTCCATTTTTTAGGTGTTCACTTGAATTCATGATCACTATTTCTAGGGCACAAAATTATTTTCATGGTTAGGATCTATGGGTTGTGAAATCGAAACAACCACCAAAGTTAAGTAAGTATTGTAACTAGCCTTTAGATCTACTTTTAAATTATCTTTGTATATTGATGTATGTTCTATTTTTATTTTTGTTTAACATGCAAATAATAAAAGGATAAAAAGAAATATAGTTTGTTTATTTTGTTCATATCTTCTTTTTTTTAGGCATTTAAAGATCAATTTGCATATAGATTGCATTAGGGTAGTTTGTTTACACATTCTCTTGTCTCCTTTCTAAAAACAAAAGAAAAATAAAAGAGAAAGATTTACTTTTGTACCTTAGGGCTAGTGTCATTCAAAGTAAAGAGTCATTTTAGGCAACTCATATTCTTATATATTTTTTTGGTAGGTGGTAGTAATTATATTATATGGATTTTAACTGGTGCCCAAATCCAAAAACATAAGAATATGATGAAAAGTACGTAGAGAAGCACAAAATAGGGTGTCTACACCCTAGCTACTCCGTGAACCAAACCAAAGAAAAAACAGACCCATGTAGGAGTTGTTTAACAGAGAAAAAAAGATCGAAAGAGAGATCCCACATAGGGGCTAAGGAGAACATAAAGTAAAATTAAACTAGATCCCATGCAAGGAGTCAAAATATTAGTATCAAAATTCCAATGCAGGAGAACAAATATTAAAAGACAAAACAAACCAACTCTAATCATCGATAATATTTTCAACTATAGAGCTCTTTTGGTCATATTTATTCACCAGTAATTTTAGGGAGGCATTGATGCTATCCATACAACTTATGATGCTATTGAGGATGGTGTTGTGGACTGAGTCAAATATGACCGTCGAAGAAGTAGTTTTATCACTCCCATCATCAGAATTTTTGAGGTGAGCATACCTATTAGGGTCGGTTGTGCATTTCCAAGTCGATAGTAGCAACATTAAGAACATTTTGAGGGAAATTTTGGTGCCATATGGATAGATTCCTATGACTAACCCCAATATTGGTGAGAAAATCAACAGACTTATTAGCTTCCTAATACACAGGGTATGTTATATTGTTACAATAATTTTGCATCAAGACCTTAGCTTCTTGAATAATAGTACCCACGTTCCGTGAAGAAATTTTGTCATTGATGATTGAGTTTGTAACATTCATAAAATCACCTTTAATTTGTAAATTTCTCATGTAATATCTACTTCTAGCCCTCTCTACAACGTACGAGCTTCAACATAATGGTTATTTTGGATGCCTCAAAAATTAGCATAGGCCACTATGAGTCATCCATTATGATCCCTGACCAGATATTTGGCACCCACTACACTCAAATTTCCTTCAGAAGCACCATTATAGTTAAGTTTAATCCATCCTATAGGAGGAGGAGTCCAATGAGCACCAATTATGGGATGGGGATTAGGAGTAGAGCTGGGACTGTGGGGAATACTGAGGGGACAAAAAAGAGTGGACTTAAGGGCATAGTCAGGTGGTTTGATTCAAGGGAAAAGCTTAGAATTTTTAATAGCAAAGGTGATTGTTTTATTGTAAATAGAGATATAGTCTTTGAGGGTGTTTTAAAAGACTCTACTATTTCTTTTGAGCCATATCTACCACAGGAGATGATGGGGATAAAATTTTTGCAAAGAAGACAACCTAGAATTTTTGAAAGGCATGGACTACTATGAGAAAAAAATATCCATGGAGTTGGGTTAGGCCTAAGAGATGTGAAAGGTGGATATGAGATGATCCATGGTAGAGTGGAAGAAAGAAAATTTCGTAAATATGTGGTTGATAGATTCCTAGGTCGCCAAGCAAAGATGACATCTATTAGAAATAACCATCTCTCTTCATGAGATTATCAGTAGTGAGGATATTTTTTGGATGGCCAACCAAGAAAAGATAAAAAATTTAGGTATGAGGTATTTAAGACAAACCAGATTGAAAGGAATGAGAGGTATTTGGGGAGTGAAATTCAACAAATGAGCAGATTTGATAGAAAAAATACCAGAGTCAGTTTCTTTCCAAAAAGGGGTATCATGAGACATACCATATGGAATTATAGTTACCCTCAGTAATGTTGATAATTCTATGACAATGTTTTAAAATTGGGTATTAGCATTTGCAATGTGGAGCTCTTTCTATATTTTGGGTTGGACTGAAGAGTCTATGAAATCAACCACCTTTCTGCCTATGAGAGTATCCAGCAAAGGCTGCACCACTGAGACTCCATTATTCTCACTAAGTATTTTATTGGAGATCCACCTATCCAACCAAAAATTTATCTTGTTTCTTGTTCCAAGCTACCATCTAGTTCCCCTTTGAATAAGAGGTTTGGTTTGGAGGATTGATTTCCAGAAGGTGGACCCAAATTTAGAAATATTTTCATACATAAAATTCTAGATGTGAGTGTCTATTTTTATTGATGATGAAAACCCATTCAAGATTGTAGGTAAAATCCTTCCAAACCTACTTTGCCAATAGTGCCATGTTCATATTACTAATTCTTCTAAGACCCAGCCCTCCTTGACTTTTGGGTAAGCAAACCTTTTCCCAAATGACTAGATAAAACATTTTTTTATCCTCTAAAAACTGCCTAAAGGAATCTCTTCTAAATATATTCAATTTTTTTATAGACAGAAACTGGGTATTTGAAGATTGACATAAAATAAATAGGAATACTTTGAAGATAGGCCATAGTGGAGTGTATTTGGCTGCTTGGGATATGAGGACCCCTTTCCAACCTACAAGATTTTTATTGATTATCTCAATAAAATTGCTCCACATAGACTCTTTGGGGCAATTGGTGAATAGGGAAAGCCCTAAATAGATAGTGGGAAGCTCATATATGACACACTAAAGAATACAAGCAATCTTGACATGTTACGACAAGGGGGATATTAAGAAAGAAAACTTTACTCTTGGCATAGTTTATCTTTTACCCTACAACCTCTTCGTAGAGATCTAAAATACCTTTAATTGAATTTGCTTCCCAAAATGAAGCATGAGTGGCTAAGATAGTATAATCTATGAACTTCTTATGAGAAAGGGGTTTCATGTTAGAAGTATATTAAATACCAGAGATCGTGTCATCCAAACAAGCAGCTTTGAGAGCTCTTCCAAGATATTCAACAAGAATAATGAAGAGAATAGGTGATAGGGGATCCCTCTGCCCAAGCTCCTCTGTTTCTTGGGAAGTAACCTACTATAGACCCATTGACTAACACTTAGAACCAGGGGCTAGAAATACAATATTGAATAATTTTGAGCCACTCTCTATGGAAATCGAACTTGAGAAGGACAATAAGTAGGAACTCTTGATTGACCCTATCAAAAGCTTTATTCATATCAATTTTAAGTACCAAGGTAGATTTTTTGTTGTTGGAGATAGAATGGAGAACTTCATGCAAAGTTGTGATACCATAAGTGTATCGACCCAAATTTTTCACGCCCTTACCTTCAGGCTAAAGGATCCATGCCCGGAAGGGGGATGCGAGAAGGATGGGACAATACCTCGGACTGAGAGGCCCTTTGAAGGTCGCGCCTCTCGGGGGAGGGGTATAAGGGTGAATTTTTGACGGATGGTGGGGTTCACCAGGAAACTTTGAGTGGCAGTTTCCATGCCTAGGTTGAGAATGGGTTTGATGTGTTCATTTTATACTCAATCATTCATATTCCTAGGTTGGCCAAAATGAATCTAAGCTATTCTATATGAAAATGCCGATTTATATGAATACAAAAAGCATGAATGAATCCTAAATACAAGGAATATGTTAAATGAGAAAGAATGCACCTGATTTCGGATGTCTGATGAAGATTCTGAAGCTTGTAGGAGTCCAGATCATCCCGAATATGACAGGATCATCTGCAATTGTACATAATCATCCCAGATCACAGTCGATCATCTAAAATCAGACAAGATCATCGTCGATCTGACGAATTCGTCAGACGAATTCATCAGAAACCTGCAATCATAGAAACAGACACCAAAAACCAAAAATGCAACTGCAAGAATAATGCAAAATGATAGAAATGATAGTATAAATGCTTAACTGATAAATCTAGATAGCAGATTAAAGGAAATGCATTGTTTTAATAACTTATTTTAACTTTATCATGCATTTATGCTAAATGAGGTGAACTCCAGGATGCGAGAATGAAAATAAATCAAGCTAATGCATAATAAAATAAGGAAGAAAGATGAGAAATGCAAACTCAGGGCTCTGATTGCCCCTAATCTGAACTATAGTCGAGATCACCTCCAATCGTATGAGATCATCGCCGATCTGCGACAGGATCATCCGAAATCGTGTGGAATCGCTTGCGACGATCCGAGCTTCCTCCAGCTGAAGCACAGTGAAAACCTGCAATGAAAACTTAAAACTACAAGTGCAAACAATGGTAGATAGGATGTCTTAACACAACAAAGCTAAATGGCAGGGAAAATCAATCAGGGAGAGAGTCAAGAGGAGAGCCAAGGGGATAAACTGAGAAAATCCCAGTTTATATAGGATTAGGGGGAGGTTAGGAGGTTGGGGATCATCCCAATCTAGGAGATCTCCAACGGAGGAATCTCCAACTGTGCAGACACGCTTCTGCCCAAGTTGGAGAGGTTGTTGAAACAGAAGCTAATTATGAAAATTTAGTTTTGGGACGAAATCGTCTGGACGTTCTGTTCTAGACGAATTCGTCCGATCTGGGATGATTTCGTCTGATCGGCGACGATATCGTCCAACGGTCAAAACAACTCCTAAAAATGGCACAAAAAATGGGGGGAGCGGTTAACGGGCGGTTTCGGGGTTAAAATTCAAATTTTTATCTTTTTACTAAGGGTTTAACTACGCCAATTTTAGGGTGCTACATTTTGCCCCCTCTTTAGCGAATTTTTTGAAGAAAATGCGTTAAAGACGAGTTCTTCCCGCTTTACGAGAAAGCAAAAATTTATTCCATTTTTTAGACGACGATTCTAGGTCGAATCGTACAACTGCTTGCTATGGTGCCCCCTCCGAGTTTTTACCCAAATCGAACGTTTGAGGTAAAAGCGCGGAAAAGCAAATTTTTAAAAAAGTTGTTTTTTAAATAAAATTAAAAAAAATAGGGTAAAACCCTAATTCATTGTTACTGTTCAATTTTTGTTGTTTCAGAGCTCTGTAGGCAAAATGGTGGAAACGACACACAGATCGACAGAGGTCCGACGCGGGTTGCGGGTAAGGATCTAAACTTGATGAATTATGTTTTTAATTTGATTTGTGTGATTTTTAATTTGAATTTTGACTATTTTTGGGGCATCACGGCCGTTTTTAGGCCGTCGACGACGTCGGGATGAAATCATCCCAATTTCATCGAAATCGTCCCTAGATCGTCGATTTCGTCTAGGGGCGAAATCGATGAAATAGGGGCGATCCCGTCCAACAAGGGGCGATCCCCAAGTTGAGAAATCGGAGACGATTTCATCCTACCAAGGACGATTTGACTTAATTTAGTACGATATCATCCAATAATGGATGATATCATTTTTTTATAAGATGAAATTGATTTAACTGATTTTAATGATTATCTATTAATGATTTTTGTTGTTTTATTATTTATTTTGTAGAGGGGATTACTAAAAAGTCGGGAGTGGAAATACGGGGGGCTCAGAGATGATGTAGCCACACTCGACCAGGCGGAGCGAGACCGACTATCGAAGGTTGGGCTACAGCATGTGGCAGAGATGCCACAAATACCTACAGACATGGGGCTACTGACAGCCCTAGCAGAGAGGTGGTATCCGGGGTCATCCTGCTTTTGGCTACCGATAGGGGAGATGGCTCCCACTCTAGAGGATGTATGGAGGATCTTGAGGATCCCCATACATGGGCGGTTGATGACTCCTACGGCCAATCAGGGCCATGCCATGATGCGACTATGCGGAGACCCTAGCTTCACCCTGGAGAAGGGCAGAGTGAACATCGAGACATTGAGGCAGATGCCTGGGGCATCTCGATTGACTCAAGTTTTGGTAGGGGTAGTGGGTGGCCTACTGCTATGCCACCAGAGCGGATGCAGGTTACCATGGCTGCTCTCAGATGTGGTCTACGATATGAGAGACCATGGCTACAGGTTTGCTTGGGGTAGCTTTGTACTATGCCACTTGTATAGGATCCTGTACGGGGTCGTATACAAGGGAGGTCGATGTCTAGTACTGACATCGTTGCTACAGGTTTGGTGTTGGGAGCACATTACGATGCGAAGGCCGGTAGGGCTTCCACTGATAGGGGTTGACCGGGAGAGACCTCGGGTTTTCTATTGGTGGCTCCAGAGAGGGTCACAGTGGCGGATAGATCTATCGATGTCTCGGAGGTTGCTAGATGACCTCATCCCTGACCAGATCACCTGGAGGCCATGGAGAGAGCATCCAGGGTGGGGAGAGGATGGACAGGAGTTGGCTCACATCAAGCGAGTCTTCTGGCTGAGGATGGAGCAGGGAGAGGTAGAGCTCCACCGCTATGACCGAGTTTTGAGGCAGTTCGGTCTACGTAGGGGGATCCCTTCTCTCAGAGACTACGAGTACTCCTAGACTATCCGAGATAATACTACACTGAGCGGGGCTCCAGATATGCAACGATTCTGGAGTCAGGATGCTGATGATGCCCCCATTCAGCCGATGGATGGGGATGATGCTAGGGTCACAGATGGGTATGATGCCTGGTATATAGGCATCCACCCTCCTCGGATGATGAGGGCATAGGGTCCGATGCATGCTGTGGTGCGACGGATGGGGAGGCGGCACCAAGCTACCATCGATGCAGCGAGGGGTCACAGAGGGAGGGAGCAACGATGGCCTCCTCAGGAGAGATGTCGAAGAGTGCCACAGGCTCGGAGAGACCACAGTAGCCAGAGAGGAGGGAGGAGGGACTCCCTTCTCAGCAGAGGGATAGGCCACCATCACCCGATAAGGGCAAGGGTGTCGAGGTGGGGGAGAGCAGCGAGATGGTGGCTCTCCGAGCTGAGAATGCCCACCTCCGAGCTCAGGTGCAGACACTACAGGATGAGGCTACATGACTCAGGGCTCGAAGCAGAGGGGCGAGCACTCGGGATCTGGCATGGGCTATTGCTCAGACTGCATTCTACCAAGGATTGTACTATCACGTGGTTCCAGAGAACTAGAGGATACCATTGCCAGCCCCCATTACGGAGCCGATCATGATGGGATCATCGAGGACATCCTCACGATCGACGTCGAGGACCCACGATATAGCACGGACCTCGATGGGACCACCTCCTCCACCTTAAGGTGGGAGAGGAGATGAGGCTGAGAGCTCGAGGGCTTCTCGAGACTAGCTTCTTTTGACTATAGACTGTATATTTGAGAGGATTGAGTATGCTAGGGTATAGATTGTGGCATACCAATCCAGTTTTGATATGATGTACATATATTTTGATATATATATATATATATGATATTTTTGTGATATGACTTGTCCATATGTTTTATGATGCTTTAAATTTTGAATTGTTGATTGATTATTCATGTAATTATGTCGTTGGAAATAGTATAATTTTATGTCATGTTGTAAAATTTAAATGAAATAATCTGATGTAAACAAATTGGTTGTTGTGGTGTGATTTGATGAAAAATAAAGGGACTTCTAACAATAATTTCAAAGGACATTGTCATTGTTATATGACCATTTCATGGAGTCGCCGCTCGCTAGGTCGTCAAGCTAATCCCAGTATAGAAATATTGCTAAAAGTAAAAGAGTGCTTAAGAGACTGTCTTAAGACTTTGTGTTGTGATGATGAAAAATGATGATGGTGATGATTTGTTTTCAGATTTTCATGAAAATATTATGCATGAAATATTAAAAAATATGATTTTTGTTAGGCATAAAATTCCTAAGTGTGATAAAATTTTGAACAATTCCTTAGGAATTATACCATCGTTGCAAAATTGAATGTTGACATAATGAAATGAAATAGAAAAAGTGTTCGTTCTTTTTAAAGCACAATTGTGTAACATAATGATGTAAGCCATATGTTTTTATGAATTAAATAAATGGGAAATAAAATTAGAACAATGGTTTGCGCTAGGCATAGAATTATAGGTATAGACTTATACCATCATCGCGAAATCCAAAAATAATTTGCATAATTGATTTTTGATTTTGAGATAAACAGAAAATATATAAGATGAGGACTTGCGCTAGGCATAAAATTCCAGTTTAGGTTTTAGGAACTATACCATCGTTGCGGAAGTCGAAAGTATATATAAACGTGACTTTATTGCTAGATTTTTGAACATGTTTTGAAAGAAAATTTTGGATTTTGGAAAAAAATGTATTTAATTGTTTTTACGCTAAGCAGATGTTCTCAAATAAGAAGATGAAATTATTCCAAAATATTTGCATAAATATTTTAAATTATCTCAAAGACAAAATGTAGATTTATAAGGAACCCTCATGTGCATATGTGAGTTCATTGCCGATCTTGATTTATCATAATGATACAAAATCTCTCAAATACAAATGTGTGTGCAATTGTATTGTTCATTTACCAATTTTGAGCAAGATAATTTGATACAAGTAATTTGAATTAACCAAATAAGTGTTCGTTGACCATGATTTATATGCATGTAACCGTACCAGACTACTATGTAAGTCGGGTCATCAAGAGCTAGCTGATCCATAAGCAGACATAGGTCTATACAAAAGAAGGTCGCTAATGTGACAGACATATCACCACGCTAGGAGTTACCCAAGGCCAAGCGGGTTGGGCACAAACCACTTGTTATGGGGCTTACCTCACGGTTTTCGAATAATTGAGAATTCCAGGGATTCAAGCTCATTCACCCTTCTTTTCTTTTCAAGGGGTAGGGAAAGGGATTTTATTGCTTTTTGCTTTTTCTTTTCTCTTCTCTCCTTTTTTTTTTTTTGTATTTTTGCTTGGACTCGAGATAATGCTGAAATATTGCTGCGATGGTACAAAATGATATTTTTCTTTTTCTCATTTTCTTTGACTTTTCTTTTTCTTCCTATACTAGGGATACTTGCTCGGATTGGTCTGTAGAGCAAGGGATTTTTATTCTGGGCAGGGGTGAGCTTGTCCTTTTGTCAATTCTCAAAGATTCTAGACCATGTGCATGATAGGATAGCAGGGGAAACTTTTCGCTCAAGAAACCACTTCTACTATGTAGCATCATATTGAATTTGCAATGAAATCATTTTAATGTGAAAAGATATACTTGGTTCAAGTAAATAACAAGATCAATTCTCTATGCTCAAAACTTTATTTAATTCAACTGTGGACTTTGATATAAGAGAGATTAATAATCATACCAAATAAAATCAAGATATTTATTCATGTGAGTGTGAAAGTGCGGGATTCCAAATAAATGCTAATTTATCCAAAATAATTGAAAATATAACTGCAATACTTCAAGAATTGACAGGTGCAAAAATAGAAGATGTTTTTGAAGATTTTGATGATTTTGATTTTTTTTTTATTTTGATTTTAATTTATGAAATTGGTGGTATATACAAGATGATCTATATACACTATACAAGGTTATTTGAGTATAGCATGTCTAAGGTTGCTTCAAAATCAAAGGAGGTTTTGAAGGATAATTTGGTTGTGGTGAAGGTAAGAACAAAAGGTGATGAATAAAAGGTAGCGATAACAAAAGCTTTATTATAATGTAGAATAATGTAGCAAAAGATTTGACTTTTATATGTGTAAAATTGATCATGTTACAAAATAAAATGTCAGAAGGATAAGAAGGTTCTTCATTCTTATCACTATCTTCCAAGTCTTGATAAGATGGAGGGAGCATATGTGAAAGATATGCATGGGTGTTATTTGGTAAACAAGGATGATCATATATGGATGAAGAAAAGTGATGGATAGAAGGTAATTGTGACAATGGAGAATGTATAGAACTTGATGTTTCAACCGTTAAATATTCTTCAAATGGTGTTGGGTCACCATGTATGGTAACAATTTTATTTGCAAGTTCAAACTTCAAACATTGGTGAAGAGTGGAAGGGACAACCCTCATCGTATGAATCCAAGGACTTCTGAGAAGTAGGTTGTAAGGTGAAGGGCAATATGCTACATAAAACAAAGTATCCAGGATCTTGGATCCAATATTAAGGGGAAGGATTACAGTACCTTGAGCTTCTTGAATTTCATTGTTAAAATATTTTATAATAACATTTGATTCATTAAGATCTTCTTCCTTTAATTTGAGTTTTTGGAATAATTGATAAGTGCATAAATTAAGAGAGGAGCCATTATCTACCATGATAGTTTTAATAGGTGTTTCTTTACTAGATCCTGTAATGTAAAGAGAGGAGTCTTCTTGTGGAGTAGAGGAAGGAATCTCCTCATCATAGAATGAAATATGGTTAACCTCAAGAGGGCTTACACCATTAATTATGTTCTTAGGGAAAATATCATGAGGAACAAATTGTTGGCTAGGTATCTTGAACAAAGTTTCCTTATGAGAACTTTGTAATACTTCTAAAAGGGATATCTTTGCTTGAGGATTAATCACTTGTTGTTGGCTATCAAAGTGGATTTCAGATTGAGATTTTGATTCTAAAGATGAGCTTTCTATGCTTACATTCCATTTTGGATCATTCTCTAGAGCCAAAGATAGTTTTGAAGGTTGGTCAAATGAGGAATCCATCTCTTGAATATCAGATTGAGTTGATTGAACTTGAGGTTGCTCATTTGTAGTTTCTGTTACAATATTAGTAATATCATCATGATGGGACACATTAACATGCAATATTTGATTGGTTTCCTGTTGTTGATAATTGAATAGGGGTTCTTGGGAGATCCCCATGTCTTGATTGATTATTAGTATTTGTTGTGTAGGAGTTTGATTGTTTACTGGAGATTTATAATCAGTTGTAGATTGTAATTCCTTTATATTAAAAAGACCCTCATCAATCAAATCTTGAATTGCACATCTTAAATCTTTACAATTTTGTGTCATATGTCCATCTACTCTATGATATTCACAATGTAGCTCAGGTTTAAACCAATCTGTTGTGGTATCAAGTTGTCTTATGGAAGGGAGTTCAATCTTATTTGTATCAAGTAAATGCTTGAGAATTATATCCATTGGTTGATTGAGCTTTGTAAATGTACGTGATGAAGGTTTTCGAGAGGTTTTTGATAAGTGCCTTAGGAGTTCAGTCATAAAAGGACCTAATGGTTTTTTACCTCTCTTTTCTTTATTATGGGTAGAATGATGATAGGAAGATTGTGAAGTATGATGTGAGTGCATGGTAGGATTGGAAGAATAAGTATTTTCTTGTTGAAATGGATGTGTTGTATTGAAAGAAGAATATTGAAAGGGTGGAGGAGGATTGTATGTGGATTGATAGACATAATATGGATATATGGGAGAATAGATAATATCGTTATGAAGAGGATTGGAAAAGGGATTGTCCTGTTGGGTTATGGATGAAAAATGAGAAAAGCGTGATGGAGGTGATGTTGAATAGGGATGAGGTTGGTCATAATCAACAAATGTATTTGGCTGAATTCTTCCAACATTACTGATGGGCTCATATTGATTTGAGTAAAAACTCATGGTTTCTTTAGTACTTCTAAAAGTAATATTTAGTATCTACTATTTAGAATTGAATCTAAAACATACAAACTTGAAATGATGATTTTGTTGTTTTTTTTCTTGTATACATATATATATATATATATATATATATATATATATATATTTTTTTGTTTTTTTATATTTTTGAATCAGAAATATGCCTATGTTATTCACGTCGGGTTCACCAAAATGTACTGACCCAAATTTTTCGCACCCTTACCTTCAGGCTAAAGGATCCGTGCCCGGAAGGGGGATGCGAGAAGGATGGGACAATACCTCGGACTGAGAGGCCCTTTGAAGGTCACGCCTCTCGGGGGAGGGGTATAAGGGTGAATTTTCGATGGATGGTGGGGTTCACCAGGAAACTTTGAGTGGCAGTTTCCACGCCTAGGTTGAGAATGGGTTTGATGTGTTCATTTTATACTCAATCATTCATATTCCTAGGTTGGCCAAAATGAATCTAAGCTATTCTATATGAAAATGCCGATTTATATGAATACAAAAAGCATGAATGAATCCTAAATACCAGGAATATGTTAAATGAGAAAGAATGCACCTGATTCCGGATGTCTGATGAAGATTCTGAAGCTTGTAGGAGTCCAGATCATCCCGAATATGACAGGATCATCTGCAATTGTACAGAATCATCCCAGATCATAGGCGATCATCTGAAATCAGACAAGATCATCGTCGATCTGATGAATTCGTTAGAAACCTGCAATCATAGAAACAGACACCAAAAACCAAAAATGCAATTGCAAGAATAATGCAAAATGATAGAAATGATAGTATAAATGCTTAACTGATAAATCTAGATAGCATATTAAAGGAAATGCATTGTTTTAATAACTTATTTTAACTTTATCATGCATTTATGCTAAATGAGGTGAACTCCAGGATGCAGAATGAAAATAAATCAAGCTAATGCATAATAAAATAAGGAAGAAAGATGAGAAATGCAAACTCAGGGCTCTGATTGCCCCCAATCTGAACTACAATCGAGATCACCTCCAATCGTACGAGATCATCATCGATCTATGATAGGATCGTCCAAAATCATGTGGAATCACCTGCGATGATCCGAGCTTCCTCCAGCTGAAGCACAGTGAAAACCTGCAATGAAAACTTAAAACTACAAGTGCAAACAATGGTAGATAGGATGTCTTAACACAACAAAGCTAAATGGCAAGGAAAATCAACCAGGGAGAGAGTCAGGAGGAGAGCCAGGGGGATAAACTAAGAAAATCCCAGTTTATATAGGATTAGGGGGAGGTTAGGAGGTTGGGGATCATCCCAATCTAGGAGATCTCCAACGGAGGAATCTCCAACTACGTAGACACGCTTCTGCCCAAGTTGGAGAGGTTGTTGAAACAGAAGCTAATTATGAAAATTTAGTTTTGGGACGAAATCGTCTGGACGTTCTGTTCCAGATGAATTCGTCCGATCTGGGATGATTTCGTTTGATCGGCGATGATATCGTCCAACGGTCAAAACAACTCCTAAAAATGGCACGAAAAATGGGGGGAGCGGTTAACGGGCGGTTTCGAGGTTAAAATTCAAATTTTTATCTTTTTACTAAGGGTTTAACTGCGCCAATTTTAGGGTGCTACAATAAGTTATAGATTTTTCTTTTATCGAAATGCCTTGGCAAGGATCTATGATTTGGGGAAGAACATCTTTCACTCTGGATGCCATAGATTTGGTTAGAGTTTCATAAATCACATTGCACAAACTGATGGGTCTAAAATATTCCATAGATTTACACACAGGCCCTATAGGAACAAAAGATATGAAGGTAGAATTAATACCTTTGGGGATGGATTTTTCATGTTGGAGTTTAGTGATTGCCTTGTACACATATTGCCCAATAATTTCCCAAAAGGTTTGAAAAAATTGAGGGGAGAAACCATCAGGCACAGGGGCTTTATCAAGGTGCATAGTGAATAAAGCTTGTTTGATATCATCTAAAGAAAGAGGCTTGATGAGCGAGGAATTCATTTTTGGATTTATTAGTGTAGGAATGTGATTGAGTAACTGATTCTTGGCCTGGTCAAAATTTTGGGGCTGGGTACCCAAGAGATCTTCAAAAAAATAAGAGGCTTCATCTTGAATTTCAAAAATATCCCTGGTAATGGAGCCGTCACCTCTGGTCAATTCCCTAATTTTGTTTGAAATTTTGTGCCTAAGGGTGGAAGCATGAAAATAATTTGTATTGGAATCACCCTCCTTGAGCCAAAGGGCTTTGTATTCCTACCTCTAGAACATCTCTTCTTTACCCAATATTGATTCTTTTATCTTAGTTAGATAGCATTTTTCTAATTAATTAACTTGATTTCCAAAGGCTAAACTTAGGTGCTTGCCAAAATACACATCAAATCTCCCCACAGACTTGGAGTGAGTCTTTATAGTTCTCCCAGTGAACCCTTCAAACCCTAAATTGACCATACCAAAATTGAGGCGAGGACAAAAGTCCATAGGTACTTCTTCATCCTATATAGATCTACTGAAAAACATTTTATCATGGGCTTACCTCCTTAGACTCTTATTTATGAAAAATTTGTTAAATTCTAAAAATATATATTTTAAAAATACTTTAGAAATATAATATTTTTATAGTTTTTTTTTTTTTTTTTTCTGGACTAAAAGCTAGATTATATTATGTCATTAACTAAAACATTACAATAATATGGTGCTAGAACCATCCACCAACAAAAAAATAAAATTGGGTGAATAAAGAGTAAAGCATCCATAACAAAGTACACATAAGAATAAAAGCTAATAGCAATAAAGATACTATTGTTGTATCTTGTTGGAATATGCCTAATATCATCACTCATCCTTGGGAGATCCTGTCATGTAGAGAAGTTTTGAGCATGTCTTCCATTATATCTTTTAAAGTCTTCAAAGAAGAAAAAATGTAATGAGTTCTTGAACTAGTTCATCACTATTTACTTCATTTTTTTATTTCCTACTAGACCTTTTAAAGATCTTGGATCATGTGAAATATATGATGAATCCTATTAGTAACATCTGGTGTAATAGAATCTTTAACAACATGGAAATGAGAGCATCCCAAATGTAAGAAAAAATCAAAGGAGAATTCTATAAAATAATACCCCATTGAAAATTGGATCTAGTGAAGGATGGGAATAGAAAAGTGTAGAAAACATCCCAAAATTGTTTAGCAATGTCACAATACCAAATAAAGTGAATAATAGCTTTTGAAGCATTACAAAAATATAATTGAGGAAAAAATATGTAAAATCGAAGCCAAACTTTTAGAAGTTGGAAGTTTCTGATGCAAAACCCACCATCTAAGAAGTTGAGTTTTGGATTCAATAGGAACCTTCCAAATTTGAGCAACAAGATATTTCCACTAGGCATTGGTAAAAGGCTAAAGGAGCATGGAAGGCTGGAGGCTAAAGAATCGTGGAAGGCTAGAGGCTGAAGGAGCATGGAAGGCTAGAGGCTGAAGGAGCGTGGAAGGCTAAATGATGAGTTGATCTTTGGAGTGTCAAGGCTAAAGGAGTGTGGAAGGCTGATTGGTTGAGTAGTATGGAAGGATGCACTGGTTGAAGACATTACAACGAAAGGCTAGGATGTTGGGTGGAAGACTGGGATGGTTGAAGGATTGTGGAAGGTTGATAAGGCTGAAGGAGCATGGAAGGTTAGGTTGACTGAAGGAGCTGCAATAGAAGGTTGGGATACTGAGTGGAATGCTAAGAAGGTTGAAGGAGTGTGGAAGACTGCTTACAATGAGAAAAATAAAATTGCAAAGAGTAAAGGATTAGGGTTTTTTCCTAAAAATATCTTATCTTTTAGGAGCCATATCTTCGCGAAGAGTTATCTGATTAAGCTAATTCTTGGACCAACTTGTGAAGAATTTGAATAGATTTAAAATAAGTGGTCATATGCAAACATTTGAGCAATATTGAGGGAGATACAACCCTATGAAGTCAACCATTCAAAACAAGGGCAGTGACGATTTTTCAAGTCGCGAAAAATGAAATTGCAAAGTGCGAAGGATTAGGATTTTTTCCTAAAAAATATCTCATATTTTGGGAGCCATATCTTCATGAAGATTTATCTGATTTAGATGATTCTTGGACCAACTTGTGCAGAATTTGAATAGCTTTACAATGAGTGGTCATATGCAAAAATCTAAGTAATATTGAGGGAGATACAACCTTATGAAGTTAACCATTTGAAACAAGGGTAGTAACTATTTTTCAAGTCACAAAAAATGAAATTGCAAATATTTTCCAACTAGGATTTGAATTATGGGAAGAGCAATAAAGGGCTATGCCTTCAGCGAGGAAGGAAACTAGCAATTTATATTTGGTAAAGGAAATTCTGATTATGCGATGTTTTGGAAATATTACTCTACTAAGATGTAAGACATAGATAGTAGAGGTGAAGTTTTGGCATTGTGAAGGTTGCTATAGAAAAATATCAAGAAATATGCTAAATTCTGGAGTAATTGTATTCATACAAAAATTTGAAAATATCTAGAAAATGAAAATCAAGAATTCAAACATTTTATGTAAAATGATGTAGGTTTCTAGCTATAGCATCTCAATTGAGATGAGAAGTGTATCTATTTATAAAATTTCAAGCTCAAAAGAAGAGATAAAATTTGTCAAGGGTAGGGGACCCAAGTACAACCCCTTATTATCAAGCAAAAAAATCCAAATACTCTATTAAAATATATACTTATTTAATATTTATTTTATTGTCCAACAAATTGTTTATTTTAATTAAACACAATGATAAAAAAATTGAAGCTATAAATTGGAGGTTGAGAGTTCAAACCCAAAAGTAGTAAGTGTTATACATACTCAATAACCAAAGTCTAGTTGGATGAACACATGTGGTAAACCATATTTTGTTATATAGGATATGGTTCATGGACTATAATTAGACTTTAAAAGTTACATAATTTTTTACTTTTATTTTATTTATTTATATATATATATATATATATATATATATATATATATATATATATATATATATATATGTTTTTTTTACAGAGGGGAGTTGGTTACAACCACTATTTTTAGTAACGGGCAAGCGTAGGGTTCAAACCAAATAACTCTTTTTATAATGGTGAAGAATTTGGAATTCTATATAAGATGTCCAAGGATTTTTCATTAACCCAAAAAAAATTTCGTATAGATGATGATGCTTCATCATTAACCAATCTTAGTTAAAAGAATTATCATTAATACGTATATATATCCTTTTCCTTTTAACATCGATTTAATCACGTTGAGTTATTTGGTGCCACCAAGATTTGAACCTTGGTGTGTGCATGGGTTATATCAACTATTTATCCCAACAATTGAACCAAGGATCCGTTGGCTCTAAGATTTAAGATAAAACATAAAGTTTTTGAAAGGGGCTCTTGGTGTGGGTTTGGGATACATCAATTATTTATCTGAACCTTTGAACAAAGGACCCATTGACTCTAAAATTGAATAGGCAAAACACAAGTTTTTGAAAGGGGCTCTGGTCCCTTTATTGGAGTTTGAACTTCTCCTAGATAAAAAACTAAATCCATATCACTATAGTATCCCTCACGAGACAAAAAAATTGATTTAAAATTTTATATTTTTATGAAATGTCATAATCCTTTTGTATTGATTGAGGTTTGAACCTTGGACCTCTCCAAAGATAGGCCAAATCCCTTACCACTTACTTCATTAATATTTTAATATTAAAACCATTAAATGGTAGTTATTCTTAATTTTTAATTTTTTAATGAGTTATATGGGATTGAAACAGGCCACCACACAATCACACAATGGTATTACAACAAAGTTACGACATTATGTGTATCATTTGGCAAGATTCTGAGTCTCCTCTTAAAATATTGAGGAATCCAATCGGTTGAGCTAATGCCACTTTGATTATTTTTCTTTAATTTTTTTTGACATATTTATTTAATAATTTTATAGAAAATGCAAAGTATAAACACTAAAAATATTTATTTTATTTTTTAAGTACAACAATTTTATGTAAATACAAAATAATAATTTAATATTAATTATTTTAAAAATGAAATTAAATATTTAAATGAATATACTTATGAGATGACTTGTAATACAATTTTTTTATATATTTTTATTTTTTATTTTTTATTTATTTATTATTTTTTTAGGTTTGGTTAGTGTGAAAAACTCCTACAACCAGTATCCTCCCAACCATGACCCTTCGTAAAGTCGAGAGCTATGTCTACCAATAGGGAATTTAACACACAACTACCACTTTCCCACCCTATCACACACTCGTCCACATTGTGGTACCCCACACCATCACACACTCGTCCACATTGTGGTACCCCACACCATCACACACGTCCACTTTGCAGTTTGAACCTTGAACCTTCCAAAAAAAGAGCCAAAGCTTGAACCATTGCTCTTTCCTCGTGAAACATATATTTTTATTATTTTAGTTCCATTCTAATATATATAGATAGAAATGGATAACACCAAGGGGTACTACCACTATAAACCTTAACCCATTAGAAATTCAACGAACTCTCCCACCTTGGACCTCCCAAAGAAGAGCCTAAGCCCAAACCATTGTGCTTTATCCACTACGACATATTTTTATTATTTTAATTCCATTCTAATATATATAAAGAGGAATGGATAACACCATGGGGTGCTACCACTATAAACCTTAACCCGCGGTCAACGGGACCTAAGCATCGAACTGGAACAACCAAAACTGCTTTCCCCACTAGGACATATTTTTATTATTTTAATTCCATTCTAATATATATAAAGGAATGGATAACACCATGGGGGTGCTACCACTATAAACCTTAACCCATTGGGAAATCAACGAGACCTAAGCATCGAATCAGAACAACCAAAACCTATCTTCGGTTGGTACATTGAAGTTTGAACCTTGAATCTTCCAAAGAAAGACCAAAAGACTAACCACTACACCAAAACCCACCGTTTGGGTACAGTATAGTTTGAACCTTGGATCTTTCAAAGAAAGACCAAAACTCTAACCACTATGCTCTCCTTGTTAGACACTTTAAATTAACACACGTTTTTATAAGAGGTCTCATTCCTCTTATACTAAGATTTAGATTTAAACTTGAGTCTTTTAAATAGTGTCTCTCACAAATTTTTAAACTATGAAACAATAAAATATCAATAAATTTGTTGGCGTCGGATTGTTTGTGAATCTGATTCTCAGATTGTTATAAATTTGTTAAATTCTGGAGATAGTCTTCATGGTTGTTGGCGGTTGAGTTGGGTTGCTCGGAAAATTCTTAATATCTCTGCTCACTTGGAATTCATTTCTTTTGTGTTTATTCCTCGGGAGTGGAATAGGGTAGTGGATTTGTTAGCTAAATGGGCTTCTAAGTTTCAAGATGGTTGGGATGTTCAAAATTGGTCTCAACTTTCTTCTGATTGCTCTCAATATCTCTCTTCTTTATTGAGAGCTGATATGTCTGAATAGCTTCTGCTTTTTCTTTGTATCATGAATGTTTTGCTGAGTTAATAAATTTTTACCCTCTTTTAAAAAAAAAAAAAAATATCAATAAATTATACAAACAAAAATTTATAAAACCAAAAAATAATGTATTAAGTGTGATGTTTTTTTAGCTTGCATTTTTACTAACATGTGTCATTTTCATAAATATATCATTTTGTAAAAAAAAATATTTTTAAATATTCACCCTTCATTTTGTTTAAAAATTGAGTACACATCCAAAATTTAGATTTTTTTAAATGTCTAAAAACATTAATGCGGTGTCTCTTTTGAAACATCACTTTGTAATAATATTATTATTTTTATACATTCTCTTACAAATACACTTTATCATAGTTTGAACTTGATTTTTCTCAATAAAAGTTCAAAGTTAAACCCTTGCGATGTCTCACAAGGAAGTAATATTGAATATGTATGACAATTGGGTGAGTATTAGGATTTTTAAAATTGAAAATTGGAGAATATGAGGACCCTTTATGTCGGCCCATTCGCCTAAAATTTTTCAGGACTGATTGTTTTCTTAGGCTCACTTCACCACAATATATATCCAAACATAAGTATATTTGTACTTGTTGAAAAAATCTTTTTGAGCCTGATCTAATGGTGGTATTTTTATGAAGTTATAAGGTTATTTAATAGGTCAAAATTTATCCCAAAGATGACCTTACTTTTTAGGGCTTCAAATACCCCAAATTTTGGTGTGAAGATGATTGATTTGATTTTCTTTGGATTCGCCATGATTCACCTTAATTTTGATTAGGATTCACCATTTTTTTACAAGTACATTTTGAGTCCAACCCCTTATGCATAACCATGTATGTATCTTCTTTAAAATTTAATAGTTTGACCACTATTGGCACAACATGATGGTATGATTTTTAATTTTGGTTTTTCATATAATAAACCTAAGTTCAAGACATATAGACATAAATAAAAAATAAAAAAAATAAAATTAAAATCTTCTACTAAAAAACTTTTCACTTTTAACCAATTTCACGAACTTTATAAACAATTTCAACTATAAAATTTAATGTCTAATTAACTATATGAAATTTATCATTCCTAACTATTTATCCTAAATCCAAACAAATCCAAACTTACATCTCCCTTGCTTGCAGTGTGCCTTTAAAGTTTTAATTAAAATAAAATTTTATTTGTAATGAATTTTCACATCACTTTAGTGAACTTCTGAAAAGAAATATATAAAATCACGTTTCTAACAATAATTTTTTTGAATTGAAAATCAACAACTATAATATTAAAATAAAAAAGTAATACAAAATAGTTCGAAGGCAAAGTACTTGAAATAAGATCAAGACTAAAAGCCTACCAAACTACACAAAAGTCCCTAAAAGGATGTTAAGTACATATATCACTAGTATTATACAAAGTATTATATTTCTTTTGAAATATATTTATACAATGTTGGAATACGTTAAAATAAAAATCACCAAAGTGTATGTATCCATCCACAACATTGTTGTTTACACTATGATTATGCTCCTGGAAAGTCTGAAGAAAGTGTTTGAAAATATCCTTAAAGCAAAGCACGAACTTGGCAACCTGTAAAGAGATTTTGAAAACTGTGAGTCTCCTAAGAGACCTAGTAAGAATCCTCTGATTATCCTAAAAAATGTCCAGATTTCTAGCCAACCAAATATACCATAAAACTTGAGTCGAAAGTAATAACCAAAAATTATTATAACACCTCTGCATAGTAGGAATATAGCCAAACAATATATGTTGTCTGAAAACATTATCATTAATATTCCAACTGAAATATTAGAGCAAAATAATGACCAAATTTCTTTAGCAAAAAAGCAATAAAAAAATATATGCTTGACAGTATCAGGAACTCTGCATAAAGTGCAGCTCATTGGTGATTGAGGATCTTTACATACAAGAAGCCTCTGAAGAAGTAATAACCAACGAAAACATGCCTTTTTAGGCTCAAGAAATCTGGACCAGATATGTTGCAAAATGCTATGCCCATGATTAGTGAAGACTTCCATAGACCAACTGTTATCAATATGGAGTAAATTCTCATTAGTATCAGTGAGCAAATTATAAAGAAATTTTGGCTTGATTTTGAACAATTGTGTGCCATCATGCCACTGAATCTTGCCATAAAAAGTTTGATCATCATCAATAAATATAGGACTTCTTAATTGTAAAAATGAGGTTCTAAGTAAAGAGTATGTCCTCCATTGAGAGCGAGGAATATCATACTGAATACTAAGAGACTCCCAAGATTTAAGACATCCATTTTTAATAATATCAGCAAATGATACAATGCCTTTATGCACCCATTTTTTTGCAGAACAACCTTGAGTAACAGCAAGTAGCTAATTATTATGAGAAAGATTCCATCAGATAGAACTATGCAAGAAGAAATTATTTTGAGAATCAACAATAGATAGTAAACCTCTAACATTCTCCCAAGCCTTCCAAAGGCTCTTGAAAACTGTTGACCCAGCTGGAACAACTGAAAACTTACCAAAAAGGATATCAATCATATGAAAATATTTTCAAGCATGCACTTTTTTAGGAACAGCCTCGGTAATATTATGCATGAGAAGAACTTTACATGGCTCATTGTCATTAATACAATTCACTATCCACTTGATGGCTAAGGACATACCTTGAACAACCGGATTTTTTAACCCAAGGCTGCCAATATATTTATTAACAATGCACAGATTCCACCTTACCTTATGCTTTTTTATCTCTGTATTACCATCGACCCATAAAAAATTCCGTATATGTTTATGAATATCATGAATTTGATATGAACAGAATGACCAAGCAGAAGCAAAATAGATAGAGTAAGCAAAAAGATTTTTTTGATAGACTTGAAATATACTAGCAACAGATAACTGCTTATTATTCCATTTATTAAATTTATTAATAATCCTTTCTTTAACCCATAACCACAAATCCTTAAGGCAAGGGTCAAGGATCAATGGAGAAAGGAATGCCAAGATAACGGATCTGTTTCGAGGGACCTCCCCACTGAATATCAAACTTGGATAACCAAGGAGGAGCAACAAAATCCCAAGTAAGTAATATAGATTTCGACATAGCAATTTTAGCTCTTGAAGCATTGCAAAAGCAAGCGAGCTTTGAAAAAAGGGAATCAAAATTTTCCTCAACCAGCTTAACAAAAACCGAGGTATCATCAGCAAAATGAATATTAATAAGTTCTTGATCATTAGACAGAGTAATTCCTTGAATAGCATGACTGATTGAGCTCTCTCTTAACAGATAATACAAGGCATCAATAGCAATAACAAACAAAGCAGGAGCTAAGGGACAACCTTGACGTATAGATCTTTGAAGCAAGATAGGATCAGAAAGAGACCCATTAACCTCAACAAAAGCAACTGCATCAGTAAGAAGCACCTTAACCATTTTGCAAAACAGAGGAGGGAAGCCAAAGGCCTCAAGAACCATGAGAATATAGTTACATTCAATTATGTAGTATGCCTTTTTAAAATCTAATAAAAGCATGCCTACATTTTGTCTAGAGCATTTAGCCCAATACATGGCTTTCCAACTAGTGATCAAACCTGGTTGAGTTAAATTAATAAACATGTTTCATACGGCTTTTGCCTAAAAATGGTGATAAAACTTTAATAAAAAAGTGGAGACCAATAACATTGTTAAATGTTTCATATAAAATCCTTCTAACAATAAATTTGGGTAGAGGAAACGTCGATTTCCTCATGTCCTTTCGAAATCTAAATTCCACTTCCCCGTGGTCACATTAGCGGCCCTCGTTGTTTTGTTTAAAAAAACACGGGTGTGACTGCTACTTTAAAGAACTATATTAAAACGCAATACATTTCACAAAAAATTGACAAGACGGGATTGAAGTCGATTTCATCACATAATATTTTAATGTTAAAAACTAGTTGCGTGATGTGTAACTGAGCTGTTGCTGACATTTCTTTCAAATATATTTAACTTGTACGCTGTACATTGCGTAATTTACGATCTCCTTCTGGTGGATAGGTGGCTTGAATATTGTGGGCAATGTATATTTATTATTCTAAAGGCTTATTTTGATTCAAACTTTTTTTTTTTCTTTTTCGTGAGCAGCCCTTTGGAAAAAAAAACCTATATCTTGAGCAGGCCTTGAAATACGAGCTCGAAATTTCTTGCAGAATTTGACATGTTCAGAATATCGTACATTTTAACGCATCAGAACGGGTAAAGATCCGCGTGGGTTGCTCCGACGTACAAATTAGATAAAGCTCTCCATTTAAAGCGAAAATTTCTCTCATACAAATCTAGTGATATATTTAGAAAGTGATATATTTCATAATTAAAATTTCGTTTCAGTATCTCTAGGCTAATAACCTGTTAACCACTTCAAAGTTCAAAATTCAACACCATTAATATTGATGATGCACAGTAGAGATTTGTGTCTTTGCACGCTAATTCAATGTACTGTTTTGTGTTTTTCCGGTGCATTGGCCATTTTTGCTTCCTAGTTCCCAAGAAACAAGCAAGCAACAAAATCCTGTATTTCAAAATAACTTATTCCTTGTCAAAGCTTCCTCTTTCCTTTCTACCTAAGTTGACGGAGACCTAAGCTACAGAGGCAAATTGCAGTAATAGTTCTCCCAGAACATGCAATGAATTGGATACCAATCTTTACAGCATCTCTCGCTGCTGTATGAGACAGCGATTTCCAATCAAATTTAAATTACGATTATACAGTAACAACATGAAAGCACCGTCCATCCAATAAATATACACCATATCATTTTCAGATCAGGCACTCTCATTATCTTTGTACGACACTTTTACAATCAAATGGTACATTAAATCTAACTAGATTTGGGTAGACACATTGTAGAATCAACTGTTAGCCACAGTGTAACCATTCTATGGAGGTCGGTTGTCCACTTAAGTCTCAGTTAGTCACAGTGTTCACGTGAAAGTGGGAATGGTGGGTTATAATGTCAATAGTCGAAGAGTTCATGTATAACCAAAAATAAATTAAAAAAACAAACACTAAATCGTGGCGATGTTTCTCTGTTTTTTTTTTCAATTCCATGATATATGCTGCAAAAGGAAGGCATCTTTCTGCATGTATACAATAGTTTCGAGGTAGAGAACATATATGTATAAGTAGAGTGCATGCATGATCCATCAAAGAGAAAGATGAATGAGGCTACTAGGTCATATCGAAACAACAGAGAATGTAGAAACCTTTTGAAATTGCATAACTTTAGCGCAACACAGCAATTTATCAGAAGCAAATCTTATTCAGGAAGTCCTTGCATAGTAATACTCGTCTTAATAGAATTTTTATCGATTGTAAAAGCTATGCTGGAAAACTTCGAAAAAAGAAAAAAAATTCTGATGATCCAATTTCGAACAATTCTAGTGAGTATATGTATGTTTGTTTTTAACAGAGAAAGGGTACTGCTAAAGATTACAAGCAATTATATTGCAATGCTGACAGTGATTACGTAGAGAAAGTTTTAAGTTATTATTATTGTCTGTTGAGAATGAAAAGTAGTTCGCTGATAATTATGACTACTGTCTATTTATAATGAAAAACAATAAATTGCTAAATGAAAGCTGAAAATTGAATGTGTCATTGCTCTTAACTATGTCAGTTTATTTCCTAGATATATAAACTTGAAACAGTTTTCAAGGGACTATGTGTCATTGCCCTTAACTATGTGAGTTTATTTTAGATATATAAATTTGAACCAGATTTCAAGGGACTAAGGTTCTGGATAATCATCTTTAATCAATGAAACTAGGCTGCCGTAAATGCGTGCAAATATACTTCCATTAGCAATATACTACTCTCACATTCTCATTCCAAATTGCTACACTTGTCAGAGACATTTTCTCAAAAGAACCATGTTAAGAAAATTGATGATACTTTACGTTTTATTTTATTCATCGCTAGGTAGAAGAAATCCCAGAAAATCATGACCTTACACAGATAAGTAAACTGATACTGACCAGAAGAAAACTTGTTGGAGATTGGATGATTCCAAATATTATGATTTTCAAGTCATTGATTTCCCAAGCCCACATCCCTGAGAGCGCAAAAAGCTTCTACTTCTTTTTGGTCTATATGCACACACTCACTGCTTTTCTCAAACTACTTCTCACCTCTAAAAAAGTCTAAGCATTCACAGGAACTTTAGGGAATCGCTCCCACTCAGCTCAAAAAGTGTGTGAACAGTTAATCACCATCTTATCAAATTAGGCTTTCAGTCTGTTCAACCAGTTGGGTAACAAGCTATCTAGCATCTTAAAGGCGGACCCGTTCATCTAAATAAAATCTTTCTAAGTCAAATCTTTTTAGTGAATTCTAGAAAATCTAGTATTAGCTTTGTCACAGAGAAATGTTCATTTAATTCCAGAATCGAATACGACTTGTTGCAAATGCATATCAAACGGAGGAGTTAGTCACAATTCTTCCATGAACAATGTTAAAACGAGGGGTCTATGAACATCATTGCCATCCCTTCACAAAAAAATCTATGAGGAGTTACATTGCTAAAGTCAAATTGGTAAAACTTAGGCTAATGCTAGTTCAAATCCTTAACTTGGAACTGCGTCTGCATTGGAGCTGTTTTCCCTTACCAAATCCCAGATTTTCTGACATAGGGTTCTGTTCTCAAAACTATCTAGATCTGAAACCTGTCATGAAAAAATCATAGAATAATTCAATACAAAAGTAGCAACATTTATATTGAGCAATTGAAAAGAAATATTTCAGCAGTACCTTAGCCTGTACGGTGTGGAATACTTTGCCATTCATAGCAGAAGAAGAAACACTCACGACAGCATGCTCATTATTTTCTAACGTGAATAGAAGGTCAGACAAGACGATCTGAGTTTCCAATGTGTTTATTGAAACCAAAACGTCGGCTCCAAGAGAATGTATTCTAACTGCAGGAAAGATCTCCGATGGCACAGAAAGGTGCAGGACCTTGCATATTTTTCCTTTTCTCATCTCATCTCTTTTTTGGGTCATCTCATCTCTTTTCTTGGTAAGCTCCTTAACCTTTTTCTGTAGATCTTTAATGTAGTTAGAGGTTTGTAATAGCTGTTCTGCTGTTGAACGTTTTCCCTGCACACAGATCCTCATCACGTATTGAGTAGTCATAAGGATAAACCCTAGGGTTAAACTTTAACCGAGATAAATAGAATCCATACCATAATATATTCGCCGGGCAGCAAAGATTTCAGTAAGTGATAGAGTTCTTTCATCTCTCTCCGCCTTTGTCTTTCGATAAATTTGTGGACGCCTCTCTTGGTCGTCAAATTTCCAGCTTTTTTGCTTGTTGGCACAGATTTATTATAGCTGGAGAAGACCTTTAGGGTTTCATAGTCCATGGTACCAGATAAATCGAGAAGGTTCTGTGGCAGAGTAGAATGGCATGAGGATCTTGTGATGGTCAAACCTGACAAATTTGGGGACTGTGTATACTTACAGTTCACAATAGAGGGAGAAAGGGTATCACCCTTGGAGAAAGTCACAGGAAATAGCTCAGAATCTATCCTTCCCATTTCAGAAAAAAAAAATATATATCTCCACTAGAAAGGACTCTGACAAGGAGTATGGAAGGAGGGTTATGACTCGGCAATTATTGACACGGAAAATATAATTAGCGGAATGAGTAGGTTTCTGACATTGTGACCTTTCAAGATATGGGAGGATCCATTGTTAGATCTGGAATTTTAGATCTGCAACATGATAAACATTTAACAAATAATTAAAAGAAGGAAAAATCTAACAAAAATGATCAAACCTGATCTGTGGAAGAAGAACAATCGCTTGAATAAGGGAACCACAAGAAAATTGATTATAAAAACTAAGCTCAAATCCCTTATTAGCAGATGTGGACTTAAATATACTTCTTTAGCATGGATTCTTAAACATTTTCGTACCTGTACAAACCGACATTGATAGAGCTGAAGTCTGGTCTTCCTGATTCTTGTTTAGGGCACATGATTAAACGTTTTGGGATGTAGTGTAGAATATGTATAATCATATCATCGTTTCGGGATAATAGTTTTAAAAACAATTGTTGTAGGCAAGCACAATCTTGGCCAGAATCGCCGAGGAAGGTCATTCCATTCACCATAGTGTTTGGTAGCATATGATAACACCCCTTGGTACGGACAAATAAATAAATAACCTTAAAATATATATCCTTACCAGTAACGTTGTAACGTTAACACATCCAGGGAGCAGCGAATAATTGGGTTTTATTCTTTGAAGTCAAAACAAGAGCAATATATCACGATTTAAACATATTCATAACAAAGATGAGATTATAAACTCATCAAAAGTTGAAATAAAAAAGGGACAATGTGTGGAAAACATTTATTCATTCAAATAAAGGTAATTAATGGTTTTTTTTTTTTGGTGGGGGTTGGTTTTTTGGGGGCGGGGTTGTAACCTTAAATAAGAACATCCACATAATATTGCAATGAAAGCAAATCAAAGCAGTGAATATAAAGGATATAATATTACAATAAATTTATTAAACAATGTAATAGTAAATGAATATAATATTACAATAATTTTATAAAAAATGTAATAGAAAATGTAAATGAAAGGAGTGAATTTATTAATGATATAATATTACAATAAAAGTATTAAAGAATGTGAAATGATTTTTTCTTTATTTAATTAAAAGGACAAGCAAATAGAAGCCATAATCGGGGAGAGGGGAGGGTCCTGCTCCCTCTCCTTGCTCCCTCTCCCTTGGTTCTTGCCTAGTTTTTGGCTCATTTCGGGTTATTTCATTTTGGGAATGCTTTGTAGCAGATGATCTCCTTGGGAGGAGATCCTTCTCCACTTTTTGCTCCTTTCCTAGTAGTTTCAGGGTTTCCCTACTTGAGTTCGTGGTCTAGTGCATCCCAGGGTTCTTCTAGGGTTTTCAGCATGTTTTCGAGATCCCTTTCGCATTCTCCCTTAGGATTTCCCTTGGGGTTTTTTGCAGTTTTTTTTGGATCTGGTTTCCAAGGCCTCCTCGGTCGATGGTGGTGGCAGGTTGGGTTTTTGACTGCTTCCTGGTGCATCCTGTGAGGTCCTCACTACTTCGGGGTTGGTCTGGGGGGTCAGTTTCCTCTTTTTCCAGTGACTCCTCTCTAGGATGCCTTTGGTTGCTATTGGTCCCGTCCATTTGGGTAGGGCCCTTTTCGGTTTCCCGTTCGAAGGTTTTTTCTTGCTGGATCTGCATTTTTGTGGACACCAAGGCATTGGTTGGCCTTGGAGGTGGACCTCTTACACACAATGGTATTACAACAAAGCTGAGATATTATGTGTATTATTTGACAATATTTTGGGTGTCCTCTTAAAATGTTGAGAAATCCAATTGGTTGAGCTAATACCACTTGATTGTTTTTATTTAATTTTTGTGACATATTTATTTAATAATTTTATAGATAGATAGGTATTAACGTGAACTGAATACGTAAACACTAAATATATTTATTTTATTTTTTAAGGACAACAAATTTATGTAAATACATAATAATAATTTAATATTAATTATTTTAAAAATGAAATGAAATATTTAAATGGATATACTTATGAGATGACATACAATACAAATTCTCTATATATTTTTATTATTTTAATTCATATATATATATATATATATATATATATATATATATATATATATATATATATATATATATATATATATATATAAAGAGAGACTTCGGGTGGCATTGCATGTCTTTGGGACCCAAAAGATGTAGTTATTCACCATATGGTTGGCGGTTGGGGTTTGTTGGCTATAGTTATTCAAAGTAGACATTCCAACCGGATTATGCTCGCATTCATTGTTTATGCCCGACTTCTTTGGAGGAAAAAAGAAGACAATGGAAGGATATTACTCATATTATCTCTCATTTTCCTAAATCTTGGATCTTGATCGGAGGAGATTTCAATATCATCCTCTCTGGATGAGAAAATGGGGGGAAATAGAAATTTGGACAAAAGCACTGACCTCATGAGCGAATATATTGCAAACCTCCATCTTGTGGATATCCAACTAGATAATGGCCTTATGACTTGGTCTAATAGAAGGCAAGGCTTAGCTTGTATAATGGAGAGATTGGATAGGTTTTTTCTCTCTAAAAATTTCTTAATCCATGGTCACATTCCTAAAGTGAAGACTCTTAATAATGCTGGTTCAAATCATTGGCCAGTCATGGTCGAAATGTGGAAAACCAATGTGAGTTTCTCTCCTTTTTGTTTTCAATTAATGTGGCTTAGAGACATTTCCTTCAGATCTCGTGTGCAATAATGGTGGAAGGAAGGTAAACCTAGGCATGGGACTAAGATATAATGTTTTGCCAAAAGACTACAATACATTAAATCCAAAATAAAGACTTGGAATTGGAAAGAGTTTGGGGATGTTCATAAAAAAAAACATTAACTTATTGCTCATCTTAAAAATTTGAATAAGAAAATCCGTTTAGATGGCCTCACAGAGAAGAGAAGTGTAGATGAAATTAAACTCACAACTCAGTTAGAGGAATGGGAAAAAAGAGAAGATATATTATGGAAGCAAAAATCTAGAATTCAATGGCTCAAAGAAGGAGATCGAAACACAAATTTCTTCCACAAATCTCTTCTAGCTCGAAGATATCACAACTTTATTTCTTCCTTAAAATCAGATTTTGGAGATGTTTTTTATACTTGGGATGGCATGAACTCTATTGTTGTTGATTACTTTTCCAATATTTTTGTTGCTACTCCTCTTGACTCAGCTTCACAACAAAATGTTCTTCAAGCAATCCCTTCTCTTATCACTTCTGAGGAGAACTCTATTTTGATTGCTCCTGTTACTATCAATGAGCTTCAACAAGTAGTTTTTAAAATGCAAAAAGGGAAAACCCTAGGTCTTGATGGTTTTCCTATTGAGTTCTACCAAGAGTTCTAGGATATCCTTCATGTTGATTTATTAGAGGTGGTGGAAGAAGCCAGGAAAGCCAAAGAAATTTTGAAGGTTATCAATAAAACTTATATTACTCTTGTTCCAAAAGCTCAAGAGGTTGATCATATCTTAGCTTTTAGACCTGTTGCTTTATGTAATGTTCTTCTCAAAATTATTACTAAAATCATGCCAAAAAGGTTGAAGCCTCTTTTGCATTATATTATTTCCCCAGAGCAATGGGGATATGTGGAAGGACGTCAAATAGTAGATGAGACAGTTGTCCTACTCTAAGAATCCCAATTATAGATTTTTGTTTATTAAATAAAATTTCCTTATAGACTTTTTATTGTGCAATTTTTAAGTAGGATTTCCTTCCTACTATAAAATCTTGAGATTGAATTGTATTAAGACCTAAGTTCCTTGATACCTGACCATAATTAGTATCTCATTTACCTTTTTTCATGGTTCTTAGATCATATCCACCAGAAGATGTGCTTGTATGATGGAGATTTAGAGGATTTGATGTGGAAGAGATACTACTAGGGTAAGCCCTACTTGCTTCCTTGGCCTAAAATATCTCTATCTAAATAGGGTAAGAAATTAAAACAATTTATATCTTTCTCCTTTATTTATTATAAGCTCTTGATAGCACCACTTTGTAAAAATCCTATCTAAATTAGAGCCTATAAAAACCTCCATATATGATCTTGGGCTAGGAAAATATGATATAGCAAGTTTATCATTATTAGAATTCAATCCCCCATCCTTGAAAAAAATAAAAATTTAGGTTTAGGCTTTGATGGTTACCTAATAAAATGCTTCCATATGCTTTGTCATTATAAATGTGGTCTTCGTTCCCTTATAGAAAGATACTCTATTACAATTTTTGGAAATCTAATATTTCTCCTTTGACTGGACATTGATGATAGTAAGTCTTTCTTTAAGCAATTCAAGAGTCTTGACTGGGTCCTCTTCTATCTGAGCTTCAGTCCCTGCTACCTCCTCTCAATTTTTTATCAAAAGAACCTTCAAATTCCATTTGTATAGTCTCCTACCCTTATTTTATTTTATTTCATAATATACCTTAAGATGACCATAATGATGATAATTACTACATCAAAAATGCACCCAATACAGTCAAGTTTTTTGTAAGAACATCTAATTTCTAGATACAAACTGCATGGTCCTTGGTAACCCTAAACTAAGATCAAGATCCACTAAGATGCAACCTGCTATTTTATTAATACCATTTAATTTTTCCATGTCTACTCCAAGGAAAACTCCTAGGAAGTTTCCAATCTCATGTAGCATTATTTAATTCCAAAATTTAAGGGGTAAAGAGGGTAGCTTGATCCATATATGATGGGTATTAGTTTTCTAAGTTTTTGGATTGAACCCAGGAGTCCATAATTTTAGATTCAAAATATTGAGTCACAATTCCTTATTCCATTTTATTTTAGTCTAGCATCTTCTACCTTTTGGAAGAAAAAAATCTAACCCTTTGTCATCACATGAAATGTAGGAGTATTACCCAGAACTTCCAACTAGTTATTTTTATCCAATCTTGTAGAGTTTTTAGTTTCATGGAGTGGCCCATAAATCTTCCCATCAAAGACTTTTCCTTTAGTGAGAAAATTTGCTCTAGCATTAGATCCTCACCTAAAACCATTCGAACTAGCTCCTTCTACAACTTTATTTTTTTTATTGAAAAAATACTTCATATTAATGAATAATTAGAGAATGCATCATCATAGCAACACTACAACAATTTTTGAATGAGTAGCAAACAATAATATATAACACTTTTATCAATTCTAATACAATCCTGAATAATCTCAGACCTAAACACCTTAAGTTGACTAGAAACAAGCTCAACAACTTTGCTAACAGTAACAACAACCGACACCTCCTCATTTTTAAAAATTAGACTACATATGTCTTTCCAAATATTGAAAAATATAGAGAGTCTAATAATGTGCTAAAATATCCTTCTGTAGATCGCACAGTCAATGGAGTCTCCAAACAACACAACCTTTCACCTTAGCTACCCTTGAACAACATTGCCATATAACTAGATTGCATTTCTCCATACCTTTCTCGTTCTTGAACATTCCTAAAAAATATGCTTTATTTTTAATATGTTGCAATGGCTTGGATTTAATAGAACAACATTTCATAAAATACAAATGATTTTCTCCTTAGCCTAAGCTAGAGTGGTGGTTAATGATAAAATGTCAAAAGACATTCAGCTATTCAGATCTATCAGATAGGGCTGTCATTGGCTCCTCTTATTTTTGTTCTTTCCATCGATGCTTTGGTTATGTTGTGGCTGGTCCACAACACACCCCAAACTTGGGGACCCACATTTTTTGCATTCTTTCAGAGAAAATCTCAGTGACCCAGATGCTAAAAAATCAAAAAAAGGGGCAAAATTGCACAAGGTTGAAAAAGTGTCGCGAAATCGCGACATGTCGCAAAATCGTGGTCAAAAATGAAAAGGTGTCGCGAAATCGTGACATGTCGCAAAATCGTGGACGAAAATGAAAAAGTGTCACGAAATCACGACAGGTTGCTCCGTCACTGCCAGAAAAAGAGAAGTGTCACGAAATTGCGACATGTCACAAAATCGCGGTCAAACCGGTCAAACGGGGCAGGAAGCAGAAAGCGTAGCGAAATCGCGACATGTCACAAAATCACGGTCAACGTAGTCAATGGCAGTAGGTGGGAGAAATATGTCATGAAATTGTGACATGTCGCGTTTTCGCGGCCAAAACCAGCAAAGCAGTACAGAACGAAAAAGCATCGCGATTTCGTGACGAAAAGCTGGCCGATGGTACGAAGCAAGAAAACGTCACAAAATCACAACATAAAGCAATGAAAGAGGCACGAAGTGAAAAACATCACGATATCACGACTGCATGTAGCAAAGGTGCCCGAAGTGAGAAAACGTCATGATTTCGTGACAAGAAAGCAGCGAGGGTGTACGGAGGAGAAAAGCATTGCGATTTTGCGACATGTCGTGTTTTCGCTGGGCGTGAAGACAAGAAAGGCTATCGACAGGGAAACGTCGCGATATCGCGACATGTCACGATTTCGTGACATGTCACGTTTTTGCGGCCAGGAAGGCGGACAAGGCTGCATGCTATTTTTGGGTCACAATTTTCATGGAACCGTTATAAAACATGCAGAAAAGTGCGGGACACGTGGCATACAGGCTGTAGAAGCATTACAGAGAAGATCAAACGTCTTAATGTCGAGCATAAAGCTAAAATATGAGCAGCCACTGGAAGATGAAACGAACCATCGTGGAAGGAGAATCAATTCAACAAAGAAGTTTAAAAGCAAAGGCGCAGATTGGTGCATGGGTCAAAAACTACGGAGCAGAGTTGCAGTGCTAGAGGCCAGAGGGTCATTCTGGGCCTGCTTTGAGGCTGTTTTCCTTCCTTTTTCTAGTTTTGAGAAAACCAGAAAGTTCTGCTGCTGTAAATGACATATTTTTAATGCAGAGTGTTCATAAATTTGCATCTTGTGGGCAAGAAAGAAGGAGATCTTCTGTGCATGTTACAGATTTAATGTTTATTCTTTCATTTTTCATATTTCAGATTTATAGATAATGTTAAATGCCACTGTTGTGGGTTGCATTAGGCGAATGTTCGAAATATGAATTTTATTTCAAAACCCTTAGAATCAGCACTTAGCTTATCGGGATTGTGCATGTTTGCAGGTTCAATAAGTTAGGTTGCATGCATGGAAATCTCATTATCTTCGGTTTTGCCAGGACGGGATAGCATCAAACTGGATGCAATTTTAATTTTCTTTTCTTTCACATTTTATTTTCTTTTTGCTGCATTTTATTTTCAGAAGTTCCAACTTTATTTACAGGCATTAAAATAAAATAAAAAAATTAAAAAACTCCAAAATCCATAAATAATTCCTTCATGCCATTGCATTTCATCAATTTACAATTTTGAAGTTACAGCATGGTCATTTAAGGATCAAATCACATTTACTTTATCAGGGTTCAATGAACAATCATTAATTTTTCACAGTAAAATAAATCACAGTGCCCCTTGTTTTCAGTTACTTGCAACCACTAAGGTGTTCCAAGCATTTAAAATGAATATCTTCATTTAAGATTATTAATACACAGATGCAGAATGCTAACATAACAAGAACCTTGGAGAAATTGTTTCTTTGCAAGCAGAGGATTTAGAACCCAAATCCTATCGGAGAGTGTGTTTTCACAATCGGGTGAAAATACCACTCAACAGATTGGCGCTAGAAGGAGGGCCTAAAATGTTTATTTTATCGTGATTTTTAGATGCTACGGGTTTTTAATTACTTAAGAGCTTTACATTGCTAAATATTTTAAGTACATTTTATTAGCATCTTCGGCCTCTAACACCACTCAACGGATTGGTGCTGGGACGGCCGAACGGGTTTATTTTAGTGTTATTGAAATTTAAATTTTTTATGTTTTAATTCTCTAACACTCAGCAGGCTGTAAAAGGACGGCCTAAATTGGTTTATTTTATTCTATTTTAAGCAATTCAGGTATGCTGTAATATTTTTTTGATTGTTCATACAGAATTAAGGTGATTTGATTTAATTTTTTCAGAATTTTGGTCTCATGCAATTACTTTTCATTTGATTTTAATGAGTACATCTCTTAGTTGATGCTAACTTGATTTTTTATTTTTTATTGCAGGTTGAATATTCAACAGATTTGGTTCTAAAATTACATTTTAAGTTCACTAATGGCAACACTTGAGGAGCAAAGGGTATCCCTGAGAGCTGAAATAACATCTCTAAGAGAGAGAATGGTATTAATAATGGAGGATTATTATGAGGGTTTACATGTGATACCCTATCATATTCCTACAATGTTATTGGATTTTTTACGGTGTTTTAATCAAGAGGTGCCACTAGGATATTTGCAAAAACTACAAGTCTACAAGAATACATTATGTCAATTCCAGGTTTTCTATGAGGAGGTAGCTTGTAAGTTATTTGCATACATTTTGGATGATAGACCATTCTTTTGGTATAGCCAACTACCCATGGAGGTTAGGACTTCTTGGATACAATTAGAAGCAGCCTATCTTCATCATTTTGGTAATCAGCCGACTTAGAAATATTGAAAAATCAATTTACCTCCATATGTAAAGAGCCTAATGAATCCTTGAGTCAATTCAATGGAAGATTTCGTGAGTTGCACTCCCAAATGTGGGAAAATTTTAACACATTGGAAGAGGAAGCCATGGAAGTATACCTAGGAGCCATACACCCCACACTTGCTTCACTCATTGAGGAAAAGCTGAGTGGCTTGTCTCTAGAGAGAATCCATGAGGTCTTAGAAGAGATAGAATGACAAGGTCTTGAAGAAGAAAAGGCACAACATGTTCATATGAGAGATTGTTCTTTTGATGCCAACCTACACCAACCATCAAACATAGCACCCTCCACTCCAATGATATCTAAGGTGAATGATCAAGGGGATGAATTTGAATATCCAAATCTTACAACCACCTTAGATGTAGTCCAAGAGGAGGTGCAAATTACTAAGCCAATATCCACTAGTGAGGATCATGTAGAAATACACGATTATCTAGATGAAGGGGTTCTAAATTCAACAATGCTTGAAATATGTGATAGAACAAAACCTACCATAGAATTGAATGAAGTGGTTGAAAGTGAAATTGGGAGAAAACCAATAAATGAATTTGAAGACATGATAGAATTTCACCACTTGTTCTTGGAAGATACTATTGATGAGATGTGTAAAATTAAGGATCAAGAAATTCTTCACCCTCCAAATTGTGATAATGAATCATGGGTTACTAATTTGGACAATGATAGCCTTATAAATTTGAATTCAAGAAATAACCCACTTTTGGAAATAATTGAACCATCTAAGGAAGGTGAAGATGAATTTGATGAGAAACACATTGATGAATTGGAAGATGTTGAAGAAGTAGTTGAACGTCACCACTTGATTTTGAAAGAGGATTATTATGATGCTTGGAAGAAGTGGGAAGATTTCACTCGTTCCAAAGCTACTAATGAAACTGGTGTGCCAATTGATATGCAGGATGACATAATTGCCTACTCAAAGGAAGATGTTACAACTCCTGCACAATTTGAGGATGTTTTGGAAGAGGGTTTCAAATCTCATCAAATTTTGGAAGATTATAATGATCCTATTGCCAAGGACAAAGAAAGAAGAGAATCTATGAATGAATCAAAAGATCATGTCACAAATGCCATGGAGTTTCATCCCACAAGTTTGGAAGATAATTTTTATAATGGTTGGGGAAGATATGATAATGCATTCTTTTCTCACATCCCTATAAATGAAACTCATATTTCACTTGATATGCAGGATGTTGAACCTTCTACATCATACGAAGATCTCATATTCACAAGATTTGAAAAGGTGACAAAATTTGATCATGTTGAATATAAATTCATTGAAAGTGTGGATGCAAGTTTGCATGATGATTTGGAGGATTCAAATGAAGAGATACCATGGATAGTGAACAAAGAATTAGAACCAAATGACAAAGAGATTGATCAATTGGAAGCAACTCAAATGAAGGATCATCAAGATGAGTCATGGGACATACACTTTGACCAAGAATGTTTGAGGATTGAAAAGGATGACCATATTTTGAATTTAAATAATGTTTATGGTGAAATGTCATTAAAGGTAAATGAAAAACAAGGTATAATTTTTAATCACACCTTTAATAACATGGTTTTAATGAATGGAAAAGAAGTTGATGCGCTTGAATTGCTAAATAAAATTCATCAACAATTAATAATTGAATCTAGGATAAAAAATTTTAATGATCCTAATTTAGTAAATATCCTAGATACTTGTAAATTGTTGCACAAATTTGATTGGCCTACATATTTGGAAAATAATTTGGCTTTAAAATTTGTAGAAATAGGCTCCTACTTACAAAATTGCATATTGCAAGAAGATAGCCTAATTCTAAATCAAGGAGGGAATTATGGAAGTGGAAGTTTTAAAGAATAGACATGATAAAATTGAAAATCATTTATTGTCTAATCATTTTAGTAATTTGATGCTCACCTATGGGAGTATTATTGGAACTAAATCAAATTGGTATGGTGAGCATGGCAAGTGGAAGTTTGTTGCATTGTTTGGTCTTGTCTTGTTTTTGTGGGATTCCCACAACATTTGGTATGCATATCATGTTATATTTTTGTTGAAATGTTCTAACCATGTGTGGGATCCAAGAAAGTGATAAGCCAAGCTTTGCATCATCTTGTATTATAGTGTACATTTGTATATAGATTTTGGTTTTTGGTTTTTGGTTTGTGTTTTCAAATTTTCATTTTTGGGATTGCAGTTTGGTTTTGGATTGAATAAGTTTTAATTTAAAGTTATGTGTGTTTGACATTTTGTGTTTATTTATATAAAAAAAAAAAAAGAGATGAAAAAGTTGTCTTGAGATGCTAACTTATGTTCTAGATCGGGAAAATATGGAACATTGGAATTGTCTTGTAAAAGCTCCACAAGTAACACAAACAATTTAATAATATCGTTTGAAACTTGTGATGCATGAAGTAGTCAGTTATATGGCAACATTTCATCTGCATTTCAAAGGACAATGCATTCATATTACATCTCACTTTGCACATACATGCCATCTTAGTTGCATATGCATTTCAAATACAAATCATTAAAGTGTGTCAAATCCTCTTAAGGTTATGCTATCACATAAATAAGAAGAAAATCCTAAGGTTGGGAACTGAGTCTTGAGATATCTAGAACCAAGCACATCTTTATACATTAAAAAGGATCTTGAGCAAAATAATCAAAACCTTGCTTAGAAGAAAGGGTTGGGCGAAAGAAGTTTTTCATGTCTATCCTATTTATGCAACATGATCCTTAAACAAGTGGTTTTGACCACTTCCATAGAGCTTAAAGCCTAAAATCAGAGTAGTAAGGATAGGGCTAAATCCTCATCGAACTTAGGTTGAGGATCCAATTCCCCAAAGCTTTGATTTGACCTACATGGAGTAGTAAGGATAGGGCATAAATTCTCATCTCGCTTAGGTTGAGAATCTAATTCCCCAAAGCTCCTATGTCTCATTTCATGATAAATCTTGGATTGGAAGGATCGTACTACTTGTCCTCTGCAAAGGATGGGTAGTCATCCCCAAGGTCTAAGCAATAAATTAATATTTTCCATTTACATCTAAAGTTTGGATTGGAAGGATCGTACTACATGTCCCTAGCAAGGATGGGTAGTCATCCCTAAGGTCCAAGAAGTAAAAAATAAATTTTTCCCATCTCATATTTATATTGGATTGGAAGGATCGTACTACTTGCCCTCTACAAAGGATGGGTAGTCATCCCTAAGGTCCAAAGAAATGAAGATAAGTTTTGGATTGTGGGGTTAAGTGTGCCCATGCATGGCAACATGTCTTGTCTAAAAAACAAGACCACTGTTTGTTCAAAGGGTTAGACTAGCATGACCATTTCTTCCATAATTGGTTAAATTATTTTTCTCAAAGTGAGGTAATGAATTCTAAATCAGAATAGTAAGGATAGGGTTAAACTCCCATCTCGGTTAGGTTGGGAGTCTGATTCCCCAAAGTTCTGATTTCACATTCACTTGCACATGGGTTCAAGATAGTAGGGACTCATAACCAACTTTGGGATATAATAAAACAATTCATTAGTGGATCCTAAGAGGGTTTGGCAATCTTGAATGTTTGTGTATGATACTAGAAGAAAGACTATGCATCTTATAAAAGCAAAATCTCTAAGCATATTTATTAGGTTACACAAATCATTCACAATCTCACATATGCATTCATGTAAAATTGACAATGGAATGTTGATCAATTTCAAACGATAGGGAATGAAATTCATTGCACACACCGAGCTAATACTTGATGATTCTGATGATTCATATACTTTTGATCCTTGGGCATTTGTTTATATTTTTTTATGTGCTAACACATGTTTTCGTGTTTGTATACTTCTAGGTAGGGTTCTCACAAAATGCTCAAGAGCATTTGACAGCAGAGTCGCCATTTGTTGTGGCTGATCCACAACACACCCCAAACTTGGGGACCCACCTTTTTTGCATTCTTTCAGAGAAAATCTCAGTGACCCAGATGCTAAAAAATCAAAAAAGGGGCAAAATTGCACAAGGTTGAAAAAGTGTCACGAAATCGCGACATGTCGCAAAATCACGACCGAAAATGAAAAGGTGTCGCGAAATCGCGACATGTCGCAAAATCATGGCCAAAAATGAAAAAGTGTCACGAAATCACGACAGGTTGCTCCGTCACTACCAGAAAAATAAAAGTGTCACGAAATTGCGACATGTCACAAAATCGTGGGTCAAACCGATCAAATGGGGCAGGAAGCAGAAAGCGTAGCGAAATCGTGACATGTCACAAAATCACGGTCAATGCAGTCAATGGAAACAGGTGGGAGAAATATGTCATGAAATTACGACATGTCACGTTTTTGTGGCCAAAAGCAGCAAAGAAGTACAAAACAAAAAAGCGTCACGATTTCGCGACGGAAAGCTGGCCGATGGTACGAAGCAAGAAAATGTCACGAAATCGTGACAGAAAGCAATGAAAGAGGCACGAAGTGAAAAATGTCACGATATCGCGACTACATGAAGCAAAGGTGCCCGAAGTGAGAAAACGTCATGATTTCACGACAGGAAAGCAGCGAGGGCATACAGAGGAGAAAAGCATCGCGATTTTGCGACATGTCACGTTTTCGCTGGGCGTGAAGACAAGAAAGGCTGTCGGTAGGGAAACGTGGCGATATCGCGACATGTCGCGTTTTCGTGGCCAGGAAGGCGGACAAGGCTGCATGCTATTTTTGGGTCACAATTTTCATGGAACTGTTACAGAACATGCAGAAAAGTGCGGGACACATGGCGTACAGGCTGTAGAAGCATTACAGAGAAGATCAAACGTCTTAATGGCGAGCATAAATCTAAAATACGAGCAGCCACTAGAAGATGAAACGAACCGTCATGGAAGGAGAATCAATTCAACAACAAGTTTAAAAGCAGATGCGCAGATTGGTGCAAGGGTCAAAAACCGCTGGAGCAGAGTTGCAGTGCTAGAGGCCAGAGGGTCATTCTAGGCCTGCTTTGAGGCTATTTTCCTTCCTTTTGCTGGTTTTGAGAAAACCAGAAAGTTTTGCTGCTGTAAATGACATATTTTTAATGCAGAGTGTTCAAAAATTTGCATCTTATGGGCAAGAAAGAAGGAGATCTTCTATGCATGTTACAGATTTAATGTTTATTCTTTCATTTTTCATATTTCGGATTTATAGATAATGTTAAATGCCACTGTTGTGGGTTGCATTAGGCGAATGTTCGAAATATGAATTTTATTTCAAAACCCTTAGAATCAGCACTTAGCTTATCAAGATTGTGCATGTTTGCAGGTCCAGTAAGTTAGGTTGCATGCATGGAAACCTCACAGCTTCGATTTTGCTAGGGCAGGATAGCATCAGACTGGATGCAATTTTAATTTTCTTTTCTTTCACATTTTATTTTCTTTTTGCTGCATTTTATTTTCAAAAGTTCCAACTTTATTTACATGCATTAAAATAAAATAAAAAAAATTAAAAAACTCCAAAATCCATAAATAATTCCTTCATGCTTTTGCATTTCATCAATTTACAATTTTGAAGTTACAACATGGTCATTTAAGGATCAAATCACATTTACTTTATCAGGGTTCAATGAACAATCATTAATTTTTCACAGTAAAATAAATCACAGTGCCCCTTGTTTTCAGTTACTTGCAACCACTAAGGTGTTCCAAGCATTTAAAATGAATATCTTCATTTAAGATTATTAATACATAGATGCAAAATGCTAACATAACAGGAACCTTGGAGAAATTGTTTCTTTGCAAGCAGAGGATTTAGAACCCAAATCCTATTAGAGAGTGTGTTTTCACAATCGGGTGAAAATACCACTCAACAGGTTATATGCTAGAATTAGAGGAATTACTATTCTTGGTGGTCATCTTATGAACAACCACTTTGCAGATGATTCGTTCTTTATTGTTCATATAGATAAGGGCTCGATTGTTTGCCTACAATATTGTCTCAATCAGCTTTGTCTTGCTTCTGGTGTTGTGGTTAGTGAGACTAAATCTGACTACTGGTTGGTAGGACTTGAGTCTTGAATTCATACAGGTTGGCAAAAATTTGGGGATGGAGAGATTTTTATATATTTGGGCATCCTATTTGGTTTCCCTTAAATATATATGGAATTTAGAAAGTAAGATGATCTCATTTGTAGGGAAACTTACTGTAGTAAGTAAGATTCTTCAGACATGCCACATGTACTATTCCTCCTGTTGGCTTCCAAACCCTACTCAATATAGAAGATGAGACCTATATCTGGAATTTTTCATGGGCAAATATGGATGGTTCCAAGTGGGATCCTCTAGTTGCATGGAAGTATTGTGTTGTACCTAAGAAGGATGATGGCCTTGGGTTGCTCAACATCCAGATTTAGGTAACGTTCTTGCTTCATTAGGTGTTTGGAGGGTGATTTTGGATGGTAAGGTTGTTGCATCACCAAATTAAGAATTGTGTGAATATTGACGGAGTCAAGGGAAGATATTGTTGGTCACCCCAAGAAATTAGAATATGGGAGGCTTAGAAATATGTAGTCGGCTTGGTTAAATGAGACCTTTTGGATGATATATGGGGTTGGACTCTTTGCTCCAAAATAATTTGCCTTTGGAAAAAATATGGGATGTATGCAGCAGATATGCCTACCTTGTAGTGCAAGAGACTTGGTAAGAAGGGAATTTTCAAGTGGGTCGATCTTTGGGATGGAAACACTAGTGATTGAAGTCCTTCGATAGGTATGTAGTGTAGCAAATGCAAAGTCTTCTTTCGATGGAGCAACTGCACAAGTTCTCCAATGGTCTTGTAGGTCCCATCCAGAAGGATTGAAGGTGGAAATAAGGAAAACAAAGATTTATCAATTGATGGTTCCTAGAATCCTGTTTGATGACATTCTAAACATCATATGGGGTTTGAATTGTTATTGCAAAAAATGGAAGAAGCGTCTCATTGGGGTGTGGATGTTCTGGGTTTCTATGCAGTTGAAGGTGTTTACATGGTTAGTTATTATGTAGGGTCTTCATAGTAAGGCTTGTCTAGCCAAATGGATGCTTTTTCCTTCTACAACTTTATATAATAATTTTATTTATTTTCTACTCAGTTTATTTATCTCCTAATTTGGTCAAACTACCTTTTAGTGTTTCCTTTCCTTTCTTCATTGCTCTTCTTATATGTCCTAGGTTTAGGGTTTGAAGTTGAAAGGACTATCAAGCATGGGTTTGAGTCAAGTCCTCCATGTTATTTGTCCCCCTTATGCCATAAGTCAATACAAATTTCCTTGGAAAAATAATTGAGGCCTTCAAATATTCCTTTACCTCTTTACTATAGTCTACTGCTTCTTCTTAATTCATCATCGACTTAGTTGGCTTACCATGATTAGTGATTAGTAGGCTAAGTCAATACTAGTTGAGAGTTCTCACCAATTTTTTTAATTTCCATCCTACCCTCTCCTTCCTAGATTTGTTGCCCAAAGCCTAATGATGAGGGTCTCATTTGATTGAGTGCAAAAAAACATTAATTTTTATCAAATCTTAGTGGTTTCCTTCTTTCATGCTTTTATGATGATGATAGTTCTATCCTCAACATTGTTAGTGACCCTACCAATACCATGTTGTTTTATAGCACTTCCTTCCTTGGCCTCTCCTCATCGCTCTCATTTATGGCTTTTAATTGAGCTACAACTTTGTCTAAAGTTGGTGATGGTGGTGTCTCCTAGGATGATGTTGCTTGTTATGAAGCTAGTGATGGTGTCATCTGTTGTGATGGTCCATTCTGTCATGAAACTAAAAACAACATAATATACTACAATATATTTATTTGTTGTGGACTTTATAATGAAAATCTATTGAAATAGCCCTGTTTATTGTGAACTCAGTGATGAAATTGTCTTATATTCAAACCAGGGTTATGCACAGTGGCGAATTTTCACAAATTGGATGAATATTCACAAATTGGGTGAATATTAAGATTTATAAAATTAGAAATTGATGAATATGAGGACCCTCGATGTCAGACCATTCGCCTAAATTTTCATGACCAAATTTTTCTTAGGGTCAATTTGCCATAATATATATCCAAACATAGGTATATTTGTACTCGTTGGAAATCTCTTTTCAAAACAGATCTAATGGTGGTGTGTTTATGAATTTATGAGATTATTTAATAGGTCAAAAGTGGCCCCAAAGATGACCTTACATTTTAGGGCTTCAAATACCCCAAATTTTGGTATGAAGATGCTTGATTTGATTTGCTTAGAATTCTCCATGATTCACCTTGATTTTTATTAGGATTCACCATTTGTTTACAAGTACATTTTGAGTCCAACCCCTTATGCATAACCCTGCTTCAAACCCTCACTATAGATAATTCCTCAAACCTTATCTCCTATGATTTCTAGTAGAAAACCCTCTATTTCTCAACCCTCCTCACACTAGGATTTGATCTCCACCACCTGCTTCAATTTTTTTTTGTTTAAACTCTTTGTCTAATTTAAAAAAATGTTGCTTTCCTCCTCGTACTAGGGCTTGATCTTTGTTGCTTGCTTCGATTTTTGTCTTTGTGTACTTCAAAATATATGTTGACTACCTCATCGTTTGCTTTAGAAAACCCACCTCCTATCTAATAAGAAACCCTCATACTAGGGTTTGATCTCTACCTTGCTTCATGTTCTCTTGCATTTACCTACTTCAAAAAATTATCACGTGCTTTAGAAAATCCACCCTTGCTTCACATAGATTTTATATATATAGAAAATTAATAAAAAATATGTTATTTTCATTATTTTTTAAAATATTTTATTATTTATAATAGAATTCTATATACACTATCAAATAATATTATAATAATTAATGCCTATTAAAATCCTATGAAAAATATAGAGTAATTAACAAGGGAAAAATAATTTCACACCTTTAAAAAAAAAAAATAGATTTTAAAGTTTTATAAATGAACCTTGCTATTTTTATTTTAGAAAAAAAAAAAAAAGTGTTTAAATCTTTTTCTTCAAATAATACTAATATATAATCATAATACAATATAAAATATTAATTAGAAGATATTATAATAAATTAATAATGCAATCATAATACAATATAAAATATTAATTAAAAAATATTATAATAAATTAATAATATTAAATATTATTATTATTTTTTTAAATATGGGAGAAAATTTATTGTTAAATTGAACATTTAATTTGTTTGGTGTATATCATTGAGGTAGATATCTTCTAAAAAGGCTAGTATAATGAAAATAAAAGACCACTTTATGTGCATGTGCTTAGCATAAAAATTAGAAAATTATCATTAAACTTGCTGAGCTCGTCGAAACAAGCTTTTCTATAAAAAAAGGCCTGACCTTTTAAGTAGGAATACTACTGTTTCAACTTGTCACATTATATTATATATTTAAATATAATAAAAATAAAAACTAAATATTTAAAAAAAATATTATTTAAATATAATAATTGTTTATTTTAACATAATAAGAAATATTAAATAAAAAATTATAAAAACATTGACACTCAATAATTTTGTAAAATTAAATGGTTTATTAAAGTAATATATAAAATTATTATTATAAAAAATATTGATATAAAAATGAAAATAAAATAAAATAAATTAGATAATTGAGAAATTCTTTGAAGCCAAGAAAAGTTTAATGAATTTTATAATTTTCAGAATTCATATGGCAGGTAAATTTCAAAATCTAGAAAATTTAGAACACTAAAATATTAAAATTTTAAAAAACAGTAGACGAGCCTAATCCAAATGTCAACCATTTTTAAAAATTAAATTAATTTTGTATGGATGGTCCTATATAAAACCTTCACACACACAAAGACACTAAGACACATTAAGAATGAGAGATTAAAGGATGTCGGTGTAAACCTTCTGGAAACTAAGACCACCTACTAAGCTGTTGGTTTAAACCTTATAGAAATTAAGACCACCCATAAAAGAAATTAAAAAAATTAGTTTATTTCTGTCCCAAGTCTTACTATTTCCTTCAATTTATATATTAACCTGCATGTCTACCTATGACAGTGAATTAAATTAAACAAAACCAATTTCACAGCTGTTGTGCGTTGGAATTTTGACATGACGTTGCGACTCAGAATCATGTACTTCATGTTCACTCCGCAAGTTGGGTTATAACCAGAGAAAAATCCTACTCTACACCCAGTCCACGGAACTATATTATTTTTAATATTAGATTTGCATTACAGCTAGAGAAGAATCCTATTATACGCCAGTACATGGTATAATATAATTTTTATTATTACATTAATATTTCTTAGCCATATTCTAATCCGCCCCATGCAACTCCTATGGGCCATATTCTTTAAATATTTTAGAAATCAAGTTAAATAACAATATGTAAAAGCATATTGAGCAAGTGGATTTTTAATAGCTATCATATCGCACGTTCCTATTCTCTTCTGAATTTGAGATATAGTTTTAGGTTGGTAGAAGATTAAGATTGCAGATCTGGCAATGGATCAGTCCATATCTTCAGCCAGATTATCTCAAACCTACTCATTTAGTAATTTTATTATAATTTTCGTACACTCTCGAAAGTTTCTATGTTTCCAACGATGTTTCTTATATAATGGACAGGTTTGACCCTGGGCCATTTTAGATTTTCAAAATCTGGAGAACAGAATGGAATCCTCTGTCAGAAAATGCACTCGAAGCATTTGTTTTATAAATAGGTTTTACAAATCAAGTCTTGAAAACAGCACAATGCGTTTTAAAAACGTATTATACTTTAAAAACTAGCAATAATTTTAATGTTTACCTTTTTAAGATTTCGGACTTTTAAATTGTCCTTGTCGTCTGGACATCTATCATATAAAATTATTTTAATGTAACATATTTTATGCAATATCAAGAGGCGTGCCCTAAAAATTGATAGCTTTTTAATCACACATATTTAATATAAATGTGTATAATGTAGTCGAAGTAATACAGTCTATTTTAATATATATATATATATATATATATATATATATATATATATATTACCATTAATTTAGTTTTTTAATATTTATAAATTTTTCTTTAATACTTTTAATATAAGTTTTATTTTGGCTTACCTTAACATCTAGTTACTACCTAATTTTAGTTCATTGTGATTAAATATTGTTAAAATGTTTGTATTCTTTTTTTATATGATTGTTTCTTACCTGTGTAAATATTAAAATGTAAAGTTTTAATTTATTTATTTATTTTTTATAAAATTTGGGTTTTTGAAAGGTTTAAATTTTTTACAATTTTAGATTAGTATGTGGAGTTTTACCAACCAATTTTTTTTTGTTTATGAATATTATAGGATATTCAAAGCATTGAACTATCTTGTTTCAAAATTTAATAGATTTACATTTATTATCAATTTCTTTATATTCAAATCTCATAATAGTATTTAGAATATGAAATCTTGGCAAACAAGTCTATAGATATGTAGAAAATGGAACCCTCAACATATAAAAAAATAAATCTTCAAAAAAATGAAACCCTAAGTAGACAAATCCATAGATCTCTGGAAAATTAATCTATTAGTAGGCAAATCCCATAAAAATCTAAACTAGCATATTTCTCACTCAAAACCTCACAATGCTTTCAAAAAGTCACAAATCCACACCTCTCTAGAAAATGGGACCCTTACTACACAAGTCCACATATCTCTAGAAAATAGAACCCTCAGCATACAAGTCCATAGATCTTAAGAAGATGCAACACTCAATAGATAAATCCATAGATATTTAGAAAATGAACCCTTAGTGGTTAAATCCATAGATCTCCAAAAAAATGGATCTTTTAGGAGATAAATCCACAAATCTCAAAAAATGAAACACTTACTAGAAAATTACCTCAAAAATCTGTATTTTCAAACTTCTCAACTTCTTATGGCTAAAAGCTAACAAATTCCATAGATATCCAAAAGAAGAAACCCTCAGCATACAAGTCCATAGATCTCCAAAAATAATTTACTATGGATATTCTTAAAATTGGAACTTTCATCCATTGATTTGAATTTGTAAATTTTCTCTCCTTCACCACTAACTAGAGTACATATGGATGGATCCCATATAGTGGTATCCATCGTTTATCTTCCTCTCTAAGAGCTCCCTAACTATCTAGCCAATTGGCCATCCATTTTATTCTTTATACACATTTACCACTTAAAATTATTCTAGTGAATTAAGGGATCTTAGTGTATTTGTTAGTATGTTTGTTACTCTTCAACTTGCAACCAACCTTTTATTCAGGTAAATAACAATATTCAATGAATATTCTCAATTATTAAAATCTTAGCCCCCATCTAAACCACCATATTCACTCCCGCCAAGACTACTTTAACTTCAACCTCATAACTGGTCATAATACCCAAACACTCACTCATCACTCTACTAACCATTTCTTGGCTATCCCTTAGCACCACTCCTTCATCCTTCCCTAGGTTACCTTTAGAAGCCCCATTAAAATTTAGTTGCATTCATTCTTTTTTGGGTGGCTACCACATGGTCATGCTCCTCAAGTCCCGTCAGAGATTGTCATTCACCCCAACTAGATTTAGGTTCCAATATTTAGAATCCTCTAATGACTCTAGGTTCTCATGCACTTTTGATGCTTTAACATTATCTAATATGGTCACTATGATGTGTTCTCTGTTCTTGGTTGTAGATCTCTTTTCCCTTTTAAAAATCCTTCTATTTCTCTTCAACAAAACTCCCTATACATGATCAAAGGGAATCAAATTTCAAATTTGATTATCTTTTGTATTTTAAATAGCTTTTCCCACTATTCTATCCATCTGTAATTTTATAAGGAAACATCCATACCACCCTCATATTCTTTATTATATCATATAATATTTCGAGGGAGTAATTACATTCCAGTAATATGCGACTCACTGATTCATCATGAGCTTCACAAACGTAACATTTTTTAGGGAAGTGAAAACCCCTCTTATATAAATTATATACTATTAAAATCTTATTTTGGATAACCAACCAAAGAAAAATTGGTAACTTTAAAATTGCTTTCCTTCCCCATAATTCATCCCATTGAAATCTCCCTTAGGAATTATAAGCGAAAGATCATAGGTTTATTTCATAGTAAATGAGCCTTCCTAAGTAGCTCCCCATACATTGTATCCTCAACCAAATTGGGGCTTACATAGCATACTCTTAGTTTAGATATTTTCTTTTGTATCTCTTCCTCATAATTATTATATATTCTTAGCTCCTTCTACCTTACCTCTACTTATATAGCCAAATAATCATTCACCATATTTTAATAATTTTGTTCTCACTCTACTCTGATACTTGCTAGCTTCTTATCCTTGATTAAAGGATACTTCATAGCCACTCATCTTCCTAAAAGTAGATAAATCTACAATTTCCTACCATGTTCTTGGTGCTTTTTCATAGCATATCTATACCCTTTACTATATGGTTCCATAATGAAGATCCTTGATAGGGTTATAGTATGGTAAAAAATCTACTATCCTCTTAGTTGTCAAGGTATTTGTCTCTTAGAATTATTGTCCATAATGCATGACCCTTCACTAAGACTGCATCCTACCATTATTTTCAAAACCTTATTCATATCCTTTATCCTTCATTTTATTTATCATTGCATACTCTCTCAAGCTACAAGTGGAATTTCGCTTTTCCTCTAGTCCTAACCATAAGAAATTTCTATGAATTTTATATTGTGTTAGCTACTTGAAGTGGGCTCTTAAACACTTATAATAAATATAAATGGATTACTTAAAGAGTACTCTTAAGAATTTGTAACCTACCTACCTAGCATAGCAAATTCCCTTCATGACAAACCTGGGTGTGGACCACCCTGGACTCCATATTTGGAGGGAGGACTTCCCTAAGGGCTTGATCTCTCTAGAGGTAAAAAATTTCCTTGGTAGGGAATTGGAGCATGGTTAATTATTGTTTCCCATATGGTACGTGGTATATTGTATCTTCTGATTCAACCCCAATCAAGTATCTTGGAGTGGTTGTTTTGATTCAAAGATGGAAACTCACTCTCTATTTTGAAGCTTGGGCTCTTGAGCTTTGGGTCAAATATGAGGGGGATTTTGAGAACAAGTGTATGTTATACCTTGGCCATAATTACTTGATATATCTAGCTTCCTGGGATCTAACATGTACCTCATGAGTTTTTTAATCCCAATAATTTATCTAGAAGTGTGTGGGATCTTAGGTCCACTTATTTTAATAATTATTTTTTTAGGTTGGAAAGGGCTAGAGCATGCCCTTATGATTTATCCCTTGTAGAAACGTTATTCACTCCTCGATATTTCTACTTCTTATCGTGATCCAAGAAATAACTCTTTAGATTGTAAGCCTAAGTAAGGGCATCTTTGGTGAGTTTTTATTTACAACTCATCCATCCTACTTTCCTACATGGAATTTCTTTTTAGTTTTATTTAATATATTTTTTGTCATTACTCTTTGTTATCCCCTAGTGGTTGTGGGGCTAGGGCTTGGAAGCTTCATTGGTTTCTTGTTTGTGTGATGCTAGTTCGAATGTGCTGGCTTTTTGATCCTCAACCAATCTATTTTTAGCCTTGGATTACCTTGTAAAATGATAGGGTATCCTTTCAAAATACCTTCTACATTTTATCAAAAAAACACATTCCAGATATGATCCTTGTACACCTCTATGAACATTAGCATTCCCAAAGAAACAAAAGAGAGAGTTGAAACACTACACCCAAGATCTACTGCTATTGTTCTTCTTTTATTGTTGGTGGGGACTACCCCCTATGGATATGGATGGTTTCAATTCACTTAATTACCCTTCTTGTTTTGCTAATATAATGTATATTCCTAGTGCTTCTACATGTTTTTGCACTCGCACAACATATCTCAATTTACATGGATTGGAGATCCAATTTTAAAATTTTAGTTTTGGTTAGCTTATCTCCTTTAACCCAATATATTTCAATCTGTAATCCTATTCAGGTTGATAGGATAGAATGAATTTTTTGATATTTTTGTAAAAATCTTCCTTCATAACTTTATTAGCTCATCCTAATTTTGCTCCAAACCTCTTGGCCAATGAAAGTGAGACATGAAAAATCCCTATATTATTTGGTCCTCTAGATTCCCCATATGCATTAGTGATCTTTCCATATTGATTTGTCTAAGTGAGGCCTTGCATATGTGTCAATCCACTTCTTCCATAATTAAAGGTCTGTAATAACCCTTGCATCATCGGTCAATCTAAGTCATTAGTAGATTTTCATTAAGCATGATCCCACGTGATAGAATCAATGGCTTAGAATCATCAACAAAAAAACTTCAAGGAACCCAATTCAATCCATCACAATGTAGCTAATCTACCAAAATATCTCCCATAAAAATATCAATAGACTAGAAAAATCAATGGGTACTCATAAACCATCTATATTTCACCAAAATGAACTCACATGCTTCATCCTTTGACCATGGTAGCATTGACGACCTGGATCTAATACCAAAATATGATGTGTGGTTGAGATTTGGTTCTAAAAACTTAAAAGTGAGCCATAAGCATAACTTCCATGAGTTGTAATAGAATGACCCAGTCCATCATATGAATCCTCAACAACCAAGATTCAATGATACCATGAAATTTTATAGGAATAAGTAAAACTAATCCCAAGGTACCTCAAAGACTAGGATCAACTCTTTTGTTGATGCCAACGATCAATATTAATTCAAGAAGCCTAAGACATGAGCCAATGGTCACACGAGCTCTCCAATAGCCAGGATTAATTCTACAAACAACATGGACATATAGAATTGAGACACAAAAAAGACAATATTTTCAAGTAAAAACAAGGATTTATCTATAACTATGATTTACCCTTCTTATCTCTCCAATGACTATGATTAACCTAAAAATACAGTGCCAATTCACTAAGATGCTTCAACTATCAAGATTGTTCTTTATATTATCTCCAATGGACAAGATTGGATAATAAGCAATATCATGTTAAAAGCATACAAGCTCTGATAGCCAAGATTCATCCCTCGAATATCCTCAATGGATAGGATCAAATTTTTTGAACTCGATAAAAATCAAAAGAAAATCTAAGCACCAATCTCAATAATAGAGATTAAAATTACCAATGAACAAAAATGTCTCAAAAGTATTCTCCCTAAATCCAATAGAGCATGAGGATGACTGTTTTTTAACCTTTATTTTTTGTTCCTTTATTATTTTGAATAATACTTGTTGGTGGCGACATTAAGTATGGTAGACGTAGACATGAAATTTTAAGCTAAACTAGGCAAGTGTAATTGTGCAAGATGGAAGATATATGAAATTAATAACCAACCCAAACATTATAGGGAATTGAGAATTTAATGAAGTATGATCGTTGCAAAATTCCCAAGAATCATGTAAATGAATATTTTATGAGGCACGACCAAAGTAGTGCTTATTTAATGAAGCATGGTCGTAGTATGGCTAAAAGTAATCTCAAGAGGCACATCGTAGAGTTAGATAGCAATTAATTGCAAAATGTAATGTTAGGTGAAGGTCAAAAAAATATAGTGGCTCACTAGCTAGTTACAAAAATTGGAATCCATTTGTTAGTTTGCCTCTTTAGCTTTCTCCTTTTTATTTATAGTCAAGTGGAATTTCTAAATGAAGTTGCTCTTATTTTCTAAGCTCTGTTCTTGTAATCCATTGAAGTGGATAAATCTAAAACAATGTATTCAACAACTATATTCTAATATGAGGATTTTGAAATTTGCTATTTTAAATATACATATGTTGATGGCGGTTGCACTCAGTCCATTTCATATTTTGTTGCTCATTTGAAGATTTCACCATCTTGAACCTCAGGTTATGTGAATACCATTCATGTTGAGATTGGTTTAAATAATATTTGTTGCTTTATCAGATTGAAATGGAATTTCAAGGAATTATGAACTTGTTTGTTTTCTTTTATTTTCTCTTACCCTTAAACCTTTGAGTTTTCTTTGGACATTATTTAGTTTAGGATTAGATTAATTTTCATTCAAAGCATTGAAGCTAGTTTCCTAATTTATATTTTAAATTTTTATATTGCTTCAAAATAGTCATTGTTGTTGTATAAGTGATAATAGTCTTTACAACATTGAATTATATTGATTGGGCAATCTCCATTTATAGAGGTTAAAATTTATATTTTGCTTGTCTAGTTTTAATTCCACTCACCTCATGTTTGTTTAAATATCAATATAGTGGAATTATTTTTAGATAGTTAAGTGTTTGTTTTCAAAGCATTATGCCCAAAAAAATCATTGTGATTCATAACCAATAAAGGCTACTTGAAGGAATAATTATGAATGACCTTTGAGTCTATCCACACTAACCAAGGCCTGGCACACCCGAACCATGGGGGAAACACTTTTATTTCAAGAGGGAACAAATATTTATTCCAAGTATGTTGTCCTACCCTTGACAATGTATCATTTTTACACCCAACACTATAATTATTATGAAGATATACGGGAATAAAGTATCCACTTTCGTTAATCCCCTACTTGTTTCCAAAAAATCTAGATAAATAATTATTCACTATAACTATGAATTTAGATCCTCCATAAAAACTATTCACCCACCTTCTCCAATGTCTATTGAAGCCAAAATTCTCTAGGACTCTATCCAAGAAATTCCATGATAACTGGAATAGATTTTGTTCATGTGAAGCGTTAAGTGTGATTACTCCATAAAAAACCTATCTATCTATCACAAAGCCCCCTTGTTGCTCTATAATGATCTCTAGGAGAATATATTTTAGTCTTTATACAATAATATTTGTTATATCTTATAAATGGTGTTACATAGACTAAGTGGCCTAAAATCTGTATATTCCTTCAATCAAGGCTTCTTTAGAATGAGAACTAGAAAAGTATTATTGTATTATATTAAAACTTTGATTTAATTGTGAAAATATCTTACCACCACTACTACATCATTACTATGTTCCAAAAGTGTTGGAAGAAATCCACTTGAAATTCATCAAGCCTTGGAGCTATATCTCTTTCCAATGAGAAGACCACTTTACTTACCTCCTCCTCACTCACCTCTTTGATAAGTTTTGTATTCATTTATCTAGATATATTTCTTAAGATATGTAGAATTAAATCTTGCATAGCTTCCTAATCGTCCTCCCTTTCATTAGTTAGTAACAATTTAAAGAAGTCCACCATCCCTTGTCAAATTTGATCTTCGTCTCTTATTAGTTCTCCATCCTCTTTTTGGATTTCAAATATCATTCCTACATTTTTGTCTTATAGCAGAGACATGAAAGAATCTTGTGTTCCTATATCCTTTTGGTAACCATTAGTTCTTCAATGTTTATCTCCAATACATCTCCTCCCTTACCACTATTGTGTGTAATTCCACTTATATAACCTTATCTCTACCAAAAAGGACCTAGTCCATTCTATTTTTGCTTATTTACTCTTCAATTTGACTCAATTATTTCCTTAACTGCTTCTTTTGCAAGAAGAAGTTTTCAAAGACCTCATTGTTCATCTATTTTATTTCCCTATTCACATGTTTCAATTTTCCAACAACTGCATACATCTTGGATAGTTGGATCAAATGCATCCTCCATATTTCTATTTCCTCATAATTAATTGGGTGTTGTAGCCACATGAATTTAAATTTAAGGGTTTGTTTTTCTTTTTATCCAATATACTACAACAAAAGGTAAGCGCGTTATGGTTTGATCTTGTTCTTGGAAATGGTAATAAAGTATGCTCATGATTTTCCTAAAACCACACCAAGGATAGCAAAAGCCTATTCAATCTCACCTGGATCAAGTATTCCTAACCTCTTATTATTCCATGTGAATGTATTGATAATCAAATCAACATCGTAAACACTTGATGTTGATATAAAATTTCTAAGGGCATCTATACTATGGTTGAATTTCATCTTCTTCTATATCAATTTCCTTCTATGATTTATGCTTACCTTCACCAATACCATATTTCTTTATTTATTTATTATTATTTTTTGGCTTCCTCCTTTTCTCAACTTACTTACTTTTAATATCACTACCCTTCTCCTTAAATATCAACTCTACTTTCTTCCATGTTAGACCTTTTTTCCTTTCTTCATTCCTACTCTATCTTTATATATTATTCCTCTATTTTTTTGGAAAATCCCTTTCTAGATGACCCATTTTGGCATAGATTCTACAACTAAAGGGGTTGTTCTTATCATTTATGCTTTGATTCCATATCCCCATATCAATACCAAATCAATTTCCTTTAGAAGCTTATATACTAATTCAACCATGACATATCCTAGAAAAAAACACCCCTTTCTTTCATTGGTGATAGAATCCACCATGAGAAAGTTACCAAAGTAGTCTTCTATGCTTTCAAAAAATTCCTCCTCCTAGAATTCTAGAGGTAAACTAGGGAGCCTTACCTATAATAGGGCCATATTTATCCTCTCTATGTTAGGGTTAAAGTTAGGATCTTATTTGTTGGTATAAAGGCTACATCTACCCATAAATCATGGGCCTCCTAGAAGAGCCTTGTGGAAATATTCCTCATTGTTAAAAGAGGTAAGAAATTTTTTAACAAAAAGGAGAATTTCACATGATCTTTAACTTTCTAGAAATTAGTTGTCCACATCCTTATTTACTCCCCTATTGATATTTAGCCTATGAACATTGCTATAAGAGTTTTATTAAGTTTCTTATATGCTCTTCAATATACTTAATCATGAATATTAAAAAATATTCCTCCCTACTTAGTTTCAAATAAGATCGTTAATTATTATTCCTTATTTTCCTTCTCACTTATCTTTCCTTTCGACCATTCTATCCAAGTTTTATTATCCTTGTATAGGTTAGTACTCTTATTCAATAGATTTAGATTTTTCTTCTTTAGAATTAGGGGAGATGGATTTTATGGTGTACGAGCATCATCAACTTCACATTCACAATCCTTAGCATCAATAGGCTTAGCTATATATTTTATAATTCTTGCATATGTTGCAAAATATTCAACTGTGTGTTGATCCAACTCTACAACTCCTACTATGCCACTCTACACCTTAAGCCAATTGTTGCCTCATTTTCCTACCTCTTGCAACTCTTTTCTTACCTACATATTTGTCATTAAATTAAAATCCCTATACCTCATCCACTTGAAATTGTCTACATTGCTAAAGTTGTTACCAATAATTGTATGGCACTTTTGTAGAAATTTTAGTGATGAAGTATGTCCTAGACTATGATTTCATAGTGGATTAAAGTAAATATCACTATAATCAAAGGCTATCTAAGTAAGTATCACTCTCAGACTTCCAATAATATTCCATTATGGAATAGTTATTGAGAATCTAGCCATGGGCTAGCCTTCAAATGACAACTCTTTGTATGCTCTCTTAGTATAAAAACTACTAATAGGACATGGGGATGTTGAATCTTTTCATTGGCAATGCACTTAAAATAGTTACTTTGAGATTTCTAGGATAATATTTAGAATGATTTTTAGAAAAAATGTTAGCCCCAATACTTCCTTGAGTTAAGTGGTTGAGCACATCCTACAAGAGATTATTAGCCTAATGTAGGTCATTATTAAGCATTGAAAATATGAACCAAATAGGGAGTAGACAACTACAAAAAAACTATAGCTTCTCCAATAGAACATGGCCTTCTAAATTTGTACTTAACTCTTGGTTGTTGCTTTACAAACCTACATTGCAAACCCTAGGTTATGAATATTTATTTTATTTTTATTTATTAAAAACTCTACAAATCCTCTAGCTCACTATCAATGTTCTACAAACCCAATTTTCACCCTCACTCTACAAACCTCCTATGCAAACCCTAGGCTATATATTTTAATTAATTAATTAGTTTATTTATTTGTTTTTTATTTTTTAAAATTTGCAAACTCTCTATCTCATGGTTGCCACTCTACAAGCCTTCTTTATATACTAGCTCTACAAACCCTCTAGTTCATGATCACTATGATCTTTATACCTACTGGATCCTTACTCCTGTATGCTCTTTACCCCTATTGGATCCTTACTCCTGTAACTCTAAGTAGTCTCTCTACAAACCCTAGATTGTGAATATTATTAATTTTTAATTATTTATTGTTTTTTAAAACTTTTGAAACCTTTGGCTCACAATGTCACTTCATAAATTTATTTTATATAACCACTCTATAAACTCTAGTCTATGAATTTTAATTATATTTTTATTTTTAATATGTTTTAAAATTTTGCAAACCCTTTGATATGAGCTTAGCTCTTTTTAAAAAATATATATATTTTAATGAATTTTATTATAAATTAAATTTATTAAATGTTTTTCATTGTTGGATAAGCATTATAAATATTTTACTTTAATTATTTTATATATTTAAAAAATACTTAGCTTTATTTCTTCATTTATATATGCTGCAAATTTATTATTACAAGAAAGAACAATAATATATTTTGCACTCTAAAACTTCACATAAAAATTGAAGGATTTCATTGTTGAAAGCTTTTACATAAGAAAAAAGTTTTAAAAAATCTTGTTAAAATATATTAAAGAATTTTATATATATTTAAAATAATATTTAGAGATCACTTATATGAAAAGAGTAATAATCACTTGCCTACACAATTTTTTGTTAACTATTTTCAGAAGGATATATAATCACCTTTTAAGAATGTTTGGTTCAGAGTTCTAATTTCTACCATTTTTTTTCTTCTCCTTGCTAGAGCATGGATAATATTCTTGAGCACTTTTTCTTTTAAAAATAAATATAAAATCTCTTGCAGGAATAGTTGTTAAAAAAAGCTTTTCATTATTAGTGCCTTACATTCTAGCTTTTATTTTCCAATTCAAACTATATAATAGAAATATATTTATGTAAAATTATATTTTTTCTAGAATCACATATATATATATATATAATTTAAAATATAAAAAATATATTTATGTACAAGTATTATTTATTTTTTCTTTTCATGTGATTAATGATTATTTCTTATGCTTTTTGTTACCTAAAATTATAGTTGAAAAACTTGTAACTAAAATTATAGTTGAAAAACTTGTAACTAAAATTATAGTTGGAAAACTTGTAACTCATGATAAGATACATTAATTATGGAGATTTTATTGGCAACTTGGAAAATTTAAGCAAAAACTTACAAAAATGAAAAAATAAATAATAGTAAAGACAATTTTAAATTAAAGAAAAAATATTTTGAACAACAATTGGAGAGATAAAAAAATCTAATTTTATATTAGATATTCACACAAAAGAGAAAAATCACAATTCATGATTATTAAATCCAACTAACTACATCATAGTATTACACAAATGTAAAAATTTCAAAAATATAAAATAAATTTTGAACTTGTTTTTGTTTCCCATCCTCCCTATTAAACTAGATAGTTGAACTTTACCCTATACAAATGATAAAAGTGAAGGATCCTCAAGTGCAAAATTATCATGGTAAAATAAAACTCTATAAAATTTAAAAAAAAATCAATAAAAAAATAAAAATAAGACCAATTTACATTTTAAAAATTTATTTCTCCCACTATTCTTTTTAACTACCCAAGGCTTTTATAATATTAATATGTAAGTTTAAAACAAATAATTTTAAAATTAGAGGAAATGTTTACCTGCAATGATTATTTTAAAGTAAATATTGTTACTTAAAAAAATGAAGATGATAACATTGAATGTGTATATAAACCATCAAATAATATTGATGATATTGATTATTCTATATTGAAATTGTAAAAGAATTCAATGATATGCTTTCAAACTTGCATATTAGTGATTATAATTCTAATGTGCAATTAAGAAAACATCTTTAAAGATTTAAAAAATCTTATTAAAAATATGACGAGTATTTAAGTGGGCATGTTCCAGTTCAAATTTAAAAGGAATAACTATTGTAACTATTTATTTATGTTCCAAGTAAAGAAAAATAATTATCCCCAATCTTATTTTGAAGCAAAAATAAAAGTTTCTTATAAAAAACTACATGCTTTATAGTTATTTAATGAATAATAAAACATGGGATCTAGCTCCATTACTCAAAGATAAAAGTTTAATTTCTAACAAATGATTATTTAAAATTAATTTTGATGTTCAAATTGAAGCTATGATGTATATAATTAGAATATTTAATAAAGTATTTTCTCAAATTGAATGATTAAATTATAATGAAACCTTATCTTCTATTGCTATTTGTTACACATAATTAAATTTGTACTAGATTGGGTTGCAAAAATGAAATAGAGTATACATCAAATGGATTTCAAAAGTGTATTTTTAAATAGAAATATGTGTAAAGAAATTTACATGTTTCAAAATGATGGTACTATTAAAAAAAAAGTAATGAATATTAAGCTTATAGGTTAAAATATTTAATTTATGACTTAGAGCTATCTCCTAGATAATGGTCTTCTAGAATTAACAATTATTTTATTTTTCAATTTAGTTTTCCTAGAATTATCAATGATAATAATTTTTATATTATTTTTTTGGTAAGTAAATTTCTTCATTGATGCTACGGATATTATTTATCATAAGGACATTATATCCTCTACTACTGTTGATCTTCCTAACAACCCTTACCGGGAAGGGAAAGAAAACATGGACAAAAAATCTGATAGGACCAACCAAGATGGGTAACTCACTTTGATCATCCTTACAAACATGGAAAAAGACATTAGCCATAGGAGGAATACTTTCTCTATACAAAATATAAGATAAAATTAAAACCCCCAGGACCCGAGGATCCTCAGGCCTCGTCTTCAACATCTTCCTTGAGCTCATCTTCTTTTTCATCCTCTTCTTCCTCATCATTGTGCTTGGATTTTACTTTGGGCATGTACCCCTCATTGAAGAACACCTACGTCAGGGTGTCGTAAGCATCCTGCATCTGGTGGATGATGCTAGCATGAGGTTTTAGGATGAAATTTTTGAGGACCATGATTGTAGGTCCCTCATCTTCGATATCACTGGTGCTCATTTTGGAGTTGCCTTGAATTTATTTATTCTTCAGTCTCAAGGAGGATCTCATTGGGGGTTCCTTGATCCTTAGTTTTTTCTTAGCTGTACCACCTCTAATTATTGGCTTCCCCATTCTCTTCTTCATAGGAGACATAAAGGAAGGTTTTTTTGTGCTCGAACTGGCTCTTGCCCCCAAAATTTCTGCATGGTGGTTGGGTAGATTTTCCTCAATGACCGGAGGTTCAGGATTTGGTGTCATGGCCAACACCCACTTGTAAATCACTTTGAAAAATCCTTGGTGCATTGGCATAGTATACCCCCTCTTGCTGCAACAAGTGTTGATGGTGTAGTTCATCGAGTTCATCAGGAATTGAGGAATACTTATTGGGTTGACATCCCAAAAGAAATTCATGAATGCGTAGTGGAAGCATAGTGGAAGCTTAACAATGTCTTACTGAGATCCTCTACCATGATAAACTCCATAACATTATTCATGACCCTATTCCACAGGGTGGGCAAATCCATTATGGTCATCCGATTCTTAACTTCCTTAAATTTTTTTGGGTTATCAAGGAATTACTTTATAAACTCCATAATAATTTTTATATTAATAATTACAGTAATCATATTATTATCATTGTTTTGTATGTTGATGAATTGATTATTACTTTTAGTGGTTTTTATTTTTTTGGTAAATTTAGTATATTAATAGTGGGTTTTATAGAGGATCCCAAAACCTTATGTACAAAATCAGCCTTACTTCTAATGATGCATCATGCCTCCTGGTTGGATATATAAGCCTGATTGCAGAGATAGCAAACCTAGTCTAATTTCCTAGAGGCTACAAAGAAGGCATATATGCCTGAATAAAGAGATATCAAAATCCACGTGAAGACATCATGATGGGATATCCGCTTTAGCTAATATTTCCACCTTGGATGGGAAGCATGATCACCACATGAACGGACACATGGTCATGAGCCCTTTGTTGGCCATGTGGTCTGCCATGCAATTGCCTTCTCTAAGGATGTAACCCGCTTTCCACTTGCCTCGTTGGGATAGGAGCGTTCTTGCCTCGAGAGCAATGTTAAAGACCCTCCAAGATGGGTCCTTGGTGCCTAAAAGGTAGTTTACGATGTTGAGTGAATATCCTTCTATTATTAAAGGCCAAGGATCCTCAGAGAGGATTTGGATTCCTCTTAGGACGCCTCTGGCTTCAGCAAAGTGATTGATGAGGATTGATGTTAGATCTTTCATATGACCCCTCTAGTAGTTCCTAGCTAGGTTTGCATAGTTTATTTCTAGCAAATTCATATTGTAAGTGAGTCTCCTTCTCACATGCACTTGTGGGCACTAGTTGTCTTCTAGTTGTCATTTAGAGTGTTAGTTAGTAAGTGTGAACTCAAAGTAGGAAGTGTGTACTTCAAGATAGCTAAAATGGATCTTCTAGTTAGCAATATTCCTTTCTCTTAACTTAGAAGTTTACGTGCATTCTCCTTTGCACCTTTGTAGCTTTTGGTTAAGCATATTGGATCAAATCCATGATTTCATGGGTTGGTTATGTATTTTGGGCCATTAGTGCCTATATATTGAATTGTAAATAATAGAACACTTAGTTGGATTTTCAATCCTTTTCATTGGTATCAGAGCCTAGTTCATGTTTGCACTAGGGCTTGTGAGGTGAGAGGATAGGAGATAGAATTATTATGAGAAACATTTTCTCATTGAGGACTCGGTTTAAGCCCAAAGGGAGCTTGAAAACCATTCGGAGAAGGAAGTTCCTTCGCCGACAAACCCCTCGTTCCAACTTTTTTCTTATGCTCAAGAGGTATAGGAAAAGTTTGCCCCAGAGTTCTTCGTATACTGATCCTTGGAAGGGATTGGATCGTAGCTACGGTCCAATTAGGATTAGGGAGCCATTTGACCCTACTGCCCCCCCCATTTTTGAGTACTGAAGAGCTCCAGGAGGTCATCAAAGCTAGGTCGTGTGTCGACTTAGATCTGGGTGCCTTTCAAACGTTGGTCGTGTGTCGACCGGATCTTGAAAGGAGAGCTACTGGTGGGAGCTGGTTGCTCACATTTTTACAATTTAAGCTTTTAAAATTTTAGAATTAACCCCCCTGGTTAATTTTTAATTTTTTTTAAATTGTATTAGAAAGCTTTGAATTTTGTTAATATATTATTTTAATAATATATTATATTGCTGTTGAATATATTGTAAAAAAAAAAAAAGCAATTTATTTTATTTTTGGCAGCTTCGGCCCAGCCTCGGCTGTGTTCGGTAGCGCAGGCCAGGCCTTCGACCGCATTCGACAGCTCACGGCTTGTCGTAGCTTTCCAGTCGACTACTGTTGGGCAACAACCAACGGTAATCGCTGTCCGTAGGACAGCGATCGCGTCTAGCCCTATGCTGTCGCCTGATCGCTGTCAGATCTAATAGCAACTTTGCTGCCAGGCTGACAGCGCTAGGCGCTACTGCAGCGCTCGACGTTGTTTGACGCCGGTGTAGCGCCTGGAGCCAAGCCGGCGGTAGTTGCACTTTCCGTCGGCCTCGATAGCTCGACGACTGTCAGTCATGCTCGCGTGCGGCTCGCAGTGCTCGACGATGCCAGTGTCAGCGTCTACAGTGCTTGGCGCCTGCGATGCAGCACCCGACAAGCTTGTCAGGCGTCCGCTACATCACGGTCCGTAGCGCCTCCATTGGCGATGTCTCGACATGGTCGTCGGACGTCTCGTCGGGCCTACGGCCGACAATAGCCGGTCCAGACCACCGACTGCCGAGGCGGTTGTGTGCTTGGATCTCTGGCTAGTGCATGGAATTTTGTGCACAGTCATTTGTGCAGCAAAGGCAATGATGAATTGCCTTGGAAATTGATTTTTTTTATTTTCTGCACATTTGCCTTGGGAATTATGCCAAGCAAGATTGGTTTTCTGCACTTCGGGATCCGTGCAACTGGAGGTTGACAAATTTTCATGCAGGGTACTTGCAGATCAGTCCCAGTTAAGACAGCCAAAGCATGGGTAAATTATTGTAATTTTTATTTTTTACTATTTAAGGTAGCTTGTTAAATTTAATTTTTATTAATTTAATTTTTAATAACTTAATTAAAATTCATTAATCTTTGATTTAATGAAATTTAATTTTTTTAATTAAGTTATTTTTAAATTAATAAATGTTAAGTTGCACCTTAGATTAGTTTAAAAATTTAAAAATTTTCAGCCTTAGGAGTAAAATTTTCAAATTTTGAAGCACTCCATTGTAACAAGGAAAAAGTTCCATTTTTCTTTCCTTGATTAGTGCTGTCTCATTTTTACTCCTGGCTTATACCCAGGAACACATGGCTTCTGACTTGGCTGCCCAAGTGGCAGAATTGGCCCATGTTGTAAACACTTTGGGCAGATAAGGCTAATGACACTACCATGGCAGAAGTCCTTGGCAATCTTGCCATGAAGGTAAATGACATTTCTTTGCATAATGCCTCAACTTCTGCTCATGATTCTCGTTTGAGAGTTCGTTGTGAAGTTCCATTGTATGATGGATCCAGGAACCCTGATGTCTTGAATAGTTGGATTCTTGACATGAGTTCTTGGTTTTCTTTCTCTCAACTTTCGAGAAGATGATATAGTGCCTTATGCTAAGCTAAAACTTTCTGGCTTAGCCAAAGTACTTGTGGAACGAAAACGAGGACAAGAACTCACTACATGGGATGAGCTTGTACAATGTCTTAAGACCAATTTCTATCCTTCAAATTATTCTAGGGAATTGGTTATTAAATGGTTTCATTTTCGCCAAGGTACTAATATGTCTGTACAAGAATATATTTTCCAGTTTAACAGGTTCCAGAATACTTGTGAATGTGGAGGATGATGTTCCAGGTTTGATTCTCAAGTTTCAAAGTGGCTTGTTGGAGCATTTGTACAGGGAACTAATGTTTGTTTCTATGGAAACGTTGGATCAAGTTTTCAACCAGGCGCAGCTTGCGGAGGACAAGTTTAAGGCGCAATCGCAGGCATTCCGCACACCTGTTACTCAAGTGGTTGCAAACTCATCAAAAGGGAATAATTCTTTCTCACAAAAGAAGAATTTTGCTCAAAAGAAGAATGTGTCTTCTCCATCTCCTTCTTCTCCTTCCCCTTCCGCTTCTACTCCTCCTTCTTCTTCTTCTAAATCTTCTTCTTCTTCTTCTAAGAAATTTTGCAATTATTGTAAGAAGAAAGGGCATGAGAAAGCTGATTGCTTTAAGCTCAAAAAGAAGAGTTTAGTAATTACTACTCAAGAGGAGGATGCTTCCAAGGGTCCCCTTGAGTCTGTAGGAGAGAGTAGAGTATATACGGAATTACGAGGTAAGCTTAATGAAGTTACCTTAGTAAATGTAAGTTCTTCAGAAGGGGCTCGTGATGCTTTGTTCATCACTCGAGCCCACTTACTTCATAATTTTGCAACTGATTGTATAGTGGATAATGGCTCGCAGAAAAATCTAATTGCGAGGTCCATTGTCGAGCGTTTGAAGTTACCTATGGAGCCTCATCCTCAACCTTATTCTTTGGGTTGGAAGGATAGTGGAAGAGGCTCAGAAATCACCCACACTTGCACTTTAAAATTTGCACTTGGCCCACATTTCATAGATCAAGTCACTTGTGATGTGACTCCTATGGATTGTTGTGGGATTTTGCTTGGACAACCTTTTCAGTATGATAGGAGAGTTGTTTATGATGCTTTCAAAAGAACCTACACACTTCAAAAATATGGTAAGGTCTTTCTCATTAAAAGCACCAACACTCCTAATATCATTCTAAGTTCCAAGCAAACGAAAAGAGTAATTAAGAAAGGTGGTGATGTTGCTCTAATTTTCATTCGCTCTCAAAACACTTCTACATCTACATCCATTACAAAGCAACACTCTTCAATGGATAAAATATTGCAAAGTTATTCACACATATTTCAGGAGCCAAAGTCTCTTCCTCCAATTCGCACAATTAATCACAACATTGAAATAATTCCAGGTTCTTCTCTTCCTAATGCTCCCATGTATAGACAATCTATTTTGCAAAATGAAGAAATAAAAAGGCAAATAGAAGATTTGTTGTCTAAGGGTTTCATTAAGGAAAGTACTTCTACTTGTGCCTCACCTATTTTGTTAGTTCTTAAAAAAGATGGCACTTGGAGATTATGCATTGATTTTCGTGCTTTGAACAGAATTTCTGTGAAGAATAGATATCCCTTACCCCGCATTGATGATTTATTAGATCAGCTTCAAGGAGCTAAGTTCTTTTCAAAAATAGATCTCAAAAGTGGATATCATCAAGTGCGTATCCAAGCTGAGGATACATGGAAGACAACTTTCAAGACGAAGATGGGCCTCTTTGAATGGTTGGTCATGCCCTTCGGTCTTACTAATGCTCCTGCAACCTTCATGAGGTTGATGAATGATGTATTTCGTGAAGTCCTTGACAAATTTGTCATAATATATCTTGATGATATATTGATTTTCTCAAAAACTTGGGAGGAACACCTTAGGCATATCCAGCAAACCCTTGATCTTCTTGCGAAGAATCAATTATATGCCAATTCTTCCAAGTGTTCTTTTGGCAATACTTCAGTTTCTTACCTTGGCTATGTGATTAGTGAGAGTGGAATTCAGGTAGATCCCATAAAAGTTGATGTTTTACTTAAGTGGTCCCCTCCTACAACTCTCACCGAGTTAAGGAGTTTCCTAGGACTTGCGAATTTTTATCGCAAGTTCATTCCTCAATATTCCACCCTTGCAGCTCCATTGCATTATCTCACTAAGTCCAAAACTCCATTTCATTGGGAGAAAAGCCAAGAAGTTGCCTTTGAGAAACTCAAAAAGAAACTGTGTACAACACCTGTGTTAACTTTACCTGACCTTTCTCAACCTTTTGAGATTGAAACAGATGCCTCTAAAGTTGCCTTAGGAGCTGTGCTCAAACAGAATGGTCATCCAGTTGCTTATCATTCAGAAACTTTTTCTGTTGCTAAGTTGAACTATTCTACATATGACAAGGAGTTGTATGCTTTAGTTCAAGCTATTAAGTATTGGAGACACTATCTTTTGGGAAAAGATACAGTAGTACACACTGATCATATGCCTCTCAAGTTTTTACAATCTCAAAGTAAAATTGAAGAATCAAGACATATGAAGTGGGCCTCTTACCTCCAACAATTTCACTTGGTGATCAAGTACAAAAAGGGGAAGAGTAATACTGTTGCTGATTGTTTGAGTAGGCCTCCGGCCGCTCTTGCCTTAACAGTTATGTCCACTTCGCACTTGGGATTTCAGACTTGGCCTAATCAGTATTCTCGGGATCCTGATTTTGGAAAAATATTTGAGCAAGTGAGTAAGCCTTCTTCTTCCAATTTGCGTCCTTTCCAAGATTTCTACATCAAAGAAGGACTTCTTTACAAATTGGACAAGGTTTGTGTTCCTTGTGAGCCTAGAGTGTCACTTCTTAAGGAAGCTCATTCTACACTTTATGGTGGTCACTTTGGGAAGCATAAAACACTTCATCATTTGCAACGATTTTTCTATTGGCCTAAAATGCGAGAGGGATGTGTTGAGATTTCTCAAACAGTGTGCGGTTTGTTGTCGCTCAAAACCAGCTAATAGGAAGTTTGGCTTAGGCATGCCTTTGCCCATTCCTTCCCGTCCTTGGGAAAGCATTTCCATGGATTTGGTTAGTGGTTTTCCTATGAGAGTGCGCCAACATGATTGTGTGTTCGTGGTGGTTGACAGATTCAGCAAAATGGCTAAGTTTATTCCATGCCGCAAGACAAGTTCTGCATCAGACTTAGCTCAATTTTTCTTTGACAGCATTTGGCGTTCCTTTGGTCTACCTACCAACATTATCTCGGATCGTGATTCACGCTTTGTGGGTCACTTTTGGCATTCTTTGTGGAAGATTTTGGGAGTTTCCCTTAACTTTTCTACCGCCTATCATCCACGATCCGATGGGCAGATCGAAGTGGTAAACCGTACACTTGTGCAAAGTTTGTGAATCTATCATCACGCTTCACCAGCAAAGTGGGACTTGAGTCTCACGCATATTGAACATGCCTATAATAGGGCCCTACATTCTTCTACAGGTCATTCACCCTTTGAAGTTTGTATGGGATTTCAGCCCTTGGCACCTTATGAGTTACCTTTGTCTTTGCCTTCTCCTGTCACTTCACATCTTCAGAAGGAGCAAGACAAGGCACACTCATTTGTTCAACACTTGCACAATCTTCAATCAAAGGTGGTTGAGATTTTGCAAAAGACACAACAACGACAGAAAAAGGCCATGGATCGACATCGAATTCCTCATCCATTTCAGGTTGGTGATAAAGTTTGGTTGCATCTTGACAAGCGGCGTTTCATCGATAAGACTCATAGCAAAATCAAACCAATTCGCTATGGGCCTTATACTATTCTTCAGCAAGTGTCCGAGAATGCTTTTCGCCTTGATCTTCCCGCACACTTGGGAATTCATGACGTCGTCAATGTAGATCTTTTGAAGTTGTACTTTGACTCTACATTGGAGACTGCACCAGCTATCAGTCATCCTGTGGACGTGGTTCCTGAAGCTCAGTTACCATTGGATGCAAGATCAGATCTATGACACGAAGACTCGACAGACTCACCGGGGTCTACCACCTCATATCTTGTGGCTCGGCGAGGACAGCTGCCGCATCAGGCTCGTTGGATTTCTTTTCATCAGATGTCCCGTGACTTTCCTATTCTTCTGAAAGCATTGGAGTCCAATGCTTCTATTGTGGGGAGGCATGATGAGGATTGATGTTAGATCTTTCATATGACCCCTCTAGTAGTTCCTAGCTAGGTTTGCATAGTTTATTTCTAGCAAATTCATATTGTAAGTGAGTCTCCTTCTCACATGCACTTGTGGGCACTAGTTGTCTTCTAGTTGTCATTTAGAGTGTTAGTTAGTAAGTGTGAACTCAAAGTAGGAAGTGTGTACTTCAAGATAGCTAAAATGGATCTTCTAGTTAGCAATATTCCTTTCTCTTAACTTAGAAGTTTACGTGCATTCTCCTTTGCACCTTTGTAGCTTTTGGTTAAGCATATTGGATCAAATCCATGATTTCATGGGTTGGTTATGTATTTTGGGCCATTAGTGCCTATATATTGAATTGTAAATAATAGAACACTTAGTTGGATTTTCAATCCTTTTCAGTGATTCGATTGGGAGCCCGACTCTTCATAGTAGGCCAACACTAGGTTCCCATCATGATCTCTAACTACATCACCTGATCCAGTGGACACTGGATTACCCTTAGCCGCTCCATAAAAATTCAATTTAATCCACCCCACGGGAGGCTTGGTCCAAATGACACTTATTTGGTAGGGTCCTATGTCAGATTTCAGTGACGGGCAGAGATCCATCCTTTTGAAAATCACTTCTTTGCTCGAAATGAGAGGATAGGGACCGGGGGTGGCTTTAGAGTTCTCGATGGTGAAGGATAAGGCCCTTTGAGAGATGAAAGGAGGTATTTTTAGGGCTCTACCAAAGACTCTGGCATTCCTTTCTAGCCAGATTTGCTAGTTGGAGTGGTGGAAGGAGGCCCCAAGAAGGAAGCGAAGTTTTGGATTCTTGAAAGGATTGGTCCACTGATGGAAAGCATCTCTGAAGGATCGAGGGGAGCACCAGAGGATTTGGAATGAGGATAGGACAATGCTGAGGACTAGGTGGGAAAAGGGGTAGTGCAAGAATAAATGATCCGACGTCTCACACTCAGCTAAGCACATGTAGCACCTATTGGGGAAGGCAAAGCCCCTCTTGTGAAGGTTGTCAATGGTTAAAAATTTTTTGTGGAAAGCAATCCAAGAAAATAAATTCACTTTAGGGATGACCCCTTTCCTCCAAAAAACTTTCCACTGATGTTCCATGGCAGTCTCGCTAGTTAAAAAATCATAGGCAGATTTGACAGAGAATAGACCATCCTCCGTGCCTTGTAAAATTATTATGTCTGTCCTCCTAACATATGGGATGATAACCGATTGGAGGATTTTTGATAGATAAGTCACTTCATTATTGAACCCATCCACAACTGGTACCTTCCATCGAGGGGGGAAGGTACTACAGTCTATGAAATCCTTCACCTTGAGTTGGGAATTTGGGTCGGTCTGAGCTCTCAGGCCAGCTAGGTTTGCCCTCAAACTAAGGGCCTCATCAGAAGCCCACCTGTCCTTCCAAAAGAGGATGAGATTGCCATCTCCCAAAATCTAGTGGGCTCCCAAGCTAATCAAATGATGGGCTTGGAGTACAAATTTCCAAAAAGTCGAAGCTTTGGAGGGAGCCTCGACATCAAGGAAAGAATTGGAACCTAGATATTTCCTTTTGACCAACTTGACCCACTCAACAGAGTCATTTGCTAGGATCCTCCATGCATGCTTAGTGATAAAAGCTGTGTTCATAAGCCCTGATCTCCTCATCCCCAAGCCACCTTGGTATTTCCTTGAGTAAACCTTATCCCAGGAAACGAGAGGGATTATGAGTTTTTCTTCATTACAGACCATAGAAAGGTCCTCTGGATCTTCTCAATTTATAGTGGACAGAAGCTGGAAGTAGGAACACTGACATAAAGTAGGTTGGGATCCCTTGAAGATAAGCTTTGGTAAGGGTGGATTTCCCAGCTTGCGATAGGAGTTTGCCTTTCCAAATGCCCAACTTCTTGTGTAGGCACTCCAGGATCATGTTACACATACTTCCTCTGGCATGGACATTGCAATACAAGGGCATCTCCAGATAATAAGTAGGCAGGGAGTCAATGGTGCACTCCAAAATTCTGGCAATCTTGAGTTGCCTTCGTAGGGGAGTGTTAATAAAGCAGATTTTGCTCTAAATGTAATTGACATTTTTATCGATAGCCTGTTCATAATGGGAGAGGATCCGCTTGAGGGATTTGGCTTGGGCTACCGACACCCTAGTGGAGATGAGGGTGTCATCCACGAATTATTGGTGAGTGATGGGGTCAACTCTTGTAGTGGGAAGAATTCCAGAAATCTTGTTTTGTCGAAGAGCCTCTTTCAAAGACTAGCTCAAAACCTCTGTCAGGATGATGAAAAGGATAGGTGACAAAGGTTCACCTTGTCTAGGCCTCTGGTGGTTTGGAAGTATCCATCAGGGGATCTATTCATCAGGACGAAGAAGAAGGGAGTGGATATGCAGCTAAAGACAAGGTCGATCCAATGAATATTGAAACTGAACTTGAGGACTACACACAAGAACCTCTATCAACTCTGTCAAAGGATTTTTTCATCTCTAATTTGAGAAAGAGTGCAGCATTCTTGGAGCGGTAAGTAGAGTGAAGAGTTTCATGGACAGTGATGACGCCATCAAGAATGTTTTTGCCTTTAATAGTGCTTCCCTAGCAAGGATCGACCAGGAGAGGGAGGACGGACTTTAGTCTATTTTCTATAGAATTGGTGAGGATCTTGTAAAAAACATTGCACAAGCTGATGGGGCGGTAATAAGAGAAGATTTTGCAGGTGAGGGACTTTGGTATGAGAGCAATAAAGGTGGAATTAATCCCTGGGTGAATGAATCTGGAAGCTTGAATATCCCGAATAGCTTCGCACACATATGAACCCACAACCTCCCACATGACTTGAAAAAAGTGGGGGGAAAAACCATCAGGGCCAGGGGCCTTGTCAGGTTGCATAGAGAACAAGGCTTCTTTAATATTAGATGAGGAAAAATTGTCCAACAGCTTGATGCTTACCTCATGGGGGACTTTAGTCAAAAAGTTGGGAAGCAAAGATTTTTGGACCTAGAGGTCACTGTCGAGAGGATTGCCAAGAAAGTCCTAAAAAAAATCAACAACTTCATTTTTTATTTCCTCTATTTCTCTTGTTACGTGCCCATCCTTGCAGGACACTTTCGTGATCTTGTTGGCCCCTCTATGCCTCATGGTTGATGCATGGAAGAAACTTGTGTTGGAGTCTCCGTTCTTCAACCAAAGGTCTCTAGATTTTTGGCGCCAGAATGTTTCCTCCCTTGCTAGAATAGAATGGTAGTCCACCAAGAGGCTTCATTCTTCTTCCCTGAGGGACTCGGTGTAACCTTCGAGCTCCATTATCTCCTCCAAAATTTTTAGGTTCTCCAAAATGGACTTCTTGGATTCGAATATGTTGCCAAAGACCTCTTTATTCCATATTTTCAACTTCTCTTTGACCATCTTGAGTTTTATAGCCACTCTCTTTGAAGCGGATCCTCTCACCTCCTGTTGCCACCAAGTTGATACCAATCCTTTGAAATATTCATGAGAAGTCCACATGGATTCAAATCTAAATGAGGTCTTAAAGGTAGGCCCGTCACTCATCTCAAGAATAATAGGGTTGTGATCAGATCCAATCCTTGGTAAGGTCGAGAGAGTTGCACCTCCAAGGATGGGAATAGCTTCTTGGGATATGAAAAATATGTCGAGCTTGACTTTAATAAGGCTGCTCCCGATCCTCCTATTGCTCCATGTGAAGGATGCACCTTTTAGGTTGATGTCAAGAAAGTTGTTAGTAGAGAGAAAATCTCTAAAGACCTCCAGGCTACGGCTGGAATGGTCGGATCCTCTCTTTTTAGATGGGTGTAGAGGACAGCTAAAGTCTCCCCCTACGAACCAAGGAAATTTACTAAAATTATCCCGCATCTGGGATATAGCCTTCCACATTTTTGCTCTCTCCATGGCAAAATTCAAAGCATAAACATTGGACAGGATCTAGGAAAAATTGATGGTTTTGGAGTGGAACAACACATTGATAATCCTATTGGAGGTTGATAGCAAGCTGCCATCGATACTCTCTGGATCCCAAAGGACCATGAGACCACCTACTATTTCCACTACTGGACTAGAGAGAAATTTTGCCTTGGCCCAAATGGCCTTACCAGCTTTATCAGAGGAGACTGCATCGGTCTTGGTATCTTACAAAATTAGGATGGAGGGGTTGGTCCTCTTTCAGAGATCAACCACTAACCTCTGTTTGGCTGATTTGTTCAGTCCTCTCACATTCCATGAGAGAAATTTCATCTGGATAGTTTGAGGTTATTCTTGCCTCCCTTTCCTTGTTGGAAGGGAGATTTAGGTACATGCATTTTGCCCGTCTGAGTATCGAAGTCATCTAGAAACAGTAGACATTGGGTGCCATTCATGACGTCTGCCGCCGTCTCTTTGTCTCTTCTATATTTGTTGGGAGGTCGGCCTTGCTTCCTCTCACTTCTATAATCCATGCTTTGCTTCGGCTCCTAGTATTTCAAGGGCTTATATGTCTGGTCTGTTTGTCGGCCCTCCTTCCTAGGAGGTAATATTCTAGCAAGGTTTGGGAATGGTTGAAATCAAAAGGGCCCTGGTCCTGGAGCTTGGGTGGATCTGACTGAGTGGTGTTTTTGGGGGGGTACGTTCCTTCTCCTCCTATGGATGACTCACCTGGTGGGAGTTTCCTCCTAGTTGGGTGTCTGCTCTAAACTACTCTGGTTCTGGTTGGTGGGTGTTATCCAACTCTGGCTGGGATACTTCATCATGGTCCCTCGTGGGGCTTGGAGAATCTTGGGCCTCTTCATTTGGAGGACTAGGCCCTTTCTTCTGGCCTTCTCCATGTTCCAGGGGGTTAAAGCTCTCCCGCTTCTTCTCACCCAATTTTTGAGAAGGACAGTTGGACTGAAGATGGCCTTGTGAATGACACTGGGGGAAGAAAGCTGGTCTGTTCTCATAGACTATAGCTTGTTTGTGTAGGATAGTGCCTCCAGATCAGAGGGTGATAGAGGATGGGAGGTTTGCCTCTAGATCTGTTAAAATGTAAAATTGGGCTTGGACGAACCTGGTTCAGACTCGGGTGGGAGGGTCAATAGTGACCAACTCTCCTATAGAGTGAGAAATGGCTCTAATTACATTTTCATGCCATCAAAAGAGGGGGAGACTTGGGAGTCTAACCCATATTGGAGCAATGTTGATGTTCTGGGTGTCTGGGTTGAAGTCCATGCCCCACTTCATAAGAAACAGACTCTTACAACCCAGGAACCATGGGCCTCCAGCCAGGATTTTGTAGTAGTCCTCGTTATTCAGGCTAATAGCAAAAAAGCCATGGGTTAGGGTCACAAAATACATGTGCCTAGAGGTCCTCCATTTGTTTGTCACCCATCTATGGATGGTCTCCATGTCAAGCCAACCATCGATGAACTTACCAATGAGGGTATATTTCTCGTACTCCACGAAGCTTGAGAGGACATCCACCAGGATGTCTAGCTCATCCCCAGCTAAAAATAGCTCCTTGGTGAAGTGATCGCTTAGGTTTTGTGAAGCAGCTACCTGGGCATAGGACTTCTAAGGCCCTCCTCCCCTTTTGTCTAGTGGTTCCTTACCTTGACTGTCTTCATCAACATTTTGTAATCCCTCTATTGACAAGGATGTCTCAGTACCCCTGGGACCCGGCTGCCCTCCGTCCGCTCTATTGTGCTCTTGGTTTGAACCATTGCTGCTTCCGTGCTCTACCGTAGAGGAAGTCCTGCCCTCCATCCCGCTCTCCATCTAGGGATTGGGTGAGTTGATAAATATGGTTTTCTTAGTGTTTTTTATTTGATTGATTATATTAATTCTAAATTTTGATTGATTATATTAAGTCTAAATTTTGAGCAAAATATACAAAGTTACTTATTTAGACATGTTATGCTATTTGGTAACAATAAAAATTTGATAAAAAACAAAAAAAATTACATTTCTTAATAAATGTATGCTCAAGATTAGATTGCTAAATTTTATATGAAATATGATAACCTTCTTGCTAATCCTTGTAAATTAAGAATTAAATTGTTGAATGATCCATATCCTTGTATTAATCTTGTGATTTTAGGTATTTCTTACAAATTCTAGAATTTATTATGATTCTCCTCCAACATTTGTATGTGATGATAAAGTATAACAAAATTGGAAAATAACCATGTATTTCATGCTAGGACTAAACACATTGATTCCCCTAATTTTTGTACTATATAAATAATTTATTAAAAGCATATTCATATATTGCATTTTCCTATAAATGATCAAGTGGCTACTATTTCTACTAAACCATTATGTATAGAGAATGTTTTGAGCATTATAGTAGTCTAGGCTTTGAAATTTGACATCACTGAATATCAATATTCTTAATCCAAAATAAATGTGAAGGCATAGTGTTAGTTTTATTAGTATTTATCTATCCCTATGTTCAATCTAGAACTTAGAAAAGTGTTTATTATGCTCATTTATAAGAATAATATATAGGAAGAATCTTAATCTTACACTCCCTATATGAGGTATCAATTATAGGTGATAAAGTTGTCTTTACACTTTTAAATGACTCTAATAGGTGTCAATCAGAATTTCTAGGGTGACACATCCTATGTAAATTCAAAAATACATATCATTCAATATTAAATTATGTTTGAAATATTAGAAAATTTAAGATTAAACTAGTAATAAGGTGAAAGGTGAAATCCATGCCATAAACAATATGACTTATTTATTACATATCTTTAAGAATTAGGCATAGTGCATAAATTGTATAATCATACTTAGAAATCTGAAGTACTATCTTATACTCTTGTTGTAACTAACGAAATTTGTTATTTTTTATTTATTTATTATTCATGGATTCTTTTATACTTATTGGTTTTCTCAAAAAATATCATTTTTTTTCATGAGTACTTCTTGTATGAGCAATATTTAACCATCAATATTTTTGGTTTATTATTACCCACCTTTTACAAAATTATGTTTCTATATTTTCAAACAAGGCTAAGGTTTAGTAAGATGTATCTAGTCTTATAGGAATAGGGTTCCATTATTGAGGGAGGATGAATCAATACCTACTTTTAAAACTTATATTAATACTATTTCTTAAATCTTTACTTTTATACTTTTACTATATTTAAGTGGGTTAACTAGTATGAATGAAATGTAATATTTTCTTAATTTTATTGATATGAGTGATTCTTATGTTTTTTTATAAGCTATGCATGGCTTCTATTGGGTGACACTCTCATTACAAAAATAAACATTACATTCCTCTAATTACATTTCTAACAAGTTAATTGAAGCATACCCATCTTTGTCTTTCTATCAAAAATATTCTCCATATTTCTCAAACTGGTAAGTTTCCATAATCAAATATTTTTGTAAGGAACTAACAACAAGAAAAACCCTTACATAACACATAACTCCAACATATAGAAGGAAAGCAAACAAAATAGTCATCCATAACAAAGAAAATTAGTTTGATTATTTTTATTTTGTAGTAGAGGTTCTTCCTCCTTTAGAGTGGCAAGATTCAAGAATGCATTTTTGCCCTTCAAGCTAGTGAGGTAATATCTAGTTGTAGCACATTTTGTTGGATCTTTATTTTAAAAAAAAATGACCATCATCGATTATTTCATAATTAGCTTCAAGGATACTATTTGAGGTGCTAATATTTTTTATAGAACCATCTCGATGGTCTTTAGTAACCATTTAGATTTTATCAATGATATTATTCAAATTATCCTTTTGGGGTTGAGTCTTATGTTGCTCACATGATTCTTGCTTAACAACTATTGCATCTGGAGGATGGGATTATTTCTTTTAAATTAGGATATTTAAAGGTTTTGAATCATTCGCATGTAGGGCCTTCTCCTCCACGAAGGAGGAATCAACACATGATCAGATGACTACACATCTCTTCATCAAATGGCCAATTTGCTTATAGCCATAACATCTTAGGGATAACTTTTCATATTCGATATTTTGGATTCATTCTCCTTTACTTGACAAAATATGAATGGATTGAGGTCCAAAAACTAAGACATCCATCCAAATAATCAATCTTGCTTTACTCATATTATTTTTACTAGATAAATTTTCCTCTATCTGGGCATCCATATACTGGAATGCACCAATGGCATTACCAATTTTGGTGAATATTTTCTCTCCCTAAAACTCCATTGAGAGAGCATGCATATTCACCTAGGCTGGTAAGTCTTCTGTAAAGGGATTGAACCTAGGAATTCAAGGTCTTATATAGACACCCCTTTGTCTAAAAAATCAATTATATTTGTAATCCATTACCATATTTTATCTCTTAAATTAGAAAAGGAAACAAAAAAAAATTATGCTTAGAATTTTGTACTAGTTCACCAATATTTAATGTATCCTTTGAGCTCCTTCAGGCAACCTTGAGTTTCCAAATAATTGTTTGGGCTCCTTCATGATCAATAAAACCCAACCCAAATTCATCCTTTGAAATACTGATAGAGAGAAAATATTCATTCACCCATGAACCCAAATATATCTGAAGGATATTTCTTCTAACCGAAGAGGCTTTCTAAAATACTGAAGAGATGGTCTACGAACAACCGTCTTCCTTCAACACTTAAATTCACTTAGGGTTTGCATCTCTTTCATAAATATTGTAGCTAAATTTATTTCTTTCTTCCATCACTTAACTACACCTAGGGTTTACAACCCTTTCATGGAGACTATAGCCAAAATTATGCTTTGCTCCACTCTTATGTTATTATTTCAAAAATGGTGAATTCTAGATTTTTACATTAAAGTTATTTTTGAGAGAGAAAACTAAAGTTTTTTTTTTAAATAGAGGTAAAGTAGGATATTTATTATTTTACACTTCAATCTGTTATTTTGAGGATGGGGTATATTAACTTTGGTATTTAGTTTTTTTTTGTTAATATTAAAATTATTTTTTAGTGAATAAATTTATCTTTTATTTTTTTATTGTAACTCCAATTTTTCTTGTTCAATGGTTTCAAAAGTCTTAATAGAAGGAAGTTAAATTATTTTAGCTTCAAGAAGTTACCTTAGAATGGTGGAATTTAATATAATGATTACTAATATATTTTGATTGTCCTTCTTTAGATAGAAAAATTTAACCTTTTGTATTTCTAAATACACATCACAACATTGGTTTAATAGTTTTTGTTTCAAAACATTATTAAGGTTTGGTTTTATCTTATATTTCTTTAAAAATTTCTATTTTTCTTTTACTTTATATTTGTATCATGGTGGGGACTTCAAGCATTAGTAGGCTTGCCGGATTTTACACCATATGATTTTCTTTAACTTTAATATATCTTAAAGACCATAATTTTTCTTTAGGTGTGTGAGAACACACACCTCATCATGGTTTGAACATGGACCTACTTGATATGAAAAGACCATGACTTTGTACTTTTTTCAAAGTATAGTTCTTTACTTTTTACTTTATTTAAAGTATTGTTCATTCTTTTCCATATTTAACCATATTTTTCTACTTTCATATTTTCCAAATCTTGGAAATTTTAAAAGCATGATTTATGTTCTAGCATATTTTATAACAATATATGTTAACAAATAGTTGAAGATGTCATTCTTCATATTCTTAAAATAAGAGGATATTTATATCATCCTTTCCATTTCACTAGTTCAATGATTAAGTAGTAAGATATTTTCAACCAAGCCATCAATTTTAAAGAAATCAAATCCTAACTTTTCATGATTAAAAATAATCAAGAAACAAATGAGTGAATTTATTGATCATTAGGGCATAAAAACCATGTAGGTAGTTTTTGAAAGCCAATTTTTGTTATATATCTTTGGGTAATATTTTTCCACCAAACTAACTATAAGAATATTGTGTTAAAAATATTAAACACAAACATAAATTATTTTAATAGTAAATAAAAATTCTTAATAAAAATTTACAACAAATATTGCTAAAAGTTTACTATTATAATAAAATATAATATTATACTCATATTATATTCAAAACAAATGTATCTCAAAAAGAAAAAAAAAAAAAAAATTTAAACCTATTTGTTTTGAATTTAGTGGAGGCATACATGGAAATACTTTTTTATTATTAGCTACATTAAAACGTAAAAGTAAATAGAATGAAACAAACTTTTCATAATTTTTACAACTTTTTATCTCTAAAAGAATAATTGATATTAAAATATTAAAATTGAAATAATCTAAGTTTTTTTTATTAGTGATGTTTCATACAAGAATATATTATATTGGATTTTCAAGAAAAATATACCTAATATTGATACCATCTAAATTTAAGTTTTTTCTTTAATCGATTAAACCAATACCATTTAATTCAAACTTATATTTTTCATTTAAATATTTTAATTTACCATTATAATCAATATAAATACCTATTATAATTTATTTATTTATTTATAAATATATTAATACAACAATATTTTATATATAAATAAAGATATATAATATTTTTACTGTTAAAGAACCTTCCAACTTTCCATTTTAATGTTCAAGTTTACACAAAAATTTAATATTTATTATTATTATTATTTAACTACTTTTATAGTGGAAGGACCTACGCTTTTTTACTTGCATAGGTATCTGTTGTATTTACAATGCCAGGGCCCTTCAATCACCTAAATCTTAGGTGAATGCTTCGAAAGAGAGATCCTATACTAATAGGCAGGTCCTTATGTTGTGAATATTTATCCTGTTGTTTTTAGCTTCACGTTGCATTGGTTTTCGAAATTACCTGGTGATAAGAAAGTATATAGGCTTACCATTATACCTTATCCCTGTATACATTCATTTGGCGTTGTAAAACCCAGCCTCACTGTAAAAGCTCTCAAGAAAAAGCTACATCGACTGACGAACATTTTTTTGTTTGATCATAAACCTTACAGTGGTGTTTAGATCGTTTCGTACAGACACTCTAGCTGATTTTCCCTTATATTCAAATGGTGCATCTTGCAACTGCAAAAATTTATTTGACAATTTTTACTATTAAAAAAAACAAAACAGCTATTTAAAAATTAATGTTTAAAAGAGGAGAGGAAAGCTTGAAAAATATGCAATTACGTTTTAATTTTTTTTAATGTTAGATGACACTCTTTAAACGGTTAGAGTTTTAGAAAATTCCTCCCACATTCCTATTAAATCTAGATGTCTCTTACAATTATTTTTAAGGAAAAAATAACAGTAAAAATATTTTTCTGTACTAAAATTTCTTGAATTTTTCCAAAGACACAGTTTGTGACCATGTTCTAAGTAAAACTTCTCAAAATATTCACTGGAGACTAATTTTTAAATTCTACAATGTCTGAAGTCTATGTCAATATACGGCGGTGGGCATTGACAATTTTGATTTCGCTTCCAGTAAACAAGAAACCAAGTTTCGCATTTTTAATATAACTAATAATTATTAATGCAGTCTCCTGAGTTCTATACGGAATTATTCTTCACTTTTCATTTCTATACAACAGAGGCGACTGCACTGTCAATTTTCCCAGCACATACATGCAAGGACTTACATACCCATCTGGACAGCATCTCTGGCAGATTTATGGACAACAATGTAAATCAAATTAAATTGTAAATGCGTGTGTAATAGCCAAGGCTTAATAAGATACAATCATATCTATCACTTGAAAATGACATTGACAACTGCAGCAAAATACTGTCGTTATCAGGCACCAAAAGTCCTTGATATTTGTACAAGACTTTTGTTTCATCCCAATAGTAACATTAAATTTGACTGAACTGTTGCAAGGATTTCCGAACTTATTTTTCTCCAACATTTTCTAAGTGAATAGATCAATTACCAATTGGCGTTTTGCTGGAAGCTACCTACTTGAGACAATCCAATTTTTCTATCATAGCTTTAACTTCATTCACTCTATAATCTATCCTATCTTTAACCACATTTCCATGGAATCGTTAGCCGTCACAGTATTTTGGGTTGTCATTTTAATGTTTTATGTCGCTGAAAATAAAGGAACAAGCATTTCAGTCCAGCTAAGCCCGAGATTTAAACCTTAGACCTTCGCCCCCTTACGAGGTTTGGTTGAAACTCATGAATTTAAGCACATTAGGATACCAATACATGGTAGAAAACTTTAAAAACTTCTATAAATGCATTACTTGCCCAAGTTTTTCTAACAGGTCGATCAACCGGCGCTCCCTGAATAAGATTGTAGTTGGACTCCGTTATCTGATCAGATTGTAATTTCCAAGACAATATTTTCTCAAGAGATTAATATCATGGGGATGGCGGACTGTTTGCAATATAATACTAGTCTTGATATATTTTGATTGTTTAAGGCTGATTTCACATTCTTGGCCAAGCGTTGGCACAAATTGTAAAGGATGTAAAAACCACAGAGAAGAAAAATATTTCTTTGGATGATTAAATTTCTACAATATAAGTCTTATTGATAAATGCTGTTGCCCAAACAAATATAAATTTTCATTCCATAGCAATAAAATCCTAAGGCAATTAGTAATTACAATAATGCTATAGACATATTTGTGACGCAGATAAAGTTTGACATTATCACTCTTATTTGTATGTTGAGCTTTAAAGACGATAAGCATTATCACCAGTCTTCTTACAATCAGAAGCAACATACTGGTAACTAGCATATGCAAATATAGACAAAACCTAGACTTCGGAATATATGCTGGCCTTGTCTAATACCCGACTCCTCTTACATTACCGTTTCACATGGATTCTGGAAGCGTATAATGAGTGTTAGTGACTGTGTTTATTTCCCAGAAACATGAACTTGAAACAACTCATCAAAATTTATAAGGGAGATTATAAAGATAAGGATTGATTATAAGATCATAAATATAAAAATGAAGTTTTGGACAATCGTCCTCAATCAACCAAACCAACCAAATAGAGGAATGTTAAGTAAATTCAACTATTATTTCAATTCCAAGAGGATTTTCTTTTTTCCCCTTTTCATATCATAGGTTCCAATTTATTCCACGCTGCAGAGGGATCTAAGAAAACTATTTGTCTGACACTCATGAATAAGGTTGTCCTAGACTCCTAACAAGTGGAAAGTTTGCTTAACTATTTATATCTACATGATAACCAAATATTATGGGCTTCAGCACGTATAAGTATCCAAAGCCTAGATCTCTAAAAGTGCAATGAAGCTTCTGTTTCTTCTTAGCCACTGCTTTTTTTCAATACACGTGCGACACACAACATATAAAAGATTAGAGGATCATTATGATTACATTATACTAGGCATTTTCTCTGTCCATGCAATGGGTTAAGGAGCTACCAAGAGAAATAGTGGATGACCCGTTCGTCTGACTGGAAAGTTGACATCCTAATGAATATGTTCACTCTGACGCATTTCTCAGAACATATTATCAACTCTGGCCAAGAGAAACGTTCATTTATTTCCAGAATCCACTGCACTGCTAGTTGTTAAAGATGCAAACCCAACGAGTGCAGAAGTCACAATTTGTCCAACAATAATGAGAACATAAAGCCTTTGTGTATATCATCACTATGCCTTCGCAAGAGGATTAATATTGCAAATATCAAATTAGCACAAAAAAAAGTTTTAAACAAAGACATCAATCCATGTTCAAGCGTCTGCCATCGAGCTGTTTTCCCCTATCAAATTCCAGATCTTCTGATATAAGGTTCTGCGGTCAAAATTATGTAGCTCTGAAACCTGCCATATGAAATCATAGAATATTCAATCCCTTTTGGAAGTAGTGACTTTTATACTGAGCCATTTAAAAGGAAAACGAAAAGAATTTTTGCAGCAATACCTTGGCATATATAGTGTGAAAGACTTTGTCATTCTTGACAGAAGAAGTAACACTAGAGATATCAAGGCCATTCTTTTCTACTGTAAGGAGAAGATCAGAGATGACAATTTTGGAGTTAAATGTGGTTGTTGAGATCAAGATGCCCAAACCAAGAGAATGTATCTTAACTGCAGGGAAAGTCTCTGGCGCCACAGAAACTGGCAGGGCCTTGCATGCTTTTTCTTTTCTCGTCTCATCTCTTTGTTGTGTAAGCTCGTTAAGCCTTCGTTGGAGATCTTTAATGTAGTTAGCGGTCTCTGATATCTGTTCTGATGTTGAACGTTTTCCCTGTAAACAGACAAGCTAGTTAAGTGCCCATGGCTCTATACCCTAAGGGTTAAAATTTAGGCAAGATAAATAAAAATCATACCATAAGATATTCCTTTGGCAGCAAGGACCTCAACGAACAGTAGAGTTCTTTCATGTCTTTCCGCCTTTGCTTCTCAGTAAATCTGTGGATGCCTTTCTTGTTCGTAATCCCAGCTTTTTCGCCCAGTGGCCCAGATTTCTTAACGATGGTGTGAAAATTTAGGGTTTCATAACCCATACAACCGACAAATTTGACAGGGTCATGTTGCGGGGAGGAATGGCACGAGAATCTTAGATTGTTCAGACCTGACGAATCTGAAGATAGCATAATATTATGGTGCCAAGTATATGGAGAAAGGGAAACACTGTTGTAAACAGGCAAAGGAAATGACTCGGACCCTATCCGTTCCATATAGTTTTTACAGAATAAATCTTACTTGCACCAAAATGGAATCTTTCTACAGAATATAGATGGTCGACCCTTAGAAATTATTATTTGATCTCTAAGATATATTCAGAAGCTGGAATTCTGACTGAAGATATGAAAAGATCCAAAATATTTGATCGTCAAGTTAAAAGATCATATAAATATAAAAGTTTTTCACAAAAATAACCAAACTGGAGCTATAGATTCTGCAAGGCTCACCTGTTGAACGATCGTAGTAGTTTGTGTAATTCTGGCAAGAAGGATCAACCAGAGCACATGATATGACCTACATCATAGTTCTCACAGAATCCTTATTTCCATGATACGGACGTAGGGCGCAATTATTGAAGTTGGGTGTTGAAATGTCTCTGTAAACAATAAAATAAGTGATTGATTGCACCTAAACCTAGGTTGTATAGTACATTTTCTTGTCATCTGTATAGGAAAAGCATTTTATCTTGGAATATTAACTAAATAGTAGATTTGAACTCTTTTAATGAAATATCATTATCTTCTAAAATAAATTAAACCAAATTTTAAAAGTTAACAATGACTATTCTTTATTACCATCTAATAGACTACTGTGACTTGGTAAGGTTAAAAACCTTCAATTATATAATGATATTATATAATATTTCAGAGAATTGCTGTCACTGTGGATATCAAATTCAAATGAAGGGGATTAGCATTTACCATTACTCTATTTATAAATTAAATATTATAAATAAGAATGAAACTCTCATCCACCTCTGCAGACGACGTAAGGGATGTTTCGGTTCCTACAATGTTTTCCGGTGAACTGTCTTAAACTAACCATAGGTTTGCCAATCGTCTCATTTTAAATAAGAAATTATTTCTTGCTTACCATAGCATGAAAAGGACGTATAACAATACATGATTAACATTTCCTTGCATCATGACGTGACGCAATGAAAACATACTATAGATATATGACAATCCATGATCAGTATTTCCTTGGATCATGACTTGACGCAATCAAACGTATATTTGCTTTCGACTCAAAGGAATTATTGCGTAAAAGTCCCACTTGTCAAACACCGGACGCTGGGAAAAGAAGAATTGTGTAATTTATGCCAGGCGTCCACTCACAACCATACCGTAAAATTCTCTCCGTTGAAATGTGGATATGCCACTCCTGTCTAATATTAACACAGAAGAGAGTGCGTTAAAGCATAGAAATAGTGATATATGGACTATAAGAAAAGTGTAGAATTGAGAACATATTATGAGCAAGAAAAGTTTTAGGTCACTTTGCGTGTCAATTATATTATTTTTAATATTTTATATGAATTTATACATGTTTTTGTGGGGATTGTTTGTCTCAAAACATATAGTTGTTAACCTTCTTTTAACTCTTCTCCTTGGTTTTTATTATTTTTAGTTTGTTTAAATTATTAACATTTACATTATTTTTATTTTTAATTAATAATTTATACAAGTTCAATATAAACTAAAGAGCAGCCATAACAATAGAATACTAGAACAACAATTCATATTTTTTTTTAAAAAGGTTTCAATTAAAAATTAATAATTAATAATGTTTCAAAAGTGGCTGTTGTTTTATTTCGTTTACATATTAATAAATTATAAGGATGATTTTTGAAAAATATATATAGTAGATTTCTTTTGTAAGTTGTCAACTTCATTTTGATTGTAAGGTTAGGTTTTAGAACACTTTTACAAAGAGACAGACATGTAAGTGGATACCATCAAAATTAAGATTTTGATCTTCTCCAACAAAAAAAGAAAGAATTAATTATTTTTTCACTTTAAAGGGGTTTTCTTAAAAGAAGTATTAAAGTACAAATATCTTGGGAAAGACATCAATAATAAAAATAGTTTAAAAAAAATTATAAAAGGAAGTGAATTTTGACATGATAAAGATGACATTTTACATTACAAAATTACAGGAGCTAAATTATTATATTTTTTTGTTAAAAAATAAGTATACTAAGAGAGACTCAAGAATATATTACAAGGCTAATAAAATCTAGCCTTAAAACTAAGATTTAGTCTAATAAAAACTAGAAATTCAAACTAATCCATCTACCTAGCAAACCAAATATCCTATCAATGAAACTATAGCACCCTAAAATTGGCACAGTAAAACCTTAGCAAATAATTAAAATTACCTTAGTAATAATTCAAAATTTAAATTTTAACCCCGAACCGCCACTTGTTAAACCGCTTTCCTCATTTTTTGTGCCATTTTTAGGATTTGTTGTGACCGTTGGACGATATCATCATCGATCAGACGATATCGCCTCAGATCGGACGAATTCATCTGGAGAAGAACGTCCAGACGATTTCGTCCCAAAACTGATTTTTCATAATTAGCTTCTGTTTCAACGACGTCTCTAACCGGGGCAAAAGCGTGTCTGCACGGTTAGAGACTTCCCCCGTTGGAGATCTCCCAAATTGGGATGATCTCCAACCTCCCAACCTCCTTCCTATGCCTATTTAATCTTAGGCCCTCCCCTTGACATTCCCCTGGCTGAATTTTATTGCACTTCGAGTTTTACATGCATTAGAATGTCTTAGACTACTATTTGCCTTTGTCCCTTTTCAAATTTTCTTGCAGGAACTTTGTCATTCTTCAGCCGAAGCAAGCTCAGATCGTCGCAGATGATCCTGTACGATCTCGGATGATCACGCCACAATTCAAGATGATTATGTATTTTGTAGATGATTTCGACTACAGCCAACATTGGGGGCAAATCCATGCCCTGAGTTTGCATTCTCTATCCATTATCTACTATTTTGCTTTGCATTAGTTAGATTTATTTCTATTTTGCATCTTGGAGTTCACCTCATGTAGCATAGATGCATGATAGAGTCAAAGTTAGTCATTAAAACAATGCATTTTACTTAATTTGTTATCTAAAGTTGTCATTCTAACATTCATACTTTCATTTCTATCATTTTCCCTTGCTTTTGCAATTGTATTTTTTGTTCTTGGTATCCATTTTTGTAGTTGCAGGTCTCTGACGAAATCGTCAGACTATTTCATCAGATTAGAGACGATATCATCAGATTAGAGATGATTTCATCAGATTAGAGACGATCTTGTCAGATTAGAGACGATCCTGTCAAATTCTAGACGATCTGGACTGCTTCAAAAATTAGAACCTCCATCAGACATCCGGATCAGGTATGGCTTTTCTAATCTAGTATATTTCTTGTATTTTCTATTTAATTCTATTTTTTGTATTCATATAATCAACATTTCATATAGCTTAGCTTAGATTCATTTGGCCAAACCTAGGACTTGGATGATTAAAGCTAAAACTAAACACATCAAACACATTCCCAACCTAGGCGTGGAAACTGCCATTCAAAAGTTTCCTGGTGAACCCACCATCCATCAAAAATTCACCCTTATACACCTCCCCCGAGAGGCGGGACCTTCAAAGGGCCTCTCAGTCCGAGGTATTGTCCCATCCTTTTCACATCCCCCTTCCGGGCACGGATCCTATAGCCTGAAGGTAAGGGTGCGAAAAATTTGGAGCGATACATTTTGGTGAACCCGACGTGAATAACATAGGCATATTTCTTATTCAAAAATATAAAAAAACAAATATATATATATATATATATATATATATATATATATATATACAAGAAAAACAAAAACAAAATCATCATTTCAAGTTTATATGTTTTAGATTCAATTCTAAATAGTAGATATTAAATATTACTTTTAGAAGTACTAAAGAAACCATGAGTTTTTACTCAAATCAATATGAGCCCATTAGTAATGTTGGAAGAATTCAGCCAAATACATTTGTTGATTATGACCAACCTCATCCCTATTCAACATCACCTCCATCACGCTTTTCTCATTTTTCATCCATAACCCAACAGGACAATCCCTTTTCCAATCCTCTCCATAACGATATTATCTATTCTCCCATATATCCATATTATGTCTATCAATCCACATATAATCCTCCTCCACCCTTTCAATATTCTTCTTTCAATACAACACATCCATTTCAACAAGAAAATACTTATTCTTCCAATCCGACCATGCACTCACCTCCTACTTCACAATCTTCCTGTCATCATTCTACCCATAATAAAGAAAGTAGAGGTGAGAAACCATTAGGTCCTTTTATGACTGAATTCCTAAGGCACGTATCAAAAACCTCTCGAAAACCTTCATCACGTAAATTTACTAAGCTCAATCAACCAATGGATATAATTCTCAAGCATTTACTTGATACAAATAAGATTGAACTCCCTTCCATAAGACAACTTGATACCACAGCAGATTGGTTTAAACCTGAGCTACATTGTGAATATCATAGAGTAGATGGACATATGACACAAAATTGTAAAGATTTAAGATGTGCAATTCAAGATTTGATTGATGAGGGTCTTTTTAATATAAAAGAATTACAATCTACAACTGATTATAAATCTTCAGTAAACTATCAAACTCCTACACAAAAAATACCAATAATCAATCAAGACATGGAGATCTCCCAAGAACCCCTATTCAATTATCAACAACAGGAAACCAATCAAATATTGCATGTTAATGTGTCCCATCATGATGATATTACTAATATTGTAACAGAAACTACAAATGAGCAACCTCAAGTTCAATCAACTCAATATGATATTCAAGATATGGATTCCTCATTTGACCAACCTTCAAAACTATCTTTGGCTCTAGAGAATGATACAAAATGGAATGTAAGCATAGAAAGCTCATATTTAGAATCAAAATTTCAATCTGAAATCCCCTTTGATAGCCAACAACAAGTGATTAATCCTCAAGCAAAGATATCCCTTTTAGAAGTATTACAAAGTTATCACAAGGAAATTTTGTTCAAAATACCTAGCCAACAATTTGTTCCTCATCATATTTTCTCTAAGAACATAATTAATGGTGTAAACCTTCTTGAGGTTAACCATATTTCATTCTATGATGAGGAGATTCCTTCCTCTACTCCACAAGAAGACTACTATCTTTACATTACAGGATCTAGTAAAGAAACACCTATTAAAACTATCATGGTAGATAATGGCTCCTCTCTTAATTTATGCACTTATCAATTATTCCAAAAACTCAAATTAAAGGAAGAAGATCTTAATGAATCAAATGTTATTATAAAATATTTTAACAATGAAATTCAAGAAGCTCAAGGTACTATAATTTTTCCCCTTAATATTGGACCCAATATTCTGGATACTTTGTTTTATGTAGCATATTGCCCTTCACCTTACAACCTACTTCTCAGAAGTCCTTGGATTCATACGATGAGGGTTGTCCCTTCCACTCTTCACCAATGTTTGAAGTTTGAACTTGCAAATAAAAGTGTTACCATACATGGTGACCCAACACCATTTGAAGAATATTTAATGGTTGAAACATCAAGTTCTATACATTCTCCATTGTCACAATTATCTTCTATCCATCACTTTTCTTCATCCATATATGATCATCCTTGTTTACCAAATAACACCCATGCATATATTTCATATATGCTCCCTCCATCTTATCAAGACTTGGAAGATAGTGATAAGAATGAAGAACCTTCTTATCCTTCTGACATTTTATTTTGTAATATGATCAATTTTACACATATAAAAGTCAAATCTTTTGCTACATTATTCTACATTATAACAAAGCTTTTGTTATCGCTACCTTTTGTTCATCACCTTTTGTTCTTACCTTCAACACAACCAAATTATCCTTCAAAACCTCCTTTGATTTTGAAGCAACCTTAGACATGCTATACTCAAATAACCTTGTATAGTGTATATAGATCATCTTGTATATACCACCAATTCCATCATCTAAAAATTCATATAAAAATATAAAAGTTAAAAAAAAAACAATCACATTGTATTTCTTTCAATTCATCAATTAAAATCAAAATATAAAAACATCCAAATCATCAAAATCTTCAAAAACATATTTTATCTTTGTACCTCTCAATTTGTGAAGTATTGCAGTTATATTTTCAATTATTTTGGATAAATTAGTATTTATTTGGAATCCCGCACTTTCACATTCACATGAATAAATCTCTTGATTTTATTTGTTATGATTATTAATCTCTCTTATATCAAAGTCCACATTGGAATTAAATAAATTTTTGAGCATAGAGAACTGATCTTGTTATTTACTTGAACCAAGTATATCTCTTCACATTAAAATGATTTCATTGCACATTCGATATGATGCTACATAGTAGAAATGGTTTCTTGAGCGAAAAAGTTTCCCCTGCTATCCTATCATGCACATGGTCTAGAATCTTTGAGAATTGACAAAAGGACAAGCTCACCCCTACCCAGAATAAAAATCCCTTGCTCTACAGCTAATCCGAGCAAGTATCCCTAGCATAGGAAGAAAAGAAAAGTTCAAGAAAAAGAGAAAAGAAAAAAAGGGTTATTTCAGCATTATCTCAAATATCAAGCAAAAATACAAAAATACAAAAAAAAAAAAAGAGAGAAAAAGCAAAAGCAAAAATGCAATAAAATCCTTTCCCTACCCCTTGAAAAGAAAAGAAGGGTGAATGAGCTTGAATCCCTGGAATTCTCAATTATTCGAAAACTGTGAGGTAAGCCCCATAACAGGTGGTTTGTGCCCAACCCGCTTGGCCTTGGGTAAATCCTAGCATGGCGATATGTCTGTCACATTAGCGACCTTCTTTTATGCAGACCTCTATCAGCTTATGGATTAGCTAGCTCTTGATAACCTAACTTACATAGTAGCTTGGTATGGTTACATGCATATAAATCATGGTCAATAAACATTTATTTGGTCAAGGCAAATTACTTGTATCAAATTATCTTGCTCAAAATTGGTAAATGAACAATACAATCGCACACACATTTGTATTTGAGAGATTTTGTATCATTATGATAAATCAAGATCGGTAATGAATTCACATTTGCACATGAGGATTCCTTATAAATCTACATTTCTCTTTGAGATAATTTAAAATATCTCTGTAACTCTTTTTGGAATGATTTTCTCCTTTTATTTCAGAATTCTTGTTTTGTATAAAAGCAATTACATACATCTTCTCACAAAATCTCAAAAATAATTTCAAACAACATTTTCATATTATTATTTTTCTGTTTATCAAAGGTCAAAAATGCATCTTGCAATAAAACCAACAATCTATTTTCTTCTTTGGATTTCACGATGATGGTATAAGTCTATACCTATAATTCTATGCCTAGCGCAAACCATCGTTCTAATTTTCTTTTCCATGTATTTTAAAAACAAAATTCATCAAAACATGTGACTTGCATCATTATGTTACACAATTATGCTTTACAAACAAACAAACACTTATTCTATTTCATGACATTATGTTCAAATTCAGTTTTTGCAACCATGGTATAAATTCCATGGTATAAGGAATTGTTCAAAATTTTATCACACTTAGGAATTTATGCCTAGCAACATCATATTTTCATGCATACTATTTTTATGAAAATCTGAAAACAAATCATCAAACCATCATTATCTCCATCATTACAACACAAAGTCTTAAGACAGTCTCTTAAGCACTCTTTTACTTTTAACAATATTTCTATACTGGGATTAGCTTGACGACCGAGTGAGCGGCGACTCCATGAAATGGTCTATAATAGCGACAATGTCCTTTGAAATTATTGTTAGAAGTCCCTTTTATTTTTATCAAATCACACCACAACCACCAATTGTTTACATCAGATTATTTCATTTAAAATCTTACAACATGACATCAAAATTATAATATTTCAAAACGACATAATTATATGAATCCTCAATCCAATAAGCAAACAATTCAAAACATTAAAGCATCATAAAACATATACACAAGTCATATCATCAAAAATATCATCAGAGAAAATGAATAGTAAAAATGAATTAGGGTTTTACCCTATTTTCTTAATTTTATTCAATTAACAACATTTTTAAATTTTGCTTTTTCGTGTTTTTACCTCAAACGTTCGATTTGGGTAAAAACACGGAGGGGGCACCATAGTAAGTTGTCGTACGATTCGACCTAGAATCATCGCCTAAAAATGGGAATAAATTTTTGCTTTCTCGTAAATCGAGAAGAACTCGTCTTTAACGCATTTTCTTCAGAAAATTTGCTAAAGAGGGGGCAAAATGTAGCACCCTAAAATTGGCATAGTAAAACCTTAGCAAATAATTAAAATTACCTTAGTAATAATTCAAAATTTAAATTTTAACCCCGAACGTTAACACTTTGTTAAACCGCTTTCCTCGTTTTCCATGCCATTTTTAGGATTTGTTGTGACCATTGGACGATATCGTCACCGATCAGATGATATCGCCTCAGATCGGACGAATTCATCTGGAGAAGAACGTCCAGACGATTTCATCCCAAAACTAATTTTTCATAATTAGCTTCTATTTCAACGGCGTCTCTAACTGGGGCAAAAGCATGTCTACGCGGTTAGAGACTTCCCCCGTTGGAGATCTCCCAAATTGGGATGATCTCCAACCTCCCAACCTCCTTCCTATGCCTATTTAATCTTAGGCCCTCCCCTTGACATTCCCTTGGCTGAATTTTACTGCACTTCGAGTTTTACATGCATTAGAATGTCTTAGACTACTATTTGCCTTTGTCCCTTTTTGAATTTTCTTGCAGGAACTTTGTCATTCTTCAGTCGGAGCAAGCTCAGATCGTCGTAGATGATCCTATACGATCTCGGATGATCACGCCACAATTCAAGACGATTATGTATTTTGTAGACGATTTTGACTGCAACCAACGTTGGGGGCAAATCCATGCCCTAAGTTTGCGTTCTCTGTCCATTATCTACTATTTTGCTTTGCATTAGTTAGATTTATTTCTATTTTGCATCTTGGAGTTCACCTCACGTAGCATAGATGCATGATAGAGTCAAATTTAGTCATTAAAACAATGCATTTTACTTAATTTGTTATCTAAAGTTGTCATTCTAACATTCATACTTTCATTTCTATCATTTTCCCTTGCTTTTGCAATTGTATTTTTTGTTCTTGGTATCCATTTCTGTAGTTGCAGGTCTTTGACGAAATCGTCGGACTATTTCATCAGATTAGAGATGATATGTTGGGATTAGAGACGATCTTGTCAGATTAGAGGACGATCTTGTCAGATCAGAGATGATCCTGTCAAATTCCAGACGATCTGGACTGCTTCAAAAATTAGAACCTCCATCAGACATCCGGATCAGGTATGGCTTTTCTAATCTAGTATATTTCTTGTATTTTTTGTTTAATTCTATTTTTTGTATTCATATAATCAGCATTTCATATAGCTTAGCTTAGATTCATTTGGCCAAACCTAGGACTTGGATGATTAAAGCTAAAACTGAACACATCAAACACATTCCCAACCTAGGCGTGGAAACTGCCATTCAAAAGTTTCTTGGTGAACCCACCATCCGTCAAAAATTCACCCTTATACACCTCCCCCGAGAGGCGGGACCTTCAAAGGGCCTCTCAGTCCGAGGTATTGTCCCATCCTTTTCACATCCCCCTTCCGGGCACGGATCCTATAGCTTGAAGGTAAGGGTGCGAAAAATTTGGAGCGATACAAAAACAATTGATAAAAAATACAAGATTCTCTAACAACCTCTATCAAGGTTAGAATTGAAGAACTACACTAAAATGGAGAAGAACAATCTACCCTAAGACTTCCACAAGAATTCGAAAAAACTTCACAACCATAATGAGGATCTCAAAAGTCACAAGATATTTAGGATCATCAGGTCTTCAGTTATCAAATGTTGTTATTTTTGGAATATTATGATCAAGTCATGAATAAAACCTTGCATTGCTTATCAAGTTAGCCATAGCTTCTAGCATTACCATCAAGAGACTGAATAAGTAGAATATTGATCCTAGTTTGGTATGACCACCACCTCAAAGGGAAACCATAGCAACTAATATCTCCTTTGTCCAAAGCCCAATTTACCATAGTATCAATCACTTTATTCTATTCTCTAGGTATATGATTGAAAACAACCTCTTGAAAACTAGTTGTTGTTAACCTAATCTTATCTATGATCTTTTGAATTCTTCAATCTACCTTCTTAGGCCTTGAAGTTAATTTAAGGTAATTGATCATAATTTGAGAGTTTGATTTTGGTATCACCCTTCTCCAACCTACCTGCAGTACCTCCTACAAACCTCTCAAAATACCTTTAAAGTTGAAGCTAAATCATGGAACTAGAAAACTATATAGATTTTATTTGGGCTATTAGTGGCAGTGGTGTTATACAAATGTGCAATACAATCTAGTCAAATTTTAGACTTAATATGGAAATAAATAGAGTATTTGGAAATGTTTGATTACAAATAATTTCAAAATAAAAGTCTTAATTCCATATGAGATTATTTTAGTAGAATTTTTTTTTTTCCTATAGAGGTCGTTGCAATGATTTATCTACTAAGATATCTACAAAGAATACAAATAGTTAGACTAAGGTTATAATAGAAGAAATAGAGAGAGAAAGAGTATGGATAAAATAAAATACCGAATGGAATATTAACTTGAATGAATACCCAAATAATAACAAAGACATAAAGGCTTGTGTTAATGAAAAATAAATAAAATAACTATATAGGAAAAGAAATCATGAAGAAAAAGAGAACATATTATCTTGCTAAATAAGAAGTTACGAAGAAAAAAGGCCAATATCTTATTAAATTTAACTCTACATACAATTATCATCAAACATAATTGAAGAGCAATGATGCTCACTATCGAATTAATGACTATATCACACAAGATAGATGTAAAATACACAAACAGAAGAGACCAAAAAAAGAAAGTGAAGAGAGGATATGTATATATTGTAAACCAAGGGTAACTGAGATAAAGAAATATTTTATTATGGAATGCAAGGAATATATCATTTTTTGAGCTAGTTATGTTGATTCTTTTATTGTGGAATCAATGTAGGATTTATTTGAAGAGGAGAAAGTAAATAAAGTAGGAAAAATTATCATCAAATAAATCCTCTTAAAATAAAAAAGCAATGTAGAAATATTGTAGTTGGTTGTTTTATGATAATCATTTAGGTATGCATAACCCTCTCTTTGGTAAATCCTCCTCTCACAAAGATAATTGGTTTATGTGGTCCAACTATGGTTCTACTAGGAAGCTTGTTCATTTGGATAGAATTTATTTCAATAATTATTCTTGGATAAATTCTCCATCCATGAGCAAGTATGTGTCCTTTCTCACACAACTTTATTTGATCACCTTCCTATCTTATCTTCTATCCAAACTTTCTCTATCTCTCTTTATTCTATACCGCTTCCTTTCAAATTATATGTGTCCCACCTTGACAATCCTACAAGTTGCCACCTCGTAGAGCATGTTTAAAATAGAATTCCCAAAATAACTTGTAATATTGGCTGGATCAAATTGTTTGAAATAACTATTTCTAATACAATTTCATCCCTTATATGGTATGGGTTCTCTATTGCTAGGAGGAAGAAGATTCAAGAGAGTTACCTTCATAAGGAGATCTCCCATTTCTATTCTATTCTTATGAAAGATCCTACTACCATTGTTGTTTAATGTGATCTACCTAATATTGAAAATCAGGCCAGAGTTAATGAGTATTATCATGCTAGAAGGAAGCATGTTAGATCTCACCTCAATTGGATCTCCCAAGGAGACAAGGGAAGTAATTTTATTTTAACTACCTTAGATATAAGAATATTTTAGAAAGCATCACTGAGTTGGAGAACCCTTCAGGTCATTCTCTTTTCAAGTCTAAAGAGATCATGAATATTTTTGTACCTCATTTCTCTCAACTTTTTACAGTGAAGCCAAGGGATGACATCTAATGTCTCTTAGTGGAATATTTGTAGGAACATATTTCATCCCTATTAGATCCCATTATTCATGATCAACTTGAATATCTTCTTTCTATGAACAATCGACAAACTATTTTTTTATGAAGAATGACAAAGATCTTGGCTTGGATGATCTTCCAATGGAATTTTATAAAAAAATTTGGCATATTATTTCCTTCAATATTCATCATGTTTATCTAGAAACTCTCCACAACAATTCCCTTAAATTTTATATCAATGTAGGGCTTATTAAGTTGATTCCTAAAGGTGCGACTCATAACCAGATCTCCAATTGGAGACCTATTAACCTCCTCAATGTTTCATACAAGATCATAACTAAAGTTATAGCTTCAAAAATTAAAATTGTAGCACTTGGGTGTGCAGCGCAACAGTTTGGGCTTTGGCTCTTCTTTAGGAGGTCTAAGGTTCAAACAGTGGCATGGGCGAGTGTGTGAGGGGGTGGGTGTGTGTCTCCCTGGTGGAGTTGTTGTAATAGGTTGGGGGATTCCTGGTCAAAACCCCCATTACTTAATATTACAAAAAAAAAAATTAAAATTATTTCTTAAGTTATTGTTTGTCCTAAACAATTTACTTTTCTTAAAAGTTGTTATATTTAGATAATCTTATGATGGCCTAGGAAAATTCAAATGGTCTATTAACTCCAATCAAGATGCCCTAAAGGTTAAGTTAGATTTTTAAAAAGCTTATGATAGATTCAAAAGGGATTTTATTCTTGGTATGTTTTCTTGGCTTGGTTTCGATCCAAAATTCTATAATCAAATTGGTATGCTCTTTGGTGATGCTTTATCTTGTGTTCAGGTTAATGAAGCTCTTTCCTCCTCCTTCCCACTTCAATTATCTATCATACAAGGTTGCCCTCTTGCTCTTTTCTATATGTTTTTATTGTTTATACTCTTGGTTATCTTCTTCATAAGGCTCATTCTGATGGCCTCATTCATGGTATTAGGATTCGTAGGGATAAGCATGCTTTTAAATCACATTTTGTTGATGGTTCCTTTATTTTTATTAAAAATACCCAATAAGATGTGGAAATAGCTAAAGATATTGTTCAACTATTTTGTGATGTATTTGGCTCTCATAGCAATGACTCTAAAACTGAAGTCTTCTATACCTCTTCCTCTCCTTGTGAATGTAAATCCTCAACTAAGTGGAATATCGTCCCTCATGGTATGATTGTGTGTTATTTTAAAATTACCTTTGGGATTAATATCTCTCCTAAGGATATGTGGAACTGGGTTATGGAAATATTTCAAAAAAATTAATTCTTGACTAGCTCAATTTCTTTCCTTAGCAGGAAGAATTCAAGTTGCAAATAAAATTATGGTAGCCTATCATGTTTATTACTCCTCCTGTTGAATGACCCCCAAGGTAGCCAATAACAAATTAACTAAGGCCATTCATAATTTTTTATGGATAAAATAAGATGGGGATGTGGGAATGGCATATCTTGGAATATTTATACTCAACCTAAGGCTTTAGGATATCTAAGAATCAGTGACTATAGGGTTAATAAAATAACTATTATTGTTAGATAAAGTGGACTTAATTTATGTCTCCATTAGAAAGCTCTTAGACATCGGTAGTATACTTATATAAAGTTCCTTCTCCATACACTCAGGAAGACCTCCCCCACATTTCTATCTATCTCTATTTTTGGAAAAGGGTATATTGCATAATTATGTAGTGTATCTAAAGGTCCCAATATTAATTATGCTAGAAAAATTTTATAGAGATTTAGGTCTAATCCAGGATACACAAAAGCTAGGAATATTCCATTTCATAGGAAAGTAGTTGAAAAAGGTGAGGATGCTACACAAAGCTTAGGTATTAGTTTTTCTTCAATTTTTTTTTTCGTATTTGTGAGTTTTATGTTTTGGGTTAGTCCCTCCAATTGAGGTAGTGTTTTTTGGTAGCTATTACTGGCCTCTTGATTATTTTTTTGTGTTCCTTTGTCATGAAGGATAAATTTCCTATAATGTGGATCAAGAAGAAGAGAATGAAATTGTTTAGTAACTATTCTTAGAGTTTAGGACTAAGATAGTGAATATTTGGAACAATGAATCATTTTGCTAAAGCCATACACGAATAAATCATATTAAGGGACATACCTTGAAATATTGAAGGATGAAGTCATTTTGGTTTGCAGATTAAGAGGAACATTTAACATACTCCATATTTAGCCTTGAGTGGCCTCTAACCTAGGTGGCAAGTAAATTTTGCTAACCAATGCAATCTGTAAAAAAATAAAAAAAAAGGAAATAAAATATAAATCAATCAAGAGATTTAGGTCATCTCCACCAGGGCTATGGACACCTAACTAGCATTGGACCAATGATTATGAAAGGTAAAAGGTAAAATTATATCTAATACTTAGGTGATCTGGATAATCTCTACTAGGGCTACAGATGCTTGGATGGTAGTAAAGCAAGGTCTAGGAGAGGTGAAGGTCATCTCCACCAGGGCTATAGAAGCCTGGCTGGTAGTGGAGCAATGTAGAGGTACGTTTTAATGAGTAATATTTATATAGCCCAAATGCGAGTTAGGTAATGGAATCTGGATGGTTTTCAAGAATGCAAAATAAAATCACTTACACATACATTAAGCTAAAGTAAAATGTTCATGTGTTTTCATTTGAAGTTATCTACCCCACCTTCTTGGAGGTTGCTAGATGGTTTATTTTATGATATTTGGTTTATTTTTTTCAAAACTAGGTTTTTCATACGAAATGCTTAGGAGTGTTTCCCAACATAGTCACCATTTTTTGTGGCCATTGCACAACTAGCCCCAAATTTGGGGACCCACCTTTGAAATTCATTTTTTTTGTTTTTTTGGGGTTTTATTGGAGTAGCAATTTTATCGAAGGGTTCCTACTCATGTGTGTGCTTTGTAGTGGCTCAATTTTGGGGTTAGTGTCCCCTTTCATTTATATTTACAATGTTTAATATTATCCTACTGCATTAGTTAAATTTACAATGTTGGTTGATTTTCATGTTTTATTTTTTTTAGTCCAAATGTTTGAAACTGGTTAAGTCTAATAATAATAAATTAAATAAAAAATAAAAAATAAAAAATAAAAATATAAAGTATTTCCTCTTTATTACTTTCATTTCAATTTAATGTTCCTTTATATTAAGGATAAAATAAAGAGTGAAATAAAATAAAGCAAAACAAAGTAAAATAATAAAAAAATTAAGAAATAAAAAAAATAATAATAAAAATAAAATGAAATCATTTTAGTTTAGTTTTAAAAGTTATTTCAATAAAAATTTCTTATAGTTTTCTTTTGGTGTGGTGTACTCAGGTTGGGACCAACGATGCTCACAAGGGATGAGCACGTTGCTGACATGAACCTATGACGAACTCCTACACGAGGATTGTATGACGAGTTTTTAGATGACGTAGATGCAATACAATATAGATGTAAGTGATAATGTGGAGGTCCAGTGGACAAGGAAAAAATTATCTACACCATGGAAAAATAAAGTAGAGTGATAAGCAATAGCATCAATCGTGCAGACCCACATGGCAACTGGGTTGGAAGTATGACTTGGAATTTATTTGTAACATGGACCAAGATAAAGTGCTTAAGATTCTTGTGGATGCAGATTATGACAAGGATAATCGAAGAGTGATGTGAATACCAATGTGTGAGGACAAGCCTATGGATGTGGAGGATTGGCTCAAGTGATACTCGAGAAATAAGGACGAGGTCTTGGACTACACCATCTCGATATTTGAGTGTTTTTGTTAATTTTTGAAAATAATTGGCTCAAGATGATCAGATTGATCGAAGGAGGAGGAAGCCAATGATAATGGATGATAGTGCATATCTTAAGGAAAATGTGCAACTTGTTAACATGTTTTGCTAGACCTTGATAGGAAGTCTAATTTTGGGATCCTGTGATAATTTAATCCTTATAAAAATAAACATCTTTGGCATGAGCAATAAACAGGGTATGTTTTGCATATGAATATTGGAGACTATGTAGGGGATTTGATCATTTTACCCATTACCATGATGGAATCAAGCAAAGACTATATGGGTGACATGGTATATGGTTTATGAATCGGATGAATGAATCACTGTGGATCCATGAAAGGAGATAACAACCACTAGTGAAGTAGTTCATGCCCAAAAGATTTATCACTCACCATTCTTATGAAGATAGATTATCCACGGTAAAATGGGAAGGAATGATAGTGATTTCAAGAAAGAAGCAGAAAAACTGTGGTCTAAATCTATCCTAGTACAAAATGCAAAGCTACTAGATTCAAAAAACTAGTATGAAGGTATCACTAGGTTTGCATACTACTTTAGATGGTTCATGTTGATGTTATTTTATCATGCATACTATCAAAATTTAGAGAAACTACCGTGTTTGGATAGTTATAATGTTCTATTAAAAACCACCCTATTCAAATATATCGAGAAATAATATATGTACGCATTCTTCGATGCAATGTGGCTAATATTACCATACAGAGCAGTGATGAGGAGTTCTTCATGCCATATTCCAGATGAAAGATGCTACCAGTGAATGAGAGGTGTTATTTCTAGCATATTCCACATGGTGATCTCATCATCTATTGTAAGTATTCAATGAGGAAAATATGAAAACAATACCATTTTGATTGGGATCAGATGTGGATAAAGGGATGAGGAAAATATGACGTAACCTAGGATGGGTGCACCAAATGATGTGTTCATTTTTAGAGGGCATACCTTTCACACAATCTCTATTAGTCTTATCGTTCAACGATATGGAGGATGGAGAAATGTAGGCTTTGTATTGAGTAGTTATTGTATTTAATTTTGAACATCAGATACAAGTGATAACTTTGGATAGGGTTCATCATGGTAGACACATAGTCTATGATAGCCTATTCGAAAAGGAAATAGTGGCAATACTGAATGTAACGAATATATCATCATGCATCTAGGGCAAGATGTAGAATATTAGTAGGGCAATAGAGGTTTGGTATGACTTGTGATATAGTGGCTATAATATGGAACTTCTCTTGTCAAGGCATAAATAAATTTAAAAAAAGGCTTTACATGAGGTGATAGCCTCAACATCACCTTCGCACTTTACCTAAAGCATCATTGAAAATAAGAGACTACTCGTATTGTTAATGAGTCTGAGTATTGGCACTATACCATGGTAACTCATAAGAGGGCGATGCCTACAATAAAGGAGGAAAATATAGCCTTGTTGGAAGGATAAGTTATGAAAATTTTATAAAATAATAAGAAGAAAAGAACAATTATTAAAATGCAAGAAGAGCATTATGAAATAAAGTGAAAGAAAAAATGAAATGGATCATTTTCATAGACGTTTTTGAATCCAAGAGAAAATAAAAGGAAATGATAGTTTCTTCACCAGGGTCTATAAATACCCATAAAAAAAAAAGAATAAGAGCTGAAAATTTTGTAAAAATAGGGATATTATTATTTTTTAATGCAAAATACTCCATAAACTTGCACCTTGTACTCAAATTTAGAGGATAGATTTTTTGAGTTTTTGAGATAAAAATTTATCTTTCCCTTCCATGCTTTTAGGCTTATATATAGTGTTTAATGAATTTTAATGATTGCACTATCAAATGTTTAGAAACATGGAATTTATTTTGTTTCCGTAGAATATTACATCTAGTTTATTTCAGACTGTGCAAATGCATATTTGATTAAATTAGGTTACATTCAAAATTTCTCTTTTAACATTTTCAACATTCTAGTCCATATTCCAGATTTTGTTTTTATTTCTCTACCCCTATTTTTTCCATTTTTTGTAACTTTTGCAAATAAAATAAAAAAATATATAGAAAATTTTAAAATTTCAAAAATAGATGCATGGATTCCAAGAATAATATTTAATGTTTTATTTTAAGTATGTTCGATTTTATTTTCTAAAAATTCATACAAAGTTCAATTTTTAAAATAAATTTTGTAATTTCAAGTTTAGCATGATTTCACATTTTGAAGAAAGGTCAAATTTCAAGTTTTGCATTTTTGTTCTCAAGAAAAAAAATTAACTTCTCTTTATGAAAATTACAATTTCATTAAAGAGGGGTAATTTATATGGAATATCAAAGGCTATTACATTTCAAATTCAGTGATGCAAATTTATTTTATTTTCATGCTCAAAGCAAGCTAAAATGCATCCAATCATATATTTAGATTCACATTTAGATATATATTTTAATATTTTGTTTCATGCTCAAATTAGGGTTTAAATAAGATAAAACTTGTGTAAAACCTACTTAACAAAAAAAGATAAAATCTACCTAAAACACTCCAAGATAAAATGAATTAAATCACCTTTACATCGTGGTCATATGAGGGCCAATCACATTCACATTTTCTTTTCTTTTAAGTTTCATGAACAATCAATAGCATAGCATAATAAAATAATACCAACACAGGCCCCTTGTTAATAGTTGCTTGTAAATCACTAAGGTATTCCTAGAACTTATTTGACACATTTTCACAAGCATACAAGCACACATTAAGTAAAAGGAACCTTGGAGAAATTTCTATTTCTTTGCAATAGAGGGTTTTCTTATCGAAATCTTGACTATGATGGTGATTTTGCAATTGGGTAAAATTATCACTCAACACCTCCCGCATCAACATTGAAGGAGTTGCATAGTTTACGAGGAAATATCCAGTCAATACGTCACTTCTATTAGAATAAGTAATTATTCTCTTAAGCTCTACTAGGATAGACTTACTTGAGTTTCCACTCCTTCATGAGTCAAGTAAACTCTCAGTTATAGTCTAGATCAGATTTGATGAGTTGTTGTAATCCAATAGCTCTCAATGATCAACTTTGTTATTTATACAAAGTTGATCCATGGAATAATCAATCAGTTCTATTTGTCTTCTCAAATATTGTGATGCTTTGTAGTTCTACTCTTGGGAAATTCTAACATGGTACCAGAGCAGGATAGATTCTGCTAGCATTCTCTCTTGAAGGAAGTTTCACGAACTGGTTCACTCTCTCTTATCTTTTCTTTTATCAAGGAGATTTTCTCATTTCAATTGTAATTTTTTTTTACAATTTTTTTTGAGAAAATTCACTGTTTATGGCACTATCCAATATAGTTTAATGTTGTGTATTTTCATTTACAGTATCTCCTTTATTTTATAAAAATATATAGAGAATAAAAAAAATTGGGCCTCCTTGCTTCAACAATATAGGCATTTTTTTTGCTGCCTCCTTATTGTTCTCCTCGAAAAAAAACTCCATTACCTGCTTCCCTCCATTTCGGCTGCGCTTTTGCCCTAGTTGTTTCTGCCATCGCTGTGTAAACGAAGTGTGTCATGGGAACCTTTTTATTTTTCATGGACGCAATAGATTCACAGCTCCCTCCTTAGCGCATTAAATATTTTGATTTTATTATCTATTACTAATAAAATCTCCTTCTTATGTTTTTGTCGTTGTGATTTATTTGTATATCTTAGTGGATCTTCATGTATATGATAACACCATTCGCATCAAAAGCGTTTGGTCTTCTTTTATGCGTGGCAAATTTTTTACTTCACCTTTCCAACGTTTACGTTGGCGCTCGACGTTTTCTTTTTCGTCACCCGACAAAGGTGTTTTTAAAAAAATATTTTGTTGGAATCATTTTTGGCGAAGCGTCTTTGAACTCGAATCAACTTCAGTTCTTCGTATATGCTTCTCCGATTATATGATCCCTCTCTTTTACCAAAACCTATTTATATTCACTAAGAGATTATTTTTTTCTCAATCTTCTCTCTGCATTTGATTGTTATTTATTTTTGCAGAGCCTTTGGTGCCTTCCATCTTGGAGACTGCATCTTCTACGCATTATTTCATATCACTGTTGTACTCTACATTCAAATAAACTAATATATATTTTTTGCAGAGAAGTTACGCCTTCCATGGGAAGCTTTTGTATTATCTTCTTTAGATATTGCATATTAATTTTTATTTTGCAGCTATTCTTTGACCTCTGTTCTCTACGTCCTTTGGAGGATATAAGAAGCGTTTCCATTGCTTCTTCTCTGACGTCCACCGTTGGTGCTCCTTCGACGTATCCCAAACCCGAAGCCTCCTGCTCCGTCTCGCTCATCCTCTCTCATCGACACCTCTCCTCCACGGCGTTCTCTATCAGAGTCTTCGATCTATTTCTTCCACTTGTTGGTTACGAGGTCCCTTCAGGTATAACTTTAATTTTTTTAATAATTAATTCATATGTGCAGAGAAGTCGTGCTCCTTCGAAGTGCAGCAACGCTTCCCTATTCGGAGAATGTCATCTATTTTCTCGAAGTTTACCTCTCCCATTTCAGGTTTTACAAGATTTTAAATTAGATTTTTGTAATCTTCTATTCACTGGTTTTTATTAAAATCGGTCCGAATAGATCTGCTCTCTAATCCTTAAAATTTTTCTCCTTTATTTTCTTAATAGTGCCTTATTTGGCCAATAAGAAAATAGGGTTATTTGTAAAATCATAAATATAATTCTTTTGGGGGGTTTTAAGGTGCTTTTATTTAAAGCATTTTTTAAAACCTACAAGGGGGGTTTGTTTTGCTTTGGGTTATTGCCTCATTCTTCTTTTTTAAAGAACCTAAGTCTTTTTTAAGCTTTTATTTAATGCATGTTATTGTGTATTAATCAAATTTAGAACATAAGTCATATAAAGCTTTTATTTTAATGCTTTTATTCTCAGCATTTATACAATTTCATATAAATCTCTACATTTAAAAGCTTTTATTTTAATGCTTTTATATTCCACATTTTTATATGAAAATTCAAGTTTAAGCTTTATAACCTTCCAAAATTCATATTATGTTATTTTTTGAGAATTAATCAAGTTAAGAACATAAGTCATATAAAAATTTTATTTATATGCTTTTAAACTCGACATTAATTCAATTTCATATAAATCTCTACATTTAAAAGCTTTTATTTTAATGCTTTTATAATCCACCTTTTATATGAAAATTCAAGTTTAAGGGTTTATATCCTTTCAAATTCATATTCATTAATAAAAAAGGGGGTAATTTTATTTCTTAAAATCAATTAGACTTCTCAAAACAACTTACAGTTTCCCTCAAGTAAGGGCGGGTTGTTAAAAAGTCTAATTTTAAAAAAAAGGTACTTAAAATTTCTATCACCTATATCAAAATACTAGACTTCTCAACAACTTACAGTTTCCCTCTAGTAAGGGCGGGTTGTTAAGAAACTCTATTATCAAGATCTAGCTGATAGAAATCTCATCAAAACCCTATGTTCCACGTACCAATTCAACTCAATACTTATAGTTTCCCTCTCGTAAGGGTGGGTATTTGAGAAGATTAGGTATTGAGGCCTGGATTTTTTTGAAATTGGTCTATTTTACATATCATTTCTGCTCATTTACTTATAGTTTCCCTCTCGTTAGGGCGGGTATTTGAAAATATTGGTATTTAAAAAGACTGTTGTATACTTCTTTAAATCTCTATTCTAAAGCTCTTGAAGTTAAAGGGGGGAATATATCTGGTTCACTTCAATTATATTTAGTAAAATGAATACAATTGAGCCTCTCACCCCTCATAACTATCACTCATGGAAACCCAAAATTTTAAATCTCATTTCCCAAAAAGGGCTCACACACTTGCTAGAAGAGAAACAACCTGAATTTGAAAAAGAATATGAAATATTTGTTCACAAAGGGAAAATGCATGAAACAATGGGTATAATAAGCACTAATGTAAATGAAAGCTTATGGTTTCACATTTCTGAATGTAAAAATCCTTATGAAAGCTGGGAAAAACTAAAGAACTTATTTGGGAAAGTAGATCAAATTAGGTCAATGCAATTAGATGCAGAATTAACAACTTTATCTCCTGATGACTTTAGCAATATTGTTGACTTTCTCACCAAGTTTAAAGAAGTCCTTACTCAATTTAAAGGTAGTGGCAAGAGTAAAATAGATGAGGAATGCATCTATCTAATCCTTTCTAAATTAAATGGTGTTTTTCAAATATTCGCAACTACCTTTCTATCTACAAAAGATGCTCTTGGTGCTAGTTTCAAAATGCCCTCCTTAGAAGAATTTTGTGATAGGCTAACTAGAGAAGAAACCAAAGTTGCAAAGTATGAAATCTCTTCCTCTTCCTCAAGAGCCTTAGTAGCATCCACCTCTTCTAAGGAAAAATTAAAAAAGAAAGAAAGGAATCCCATAACTTGTACTCACTGCAAAAAGAATGGTCATTCTGCAAACAAATGCTGGAAAATATTACAAAAACTAGAGGCAGCTATGAAGGATCAAAATATAGACAATAAAAGTATAGGGAAAGCCCTAAATTTTCAAGGAAAGACCACCAATACTTCATCTAATTATTGGGTCCTAGATTCTGGAGCAACTCATCACATGACTGCTTCAGATGAGTCATTCTCTTCTATCTCCTCAAGTTCAACATGTAGCATAGAAGTTGGTGACTCTTCCTTTATCCCAGTCAAAGGAAAGGGTGACATATCCATTGATGGTGGCTCTATCAATAATGTTCTCTATGTCCCAAACATTGCAACCAATCTCCTCTCCGTCTATCATATTTGTACTTCTGGAGAGGGAAAAACAATTCTCTTCTCTCCAACAGGAGTTGAGATAAGAGACCTTCAAGACCCCCACTCTCTTATAGCCAAGGGAGATATTGATCACAACTCTCACCTATTTCACTTCAAAGGATTCAAAAATCTAGAAGGGGCCTCCTGTTTTGTGGCTCATGGAGATCTTGAAAGTAAAATTTGGCATGAAAGGTTTGGTCATCTCAGTTATAACTACCTAAAGGAATTGAGCACCCATGAAATGGTAACAAGTTTACCTCAAGTCACTTCTATTGATGGAGTATGTCCTGGATGTGCTCTTGGAAAGCAACATCAAGATCCTTTCCCATCAAGTGGTTCTCTAAAAGCCTCATCCCCTCTAGAGTTAATCCATAGTGACTTGATGTTTTTCCAGAACCTTCTTTCAAAGGAGCAAAATATGCTCTAACCTTCATTGATGAATTTTCTAGAAGAACTTGGGTCTACTTCCTAAAATATAAAAGTGATGTTCTATCCCACTTCAAAGTCTTCAAAGCCTTAGTTGAAAATCAGGCCTCTTGCAACATCAAGCAAATTCGCATAGATAATGGGGGGAATACTACAGTAATGAGTTCTCCATATTTCTATCAAGTCATGGCATCATTCATCAACATTTTGTCTCCCATAATCCATAGAAAAATGGCATTGCAGAGAGGAAAAATCGAACATTAAAGGAAATGGCAAATTGTATGCTCCATTCAAGAGATCTTCCAAAAGTTTTTTGGGCAGAAGCTATTAACTGTGCCAATTATATTCAAAATCACACACCTCATAAAGCTCTTGACCATTTAACTCCTCAAGAAGCATGGACTAGCTCAAAACCGGATGTCTCCTTCTTCAAGATCTTTGGGTGTACTGCTTGGGCGCACATCCCAAAGAAGAAAAGGAAGGCTCTAGATAAGAAAAGCAAAAAGCTCATCTTTTTTGGTTATTGTGAGGAAATGAAAGCATACAGGCTCCTTGATCCCAAAACTCATGAGGTCTTTTTTCATAGGAATGTCCAATTTGATGAAACATTCCCTCAAAAAGATCCTCAACCCTCCTCTTCCTCTATTGAGCCTTCTCCTATAGTAGAACCTCAATATTATGAAGAACCAACTTTAGAGATTAATCTAGAGATTGATGATCAAGATGAAGAACCTATAACTCCAACTCAAAGTCTTTCCACTCCTTCTACTCCTTCCACTATGCCAAAATGGGCCCACACCATTGTTAAAGAAGCTACTCCTTACATCCAAAATCTTCCATCATCCAGATTAACCAACTCCATAGGCATTGGTCTTGTCTGCCAGTCTATTTCCTCTGATCCTCAATCCTTCAAAGAAGCAACTGGTATTAAAGAATGGGATGATGCCATGGAAAATGAATTCTCTTCCTTAATCAAAAACCAAACTTGGGATTTAGTTCCCCTACCTAAAGGAAGGAAATTAGTTCATTGTAAATGGATTTACTAAACAAAATATGGGCCTAATGGAGAAATTGACAAACACAAAGCTCGCCTAGTAGCCAAAGGTTTCTCTCAAATTGAAGGAATTGATTATGCTGAAACCTTTGCTCTAGTTGCCAAAATGGATTCTGTTAGACTGGTTCTTGCTCTGGCTGCTTCCCAAAGTGGCATGTCTTTCAAATGGATGTAAAAAGTGCTTTCTTACATGGGGACTTAAAGGAAGAGATATTCATGGAACAACTTGTTGGTTTCACTCAAGACTCCTCTCTTGTTTGTAGGCTAAAGAAGTCTCTCTATGGCCTCAAACAAGCTCCTAGAGCTTGGTATGAAAAAATGGACTCCTTCCTTCTTTCCTCTGGTTTTTCTCATTGTGAGTCTGATAACAGAGTCTACATTTGGAGAGATGAAGGAAAAATCACCATACTTGTTCTATATGTTGATGATCTACTACTCACTGGTAGTGACTTCACTCACATTCAGACTATAAAAGACTCTCTCTAAAAAAATTGATATGGCTGATCTAGGTCTAGCTCATTACTTCCTTGGGATCCAAATAAATCAAACAGATGCAAGAATTTCATTATGTCAACAAAAATACACTCTAGATATTCTTCAAAGGTTTAAAATGATAGATTGTAAACCTTCACCTACACCTTTTCAATCTGGAGTAAATCTAAGTACTTCCTGCTCATCCCCTCTATGTGATGCAACTCTATACCATCATCTTGTAGGGAGTCTGTTATACCTTACTCATACTCATCCAGATATCTCATATGTTGTTGGCCTAATATCTAGATTCTCTCATCAACCTCACTTTAGTCATTGGCAAGCAGAAAAAAGAATCCTCTGCTACTTGCAAGGAACTACTCACTTTGGGCTCTTATATGAGGGAAAATCCATGGATATCATTGGCTACATGGATTCATATTGGGTAGGTTCAGTAGAAGATAGATGTTCAACTTCTGGCTATGTCTTTTGTCTTGGTTCTTCGCCAATTGCTTGGTTATGCAAAAAAAAACAAGCAGTGGCCTTATCATCTACAGAGGCAGAATACAGGGCAACAAGTTTTAGCAATTCAGGAAGCTCTTTGGCTTCGTCAAATTCTAAGAGAATTTGGTTTTTCCCATGACAAACCTATTACTCTTTGGTGTGACAATTAGAGCACAATTCATATTTCACGCAATCCAGTTGAGCATCAATGCACCAAGCACATTGAGATACATATGCACTTCATTCGACAATGGGACCTATAACTTGGACTATATTCCAACTGAGAATCAAGTTGCAAGACATCTTCACCAAGTCATTTCCTTCTCCGCGTTACATATAGTTGCGAGAGAAACTTGGAGTAATACAACTGCATTGACTTAGAGGTCTTTCACCTCTCCTTTTATTAATGTATTCTTTGGAGGATGGTTTTTCCCATGTGGTTTTTTTTATCATCTCTTCCTTACATATTGTACATGAGTACCTCATCAGGCCATGTTGTCGGGACTCATATTTTTTGTTATTAAGGACAATCTTCGCCATCCAAAGACATGCCTCTTTATTTCATAGCAGATGGTTTTTCCCATGTGGTTTTTTTACCATCTCTCATATATATTGTAAATGAGTACCTCATCAGGCCATGTTGCCGGGACTCATTCCTTTTTTTTGTATTAAGAGGACAATCTTCGCAAACCGAAGACATGCCTCTTCCTTTTTTCTTTTTGATAGATGGTTTTTCCCATGGGGTTTTTACCATCTCTTCAGAAAAGAAAACATTGTACATGAGTACCTCATCAGGCTCTATTTTCTGGGACTCATTTGCATAATACACCCCTAGTATCACTTAAGGGGGGTGTTAGAATAAGTAATTATTCTCTTAAGCTCTACTAGGATAGACTTACTTGAGTTTCCACTCCTTCATGAGTCAGGTGAACTCTCAGTTATAGTCTAGATCAGATTTGATGAGTTGTTGTAATCCAACGACTCTCAATGATCAACTTTGTTATTTATACAAAGTTGATCCATGGAATAATCAATCAGTTCTATTTGTCTTCTCAAATCTTGTGATGCTTTGTAGTTCTACTCTTGGGGAATTCTAACAGCTTCATCGCGTAACTCTCAAATAAATGTAGGTCATTCAATCACCTGTTATAAAATGGGGTTGCATTTTCATGGACTAAAAAATGTTAGGAGGTGTTCGATGATTAAATATCTCCATCGATATTAACACCACCTCATCCTAGGGTCCCTTTTCATTTTTATATCTCAGCAACATATTTTGTATTAGGGACAATGCTTGCATAGAAAAATGAAGATAATCAAGAGCAAATAGTTTACTACATTAATCGAAAATTAGTAAGTTATGAAACTAGATACACATATTGTGTTTAGTAGTGGTCTTTACCAGTAAGAAACTTTGACATTATATGCTAGGTCACACCACTTATATCATAGCTCACAAAAAACCTCTATGTTATATTATGACTCGCACATACAAAAATACTTATACTGCAAACTAGATAATGCTTTTAATAAAATTTGATCTTGAATTTGTTAGTCAAAATTCCATTAAGGATTAGGTGATAGTTGATCATCTCATAGAAGCTCTACTCCCTAATGATCAACCTTTGTATATTGAGCTATCACTACACATGAGGAAGATGTTCTCCTTGAATATGATGTTGATATTAATTCTTTGATAGTTCCAAGTGTGAGAAAGGACGGTGCAAGAATCGTGTTTCATACACCTCAAGGGATACCCATCCTATTATCATTCAAAATCGACTTCCCATGCACAAATAATAATGCAAAATATGAATCTAATATTAAGACTTCAGATAGTTATAACTATGGGTATTAAGTGTATGATAATATTTAGGGATTCCCAGCTTATTTTTAATCAAATAAAAAGATCATATCAATGTAGAGAGCCAGTCCTAAAACTTTACAATGAAGTACCAATAAAATTGCTAGTAAAACTAGACTCATACAAAATTTATAACTTGCCTTGTTCAATGAATATATTTACAGATGTGATGGATTCCCTAGGATCATTGATCCCAAAGAACTCCACTGGAGAAATCCAGCCACTACTTATCATGATAATATCTAAATATACAATCTCATGATTTGAATCTAAATATTAAAAGGATGTTTATTTTATTCAAGCAGAACTATACGATTTGGCTTAATAAAATTAAAAAAACTCTCAATTTTGGTATGCTCCTATCAAATTTTTCATGAAATTCCAAATTAACTTTCAAATAGAAGGTAATTCATTTCACTCTCTTGGAGGATGTGTTGTATAGACATGGTTATGATGGAGTCATACCTTGTTGTATTTAGCCTATAGAGGCACAATGATCCATATCTAAGGTACATTATGGTACTTGTGGTGGTCAATTTAGTGTAATGGTCATCACAAAGCGTATATTATGCATGGGTTATTATTGGCCCATCATAGAAAGCAAATATTGCAAGTATGTTAAGAAATATCAAAAATATCAACAACATGCTAATTTAAATCATGTACCATCACAAGCATTATAGCCCATTCAAAGCCTATGGCATTTTTCACAATGGTACCCAAATTTAATTGGAAAAATCTTGCCTCCCTCTTCAAGACAACACACGTTTATCATCACCACCACAAAGTACTTCACAAATTGGATCAAGGTATTTCCTATGACCAATACAATAGGACCTCAAATTATGGAATTCATACTCCAAAATATCATCTATCATTTTGGAATTCCATTGAAAATAATTTATGATAATGGATGACAACATAGCTAGACAAACCCAACTTGATCAACATATGCTTCTTTATTAAATGCAAATCAATGCCTTAGAGAATCTATGAGTATATCAAGATCATCTTAAATGTGCCTATAATGCAAAAGTTAATCCACACAAATTCTAAGTAGGAAATCTTGTACTTAAAGAGAATCAGCAAAACACTAATGCATTGTTGCATATTTGTAATAAATTCATGGCTAATTGGTTAGGTCCATACATTGTAAAATAAAAATTGATCCAAGAACATATAGGCTTGCTAATTGTGAGGGAATAAAAGAGCTTGAGCCATTGAATAACATTCACTTGATAGAGTTTTATGCTTAATATGTATTATATATGTACATATATACATGTCTTAAAAATATAAACAAACATTTTTACGTACATTGCATACACGCATTCATATCATTTGCATACATTCATATCACCTATCATACTAGTTGTCATTTGCTCCATTTCGATAATTGTTAGTCCAAAAATTCTTGTTGCCTTAATTATGGGCATATTCAATCTAGCAATAGTTAAATTTTGCAATCCACCATTCATGTACATCTAATTTTCTCTATCACTCAGCTATTCCTAGTGTTTCATGTAAGCTTTTTTGAATGTCAAGTTTTCTTTTGAACAAAAGCACAATTTTTCAATAAGAAAATATTGATTTTTGGGAGTTGACTCTACCATTATTGAACCAAGCACATGTCACATATTAATAACATCTTGTGTTATATATGGATGACACCACAATTAGGGTGAAACTTGAAGTGAATAAGTTATTATTGCTTGTCCCATTATGCACATAGTCCATAAACAATGGTTTTCACCACTTAAACACAACATAGTCCAAAATAACAATGAAATAAGTTGTTTTTACCACATAAATATAACAATAAAAAAAGTGGGTAGTAAGGATAGGGTAAAATTATCATCTTGACTTGGTAGAGAATCCAACTCCCCAAAGCTTTAAATATTTTCAAAAACATAATAATAATGATAGGTTTTCAAGTAGTAAGAGTAGGGTAAAATTCTCATCTCGACTTGGTTGAGAATCCAATTCCCCAAATCTTGGAGATTCTATCATTGGACTATGGAGCTAATCTTCACCAGGGCTATAGATGCTTGACTAGTAGTGGAGTATGCTCATGCATGGTGACACGCCTCTTTTAAAGCAACCTTTGAATGCACATAAGAAAAATCTAGCTTCTTGGTTCTCTTTATTTTTGGTTTAATATTACCCTAATCAAGATGGATAAATGAATGCACTTGCACACACAATGGTTCTTAATTGACTTGATTCACTACCATTCTCATGATTGGTAAATAAACATTCATTGCACACATAATTAGTCTTTGAAAAAATTTAATTGGTTGTCAGTTTATTTGTGATCACTAGGATATTTGAGTCTTTGAAAAGCAAATCTAGATCATTTATCACTAACACAAACCAATTCATAAGCAAGCTTACATTCAATAACTTCATCACATAATCACATAAGTTTCACAATACATTTCATTTCTTTCCATTAGATGTTAGTGTCCTTAATTAATAAAAAAAGATAAAATTGGTCAAGAAAGAGTCTAAAATCTATCAATAGTCATTAAATTATGATACCATACACATACATATCTCATAATGTATTCACATCACCACATACATCTACATCCATGCATACATCAATAATAAAAATAAAAACACAAAATGACACAGAAAATAAAAGCCATGTATATATGAATCATAAAGTACAAAGCATGCTCGAAGGTTATATACAACAAAGCACTGAGGTTCATATCAAAATATATAAAAATAAGTAGTAAGTGCTACTAGCTAACACCACTATGATACCTAAGAGCTACAAAAGTAAGACCATGGTCATAACCCTGTGGCACTAAATGATTAGGATATCAGGGAGCTCTAATGTAAGAACTGCTCTACCTAGACTCGTTCTACCTACTAGTACCAAATAGAGATGAAGAGGGCTATACAAGAAATGGGATATGATGTTAAATTAGGTGGTCCTCAAGCAACTAAATACAACCATCCCATGATTACATATGAGTCAAGTCCTACCTCTGATGAGCATACCTCTTTGTAAGCTCAATACAAAGAGTGATAATCTACACTCCATCACTAGCTACACCTAGGGTACTATGAAGCCCTTCCACCTCACTATGCAGCTATGCTATATTAGCATCTTGAGTTGCTAACTCTACATCCTAATTCATAGTAGCCTATAGAAGCCGATAACGCTCCTTAGCTAGGCTATCTCTCTTAGCCTAGAGAACAACCTAATCCTCCTCACTCCATGTTGCAGGTCCCTTCAAATCCTCTCCAATATTACCCCCGCCATCACCTCCACCCTCTCCATCACCTCAAATCTCAAGAGTCTAATCCATCTCAACCCATGATTGTCTACCCCAATGACTATTTTTATGGCATCTCTATCATCAAGGAGTATCCTTTGTCTTAGTAGCTATATTTTCATTATCACCACTAGCTTCATCCACCACTTGATTCAGTACCAAAGGAGGTTGAGAGATAAACAAGGCACCATACTCGACTGTCATCCTAACATAATTTATGTTTGGGATATCCATATTAGAGTCATCATACGACTCCACCACCCAATCATAAACACAGGGTAAGCCTAGCTTATCACTATGATGTCTATAGATCACTAGGGCATTGGGAACATCATGTGGTATCCTGAACTATAATACGATACATAAAAACTAGATCAACTCCAACTTATTACCATGGAACCTGACAACCCATATAGCTCACCTAGTCCTCCACAACTACTCACCATTCATATCCCATCTAGCCCCTCACCATGACCACAAACACACCTGATCAGGTGTCAACCTCACCCATAAGTCCCTATACTCCTCATTGTTGTGATTGGGATGGCTCAATTGTATCTCCTTGGATGCCCACCACTAAGTGCATATGGATGTTACCTATCCCAACCACATGACAAGACCATAGGATGAGCTATACTAAAGTGCTCCAAACCCTATATCTAGATAAATAGACTATACCCTAATCCTTTCTACCCATGCCTCTTTACCTTATACAACTCTGTGTACACATGAGCTAGTAAAGTAGGTACCCAAGCATACACCTGAGGCTCATCAACAATATCATATATGAACCTAATCAGGTTCGAGGGAAACTTGCATACTATATTGTTTGACAACAATATGTTGTCCACCTTGAATATCACATAGGTCAGTAGAGACTCCAAATCCTTCCTTGAGTACATTTCTAGATACTCTATACCACTCATAACCTCCATATCATTTAAGGAATCACCATAAATGCAACTAATCTCGTGCCCATTACTCCATCCAACCTAGATACATAATTGCTCCATAGATACATAGAAGATGTAGTATACATATTCAAGTGTCACTATCATATACTATATTGGGAGTTGGAATGTACCCCTATTTGGATCCCACCTCTCTACTAAGGAAGAGAGGTATCTCTCATCTATCCTGACCACCTCAATTTGCGCACAACCATCCAATCCCACCTTCTCCAACCAATCTCAGTTGGTCTTTATTAGTGATTTCTTCATCCCAAGAAGGATAGGTGAAAATATGTGTCGAGCTTCAAAAATATTTTTTTGTAGAGTGAAACCAAAATTGATCAATACATCATACATTTCACATTCCATTCATCCAAGTAAAAACTTTTCACTTTCTCCCTTTTCATCGTAAAAAAAAACACAAAGAAACTACAAAAGTTAACATGAAGGTTAGAAGAACTTACCTTAGCCACTTCCCTGCAAGCTACAACTACCACTCCATGTCTCCATATCCATCACCAAACTCCTTCACTCCTCTTAGATGTAACCTCTCAAATGAAGAATGAAGCAAAAATGAACCTTGCAATAATTGTATATGTTGAATTGATCTCACATATACACTTTTGTATTTGGCAGGTAGATCTAGATGTAACCCTATGTTTGGAGGGCACATACAAATGCTCCTCTATATTTGTAGAAAACTAGTTGCACTTTTACATCTAAAAATAAGAGGTACAATCCCATGTTTTATCACAACATGTTGCAAAAGGTATTCAAAATGCTACAAAATAGTGCAAAGACCTACAAAATCATCATAAAATTTATCCAAGTATTTACCACATCATCATATCTAATTTTGTGATAACATGGATTGATTTGGGTGTTTGATTTTTGAATACGAATAAAAAATCGTAAAATACCCAAAAAACCTCAAAAATATATCAAAATGATCCAAAATTTCACAAAACCATCAAATCAACCCATCAATGCATCCAAATTATCATCTCATATCATCACATTCAAAATCAAATCAATTTGGTCCCTCAATTTTGAAGTGTGATTATGTTCAAGTATATGAATAACACAAGCTTATACTAAGAGGGGGGTGAACAATATAAGATCACTTTTTACTTTTCTTTCCCAAATAGTATTAATTAATATAATCAATGGAAATATCAATAGCAATAACCAGAGCAATTCATAAATCATCACACACAATAGAGATACCAATTTTAACGTGGTTCACCCAATGTGGGATACCTCCATAGAGACAATATTTCTTCTAAGTATTTCTCAAATAATCTCATGGGAATCGTTCCCAATTACAATGTTTATGGACCTTTGTCCAAAGGAGATGTTGATTCCCTAATCTCAAGTTCGTGGATATCTTCCACAGGAGAACTCTTTCTCATTCTACTTTTGCTAGTGATCTTCTAGAAGACTTTATCTCTTTGCTACACTGACTAGTGGATCTCTCTCCACTTAAAGACTCCTCACTCAGATTTATCTTCAATTGACCTAGTTGTTGGATATTTATACACTGAGACACTGTCCTCTATACTATGTCACCTCCAAAGCTCTGTCAATAGGTTCACTCAAAACCTGCTCAAATATTCTCAATAGGCTCACCCAAAACCTTCTCAAATATGCTCTACAATATCACTTAGAACTTCTCCAAATCTGCTCAACAGGTCCACACAAAACCTGTCTAAATTTGTTCAATAGGTCCATACAGAACCTGTTCAAATCTGCTCAACAGGTCCACATAGAACCTATCCAAATATTCTTAATAGGTCCACATAGAACTTGCTTGAATTTTCTCAATAATTCCTCTCTAGAACTTGCTCAAATCTTCTCAATAAGTCCTCTCTAGGACTTGCTCAAATATGCATAGCAAACTTCCACAAAAGCTTACTCAAAATCAGTCCACAAGCCTTCTTAAAGACTTGTCTCAAATATGCTTAATAAGCTCACACATAACTTATTCAATCTCATAGAATCATAAAGAGAATTGTTAGAGACTCAATATGTTCTATACTCAAATCCAATCTCAACTCAATTCAGAATATAGAATAGTTTGTTTCATGGAACTTGAACAACCACATGCATCCACTTGACTAGGCTCAATCAACTCAACTCAACCAATCACCTTAATGAACAACCCTTTCTCACAAAACCTAGTCCAAGCATGTATCAACCAACTCAAAATGTTTCCAACAATGCTCAACCACAAATATCACATAACAATGATACTCATGTTCTTCTCTAACTCAAGTTCAAGTTCTTTGCACAACCAATGGGCTTCAACAACAATGCTTATAAAACATTCTTCACATAAAAATTATACTCATGTTTTTCTCAAAATCTAACTTAGGTTTTTCACACAACTAATGGTTTCAACAACAATGCTTATAAAACAAGGTTTAATAACAACTCTCAAACCAAAAAACCTTGAAGCATTAAACCAATCACTTTCGAAAAGGAAACCACAATCAATCATTTTCACTCCAATGATATTTTCAGAAATCAACCACCCAAATCAATCAATAGGAGAATATTCCCATACCTTTTATGAATATGAAGAAGCCTCTTTGTAAATCTATCACAATCACAATATTTTCTTTCCAAACTTAGAAAATAAAATATTTTTTTGGCTCTGAAAAATGTGGCGATAGCAAACCATGCGAAAATGGGTTTCGTTTGACTCAAACCAAAGACCTGCAGCAAGTGTGCCTTTGCACTCCCTCTGCCCACCAATTGGGCTAAGTTTCCCATGTGGAACCTATTCCACATTATGATCCTTATGCTTCTTATTTTGCCCACAATATTTTAAACAATGAACAACGCTTCAACCAATACAATGCTAAAATGATGCTCGCAAGAATCAAAATCATGACCTTCGTGCTATCAACACCTTTGCACAATCCAAGCTACCACTAGGACACGCTACCCAATGAGATTTGGGAAGTGATCATTGTCTGCTTTTAACCATTCACTTCATCACATAAAACAAAACACAAGCTCTTTCCTTCGCATATCCCACACAATATTATCAATGAGCAAGGATAATCGATTTAAAAACTTAGTGGCATATTTATATGCATTTCCCTTCACTTGGAAACGTTGGAAATTTTAAATCTGACCTCATGACATCGATGGACATGGCAGAAAACTTTTTATTTAATTTTAAAATTTAAAATTTAAATTTTAAATAAATTAAAATTTAAACTAAACCTTTAAAATTAAATTTCTCCGTCACTCGGGCACCTTTTTTGATGAAACAAAAATCCAACATGGGTTTTAAGAAAATCCGATTTCAAATTTGTCATCCATGGTTTTAAATAAAACCTTTTATTTTGCCTACCTTGGTTTTGATAAAAACCCTTCCTTGCACTTTCACAAAACATAGTGCATACCATCATAGATCCTTTTGACATCAAATATCCTTTTGACATCAATGCCAAAATTTTAGCTTAGGAACTCAAAATGTCCAACAATATCCCCCTTTGTCATTTATGGCAACCCATATTCATTTTACTAAAACCTGATCTTCTTTTCTACTACCTTGGGACTTTGCTCCCCCTGGAAATTTGCTCCCCCTAGATCAATGCTCTCTCAAATATTAAATCTCTCCCCATATTAAAACTCTTCCCAATATACACAAATCTCTCCCCCTTTGACATAAATGGCAAAGGGTCACCTTTGGGGATCGGGGCTAATAATGAGCCTCTTAGCTTAGCCCCTCCCCCACCTCCACATGAGGTGGTTAATTCTAGGGTGGGAGTATTTCTACTCCCCGAAAGCACTATTATTTATCTTTATATTTCTCTCTTCTTATCTGAGTATTTTGAATACGCTCACTATTTCTTTTCAAATCATCATCCATGTTCCTTTCGTCACTTCTATTCTTGTTCTTTTTCTTGTTTTGATCCATGTTTTTGTTCTAGTTCTCATCCTTGTTCATGCTCTTATTTTTTTATGAGTCTCTATTCTTTTTTGAGTCTCTATTCATGTTCATCTTCTTGTTTCTGTTCATATTCCTGTTCCTATTCATGTTCCTGTTCATGTTCATATTCCTGTTCATGCCTATTTTTGAAATATTTTCTCTACACCATATTGCTATGTGACCATCATTATTAGACTTATAACACTTAATGTTATTATTCCTTGGATGTGCAATTGTCTTAGGATTTCTCCTAATGAAGTCAAATCTTCTTTTGTCATGAACCCTGCAATTCATTGCCTTATGACCAAACCCATTGCATGAGTAGAAATACCCATGGAAATTTTGTCCTTTCCCATATTCTTGTCTTTCATGTGTCCTGCATTCTGAAACCATATGCCCAAACCTGTGACATGAAAAGCATCTTCAATTGAAGCCTCCTTGTCTTGACCTCATTGGTCTCCTATTCTGATTGTTGTTCCATCTGTATCTTATTTGTGCATTGTTCCTCTCTTTGTTGAACTCTTTGTTTTCCAAATCATCCTTTGATGTCCCACTTTCACTTAAATTGTCTTCTTATGATGTATCTTCTTCTGAAGTTTCTTCTTCATCAAGACTCGAAGTAGATTTTTTTTCCTGTTTCTTTTGAACCTTTCCAAAGCCAAGACCTATTCAACATGGTGTTCGTTGTTGTCCACAGATGAACTTATCCAAGTTATTAGAGCTATTTGTGAAACTCTTCATATTGATCTTAGAGTCCTTTAAGTCTTCTTTTAGAGTAGCCACTTCTTGTGCTAACTTATCACATTCCAAAATATTTTCTTCTAAATTATCCTTGAACTTGCTTGCTTTATCATTTGACTTCTCCAAATCTTCTATTCTTGAAACTGACTTTCAAGCTTGGAGTGTTGCTTTCTAACCTTCTTTACTATGTCAAGGGCATGGATAAGTTCTCCCTTGAGATCATAGCTATTCTTTACTGAATAATCCTCTATTTTTTTATCGTTTTCCATATTATTTCTTTCTTTTGGCTTGTCTTCTATAGGATCATCTTCTTTATCTTCCAAAGCCATTAGAAGATTCTCATCTACTATGTCAAGTGCATATTCAAAATCATGATCACTAAAACTATAACCATCCCTAGTGCAATCATCTTCAAGATATCTAAATTTACCACATCTAAAATACTTGAGAATAATTGGAGTCCTTTTCTTAATTGGATATTTATGTTTAACCATAAATAGTACTTCATCTCTATCATTGTCTAAAAAAATAGCATCACTATAAATTGATTACTTACATTTTTTGTATAGTATCTCTTTTGTCTCTGGAATAACTTCTTTCCTTGTCTGCTTTGTCCATCCTTGCTTCTCTTCTGGTACCTGTGTCTTTCTGATTCCTTGTATATGTGATCCTATTTTTATTCATCATTGTTACCTTTTGGATATTTACATTCTATTGCATAGTGTCCATATAGTTCACAATTGAAACATTTGATAGATCTTAGATCTATAGGTCATTTGGATCCTCTATCTCTTTTGCCATAATTTGCTTCTTCATCATTGGATGACTCACTGCTTGATTCTATCTTATTTTCCTTTTTATTTTTTTCTACTTTGAAAGCAGCTTCTTTCGGAGGAATAGGATATTTTGTTTTTATCTCAAAATGAGTAAGCATGTCAAGCAAATAATTTCTTGTCAAATAATCACTATCAATTAATGTTTCTATAGCAAAAACCTTTTCACTATACCTTTTTGGAAGAGTCCTCAAGATATTATCACAAGCATAAAATTCATCAACATTCATTCCAAGACCTTTCATCTTATGTATAAGTTCATCAACCTTGTTGAGATAGTCACGAATGTTTTCATCATCCCTCACTCTTAGGTTATCAAATTATCCTTTGAGATTTTTGATCTTAGCCATTATGAATCCTTTATCTCCTTCATATATTTCAGGCAGAAGTTCCCATATTTCTTTTGTTGTTTTATATTCCATAAACTTCATAGATTATTCTCTATGCAAACCTTTTATAATTGCATTCATAGCTCTTGAATTTTAATGTATTAGAAGCTTACCTTTCTTATCTGTAAGAGGATTGACTGTTGAATCATATCCAAGTTCCACTGCATCCCAAACTTCATTACCAAGTGCCATCAGGTGAAATCTCATTAGCATACACCAATATAAGAAGTCACTTCCATCAAATACTAGTATTGCATTATTGAATGGTCCGTCTCTTTGATCCTTTTGATCCATTGTGTTCTTAGACCACTTTTCCTTCAAGTTGTCAAACTCTTCTAAATGAACCCACTCTGATATTAATTGAATAACACAAGCTTATACTGAGAGGGAGGGTGAACAGTATAAGACCACTTTTTGCTTTTTTTTCCAAATAGTATTAATCAATATAATCAATGGCAATATCAATAGCAATAACCAAAGAAATCCACAAATCATCACACACAATAGAGACACCAATTTTAATGTGGTTCACCCAATGTGAGCTACCTCCACAGAGAAAATATTTCTTCTAAATATTTTTCAAATAATCTCATGGGAATCCTTCCCAATTACAATATTTATGGACCTTTGTCCAAAGGATATGTTGATCCCCTATTCTCAAGTTCGTGGATCTATTCCATAGGATAACTCTTTCCCCTTCTACTCTGGTTAGTGATCTTCTAGAATAATTTGTCTCTCTACTACACTAATTGGTGGATCTCTCTCCACTTGAAGACTCCTCACTTAGATCTATATTCAATTTTTCTAACTATTGGATCTCTATCCATTGAGACTCTATCCTCTGTACTCTGTCACCTCGAAATATTTGTGAATAGGTTCACTCAGAACCTTCTCAAATCTGCTCAATAGGATCACTCAAAACCTGCTCAAATCTACTCAACAAGCTCACTCAGAACTTGTCCAAATCTGCTCAATAGGTTCACACAGAACCTATCCAAATCTGCTCAATAGGTCCACACAGAACCTTTCCAAATCTTCTCAACAGGTCCACACAGAACCTATCCAAATATGCTTAACAGGTCCACACAAAACCTGCTCAAATTTTCTCAATAAGTCCTCTCTAGGACTTGCTCAAATATGCTCAATAAGTCCTCTCTAGGACTTGCTCAAATTTTCATAGCAAGCTTCCACAAAAGCTTACTCAAAATCAATCCACAAGCCTTCTCAAATACTTGTCTCAAATCTTCTTAACAAGCTCACACAGAACTTGTTAAATCTCATAGAATCATCAAGAGAATTGTTAGAGACTCAATATGTTCTATACTCAAATCCAATCTCAACTCAATTTAGAATATAGAATAGTTTGTTTAATGGAACTTGAACAACCACATGCATCCACTTATCTAGGCTCAATAAACTCAACTCAACCAATCACCTTAATGAACAACCCTTTCTCACAAACCCTAGTCCAAGCATGTATCAACCAACTCAAAATTTTTCCAACAATGCTCAACCGCAAATCTCACATAACAATGATACTCATGTTCTTCTCTAACTCAAGTTCAAGTTCTTTGCACAACCAATGACCTTCAACAACAATGCTTATAAAAAATTCTTCACATAACAATGATACTCATATTCTTCTAAAAACCTGACTCAGGTGTTTCACACATCTAATGGTTTAAAAAACAATGCTTAGAAAACAAAGTTTAATAACAACTCTCAAATGAGAAAACCTTGAAGCATTAAACCAATTACTTTCGAAAAGAAAACCACAATCAATCATTTTCACTCCATTGATATTTTTAGAAATCAACCACCCAAATAAATCAATAGGAGAATGTGTCCATACATTTTATGAATATGAATAAGCCTCTTTGGAAATCAACCACAATCACAATATTCTCTTGCCAAACTTAAAATAAAATATTTTTCTGGATCCAAAGAATGTGGTGATAGCAAACCATGCGAAAACGGGTTTCGGGTGACTCAAACCCAAGACCTACAGTGAGTGCACCATTGCACTCCCTTCTCCCACCAAGCGGGCTATGTTTCCCACGTGGAAGCTATTCCACCTTGTGCTCCTTATGCTTCTTATTTTCATCCATGAGATTTTAAACAACGAACAACACTTTAACCAATACAATGCTAAAATGATGCTCACAGGAATCGAACTCATGACCTCTGTGCTTTCAAAACCTTTGCACAATCCAATTTGCCACTAGAAAATGCTGCCCACTTATATTTAGGAAGTGATCATTGTCTACTTTTAACCATTCACTTCGTCACATAAAACAAAACACAAGCTCTTTCCTTCACATATCCCATGCAAGATTATCAACGAGCAAGGATAATGGATTTAAAAACGTGGTTGCATATTTATATGCCTTTACCTTTGCTTGTAAACATTGGCACTTTTAAAACTGCCCTCATGACATCAGTAGACATTGTGGGAAACTCTTTATTTAATTTTAAAATTTAAATTTTAATTTTAAAATTTTAATTTTAATTTTAAATAAATTTAAATTTAAACTAAACCTTTAAAATTAAATTTCTCCATCACTGGGGCACCTTTTTCGATGAAACGAAAAGCCAACTTGGGTTTTAAGAAAAACCCATTTCAAATCTACCATCCATGGTATTAAATAAAATCTTTTATTTTTTCTACCTTGGTTTTGATAAAAACCCTTCCTTGCACTTTCACAAAACATAGTGCATACCATCATAGATCCTTTTGACATCAATGAAAATATTTTAGCTTAGGGACTCAAAATTTCCAACAACATATTTTCGCAAGCTTATCATTAAGCCTTTCCTTGGGGTTACTAACTCAAAAAACTCTTACAAAAACATCATTTTTCATTAGGAATTGTAATAGTCATTAGGATCCTCAAGCTCCCAGGATGGTTGGTTCCTTTACCACATGATTCTGCACTAGGAATTGCTACAGTCACTAGGGTCCCCGAGCTCCCAGGGTGGTTGGTTCCTTTATCGTATTATTTTTCACTTTATTACTACAAAAGGTAAATTTTTGACAATGTATATTGACCCCAAAATTGGGGCGAACAATTTTGATCTTGATATAAAACATTAACATTCATAACATCCGAATCTTTTCATCATCCACATTCAATCAATTGACTCATGGGTCTTATTTTTTACCTAGTCATCAATTGAGGGGGTAAGCTAAAATCAACATTTTCAAAATAATTCTTCTTGCATGTCAAAAAAAAATGTTCATCCAACCAAACCAGGTGTCTCTTATTTTTACATAGCATTATGTTTTACTCAAAGCGATACAAAAAGGATCATCTGTAGACACCAAATCCTAGTCATTTATTTATATATAATTATATATATAAACATATAAATATTATATATATATGGATAAATATTGGCCGCTCACCACATTTTAATCTTAGCCATTCATTATTTATATATATTTATTTGTATATAAATATATAAATATTTTATATATTTTTATTTATATATATAGATAAATCTCAATCATCCATCACATTCTAATCCTAGTTTCTCATCATATTCTTCATACCCTAACCCTAACTTGCCACTTGGTAACTTAGATCACACCACCAAAATCCTAAATCTAACCTTTCAAAAGGTTATAAAATATCATTAACTTTTATAAATAAGGAGTCGATCGAATCAAATTACAAGTTCCAAAAATCCATAGAAAATTATGGAAAGCAACCCTAACTGAATATCAATGCGTGAGATATCGAAGGTTCACATCGATTCATATCAATTCTACTAATAGATGCAAACATGATGCCTTGTCTAGCAAACACGGCTCTACACTGCCATTTTTTATAGACAAGACATCATGTCTGCATCTATTGGTAGAATTGATATGAATCGATGTAAACCTTTGATCTTTCACACTTTGATATTCATTTAGGGTTGCTTTCCATAATTTTCTATGGATTTTTGGCACTTGTACTTTGATTCGATCGACTCCTTATTTATAAAAGTGAATGATATTTTATAACCTCTTGATAGTATAGATTTAGGATTTTGATGGTGTGGTCTAATGTGGTAGGGAATATACTAAGTATAGCAAGTCAACTATCAGTCATGACACCATACCTATGTGATGACACATTCAGCCCTACAAAACATAGATCAAGATTAGGTATAAAACAAGGTAGTTTGGTTATTTGATTTATTTTTTTGTATTCTAATTTTCATATTGAAAAATATTCATATTATGGTTAGTAGGTTTTATTAATCAAAGAGGGTCTCACACAACAAAGGTCCTTCATATACTACTAATTTGTTTATATTGTATACATTCTTACAGGTACAGGAGATAAGTTTCTAAGAAGCTATTGAAGTGAAACAGTGGCCTGCAAAGGATACACAAGCCCACTTGACAAATTTAATTGTAGCTGAAGAGATTGAAGACACCTCAATTTACTTTATTCAAAATAGGGATTTTCCTCCTCTTTGTGTTGTAATCTAAGAAAAAACACTTATCCTTTGTAATAAGTCCTCAATCATCTTGGGGTAAAATAGTTGTTTAAATGAAAGGGAGAACACGTTTAAATAAAAATATTTTTTGTTCATTATTATATTGTGTGTTTCATTTTTTATGTTATTTGGTGTTATTTCTACTATTTACAGGTGGTATTTAGTAAATACCCTTCAAAAAAAATTCTTCTATTTTGAAGATACTTGATTAGTCTTGATCCTTGATAAATGACTCTTGACTCTGCAAATTGGCTAGTCTAATTACCTAGATTTTTAGAAAAAAACATTATTATCTCCCCTTTGCTATTTCTAAGAATACCATTTGCACCAACAAGTCCTGGATTATCTTTAGATGCCCTGTCAAAATTCACCCTTCATTAATCATGGTATATTGATTTACATGTATAGGTTATTCAAGTCAAGAAGTGCTTATTTTTTAATAACACAAGCTTATACTGAGAGGGAAGGTGAACAGTATAAGACCACTTTTTAATTTTATTTCGCAAACAATATTAATTAATATAATAAATGGAAATATCAATAGCAATAACTAAAGCAATGCACAGATCATCACACACAATAGAGACACCAATTTAACATGGTTCACCCAATGTGGGCTACTCGGAGAAAATATTTTACTAAAGTTTTCTCAATCAATATCTTGGGAATCCTTTCCATATTACAATGTTTATGGACCTCTGTCCAAAGGAGATACCAATCTCCTAAATCAATTCCATGGATCTCTATCAATAGGAAAACTCCTTATCTATTCTGGCTGGTGATCCTCTAGAAGACTATTGCCTCCACTGCACTGGCTTGTGAATATCTCTCTATCGAAGACTCTTGTTCCCACTTAGAAGACTTGTCCTCACTACCCTAGCTGATGGATCTCTATCCACTGGAGACTATTGTCCTCTCTTCTCTATCATCTTGAAAGCTCTGTCTCAAATATGCACTAAACATAGTCCTTTGATCTCGCACAAATATACTCAATATCTATCTCTATTTTGGCATAAATATATCCTCAAATATGCACCAAAATATGTCCTCAAATTTGATCAACAAGTCCACACATAACTTGCTTTAATCTGCTCAACAAGTTCAAACAGAACTTTCTCAAATATACTCAACAAGTTCACACAGAACTTGTTTAACTCTGCTCAACAAGTCTACACAGAACTTGCTCAAATATGATCAACAAGTCCACACAGAATTTTTTCAAATCTGCTCAACAATTCCACATAGAGCTTGCTCAAATATGCTTAACAAGTCCACATATAACTTGCTCAAATCTGCTCATCAATTCCACACAAAACTTGCTGAAATATGCTCAACAATTCCACACAGAACTTGTCCAATCTCATAGAAATATAAAGATAATTGTTAGAGACTCAATATGTTCTATAGTAATCACAATGCTCAATATATTTCAATCACTCTCTTAAAACGATAAGGAGAATTTTTAGAGACTCAGTATGCTTCAATTTCAACTCAATGCTCAATAACTTTCTAAACTCAATTTAGAATATAGAATAGTTTGTTTTATGAAACTTGAACAACCACTTCACAAATCTACTTGACTAGGCTCAATCAACTCTACTCAACCAATCACTCAATGAAATATCCCTTTCTCACAAACCCTAGTCCAAGCATATAAAAACCAACTCAAAATATTTCCAACAATGCTCAACAACAAATATCACATAACAATGATACTCATGTTCTTTTCAAATGCTAGTTCAAGTTCTTTGCACAACAACTCACTTCAACAACAATGCTTATAAAACAATCTTCACAACAACTCTTTATTCTAGAAAAATTTTGAAGTATTAACTCAACACACTCAATAGGAAACATTAGTCAAGTCCTTTTCACTCCAAACTTATTTTAGATAAAACCAATCAATCAACTCAACTATGGAAGAATGTGCTCATACCTTTTTACTAAAGATGAAGGGATCTCATAAATCTATCACAACCACAAACACTTCCATGCCAAGATCAAAAAGGTTAGTATATAAATATTTCTCACAATATAATGTAAATACTCAATTACACCTTATCACTCCACCTTTCAAAAACAACCAACAACATATATAAAATATTTATCCAATAACACCTTATAAGCTCCCAACTAACATAAATTCAACATCCACTAAAATAAGAAGAACTTTCGCATAAATCAAATCCTCTTTCTTTAAAAACCTCAATAACATAAATCACTTCTCAATAAAACAATCTTTCAAAAATATTTTAACTCCAAATAGCACAAATCAATTTCCAATACAATAATTCTTCACAACCTCTTATAACTGCAAATAGCACAAATCATTTACCAATAAAATAATTTTTCACAAACCCTAATAACTCCAAACACAAATCAATTAAATAAAATTCTTCACAAACCCTTATATCTCCAAATGACCCCTTAAGAAAAAAATTAAGCAATATAAAATTTAATCAAAAATTACCTTTGCCACTAGTGGGATTTGAACCCATAATCTCTGCCTTCGCAAGTTCTCTATCCACAGACCTTACCACCATGTGCGCTAGACACACACTTAATACTCCACAAGCACCTCGTGCTCCTTCTACCACTCTTGGAGCTCAAACCGAATGCAAACAAAAACTTTTTCTTGGCACTCAAATCGAATACACCAATCATCCACGCAAATATGTTGTGGACTCCTTCCACTCCAATGCTCTCACACAATGCATTGTACCATTGGACCACCATGTCCAATATTGGTCACACCATGCACTTACACCTTTCATATTCTACCTACGCTAATAAGACAAATAAGATATTTGTCTTCTTCCTCAACGCTAAATGATTTGCATGAATTCCTTTAGCTTGGTCGCATCAAAAATTAATTCAAAGAGGGATACTTTTGAATTCCTCTTGGCATATTATTTATACATGATTTCACCTTATGCCTTAGATGTTGGCGCTCCATTTTATTTGATGACGTCGACGCATTTCGAAACCTTTTATAATTTATAAATTATTTAAATTCTACAAAATTTAAATTTTATAAATTATATTTAGAAACTTCAACTTTAAGGATATTAAAGTCTTCCTTGGGTTTAAACTTAAACCTTTAATTTGTAAATTATTCTACCACTGTGGGTATTTTACAATCTTAACTGCCATATCAATGTGTGAGGAGACTTTTATATCCTCATAATAATTTTAATAAAACCATTTAATCTTCCACTATGAGTTTACCATAAACTCTCATTAAACATTATTTTCCCAACTTCTTCTTCAACTCTTCGCATTGTTCCTGGTGCTATTAATGGTGTGCTCCATGGTATTAATTATGTCTTCATATTTTTACTTTGGCATCAATGATGACTTTTCACCTTGACATCAATAACAACTAAATGAGCTCAATTTGTCCAACAATTATCATAATAATAATAATAATAATTATTATTATTATTATTATTAATGTATATAAAAAAATAAAAATCTTTGTCTTACGCTTAAAAGTGGTTGAAGCTTATTTTAAAGTGCTATATATATTTCATAAATGAAGTTGTTTTTAATTAATATTAGTTAATTAGAGTAATAGTTAATAATATATTTTTATATTGTTTTTAAAGATGTTTTATTTTTTACTAAGTTATTTATGATTTTTATTGGGGTTACTTCAATTAAAATACTAAAATATTACATTTGTTATTAGATTAATTGAAATATATTTAGCTTATATTTTTTAATACATATATATTTCATTTCTTTTCTTTCAAATATATTATTCATCTTTCTCAAAGTGTTATGTTTTTATAATTAGTTCCTTGACATCATTTTTATTAAGAGATACAATATTATTGGGTCAATTGTCTTCTAAAATTTGAATTTCACCAAGACACATATTAACACCACGATTGGCCCAAATAACTAAATTATCTACTATCAAATTTCCTTTTGTATAGATATGCTCGTATTTCCATGAGATTTTCTTCATTAATGTATGATGAACATGAGCAATAATACTACTTTTTATCTAATCCTTATATCCAATTTTGTCAATATCATTAATAATATTTTATGAATCGCCTTCAATTAAAATATATTTCCATCCTTTTTCAATTGCAATTTTAATACCTATAATAAGTGTCATAGCCTTTGCATGGTTATTTGTTGAAGTTCCATATCATTTTGAGTGAGAAGAAGTGTATCTTCAATATTTCAAAAAACACCACCTTTAATGGCTTTTCCTAAATTTCCTTTCAAAGCACAGTTAAAGTTAATTTTTATGAACCAAAATTTTGGACATGTCTATTTTATCCTAGATTGAAGCAGATTCTATGTTCTGATGCAATTATCATAGATGGCTTTTCCATGTATGTTCAAATCTTGTAGATAAGTTATTACCATCACGTTTTCTACACTTGGCACTTCCCATGATGAACATCATACCTAAAATATTCTAAAAGAGAGGCAATACTACGGTTCTAAACTTAGGACTGATTTTGAGATTTATTTCTAAAAATTATATTATTCCTTTCAAGCCATAAATTCTAAAAAAAATGGTAGGACCAATCATCTATAAAATACATAATGCTTTAGCTTTAAAATAATAACTCCAATATTTGATCAACTATTTTTATGTTGATAGGGTTACCTATTGAACAATGTGTAAAATGATATTGTTAGGCCAAGGCTAAAGGCGGCCTCCTGCAGCGGCTTTCTTTTTACAAGTTGGATGGAGTATTGGTCCTTCATGCATTTTTTGGCAGATTTGGCTTGAACATAACCGTCGTATTTTCCAAGGTAAGGAGTTAACTACTTCCCAGGTCTGGCAGAGGATTTTGCGAATGATCCAGGAAACTGTGTCTACAAAATGTCAGATTATTTCTCCCGTGGACCATGCGAAATGTCAGATCATGGAAATATTAGGCTTTATGGTTAATGGTCCTGGTCCTAATGTCTCTTGCAGATGAATGGGTCAGAATAATCGGGTGCGGAGGGCTAGCAAATGGAATCCGCCTACTCCAGGAGTGCTAAAAATTAATACGGATGGATCTTCCCGGGGTAATCCGGGTAATGCTGGTATTGGTGGTGTGGGGCGGGATAGTAGTGGTACTATCCAATTTTTTTTCTCTTGCTTTAAGGGACATAATTCAATAACTTCATGGAAGCACTCGCAATTTTATATGCTTTGGAGCAAGGGTATGCTTTGGGTTGGCGTCAGATTGTTTGTGAATCTGATTCTCAGATTGTTATAAATTTATTAAATTCTGGAGATAGTCTTCATGGTTGTTGGCGGTTGAGTTGGGTTGCTCGGAAAATTCTTAATATCTCTGCTCACTTGGACTTCATTTCTTTTGTGCATATTCCTCGGGAGTGGAATAGGGTAGCAGATTTGTTAGCTAAATGGGCTTCTAAGTTTCAAGATGGTTGGGATGTTCAAAATTGGTCTCAACTTTCTTCTGATTGCTCTCAATCTCTCTTCTTTATTGAGAGCTGATATGTCTGAATAGCTTCTGCTTTTTCTTTGTATCATGAATGTTTTGCTGAGTTAATAAATTTTTACCCTCTTTTACAAAAAAAAAAAGGTGTAGATAAGTAATTATGAGTATTATTAACGTATCATATGGAAAAGTGTATATAATCCTATATAAATTCTCCATATAAATCCTTTAGACATATTTTATATAAGTTAATGGTAATCCCCATATAATCCTAAAGGGTATCCTTCATATTTTAACCTTCATGCACCTAGGGATGCAGCACAATGGTTGGGGATTTGGCTCTTCTTCAGGATGTCCAAGATTCAAACCACGGTGTGGGTGAGTGTGTGAGGGGGTGGGTGTGTGATGGCTTTGTGTTAAATTCTCTATTGATAAGTATAGCTCTCGGCTCTACGAGGGGTCATGGTTGGGAGGAGACGCTCAGCCCTGTACATTTGTCATAGAGATTTTTCATAATAACCTAACCAAAAAAATAATATTTTAACCTTCATGGGTATCCTTTATATTTTATTATTATTTTTGTAAGTTAATCTTAAATTCAAGTTAATATTGGCTTAATGTTAATTCTAATTTAGGTTTTGGTATCACTATAAATACCCCCAATGATTGATCCATTGCATCTATCTATATTATAAGTAAAATATTGTGAGGTGCCTACTAGCACCATACCCTATTCCTTTCATATCATTTATCTCTCCTTTGTATTTTTTTATCAAATTTATATTCAATTTTTGTTGCACCTTTTCGAAATATAATCATGGTGAATGTATTTTCTGAAATTTTTCTAGAAAAAATTATGAATTCCAATATGGTATTAGAATGAAGAATTAAACCAGATAACACAAAATAAAAAAAAAACTTTTCCATCCTTCATATAAATAGAATAAGCTCTCAAGGTAACTAATAAAACCTTTTCCTTGGGTTTTTTTTTTTTTTGAATTTTTGAAATTTGAAATTTTTAAAATTGGTTGCCAAGCCCTTTTCCCTTATACCATTTTCATCCTTTTTTTTTGTGCATGTGTCCATACACATGCTTGACTTATCTACTCTACACTTGATATATTTTTATGCTTTCTATAGACCTTTTTTGCACTTGGAGGTGGAGTGTAATGGTAGACACTCTCCCTCACCCCCTCGATGATGTAGGTTCAATAACCCTTTACATATTTCTTCCATTGTTTTCTCTCATTATCTTGCCTCCTATATCACTGGATCCAAATCCCTGTCATAAAATAGAGTAGTGTGGTGGTAATACACTCCATTGGTAGATAATATATTGTAGGTTCATCCAATGGGTAATTTTTTGGGATGTGGTCTCTAAGAAGGCCACTCCTATGGGAGATACAAGAGTTGGCATAAGCACAATATCTAACCCACAAGGAAAAACATAAATCAAATCTATCGTGAAGTGTTTGGTATTGTGGTTTGAATATCAAAGGTTCTTGGTTTGAAAACTATAGACTCTTTTTACTACAATATATTCAAGAGGTACTATTATTTTTTGGTTTATTCTTCTTTGAGTACTAAATTATGAATGTGGCACAATAGTTGGTAATATTTTTTATGATGAGGAGGATGATAGTTTAAATCCCATGAAGGTATATTATAAGGAAAATTTAATCATCAAAATTCACTCACATGACGAAATCCCTAGTTGTATGCACTAGGACATATTATTTTCTAAAGAAATTTTCCTCTCCCTAAACTCAACTAAGTGGTTAGCATAGTATTTGGAGCACTCAATTGGAGAAGACAAATGAGGGGTTCAAATATTGACATGTTCTTTTTCTTCATTCAATATAGAGCTTATTTGATAAAGGAGGATAGCAATTCTCATGTCAAAGCATGAGTGTGACACACTAGTAAGCTTATTTGTTTTCTTTGGGTAAGGTCTACAGTTTTAGCCCTATTGGTTACAAAACCTCAAAATTAATATATAATATTTATATATCTATCTATCTATCTATCATCTATCTATTTATCTATATATGTATGTATGTATGTATGTATGTATGAAGCGTACTCCTAACCGATAATATTAGTTAGATTTTATGTCCATGGTTTGCCAATCAAACAAGGTAGTATCTAATTTAATTACACCAAATGATTGGATTGGATTTGGTAAAATTTCATCTAAAGGTTTATAAGTTTTATTTTTTCTTGATTTTATTGTCAATATATCAAAACTTTTGAAGGCTATACATTTTACATGTGGAAGCATTTAGAGACCTTTTCTCTAGATTGTATGGTTTTCCAAGCTCTATATAGTGGTAACATTAGGTTATGAACCTATTATAGTTCTATATGGTATTTGTGTAGAAAATGGATTCCATTGGGTATGTTTTTGTATCAATTAGAAAAATTATAGCACTTGGTCAATTTAAATGGTAGTATTATTCTAAAGCAAGAATTCCTAGTTCATTTTCTATGATGAATCAAAAGGTCTCAATGATTATGAACTTTATAAGGAGGAATTTCTCGAAATTTTTTCATGCTAGTTTATATAGATGTACTTTTCTATATTAGAGATAAAACTTATCCTATAGAGGTATGGGCTATTTTAAAATATCTCTATGAAAAAGTAAGTTCTACTGAAATTAACAAAAAGAAGATAGTATAGAAGACTACATATCTCACTTTGAAGCCATATAAGTTGACTTGGCTACAACTTCTGTTAAGATAAATGATGATGAAAAATATGTCAAATCTATTACTTTCTATATTTCTACTTTTTATACAATTGGTTTGGTTCTTTATATGAATGCTATGACTACGAAAAAAAATTTAAAAGACTTTTTTAGATTCCTATTTATTATGACTTTCTTGTACACAAGCTCAACCAAAGGACTTAAAATTAATGGAATCTAAGGATTGGATTCCAAATTTTAATTATAAGGTTCTAAATGAGTAAATTACTTGTAAGTATTATAAAAGGAAAGAATACTTCATAAAAAATAATAGTACAAGATTGAAAATAATTGATACAAATTGTTTAGAGCTAAACTCAAGTTTTTTGATGATGAAGATGAGTATGAAGATAGTAAAGTAGAGGTTCATTAGAACATCCATTATGGGGGATAGGTGTTACCTCTAATGCCTCTTCTCCTTTACCCCTTAGTTCATATTATGGGAGATGTTGAAATATATGTAATCTGATCTTGTTACATCAATGATAAAAGTGTGAAGTGCTTATGAGCACTATTAATGTAGCCTATAAAAAAGTATATATGTAATCATATATGTGTTCATTATGTAAAGCATTTGGGAATAATTTATGTAATCCTATGAGCATACTCATGTAAGACTAAAGGGTTCCCTTCATATTTTTCCCTTAATGATATGGTTAATCGACCTTGTGGTTAACCTTGATTAAAGGATGTACTTTATTATCATTTCTTTTTAAATTAACCTTAATGTCAAATTAATACTGGATTGAGGTTAACTCTAATTGGGATTTTGGTATCACTATAAATACCCCTAGTGACTAATCCATTGCATTGGTGTGTATTATAAGAGAGATACTATGAGGTGCCTATAGGCACTGCTCCCTTATTCCTTTTGTGTCATTTATATCTCTCTCTCTATTTCGTTTATCAATGCTATCTTTAATATCTATTGCATATTTTATTAATATGATCATGGTGAATGCATGTTTAGAAATGGTTTTGGAAAATATTGAGAATTCTAACATGGTATAAAAATGAGGAATAAACCTTCATCACTCAAAAGTAAACAATATTCCATCCTTCAAAGTGATAGAAGATGCTCTCAATTTAACTAAAGGAACATTTCCATTAGTTTTTTTTTTTTTTTTTTAATTTCAAAATTTTAAAATTTGATTGCCAATTCCTTTTCCCTCCAATTTTTGTTATCCTATTTTTCTATGTGCATGTCTGAGTACATGTTTGACTCATATACTCTATGCTTTATGCCCTTTATTGCTTTACACAAACCTCCATTACACTTGGAGGTGGAGCACAACAACAAGAGATATCCCTCACCCCTTTTGATATCATGGGTTCAATACCACTTTACATCATTTCCATCATTATATAGATACCCAATTTTGCACACAAGGCTAAACTTCAAGTTGGTCAATCCGTTCATCAATCAACTTTCTAATTAGCCAAATTGGATCAACCTTACTTATGCTCAAATTTGAGGATTTTACTGCCCCAAGGTGAATATAGCCAAGACATGAGCAACATTACCAGTGATACTACCATGACATTAGTGGTGCTTCAATTAAATATTTGAACTTTGACCATTTCCATCCATTTTTTACCTCCAAAAATCATGAGGTGATAGTGCCAATATTATAACATCATTAATGCTATTACCTTCCAATTTTTTTGACCCATAATGTGCTAAAACCAATATTTTTTACTCTCTATACTCTTCAAGCTACCCATCATTAATAGACCGTATCACACCAATCTAAAATACCACCTCAACTATATCTTAGTTGGTAATCTAAACCTCAAACATACCTATCATATCCCCTCTCCTCAATCACATGCCAATATTGCCTGAAATTACCTATAATTAGATCCATTAACTAGATGTAATCACACCACCTCTCCAGGTTACCAATCCTAGTAGATCTTCCACAAGGTATTCCAAGGGAGATATGGATGACTATAAGTCCATCCCTTGGAATTACCATTGGATCAAAAAATTTTAGCAACACAAATTCTGCCAAAATTTATTTAGGATCATAGTCTCTCAAACACCAAGAAATTTATCAAAATACCTCTAGAATAATAGGTATTCTATCATTCTACATGACAATATTTTTCTAAAACCTTGTCATAATTTTGTAATCATTAAATCTTCTTCTCTACAAAATCTCTTTAAGAACTTGTGTAGGTATCTAAGCACCTAAGCAAGTTTTCAAGGTAATAATATATTCATGCTATCTCCAAGCATGTATCAAGGACCACCAACAAGAAATGCATGAGATCTTAACAATCTTCCAACAAGGGGGAATCAACATAGTGTCTCGGGTTAGGCTCTTTTCCTTTTTTCTTTGTTTTTAGCTCTTCTTTGCTTTATATTTTAGAATTTATCTTGCTTTGGTTTAGCTAATCATGCACCTCATATTTAAAATTATCTACTCTTTTCTATTTTGATCATTTCATCTTCATTTCAATCAAGTATCCATTTATTTTTTGTTATTTAGCATATCTTTGTACTTCCAATTCATATACCTGCATCATAATCATCATTCTCATAGCTCATATTGCATCTAATATTGATTTTATGCCCTTAGAAGTAGCAACACCACTAAATTATAGGTCTATGGTGCTATTGCTCTCTATTTTAAATTAAACATAAGTTTAGGTAGTGATAACATCATTAAAACCATTTCCCAATAATATTTTTATCATCCTAGCATTTATTTTAGCTTTATTTGAATTTATTACTTTTGTCTCATCTAAATATGGATTTGATCATTATGTCAAGGAAGCTAACTATCTTCCACCAGATCATATAGGCCTCTCTACATTAAAAACCATCATTTTTTTATATATTTTACAAGTTTTAACAATAGCACTAGTGATAGATGATAGTGTCAATGATGCTTCTATGAGTAGACAATACTTATAGGTATATTGCTATTGTGATTGTCATTCTTGATTGCTAGATATTCGAGTGCTAGATATACTTGTATCTTAAAAATTCATGCCTATTATACACACTCATTTATAATTTAAATTGATTTAAATGGTTATCCATAGGTCATATAGATATGTTGTCTAGATGGGTACATTATTCATTTTTCTGTGTGTACTAGAATTATTAGCAATGCAATTACCTCTATAAAACATAAAAACAAAAAGAGAAGAATAACTTCATATAGAGCTCAAGGGACTGCATAAAAAATTAATAGCTATATTAAAAATTAGAAAGTTGGTTTCCTATCTACTATAAGTAAAATCAAAATTACCAATGACCATCATTGTAGATTGAATTAAACTTTTACAAAATTTAAAACTATTCTCTACCAAATATTTTGAGAATTCTTTCTTATAACATGGTCACATACTATTTATTTTTAAAAATTTATCATCTCTTTCATAATATTTCTTTATAAAACACAATAAGAGGTTACAAAGCAACAAAATTTTCCCTTGTTGTACTTGAGTGTTGCTTCTTATTTTGTTCTTAATATAACAATTAAGACCTATATCTATTTATTTAATATTTTTGTAACCAATAATAAGTTTTTTACCCTTTTTCAAAAAAAGTTACAAAACCTACTAAAGATGATAGATCAGACAAGCCACATAGTTTTACGACCCTAAAATAGAAAGAAGCTAAAATTAGACAAAAAAAAGTTGGTTTTTGGGATGAGGCAGAAGTACAACACAAAAGCACCACATAGAAGTGCAAGGTCAAAGCACTACATAGAGGTACCTTGTAGAAGCACTAGGTAAAATCATCATAGGTAAACTTGTATGAAATTTTTATCTTATATGATTCTTTTTACTATACCTAAAAATTTAGAAAACCCATGAACAAAAGTAGAGAAAAACAAGTGATTAGTGTAAGGAGGTTTGTTCTTTTTGAGAAGGATTAGTAGGCTTCATTATTCAAAAGTATAAAATCCCTATTTTATGATATAAAATATGAAAATAATACAAATCACAAAGAAATTATTGGTGTTAAAAATGAAATGTAACCAAAAAACAAAAATTTAACCAAGATTGGAATTAAATAGATTAAAATTTAAACTAGATAGGGTGGACACAACTACTAGTTGCCCATTTTCCAATGGATATTGTTGAGATGTGCTCTTTGATTTTCTTTGAGAGTGTCTTAATGCATAGTTATGCTTACCAGTAGACCACTTAATGCTTCAAAGACTCTTTTTTATGCCCTTGATTATTGATAATGTTGTTGACAAGATGAGGAGATCATAAAATTATTCTAGTAGCACTTTATGGTGAGAAGAATATCAATGCAACAAAGGAATGAGATACAAGGAATTTGGTATCATGTTTTTGTGTAGTATATTCCATCAAAAAAATCCTCCTTAGGGGATGGTTTTATAGATAAATTAAGCTCATATTAGAGATATCTCAAATGATTATTTGTAGAGAGAGTAGGTTACATTGATTAGAAGTTGCATGAAAGTGATTCAGGTTGCAAGGAGTTGCATGGAGGTGATCAATGATTGATTAGGACTTACAAGGATTTAAGTGTTATGCAACTACCAATCAAGCATATTTGATAAAAATTTATCAACCTTGACACATATCAATTTAGATAGATAATTATAGGTAGTCAAACTAACAAAATCTTAGCTTTGGAAGAGATGAAGTAGAAATGCTATGGTGTCATAGAACCACCATAACACATTTTTTTGTGCTTCTATTAATTATTTGAAAACTAGCACATAGGTAGATAGTAAAAATGTTTGATTGAAAAAAGTGTCAAATGATAACAAAAGCATTGCAACACCTTTATGGGATTATGACTCTTTTGCTTTTAAGCCATTTTGAGGTACCAATTATTGTGCACATATAGGGATGTTTATAATAATTAGAAATATGATTTAGATCCTATTTTATTCATGGTATTTTTATAAACTTTTGTGAATATTTAAATTAGTTTTGTAAGCCCTAGAGATGATGGCATGTTTTACCCACAATTTGAGTTCGACATAGTTGATTTGATTTTATTTTTTTACAAAAATGATTGGCAAGTGAGATAGCCCTTTTAGTAACAAATTAGCATGCAAAATTGGGAGTGCACAATAATAATAATAATAATATAATTATTAATATAAAGGCTATTTTTTTATTTGTGTAAAACATCCCAATTGGGATGCCACTTTTATGTATATCCCAAAGAGGCAAGGGTACCTATTCTACCAAAAATGTGTAGGACTCGCATCTAGTCTGCCCCCTTCGATACACTCAAAGAGCATGCATAAAACAACAAAAACATGAAAAAGAAAACATAAAAACACAAACAAACAAAATAACAACAAAAAAAAAAAAAGCACAAAAACAACAAAAGACAACAAAACAAACATAAAAATGACAAAAAACAAAAAATGCAAAAAATAACAAAACACAAAACACACATAAAAAAACACAAAAACAACAAAACAACACGCAAGCACACACAAAATAAAAAATAAAAAATAAATAAATAAAATACAAAAACAAAAACACAAAGCACAAAAAAGATACAAAAACACCAAAAACAACATAAAAATAAAATAGAACAAAAACAATACAAAACAACACAAACGCCTAAAAACTAAAAAGAAGGAAAAGCAAATAATAAATTTGGACTTTCTAGGCCAATAGGCTATTCATGCAAAATTCACAGAGGAAACATAAGAATGATTAGTCTGAGAAAGGGAACTAAAATACCCTAACTAAACCAAAGAGAAGAAAAAACAAAATAAAAAAGAACTAGGTACCTCTAGTATTGGAGCCATCCAAAGAAAGGATATAAAGAAGAGCTTACCTTATCTGTGAATCCCTCCATTTGGGAGGGTGGCTAGATTGAGTAATAGCACCTTTGTCTAATGCCCAATTATTTAAAGCATCAAAAATCATGTTCTATTATCTGACCACATGGTTGTAATCAACTTTCAAAAAGCCCATATGTATTAATTAAATCTTCTCAACAATTATTTTTACTTCCAATCAGCCTTATGATTCTTATAAGTCTTCAACATATTAATCATGACTTGGGAGTTAGATTCAACCAACACCTTTTTCCATCCTACTTTAGCAGCCTCTCAAAGGCCTCTAAGGATACCATATCCCTCAGCAAGGTTATTGGAAAGGATACCCAAATTCTTTGTAAAAGTGAAAACCATGGTACCATATGAAAGTTTACCAATTCCTCCCACACTAGCTTTTTTAGGGTTCCCACTAGAGGTTCCATCGGTATTTAATTTTCCAAAATCCTTAGGAGGAGACTACTAGTTCCTTGTTCTATCCATATTTTGATTGCTCACATTCCCTTTAAGTTGGTTTCCCTTATAAGAGCTAATATTCAATCATTGCATAACTTGATCCCATGTTTGGTGGGAGCTCTAGGTATTATTTAGGAGTTGTTGGATCGATTCAACTATTGGCAATGGTGTTTTTCCAGATATAGTGAATGTCGCTCCTTTTTTGGTTGAAAATTTGATTGTTTCTTTCCTTCTAGATATTCCAAGGTATAATGGTAGAACCCATCCAAAGTATCTACCTAATAAAATGATCAACACCCTCCTAATTACGATAATCCCTCCAAAGTTATTCAAAAATAAGAAAATTGGACCATTATAAGCCAAGTAAGATGGCCATTCTCCTCCATAACATAGAGGTAAATGTACACTCAATAAAAATATGATTGAGAGTTTCCACATTCTCTTCACACATGTCACATCTAAACAGATCATGAAAACCACATTTTATAAGTTGCTCATCAGTAAGCACCCTCCGATGCAATAAAAACCAAGTAAATAACCTCACCTTAGGCCAAATATTTTGAGCACACAACTAAGTAATATGTCATATGATTGGTTGGAATTAATGGAATAAGGTCATATAACCTTAAGCAATTGAATACTCACCCTTAGTAGTATTGTTCCATCCAAAACAATCTTTATCATGTGATCAAGAGAAAGATCTCATACTAAGGATACTTTGGATGTATTTTCTTTACCTTTTTGGAATTTGAATATGCCAGTATTCAATAGGGATCTAATATCGATCAAAATTTTAATTACCAGTATGGTACCAACATTAATTAGTACCTTTATCCAATTAGCTTGATGAATCTCCTCAATCCAAGGCCTCCAATCAGGAAACTAAGTTATCAAATGTTGTTGACCATTCCAATATTCTATGAAAAAAATTACCTATTGACTATTATGAATGATCTAAAATAAGTTTTACTTAGTCAAATCCTCACCAGTATTAAGAATTGCTAAAATGGGAGGACCTTTGGTAAGAAATTGATAGCAAATAAGGTCTTTAGGATTTTTATTCTCAGTATATTTAGCATGAATATTATTGTCCCAAAGAGCATTAGGGTTATGAAAAATTTTTCAATATAGTTTAGTATATAAAAACTTATTGTTATTAATAGCAGACTAGAATCCTAGTCCCCTTTCATTCTTGGGAAGGCATAAAGTATCCCATTTCACCAAGGCCCATTTTCTTTTCTCCTTGATAGAAAGGCTATTATCATTCATAATTCTAGTAGAATTAAATTGAGATATTTTTTGTTAATTTTAAAACATTATTATCTAGAATATTACTTCAAACCATAAATTATTTTGTAATCTATAAGCTTAATGTTCACTGCTTGTTTTAACAACACCATCATATTCAAACAAGTACATTTATTCAAGAATAGTTTTTCTATAAATTTACTTTTTTTTTTGTGGCCTCATCATATGAAGAGTTTGTCTGGCCTCATCAGTGCAGCTGTTGATTTGTGTGATTCCTTAAATCTTCTGTTTTATATCCAGCAGTTCCAGGGGCACAAGGAGTCAAAGGCAAAATCTAAATATGATGGCAAGAACGATGATAAGAAGTTAGATGAGGACTACAAGGAAGACTGCTTGGCCTCTTGGCTGTCCATTCTATGGGATGTTTTTTTTTGACCATATTCTATTATTTTTATATGGGCACAAGCTACTCTGCATGGTGCTTGCATGATTAGTTTTTGTCTTTGTTAGTTCTTTTTTGCGTCTTTCTTTTTTGATGGCCATAATATTAGGCTTCCATAGTTTAGTTTGGCTGTATTCTAATGGAAGAGTAGGTCTTGGCCATTTTTGTTGTCAGTTTAAACTTTTAGGGCTTGGCCTTTGTCCAGTTGGTCAGTGGACCCTATTTTGTAAAATGGTTTTGGGTCAACCAGTTAAAACCCGGTGTTAATTATAATATTCTCTTACTTACCAAAAAAAAAAAAAGAATAGTTTTTCTATAAATTTACTTTTGAAATCTATTTGATTTATTTTTTATTTCATCTTTGCAACTTAATCTAGTATTATTTTAAATATGAGTAGTAAAAAATAATAGAAGATAATATTTCATTAGAATTTTATCATTCATTTTGAAAAAAAACTCTAACAAATATTCTAATTATATACTTCATAATTTCAATCTGAGCATTAAAATTACTTTTAAACAAGTATTTGTTAGAAATTAAACTTTAGTCTTTGAGTAATGGAACTAGATCTTGTGTTTTATTATTTATTAAAGAACTATATTATTCAAGCATGTATTTTTCTTATAAGATTTTTTTTCTTATAAAAAATATTGGAGATCATAATTTTTTACTACTTGGGACCTAAATGAGTAATTACAACAAATATTCCTATTATTTTGAACTAGAGAATGCCTACTTAAATACTCATATTTTTTCTAATAATATTTTTCCTTAATGCATTAGAAGTATAATCACTAATATGTAAGTTTGAGAGTATACCATTGAGATATTTTACATTAACACTTTAAATTTTATAATTATAAACATCATGAATTTCATATTTTTATATATATAAGATGGACGAAGGGGTTTTGAAAGGTACCCTAAACCTTTACAAAGGTGGATCAACCAACTAGTTGGATATAAGGAATATAGAGATCAACATGACAAACCAAAAAGGATCCATAAAACAAATAAACAACAAAGCTACATAATAGTCGAGCAAGACAAACTCAAACTAAAACCATCAATACGCTAGAGCTTTTACTATCAATAGCTAGAACCCCAAAAAGTATAGCATATCTCATGCAGAAGACTATATATATTGAAAAAACATAATTAAGCAGAAAACCCCAGAAAGAATGTCCAACAACAATAGTATTTTGTGGCATGAATTCTTCTATAATTCAAATTCAAAACTTAGCCACTATTTAGGTATAGACTCTTGCATTCAGTAAATGTTCCTAGGGGATCCCTAATACCACAAATCAGAGCCATTTGTAAACACAAATTATCTCCTCGATATTTAATTGTCTATTTGATTTAATCCATTTGGGAAATCATTATACTAAATTGTACATCTTTCCTGCAGAAGTCCCAAGTTTTCTAAAAAAATTGTTGATATATTTCCCTCCCTCTAAACATGAACATCATATATTAGTTTATATACACATTCAACATTATCATATTCATTTTTAAAAGTAACAATATCTACTTTAAAATAATCATGCATTACATGCTCAACAATGCAAACATTATCTCTAATTTTAATTTTATTTTTTCAAGGTTATATACTTTTTAAAATTTTATTACTCATCATTACCAAAAAGGGAAAAATAGAGGAAAAAATTTAGATTTTTTACCTTATGAATGTCAACAAATGTAGGTGAATGAAATATGTTCAAGTGTTTTAAATTTTTCCTCTTCCTACTACAAGATTCTTTTGTAGTAACATTCCTTTCGAGGTAAAGGTAGGTTTAGATAAATACATTGCACAAAATATTTTCGTAGTCCAAAATGTATAATATAGGCTCTTTTCATGAAGTAAACATCTTTATTTATTTCAATATTAGTTTAATATTTTAATTTTATTAGTATACAAAATATATCCCTCATGCATAATTTCATAACATTTTAAATAATCAATAAATCTAACAAACCATTTCCTATATAATTATTTTTTGACTTAAATAAAATTCTTTTTCATCAAAAATATGACATTCTATTTAAAAAAAAAAAATAACTACCTTACCTTTATATTTTAAAACTTCATATATTTGTAACTATTAAGAGATAAAATTTTCATATTTTTTAACAGATTACTATGTTCTATATGTTACCTTTTGGTTGTATGCTAAGTCTTACCCTTGGGATATGGTTCCTTATATATTTTTCAAACCATGCAACTAGGGCAGTAATCAATATATATAGTAATTTGAGGTAGACAGTCCTGAGGGCGAATAATGCAATGGTTTGGGATTTTTCTCTTCTTCAAGAGGTCCAAGGTTCAAACTATTATGTGTGTGTGTGTGGAGGGCTATGCGTTAATCCTTTATTGATAAATTTATCTCTTAGCCTTATGAGGGGTCATGATTAGGAGGAGATTTCTCAATGCTAAGTGTCATTCATAGAGGTTTCTCACACTAACCTAATCCAAAAAAACAATAAAATAATCCAAAAAACAATAAAATAAAATAATTTGAGGTAGGCAATCAACCATTTTTAGAGTATTTATTTGAAATATTTTAAAACTTTGTTTGATCTAATATTTCATTCCACAAACTATAATTACATTTAAAATATTTAAATTTATAAAATTAGAAAATATTATGAAATATAAAGTAGTTTTTAAAGTAGTTTTTAAATGGAATCCGCCTCCTCATGGAGTGCTGAAGATTAATATGGATGGATCTTCCCGGTGTAATCTTGGTAATGCTGGTATTGGTGGTGTGGGGCGGGATAGTAGTGGTACTATCCAATTTTTTTTCTCTTGCTTTAAGGGATATCATTCTAATAACTTCATGGAAGCCCTTGCAATTTTATATTCTTTGGAGTAAGGGTATGCTTTGGGTTGGCATCATATTGTTTATGAATCTGATTCTTAGATTGTTATAAATTTGTTGAATTCTAGGGATAGTATTCATGGGATTTGGCAGTTGAGTTGGATTGCTTGGCAAATTCTCAATATCTCTGATCACTTGGAGTTCATTTATTTTGTGCATATTCCCTGGGAGTGGAATGGGGTAGCGGATTTGTTAGCTAAATGGGTTTCTGAGTTTCAGGATGGTTGGGATGTTCAGAATTGGTCTTAATTTTCTTCTGATTGCTCTCAATCTCTCTCTTCTTTATTGAGAGCTGATATGTCTAAATAGCTTCTTCTTTTTTGTATCTTAGATGTTTTGCTGAGTTAATAAATTGTTACCCTCTTTCAAAAAAAATATCCATGATACCATAGGCCATATGAGAAGACCATTATAGAGGATGTAATTTATCTAGTATATATTTATTTGTCCCTATACAACCAAACTCTGATCACCAAATTATGGTGTACAATTATACCCTTCCTTGGATTTAAACCATGAAATTCCTATTCAAAGTTTCAAATTCTTACCATTAGGCATACTCTACATAACTATAACAACAACATTAAAATCTAACGTTAAATATTTATTATAACAAGCATATTTATAAAACTCTATTTTAGAATATTTACACATCTTAGAAGTAGAAAGTAATTTAATATTGAATTCAATACCAATAATCATATCTCAAATTTTATCAAATGGTATTAGGTAAAGCAATTACATTCTTCAAAGTTCAAGAGGAGGCCTAGGTTTGAATCTTGCCAAGCAATACATACACATTGCTAAATTGTTGTAATGCCACTATGTAATCATTATGTAATATGGGTGGGGCCTATTACAAACCTATATAATATATTTAAAAGGAAAAACATATCTCACATGTCACATTATTTTGAAGTTATAAATGATTAGAATTATCAAGGGCTAAAAATGTAAAGAAATATCTATGGGTAGTAGTTAATTTTGAATCTATCGTCTATTCGTTAGAAGCAAAATTTTGATGAGAACAAGTAGATCCAACTCTTAGATTTTAATTTCTAGATTATTTATTTACACAAAATTTTGTTTATGTTGAGATTATTTTAGAAAATATTACCAATTTTTTTTATTATCTAATATATTTATTTTTCTTTATGGCATTATGGTGTAATATGACCTTCTTCACAATTATATCTATTATTGAGTTGTTGCTTATGTTTAAACATATATTCAAAATTAGGTTCGTAATAACAAGGCATGTGTTCCCATGTAGTAATAATTTAGCTTCTTATTGTTCGAAAATATTATTTTTTGACTCATTGGCATCATCATAAACTTGCTTAATATTAGATGAAGCTTCTCTAGATTTAAAAAATTTAGTTATATGCAAATAATGTTTAATTGACATGAATACTCAAATAAAACTATCTTTTTATTTTTTAGATTTGGTTCATTCTTTTTATTTGTGAAGCATATGTATTTTAAGTTAGCTTTGCATCAAGTATGATCTGAATACGGTGTAATCTAAAAAATGTATTCCATATATGTTTTATAACAAAAATAACTAAATGATCCGCTCATGTAGAGGAGTTGGAAAGCAAGTGGGTAGTTAAAATTCTCTAGTTATGGAGAGGCCTAGGTTCAAATCTCTCCCCTCACATGTTGCGGATATGTTATATATAAAAAGTTCCTCATCAAAAAAAAAATAGCTAAATGAATTTATTATAATTTTGGGATAGTGGAGTAGCCACATTAAATGAACAAAAAAATCATTAATTAAATAAATTTAAAGACTATGATAAATTAATAATATTATTAAAATTATTAAATAACTTATCTTAATTTTAATTTCATTAAAAAGAAGAACTTCTAAAAATTTAAAGATTAAACTCATAATCTAAGACTAGTTATTTCTTAAGCTATTAGAAATATTCTAATAATATACAACAACATTTATACTAAACATTATAAAATATAATTAAAAATAAAATAAACCTATTGCGTCACAAATTAATATAAAATACAAGGCTTAAAGAAAATAAATGAAATAATACGAAACAACTATAGTAAACAATTCAAAATAAAAGGACTATATGAGAAAATATAAATCCAAAATTTTAACAATTATTGTATTAATTAATATGTGAATTAAGATAAATAAAAACTAAGCTCTCTTATAAACATCTTTCAAATATATTCAAATGGGAGATACATTAATACATTTGTGTTGAAACTAAAACTCTTGATCTTGAGGTATCAATGAAGTGGTAAGTGGGGGTGCTTTATATGAAAAGGTTGAGGGTTTGAGGATTTGAAACCCTATCCATGTATACCATCTTCAGAGAAAATTAAAATAAAATGTTGTGTAGGGAGATAACTTGTGGTAAATTATTTTCTTTCCTGACTTAATTGAAATATATTATCCCATAATGAAATGTTATTTAAAGTAGAAAATGGTATTATCAATATCTTATACTCTATCATCCAAATTGTTGTCACATCAAATGTTATGAAAGGATACAAATTATCTCATAATTTCATCATTTCATTAATTAAATTCACAACACACAAAAGCTTTAGAAAATGCAAAATAAAATGCTTAAGTTGGGTGTAATTGAATTGCTAAATTATTCCATTGAATTGTTAATCATTTGATATATTTTTTCTATTCAATTCCATATAATATTTATTACTATACGAGAGATATTATTGTCATTTTACTCCACTCCATACAATCTAATTTGACCATGGATGATGTACATGTTAGATGATCTACCTGAAGGATGACTAGATGAATGAACTAATGGTGAATACATGAATATTTAAAATTATTACAACATTAAAAATAAATTTATTAACTCCCAAGTAATGTTTTATGTTTCTAGCAATCTTTTAATTTTAGAATATATTTTTTTTATTTTCAAAAATATGTTTTTCAACTTCTTTTCTTTTTTCAAAAAACTCATTGATGTGTTTTTCATATTAACCATTACATTTTTCAACATTATTTTCCTTAATGTTTAATAATCTAATTTTAAATTTCTTTAAAAAACATTCTTTTCAACTTTTTGTTGTACATACATCTTGATTGTTAGCTTTTGAATTTATAAACTTAAAGGAAATGCAACCACAAGTAATGAAATAAGCATGAAATGTTAACAGTTAACTAATAAGCATGAAAATATGATGTGAGACTTCTGAAGATATCAATAAATAGCCATGTTGGTGAAATATCTACCTAATTATACAAACCTACGTTTGTGCATCCTAGACATGGCTAACATTGAAATGTTGGAGGAAATAAATGTCCTATGTGCCAATATCCAGAGAAGGTTGGCTCCCTTACTAAATTATACACTGATTAAGACTAAAAATTGTAGGAAAGAAATTGGAAATGACAGAAAGATATAGGAAATATGGCTGCAAGTCGAAGGTGTAGGATTGGGGATAGACTAGCAGCAGGAATTCCACTCAAGCATTGAAGAAGCATGTAATAAAAAAATACAACATGATTTACTTATAATCTTGTAGAGACAACCTCCAGGATCGCATTCCATAACTCACTCTCACTAGCAATATTCAAATTCAAATGTAGAATTTAAACTTAACAAGAGACAATGAATATGAGCATAAAATAGAAATACCTAAAATAAAATGAAATCACACACAAATATTGCTTGCAAATTTTGAATCCAAGTATCTTCTATTGATGCAGAGAACTTGAATAGTTTTTTTGTAGAATGTCTAACTTGCTTATTACATCAGAATGCTTAGTATTTATAGAGGATTTCACCTCTTTAATTAAATGCACATAGAGATAAAAATTTTACAAATTAGGAACTACAGTGAGAAAATTCCTTCTTGAAAATACTGAACATTCATCCTTTTGAGACAACGATCCAGCTTTTAAGGAAATGCTTCCAAGAAATTAGCATCTTTGGGTGTCGATGCATGGAAAATTGTAAGGCTTGGTCATTGACTTGATACGTTCACCATCCTTGAAAATACGCTTCTTCTTGGAAATCATGAAAATTTCTTGGTGCTTTTGATACTGTTGCTCCCTTTGCTTGATATCCACAATTTGAATTGCTCCTTGTCCCAATAATTCAATGCTCTTCATTCACCTATCTTGGATGCTCTCAAAATTCTTTGACATTATTGACAGTAAAATTTTCCTGAACTTAAAAATAAACGAACACATATTTACTCTTTCAATCGTATTCATTGGTGGAGAGGGCACCTTTATCAATTTAATAGATTTTATTCCCTTCCCGATCATGAAAAAAATCATCCTTTTCCTCTCAGGTGAAAGCACCTCTAATAGATGCCTCATTCTATTTAAAATCTACGTTTACCCCTAAAAGAGACGAAAGGAGTTGTCACCCTTCACTTAGGGAAAACGTAGAGTTGACTATTCAAAGTCGCTCATGCACTTTTACTACTTCATAAATTTTGCTCGAACTTCATCATCTATAGTGCATTCACCCTTGGGAGAGGCGAAAGGAGCTTTCGCCCCTCAACCGGGGCGAACACACTATTGACTTTTCAACACTTCGTTCTTAATGATATTTGCCCCAACTTGGGGTGAATGAAGTTTTCACCCCATCTTTGGGGTAAATGCACCTCCTTTCAAAAGTTGACATTTTTTTCTAATTTTACCATGCTTCAAATGACTTTCATCGATTATGCCTTCGATTGAACAATGCATCCGGTAGGCATGTTTTTTCAAATTTTTTAGGATGTTCACCTCGAAGAGAGGCGAACGAGCCTTTCACCCAATGTTTGAGGTAAATGCAATTTCAAATTTTAGCAAAGCTTCCATAATTTATGCACTTAGTCTTTGAGCACCATTTTATGCAACTATTTATGGGCAATTTTAACCGAAGTCACCAATCAATTCTCCCAGCCATTTTTTCCTTAAAACACCCATTATTTCCAAGCCAAAAAAGGATGCATGAAAATAAAGAAGGAAAAATAAAACATAAACTGCAACATATTATATCGATCAAAATACTGTAACATAATATTAATATGTATTTTGTTGTATTACAATAAAAATCTATCAAAAAATTCTATGTTGCATAATGTTAAAATTACCAATATTTTTGGCAGCTCACGGGGTATCCAACTCATATGGATGCAATCGATCCAAGGCCTCTATCCATTGGGATTATATTGAGCCTTTTTATCAGTGGCTTTGGTTGGCACTCTTGAAGTGGAAGTATTCTTTTGTACCTTCTCTTATTCAGCCTTCTCAACCACCTCTGCTTCTGCAGCTACTTGTAGAACCTCTGCTCACTCCTACTTTGTTGTTGCTTGTTTAGTTGTTGCTCGTTCTACTACTTCTTGATCCTCATACTCTTTCAAGATTTTACAAGTAACCTCATAGACTACGACTACCTCCTTCCAAGCACGTGTAGTAAATAAGTAGGGGGTACTCAAAGACTCATACACATATCACAGGTTCTAGACATCCTCTAGACTAAGGTGCTTCACTCACTGGGCTATCTCAAACAATGATAGCTCCATGTGGGTAAACTTCTTCATAAGTGGTAGCACTTGTTTTTCTATGATGGGCTCTTCCCATGTATCAATATTTGAGGTGTCCTCCATAAAATTCTTCCAAACCACTTCCAATTGTTCTTTCAATCGAGGTTTGCCCTAGTTATCAATAAAAACTAGAAAACCCATGTCAACAAGAGCATCAAAATGAATCATGAAAACAATATGCTTTACTCTATGTCATTAAGGATATTCCTACCTTATCTTACCAGGTCCATTCTTTGAAAATAGCTTTGCAGCGTGACCTTGGTGGCAGACCAAGCATGATCTATCTCACTTAAGGGGTGAAAGTGCATGTTGGATTGAGCTAGATCTTGGGTTTTTACTACCATTTGCATGTGGGGTTCTAGCATCTCCTTTGTGGTTTCAATCAATTTTTGATCCATATGAATCTGTATTTAGGCTGCCCAGAGATAATGCAAAACCTACACTACTTTGGCTTCCAACTTTTCACAACTTTGGATCGAGCGAAGGCGAGCCTCTTTGATTATTTTTAGGAAGAAGCCCACAACCTATGTGGTTTTTTCAACCAGCTGATTGTGTATGGCCTCTAGTTATGTTATGAGTGTCTGCATCTCCAGTATTACTGCATTCCTTTCTTTTTTATATACTCCCACTTGTTGGTTCAAGTATTCATTCTTCATGGTTATCTTCTCCTCTTGTGCTCTACTTGCAGCCAAGGCATTTTTGAGTTCGATAATTTTATTTTCATTATAAAAATATCTATTCTTATAATATTCTCCATGTAAGTATACCGAACTCATATCAACCTATATATTACCCATTTTCTCTATGGTATCAATCCTAGTCAGGTCCTCTATTACATTCTCACAAGAATAATCATTTGGCATCATTTCTCCTTATGGCTTCTGGACCAGGGGAGTGATCTTGGTTTTATGAACCTCCATGGCAACTGGATCAAAAGTAACCTTATTGAGCAACTATGCTAGAGATAATACTTCTTTCCATATGTGATTTTTCAACCATTGTGATGAACTAAGATGTGCTTGATTTATTTTCTTTGCATCAGGCTACTTCGGTGCCATCTCAACTTTTGGCAATACTTGTAACTCCAAAATGGGTGTGAAAGGTATCAAAATTTGTGAGCAATCGAACTCAAAGGAAGTGAAAGAGATGGATATAAGGGAAGGGACTGAAACAATAGTGGAGGAACCACGTTCGACTACTGTTATACTCACTCTGGGAGCAACTTTCGTACTCACAGCCTCGATGAAACTAGTAGTAGCAATGGAAGAGGAAGGGTGCAAAAATAGTTTTGGTCCTAAAGTAAATGAACTGAAATAAAGGGAGGCCTAAAAAATAGGAATAGAATAAGGAGAAATAGTGACTTACAAAGGGGTAGAATAATGGCGCAAAGTGGACATGATGGGTATACCAAAGGGGGAGAGATTAATGCAAAAATTGATGGAAATAAACTAGCAGTAACTACATGCTTCAAAGGAGGAGGAAAGAAATATGTACCTTCAAGCACAGGCACTGTGTTTTCCGATGATGGAAGCAACTGTAAAATAATTTATTTATGTTGCTCCTCTACTTCCTCCTCAACATTCATGACCTCCACTTTTGGTTTCTCCATTTGCTAGTCCTCCTCCTATTCATGAATCATTAAAAATATTTGTGCGACCATCATTAGAGCATCTATCACCAACGAAGGTAAAATAGCAGTCATCAAAACGACTGAAACTTGTTGGTCATTTTGAGTCCCTAAGTCAAAATTGTCATTGATGTCACTAGATAAAGTCATCATTAATACAAAATATTTCAGCAGGAAACAAAGGGGACAAAAATGGTTATTTAATATCTAGGAAGAAGGCCAAAGAGCAAGTGAAAAATGCAAAAGACAGAAGTTAAAAAGGGGTTATAATATTTATTTTATAAATTATTTAAATTCAGTGTGAATTTTTTTTTTTTGTATTAATTTAAAGAGAGGGTTTTGAAAGGGTCCCCACAACCTTATACAAATAGCCAAACTCTCAACCATAATAAAAATCTCCAAAATATTATACCTATTAGGAATAACCGAGAGAGTTTAATTCCTAATAACCATAATGATTTCGGAGAGAACTTAGAAAAACACAACGCATTGAAGGTAAAACAAACTCTAACAAACTCTGGTCAAAGGACAAAGTGAGACTGAACATCCCTTCCAATGAGAGCCAAAGGGATCTCTGACTCCTTACAAAAACAAAGCATCATGAGCCTATTTCCTAGCAATGGATACTACGTTATTCGGGACATCATTTTTCCACACCGAAAAAGCAACACAGTGGACACCAGTGTGAATTTAAATTTTATAAATAAATATTAAAGTTACTTTATCAAAGTTATAATATTATAATATTGGTTATTATAATATTAAATGTGCCATGGTGAAAACACAAATAAAATATTTATAATTCTTATTATAATATTTTATAAGGTAAAAGTAGGTTTTTAAAGTCTAAAGATATTTTAATAAACCCAAAGGTTGGGTTTAATACCAAAGGTATTTGAAGCCTTTATTATCTCGGCCAACGCCATAGAAGACAACAAGGAAAGCGCCGAAATTTTCAAAGTAATGGAAGAAGCATATAAATACTATTCCTAAAGTTCAAATTTATCATCCTTTCTCTAAAGTGAAAAGATTGGCTTGTGAAAGAAAGAGCTCATGAGTGTATGTGAAAAACATGATAGCAAAGTGTTGAAGGGAGGAAGCTTTTATTTTTGAAGTTGCATAAGACAATGTGGTATAGTGGCATTTTTTGGAAAGCGTGAAAGCGTTAGATTACAAGGGAATTTGTGTTTGAATCATGATGGGTGCATTGTGAGGTGTGTTGATTGAAGCACCTACGGTGCATGTTCTTTTGCCAAGGTGGTAGGAGAGAGTGGAGATTAAGAAGCACATGGTGCTTCGTTAATCTCAATGAGCGCTTGGCTCATGCGACGACTTTGGCCACGGTTAAGGCACTCATAGGGGGCAACATTGAGGGTTTGATTCCCTCCAAAGGCAAAGGTAATATTTTTATTTTATTTTTAATTAAATGCCTAAGTTGGAGGTATAAGGTTGTTTAATGGTTGAGTTTAGAAATGTTGCTTTGTAATAAAATTGTGGTAGTTGAGAATTACCTTTAGGAGCTACAAGGAGTATAGAACATATTTAGTCTCTAACAATTCTCTTTATGATTAAATGAGATTAATTGAGTTGATAAAGTGATTGAGCATTGAGTAAAGAACATATTGAGTCTCTAACAATTTTATTTATGTTTCTATAAGATTGGACAAGTTCTATGTGGACTTGTTAAGCAAATTTGAGGTGTCTTTGAGAAGACTTGTGGACTGATTTTGTGTAATATTTTGTGGAATCTTACAATACAGATTTAAGCAAGTACTAGAGAGGACTTATTGAGCAGATTTGGACAAGTTATGTGTGATATTGTTGAGAATATTTGGACAAGTTCTATGTGGACCTGTTGAGCAAATTTGTATAGGTTCTGTATGGACCTATTGAGCATATTTGGACAGATTTTGTGTGGACCTGTTGAGTAGATTTGGATAGGTTCTATATGTGTTAGTCTCACAATGACATTGAGAGGGGGGGTGAATCAGTGTGGCTCTTTAAAACTTAAAAACTTCAACTCTTAAATCCAAAACAATGAAAACTTAAAACCACATAAAGCAAATATAACAAGAGAGCATCACACAACACAAGATGTACCGAGGTTCACCAGTTTTGGCTACTCCTCAAAAATTGACTATTTGGACTCCCATCCAAATCCAGCCTTTGCAAAATATCAATTTTACAATCAATTTACCAGCACCCACTAGAATGAGCACCAACCCCTGATTTATCTGCATCAATAGAAAGGAGCACAAACCCTTGATTTATCTGCACCAATAGAAAGGAGCACCAACCCCTAATTTATTTGCACCAACAGAAAGGAGCACCAACCCCTAATTTATTTGCACCAACATAAAGGAGCACCAAACCCTAGTTTATCTGCACCAACAAAAAGGAGCACCAACTTGGACTGCAATTTTGAAACTATTAGATTGACATAAACATGCCTTCGCTTATACAAGACCCTGACTGGTCTATTGCTAACCCAACATCTCTCACTATTCACCAAAATATCACACACACTTAAGGTTCTACTTACTACACTTTTACAGCCCTCTTATAGCCCTCTTGCTACTCTTCTTACTGCATTCTTACAGCTCTCACGTCTCTGCCTAACACTCTCTTACGACACTCTTCCAACCCTCTTTTTGTAGCATATTCACTCTATTTTAGCAGCACTTCCTCTCTTGTTCAGAGCAGCTTGTAATTCTCCACGCAGACCTCCTTTTATAACAAATTTCTGATTCTATTTTTAACTTCCATATTTTCGCATGCAACTTATTAATAAAAACTTCTATATGTAACTCCTATATCACATAGTAATATCTCATGCATCCTATTAATAGTTACGGCTATTTTTTTGGTCTTTGACTGATGACTTTTAGTTTAATCACTGCTCGATGCTTTCACTCCGTAACTGGACCTGTAACTGTTGTTCTGACTTTAGTTCACTATTCTCATTTTAGCTGCATGATTTTTCTCTCAGAATCGCACTCATGAATCGACGTCATTGACTTCAGTTAACTCTTCTTATTTTAGCTGCATGATTTTCTTCTACAACTGCACCTATAACTACCGTATAACTTCAGTTAACTATCACATATCTTATTTCGGCTGGGTTCTCTTCTTAGCTCGTGCCAAAGCGACCTGTCGTGAAATCATGACACTTTTGCCTCTTTGTCCTCTTCTCGGCTTTCACCCACAAAAACACATGTCGCGATATCGTGACACTTTCACCTCCTTGCTACTCTTCTTGGCTTGTACCTACGAAAACACATGTCATGATATCATGACACTTTCGCCTTTGTACTCTTCCTTTTTACTTTTGTCACAATATCACGACACTTCTGCCTTCTTAATTTCTCTCTCCTCCTTTAGTCACGAAAATGCGACATGTCACGAAATCGTGACACTTTCTCTCCTTTGATATTTCTCTTACTTTCGGTTTGCGAAAACCCGACATGTCACGATATCATGACACTTTTTCTCCTTAGCTCTTTCTCTTGCCTTCGGGTCATGAAAACCCAACATGTCGCGATATTGTGACGCTTTTTCTCCTTAGCTCTTTCTCTTGCTTTCGGGCCGTGAAAACTTGACATGTCACGATATTGCGACACTTTTTCTTTTGGACTCTCTCTCTTGCAATATGTCATGAAATCGTGACACTTTTCCTTTCGTACAACCTTCTTTGCAATATGTCACTAAATCGTGACACTTTTTCGTCCGTACAACCTTCCTTGCAATATGTCACGAAATCGTGACACTTTTTCGTCTGTACAACCTTCCTTGCAATATGTCATGAAATCGTGACACTTTTTCATCCGTACAACCTTCCTTGCAGTATGTCATGAAATCATGACACTTTTTCGTCTGTACAACCTTCCTTGCAATATGTCATGAAATCGCGACACTTTTTTGTCCGTACAACCTTCCTTGCAATATGTCACGAAATTGCAACACTTTTTCGTCCGTACAACCTTCCTTGCAATATGTCGCGAAATTGTGACACTTTTTCTACTTGCCTTTCTCTCTTTCAACATGTCATGAAATCACGACAGTTTTGCTTGCTTGCGCTTTCTCTCGAACATGTCACGAAATTGTGATAGTTTTGCTTGCTTGCACTTTCTCTCCGAACATGTCACGAAATCATGATAGTTTTGCTTGCTTGCACTTTCTCTTCGAACATGTCACGAAATCGTGACAGTTTGCTTGCTTGCACTTTCTCTTCGAACATGTTGTGGAATTGTGAAAGTTTTTCTTTCTTGCTCTTTCTCTCCGAACATGTCGTGAAATCATGACAGTTTTTCTTGCTTGCGCTTTCTCTCCAAAAATGTCATGAAATCATGACAGTTTTGCTTGCTTGTGCTCTCTCTCCGAACATGTCACGAAATTGTGACAGTTTTTCTTTCTTGCCAACATGTCGCAATATCGTGACAGTTTTTCTTTCTTGCCAACATGTCGTGATATCGTGATAGTTTTTCTTTCTTGCCAACATGTCGCGATATTGTGACAATTTTCTTCATTATGATTTTCTTTTGATTTTTAGTATATGGGCCACTTCTATATTTTGGAAAACCACTGTACATACTCTAAAAAACCTCTTAACTCCTATCCACTGCATCACTAAACTCCTGTCCACTACATCAACCGATCTGTTTGATTGTGTTGACAACAATGACAATATTGTTGTTGCACCTTGCTTAACAATCTCCCCCTTTGGAATTGTTGGCAACACACATGCAATTTCTTGTAATTCTTCTCCCCCTTTGACAATAATACCAAAGGGCTGTTGTAGACTCCCCCTGAGTCCATGCACAACATTCTCAGGCACACGTTATGACAGTTAGAAAAAATTACAAATATGAGTAAATAGATAATCAAATATATAAATGCTCCCCCTAAAAATGTGGTCCTGATAGCTAGTCAATTCTTTGGAAACATGACCACTCACAATTTATTGTGAAGGTATCCGCTACTGACTGGTGGACCTCTCTCTAATTTTTATATTATAGAAGACTCTGTCTCTCTACTGCACTAACTGGTGGACCTCTCTCCACTTGAAGAATCCTCAGATCTATCTTCAACTGTGTTGGTTGTTGGATCTCTATCCATTGAGACTCTGTTCTCTATACTCTGTCAGTAGGCTCACACAGAACCTGCTTAACAAGCTCACATAGAGCTTGTCCAATGCTAAATAACAAGCTCATACAAAACCTATCCAAATCTGCTCCAACAAGATCACTAAGAACTTGCCCAAATCTGCTCTAGAAGTCTGTCCCAACACTATCCTCAAATATTTCCCAAATGCCTTATCAAAGGCTCAATCAATCATCATAGGGGACAACTCTCTCTCACACAACCCTAGTCCAAGTATGTATCAACCAACTCAAACATTTCCAACAATGCTCAACCACAAATATCACATAATAATGATACTCATGTTCTTTTCTAACTCAAGTTCTTTCACAACCAATGGGCTTCAACCACTATGCTTATAACTCATTCCCTACCTTCATCAACTTTAACATCGACAATCTCCACAATTTTCTTTAGCCTCTTGACTGCCACCTCCTTCGTGACTAACGACTTTGCCTCGCATCCGTTGTGCAGCTCAATGTCTCTGGTTTCTAACGACTGCCATGAATGTTTTCATCATTTGCACAGGTATTGACAGTGGAAAGTTATATCTAGCATTGGAACCTCAATCTGTGCGTAGTCATCAACACTCGGTATTCTACTTCTTGCTAGGGCATATGTCAGGGCTACTCAATGTCTTTGCCTTGCATGTGCCAATTTGCACTCTTGACCAACTAGGTGCTAGTGCCACTGTTTGCTTTGACTTTGGCATCTCTTTGACAACTGCTACTTCTTTAGAGAAAATTAATGTTCTCTTATACCAAATGATGTGTTGTATTTTTGGTTAAGGAACACACGCCTTCCCATTCACAACATGGATTCTATTTTATTTATAGGCTTCAAAACAAGCACATGCCAACTTATGCTTCCATGACACGTCGACCTGTGCTGCGTGTTCTATCTCAGATAGCGCCTATCAATTGTTGTATCAAAAATCTAGTTGTACACCATGTTTTTCTGCTGAAACACATCAGTTTGATACTACTCCACAAACGTCTACATGAACTGAAACACATTTTGAAAACTATGCGACAACTCCCCGACTACTTTCCTTTCATCCTCAGATATCCACACAATACATAGAAGCATTAAAATAAAACTTTAACATTGCTCCCCTTGAGGATGTGCTACCTATAGTTGTTTAGTGCAATAGAGGAGTAATCTCCTTCAGTCCAATGAGACACGATTTCCTTTCTTCTTTCTTTCTCCAAGATTTCTTGAACTTGGGCTTGAGTTTTTCAACTGCATCCCTATTTTGAACCTTTTCATGAACTTGAACATTTCTCTTGGGTGGTTTTCTCTTGTGCATTCTTGATGGATGATTATTTTCCTTTCTTTGATGCACATGTTTTCTTCCCTGTTTGTGTTGCATTCTTTGCATCTGATGAAATCTATTGTCTTGCCTTAGATTAAATACAAAATTTCTTGGACAAGACCTTGCTATGTGCTCATGACCATTACATTTAAAACATTGCACATGGTGTTCATCCGAAATAATAGATGTATTTATACTAGCATAACTCTTTGATCTATTATTCAATCCACAATAAATTACCTTGTGACCATAATGGTTGCATCTAAAACAATAGCCTTTAAAAGCATTATTATGAATAATGTGAGAGTGATAGAACCTATTTTGATGTGGTTGCTTTGTTGTAGATCTCCTTTGATATTTTCTTCCTTTTGAGGATTCAGCTTCAAGCTTTCCTTGCTTTGCTCCTTTAGCAGTGAACTTCTTCTTCTCTGCAAATTTAGAAGATGAAGGTTGTTCATCTTCACATCCAAGACCAAGCTTACACATGGGGTTTCTTTGTTGCCTTATCATTTTATCTAGTAGCTCTGTGCTCTTCTCAAATTTGAGATTTGTATTGGCCTCTTCTAGTTGTTTCCTCAATAACACAATCTCCTCTTCTTGTTTATAGCAAACAATCTCTTTCTCATTGATTTGTTACTTCAAGGCTTCTTCTAGTTTCTTGGCTTTATGAATTTGTAAGAAAAGATCTTCAATATTACTCTCATATTCTTCCAACTTCTTGGATAGTCTTTTTTTTCTTTTTCCTTTCTATATTCAACTCTTCAAGTGCAGCGATCAACTCACCTTCTAGATGTACTTCAGCCTCAAGGTTTTCATCACATACTTTAGAATTCACTTCTTCAACCTTTTCTAGTTCAATTTTCTCTTCCATAGGAACTGAAACTGACTGAGATGCCTTATTTGAGGAGGATCTATTCTTCTTACCCATTGCATACTAATCTAAGATCAACCCTAGCTGATTTAGCCTGATAAGGGAAACTGGCTCTGATACCAATTGTTAGTCTCATAATGACACTGAGAGGGGGGTGAATCAGTTTGGCTCTTTAAAACTTAAAAACTTCAACTCTTAAAGCCAAAACAATGAAAACTTAAAACCACATAAAGTAAATATAACAAAAGAGCATCACACAACACAAGATGTACCAAGGTTCACCAATTTTGGCTACTCCTCAAAAATTGACTGTTTGGACTTCCATCCAAATCCAACCTTTGCAAAATGTCAATTTTACAATCAATTTACCAGCACCTACTGGAAGGAGCACCAACCCCTAATTTATTTTCACCAACAAAAAGGAGCACCAACCCCTGATTTATCTACACCAATAGAAAGGAGCACCAACCTCTAATTTATCTGCACCAACAGAAAGGAGCACCAAACCATAATTTATCTACACCAATAGAAAGGAGCACCAACCCCTAATTTATCTGCACCAACAAAAAGGATCACCAACCCCTAATTCCAAGCACCAACTTGGACTACAATTTTGAAACTATTAGATTGACATAAACATGTCTTCGCTTATACAAGACCCTGACTGGTCTATTGCTAACCCAACCTCTCTCACTATTCACCAAAACATCACACACACTTAAGGTTCTACTTACTGCACTTTTATAGCCCTCTTACAGCCCTCTTGCTTCTCTTCTTACTACATTCTTATAGCTCTCATGGCTTTGCCTAATGCTCTCTTACGACACTCTTCCAACCCTCTTTTTGTAGCATATTCACTCTATTTTAGCAGCACTTCCTCTCTTGTTCAGAGCAGCTTGTAATTCTCGACATGGACCTTCTTTTATAACAAAGTTTTGATTCTATTTTTAACTTTCATATTTTTGCATGCAACTTATTAATAGAAACTTCTATATGTAACTCATGTATCACATAGTAATCTCTCATGCATCTTATTAATAGTTACGGATCTTTGTTTGGTCTTTGACTGATGACTTTCAGTTTAACCGCCGCTCGATGTTTTCACTCCGTAACTGGCCCTGTAACTATTGTTCTGACTTCAGTTCATTGTTATTATTTTAGCTACATGATTTTTCTCTCGTAATTGCACTCAGAATCGACGTCATCGACTTCAGCTAACTCTTCTTATTTTAGCTACATGATTTTCTTCTACAACTGCACCTATAACTGCCGTATAACTTTAGTTAACTGTCACATATCTTATTCCGGTTGGGTTCTCTTCTTAGCTTGTGCCAAAGTGACCTGTCATGAAATCACGACACTTCTACCTCTTTGTCCTCTTCTCGACTTTCGCCCATGAAAACACATGTCATGATATCGTGACACTTTCGCCTCCTTGCTACTCTTCTTGGCTTGTACCCGTGAAAACACAACATGTCACGATATCGTGACACATTAGCCTCTGTACTCTTCATTTTTACTTTTTTCGTGATATCGCGACACTTCTGCCTTCTTACTTTCTCTCTCCTCCTTTAGTCACAAAAATGCAACATGTCACGAAATCGTGACACTTTCTCTCCTTTGTTCTTTCTCTTACTTTCGGTTCGTGAAAAGCCAACATTGTCGCGATATCGCGACACTTTTTCTCCTTAGCTCTTTCTCTTGCCTTCGGGTCACAAAAACCCGACATGTCACGATATCACGACACTTTTTCTCCTTAGCTCTTTCTCTTGCCTTCGGGTTGTGAAAACTAGACATGTCGCGATATCACAACACTTTTTATTTTGAACTCTCTCTCTTGCAATATGTCATGAAATCGTGACACTTTTTCTTTCGTACAACCTTCCTTACAATATGTCTCGAAATCGTGACACTTTTTTGTCTATACAATCTTCCTTGCAATATGTCATGAAATCGCAACATTTTTTCATTCATAGAACCTTCCTTGCAATATGTCACGAAATCGCAACACTTTTTTGTCCGTACAACCTTCCTTGCAATATGTCGCAAAATCGTGACACTTTTTCATCCGTACAACCTTCCTTGCAATATATCATGAAATCGTGACACTTTTTCGTCCGTACAACCTTCCTTGCAATATTTCATGAAATCGTGACACTTTTTCATCTGTACAACCTTCTTTGCAATATGTCACGAAATCGCGACACTTTTTCGTCTGTACAACCTTCCTTGCAATATGTCACGAAATTGCGACACTTTTTCTACTTGCATTTCTCTCTTCCAACATGTCATGAAAGCATGACAGTTTTGCTTGTTTGCGCTTTCTCTTGAACATGTCACGCAATTGTGATAGTTTTGTTTGCTTGTGCTTTCTCTCCGAACATGTCATGAAATCGTGACAGTTTTACTTGCTTGTGCTTTCTCTCTAAACATGTTGCAAAATCGTGAGAGTTTTTCTTGCTTGCGCTTTCTCTCTGAACATGTCATGAAATTGTGATGATTTTGCTTTCTTGCTCTTTCTCTTTGAACATGTCACAAAATTGTGACAGTTTTGCTTGCTTGTGCTTTCTCTCCAAACATGTCACGAAATCGCAATAGTTTTACTTGCTTGCACTTTCTCTCCAAACATGCCATGAAATCACGATAGTTTTTCTTTCTTCTCAACATGTCGTGAAATCGCGATAGTTTTTCTTTCTTGCCAACATGTCGCGATATCGCAATAGTTTTTCTTTCTTGCCAACATGTCGTGATATCGCGACAGTTTTTCTTTCTTGCCAACATGTCGCGATATCACGATAGTTTTCTTCCTTATGATTTTATTTTGATTTTTAGTATATGGGCCACTTCTATATTTTGGAAAACCACTATACATACTCTGAAAAACCTCTTAACTCTTATCCACTGCATCACTGAACTCATGTCCACTACATCAACTGATCTGTATGACTGTGTTGACAACAATGACAATACTGTTGCTGCACATTGCTCAACAATATGGACGTGTTGAGCATATTTGGATAGGTTCTATGTGGACCTGTTGAGCATTTTTGTACAGGTTTTGAGTGGACCTTTTGAGCATATTTGAGTAGGTTTTGATGGGACCTATTGAGCAAATTTTTGCTAAACCGAATGGAGTGTGTTTAGTGTAGATGAGTGGACTTGTGCTAGACCGACTGGACTATTTTTAGTGTAGATTTGAGTGGACTTGTTCTAGATCGACTGGACTATGTTTAGTGCAAGAGTTGAGCATATTTGTGCTAGACCAAATGGACTGTGTTTAGTGTAGATTTGAGTGATCTTATTGAGCAGACTTGTGCTAGACCGAATGAATTATGTTTAGTGTAATATTGAATAGAGTCGTGCTAGACCAACTGGAATGTGTTTAGTACAGAATTAAGACAGAGCTTTGGAGATGACAAAATAAATAGGATAGAGTTTCCTATCGATAGAGATACATAAGCTAGGGAAGTGATGACAGGTATTCTGAGTGGGGATAAGAGTCTTCAGTGGAGAGAGATCCACAAGCCAATGTAGTGGAGGTATTCATCTTCTAGAGGATCACTATCCAGAGCAAAGGAGAAGGATTTCTCTTGTGTATAGATACCCACAAACCAAATTTAGGGGATCAACATCTCCTTTGGACAGAGGTCCATAAATAATGCAATTGGGAAGGATTTCCAAGAGATTATTTGAGAAATATTTAGAAGAAATATTTTCTTCGTGGAGGTAGCCATATTTGGGTGAACCATGTTAAATATGTGTCTCTCTTATGTATGGCGTTTTATGCATTGCTATGATTACTGCTATTGATACTACTATCTATACACTGCATAATATTGATTTGAAAGAAAAGTAAAAAGTGCTCTTATACTATTCACTCCCCCTCTCATTATAAGCTTATGTTCTTCAATTGGTATCAAAGCGGGTTCCTTCAGAAGAGTTTGATAGCTTGAATGAAAAGTGATCAACAACACAATGTATCAAAAGGATCAAAGGGACGGGTCCATAAATAATACAGTACCAATATTTGATGGAAGTGACTTCTTGTATTGGTGTATGCTAATGATATTTCACCTGATGGCACTTGGTAATGAAGTTTGGGATGCAATGGAACTTGGATATGATTCAGTAGTCAATCCTCCTATAGATAAGGAAGGTAAGTTTTTAATGCATGCAAATTCAAGAGCTATGAATACAATTATAAAAGGATTATGTAGATCAGAATCTATGAAGGTTATGGATTGTAAAATAGCAAAAGAAATGTGGGAACTACTGCATAACATATATGAAGGAGATAAAGGTGTCAGGAAAGCTAATATCAGAAATCTCAAAGGAGAATTTGAAAAACTAAGAATGTAGGATGATGAAAAAATTCGTGACTATCTCAGTAAAATTGATGAACTTGTACATGAGATGAGAGGTCTTGGAATGAAGGTCGATGAATCTAATGCTTGTGATAAGATCTTGAGAACTCTTCCAAAAAGATACAATGAAAAGGTTTATGTTATAGAAACATCAATTGATAGTGATTTTTTGACAAGAAATTCTATACTTGACATGGTTACAAATTTTGAGATAAGAATAAAAGATCTTATCCCTCTGAAAGAGGCTGCATTCAAAGTGAACAAGAAGATAAAGGATAAGAAGTCAGAATCAAGTAGTGAGTCATCCAATGATGAAGAATCTAATTATGGTAGAAGAGATAAAGGTTCCAGAAGACCCATAGATCTAAGATCTATTAAATATTTCAATTATGGAAAGTATGGATATTTTGCAACATATTGTAAAAATCCAAATAATAACAATGGTGAAGAAGAACATGATCACAGGTACATGGAATTAGAAATATACAGGCACCAAAATAAAAACAAGTATGAACAAAGCAAACAAGGAAATAAGTTCTTCCAAATACAAAAGAGAAGCTACTATGCGGATAATGCAAGTAAGTTCTCAAATGATAGTGATGCTAGCTTGTCAGACAATGATAGATATGAAGTCCTATTTATGATTGAAGATAAAGAACCAGTTAAGAAAAAGATTCCAGTTATTCTCAAGTGGTTTAGATGTGGTAGATTTGGACATCTTGAAGATGATTGCACAAGGTATGGTTATAGTTTCAATGATGATGACTATGAATATGCACTTGAAATACCATATGAAAATCTTCCAATGGCATTAGAAGAAGTGAGTGATCCTATAGAAGAAAATCCAAAAGAAAGCAATGATGTGGCCAAAGGTAAATAAATAGAGGATTATTATGTAGAGAATGGTTATGATCTCAAGGGATAACTTGTCTATGCCCTTGACAGGGTAAAGAAGGTAAGAAAGAAACACTCTAAGCTTGAAATTCAATTTCAAGAATGTGATGAAGAAATATTATTGCTCATAGAGGATTTAGAAAAATCAAAGGCTAAGGCAAATAAGTTCAAAGATAAGTTAGAAGGAAATATCTTGGAATGTGAGAAGTTAACACAAAAAGTAGCTCTACTAAATTAATATGTAGAAGACTCCAAGAATAAGATATACAAGTATGTAAACAGTGCAAAGAGTGTGGATAAAATAGTCAAGATACAAATAGGGGCAACAAACAAGACAGGTATTGGTTCTAAATACGTACAAAATAAATGGGAAGAAAATTCTACTTCAATTCTTGAAGAATAAGAAACTTCAGATGAAGATACATCAAAAGAAGACAATGTAAGAGGGAATGAGACATCAGAGGATGATTTGGACAATAAGTAGTTCAACAAATATAGTAACAATGCACATAAAAGATATAGATGGAACAAAAATCAGAACAGGAGACCAATGAGGTCAATACAAGGAAGCTTCAATGGAAGATGTTTTTCATATCACATGTTTGGGCACATGGCTCCATAGTGCAGGACACATGAAAGAAAAGAATATCGGAAAGGACATATTTTCATGGGTATTTCTATTCATACAATGAGTTTGGTGACAAGACAATGAATTGCAGGATTCATGACAAAATAGGATATGGATTCACTAGGATAAATCCTAAGATATTGGCACCACCAAGGAACAATAACATTAAATGTTATAAGTGCAATAATGATGGTCATACATCAAAATGGTGTAGAGCAAATATTCTAGAAATAGGTATGAAAAGGACTAGGAATATGAACAGGAATAGGAATATGAACAGGAATAGAAACATGAACAAGAACAAGAACATGGATAAGAAGAGGAGAAGGAATAGGAATGATAACAAGAACGAGAACAGGAATAGGAATAGGAACATGAATGAGAACAGGAACATGAATAGAAACAAGAACATGAATGATGATAGGAACATGAATTATGACACAGATAGAAACAATCAGAAGAATCAAAAAATTCAAAAAATAAAGGAAGATGATAAAGGCAAAGAACAATGCCTTTTGGAAGTAGAAATACTCCCACTCCAGAATTAACCACCTCAAATGAGGTGGGGGAGGGGCTAATCTAAGAGGCTCATTCTTAGCCCCGAGCCCCAAAGGTGACCCTTTTCCATTGATGTCAAAGGGGGAGAGATTTGTGTATTGGGGAGAGATTTGATATGGGGAGAGATTTGATATTTGAGAGAGCATTGAGCCAGGGGGAGAAATGTCCTAGGGGAGCAGAAGGAAAAATAAAGGTCAGGTTTCGATAAGAAGAGTATGGGTTGCCATCAATGATAAAGGGGGAGATTGTTGGACATTTTGAGTCCCTAAGTCAAAGTTGTCATTGATATCAAAAAATTAAGTCATCATTAATACCAAATATTTCAGCAAGAAACAAAGGGGACAAAAATGGTTATTTGATACCCAAGAAGAAGTCCAAAGAGCAAGTAAAACAGTGCAAAAGACATAAGTTAAAAAGGGATTATAATATTTATTATATAAATTATTTAAATTCAGTGTGAATTTAAATTTTATAAATAAATATTAAAGATATTTTATCAAAGGTATAATATTATAATAGTGGTTATTATAATATTAAATGTGCTATGGTGAAAATCCAAATAAAATATTTATAATTCTTATTATAATGTTTTATAAGGCAAAATTGGGTTTTATAAAGTCTAAAGATATTTTAATAAACCCAAAGGTTGGGTTTAATACCAAAGGCATTTCAAGCTTTTATGATCTCTGTCGATGTCATATAAGACAACAAGGAAAGCACCGACATTTTCAAAGTAGTCGAAGAAGCATATAAATACTATGCCTAAAGTTCAAATTTATCATCCTTGCTCTAAAGTGAAAAGATTGGCTTGCAAAAGAAAGAGCTCGTGAGTGTATGCGAAAAATATGACAGCAAAGTGTTGAAGGGAGGAAGCTTTGATTTTTGAAGTTGCATAAGACAACATGTTCTAGTGGCATTTTTGGAAAGAGTTAAAGCACCAACTTGCAAGGGAATTCGTGTTTGAATCATAACGGGTGCATCATGAGGTGTGTTGAGTGAAGCACCTACGGTGCACATTATTTTGCCAAGGCGGAAGGAGAGAGTGGAGATTAAGAATCACGTGGTTCTTAGTTAATCTCAATGAGCGCTAGGATCATGCGGTAACTTTTGCCATGGTTAAGGCACTCATAGGGGGCAATGTTGAGGGTTCGATTCCCTCCAAAGGCAAAGGTAATATTTTTTATTTTATTTTTAATTAAATGCCTAAGTTGGAGGTATAAGGTTGTTTAGTGGTTGAATTTGGAAAGGTTGCTTTGTAATAAAATTGTGGTAGTTGAGAATTACCTTTAGGAGTTATAAGGAGAATTTTGTTTTTTTTTTAAGTCTTAAAATTGCTGTTGTGGAATATTGAAAGGTTAAGACTTTGTGGGTAGTATGTTATTTTGAATTAAGGGTTTTTGTGACTATTGTGAGGATATTGATTATTAGCTAAGTTGGAGTGATAAGGTGTAATTTTTATATTATTTTTGTGATATGTTTTGTTGAATAAAATTATCCTCTAACCCTTATTGAGATTGGCAAAGAAGTAATTGTGAGTGTGGCAAATTTTTTATGTCAACTACTTGACATTCAAAAAGGTATGGGCAAATTCTTCTTTGGTTGACTTGGTTGATTGGCTTTATTGAAAATTAAGTTTGGAGTGAAAAGGACTTCATTAAGGTTTTCTTTTCAAAAGTGGTTGAGTTATTGCTTCAAGGTTTTCTAATTTGAGAGTTGAGATTAAAACCTTGTTTTATTAGAATTGTTGTTGAGATCATTGGTTGAGTGAAGTGTTTGAGTTAATGCTTCAAGGTTTTCTGAAACTGAGAGTTGTGATTAAAACCTTGTTTTATGAGCATGGTTGTTGAAGTGAGTTGTTATGCAAAGAACTTGAACTAGGATTTTAAAAGATCATGAGTATCATTTTCATGTGAGATTTGTTGTTGAGCATTGTTGGAAACATTTTGAGTTGGATGATACATGCTTGAACTAGGGTTTGTGAGGAAGAGTTGTTTCTTGAAGTGATTGGTTGAGTAGAGTTGATTGAGCCTAGTCAAGTTGATTTATGAAGTGATTTTTCAAGTCCCATAAAACAAACTATTCTATATTTTGATTTGAGTTGAGATTGAGTTTTGAGAATAGAACATATTGAGTCTCTAACCATTCTCTTTATGCTTCTATGATATTGAGTTGAGAAAGTGATTGATTTTTTTAGAATAGAACATATTGAGTCTCTAACAATTCTCTTTATGGTTCTATGAGATTGAGTTGAGAAAGTGATGAGTTTTGAGTCTAGAACATATTGAGTCTCTAACAATTCTCTTTATGATTCTATAATATTAATTGAGTTGAGAAAGTGATTGAGCATTTAGTAAAGAACATATTGAGTCTAACAATTCTCTTTATGTTTCTATGAGATTGGACAAGTTTTGTGTGGACTTGTTAATCAGATTTGAGGCAAGTCTTTGAGAAGACTTGTGCACTGATTTTATGTAAGCTTTTATGGAAGCTTAAAATACAGATTTGAGCAAGTCCTAGAGAGGACTTATTGAGCAAATTTGGACAAGTTCTGTGTAAGCTTGTTGAGCAGATTTTGATGGACCTATTGAGTAGATTTGGACAGGTTTTGTGTAGACCTGTTGAGCAGATTTAGTCAAGTTTTGTGTGGACCTATTGAGCATATTTGGATAGGTTCTATGTGGAAATTTTGAGAAAATTTGGACAGGTTCTGTGTGGACCTATTGAGAAGATTTGGACAGGTTTTGAGTGGACCTATTGAGCAGATTTGAGTAGGTTATGAGTGGACCTATTGAGCAGATTTGTGCTAGACCGATTGGACTGTGTTTAGTGCATATTTGAGTGGACTTGTGCTAGACCTACTAGACTATGTTTAGTGCAAGAGTTGAGCATATTTGTGCTAGACCGAATGGACTGTGTTTAGTGTATATTTGAGTGAGCTTATTGAGTAGAATTATGTTAGACCGAATGAACTATGTTTAGTGCAATATTGAGCAGAGTTGTGCTAGGCCGACTAGACTGTGTTTAGTACAAAATTGAGATATAGCTTTGGATGTGAAAAAACATAGAGGAAAGAGTTTCCTATGGATAGATATCCATCAACCAGGGTAGTGAGGAAAAGTCTTCTAAGTGGGGATAAGAGTCTTCAGTGGATAGAGATCCACAAACTAGTGCAATGGAGGTAGTCATCTTCTAGAGGATCACTAGCCAAAGTAGAGGAGAAGTAGTTCTCCTATGGATAGAAATCCAAAAACTAGATTTAGAGGATCGACATCTCCTTTGGACAGAGGTCCATAAATATTGTAATTGGGAAGGATTCCCAAGATATTATTTAAGAAATATTTAGAAGAAATATTTTCTTCGTGGAAGTAGCCATCTTTGGGTGAACCACATTAAATTTGTGTCTCTATTTTATATGGTGTTTTGTACATTGCTTTTATTACTACTATTGATACTGCTATATATACACTGCATAATATTGATTTGAAAGAAAAGCAAAAAGTACTCTTATACTATTCATCCCCCCTTAGTATAAGCTTGTGTTCTTCACAACTGTGGGAACTGCAATGATCAAAACTATAGTAGTAGATGAGGAAGTAGCATAGGTCATTGGCTTATTTGTAGCTTTCGAGAATGGGGACGCATCTCAAATAGTTTGCTTCTCCATAAAAGGCACCTCATCAACTTTACACTTCACCTGCTATGACCTTCGTTGAAACAAATACTGCTATTCCTCCTCCTCAATTGTCAATCTCTCTCCTTTTGCCCCACTTTCATCATTATTATAATGTTGAACAATTTGGGAATAGATCTTGGTGAAAGCAATGGGTTGATAGGCATTGACATATTTGTCATAGGCTTACAAAAATGCCTCATACATTTTCAACCCATAAGGAGACTTAATTTTTCTTTTTGGACCTGCGTTATCCACCAGTTCATAATTTTATCCTCAGTCTATAGGGACTAGATTTCTTTTACTTGACTAAAAATTCTGGGTAGAGGAATCTGATTTTTGTATATCATTGGATTACATTCAGCCTCCTATTCATAGATGTCATGCCATAGTGAGAGCAACATCATATTTTCAATGTGCCACTCTAAGTCATACCCATAAAATATATTGTGCCTCTCCTAATTGTTAGGTCATGGACAAAAATGAAAGTTCTTGGTCTTTGATTATTTTTATAAATTTTCCCAACAAGTCATACCTCCACCGTTGCGGTAGTTCTATCAAACCCAGGTCCCAAATTGCCACTATGAGTAGCCTATTTTTCCCAACCTGGTTTACCTCTATACTGCCAAAATTGAAAAATATACTACAAGTCATCCTCTTGTTGTGCCTTGATCCATACACATCATTAGCATAGTTTTTTTGGCACACCACCTCCATGGAAAAAATGTGTGTAGTGGTAAAGTATGGGAGTAGGAATGGCATACCCATGAAGCCATATATTCTTATGAGCATGCCTTGAGTTAACAAAAATATGTTACCCTTTTCGGCCATAGCCACTTCTTCTCTCATCTCCCATGGCACTCTTTCACATGCACCACAAAGTAGCTCTATTGCAAGTACCAAAACCAAATGGTTAAAACTATAAAATGACTCCTTGCTCGATAGAGTGGAAGTCCACATATATACTGGTATAAGCTCATATTTCTCATCCATTTTCCTTACTACAATAGATAAAAAATATTGGTGTAGATGGAAAAAGAAATACCAAATCAAAGAGGAGGTATGCTTGAATGACATTTGCTCTCCAGTATGCAACTTCTCCAGCTAAAAATGGAGATATAAAATCAACCCAATCAAATAAAATTGGATTGGTGCCCTACCTCATGGCTGACGAAGTGTAAAATTACCCCTAGAATATGTATTATGCTAGGGCCGCTTGCCAATTATAAATTGTAGAATATTTTAGTAAACCAGCAACCCATGCTAACATCGAGTAAATGTCTGGGCGTTTGAACTCTGTAAGAAACTTTGGCAATTTCAGTAGTTTCCCTAGTTGTGGCTCTTTAATTAAGTATGTCTCCATGAACTTATGCATCATCATGGTAGATACATATCTATCCTCCTACTCATTGGTATGTAGCTTCTTGCTAATCACATATGAAGGAGTTTTCAACCCACATGCAAATGCTTCCCACACTTCATCAACATAAATAGAAAAAAGTGGTTCTTTGTTTATCGTACACACTATCCTGGTAACCGGATTATAAAATTGAGAAATTATCTTCACTAGCTTCAAATAAGGGTGTACAAGTGTACACAAATATCAAGATAGCTAAGTGTGGAATGACATAGTTAAAGGTCTTTCTATTGTTAATCCTTATTTTACTATGAACTCCACATCTTATCATAGCTTCTCCATGCCCTTGTTTGTAATCACGTAGTCTCCAAACTCTACCATGGTGTCAAAGTACGGGTCTAAGTCCAAATTCTCATTTCTTTGGGTCTTCTTGGATTTTGACCCACCTTCTACTTTCTTTTTGGACTTCTTGGGCTCTATATCCTCTTGCACCTATTTGCTTCTCTTTCCCATTGTATCCCTCTAGTGGCTACTCTAAATTCTCTCTTTAATATCTACAACAAAATCTTTTGAAAACATAGTGATAGTAAAATTTTAAAAATTAAACTACAAAGCTTTTACCTGTTCCTTTATATAGAGCTCCCTTCCAACCACCGTAGTAAATGCCAAATTTTACTAGGGTGATTTCGTAAGAATGTGCACTTTATTTCACCCACCCGACACTACTCCTGATGTTCTAATGGTATCAACTATTATTTACCACAAAATCATCCTCAGAAAGTGTGCCATTCTTGCTATGTTGTGCCTTTGAAAAGTATACCCTCGTTATTAAAATTGTCTTGGAAAAATAAACCTGTCACCTAGGAACCAATGAGCACTTCTATTTTTTCCAGTGTGATATTTCACTTCTTGGGAACACCAATTCACCTTCCAATGTGAATTAGGGTGCACATTTTAAATTAAATACCCCGAAACTCCATTTTAGATTTCATGCACACTTTCCAAGATTTTCCATGTGTGGGAGAACAAAAATGCTTCAACGGACACCCTTACAAAACCATAGCACTTCGAAAAGCAATGGGATCAAAAATACTATGGAGGTACACTATTCTTCTTTTCCTTCACTCTGAAAACCCTCTTTACCTATTTTATGTAATTTCATGGTGAATATCCTTCTTTTAAAGCAACTACTTTTATTTTTTAACCAAATTTAGAAAAAGCAAGATTTTCTTAAAAAAAACATCAATTATTTTTAGGGCTTTTCCCTTTTAGATTTTTCTTTCCCATTTTTTTTTGCCTCACATTTTAATGCAACAACCTAAAAAATCGGTGCATGTGCCTTTCATGGATTTAAAAAAAAACATTTTCGTTCCATACACAAGGAAAAAGCACACCTATGTTCGTATTCCATTTCTTTTTAAATTGTTGGTGCACGTCTTAGATGAAAGAGTATGAGTTGCCAAATTTTTCCATATCTTCACCCCTAGTGAGGGGTGAATGAGAGTTTCACCCCTCACTAAGGGCGAAAAACCTTTTGATTCCTCTTTTTTTATTTTGTTGACTTTGCTTTTCTATTTTTTTTAACCTAGAACATACATCCACCTCCTCTTGTAGGCAAATAAGGCTTTCACTCCTTTTGTTCTTGAGCATTTGCTGACTATTTTGACTTTAGTTTTTTCCTTTTCATTGTAATGACCATTAATCATGAGCTTCAACATTCTTTTAATCCCAAGATGCATTCACCCTAGTGGAAGGTGAACGAGAATTTTGCCCTTTCTCTAAGGTGAAAGCACTTTCAATTAACTATTTTTCCACGGTTCCGAAGTTGAGCTCCATATTTGATTTTTTGATTTACTTGTTGCTTATCAACATTGACGTCTTGCTTGTTCTTATCAACATTAACACCTTGCTTCCTTAAAAACATATAAAATTATGAATTTGTAAAGCTATCAGTCAAAACTTTTGAATATTTTTAATTTTCTTGAAATTGGTGACATGTTGTCTGGGAAATATCTTGGCAAGACCTCATTCTTCAGAGAAAAACATAAAATAAAAATATTTTTTGAGGCTAGACAGATTTTTTCTAGTAAATGTTACCTTGTATATATATATTATTCTTCCTTTTTTCCTCTTTTTTTTATCGAAAAATAATATCAAAGATACAATAAAGATTGCTTGAAAATATAAATATGTACATATTTACAAATTGGTACCTCTTGAGTTCATCATTGAACATAGGCCTTTATATGAAGACCATTTACTAGAATTGGAAGATCCCAACCATCCATATCCCAAAGATGATATGCATTTGCCAAATTCACTGTAGAGACTTGAAATGAACCTTCCCATATCATATCAAACTTGTGGTGCTTCCCCAACTTGGCTTTGTTCTTGTTCCATTTGAGGACTAAATCTCCCACCTAAAACTTGTGCTATGTTGTCTTTTTTAAAACCACTTATGCATTGCTTTAGTACATTTTATGAAATCTTGATACACCTTTTTTCTTTCTTTATCCAACTATAATAATTGAGCCAAACTTGCACTCATTGGATCATACTCATCATCTTCATCATTGAATAACTGCAAGGTTTGAAGTACAAGTAGCTCAATGTGAGTGGGTAGAACTACTTCTTTTCCATACATGAGGGAGTAAGGAGAGACATTAATAGACTTCTTCACTAATATCTGATCTACCCATAAAGCTTGATTCAACAATAAGTACCAACTCCTTTTATTGCTTCCCAGTATCCTTTTTAAGATTCACAGTAAGTTTTTATTGGTGGATTTATGCAAGCCATTCCCTTGTAGGTAATAATTGGATGATGTTTTAAGATAAATATCGTACTTGCTTATAAATTCTATGATATTAGCCCCAATAAATGGAGTTCTATTATCTATTATAATAGCATATGGGTCATCGAAATGGGTAATAAATCCTTCAAGGAAGGAGATAATTGTAGTCTGATCAGCCTTCTTAGTTGGAATAGCCTCTACCACCTAGTGAAGTAGTCAGTGGCTATCAGGATGTATTTATGATCAGTTGTCGAGTGACGGTCTATGACTCCAATGAAGTCTAGGTCCCATTGTTGGAATGACGCTTCCACTTGAATCAGATGTAGGGGCAATGATCATTTCCTGGTCCTGCCAACATACCGTTGACAATTATCATAGTTTCATCTCACCCTGTGTGCATCTACAAAAAGGGTGGGCCAGAAGTAGCCAGCTCAAATGATCTTCAAGGCCATAGGTCTTCATGCATAATATCCACCAAAATAGCCTGAGTAAAATTATTCCAATATTTTCTTCTTTTTTGAATCCTTTACACACCTGAGGAGCACTCCGTCCACATTCTTGTGAAATAACTTTCTTGACAATAGGACATACTTGAGTGCTTGTAGCATGAATCTCTAACACTGTGAATCATTAAGAAGTGATGGAAATTTTCCTAAGGTAAAGAATTCAACAAGGTCCTCTGTCTAATCACGGTCGTCTGTCCAGTCAAGAAGTGATGGAATTGCACAAATTATTTTATATATATCCTCTTTCTATACTATAGCCAATGGTTATTATGTTGTGCTTTTGGCTAATTCTTGATAGAGAGCTCATACATGGATTAACTTAGTCGATCGGATCTCCATATAATATTCTTAAATATTTGAGACCCAAATCGCTCTTTTGTTGCCTAATTCCCCTTGAAGAATTAAGTTTTTGATATTTGGGTGTATAACATAAACAACTATTCTACTCTATGAGACAAAGTATGATAATTTCTTCAGGTATTTCATCATTACGTACACCTAATTTTCAATAAAATTATACTTATCCTGATGTGGTGCAATAACTTGGCTCAAAAATGCAATTGAATTTTCATCTCCATATTCTTGCTTTTGCATCAGAATGGCGGCATAGCTCTCTTGCTCACCTAATGCATATAGAATGAATTCTTTTGAATAATTTGGTTAATCAATATCGGTGCTTGAGTGATTCTTTCCTGCATTTCCTTAAAAGCATATCTTCTCACCTCGTCCATTTGAAATTTACATTCTTTTCTAGGAGCTCGGTCATGGGTTTTACTACCTGAGCAAAATTAGCTATGAGATTTCAAATAAAGTTTATTTACCCACATAATGACTGCAAATATTTTTGTTAATTTATCTGTGGTAGTTTCAAGAGCACCTCATCCCTCATGGGATCAATCACCAGTACTTCTTGTGAGATCACATGACCTAATAACTTCCCCTCTTTGACAGTGAATATGGATTTTTGGGTTAATGTAAATCCCAAACTCCCAATATTTTTTGAACACCTATCTCAAATGAGAAACATGCTCTACTATATGATGCGAAAACATAGTCATATTATCAAGGTAAATCACAATAACTTTGTTTAATAACTCACTGAAAGAGACATTCATAGCTCTCTGGAATGTGGTATCGACGTTTGAAATATCGAATGACATTATTTGATAGGTGAACATGCCCCACTTAGTAGTAAATGCCATCTTGTGTTGGTCCTCATATTTTACCCAAATCTGGTTATAACTCGAGAAATAATCTAACAATGAAAATATTTGCACTCCAGTAACTACATGGAGGATTTGATCAATCTGTAGTAGGGGTAGTGATCTTTTAATGATGTCTGCTTTAGATTTCTAAAATATATACACAGTCAAATGTTGCCATTATTTTTTTGAACTAAAACCAAATTTGCTACCCATATTGAGTGCTTGATTGGATATATTATTTTTTCTTCCAACATCTTTAATAGTTTTGCCTTCATGAGCACCTTAATTTTTGGATTGATAGGCTATTATTTCTACCAAAAAGGTTTTACTCCCTCCTATAGTTCAATGGTATACTGGATTATATTCTTTTCATATCCCTTCAAATCATGATAGCTCCATGTAACAATATCAAAAAATTCATAACACAAGCTATTGATATCTTCCAATTCTATTGGAGTACAATCGATTTTGAATTTGATGATATTCTTAGGCTTTAGCTACAAATCCTTATATTCCTTCATATCTACATTGATTTTATGCTTCTCATCCCTATCATTTTGGTCAAACAGACTTTCCAATGAAATTATCCCCTTAGGAATGTGATTATTCTTCAGTTGGATCATTCCTTTCATTTCCTCTTTGACAAGTACTCTATCATCTACACTCATAGCTTCCTTAATAAAAAAATTGACTATTTTCTCACTGTTGTCGAACACTTGCCAATAGAGATTTTTATCAGGGATTGAGGATCTATAAATTACCCTAACAATCTCGGGTTTCCTAACTACTTGGTCCACAGGAGAGTAATTAGCACCAAGGGAAGCTAAAATATTTGTATGTTTGTTTTGCTCCCACAAAATTGCCTGAATTTTCAAGGTTGTAAAGAACTCAAACAAATACTATACCTTATTATGATAGACCTTCAAGTAGTGCTGCTTTGACACACACTTGTTTGTATTCTGGTTGATAATGAGCTCAAAATATCCTAAGATTTATAGCTGTTTTATGCCCAAATTTTCAGCCTTTTTTAAACCAAGACACAACGCTTCATATTCAGTAACATTATTCATAAAAATCCAAGTTAATATATACGAATAGGTCTTATACAACCCAGTAGGAGAAACAAGAAAAATACCAGCCCTACACTATTATTACACCTTGTGCCATCAAAATACAACTTCCATAACTGATTTGCAATAGGGTCTAGGGAATCAGGTACTTTTTATTCAATCTGCTCAGGTTTGGTTATATTGTAACAATCAATCTCAATTTCAACCATCACATTAAAATATATGAGTGAGAATTCATCTTCAATGTGAATCTCACCAAGCGCTTCTTCCATCAAATCAACTTCTTCTAATTTTTCAGCCATCATGTTGACTATACTTGTGGATTTTTATTCCTCTTCTTCTAGTTTCTCTATATGAAAAGTAGATGGTTTTTCATTATAGATGCAAATTCTTCTTCCCTTGAAAGGTACCCTCCTAGTTTCGCTATGAATTCCCTTGAGAGACACATGCTAAAGTATGGTTCCAAGTCAACCACCACTACTTATTGAATAACAATGATCTGTGGTATACTATGTATAACAATAGGAATATCTTTTATTACTCCCACTTTTTTGATTGGGTATCCATCCAAATGTGATATTCCTAGACTACTTCTTATGTATTTCATTCCCATGACTTCTCATACTACCTTTGGCATGACATTAGTTGCAGTGTCGGAGTCAATCATACAATTATGCACTACCCATCCTTCTATCATGAGAGATAGATAGAATAAGGGTGGTTTATTCTTACCAGTGGCTGAGGTAGGCAAGGTCTATGCTAGAACAATATGGGAATGAATTTTATTTTGGTATTTTGTAGTATTGAGATATTCATGTAGTAGGTCAACCTACCCTGGTAACTATAGTGCATTGTATAAGCTCACTTTTATCGGTATCTTCTTCATCTCCTCCACAAAGTTATAACTAGAGGTACCAAGAACCGTTTCTCCTACAAATTGCTCATACTTATTTTGGTATTGTTGATTAGCCTCCACCCTTTATCTCTTTATCAATGATAGATACTTGAGGTGCTCTTTGGCTTTCTCTTTTGCTTTATTTTGTTCTTGAGTAGTTGTAGGTTGTGAAGTTGATTCTTTTATTTACAATTTATTTTGAGATTTATTAGGCAATAGATCATTCAAAAAGATAGAATCCTACTGCTTTACTATTGGACCAGACATTTTTTTTGGTGGTGGCATTTTTTCACTTTGTACATTTGGCTCAATAGAAAATTTTAGAGGTTCCATTTCTGCAGGATCTATAGTCACTGGATTTTTTTCAGTGCTCGTAATAACTGAAACTTGCTCTAAATATGGGACCATCAAATTATGATCAACCTCTATTATCATATTAATTTTTCCACCACCAAAACTTTTTGCTAACGTATGTACATAGTTTAAATGCATCATACATGTCTTATCCATGAGGATCATTATAGGTGGAGCACCAGTATGATCCCTCTGATGTATTGGTTTCTTCATTTGTTAACACAATTGTGTTTCTTTTAGGTCCCTTGCTAGTGGTTGCTTACTCTCAGGTAATCGGTGGTGTTTGAAATCTCCTTGACCTAAAATCATATTTTGCTTATTTCTTCATTACTATGGTGATTTCATTTGACATCATCCTTACGGCTAAATTAATAGATTGCACCTCTTGTAACAAATTCATATAAGGATTAGGATTCGAGGGTGTATGAGGTGCCGATAAAGGTAGAAGTGATGATGGGGTAAGTAACAACAGTGGAACTGTTGATGCTGGTAATGTTGGGAAAGGAACAAGTTATGGAAAATATGGTGTTACTGGTGCGGGTAAATACAGAAAGCTTGGAGTAGGAAGTTGTGGTATAAGAATTGGAGCGACTTGAGGTGGACTCGATATCCATGAGGGAACTGGGTACATAGAAGGCATGGGCTATGAAAATGTACTTGAATATAATTGTTGTGGAAGTTTGGGAAGGATGGGCATGGTCACTTTTGGTGGAAGCTTGCCTATGGCAATCAAGTCTGATTCAGCCTTTTGCACTTATGTGTACAAATATGGAAATGTATTTACATTAGCTTATCATACTACCATGCCAATATTAGATTTAAATTCTCTAATATAGTAAAACACTTGTTCATGTGTGGGTCGAAGACCATGAGGAACTCTTTTCTAGCTTTAGTTGAATCTGACATTGAAGTCCACTATCTCCTCCTATAGATGTCTTTGGATCATTGTAAATTGATGCATCAAGGAGAATGGATCAACTTGCTCATGAAAATTCTTGATTAGAAATTTTACCAATTGATCTCATGTAGTGATAGTGTAGGGTGGCAAGGATCAGTACTAGTATAATAGCTTCCCTCTAAGATATAAAACTGGTAACCATACCATAATGTCTTCATCTGTGATACCATGGATTTTTTCCAAAGAAGCCACACCCTGAATATGCTCATAAGTGGTCTTACCGGTACCATCATAAGTAGGTAAAGCCTTTAAAATTGCTTGAGGAATTGAATTTTGTGCTTGTAAATTTAAGGCTTATGAGCTATTCCATGCTGGGAACTACATTGGTGGCAATGGCTATTGTGATGGTGGGTTCTAAGCTATTTGAACTGGTGTATGAATTTATGGAGGTGGGATGCTAGTAGTAGTACTAGCTGGACTTAAAGGAATGGAGAACACACCAGCTATTTATGAGGATGTTGTAGATGATGTATAAGATGAAGGAACTAACCTAGGATGTTCACCTAATATTTTGATATCAAGATCATAAAACTCAATGGGATCTTCAAGTTTTTTGGCCTTCGATCTTGTAATCATGAAGCACAAATTTTGTTTTCCTCATGTTCAGAGGCTTCTAGGTATAATTGAGTCATCATATGTTCTATCTACCATGCAATACAAAGGTGAATATCAAACCTCAAAAAAAATTGTTTGTCAAATATCTGCATAATTATAAAAACCTATGTCTATGCACCCTAGACATGGCCAAAATTGAAAGGCCAAAGGAAAGAAATATCCTTCGTGCCAATCTCCAGAGAGGTCTGGCTCCCTTACTAAATCCTACACTGATTAAGAATAGAGTTGTAGGAAAGAAATTGGAAATGATGGAAGGAGATGGAAAATATGGCCGCAGGCTAAAGGTGAAGGATTGGGGACAGACTAGCAGTAGGAATTCCACTCAAGCATTGAAGAAGAATGTAAAAAAATAAGGCAGTAGGATTCACTTATAATATTGCAGAGACAACCTTCAGGATCGCATTCCAAAAATCACTCTCTCACCAGCAATGTTCAAATTCAAATGCAAAATTTAAAATTAATAGCAGATAATGAATATAAGCATAAAATAGAAATGCCTAAATTAGAAGAAAATCACACACAAATATTGCTTGCAAATTCTAAATCCAAGTATCTTCTATTGATGGAGAGAACTTGAATATTTTTTTCGTAGAATTTCTAACTTGCTTATTACATCAAAATGCTTAGTATTTATAGAGGATTTCACCTCTTTTATTAAATGCACATAGAGACAAAATATTTATAGATCAGGAACCACAATGAGAAAATTCCTTCTTGGAAATACTGAACATTCATCCTTTTGAAACATCGATCCAAATTTTAAGGAAATCCCTCCAAGAAATCAACATCTCTAGGTGTCGGTGCATTGAAAAGTGTAAGTCTTGGCCATTGACTTGATACGTTCACCATCCTCAAAAACACACTTCTACTTGGAAATAATGAAAATCACTTGGTGATTTTAATATTGTTGCCCCCTTTGCTTGAGATCCACAATCTAAATTGCTCCTTGCTCAAATCATTCAATGCTCTTAATTCACCTATCTTGGGTAATCTCAAAAACCTTTGATGTTATTGATGGTAAAATTTGCCCAAACTTAGCAATAAGCGAATGCATATTTACTCTTTCAATCATGTTCATTGGTGGAGAGGGTGCCTTTATCAATTTAATGGATTGTATTCCCTTCTTTATCATGACAACAATCATCCTTTTTCTCTCAGGTGAAAGCACCTCTAACAGTTGCCTTGTTCTATTTAAAATTTACATTCACCCCTAAAAGAGGTGAAAGGAGCTATCACCCTTCACTTGGGGTGAATGCAGATTTGACTATTCAAAGTTGCTTAGGCACTTTTTCTACTTCATGAATTTCACCCAAACTTCACCATCTATAGCACATTTACCCCTGAGAGAGGCGAATGAAGCTTTTACCCCTCAATCGGGGTGAATGTGGTATTGAATTTTCAACACTTCGTTCTTAATGATATTCACCCCAACTTGGGGTGAATGAATTTTTCACCCCATATTCAAGGTGAACGCACCGCAAATCCTTTTAAAAGTTACCAATTTTTTCTAAGTTTACCATGCTTCAAAGGACTTTCATTGATTACACCTTCGACTGACCAATGCATCAAGTGGGTGCATTTCTTAAAATTTTTGAGGACGTCCACCTCGAAGAGAGGTGAATGAGTCTTTCACACAATGTTTGAGGTGAATGTGATTTTAAATTTTAGCAAAGCTTCCTTAATTTACACACTTATTCTTTGAGAACCATTTTCTGCAACTATTTATGGGTAATTTTAACCAAGTCACCAATCAATTCTCCAAGCCATTTTTTCCTTAAAACACCCATTATTTCCAAGCCAAAAAAGGATGCATGGAAATAACAAAAAATAAAATAAAACACAAACTGCAACATATTATATCAGTCAAAATTTTGTAACATAATATTAATATATATTTTGCCATATTACAATAAAAATTCCATCAAAAATTTCTGTGTGGCATAATATCAAAATTGTCACCAATCCGTTAATGAAAGTTGATGAAAATATACAATGCTATGCAATGAAGGTCTATAACACTTCATATTAAAAAATGCACTACATTGTAACTACTACTACTCTACCTCATGCACTCCAAAAATTCCATACATTCTTCTACTATAAGAAGGCTTATTTATAGTGATATATGAATTTTGGTATTCCATATTCCTATGACACCTCACTATTTATTATTTAGGACTCATGTATATGTGGACTGCATGCACATTTACATCAATGCACATTCTAATAATACTTGTGCATTTATTACATTGCTTTAAGCAAATACTTAAATCCTAATCTAATATAGATTTCTAATCTAAACATGTACCTATGATGGTACATTAGCAAGCACCAAATAATGTAATTCCAACACCCCCCTATATTACATTATTTGGGTATTGAAGACTTTAGTTTTCAATATGGATCTTTATATTTCAAGTATTCTTTTTCTCGATTAGGTTCTTCTTTTTTTATTTGTAGATGACCAAGTAATCTACAACTTTGTTATCCTATCATTTTCTTTGTTTTAAATCTTCTATTTCCTTGTTGACTTTTATGATATATAGGTCTTTCATTTTTTGCAATATGTTTCTCAAAAAATGCATTAGTGTTGTCTTGAAATACAACATCTTACGTAGTCTTAATTGAATCTAGAGCATATATACCTCTATAGATTGATCCAGTAGCTTCTATCTCATTTTGATTTAGGATGAGATATATATTGACACCATTCATGTTTCTAAAATCAATCATTCTTTTTCTCTCTATCAATTTGGCCACTAAAATAATATTAGATAATTATTCAGGAACATAAATTACATTATACGACAAGAAGTTTAGAAATATTGTACTAGTTGTTACACACCCATAACCATGTATAAGATAGTTTTCCCATCTGCTATTTCCAAACTAACTTCAAGGTAATCAAAGTATTGTTAGTATCCTATCATATGATGACTTGCACCTGAATCAATATACCAAATGTCCTTTTCATTTAGACAAGTGAAATTATTTGTACTTGAAGTAATTTTACATCTTTGATATGGTATATTGGTGTAACAAATTAACTGAACACAAATAAATCGAACATAAGAAAGAGGTAAGATTGCCAAAATGATCCTTTTTGTATTAAACTTGATACAGTGTTACAATAATTTTGGATTTTACCCCAAATGTGTTAGGGGCAATGTTACAATGCTTTCTTCTCTCTCTGAGATACAATGTTTTGATAGAAGAGGGAAAATCTTTTGATTCTTCTATAGGATGTGGTGTTCTTAATTCCTCTGTTATAGCTTCAAAATGTGAGTGGGCTTTGGTATCCAGCAAGGGACCACTCCATCTTCAGCAACTTATCTAGGATATCTGTCACCTGCACACATTCAAACCAACAAAGGGGTCAGTAGCACCTGTATACTCAAGCAATAAATTTGAAGCTACACATGAAACCTACACTGATGCAAATGGAAAGCCTATAGCAGAAAACAACTAATAAATAAAGCCTTGCCAATATTAAAATTACTAATATCTATTTGATGAAATCTATTTTTGCTCTCGATATTGTGAAATCGTGGAAACATAGTTGGGGGCTGGAAATTGCAGACCTATGGTTGTGAAATCGTGGACGCACATTTTTGACTATGAAATCGTGGACAAGCAATTTTAGCTGAAGAACAAGTTACCTCAAGATTCAAACCAATGATATAGAATTGGGCTCGTGCTCGCAATTTCTCACTAGCTTCAGATGTATTTTTACAGCCTGTTGATATGTAAATTCAGCTCCTTTTTCTTGGTGGAATGATGGTGCCTTTATAACTTTCTCGAGGTTTTAGATGGAATTGGGAGGTGCCAATCCTGACTTGCCAAGTGGCAAATCTGAACTAAAAGGTGGAATGGGCAGTTACAGTGAGTCATTCAGTGTGCCTCACTTAACTAAGGTGATGTGGCTGCAAGTGGAGTGGGATGAGGGATCCTATTTTATGTGAAGGGACAAAGGGGACAACAACAAATGAGTTGTGGCATGGGTGTTGGGAATTTGCCCCATGTGCAAGGACAAGGGGGACATGAGTGGGTAATATGTGCAAAGGGTGTTGGATGAAGTGTCTGGGACACATGTCCAATGGGTAGGTAGGGTATCCTAAGTTGACTTTCCAGATTTAATAAATTAGGAAAATAGGATAATGTGCAGGATTTTATATCCCTAAGTTAGAACTTAGGCATATATTTTTATTATGCAGGCTTTGATGGTGGGGTGGTAAATGTATTTTAGAATGCGTCAAATTTTGGTGTCTATAGTTGCCCCTTTCTGTACCGTGTTGTGTACAACACAATGTGGTGCAAAAACTAATGACACTTGACCTTTATTTGATGAATGGACTCAACTTTTTTTTTTATTTTTTTACCCCCTCAATTGATAAATGGGTAAGTAGTGAAGCCCAAGAACCAATTGATGAAAGGTATTTTATGATTATTTTTTGTTTATGCAAATGAGCTACCCCAAGCTTTGGGTGGACTTTATTCATTCAAAATTACTGTTTGATTTGTTTGACATGCATGTTTTGATTTGAATGAACCAATCATCCTAGGTGTTGTTAGCAATTCCTTAGTGCAAATTGATTTATCATTATCGTGTTTTGTAACCTCATGGAGTGGGCGTCAATTTTAACCTTGGGTCGTTTTGTTTGGATATTGTCATTTATAGTTGTAAGGCCTTCATTTGCGCTTTCAAAGAGGTGTTTTTTTTTGTAATCGTGTTGTTGCGGTTTATATTTTTAGGAACCACTGAGTTGTGGTTTAGGGTGTTACCCACAGGTTTATAGTTTTTACATTACAAATCGCAGGTGTGTAGTTTTTTCACCGAAAACCATGGGTCTGCATTTGCACACACTGTGGAAAATGTGTGTGCACATTTTTCATCGCTAAAAGCGGTTATTTAAAGGCTTGCTATCACTTTCAATACCATTATGCCATTTGCTATTTTGTCAATTTAGAGATATGAGTGAGATGGAGGTTGGTGAGGGAAGCGATGGCGTTGTTGACATTGGTGCTGGTGATTCCGCTAGAGCAGAAGCTGACATCCGCTATGTCGAGGTAAGTGGTCTTGCCCTTTAGATTTTGTTTTCTTTTTCTTCTTGTTTATTTGTTTGTTTTGTTTTTATTTGTTTTGTTTTTTTTGTTTTTTTGTTTCTAATTAAGTGGGACTAGTAATGAATTTTTATTGTCATTTGTGTTTTTGTTTTTAATTAAGTGGGGCTGGTAATGAATTTTTTGTTTTCATTTGTGTTTTTGTTTTGTTTTTTTTGTTGTCTTTTTTATTTTTGATCATCTAGAGGTAGATGAATTTTTTATTTATTTATTTATTTTATTTATTTTTTGTATGTTTTGTTGTCTTTTTATTTTCGATTACCTAAGGGTAGGTGAAAAATTTCTTTGTTTTTTTTGTTTTGTTTATTTTCGATCACCTAGGGGTAGGTGAAATTTTTTTTATTTTTTATTTTTATTTTAGTTGTTTGTTTATTTTCGATCACTTAGGGGTAGGTGAATTTTTTTTTATTTTTCTATTTTGTTTTTTTTGTTTGTTTATTTTCAATCACCTAGGGGTAGGTGAATTTTTTTTTATTTTTTTATTTTTTATTTTTGTTGTTTGTTTTTTATTTTCGATTACCTAGGGGTGGGTGAAAATTTATTTGTTTTTTTTTCTAATGCATCTCATGTTTTTACCCTTTTGTTTGTTTTTTTTAGGTTAAGCTTCTTGATGCTTGGCATAGGTGGTCGAGGGCTATCCGAAAAGTGCGGAAGGCACTTTTCGTCGATGACTAGACTCTTTTGCAGACCATCGGTCTTGATGGTTATGGGCGGTTAGGAACCATTCGAGCTAATTAGGATCTACTTTCAATGCTTTTTGAGCACTGGGACCCTAACAAGGGGACTTTTCAGCTTCCTACGAGGGAGCTTACTATCACCTTGGAGGATATCTATCGTATTTTCCATATTCTTGTTGAGGGTCCTGCTATCCATGTTGGCCTTGACAAGAAGGAGGTTATTTTTCCTAAATTTGGTGAGTTGTGGGACGTATATTTTAGCAGGGGAGGGATCACCTATTTAGATATTTATTCGGCTGGCAGTTTGGGAGCCCTTCCTGCATTTTTGATGTATTTATTGAGCAACATGTTGTTACCCAATTCCATGGGATCAAGGATCCCATGGAACTAGGTACCTATTATTCTTGGTTTAATATCTGACCCTCGACAGTTGGCTTGGACTCCCACTATCTTATGCCAGATCTACAATGAGTTGTACGAAGTGAAGAGGTGGCGGCGAATGGGCCTAGGCTGCAATTTGGTGCTCCAAATTTTATGTTGAGGGAACATCATTTTTGGATGACCAGTTGGTCTTCCTTATGCCTATGATGCCACTTCTACTCATGCTTACAGCTGGCTACTCAATGAGGATCTCAGTTGTCTAGTGGTGGGGGCATAATATTATAGAGATATTCTGAGATGTCTTACTAGAGAATTTATTATTTGGTGGCCTTGGAGAGGTGTGGATTAGGTGATGAATGTGGTAGAGCTACACTACATTAGGTGATATCGATGGGTTGCTAGTGCCCATCTTAAGGATATGAAGTATGTCCAGTTCTCTCAGGTGTAGTGTTAGTTTAGGTTGGTCCAGGGTGTGTCTAATGCACCTGTGACCTACAAGCGATGGGGAGACAAGTTAGGGTTTCATGTTGCTCCTTACTTTTGGAGATTTGATGACCTAATTGATGACTCTGATGTTGATCTTATTGACCTTGATGACGCTGGTACCACTCCAGAGTATGAGGTATGGTTTGCCTCTCAGCCTCCTTGGATGTCGAATGCAATTGTGGATGATGAGGGGAGTGGGGACGAGGTGGAGGTAGAAGGATGGGTTCCTTGGTCGATGAAGTTTTGATGCGGTAGCTCTTCAAGGGTGGAGATGGCTATGGATGCACAACATCCTGAGGAGGTTTGTGGTGATGGGGATGGAGATGGAAATGCCCCTCCTCGACAAATAGAGGATGATTGGGGGATTCTCCAGGGTGAGCAAGATAGCCTAGAGTTAGAGTTTTCTTGCCTAAAGGGTGAGTTTACTTTATGTCAAAGTGAGGTGACTCACTTAGAGGCCAAGGTGGATGGATTATGGGCTGGGCATAGTGATGATGTTATCGTTACTAGGGATGTAGAGATTACCAAGCTTGGAGGTGAGGTATCTCAACTTGAGGGTAAGCTTACTTTCTTACAATCATATTCTGGTGGAGGGGAGACCACAACTACTGTTTCTACTCTTCGAGCGGAGATATCTCAGATAGTTTCTCATGAGGGCATAGATTTGAGGATCTTGGATAAGCAGATGACTTATATCAATATGTTGGAGAACATCTTGCATAAGCGGTAGATCTCACTTCTTGTTCCTCATTTGTCTTCTGTTGCTACTACCAGTAGGAGGACTGAGATGAGCCATAGGAGTCATTGGCGGTCTAGCTCCCACGCTGCTTCATCTACCCAGGGTTCTCGGAGGGATCCTAATGGTACCAGCTAGTGTACCTTATTTTTATTTTTGTATTTTATGGTGTATTATTTTGCTATGAGCCTTTGTGCTCTAATGTATACAACCTACGGGTATTATATATATATATATATACACGACATTTATATTCATTATCTCATGTGTTATGATGATTTATGAATGCTTCTTTGTAATGTTTTGTTATTTTTATTTGTGATGCATCTAAATGTTTATGTGTTGTTCTATATTGATGATGTAATCTAATATGTAATATAAATTTAATTATTTGTTTATGCTAACTATATGATTGCATGCATGATGTTCATGTGATATTTTTATAGCTCAGACTATTATTGACCATTGCTTGTTTATTGTTGCAACTGGGGGTAAACAACTTTGTGACATTATGTATTTCTCTGTGATACTGGATGTATATTGGAATGGTTGATTTTATGAATGTAGATGAGATTATGAAATGATATGGGTGGGTGATTAAATATCTCGAATATATTTTCAAAGACTCAAACACTCTATTTGTCCTATTCAATGTTTGTATATGACTTTTCAAGACTTTTTGACAAGGTATGAATATTGCTAGATGACCAAGGTACATCATATCCTTGTGTGTACAAGTGAGTTCATTTTTTTTAAAATGCATAAAGATACCGCCATTGCCAGATAGGATATCCACCTAACCTAGAATGAGGATCACTCTATGGATCTCATGATCCTGGGTTTTATACTTAGTAGGACTAGACCTCTAGGAAATCTAGGCTACAAGAGCTAGCTCATCCACATGCAATCATTGGTCTATACACACACAAAAGCTAACATGACAAAAATATCATCATGCGGGAGGATACCACCATTTAACAAGTAGGCTATCCACCCAACCTATAATGAGGATCACCTAATGGTTTTCCAAATGCTGAGAGTTCCAGGGATTCAAGTTCTTCAATTTATTGGGATTCTTTCTCTCATATATAGTGATAAAAATAATTGTTTATTTTTTAGTTTTTCCTTTTTTTTTTGAACAAGAGATTTGAATTTAGATTCATGGATATCACTTTTTATTGTGTTTTTTGATGTGTTCACTTTGAGGGTTTGTATTTTGACTTTTGCAAGTTTTTTATGTTGGCAACGTTTTGAGAATTCAGGATTTCTGATAGTAATAAAAACCATTGTTTATTTTGGGGAATTGGATAGGGAAGATGCTTGTCCTTTTGCTAACTCTCAACATTCTTGAACCATTTGCATAGGAGGATGAGAAGGATGACCTTTTCTCTCAAAGTAACTTAGACCACTTCATGGATTTCATATTTCTTTGTGCAAATCTTGGATTTATTAATGTTTAACTTTGTTTGGGATCTGATGTACACAAGGTATAATCAATGCAATACTCTACCTCCTAAAAATTAAGCTAGCTTTCTACCAAACCTTGAAGAGATGCTAGTATTGGTTGAGTGACCAAAAATGTTGGATTGTATAACATAGGATAAACATTTATGGGTGTAATGTAATTTTTTGAATGCCTGAGTTGTGTACCCCCAATTCTTAGAACTAGTTTTTGTTTTGTCATATCATCACTACTGCAAAAGATCACTGAACATGGGATGGGATGGATGCAAGTGCATGTTTATATTATTTTTATTTTTATTTTTATTTTTGTAATGCTACTATATACTTATGATATGCTTATTCAATGCAGATTTGAATTTTTGTGTTTGAATATTTTCATGTTGGACATTTTGAGTCCCTAAACTAAAATGTTGTCATTGATTTCAAAAGAGCATTTAATGTCAAAAGGATCTATGAAGGGTTTTTGTGAAAACCAAGGAAGGAAAAATAAAAGGTTTTAGTTAAAACCATGGATAGCATATTTGATCTAGGTTTTTCTTAAAACCCAATTTAGGCTTTCGTTTCATCAAAAAAGGTGCCCCGATGATGGATTTATTTGAGTTTTAATATTTGGTTTAAATTTTAATTATTTAAAATTTAAATTCAAATTTAAATTTAAATGCAAAGTTTCCCACCGATGTCATCAAGCAAACATAAATTCATATTTCCACCGACTTCTTCAAAGTGTTTTAAACACTATATAAATGGGTGGTAATTAAATCAAAGTTTTATCCTTGCTTTTGCGATAAATGTTTGGCATTAGAATAAGTCTATGAGCTAGTGCGAATTTTGAGAAGAGAAGCAGCAAAGAAAATGACAGCACTTGGAAAGTCAAAACATGGTGGGAAGCATGGCACATTTGCAAATAATTTTGGTTTAAGGCACAAGGTAGCACAAACACCAGGGATCGAATCCCTTGGACGACGTTTCAGAAGGCGTGTGAAAAGTGCTTTGGCGCTTTGTCTTTTGTGGAAGGTGGAGGATGGTTTAAGGCACTTTGGGCCTTTTCCTTTCCAACGAGTACCTACCTCATGTGAAATATTAGTCACGGCTAAGACGGTCACGATGTGGAAAGTCAGGGGTTCGAATCCCCTTGAGGAGATAAATACGTTTTGCATTTAAATAATTTTTATTAGCCCTAAAGTTTGGAGTTATAAGGTAGTTAATGGAAATTAAAGTTTTTTATTAGGGCTGTGATTATTATTGCAAAGCGTAATTGGTTTATGATTTATTTGATGGTTATGGAGAATTAATTTTAGGAGAAATAAGGAGTTATTTTATAAAAAACAATTTTGAGAGGTTTATTATTTTTGATAAGGTTTTAAATAAAAGGGACTTTGGTGGATGTGTTTATTAACTTGGAGTAAAAATGGTGTAATCTGAGTAATGCTTTATTTTGTGATTATTTGAAGTCCATTAACCCTTGTTTAGATTGGAAAGGAAAGTTGTGTTTTAAGTGTGGAAGATTTAATGGACAACTTATTAGTATCAAAAAGGTATGGGCACATTCTCCTATTGATTTTTTATGGTGGTTGATTTCTGAAATATCATTGGAGAGAAAAGGATTGATTGTGGTTTCCTTTGAGAAAATGATTGGTTGAATACTTCAAGGTTTTTTGGTTTGTGAGTTGTATTTAAACCTTTTTTTATTAGCATTGTTTTTTAAGCCCATTGATGATGAAATGAACTTGAACTTGAGTTAGAAAATAACATGAGTATCATTTCTATGTGAGATTTTTGCTTGAGCATTTTTGGAAACATTTTGAGTTGGTTAATACATGCTTGGACTAGGGTTTGTGAGAAAGGATTGTTCCTTGAGGTGATTGGTTGATTTGAGTTGGTTAATACATGCTTGGAATAGGGTTTGTGAGAAAGGATTGTTCCTTGAGGTGATTTATTGAGTTGAGTTGATTAAGCCTAGTCAAGTGGATGCATGTGGTTGTTCAATTTCCTAGAAATAAACTATTCAATATTCTGATTTGAGTTGATATTGATTTGAGTTGAGATTTATTTGAGTTGATATTGAGGTTGATTTGATTTGATATTGGTATTTGAGTATAGAACATATAGAGTCTCTAACAATTATATTTATTCTTCTATGGGATTGATTTGAGATATTGATTGTACATTGAGCTTAGAAAATATTGAGTCTCTAACAATTCTCTTTATGATTCTATGTGATTGAGACAAGTCTTTGAGAAGACTTGTGGACTATTTTGAGTTAAGATTTTGTGAAATCTTTCTATGCATATTTTAGCAAGCCCTATAGAGGACTTATTGAGCAGATTTGAGCAAGTCCTATAGAGGACTTATTGAGCAGATTTGAGCAAGTCCTAGAGAGGATTTGTTGAGCAGATTTGGAAAAGTTCTATGTGAACTTGTTGAGCATATTTGGACAGGTTTTGTGTGAACCTATTGAGCATATTTGGACAAGTTATGTGTGAACTTGTTGAGAAGATTTGAACAGGTTTTGTGTGAACCTGTTGAGCAAATTTGGATAGGTTTTGTGTGAACCTGTTGAGCAGATTTGGACAGGTTTTGTGTGAACCTATTGAGAATATTTGAGCAAGTTCTAATTGAACCTATTGAGCGGAATTGTACTAGACTGATTGTACTATGTTTAGTGTAATAAATTAAGCAAAACTGTGCTAGACCAACTGAACTATATTTGGTATAGTATTGAGATTGAGCTTTGGAGGTGACAAAGTATAGAGGACAGAGTCTAAGTGGATAGAGATCTAGCATCTAGGACAATTGAAGATAGATCTGAGTGAGGAGTCTTCAAGTGGAGAGAGATCCATAAGTCAGTGCAGTAGAGAGATTGATTCTTCTAGAAGATCATTAACCAGAGTAGAAGGGGAAAGAGTTCTCCTATGGAAGAGATACACGAAATTGAGATTTAGGGGATCAACATCTCCTTTAGACTGAGGTCCATAAACATCGTAATTTAGGAAATATTACCAAGATATTATTTGATAAATATTTAGAAGAAATATTTTCTCTGTGGAGGTATCCCACATTGGGTGAACCACGTTAAAATGGTGTCTCTCATGTGTGTGATGTTTTTTGTGATGTTTATGATTTCATTAATTCTTATGCTTCTATTTGGGAAAATATTTTATGTTATACTGTTCACCCCACCCCCATCTCAATATAAACACATGTTCTTCATTTCATGCAATATGCAAATGCAATATGCGAAATGCAAGTAAATATTTTTGTATATACAATTTTAAAATGTATGCAATGTTGAAATGTTTGAAATTTATTTGTCTCATTTTTTTTTTAGCCATGTATATATATACATATATTGTAAGTCAATTTACACATAAAATGCCTTTAGGTGCATTATGTTTAGTGGCTCTGACTCCAATTTTCCTTCCATATTGGCAAGTCTATACGTTCCTAGTCCCAATTTTTGCTTTACAATATATGGTCCTAACAAATTAGCCGTAAATTTATCTCTCAAGTGTGGCAATGCATTGGTATTTTGTTGACTAGGGCATATTTTATAAATTAGGTGGATTTTGGTCCAATTTGCAAGGATGGATTTTTGTGCTATAAGCACATTTTATTCTGTCTTGATATACTCACAAATTCTTTAGAGCATTGATGTGTCTTTCGTTAATAAGTGTCAGTTGGTCAAGATGTACTTGTCTAGTTGTGTTATCATCCATGTATTCCTATAATGCGATTTTCAAGGAGGGTATCTCGAGTTCAAAAGGAAATATAGCTTCAACACTGTAAACTAATAAAAAATATGTCACTCCTATTGGTGTTTTGATGCTTTTTTTGTAAGCCCATAGTGCCAAAGGTAGTTGAGTATGACAATCTCGATAATTTTATTTGACCAGTTTCTTGAGAATGGATACCATTATTTTGTTGGTTGCTTCAGCTTACCCATTTTCTTACGGGTAATACAATGTTGAGAAACTATGTTGGATTTTGAATTTGTTGCACAAAGCTCTAACATCCTTATTCTTAAATGAATTCCTATTATCAAAAATTATCTTTGAGGGTATTCCAAAATGATAGATAATATGCTAAAGTATAAACTCCACTATTCGAGGTCCACTTGTAGTAGTCATTGGAATTGCTTCCACCCATTTTGTGAAGTATTCCATAGCGGTTATGATAAATTTATGTTGTCCTGATGAAGCGAGTATTATTTTACCAATCAAATCAAGACCCCATTGTGAAAATGGTCAAATAATTTGAATGGGTTGTAAAGTGTGTGATGGTACATGAGTTAAATTTGCATGGTGTTGGCACTTTTTGACATATTTACAACAGTCATTTTGCATTGTTGGCCAATAGTATCCCATTCACAATGTTATTTTTTCTATTTCCATTCCACTAAAATGACAACCACAAGTACCATCATGGGATTCTGCTATAGATCATTCTGCCTCAATCGGATCTAGACATCGTAATAATATTCCATCGTACTCGTGTTTATACAACATGTCCCCCAATAGAGTGAAATGAATTACTTTTTGTTTGAGCGTTCTTTTTACAACTCATGTTATTTCTATTGGGAGTGTTCTAGACTTGAGAAAATATCTTATTTCATCAAGGTAAGAATTGTAAGGTTCAACATGTATCAAACAAATATTTTTCTCACCTATAGATTCTGCTCTTTGAATTGATGGTTTGGTAACTGTTGTTATTATTAGCGATTGTACTTCTCCATGCTCATTCTTAGGGATGAGAGATCCCAAATAAGCCACTGCATCCACAAAAAATTTTGTCGAATGGGGTAAGTTACTAATTTCATACCAATTAAACTTTTCTAGCAATTTCATTGCTACTGCGTGATACTATTTTAATATTGGCTCTTTACATTGGTATTCTCCTTTTACTTGGTAAACAACTAGTTGAGAATAACCAAAGATGCTTATTATTTTTATTCCAATTTATATAGCCGATTGAAGCCCTAATACTAAGGCTTCATACTTTGCATTATTTTTAGTGCATGCGTAGTTGAGTTTGAATGATAAAAGAATTGGTATTCCTTCAGGTGTATAAAACACAACTCCTGCACCTTGTCCTTTCTTGCACTTAGATCCATCAAAGAACATTGTCATGTATGCTTCTTCTTTAGGGTAAACTGATCCTTCTTGTTCTGTGACAGAGAATACTGAATCATCTGTAAGCTCAATTATTATCGGTTTATCATTATGTAGTGGTGCTTCAGCTAACTGATCAGCTATCACCTGACATTTTACGGATTTGTGAATTATGAATTCAAGGTCAAATTATGTTAAGAGCATTATCCATTTAGCGGTACGAGTGTTGTTGTAAGTGTGAGTCATTATATATCTCATAGGGTTTTCTCTAGTGATGACATAGGTAATGTTTCTTAGCATATAATGTCAAATTTTCTTAGTGGTGAAAACCACTGCTAAACACAATTTTTTGACATAAGCATATCTTGTCTCATAACTTACCAATTTTTGATTGATGTAGTAAATAGTTTGCTCTTTATGATTTTCATTTTTTTGTGCGAACATGGTCCCTAGTGCAAAATCTATTGTAGAGATGTATAGGTAAAAAGGGACATCTGTTCGAGGTGGCGTAAGAACTGGTGGTGAAGCCAAATATTTATTTATGCCATCGAACACCTATTGACATTCAGTTGTCCAAGAAAATATCACCCCCTTTTGTAATAAATGGTTGAAATGTCTGCATTTATCTGAGAGTTGTATGATGAATCATGCAACTCTTTCAAAATATGCAACTCTTTCAAGGTTTTTGGAGGTGGCATCTCTAGTATAGCTTTTACCTTACCTGGGTCCACTTCAATATGAATCCTAGAAGCTTTCCTGATGTGACACCAAATACACACTTCTTAGGATTCAACCTTACTTCATGTTCTAACAATCGATCGAATGCTTTTTCTAGGACTTTAATGTGCTCAAGACGTGTTTTTGATTTAGCAATCTAGTCATCTACATAATCCTCAATGATATTATGCATATAGTCATGAAATATGTACATCATAGCACATTAATATGTGTCTCCTGCATTCTTAAGTCAAAAAGGCATCACTCTATAACAGAATGTGCCTCATGGTGTTGTAAATGTTGTCTTATGTTGATATTTGGGATTAATTCAAATTTGATTGTATCCCAAGAAATCATCCATTAAGTAAAGAATTGCGTGACCAGTGTAGGAGTCTACTAATTGATCGATATTGGGTAAAGAAAAATCATCCTTGGGACATGATTTTTTTGAGTCTCAAAAATTAGTGCACATGCGTATCTCTCCATTTGGTTTATGGACGAGTACCATATTTGAGAGTCATTCTAGGTAATCAATTCGTACTGTGAAGTGTACATCCAATAACTTTTGCAGCTCTTCTTTCATAATTAATGCGACTGTGGGATGGATTTTCCTAAGCTTTTGCTTGAACGACTTTGCATCTTGTGCTAGTGTAAGGTTATGGAATACCAAGTCTGGATCTAAGCTAGGCATTTTTTTATATGACCATGTGAATACTTCTTTCCTTATCATTAGCATGTTTATAATGTGCTCTTTATATTCCACGGATAAGTCTTTTGTTATTTTTACAATTTGGGGATTATCTATGTCTTGAATAAGGTTCACGTCTATAGAATCCTCAATCAGCATGTGTGAACCTTCTTCTAGTTGATGTGGATTTGGGATGAGATGGATGTCATCCACCACATTTTCAAATGTCTCAGGGGCTTCCCCCTCTATTTCAGTTTGAAAAATTGAGTTGTTTGAAGATGAAGGTTGTTGTGAAATATATACGTTTGAATCCCATAACAACTCTTTAGATAGTATAAATTTGAAAATTGATGGTGGGGATGAAATCCTATCCACAGTAATGAAGCTAGTGTTGATATGGATCAACTTTCCCTCAATATGGATTGTGGATTGGGGTGAGCAAATCAACAGAAATCATGTTGACTTGATGGAAATGGGGTGGCTAAGATTCGAGAGGTGATGACTCATCCTCTCTAGGTTTCAACTGACCTAATGTATGTAATTGGTGATTCTTCATGTGATGCCAATGTGATGGAGGAGGTTCTGGTTCAGGACTCTCATGCTCTTTGCTTATCCAAAAAATATTTCATTTTATTAGGAACTTCTTTTGGTACCGGTCATTTCTTCGGATAGATTCTGCATATATTAACTCCTCTTGAGGTTCTTTTGTCTCCTGATTATGATGTTCGTGATGCATATTTACTTGTAGTATTATCCTAGCTTGCATTTCGTGCTCATGATTCATAAATATCATTTTTGTCTCGTCTTCATAATCATCGTTGCTTATCCAGAAACCATTAGAATTTGTATGAGGTCCCAGAACGAGTTGTATGTAATTTGGCCTAAGGTCGGCCATTTTTGTTGGATCTTCGTATTTTAGTTCTTGCTATAAGGATTGTTCTAATAAAATTCCAAAAACATGATGGTAAAAATTGTAGATTAGGTACTCACCATATATATCATCATTTTCATATTTAGGTTCATCCTCTTTGTCACTTTCTCCTTCTCCTTATTTGCACTCAATGTCCAGTTCTTGGAATGTTTGACTTAGTGAAGAGCTTGCAATAGAAGGTCTATAACCTAGACCTGAGCGATCATTTAGCTCTCTATATTCAGGCTCAATAATGTGGTGAGGACCTTGTTCATGTCATCCAAGTCCATATCCTTTCCAATTAACCCTTTGAAAATATCTCATTGGGAATGATGGGTTAGATAAAAAAATAATGTTCTCATTAAACTCTTTTAAATGGTCTTCCTCTGGTGGAGGTGGACCATATGAAGAACCCATATATGAAATTTATTACATTTTATGGGGAATCCATTTTGTATATCTCACCTATGGCTAAATGTTGGTCTTGAGGGTGACCATAATCTCTTACTGACTCAATAGGCAGTGTAACTATGACACTTTCAATGTACTCGCTAATACTAGGATTGGCAAGATGTACTGCAACTCAAGAAGGTTGGGATGGTAATGGCTTGGTGGGTTTCTTGCTCATGTGCCACTACTGAATTGATATGTTTTGTGTACTTTTTGACCTACAAAATATGGTTAAAGAATTTTTGAGCTTGCCTCATTTAAACCTCGTGTTTATATAGACAAAATACTCTCTATATAGGCTTAAAACATGATGAAAACTGATAAAATGGCATAAAACCCCTAAACTATGCCATATTTACCTACTGGATGATCATTGTTTGTTGTGGAAGAGATTCGCATAGGGGGTGTGAACCTAGTGTGAACCAGGAGGTTCACACAAGGGCTATGAACTCAAATTTTTGTGACTGAATTTGTAAGATCAATTTTTGGGTTTTCTGGGTTCTACTGCTTCTTCACTTCTTCAACAGGTCACCTCTAGAAATCCTCCTTTTTGGTACTGATAACCTATCTCAATTGTGAGGAATATTATGAAAGTGACTGAATTATGATTGCTATGTGAATACGATGGATGTATGTTGGATATGTGATGGATGTGTGTTTTTGGAGTAATTTCAGTAGAGTTTCTGTAAGTTAAAAGTGGTCTCTCTCTAAAATGGTGGAAATGGCCTTCCACTTATGTACTTGGCCAAGGTAAGGGGGAGGGGATGAGGTGTCCCCTGTGAGGTATCCATGGTGAGGTGTCCACCTAAGAGGTGTCTCCTGAGGTGTCTTGGCTCATAAATGATGTTGGGTGAGAGAATCCCTCACCCATCCATAATTCATGATGACCTGGCTAAAAATATCCATTTGGTATTTATGAACACCTTTTTGAAAATATCTCTTAATTTAAAAATTACCTTTTCTATGCAAAATTCTTCATATTTCATTTATGACCTAGGGGAGTGTGAGGTGGAGAAATATTTGTGTGAGAGGTGGCAAGGCTAGGATAGGCTAGACTAGGTGAGGTGGAAGGCTAGGCTAGTCAAAGTAGACTAGGTGAGGTGGAAGGCTAGGCTAGTCAAAGTAGACTAGATGAGGTGGAAGGCTTAAATAAAATCAATATTAGATCTAATTAAGCATGTGATTAGCCAAAAAGTATATTTTGGCCAAAAATGTTGACTTTTGACCATAAAGTGCTTTTTGACCATGGTGGAGAATTCAACCTTAGTTGAATTAGGGATGAGGTCGCATGAGGAGCTAGAGTTAAGCGTAGGAATGGAATTAGCTATCCCAAGGAGGCTAAGGATTATGAATAGTGATTTTGATAAATAAATAGTTTTTTTAGTCAATTTATGCACTTTTTGAGGGTTTTACAAATTAACTGACCACGAAGATGCGAAAAGGGACAATGTGCAAGTTTTGGGTGTTAACACTTATATCTCCATAGTTTAAAAATTTAGAAAATCTATGTATTTTAAAGTTCAAATTCACTCCTTGTTTTATGATTTGTAAATATTTGAAGAAATAATAGTAATGGTTCTAATGCTTCTATTTCATATTCCTTTTTTAAGGCACTCAATATACTTTCTAGGGTTTATTTTAACACCTTATTACTCCTACTATTCAATAGCCCTATAATATAAAACTTGATTGATATCAACTTTAATATATATATACCTTAATTTCAACTTTGAAATTTGTAATATGTTTTAAGATAACTCTTACCTTCCAAGAGCCAATTTTGATGTGCAATGTCATTGCATTCATTGTAGTTTCCTATGTAATAATGGTGATTGAATCCTTTTCATCAGCGCATGATGTAAAGTTGACTCCTTTCTCCTCTACATAATTTATTTGTGTGTTCTTCTTCTATGATACTGTTGGTCACGAATCTGCCACTGGAAAGGATTTTTACAATTGTGCCCTAGACCCGGCCAACATTGAAAGGCTGGAAGCAAGAAATGGCTCCCAGACCAATCTCCAGAGTGGGCTGGTTCCCTCTACTATTCTAAAATTGGGTTTAAGATAGGGTTGCTGGAAAGAGATTTAAAAGGTTGCAGAAAGAAATGGGAAATATGGCCACGAGCCGAAGTGATGGGATCAGAAAAACAACAGCAGGAAACTACAAATGCAATAACAAGCAAGTAACATAAGAAATCAGCTTAATCTTCGCACAATCACATGCCGCAAATCCCTCCAAACCCACATTCCAAGAATCGTACCCTGACCGCAATATTTAAATCCAGTATGCAGAATTTAAATGTAATAGCAATGCAGGAGTACGAATGCTATTAGAAATGCAAAAAATAGAAAATAAATTCATCCATGCAACGCTTGAAAAATTAGAAATTGATCCTTTTATTCCCGTAGATACAATTCCAGTTTCTAGCAGCAAGTTTTTCCAACCTTTCGAAATGCAAATTACATTGGTTTTTATAGAGGTCCGTCCTCTTTGCAGCATTAAATATTTTAAATCGACCTTCTTGAGATCTAAAATTATGTCTTGGAAATCAGAAACACGATCCCCTTAATCGTGGCCTCGAGGAAGAAAAAATTAAAGGCAATGAAACGTTCGCGATTCTTAATTAAATTCATTTTGACAATATGCATGAAACCGTTACGCCAATCCACGAACAACTTTGAACCAATAAATCCTTCAATTTTGGTGGCCTGGGCACTTCTTCGACTTTAACCCCCTCGAAAATTTGCAAAATATTTAATTCGGGTCAGCATTAAATCATCGAAAATCGAAAAAACCCTCTCGGTCGTTCATACTTGTGTTTTGGCGGGAAACTGCGCAGGTCACGAAAACGCGACGGGTCACGAAATCGCGACATATTTTTATGTCGTACGCTTCGCTGCTGAAGACCCACGAAAACGGAACATGTAGCGATATCGCTACATGTTTCCGTCGTTGGCTCCTCCCTGCGCTCTGCCCCGCGAAAACGGAACATGTAGCGATTTCGCTACATGTTTCTTCTCTCCGCACCAATCGCCATTTTTCGTCGCGATTCGCTGACATGTCAGCGACGCGCTGCAAGTTTTCACTTTGTGCCTTTGTCGCCGATCGACCCGCGATTCCGGAACACGTCGCGATATCGCGACGGTTCCGCCCAACCTGCTTGCGTTGACCGCGATTCTGCAACATGTCAGCGCGTCGCTGTAGTTTTTTGACTTAACCATTTTTTTCTCAAATTTTCTCCTTTTTTCGCCCAAGCTGCATCAAAGCTGATATCAAAGGTGATATTTCCAACAATACATTAATGCATTAATCAACGAAAATCAATGTGGCAAAAATGCCAACATTCTTGGTGGCTCATGGGGTATACAACTCGCTGTATGCAAGAATCCAGGCCTTAGTCCATTGGGCATAGAGTCATATCCGAACAGAAGGCGGGCTGCTGCAATACATGTTCTGCTAAAAAATTGAAACTGGAAGGACCTGCAACTTGTTGTGAAATGAAACAAATGGAATGGAAATGGAATGAGCTCTTGCGGTTGCGCAAGCGGTGACTGCAATGGAGTGATATGAAAATGAACGAAGTTATGGAGTGGGAATGGAACTAGGAAAGCTGTGAAATGAAATGAACTAGACTGTTAGAAAATGCGTAAAAAACTAAACTTAGAGGAAAGGGATAAGAAGAAATGGGAAAAATAGAAAAGGGGAGAAGAAACAACAGTCGTGGCTTATTTTGTTTTAATGCAGAAGAAACAGAAGGAAGAAGATGAAGAAAGGAAAGAGAGGAAACGGGGAAGGGAAAAGAAGAAAGTGCTAGAAAGCCACCAAACTGTTGGGAGGAGAAAAACAAAGGAAAAACAAGCATCTACGGCTCGCAGGCAACAAGAGCCGAGATGAACAAATAAAAACAATACCACTCTTTTTTTTTTTTTTTTCCTTCTTTTTTCTATTTTTTTTGTTTTTTGTTTTTAAATACTATATACAATAATTCACGACATGATTGGCATGTCGCCACCAGACACCCAATCTCAGAATGTTATCCGGTAAATATGCAATGTCCCGACCAGATCTGATCATACTTAAGTCGGTCCTTGAAATTGGGCCGGCTCCTTCCTGAAGTTCTCCATGGTGCGAATAGGATGCAATGCGACAGATTATCCTTCTTACTAGTACCCACATGGAGGACTTCTTCAGGTACTGGATGTAGTGGCTGGAACCAACACCACCACTTTGTAGACTTTACTAGCTGTGGGCTGAGTACAGGCTCCTCTAACTCCTTGATGTGATCACAAGGCTCTTCAAGGGCTGGGATCTCCTCAGGCTCTGGAATTTGAACTTGTTCTTCTACTTGGCCCATCTCTTGATGAAAACTGCAAGCAACCATATTGTTCATTGCTGAAAAAGTGCTTGCATGTCCCAATCCTTGACTTTGGACGAGATCTGTCCCTTGAACTCCACATGACTGCATCTCAGGTTTCTGCTCAGTATAAGGGATCTGGCATGAAAAATACTGTGCAGGGTAAACAGGAGCAGCAACCACCGGAGAGGGTAATGGAGTTTCTCCCCACGATAACTTTCTTGATAAGAGCAACAACTGTTCCGCTCGCACTGCTTCCTCAAAGATTTGTGGGAACCGTTGTTCACCTGATCGCAGCAAAAAGAGACCTATGTCAGAATTAAAAGCTCGAACATAAAAAAGGTGGGCCTGGGTGGATGATGGACGGATCTTCTCTGGAATTCTCTTCCAACTTATCAAGAATCGGACATTGAAGTCCGTGATGATTTCTTGAGGTGCTCTCTTGATGTACATGAAAAACTGGTAGATATCCAAAGATCTGTAGAAAGGATCTTCATCAAATCTTCTGATCAGTGCTCCCGCTAGATCGTCCCATGAGCTGATGCTTTGACGTTTGAGCAATCTGTACCATTGCAACGCTCTTCCTTCCAAATACTGAACCAGAAGTCGGATCATGACATCCTCGTGTTCTATGACATGGATCATGGACAAAATAGCAATATCTTCAACATGTGCCAGAGCCATGCCTTTGGTACCATCATATTTTGCCAGGTTCTTCAAGGCACCTTCGGGAATTTCATGTCGAACTTGGAGATTCAGAGGGCCAGGATCATCCCATCTAGAAAAAACCCTCACCTTTGTGGCAGTGGTCTGCGGAATCACGGCCATCGCCATTAAGTCAGAGTCGCCAGAAAAAACATTCTTTGAATTTTTTTTTTTTTAAACAAAAACAGGCGTCCACGAATAGATCTTCAACTCAGCAAAGTCGCCAGATGAACTTAAAAATCTCCGCTGTGAGGTCAAGATAGCTCATCAAATCTTGAGACCTCCGGGTGTTAAAAGCGTGCCAAAACTGTTGGCACCGGTGGGGTTATCACTTTGGAAAATTATGCGTATCCCATCGATTATGAATTCTTGGAGACAGAAACAGTCTGTCCCACCGGGCGTGCCAAAAATTGTTGGTCACGAATCTGCCACAGGAAAGGATTTTTACAATTGCGCCCTAGACCCGACCAACATTGAAAGGCTGGAAGCAAGAAATGGCTCCCAGACCAATCTCCAGAGTGGGCTGGTTCCCTCTACTATTCTAAAATTGGGTTTAAGATAGGGTTGCTGGAAAGAGATTTAAAAGGTTGCAAAAAGAAATGGGAAATATGGCCGCAGGCCGAAGTGATGGGATCCGAAAAACAACAACAGGAAACTACAAACGCAACAATAGCAAGTAACATAAGAAATCAGCTTAATCTTCACACAATCACATGCCGCAAATCCCTCCAAACCCACATTCCAGGAATCGTACCCTGACCGCAATATTTAAATCCAGTATGCAGAATTTAAATGTAATAGCAATGCAGGAGTACGAATGCTATTAGAAATGCAGAAAACAGAAAATAAATTCATCCATGCAACGCTTGAAAAATTAGAAATTGATCCTTTTATTCCCGCAGATACAATTCCAGTTTCTAGCAGCAAGTTTTTCCAACCTTTCGAAATGCAAATTACATTGGTTTTTATAGAGGTCCGTCCTCTTTGCAGCATTAAATATTTTAAACCGACCTTCTTGAGATCTACAATTATGTCTTGGAAATCAGAAACACGATCCCCTTAATCGCGGCCTCGAGGAAGCAAAAATTAAAGGCAATGAAACGTTCGCGATTCTTAATTAAATTCGTTTTGACAATATGCATGAAATCGTTACGCCAATCCACGAACAACAACTTTGAACCAATAAATCCTTCAATTTTGGTGGCCTAGGCGCTTCTTCGACTTTAACCCCCTCGTAAATCCGCAAAATATTTAATTCGGGTCAGCATTAAATCATCGAAAATAAAAAAAAACCCTCTCGGCCGTTCATACTTGTGTTTTGGCGGGAAACTGCGCAGGTCACGAAAACGCGACGGGTCACGAAATCGCGATGGGTCACGAAATCGTGACATATTTTTATGTCGTACGCTTCGCTGCTGAAGACCCACGAAAATGGAACATGTAGCGATATCGCTACATGTTTCCGTCGTTGGCTCCTCCCTGCGCTCTGCCCCACGAAAACGGAACATGTAGCGATTTCGCTACATGTTTCTTCTCTCCGCACCAATCGCCATTTTTCGTCGCGATTCGCTGACATGTCAGTGACGCGCTGCAATTTTTCACTTTGTGCCTTTGTCGCCGACCGACCCGCTATTCCAGAACACGTCGCGATATCGCGACGGTTCCGCCCAACCTGCCTGCGTTGACTGCGTGGACCGCGATTCTGCAACATGTCAGCGCGTCGCTGCAGTTTTTTGACTTAACCATTTTTTGCTCAATTTTTCTCCTTTTTTCGCCCAAGATGCATCAAAGCTGATATCAAAGGTGAGATTTCCAACAATACATTAATGCATTAATCAACGAAAATCAAAGTGGCGAAAATGCCAACAGATACCTATGCTCTTCTCTCTTTTGACTTACATACACCTTGCTTTCCTTATGTGCTCTTTGTTGTCATTAATGGTCTCCAACTCAGCGCTAAATATGGATATTTTTATGTGCTTATCCTCTTGGTTTTTAACTAAAATGCAATATGGACAGTGCCAAGTGATACTCAAATTATTCAACGTCTCCTATAGCACCTTATTCTTCCAATGGTTGTGCCAAGTGGCACCAAATATCTCTCTTATTCCTTTAATGCCTTTGAGGTAAGTCTAATACTTCTTGATAGCATTATATACTTGAGTTATGAGTGCTCAACATAACTTGTTTACCTTATCTTAATGATGATATGCATGGGACATCTTCAAACATGAGGTATCTTCTCCATGTGGTGGATGTGTTTCAACCACTGTAACTTAATTTTCCTTCCAATATTCACTCACTGTACTTCTTTCTCAATGCTTTGAGAACATTATTTCCTCCTTCAATGATAGAGATATTATGGCAATCCTTCTAGGCTCTTAGATGAGTATATGATGGTGCAAATATTTTTTTTCTCCAACGCTTATTTTAGGTGCCAACCAAGAGTGTGTTGTGGCTTATAGGAAGTATTAGGTCAACTAATAACTTATTTTCTAATTCTTTATGAATTTGGTGCAAATGTTGATGATCTAGTGTTATAATTCAATGTGTCTCCTTCGATGGTGTAAGCTCATTAGTTGTATCTTACACCCTGTATAGATCTTCCATGATATATCCAAATGCTAAATGAGGATGGCGTAAGTCAATGCTATTGCATGGGTAGAATGGAGACTCTATCTTAGTTCAAATGATGCTCTAGCCAATGTGTCAATTTTGATACATAGGTAGAATAGAAACCATTCCCAAAAATACTAATTCTATTGGAAGATGACCCTTTTGATTACGTTTCTTGGGGTACACTTCATTGTACTTATTTATCTTACCTTCACCATAGACTACTGAATGTAGATGTACCTTATTTTTCCTTCACCAAAGGCTTTAGTTTTTCTATTGAGTTCTCCTATGTTTATCTCAATAGTCCTTGAGAAGTCTGAAATCAGTATTATACTTTCAACTTTTCTTTAATGACTTATTATCTTAAGTTAAAAATATTATTTGCTTAACTATAAATGTGTACATAGATGGTGTTCAAAATATCTCCTTTTCACTCTAGAGATAACCTTAGAGCTCTATTTTAAGGCTCTAATGAGGTTTTCTTGAAACCTTCAAATGCATTTATTTTTTCTCCCCTATACTCTAAAATTAATTACTTACCTTCATGAAATGGTGGCTTCTACTTTCTTTGCAAGCCAAGATAATGCTGGCTTCAATATTGCCTTCTAATCCATGGCAATTTTCTACTATTTTTCTTAGCCTCGTTGAATTTCAATATTGATTCTAAGATTTTAATCCTTGTAAATAGAGTGCCTTGTGAATGATAATATTATGCACTCTTGTATATTCTATCTAGCCTTTTTAATAGAGTATTATTTCACTTTCAATAAACAATAGAAAATCGATACTTTCCATTCTCTTGAAATATATCTAACTTCTACTTTTATGTGAATGTTTGAATTTTGTAGAAACTAACTTTTGCACTATCTTGAAGATTTTTAATTGAAACTTATTTATGCAACTTTTAAACCTCAAAATTGGTGCTTAATAAACTTAATAATAAACCAAATATAAGAGTTCAAATAATGAACCTTTTGCACCTAATTTGCATACCTTTTCAACCTTGATTTTATGGTGATATTCTTGGTTATTTGGATCACCTAAATGTTTCCTTGTACTATATGAAATTGCAGACCTTATTGGATGTCAAAAAATAGCTCTTTAGCACCTATTTGTAGCTTTGAACCTTATCTAACTTGCTGCTCGAAACTATAGTTTTATGGCTTCAACTCTCCTTTATGATTCATCCTAAAAATCTAAAACTTAGCAGAGACTAATGCTGCCTAAATTTCTGCTTTTTTGCTGTCCTAAAATATGAAATTTTCATATTGCTATGTAGTCAATTTCTCCTTCAAAATGCTATCCTTGAATTCTCAAACATTTGGTAGGAAAACCCTCCAAATTGTAGCTAAGATTTATCTTCAAGAAACCTTCACTATTTTTTTGTAAAAACAGCAAACCTCCTTGTTCAAGTAAGCCTTCAAATCCTCCAAAGGCTATCTTCAAATCTCTCTGATTTTGTAGTTTGATTCTAGCTCCTTTCACTTGTCTAAATCTGATTTCAATCTTAGCCTTCTTCTCAAGAATCTGAAATTCTTGAGGTATTCACTAATCTCCTCCAAAATTTGGCAAAATTCTTACCAAATCCTTATCCCTTGGGCTTGTTTTTGGATGGTGACAATTGTCCCAAATTATTCACTATCGGGAATTTCTCCTTGCTAGTAAATTTCTTGAATGAGTTATCCTAAAATCTTCCCTAATGGTCATACCTAAAATATGCAATGAGGCTTTCCTAGCCTTCTCCTTATTTCTCCTTCCAAGTAGCTTGAGGCCTTCTCCTTGGGCCTTCAATCCTGTAGATTCTTTTTTTCTTAAATTTTCAATGAGATCTTACTTGATCTCTTCAATATTCAACTATGAAATTTTTGCAATGGGATCTCTTTCTTGGATCTCCTAATTTCGTTGCTACTAAAATCTGCAATAGGACCTTTGCTAGTCCTTCTATATCTTCAATCTTCCAAATATGGAATTTATTCAATGATATCTTCTATGTATCTTCTTCAAATTCTTCAAGGTGAAGTTTTCAATATTTGATGGAGATCTCCAATCTCTTATCTTCATTGGGACTCTTCTCCTTGAGTCTCTTTTTCCTTTAGTGGGTTCTTCTTTCTAGGACCTCCTCCTTGATTTGCAGTCTTCAATGTGGCTTCCATGGCCACTGTATATCTTCTCTATATTCAACTTGGAGTCTTCAATCTACAAATCGTGCAATAGGACCTTTTTCCCAGGCCTCCAAATCTTCAATCTCTAACTTGTTGCTTCATGTGTTGGATTGATTCAAAAGAATATATTTTTCCTAGCTCTTATAGGAATTTTCCTAATTTTATTTTAATATCCTTTTCCTACAATACATTATTATACAATGATACTAAATATTTATTTGAATCTATAGAAAATAATCTTCACTATTTGTCAATCTAGTGGAATCAATACTAAGTCTTAGTTTTCACAAGTTTTTTTGGAACTCTATGGAAAGACTCTAGCCAAATGCAATCTTAGAAATTTTGAAAAATGATATTTTCTATATACTCTCAATCTCTTCTTGTGGCTCTCTCTATTTCCTATCAATATACCTAGTGCTAGTGCTCTTATACCATTATTAGCTTTTGAAGATATAAACTTAAATGAAATGCAACCACAAGTAATGAAATAAATATACAATATTATAACTATAATAATGGCTAACTAATAAGCATGAAAATATGATGAGAGACTTCTTAAATACTCAAGAAATAGCTATTAATGAAAGCTCACAAAAATATACAATGCTATGCAATGGAGGTCTATAACACTCCATATTGCAAAAATGCACTACATTGTAACTACTACTACTCTACCTCATGCACTCCAAAATACCACACATTACTCTACTATAAGAAGACCTATTTATAGTGATACATGACTCTTGGTCTTCCATATTCCTATGACACCTCACCATTATATTATTAGGATTGATGTACATGTGGACTACATGCACATTTACATCATTGCATATTCTAATAAAACTTTTGCATTTATTACATTGCTTTAAAAAAATACTTAAAACCTAATCTAAGATAAACTTTTAATCTAAACATGTACCCATGATGGTAATTAGAAGCACCAAATAATGTAATATATTCCAACATTGATTTTCATGTACGCATGTCCACACTTGCTACTCATATTTATTTTTTGAAAACTTATTTAAATTTTCATCCAATTCTCAATTTCTTTTCTTATTCAACATGGGTATGATCACATAAATCAATCAAAAGATTCATTGTTGTAACCTTTCCAGTGTCCTTGTTGTAACATTGTGGACTATATAGATATCTTGTTGTTACAACTACCAAGTGTAATAGAGTATATTATTACTTACAAGGTTCAAACTATTGTTTATTACAACATATTATTTGTTAATTCGCATATTCATCTATCCATAGATACATTTGCTATTTTAAACCTTCATCTTTCTTATCTCTCTTAGTAGATAATATTATTGTTTTATATCTTCATATTTCCTCTCTTATGTATGGGCCTTTATTTCTATGAAACAACATTCTTCCAATAGTTCGTATCACTCTTCCATTTCTTTTATATATACACTTGCTACAAATATTTTTTTGGTATAATCTTATTGATGCTTGTATTCATTAATTTATTACTTTGACTTTTATACCTTGTTAAAGATATGGACTAGCTAAGACTTCGACCTAGGATATCCATGTATTGAGGTTTCTCTAGCAATGTAATTTTGGTCCCTCCTTGAATAACCTACTATACAAATGTAAAAATATTGCTACTCACTACTTTAACATCCCCCATAATTACTTCATAGGTGCTCAAGGATCTTAGCTTGAGCATTGTTTCCCATACCAAATTTTAATATTGAATACTTTATTAATCAATTATTTTTATATCATACTTTATGAAACCATACAAATTACTTCACAATTTCATCATTCCATAAACTCAAATCACACTTTAAAAATTCTTTGTCTTTATACAATACAAATTTATATCATCACTCAATTATTGCATTGAATAATTAGTCATTTGGAATATTTGCTTCTATTGTATCGTATACAATATTGTTTGCTACACAAGAGGTTTTGGTGCAATTTTAATCCACTCCATATACTCTAATCCAACTATGGGTTTTCCACCTAAGGAATGGATCGATGAATCAAAGTGATGGTGAATACATGAGTGTGGTATATCTTTCCATAGCCATCAAATAATGTTCTATTTTTAAAACTAAATTTTTATTTTAGTAAAGACCTTTATAATTTTTAGAAATATTTTTTTATTTTTCTCATTCATGTACATTTGCACATTACTTTTTAAAATAGGATTAAACTTATTGAAGCCAAACATAGTAAAAATTCATATATTAAATTATATTATGCATAGTTAGAAAAACTATCAATTTCTTGCCATTTCTCATGAAACTTGTGATATATTATTAGTGGAAACTATTTAAATTTTCATAGTGAAAAGAAAATTGCCAACTTTTAGTCATATTTCTCATGATTTCTTGTCATTTTATCAAATAAACTCAACAAACCTTGGGTTGTTCACAAAAACTAATGGGAAAAATAATTTTTTAAAATGCCATTTAGCCTTAATTTTGTATTTTTTATTCTCTTTGACTACAGAATTTTTTCATAGAATTTCATCATACCATGATGATCCTGCACTTGAGGATCCTCTATTTTGATCACCATATTGAGAGCCAAGGCTAACCATCTAGTTCAAGGGGGGAGGGGGGTGAAACACTTTAAAAACTACTTTATATTTTTGAAACTCTAAATTTGGTTGGAATTAATGATCAATGAATTGTAAGTGCTCTTTTTATGAATATCTAATATGAAATTTGCTTTTTTTCCTTCCAATTGTTATTTAAAACTTTTTTCTTAATTGAAAAAAAAAGTCTCAATTTTTTTCTGAGTTTTCTTGAGTTGCCAATAAAATATTCATAATTAAGTGTTGCGTTTATCACAAGTTGTAAGTTTTCCATAACAAAAATTACAAGGAATAATCATAATTAAATCACATGATCCCAACAAATACACATACTTAAAGATGAAAAAATTATAAATAATACACGTACTTAAATAATTCTTAAAGGAATTTAAATATTGTATGTAAAAAACAGTGTAGAAAAAAGATAATTTTTCATTAATATTTTTTTAGTATATAGTTTGAATGGATTGAAAAATCTAGAATGTAAAGCACTAATAGTCTCAATATTTTTATAGCTATTTTTGCAAGAGAATATCGATGGGGCTTTAGAAGGAGAAGGAAAAACAATGGTAGAAATTTGAACTTTGAACCAAACAATGTTAATAAGTGATTAAATGTCCTTCTAAAAAATTGTTAGTCAAAATCTATTTAGTCAAGATAAATATTATTGTTTTCACATAAGCAATCTTTAAAATTTATTTTGAATATATGAAAATTTTCTCCTCTATAAATTATAACAAGAAATTTAAAAAATATCTATAAATATTCTCTTATGAAAAATATTTGAACAATTAAATTGTTCAACTCTTATGTGAATTTTTAAAACTCCAAATAAATTATTATTCTTTCTTACCAAAAAAAAATTACAACATATACTGTAGTGAATTCTCACTACATGCGGAAGCAAGTTCTCTCACTTGGAAAAAATTGGTTAAGTGCAAGGAATCTAAAAGCACACAAATAGATAATACTAGAAGGGAATATAGATAGGTATACCTATGATATTGAAGTGTGAAAATAATTATCTCATGACATTTAACCAAAACTTTCAAAAGGGGCCAAGGCAAAGTCAATTGCAAAGAAGTGTCAAATAGACCATGGAATGTGCAAAAGGGTAGAAACTAGGACTTTGACTAAATTTTGAAGAAATATAGGTAGGCTAATTTCACCACTCAAGCATAGTCTCCCAAGAAAGAAATTGGCACATTAAATACACTAGAACAAATGCTATAGAGTAGGAACCTCAAGCTTGATGAAATTAACTATAGAAAATATCCAAGTCTAATCTCAAGAGATTTTTGTTATAGACAAGTGGCATGAATTGTATAAAGCTTCTCTACTAGAAGAACCAATTTCATATAGCATTAAAGGATATAGATCTAAATACCTCAAGATTATTCATAGTGGATGTGATGGATCTCGAGTATAATTTTGAAAGGGGCATTTTAAATTTTGGAAGGAATTTTTTTTTTTTTTTCTCTATAAGTAGTAATTTTTTCTTCATTGTAAAGGATCAAAAATTGTTTATTCATGCTTGGTAGCTCGCCTTGTAAGTAATATTTCTTTCACTTATTTTCTTTGATATAGTCTAGATCAAGCCTTGGGTCATCTTGTCAATTAGTTTTCAATATTTCTTCTTTTGCATGGCTATAAGAGGACTATGATACATATATGAGTTGTGTCTATTCATATTTCTATTCTAGTTCTCATGTGTATGCATTTGTACATGAATCTTTATACTATATGAGATTGTGTAACTTTACACTATTGATGAATGATGTATGAATTCACTAATCCCACTATTATATAGAATATCATTAGGATCTTGGTGCATCGACTCTTACATCATTGCTTTTTATTATTATTTTAATTGATTTTCACCTAGTTCTCTCTCTTTTCTCTTTTTTCATGTGAAATGAAATAGATCAGGTTAGTTTAGAAAAGTGAAATTAAATATTGCATCTTAACAAGGAGATAACCTTCTAAAAATCCCCAAAGGTTATCCTATAAGCAACATATTACACTCTTGGTACTTTCAAATTGTTGTACATGACATGAGGTGTGAGTTTCGAGTGCATTCAATAATCACAATGGGTGACCATGGTATTAAGAGATAAAAATAGATTTCCTAGCATGCTTAGTGGGAAAAATGCATTCAATTTGTCTCACATTCTAATCCATATAATCAAAAGAACCAAAGTATCACCCATTGTGTGTAACAATAGTTTTCCTAGCACATCCAATGGGATGAAGCACATCAATTTGTCTTACAAAAAAGAAATATCAAATTGATACTCTAGATAAGATTTCAACTTATTTGCTTACTAAAGTACATAAAATTTCATCTAGGACTCCCTTGGCTAAAGAAATAAATATTTTGACAACTTCATTGGAGAAATATATCCTTAAGAAGATATTTGAAGAAATATCAAACTACTATTTTGATGAAAATATCAATGCATCAACTTGTTAAAGCTCATTAAATATTCACCTAAAAACTTTGCTCAAAATAGAATGGCCTAGAGCTTTATCATCATAAGACCTACTACTAGATATTTTATAGCTATAAATCCTTAGGCACCAGTATAACCCCTTAGCATAGTCTCAAGAAGAAGATATCATAATCAAAATAAAATCAACATTAGAACCATCCCATGAGGAGATTTCTAGTCTAGAATGACAAAGATTTTGTAATTCTCCCTCTTCCACTTGTTACTTGAGACCTAATCCTAGTCTCATCCTTAAGGTCATTTATCTACTACATGAAGGAAGATGTAACTACACCAATGGAACACTTGCAATACATGGTAAGCTTGTGTGAAATACACAATATTAATAAATTAAATGTGGTGCTAAGACCACCATTAACATATTTCAAGGAAAAAGTAAGGGAATGGTATATAACTCTTACATTGCATTCAGTTGAATGTTGGGATCAACTGGTTAATATATTCAAGAAGGTTGATGGAGTGTCTCTTTTGGAGTAGTTAATAACTATCAAAAGGAAACCCATGGATACAATGTATGACTTAAATACCTAGTTTCATAAAACTTGGTATAGAATTTTGGATCAGATTTGACCTCACTAAGGTATGGCTTTCATATACTACCTAAAATATTTTAATTCAAATATTTCAAACATGATTAAGTCTAAGGGAGAAAACTCTTTTTCAATGATCTATGGGATATCCATTCAATCCAAGAATGATCTTATTTAGATAAAAATACTAGCTCCTAGCCTTCCCATGCCCCTATTTCCAAGTACTCAACCCCCATATTAGTCTCCTTTGGTTTTGTAACACACAAAATTTTAGCATAGTCTAATTGTGAATCAATTTTTTATCACAACTCCTCTAATCCCAATCATTTGGATTTAAATTCTTGTTCCTTGATCGAGTTGGATGAAATAAAGAGTATGCTCAGGAGACTCTAAAATGAAGTATTATCTCTAAGGAGGCAACACAATATCCATAGGTTTCAATATAAAAATAATTTGAGACCTTTACTCTAGTAGAATAACCATGTCTATAGACCTTCTTATAGGTACCAATGACCATAGTTCTAGGTCAATAAGGATACAAGTCAAAACTAGAGTTATAATAAATATATAGTACCTATCTTGATCCTATTTTAGTAGATTCCTCCTAATATCACTTAGGAGATAACTACCATGTAAAAAAAGTCTAGAGGACTCTACCATGTGGTACTATCCATACATGACTGACTACCCTCCTAATACCTATTCTAGAGAAAACTTTTAGTAGTCCATAGCATTGTTGAATTAAGTGGTGCCTTCCTAGGAATATACCCCTCTTTCAAGGATATAAATGTAACCATAGAGCCAACCCTCCTTTACTCCATATATTTTCAATTCAATATTTTCTCCTCCAAATTAAATTTTGATTACATGGAACAAGGAAAAGGTATATGCTATATCCAAAAAAGTAGATACTTTAGTACCTAGTGGGACATATGTCCAACCTGATAAGGAGAGGCACTAGGGGAGTAAAGGAATTTAAATCAAATGGGTCTTAGAACCCAAATAAGGACAACAAATATTTAATGAGATGGTTTCAATATACACACCTGATCAACAGGTGCAAAACATCTTGGTGGACACCAAGAAGAAATCCTTAAGGTTTCTAAACAATAAAATTTATTGCAGTGAAACCTCTTCACATCCATCAGAAAGAACATGTATCTTAAACCAATATAAGCATTAATTATATCCACATTGCAAAATAAGGGAAGTCTAAGTTAGTTCACATCTTTATTTCCAATGATCCAATGGGCTAGATGACAATTGAAATTTAGGATTTATATCACTATGTAGTTCTTGAGCAAACAAGTGTGGGAATCTATTTGATCCAAGAGGAAAACTAATTTTTTTCCTAGGGATATAAAAGCATAAAGGGACATGACATGAAGGAAGAAATACTTTGATAAGGGTAAGAGTATGAAATTCAACACTAATATCTATATTATTACACTAAGGGAGTTTCTTAGGAGTCCTAGTTCCACAAGAGTAAAGGTGTTTCACTTAAGGAACTAGGAAAACAATAATAGAAAATGAAGGACCCAAATGATCACTGGGTGTCTTAGGGCTAATAAAGGAGTTACCATGATTCTACATATCCTTATTTAAATTAATTCCCAATGAATAAGACCACCCACAAAATCCTTGTATATATTATACATAGTGTATGTTTTGGTTTATTTTCTAATAGGTTTGATTTTAGGCACCATCAACTGGGAGTAGTGCTACGTTCATGGGACTATTGATATTTTAAAGTTGTAGAGATATAAGGTCATAGGGCAACTACTTCAATTCCCCCTTTCACTTCCACCCTAATACTAGTGGTTTTTTTACTCCATGCTCAATGAATAAGGTAATAATTTTATGCTTTTTCAATCTCTAGTAGGTTGGATATCCCCATGAGTGGCCAAAAATATAATGAATTCTCACTATATGTGGAAGATATTTTCTTCCCTTAGAAAAATTTGATAAAGTGGAAGGAAGCTAAAAGCACAAAAATAACTAATACTGGAAGAAAATATAACTAGGTATGCCCACAATCTTGAAGTATCTAACAATCACGATATGGTAACATTTAACTAGAATTATGAAAAGGGTCTTGAATCCAATTACAAAGAAGCACCAACTAGATATTGAATTGTGCAAAAGGAAATAAATTATTTCTTTGATTAAATTTCAATGAAGAATTATGCATAAAAGGACAGTAACCAAAATTCCAAGCAGACTACCTTTACCACCTAGGCATAGTCTCCTAAGCAAAGGTTTCGCATATTAAATACATCTACACGAAGCCTACAGAGAAGAAAGCTCATGCCCAGTGACATTAATTGCAATATACATCTCTATCTAATTTCTAAATATTTTTTACATGGATAGATGGCATGAATTGCAAAAAATATTAGTTCTAAAAGAACCAATACCCTGTACCATGAATGGCTCAAGATCTAGATATCATAATATTGGTCATAATTGATGTGATGGATCCCAAGAAAAATTTTGAAAGGGATATTTTAAATTTTATGAAGGAATTTTTTTCAATTTTGTCTATAATTAGTAATTTTTCTTCATTGTAAAGTACCAAATGTTGTTTATTCATGACTATTATATGACCTTATATGTAATATTTCATTCACTTATTTTCTTTGTAACATTCGAGCTCAAGCCTTGAGTCAATACTTTCCTCTAGTATGACTGTAAGCGAACTATGATACATATATGAGAATTTTTGTTAATTCACCTTTTTGTCCTAGTACTCATGGATGGGATTGTGTTCACTTTGTGTTATTGATGAATGATGCATGTGTTAACTAATCCCACTATTGTGTAGAAGAGCCTTAGGATCTTGGTGCATCACCTCCCATAGCATAGTTTTTTACTTTTTTGTTATTTTACTTTTGCCCCTATCTATTTTTCCTTTTTGATACAGATAAAAAACACAAATCACATGCACAAAAGATTCAATAATTTAGAACTGTTGAATGCATTGCAAAATGGGCTATTAATAGCCAAGTACATCTTAGTTTGTAGATAAGATCAAAGCTATCAAATCCTTATCCAAACTATTAAATTGGAAATAAACTATGTGTGCATATTATCCGATACAAATATAGAAATAAATATTATACATATGAATCTCTATCATTCCTCCTGTAGACACCTAAATCATGTCATGCTTAGGGGAGCTACTTACATAGACACACTCATAAGATCATAAGACATAATATTGGACTTTCCAAGCATCAACAGTGGTTCTCACCACTCATTTGGGGCCTTTTCAAGCCATCCAAGCTTGGCCGCTCAAGCCAAGAGCGACCAGATCCTAGCCGCTCAAGCCTAGAGTGGCCAGACCTTAGCCACTGTAGATGACAATGACCAGATCTTAGCCACTACAGATGATAGTGGCTAAGCCATAAGAAGTGGTTTGCCGACAAATAGGCCTAATCATAGGTGGAAGTGGTAGTCTGCATGCAATAAAGGTGAGCGGGAGTGACTTTGCATTCCTTTTCATGACCAGTTCACATAGGAGGCTTGAGTTTGCATTTAGACTTAAGTTAACTGACCTCCAAGCATAAACAAAGGACAAAAGCTTCTCATGCTAACGACCAGTTCGCATAGAAGACTCAAGTGGGCAGTTAGATTTTAGTTAACTAGCCTTCAAATATAGACAATGGACAAAAGCTTCTCATGCTAACTTGCACTACGCATGAGAAATTCATTTCTAGGGCTTGGACATAGACCTAGGGTTTCACACTATAAAAGGTGCAAGCCTAAGAGCACCAAGATATAGAGAATCAGATATCTAGAGATCTTTAGACATCTTCTTGAGGAGAGCTTTCAAGACTCGGAAAGTTCTCTTTGAGATCACGTGTACGGTGGAGCTTTGACGAATTGAAGAGCATAACACCTACTATTTCAACATCAGATTAAAGTCTTTGACCCATAGCTTTGGGGCAAAGAGGGCAAGGTTTACTTTAGCGGTCGTTGTCTTGGACAGTTGCCCATAGGCTTAGCTTAGATAGACATAGCATCTTTTATTCTATTTTCTTATATCATTAGCATAGATTTACATGATTTCATGGCATAGTTTTATCATATTTCCATTACATTCTTTGATTACTAACAACCTCATCCAGGGAGGCAATCTCAGACACCTAAATGTGTGTTGTTGTTTCATTGCTTGTAGGGCCACAGGTACATCGGATGAAGATTACAACATATGAGAGCAAAAGGGATCCCTCTAGGAAATAGACCTGGAGAAGGAGGCATCTATAAGCCCTCATACATTTTTGTGTGTGAAATCGAGAAGCTTTTATAAGTGCACCACCTCTTCGTGAAAGGGGCACTCCTTGCCTATTTGTAATTTATAGTATCAAAATGGGTATCCCTAAGAGGGACCGACATGTAACCGAGCTTCAATATCAATAAAGAGATCCATATTTTGTTATTTCATGTTATATGCTTTTTCCTCTTGTCTTTCCATTTTATCTTTGGTATTTTAAATAAGCATTGCAAGTAGGGTTTTAGAAAAAGGGACCGGTGCATGCATTCTCGGGGTCGCTATAGATGGCGATCATGGTGGGACCACCACTAATTTTTCATTTTTTATTAGAATACTAACTTAATTTTGTGTGTAGGTCTAGCCGCTCTGAGCTACAATGACCAAAAACTAGCCGCTCTAAGCTACAATGACCAATAGAGCTTAGCCGCTCTGAGCTACAATGACCAAGAATCAGTCGCTCTGGTCAACAACGGCCAGAATTGGAGTGCAATAGAGGTCAAAACATCGACTCTCTGAGCTGGATCAAAGGTTGGTATAGCTTCTCTGATATTTTACAGCTTTCTATCTACTTGTGTGTTTAAAATAGAGAACTTAAAGCACATTTATGTTTGGAAATTGAAAGAATAAAAGAAGAAAGAATTAAGCATTTCACATATCTTAGATCTTCTTTTAAATTTTCCACTAGGCATTGCTAGGAACAATGGCTTATGCCTAAAAATTTTGCCCTAGAATCCAATGTGCTAGACATTGTATGTTGTTTGCTTGCTTTGAGGCCCTGCTAGAGGCCATAGTTGCACGAGATAAAGTGCGCTCATACAAATCATAGTAGTTCATGCATATTTCTGAATATTGAAATGTATTTTTGCACTTAGGCATATAGGAAAGATTCATTGCTGCTATATGATGCACTTTATGATACACAAGCTTAAAATGAACACCACACATGCACGTCTCATTTAAAACATTGGAGAGTTGGATTTCATCACCAACCTTCAATTCAGTCTAGTGACATTGGAATTCATCTCCTTCCACTGGTTTTCCCCCTAGAGCTTCCTAGAAATGGATTGAGAAACTTACTTATAGTGACACTAAGTTACTTGTGTTCAAACTATCTCCCACTATTGGAACAATCATTGGTTCAGAGTGGAAGAGCTAGGTGAACCCTCCATTGGGTCTTCAATGGTGTACCCTAGCTTCTTTTGAGAAAATCATGTTTGGCATGAGTGTACTTGATTGTCACTATGGATGAGTCTTCTCATTCTTAATCCAAGAACAAGAGCAAAGAAATCGAAAGAGCAACACATCAAACAGTCTAGGGCACACTCAAATTGGTAATCAAGATAAACATTTGTTTGGTATTGTGTGGTCATTCCTAATTTGCAACTCAAAAGATCAATTCATAAAACAACATGGTCAAAACAAGAAGTAAGCACCCTCGGTCTGATACCGAGGGAGAGATAGAAGCAATTCATGCCCATAGGCGGAGTCATAGTAACATTGAATGACCTACCCATAAGACCGTGAGACGTAGCTCCACGAGCCTAAGGGGTGATAACTCAACCCTTGGGGGATCTCTTCGAGAAACCCCAAGTAAGGAACCACATCATGGAACAAAGTCACATAAACAAAAAGAGGCTTCACAACCATCCTCATCAAGGAGACATGAGGAGACCTCAAGGGCCTCCTCTAAACACATAGAAACATCTCAAAGACATGAGGAAGCTTCAAGGGCTTCCTCCTCACATGGACATAAAGAAGGTTCTAAAACTCATTCTTCACATGGGGATGATGAGACTGCTACATCTCCATCCACATGGAGAAAACATGTTACCACCAAGCCCTCTTCATCAAGAAGGCAAACAAGAATTGCAACACCTCAAGACTCACAAGAAACATATGAAATAGGTCTACCCACTGAAGGGCAGGAAACTAGAGCTACATCTAGTCATGGGAATCATATAGAAGAAACCCTTCACACAAAAGGAAATATTCCCATAGACTATGACCTCATAGGAGTAAATGGCACCCCATAGGACCAGCCATGGAAAACAAGATAGCTAGATGGGTTGGATCAATTTCCTACTCAACCAACTCAAAGAACTATAGCTACTAAGAACTCTGCATCTGGAAGCTCATGAACTGTGACTTCTAAACATACCTCCTAGTCTAGGGGTACCTCAGAGTGACCCCATAGAAGACATGTGGAGTCTGATCATAGGGATACTCAATAATACACTGAACAAGTCACATTAACTAGCAAGAGTACAGATACAGCAGAAACCCCCTCGAGGAATCTACGAGTCAAGACAACAAGAACAGAGTCAGATAAACATGAGTCTTCTATGATAGCACAAACTGACCGAATGAGGTGGTTAGAAAATGCATTACGTAAGGAGCGAGAGCTAGTGGAAGCTCTCGAACAAGAGAAACAAAGAGAAAGACTCTTGCGCCAACATGAGCAACGTTTAAGAGAGCAAGCTGAGTGGCTAGCTCTTAACAATTTACCAACAAATAGTGGTGACCACCAAAGAACAAGACACACTGACTCACCTAAGGAGAGGCGCACTAGACAAGATAGCCCACAATGAAACCCCCCACCAAATCATGAATGAAATCCAACTAATGGGGGAAGGGCAAACATAACAAACCAAGATCACAATCCTGAGTCCCCTCGTAGGAGGGAGGAAAATGGAACAAATCAAATGGATAGAGAGTTACCTCCATTGCCAATGCGAATAGGCTTACAAGAGGAGGAAATCCATGCATCAAAGGCATTTCAAGAGCTTGCTGAAAAGATGAAAACCTTTGAGAAACAAGAGGCAGTTGGGAACTCACCAACATTGAGCAAGATACACAATCAACCATTGTGCCCATCAATCCCTAGCCCTCCATATCCTAAGCACTTTGAGATGCCTAGGTTAGAGAAGTTTAAAGGTGAAGAGGATGCACAAGAGCATGTCACCAATTTTATCAATGCCTATTTTCATCTTGAAGACAATGATGCTCTCATGCTAAGAACATTCATAATGACATTTTTAGGTGTTGCCACTCAATGGTTCAACCAACTACCTAAGCATAGCATAACCAACTTTGAACAACTAGTAAATGCATTCTTGAAGCATTTCTCCTTTGGTGCTAAGAAGAAGGTGAACCTTTCAGACTTGGCTAACTTGAAATAGTATGATGATGAGCTAGTAATGGATTATGGGAATAGATGGAGAAAATTCATGGTAAAGTTATCATTCTCCATTCCCATAGAAGAGATCATTCACATGTTCACCAAAAGTTGTTCTAAACATATCTCCCTCTTGCTACAACTCCAATAGTATCCTTCATTTGAAGAAGCTTTGGCATATGCCAAGCTCATCGAAGAGATAAAAGTAGATGAGGGAACCATTAAGCTCCAAAAAAAAAAGGAGTGGAACAAGAATGGTAAGAATGACAAGTACAAGTAGAAGCAGGGAAACCCTGCTCTAGTCAATCAAGTCGTATTGGCTACACCCAAGGATGGGGGTGCACAACAACCATAGAACTATCAAGCACATCCCCCGCCAGCCAACTATGACCAAAAGAACAATCAGGGAAGAAATCGAGAATGCAAGCCACCTCGTTATTTCATGCCTCTGACATAATCAATGCAATCAATATTTAATCAGTTGAGCGAGGCTAGGAGGATCATATTTCTTGATATACCTCTTATAGATCCCAACCATCCTAAGCCAAAAGGATATAGGGAAGATCAATTTTTCCCTTATCATAGGATACCGGGGCATGACATTGAGGCTTGCATCGGGTTTAAGCATCAAGTGCAAAACATGATTGAGGTGGGAGAACTCAAAGTTGACAACCCACTGGCTCTCGATAATAGAGACATGGGCATATATAGAAACCCATTGCCCAATCATGAGGCCCCTCGAGAGCAAGGGGCCCAAGTCAATCAGGTTCGAGCTGACATACCTACCCACGGATGCATGGGGATGGTTGAGATTGTTAACATAGCAACAAGGACTAGGCGGTATGGTCAACCACAACCACCTGTAGCTCCCATGAACATCCCAACTACCCCTAGGCAAAGGCAAGACAACCTTCCAGGTCCACCGATGAGACCTATGGTAACTATTCGGAGTAGATTGGAGCAAAACCTATAGATGACTCCAACTAAGTTATCCATCTATGAGCTCATACAATAGTCCCCAAAGCATAGGGAGACTCTAATGGAGATTTTAAGAACAATTGAGCTTCAACCGCAAGATGCGAATGCATTCACTCACTTTGTGGGACAAGTGCAAGAATGCTAGGAACCTGTAATCCGATTCTATGATCATGAGATTAAGATAGTTTCTATTGCCTTACCAGACCCTCCGCTAAACATTGTAGTGGCCATCAATGACTTACCTTTCAAGAGGGTTTTGGTCGATACAGGTTCATCGATTAACATCATTACAACAACTGCAATAGAGCACCTCAAGATACCCAAGACCAATATCATTCTAGGAGCTTACACATTGAGAGCTTTTAATGATGCTTTATGCAATATTATGGGAACGATAGTCCTACCCATCAAGGTGGGGCACAAGACCATCCCCATGATGTGTCATGTCTTGGAAGGAGCTATGCAATATAACATCCTCTTAGGGCACCCTTGGATAAGGGCCATGAAGTGTGTGCCTTCGATCTTGCACCAGTGTGTCAAGTATGTGCACGAAAACAAAGTCTATGTGGTTCTGGCCGATGAAGAGCCTTTTAAATACGTCAATCAGGTGGACATTCTAGGAGAATTCATGATCCCTTCTACTCACCTATACGTGGCACCTTCATCCCCAACCACACAAGTGGATAACGAAGACAAAGGGGTAAGAAAAGACCCATGCACATCAACACCTCCTAGTGCACTCAAGATAGTCAATGCTTCTAAAGTACCATCAATGTCAAAACCAAAAGACAATCAGAAGCTAAAGGCACCCTTAGTTAAGGAAGAAAGGCCCAAAGAAGTGCCAACTATAGCCATTGCTGAAATGCCAAGTCCTATGGAAGAGGAAGATCCTCAAGATCAAGATGAAGATAGTGATTATCACCCTGCTTCACCAATATCATCCGTGGGGTCATCCACGTCGCATGCATCAATACACTTGGCAAGCATAGGCATAGGGGAGTACCTTGTGTAGAACATCACCTTCACACCTATCATTGAGTCTGCACAAGACATAGGGAGGCCTAAAGACTTGAGGCTGCCAGTAGGAATAATGGTTCCACTTGGAATCCCTCCCAACCAAACCAATTTTGTCTATGTCGACCTGGACTATGCTCATAAGTCTTCAGATATAGAAGAGGATGGTGATGAATTATTCATAGTCAATGTTCATTACCTCTCTAATCTTGAGTTTTCTCTAAGCTACTTTGAGCATTGCCATTGGCATGGCTATGGCCTTGGCGTATATGAGCAGGGGCGTAGGAGGCCTTACGAGCCACTATATCAACTTCCCTCCGATAGATTTGGCTTAGGCTATTATAGCGGAGGTCGAGATGACTCTCTTGCAGCAGCATTGGAAAGATTAAGCATAGGGTTAGGAGAAGACATTGATTTCATTCCTTATCACCCCTTAAGAATAGAAAATTTGAGCAATAGACAAGTGGCCATGGTAAACATACCACCTCCAGAAACTTATCATCCAAACACCTCAATTGATTCCACCCCAATAGGGTACAACTCATGGGATGAGGAGAATGGATATGAAGCAAGTGATGATGAGGTGCAACTTGGCTTAGCCTATCAAGGGCCTCACTATTTGCAAAGATTCACATGGTCCATCCATGATGAGAGTGGATATACATCAGATGAAAGTGACTATGAATCAGAAGACTCAATAGAAAGAGCTTACTTAGGCCTAAGCCATCAACCCCTGAACTTTGGGGTGAGAGACAAATGCAAATGGATTCTTCATAAGTGATGAAGAATATGAAGATGAAATAGAGATGGCCTACTTGGGGCCAAGACATGAGCCCCTTGTCTTAGGGCCGCATACCAATGCTAACAGTTTTTGGATAAGTGATGATGACTTTGAGGATGAGACCGAGATGGCTTATCTTGGACCTCACCACTTGCGGCAAGTCAACGAGCTAGTAGAGAGAGAGGTGGCACTTCATGCCATAGACCCTCATCTCTAATTTTTGGGGAGACCTATTGACCTAGCTGCCATTCATCGGATGGTCAATCCCCCTCTGCCTACATTCAGAGAGTAGTTAGAGCCCAATGATCCTATTGTCCACCCCTGCTCATGGGCCAGATCCAGAAATTCCCATTCCTCTAGAACCTCATCGTGAGTATGGAAGGGAAACCCTTGAGACAAGATTGCACCCATGTGGTCCTGGAGATTTCATCCCATCCATCAACATGATCTCCATTGATTTGACCACTCCACTTCATAATCTAGTAGATCCTACCAAATCATTGCATCTTGATGTAGAGGCTATTGATTGGGATCGTGCTAATTCACCCATAGAGCCTGAAGACCTCTTCCCCAATGAAGAGATGTTACAACCATTCCATTTCACATCAGGTTGTACGTATGACATCTTCCATGTTGGTTTGGAACCTGAGTCAGTAGGTCCTATGAATCCCATCGATGACATTCATTTGATACCCATGCCTCATCAGCTAGAGGATGGGTCACATATGGCTATAGAAGCAACTTTCGAGGTGGACATCAGTGATGATCCTACCCAACCAAGGAAAGTCAAGTTCAGAGAAAGTCTATCTCTAGAGGAACAAGCCATCCTAATTCCTCTCCTCAAGGAGAGGCCAAATATTTTTTCTTGGACTTACAAAGACATGCCAAGGATAGATCCAAAGTTAGTCATTCACAACCTTTCATTGGATCCCATGAAGAAGTCAATCAAGCAAAAACTGAGGAAAATGCATCCAACCATCGCTTTGATGGTGAAGAACGAATTGCAAAAACTATTGGATGCAGTATTCATAGTTCCTATCGACTACCCCGAGTGGGTGTCAAACATGGTACCCATAGGGAAACCTGATGGAAGAGTCTGTATCTGCATGGATTTCAAGGATTTAAATAGGGCAACACCAAAGGATTCATTCTCATTGCCAAACATAGATGCTCTTGTAGATGCAACTGTAGGTCATGAAATGCTCTCCCTAATGGATGGTTTTTTTGGATACAACCAAATCCGGATTAAGCTCGAAGATCAACATAAAACTACTTTCATTACTCCATGGGGAACATTCTGTTACAAAGTGATGCCATTCGGTCTCAAAAATGTTGGTGCCACATATCAATGAGGCCATGACATACATATTCCATGACTATATGCATAAGATCTTGGAAGATTACATGGATGACTTATTAGCCAAGTCCCTATTGTGGCAAGAGCATGCCGAAGTCCTTAGACAAGTCTTCGATCACCTCATAGAACACAATGTCCGATTGAATCCTAAGAAGTGTGTATTTGGCATAACTTCTGGCAAGCTTTTGGGATTCATCGTATCCAAGAGAGGCATCGAAGTAGATCTTGCAAAGGTAAAGGCTATACTAGAAATGGCCACCCCTACCAACATTAGGGAGTTGAGGAGCCTACAAGGCAAGATAGCATCCATCAAAATATTCATCGTGCAATTATCAGACAAATGCAGACCTATGAATAGGTTGCTATGCAAGGAAGTCCCCTTTCATTGGGATGAAGAATGCCATCAAGCCTTTGCAGAGATCAAAACTTATCTAGCAACACCGCCAGTATTGGCTCCACCAAGGCCAGACATACCATTTTTACTATATATCAGCTACTGATTTTGCATTGGGCACCATGTTAGCCCAAAAGAATGCACAAGACAAAGAGCAAGCCATATATTACATTAGTCGCACCTTGGTGAGTTATGAGCTAGGATATGCATATGTCAAAAAGTTGTGTTTAGCAATGGTCTTTGCAACTCAAAAGTTGTGACACTACATGTTGAGCCATATGACCTACATCATATCAAAACAAAATCCTTTGTAGTACATGATGAGCAAGACATATCACAATACACGTACCACAAAGTGGATCATGCTATTGATAGAATTTGATCTAGAGTTCATAAGCCAAAATTCCATCAAGGGACAAGTCATAGCAGATCAATTAGCAGAGGCGCCTCTTCAGGATAACAAGCCTCTCACCATAGAATTTCCTGATGATGTGGTCTTTGCATTATCAGATCCACCAAAACTCGAAGAACCTAAGAAAGAAAAAGACATGTCATTATTCTTCGATGGTTCGAAGTGTGAACAAGGAGGTGGAGTAGGGATTGTCTTTATCACACCATAGGGTGCTCCATTACCCTTATCATTCAAACTAGACTTCCCATGCACAAACAACAATACAGAATATGAAGCATTGATCCTGGGACTCCAAACAGCCATAGCGATGGGCATTAAAATATTGAATATCTTTGGTGACTCCTTGCTCATAGTAAACTAGGTCAAAGGACTATTCCAATGTAGGTGCCCACTCCTGAAGACTTACAAGGAACTTGTTGACACCTACTTAGCCCGGCTAGAATGGTATGACATCGAGGCAATCCCTCGTACATCGAATAGATTTGTAGACACCATGGCCTCTTTGGGATCCTTAATCCCTTAGAATCCATCTACTGATTTTACTACCATTCATGTAAAAGTGCTTTCGCACTCAGCAATACGCCATGAGGCTTTTGACAATCAAGAATCAATCAACATGATCAACATCGAACCAAATCAGGATTGGTCCTTCGTAGCCAGATATTTCTTGCAAATAACACCTTGGGGGTCTTTGATCTCCCAAGGACCTATAGAGTGTGGTGCAACCATATACCATAGAGTTGTTCCTCAATCCATGTTCACTACCTCAAAAATGCAGGAAGAGCAAGTTGTCTATTCTATAGAAGTTGTGGCCTATCAGGATTGGCTTTCCCAACTATGGGACTTCCTGAAGCTTGGAATAATACCTCAAGGTTTGTCACATACTGAAAGGTGAACATTCAAATAGAGAGCAACAAGATACATTTTTCTAGGAGAAATCCTCTATAGATGAGGATATGATGGAGTATTACTCCATTGTCTTGAGCCCCAGGAAACATCTTGGGTAGTTTTGCAAGCTCACGATGAAACATGTGGAGGCCATTTCAGTGGCATGGCCATCATTAAGCGCATCTTGAGAATGGGTTACTATTGGCCCACAATGGAAAAGGACTATTGCAAGTATGTCAAGAAATGCAGTAAGTGCCAGCATCATGCAAACCTAACACACTTACCATCGCAAGCTTTGCAGCCCATCCAGGTAGCATGGCCATTCTCGTAATGGGGACTAGACTTGATTGGGAAAATCTCACCCCCATCCTCATGCCGACATACATTCATCATAATGGCCATATAATACTTCACTAAATGGGTAGAAGTGATCCCCTTAACATCAACAATCTGGACCAAGGATTGTGGAGTTTATACTCCACAATATCATAAGTCATTTTGGGGTCCCTTCTAAGATAATATCGGATAATGGGCCATATTTCAAGAACAAAAATGTGCATGCTTTAATGAAAAAATACCATATTCAGCATAGTTTTTCAATGCCTTATTATCCACAAGAAAACGGGCAAGTAAAAGCCTCAAACAAAACAATAGTCTCCATTTTGAGGAAGATAGTGCAAGAAAATCACAAGGATTGGCACATGCAGTTGCCTCTTGCACTATGGGCATACAGGACTAGTATACGGATGCCCACTAGGGCAACACCATTTTCACTAGTATATGGCACTGAAGCCATCATGCCTCTAGAGTTGGAAATCTTGACTCTACGCATAGCATTAAAGGACTTCATAGATGATGAAGTTGCATGGCAAGGCCACCTTGATCAGTTGATGCTTCTTGATGAACGTCGAGTCAATGCTTTAGAGCATCTCTATGTTTACCAAGATCACCTTGCATGAGCTTACAATAGTAAATTCCACCTAAGGGAATTCAAGGTTGGAGATCTAGTGCTCAAAGAAAACCAGTAGAATTCAAATCTTCAGTCGCATCTACGAGATAAGTTCATGGTAAATTGGATAGGTCCATATATGATTTCAATGAGAGTTGGGCCTGGAGCATATCACCTTATATCATTAGATGGTGTTGAAGAGCCTGAACCTCTCAATATCATTCACTTAAAGGCATTTTACACATAAACACAAAAACATTCAAATATGTCATAAAACACAAAAACATTCAAATATGTCATAAAACACAAAAACATTCAAATATGTCATAAAAACACAAAAACATTCAAATATGTCAAAAATACAAACAAATCATAAAAACATAAAATTCAAAAAATCAATTCAAAGGCTCCAAGGGTAATTCATACCGCTTGGTCAAAATCAATTCAAAAGGCTCCAAGGGTAATTCATACCGCTTGGTCAAAACCAATACAATCAAAAATCTCCAAGGGTAATTCATACCGCTTGGTCAAAATCAATTCAAAGGCTCCAAGGGTAATTCAAACCGCTTGGTCAAATCCAATCAATTCAAAGGCTCCAAGGGTAATTCAAACCGCTTGGTCAAATCCAATCAAAAAGGCTCCAAAGGTGATCCATACCGCTTGGTCAAAATCAACAACAAAATCCCCAAAGGCATAATAAGCCCTTTGGTCAAATAAAATAAAAAATACAAAAACAATTGCACTTCACATTTTGCATCCACATCATTGCATTACATTTTCACATACATTACAATTGTATATGTCATGAGAGCCTTAAAAGTGATACCATAGTTGTCGCACAAGTCATTCATATCCATACCTCCATCCACATGTGTGTAATTGTGTTTTTCAACACAACCATTATTTGTTGCTATACATAATATAATAAGGTTTTTTGGTTAGTCAACCACACCTAGTAATCTTATCAACTTTTGAGGAAAACAACTTTGATTAGTAGAAGGTAAGGCCTAGCTGTGATAAAGCCTTGGATATTCAAGATCCCATCACTAATTGAAACACTAAAATCCTAGTTGGTACAAGGAAAATATGAAAGCTGCAAAGTGGTCTAGGTTACCTTAAGTGAAAAGGATTATCCTTGCTTATCCCCCTGTGCAACCGGTTTAAAGGTGCTGAGAATTGGCAAAAGGACAAGCTTTACCCTATCAAAATCCCTTGCTTAAATAAAAATAAGCAAAAATCCCAAAGAAAAATACATATTCAAAATGCCAAGCATACAATCCATATTTCAAAGCAAAAATCCGATACACAAATCAAAAAAAAAATCAAGCTCAAAAAAAAAATAAACAGTGATTTTCATCACTACGTATGAGCAAAATAAATAGTGATTATCATCACTACAAAAATCCCTCAAAGAAAAAAAAATCAAAATAAACAGTGATTTTCATCACTACATATGAGCAAATATCCAAAGCCAAAAAGAAGGGAATAAAGCTTGAATCCCTGGAATTCTCAGCATTGTACAAAATTGGAAGGAGAAATCCTTACGCATGATGATATGTCTATTACAATTGCTTCATGCATTTGTGTAGACCAATGTTTGAATGTGGATGAGCTAGCTTAGGTAACCCAATATTGCCTAGTGGTATAGTCCAACTAAGTCCAACATAAGGATGAGATGAACACTTGAGGATCCCTGATCTTAGCAATGGGCTGAAAGAATCCCGCCCGACATCGGAGGAAATGCTTGAGTTCTATCTCAAAATATACAATCACATGCACACACAGAGATCATGAAAAACTAGGTCCATGGTAAAAGCCTTACTTTTCAAAATTCTAAGTGGTAAGTAGACAATTGTTGATAGAGAACTAGAGTGTTTGAATCTCCGAAAAGCCCCAAAAATTTTTACATAGCAACAAATCATAACATCATTCACACCATCACTTTCTTTATAAGATTCTATAAATTAGGGGGTATCAACATAGTAGGACAGATACCACATATATATTAGAAATAGTATATAGACGACCACTGACTACTTTATATCTTTTAATTTACAGAAACTTATTAAGAAAATACATTACACACCATTACATCTCATATATGAATACTTAATCAATTCTTATGATAGGAGTGATTATTTAAATTCATGATTATTTTTTTACTTTCTGTGGTATCACCCATTAAGATTGTCAATGTCATATGCATTTCGTATGTTTTAAGTGATTAGAGCATACAGGTTCATTTATACCATTCCATCACATAAGTTAGATGCATACAATTAAAGCAAAAATTAAACATGCATTTAACAATAACATTTGCATCCACAAAAACAAGTCATTAATCATCCATAAACCACATCATAAAACATATAGGCAATATCCATTTACATACAATCATAAATTCATCATTCATCATCAAAATACATCGCATCATATCATCAAAACATATAAGCATCTACACATCCATCTAAGCATCTTCAAATATCATCTATCATCTAGCATATTCATCAAATCATCATAATACCATCATCGCATCATATCATAAAATAAAATAATAACAAAAACATAAGCAATAAATGATACACATAATGAGTCATAAAAAGCAAATCTATCATAAAAGTATGTGTGTCAAGTCCAATGGATATACAAAAATGCCCATGGGCTATAGTCATCTAGGTCAATCAACCTCAAAAATGGATCAAGAACCAAGTAGAGCATCAATCAAATATCGGGCTTGAGCCCCCTGCATCACCTCCTCTAGTGCTACCTCCCCCTGTGGTGGTGTCGTGAGTCGAGTGATGTGAGCCTGTCGGTCTCTCTATCCGAGTCTGGGTCCTTTGGCTAGGATGGGTGGAAGACTACCCTGAGGTAGAGCACCCATTGACCTGTGAACCACCTGCACCTACTGGATCCTTAGGGACAATCCCATGCCTCTTGAGCTACATCTGAAGGATGGTGACATGATCCATAAGTCCTCAGATCCGCTCCTCATGCTCATCCAACAAATACTGAAGTTATCCCACATCTACCCCTGAACCTACCATTGGAACCTCTTGTGGTGTAGAAGGAGGAACAACAAACTACATCCTGACATCGCCACCCCCAATAGTAGCCTGTAGAGCCTGTATCTATGTTGTGAGCTGCTCAATGGTAGCATCTCACCATTGTACCTAGATCTTAGTGGCCTAAAGCTCAGCCTCGACCTCATGCAACTGTGCTCTCAGAGGAGAGTCTCTCTCCTCGGGCTCTAACCCTCCTCCTCCTCAGGAACGTCAGGATCCTCTGCTACCACTTGCTCTACTGGATGGCCCCATACCTCGGTCTTGGCTCGAACCCTGCATCCTATCGGATCTATGCCATCACCCCCACCATCATCCTCGTGCCCTAGGCTATCGATGCCATGCCACATCCGATCACCCCACCATTGAGAGTAGGCCTCTGTAACTCCCCCAGCCACTATAGGGTCTATGGCTGGGGCATCCTCCTCATCTGCAAGCTCTATGATCTATCATGGAGGTAGGTCCTTCTCTGCTATGAGGCACCTATACAAGAATGGTATCAAGGGCACATCCTACTGCAATCCATACTGATGAAGAACTTGAGAGTAGAAGAAATACTCTCGGATGGCAATATTATGGCCAATGAGCCATCGCTCATGCCATGTCTTGGTAGTAAAACTAGCTGGATCATCCCAAGTAGGACACTCATAGTAAGGCCACCACATGACATCTTCGACCAATAGTCTGGTGAAAGCATCAGTATAGTGGGATAGCTCCCCTACAAAAGTATGGCTCTTACGCTCCTCATGCTCTCGAGCCCATCTGGTAGCATAGCACTATGTTCGAGCCTCAATAGTTGTAATCTCATCCGGGAGCCCCTTAGGGTGATCTACCTTAATGTGCTCCCATCCCCAAACCTGTAGGAGCAAGTTGTAGGTAATGCTGACACGTCCCCACCGATGGATGTGGTACAACTCATCGTAGCACTGAGCCAATAGTGATCTACCCCATGCATAGATGATAGGCTCCTCGCTATCCAGTAGGTCCTGCACCATCGCCAGGAGGTTCCAAGGGAACCTCAAACTCGAGCAGTCTAGGATAAGAACATTGTTGATCACCATCAACAACATGACATGCCTCACTGTGAAAACATGAGCATCATACCAAGCCTTGATAGATACTCCTCCAGACCCAGTCTCCTGGAGGGCCTATGTAGAGTGTGCTCCAAACACCCGAGCATAGATGACCACCTGATCATTAGTGGTCGATGAAACAATGGGCACCCCATCGAATGGGATCCGAAAGATCCTGTAAACATCCTCCGACGTGATAGTCATCTCGCTGGGTGGAAGGTGGAAGGTGTTGGTCCATGGGTCCCAACGGTGGGCTAAGGCCATAAGATAAGCCTAGTCGGCCATAATATGGGGCAACCTGATGACGTACTATAGCCCATGGGCCTTAAACCACTCCCAGTCAGTGTCATCAAATCTAGGAAGCAAGTCAAGCAGGAGCTTCGGGTCCTGAGCCCGAGCAGTGAGGATCTAAACAAAGTAGAAGAAAGACAAAATATAACTACAGTGCATCTAAGGCATAATTCACAATAAACATGAAGACGGTGCAAAAGAGTATGAGTTACTCTAAATCTAAGCAAAGGAAGAATAAATTGCACCTAATCAAGCAAAGCAAAATTCAAAAAAAAATCATAAAAATACACAAAAATGCAAAAAAACAAGGCTCAAGCTTTAGCCGTTGTCGCCTACAGTAGCCAAAACCTAGCCACTGGAGGCAGTAGTGGCCAAGGCCCAATGGTCAAATTTTTGACCATTGGGATTCAAGCTTGGCCGCTCTAAGTGACAATGGCTCAGAGCCGATCGCTCTGAGTGACAATGACCAAGGGGCGACACGACAAACCCATGAACCCTTGGCCAGAAAATAAAAAAAATTACAAATTTAACAAAATAACTCCAATAAAATAATAGAGGGAGGGAAAGCAAACAAATTGGAAAGCAAATTCCCTACCCAAGCATCAAAACTAAGCTAAGTTTGAGAACACCCAAATGGCGGTAACAGGTGAATAATTAAAAAAAATTCAAAAAACCCTAAGTTGAAGCCACTGACAGATAGCAAAATTGGGGACTAACCCACCATAGCAAAAGGGAACCTAAGCCTAATTACGGAGTTTGTTCATTGCCAACAGGTTTAGTGAGGTTCATTTTGCTCATTACTTAGTGAAGTTCAATTTTACTTAGACAAAGAAAAGAGAGCTAGGGTTTTGAAGAGAGAAATACCCGAGAAGCTCTGGCTCCTCTAGCAGCTGATGTCTCACCCCGCGTAGCCATGTCTTCAACACCAGCAAGTTTCGAAGTCACAACCATCGTCGCTGCACCAGAGCTCTGAAAATGAATCTTCAATAGTGAAAATGATAGGTCAAACCCTAGAAAAACAAATTTTTATATTTCCTTAATTATGCCTTGGCCACTATTGACGTCAGCGACCCAAACTTCTTGGCCGCTCAAGGCGACAACGGCCATAGGCAGGAACTCAGAAGCCGCTGGACCTGACAGCGGCTAGATCCACAGATCAAAATAAGGGATTTTCTCCTTGAGGGATCCCACAAAAACAACAAATAAACACACTTTGGTGGTTTAGGATCATCAGAATGTTCAAAATAACAAAAAAATCACATAAAATCACAATCTCAAGTAGGCCTCGTATCCAGTTACCTACTCTATCCACTCGATGATTGCAGCGATTTGCACTCCATGTATTTCAGTGAGATGAGTAGGCAACCATAAGGCCACTTGGGGCAAAAACAACTCATTTTGGAATTATGATATGTCACCCTTCAAACCCGAAGAAGATCAAGATGGTCGAACTGCTCCACGGGTGCGAAGGGGTCATTCTAATTCCCCTATGACATCAAAAACATTAAGTCAAAGTGATACAATCTAGGCATAAATAGAATCACTCATCCTAACTCCCTAAGAAGGCTATTGATAGCCAGACCACTCCTCGGGATAGGGATGGATGATTATCATAAGCAATTGGAATCACACTTGGATGTGGGATTGCCCATTAAAAGCAACAAATGCTAGAAAGGAACCAGATTAGTCATATTGGTCAAGCGACTTGTCGCTTCATTCATTGTCATTTCTTCACCAACTCATTGTGTGAAGAGGTAGTTCAAAACTTCAACATAATCATAATCAAAATCAACAAAATATCACTCGATCATAGCAAAATCATGTTCATCCTTCGAATCATTGCATACAACAATCACAAATTTCCCTTGTTTTCTAGGAATGTAAGCAGACATGACATCTTCAATTGTAGCTCTCCTACCGATCAAAATTGTTGTAGCAGCTGAAGCTACCCGATTGAGTTTGAGGAATGAGTGCAATTTAACATGCAAAAGCCACTGAGCTAAGTCCTTCGAATATTGAGGCAATGATTCAAGGGATGCATACCATCTTGCATGATTGGGCCATCCGATGTTGATCAGACCATTGATCACCATACACCCTACAAATAGATCAGTCTACGTTTTTGCTCAACGTTGTGTTTTCCACATAGCACGTCACAAAAAGGGGTATCTGTAGACACCTAAATCATGTCATGCTTAGGGGAGCTACTTACATAGACACACTCATAAGATCATAAGACATAATATTGGACTTTCCAAGCATCAATAATGGTTCTCACCACTCATTTGGGGCCTTTTCAAGCCATCCAAGCTTGGCCGCTCAAGCCAAGAGCGACCAGATCCTAGCCTCTCAAGCCTAGAGTGGCTAGACCTTAGCCATTGTAGATGATAATGGCCAGATCTTAGCCACTGTAGATGATAGTGACTAAGCCATAAGAAGTGGTTTGTCAACAAACAGGCCTAATCATAGGTGGAAGTGGTAGTCTGCATGCAATAAAGGTGAGCGGGAGTGACTTTGCATTCCTTTTCATGACCAGTTCACATAGGAGGCTTGAGTTTGCATTTAGACTTAAGTTAACTGACCTCCAAGCATAAACAAAGGACAAAAGCTTCTCATGCTAACGACCAGTTCGCATAGAAGACTCAAGTGGGCAGTTAGATTTTAGTTAACTGGCCTTCAAATATAGACAATGGACAAAATCTTCTCATGCTAACTTGCACTACGCATGAGAAATTCATTTCTAGGGCTTGGACATAGACCTAGGGTTTCACACTATAAAAGGTGCAAGCCTAAGAGCACCAAGATATCAGAGATATCAGATATCCAGAGATCTTATGGAGAGAGACATCTTCTTGAGGAGAGCTTTCAAGACTCGAAAAGTTCTCTTTGAGATCACGTGTACGACGGAGCTTTGACGAATCGAAGAGCATAACACCTACTATTTCAACATCAGATTAAAGTCTTTGACCCATAGCTTTGGGGCAAAGAGGGTAAGGTTTACTTTAGCGGCCGCTGTCTTGGACAGTGGCCCGTAGGCTTAGCTTAGATAGACATAGCATCTTTTATTCTGTTTTCTTATATCATTAGCATAGATTTACATGATTTCATGGCATAGTTTTATCATATTTCCGTTACATTCTTTGATTACTAACAACCTCATCCGGGGAGGCAATCTCGGACACCTAAATGTGTGTTGTTGTTTCATTGCTTGCAGGGCCACAGGTACATCGGACGAAGATTACAACATACGAGAGCAAAAGGGATCCCTCTAGGAAACAGACCTGGAGAAGGAGGCATCTGTAAGCCCTCATACATTTTCGTGTGCGGAACCGAGAAGCTTTTATAAGCGCACCACCTCTTCGTGGAAGGGGCACTCCTTGCCTATTTGTAATTTATAGTATCAAAATGGGTATCCCTAAGAGGGACCGACATGTAACCGAGCTTCAATATCAATAAAGAGATCCGTATTTTGTTATTTCGTGTTATATGCTTTTTCCTCTTGTCTTTCCATTTTATCTTTGGTATTTTAAATAAGCATTGCAAGTAGGGTTTTAGAAAAAGGGACCGGTGCGTGCATTCCTGGGGTCGCTACACCTCCCCATTGTAGGAGCATTGGGTTCCAATGCATGCAAAAGGGAAGGAAAATATCATCTGGCTATAAGGAATCTACTATTTTTTATTTTAATTATTTTATTTATTTATTTATTATCATTGTAGATAGAATACCGCAAAGAGTGTGTGAATATCATGGTGAATATATGATTGGGGAGTATAGGTAGAGGGGAAATATAGGCATACACACGAAAAGAAAATGAAGATGAGAAAAAGAACAAAGATCCACCGAAAATGTTGCAAGGGAAAACTGCACATGAAAACTGAATAGGAAAACTACACAAGAAAACTGAATAAGAAAAATGTATAGGAAAACTACATAAGAAAATTGTAGGAGGTGGCCATGGTGGGGTGCATGTGCACACAGGCCAAGGAAGGTCGCAGGTATGGGGGAGATATTTGTTTTCCTTCTTGAATATATGTTCATTATTACGATGTGCAGAGAGCATTGCTAGAGAAGATGTAGAAGATCATGGATAAAATCATGGTATGTCGAAGGCCACAATAGGGGCCAAGCGATAGGGGTATGCTAGCATAGAAGTTCTGCAATGATGGAAAATTGACCGTCACCATTATCATGTGGAGGGGGTGATTGAATTGTTGGTTTCTAGAAAAATTATTGTTGAAGGGTCCATGTTCACGACATAACACAAAGCCACGAGAGACGAGAGGGCTTGAAGATCACTTTCATCACCATTTTTGTAGCAGCAACAAGAAGTTGCTTAGGTAGAACAAAAGTAGGAGCAACAACAAAAACTACAACATCATCAACAACATTAATGTTATCATGATCAGGTAAAACACTAGCTTCATCAATTTCTTCCATGTCCAGATTTTCTATAGCAATATTACCTAGTGGAAAGGCAATGGGCTTCTTGCCCATAGACCCTAGTTCGATTCTAGGTACTACTTCATCAAAGGAATCTTTCTCTTAAACAAGAAGTTCTTCCACTGCCATTTTCACCATTTTGGCAACACGAATGGACTCTATGTCTGTCAAGAGCGCTTTGGATATTTGAGAGATCTCTTCGAGAGAGACTCTTTTTAGGTAGCATGGTACCTTAAAAAGATAGATAAAAAAAAAGCAAGACCAATTGCTCTGATACCAAATTAATACAGATAAAAAACATAAATCACATGCACAAAAGATTCAATAATTCAAAACTATTGAATGCATTACAAAATGGGCTATTAATAGCCAAGTACATCTTAGTTTGCAGATAAGATCAAAGCTGTCAAATCCTTATCCAAACTATTAAATTGGAAATAAACTACATGTGCATATTATTTGATACAAATATAGAAAAAAATATTATACATATGAATCCCTATCACTTTACCTTGTGAAATACAATTAAATTAAACTAGTTTAGAAAGATGACCTTCAAGATCGCATCTTAAAAAGGAAACATATTTTAAAAATAATATAGGTTGTCCTCTAAGTAGCATCATGCATTCTTGGAAATTTAAAACTATTATACTTCATATGAGATATGAGGCTCACCGCATCCAACCATCACAAAGGTGACCGTGATATTTTAAAATGATAATAAATATACAAATGAAAAGATAAAAATGTGAAAGCTTCAATTCATATCTAAATATATAAAATAATTTGAAGTAATATATTTACAATGCTCATCCGCAAGAAAAGAACGCATTTATTATATTGGAGCCAATAATTATATTCAGTAAAAAATAAGATGGACTACAATAAAAAAGGAGTTGGAAAAATAATAGCTCGGGGTACAAGGCCACCCAAACAATCAACATCATAGATACCTGAGGTCAAAAACAAAAATAACCCCTAAAAGGGTGAATAAATAGAATAACTAAACAAAGGGAGCCACTCCGCCCTACTGTGGGCACTGACAGAACAACCTGATGCTAGAAAATTTCACCCTACTACGTGGAGTTCTTAAAGAAATAGAGGGACCTTAATGTAGAAGGAGGTTAGGTGAAGCCATGTTGAAAGTGCATGGAGCCTCACACTAGAACCTAACAAGATTTATCAAATGTGCCAACTCATGAGTCAACTTGGAAGCCTACGAATGGAGTTGAACAGTAACAACAAAAAATATTGTAATCTTTTCATGCAAGGAAAACTGACTAGAAATTGAATCTCTAGAATAGATAATAGCATTCCTAGATTTCCAAAGTTGAAATAAAATAATAGCACGAAATAAATTCCACATAGCAACAATATAGGCAGGCCAACAACTATTATCTCCAAAAAAAATCATCTCCCATCTAAAAAATTCAAGATGAAAGAGCTTGAACAATGAGTGAATCTAGGACCAAGCAGACTAAGCACGAGGGTAGAACCAAAAAATATGTTTGAAAGTCTCAAAACAACCACAAGCTAGACACTTAGGATTAGGAAGACCAACCCTACTAAGTCTCTCTCCCATAGGAAGCCCTTGATAAATAAGAGACCATAGAAAACAGGTAATCTTGGGTTTAAGTTTAGATTGCCAAATATGGCTCAGACGAGCAATCCAAGTATAGGAGGTAGAATGAGTCTGCCATATTCCATTAAGTTTATCAAAAACAGGGGAAACATGACTAAAAAGCTGATAAATCAAGGAAGAAGGGTAGTTCTTGAAAGCAGTATCCACATTCCAACGCTAATCCCTCCACTAGGCACTTGGGGGTTGAAGGCCACGCTTATGAAGCATGACATCAGGTATGAGCTCTTGAATCTTAATAATAGAAGAAATATCTGAATTTTGAAGATTAAATTTTTGTTTGATATCAGAACAAGAAATCCAGTCTTGAGAGTGCACTAAATCATTAATATAGCAGATACCCTTGCAAAACAACCTAAAAGCTTTAATCCCTGACATATCAGCAAGAAGATCTGAAGAGTTAGATAAAATAGAAGACCACCATATATTATGAGAATTGAATGAAAGACCATTACGAAAACCATCACCAATCCAATGAAGATGAGGTTTCACCACCTCAAAAGCTCACCAAATACTTTTAACAACAAAGGAACCATGAATCTTAACTGGAGTAGAAGTAATGATGAGAGTATGGAGGTCAATATTAGCCCAAGCTTTGCGCCTATAAGGTAGCCTCAAAACCTTCCAGGCTTTGGCTTTAGGACCTTCAATAGCTTTAACCACCCACTTAGCACAGAGAGAAATACTTTGCTTGTAAATGTCATATATATATTTTTAAAAATCTTAAAAAAAAAAGTTAGTTACTATAGATGATAAGATCAAAACTAAATCAATTTAAAAAATAAAAAGCATATAGTTTGATGTCTACACCTATAAAAAACAATTGTATAAAAAAATATATATAAAGAAAAATTATATTAAAAATATTTTTATATAATAAAATGTCCACACAAGAATGACGCCTCATATTAAAGAATGCAACAAAAAATTCTTTGTGTATTATCCTCATAAATAAAAATAACAAATATTTACTCTGTCCTAAACCTAACATAAAAAGAAATAAGCATTAAAATTACTGCCGGTCATTTAGAATATAATAAACTTTTAAAACGAATTGCGCTGCCGTCAATACTTTGTAAACCTATTCATAAAACAAATGCTTCTAGTCATCAGCTTTGTCCTGCGTTTTCTGACAAACGATCCTGTTTTGTTCTCTAAATTGTGAACACCTAAAATGGCCCGGGTCAGTCCTGTCCATATTATAAGAAACTCACATACTTTAATCAACGTTGCAACTTGGAAGTATAAAAGGTTTTTAGAGAGTGTTATACCCGATATTATATAATATAATTACTAAATGAGTAGGTTTGAGATAATCTTGCTGAAGATATGGGTTGATCCATTAGGAGATCTGCAGTCTGAAAAGATACCTTCTTATTCTATTCTACCAACCTAAACCTACAGGATTCAAAAGTCTTATCTTTTAATGAAAGAAGGCAGAGATAGTCGGAAATCCAGAAAGGATAAGGAACATGCCCATGTGAAAGATTGATATATGATAGCCGTTAAAAATCCACTTGCCCAATATAACCTTACACATTGTCGTTTAACTTGACTTCTGAAATTAACTGTGTTTGAATAAAGAATAAATTCAGCATGGCCCATAGGAGCCGGATTGGAATATGGCTAAGAAATCTTGAAGTAATAATAAAAATAATCTAATACCATGCAGCATCTAGTGGCGTATAATAGGATATCTCTCTGGCAGGAGTGGAATTTTCACCAGTTATAACCCAACATGCCGTGTCAACATGAAGTAAATGATTCTGAGTCGTAACGTCATATCAACATTCCAACGTACAACAGCTGTGAAATTGGTGCTGTTTAATTTAATTCACTGTCAAACGTAGACATGTAAACAGCAACAAACTCAATGGTTGGTGTAGAAATTGAAGAAAGTACTAAGATATTGAACATAGAACGATGAGGAATAAACTAAAAATTTTATTGCAAGCAACCCTTGCATAAATATCGGTATATATATAGATGAGATTTTCCGGGTAGTCTTAGTTATTAAGAGGTCTATATTTTAGAGTTCTAAATCTTCTAGATTTTGAAGTGTACCTTCCATCTGTATTGGAAAGATTATAAAATTTCATTAAACTTTTCTTGGCTACTGAGAGTTTCTCAATTATTTTCAATTATTTAGTTTTATTTTAAATTTATTTATTTTATTTATTTGTTTATTTAATACATGGGAGTCAGTAATTAACATTATTAAATGTTAATGTTATAAACCTTAACTCACTGATTTTTTATTTTATTGTTTACATTGAATCATTGCTTAACTTCTCAAGACTAGGTGATATCGAGGGTGAAAGAATTAGTTTTATTTTAAATTTATTTATTTTATTTATTTGTTTATTTAATACATGGGAGTCAGTAATTAACATTATTAAATGTTAATTTTATAAACCTTAACTCACTGATTTTTTATTTTATTGTTTACATTGAATCATTGCTTAACTTCTCAAGACTAGGTGATATCGAGGGTGAAAGAAGACTCTTAAACACCATTTTATCTTTCATCTCTCAAGAAGAATTTCATGCCAACCTTTCCTTTTTCTCTTGATGAAATTAAAGATGTAGTTTTCTCTAGAGTTGGAAAGAAAGCCCCTGGGTCCTTATGGATTTCTTGCCCTGTTTTTCCAAAGGTTTTGGCATATCATATGATTTGATGTTTTTGCTGCTATATGTGATGTTCAAATATCTGGATTTTTCCTGATGATGTCAATTCCACTTTCCTTGTGCTCATTCCCAAAAGTGCTAGTGCCAAAGATCTTAAAGACTTTAGGCCCATTAGCCTATGTAACATCATGTACAAAATCGTAGCAAAAGCGTTAACCAACAGGTTGAAAACCATCCTTCCCACAATTATTGATCCCAATCAAGGAGGTTTTGTTTCAGGTAGATAAATTTTGGATGGTATCATTAAGGTCCATGATATAATCCATTATGTCCAAAAGAGTGGTAAAGCAGGTATGTTTCTCAAGCTCACATAAGCAAATATTATTATAGGGTCTCATGAAACTTCTTCGAAAAAGTGCTATGTAAAATTGTTTTTCATGCTATATGGATCTTCCTAATGAAGTAGTGCTTCTCTACCCCAGGTTCTTAGTAATTGTCAATGAAGAGGTCTTTGGATATTTCAATAATAGTAGAGACCTTCCATAGGGAGATATCTTATCCCCATGTCTTTTCATTATTCTTGCTAAAGTTACGAGTAGAGCCCTAAAGGTTGTTGCTTCATACAAGAGCATAGAAGGAATAAAACATGCTTCTCCCATTGATCCTGTGACACACCATCTGCTTATAGATTACACTTTGTACTCCACCAACTCTTTTATTCTCTAGGATAAAGAAATTAAAAAACTCTTGAAGGACTATGAATTGGTTGTAGGGCAATACATCAATTTTTGAAAAGTAAATTTTTTTCTTCAACTCCCCTTTTAGTAGGTAGAGAGATATTACATAAATTCTTGGTTGTTCCCTTGATGTTATTTCTTCTATCTACCTTGGTCTATCTCACTTCTTTGGAAGATGTAAGAAGGACCTCTGGAATCTGCTTCTTGAGAGAGTTCAAAAAAAGTTGGCAAGCTATAAGGGAGCTCTCCTCAACCAAGCAGGTAAGGCTCAGTTGGTCAAATCCACCCTACAAAGTCTCCTAGTTTATTTTCTATCTCTATTCTATTTTTTTTTTTAAATTGCTAAAAAAAATGGAGCAATTCAAAAGAGATTTATTATGGGTAGGGACTAAAGTCAAAAAAAGAATTCACCTTATTTCTTGGGACTAGGTGTGCTCAAAAAATATGTTGGGGGTCTTGGGTTAAGAAAAATCAAACCCATGAACAAAGCCTTGCTGGCCAAGCAATGTTGGAGGTTTATCGTTCAAGATAGAATTGATTGGACCCATGTTATTAAAGCAAAATATCTGAATAGAGGCTAAAATTTTATGAATGATTAAGACCTCCCCCATGGCTCAACATTCTAGAACATTACTGTCAAATCTAAGAAGCTCATACAAAGAGGTATTTAGTGGAGACTCAATAATAGAGTTAAAATCAATTTCTAGGAAGATTCATGGTTGAAGGATGTTCTCCTTAAGGATATCCTTTCCCTTGCTATCCTTAGACCCAAGCTCACTCAAACATTTGGCTCTAAAGTGGAAAATTTCATTGAAGAAGTGGGTGGTCTAAAGAAGTGGAAGGATATTAGGAGTCCTTTTTTGAACCAAGATTATGCAACATCCTTGAATATCCTTGCTCTCAAGCTAAGAACCTAAGCAATTAGAAACTATGCTTGTGAAGATTCTATAATATGGAGGGAGGATGAGAAGGACATCTTATCTATTATTCTTTATCATATTACGGCTACAAACAATTATGTTTGGTTCCCTTGCTCTAAATTTGGTCCAAATATCTCATTCCTAAGGTGAATTTCTTCTTGTGGCTCACCCTCCAAAATAAAATTTGGTTAATCTTAGAAAGAGACGACTTATTTTGGATAATTGTTGTTATCTTTGCAGTTTGAAATAGGAGACTATACACCATATTTTTTGGAGTGCCCCTTCTCCCTTGATATCCTCTCCTTGTTCCTTTCTTCCTTTGAGACTTTTTCGGTGACTCTTAGTTCTTTGTTGAACCTTTTTGAATAGTGGCCCTTTTATCCTTTCCATTCTTCCTTTTGTCATGCACTATGGAAATTGTGCCTTCCCATTTTTTTCTAGGGGGTATAGAAAGAGCATAATAATAGGGCCTTCAACAATCTTTCTAGAAACCTAGCCGAGGTTAGTTCTAGAATTAATTATGCTCTTTTAGAAAATATTTCCAATATCCCATTTGGTCCTTCTCCCACTCCTTCTAAATATTTCACAATTGCTAGCTTGGGTCTATCTATCCTAATTCACCTAAGCCAATCCTCCTAGATGACAAACATCGTGAACTCCTCCTATGGATTGGATTAAATTTAATTTGATGGAGCTTCTAAAGGCAATCTTGGCATAGTAGGGGCTAGATATCTCACTAGTAACAAGGAGGAGGCCATTATTACCTTTGCTAAAAATATTGGAACTCAAACTAGCCATTTTGTTGAGGCAAGAGTGGCCCTTCCTACTAGAATGGATGTTAGCAAAGTTTTTATAGAAGGATATTTTCTTAATATCAACAACAACATAAATTATAGATCCTCCACCAGTTGGAATATAGGTAATCTTTTGTATGAATCAAAGAGGAATCTTGGGTAACTTTGAAAGCTTTCAATGCTGACATATTTACAGTGAAGGAAACTCATCTATGAACCTTCTTTCTAAGTTAGGTACCCCAATTGAAGGACTAAATGTGTGGAAAGAGAACTTTCCACATGAAATAATTCTAGAAACAAGAAGAAACTATGAGCCTCTCAATGAAGGTTTATAATATGTTATCTATTGGGAGTCTTTGGATCTCCTCTACCTCTACTTGAGAAGGTGGTTTCTTTGGACTTGGTTCTTGTTCTCCTTGTGTTCTGCTCTATCCTATCTCCTAGACAGTGATGTAATTATATAAAATGTTTCAAGATCCTTTCAAAACCCCTTCTTTCCATCTTATCAAAAATAAAAGTGTATAATTATAAATATATTTATTTATTTTTATGTAATAGTATTTATTTTTTTAATATATTTAATAACATTTAATTTTATGAAACATGGACCATAAATTTTTTATTATTTTAAAATAAATAATTATTATATTTAAATATAAAACGGGAGACTAACAAGCTCCAATAGTAAAATTCCTATATAAAATATCAACCTTTTTCATAGAAAATTCTTGTTTTAATGAGCTTATGAAGTTTCATGTTAATTGTTTAATTTCTATAAGTTAAACACCTTAAGCACATGCACATGCAATGGGCTTTTATTTATTTATGATAGCCTTTGGAGAAGATATTTACCTCAATGACATAAAATGAACATATTATATTTAATATTCAATTTAGCCTAGTAAATCATAGAAAACAACAAAATACATTGGGAGCTACAAGTATAATATGGAAGTAAAGTCCCAAGGACTAGAAGACATGAGCATAAGGTATTTTGATCAACTATTCAAGGATTTTGATCAGGTTAATATAACTGAAATAGTCAGAATAACATGTCTTTCCTAGATTTATAGATGAGGAAGCTAATGGTGAGTTGATTAAAGTAGTCTCAAAGGAGGAAATCAAAGTTTTTTAACCTCCTATAAAAATAAGAGTTTAGAACCTAACAAGTGGACTATGGAATTCTTTCTCGGGCTCTATGACCTTTTGGAATCTCACCTACTCAAGGTTATGAAGTATTCTAGGAAAACGGGAAGGGTAAATGCAACCTTCAACTCTACCTTCATTGTTATTATTCCAAAAAAGGACAATCCTTCTTCCTTTGATGATTTTAGACCCATTTATTTGTGTAACTATGTGTACAAAATTATTGCAAAAATACTTGCATCAAGAATTAAAAGGTTCCTCTCTAATTATATATCTATTGAGCAATTTGGTTTTCTTCATGGTAGATAGATTCATGAAGCAACTTAGACTACTCAATAAAGTCTTCATACCATAAAATAAAAGAAACTACTAGAAATGCTTATGAATTTGGATCTCTCCAAGGCTTTTGATGGAGTAAATTCACTATATTTAAAAATGATACTTACTCATAGTGGGTTCTATGAGAAGATGGTGAACTTGATTATGGGATGTATTTGTTCTATTTATTTGACAATTTTTGTTAATGGGTCAACCTCTTAGTTCTTCAAAGCTTCTTGGTGGATAAGACAAGGTTTCCCCTTATTACCACTATTATTTCTTTTGGTATCCAAGGGATTGAGTAGTTGTATTTTAGAAGCCAAGAGGGAAGGAGCTGTAAAGGAAAATAGAATAGGTAGAACAATGGAAGTCACCCATCTACATTTTGTATATGATATTATTCTTTTCATAGATGGAACAATAAGAGCTATAGAGAAGTTAAAACAATTTTTATATCTTTCTTTCCTAGAAAAAGTATGCATCTTAATGCACAAAAACCAAGCATCTTATTTAACCATGTGGATCAAGATCGTACCATATCAATAGGTCAATTTTTCCCCTTTGATAGATTTTATCTTCAAGAAAGGGTTTAAATATGTGAGGTTATTTTTGAAACCCAATGATTACACTAAACAAGAAGTGAATTGGTTGATAAAGGTTGAAGGAATAATTAATACATGATGCAAGAAATAGATCTCTTTGCTAGGGAAGATTGACTTTGGTCAATTCTCTGTTGGAGCCAATACTAGTATATTGGAAATATTTGGCTCATACACCAAATGGAGTTTTAGATAAAATTATATAGTTACACTAAATTTTTTTATGAACAAGGAACAGGAAAAGGGAATGTATTCCCTTGGTTAAATGGTAATCCTTAATAAATCCTAAGAAAATTGGAGGATGGGGACTTAAGAACATATTCCTATTTAGTAAGGCTATAGTGGAAAAGTGTGTTTATAAGATAATATCAAAGGAAGTATTATGGAATAAGATCATTTATAAAAAGTATTTAGAGCCACTCAAATTTAAGGAGTAGATAAGAGCCACAACGAAGCAACCCCATAATGTTTCAATATATTGGAAGATAATGATTCAAGATTTTTATATTTTAGGTGATTAGCTTACCTAGAAAATAGGGGTTGGTTCAAGGATAATACTAGGCTTAGACCCTTATATTGGTTGTGGTGATATGCATAGACTTCCAAATAATGTAATTTAAAACCTAAGAGATTAGGGGATTGTAAATCTTGCCAAAGCAGTTGAGCCAAAAACTTCTACAAACTAAAGTCAAGGATGGAAGGAAACAACAATGTTAGGGCTTCAAGTCCAAGAGGCACACCAATGGAAAGAATTTTTTGGAACACTTAAAGTTGAAAATATCAAGTTGAAAGATGAAATTGATCAATTGGTCTAAACAAATAATGGAGCTACGAGAGAGTACACTCTAAAGTTGGGGGATAATACTCTATACTGAAATATAGTAATCATGATCCATCATGGTTGTGGAAGACACTCTAGAAGTAGAAAGTCCCATTGAATATTGTTCCTATTAATTGCCATGAAAAATAAGGTTCTAACATGGGAGGTACTATAGAAGAAGAATTGAAATTATCGAGGAAGGTATCATTTATGTAAGTCAAACAATGAAATAATTGATCATTTATTGGTAGCTTATTCCTTTACTAGATAGGTGTAGAGGGAGGTTATAACATAGTTAAATTTCCATATAATATGACAAGAAGATTTCTTAGGAGAATGCTTAAAATCTTGGTTTGAAAATAGGTCATACAAAGATTTTATAGCTCTCTCATTATTTGTCTTGGGGAGTATGGTTATATAGGAACACAAGAACTTTTTAGGATCAAAAGAAGCCTACTTGGTAGGTATCCTTACAAATCATAAAAAAAAATCAATAACAGTAATGTTTCAGCAACAACAAAGGTAAACAAACAAATCATCTCTCCAAATATCAATAAATCAGGGGCCTGAGACTTTTTGATGGGCTAGACAAGGGTTCCATAGAGTTCATGGAGTAGGAGGATTACTACATATATTGAATATCATTATCTTAAATTCATTGGAATGGAATAAATTTCTTATAATTATGCAAAAATTATGACACTCAATTTATTGGTTCAGTTAGAAGGATAAAAAAGAACAAAAAAATTCAAATTTATGAAGACTCACAAATGGTAATAAACTAGATGCTTGGTGTTTTTATGATGGAAAACGTGATTCTACAACTCATATTCTTTCAAATAAAATTTGTGGATCGAAGTGTAGATTTTATGTTTTGGCATATTTATAGAGAATCGAATAGTGAAGCAAATAAACTCTTGAAGGAGACACTTTAGCTTGAACCATGTATGTAAATAGGAATTCATTGAGAACAATGCATTGTAGTTGGTCCATATCTCTACTAGGGGGGTTAATTCACTCTTGTTAAAGCAAGCACAGGTAAAGCTACTTTTCCAAAAAGTCAAAAGTAAATGACTTAGAGGATACTGGTTGACAACTTGGTAGGGTATATAAGGATAGAACTTAGCGTTATAGAGTTAGCTAGTTATGATGTATAAGCAACCTAATTTTTAGGTCGTTATTGAAACTATGAAGAAATTCCAAAGAGGCATCTAAAAATATTGGAAGTATTACATAATTTGGCCCCCTTGTAAATATTATTTTAGTAGTTGCTTTATATTTTATATAGTGTATGTGTCAATATGAGGAATATAAAAGGATGGATCTCTAGTTGTTAGAGGAGAGAAACAGTCAAAGTATTGAAAATTCATGTAAAATTATATGTTGGAGATGAAGATCCAAGCAATGTAATCAATTTGCGTGACTCTTGTTATCTTGTGATATTGTATTTAAGTTATGAGATATTGTTATTGTTTCAATACTATGTTAGTATAATGTATTTGATTTATGTATGATCTTGTACAAATATTTATATGAGCTAATATATACAATAATCTATTAGTGGTATTAGAGCCACAATGAGAGAGATATCAAAGCTATGGTTGGATATTGAATGTCAATATTGGAACTGCAAGAGAAGATATTGTGAAACATGATTTGAAGATCAAGTGCAATTTTGGACAAGCAAATATTGGATGTGTGAAGATTGAGATAGAAGATTAGAGAAAGTATATGAATATTTTAAGAGAAGAATGAGATATTGTTGGATATATTGAAAGAGAACATTATTTTCAAATAAGAGTATTAAAGGCAGATAAATAGTGAAGATGTTGGAGAAGGATGAATGACATAGTAAAGATTGGAAATAGAAGTCATAAGATATTTAAATATCATGAGACTATTTGTTGAATGATAATTTGGAGAAGTTGCCTACTGAAATATTGATTACTCACTAGAATATTACTATAACATTACTTGGTGGATGATTGTAGAGTGTACTAAATATTTACATGAGAAGATTGCATGTGGTTTGATGAATGAAGTAAAAAGAGAAAGAAAAGGAACATTTGAGTTATAGAGGTAAGCACCAACACCTACAAAGGAAGATAAAAGAAAACAAATAGGAAAGAAATAATGTTCTTAAAGAAAGGTGAAATATTTTTACCCTAACTTAGCATGTGGTAAATGAATTTCTCAAAGTATTTTAACGATTTAGATTTAATTTAATTTGGAGCTGATATTTTGGGAGACAAGGTTTTATTTAATTTTATGGAAGAAAGTGCTTATTTAGGAAGTAATGGAAGTTATGTGAAGAATCATGCATAATACATAATAAGTTTGGAAGTTAAATTTTAATTGACGGAAATATTTAAAGTATTGAAACATTTTTTATTTCCCAAGAAAGGTGAATTTTGTTCAAAAATTATTAAAGGAAGTTTTTTAGAGGATAAAATGAATATGGATATGGATTATTAACATGGTCTCATAGGAGATCCTGGAATCAAAATCAATGTTAATCTTACTGCATCAAAAATCCAATTAGGTCCAATTCACAATAAATTTATCACCAAATTTAAGAGTTCATGATAATTAGGTTAGTGCAGTTGAGAAAAGCATGTAGACATTTTTAATGGAGGAAAAAAATCAATTATTTTTTTGTTATTCTTGAGAAGGAAAGTAGTTATTTTGAAACATTTATAAATAATCTTGTTACAAAGGATATTTTAGTAGATAATGTGGATAGCCAACTTATACCACTGATTCAAGAAATTTTTTTTATTAGTGATCAAATGTGGAAATACTATCAATAAAATCAAGCTTGCATATTGTAGGAGAAAATCACATAATAGGAGTCGTGCTAAAGAATGACCTCTCTATTGGGGTGACACTAGTGTCTATTTCTAGTCTCTTTATTTGGAAGTAGGTTAAAAAGCCCAATATTTGGATATCACATAATCTATTTTTGTACTATTATTGTAGCAAGTGAGGCTCTCACTTTTGGGTTTCCCTATATCATAATATCTTTGAATTGGAAGAAATTTGGGAGTAGTGATAGTGATGTCAAGGAAGTAGTGGAATTCTATTTACCTTTAATATATGTTTTAGTGCAAGATATTGAAAAGTATTGGTTTCCCAAAGGTTGTCTACTGAATGTTGATCTTTATACTTGTCCATATACAAATAAGAGATTCAAACTTACCAGATAAAGCACAACATGCTAAAATTCAACTTGGCAACTTGTCACTCTACAATCACACAAACATAGATATATTACTTCTTGGCTACCTACCAATATTAGGATTCTATTTATCAATCTATGATTTTTGATATTACTAGATAGTAGGAGGAAGTTGGAGAGATAAAGTTCTACCATGGAAGAAGGGAACTATAAAGTTGTATATTTTGAATTATGTTTTTTTGAGTCTCATTGAAGCTTAAGCACAAAATATAAGATAATATTTGAATGGTGCTTTTAAACTATTTAGACACTAAATATTATTGTCTTCATTGTAACCAAAGGTGAATGTAAAAATGGACATCAAATATCACTAAGTTGAATATGACAAATCATTGCCCATGATTGACATTAATGTTAATTTAATTTGTATGACAAAGTAAACCTAAACTATAGCCACAACCTACTCGAAAGCATTTGGAAATTAGGACACAAGAACAAATGATAATGTTGGAAGAGCAACACCCCAAGTACACTTGAGAACACTTGAGAAATGTTGATTATTATGCAACATCAATACTTAAGTAATATTAATCTTGGAATAATCCTAAATAGTAACAACCTTACTTTGAATGGTACAATTTTGAGATCATTGAGCATGACCAACTAGTGAGCAATGTTGACCAGAGAATACCAAGTGCTAATATCAAGAAACCGGTTCACTTGAAGGAATACATTTGCTTGAAGAAATATAAATAGGTTGTAATGTTGGCATTGGATGGTAGAATAAAAATATCTCAAGAGTAATAAGTGCATAGAAGCAATGGAATAAAAACACTTTGAAGAGTAAGAAGCAAGTGGAGAGCTTGAAGGTACATTAATTTTTTGGTGTTTTATAATCTAAAGTATTTTATATTTAATATAAGTATGCATAAGGGTTAAATTTATTTTACTTTATGTAGAGTGATAAGTAGGAATAAGTAAGAGTTATTTAATGAAGAATATTTTTTAAGTATTCTTAGAGTGATAAGTTTTGAATATTTACTTTTTGAAGTTTTTGATTAAAATAAAGTAATAAGAAATAAAGGTCGTTTATTTTTTCAAGTTTTTGAAATATAATAGGTTTTCTATTTATTTGATAAGATTTGAAAATTTTGAATATTTTCAAATTAATTATTTTTGGGGATCAAAAGGTTTTCAACATCAAACTTAGGAAAATAAAATTTTCAAAATTTATTTTTTCTTAGTTTCTAAAAATTAGGGAGATATAAGGATTACTACTTCATAGGATATAATTTGAAACTTTGATTTATTTAAAACTAGGGATACATAAGGTTGTCAACTTCAGAAGAAAATATAAAAAAAAAAAAAAGTGAAAATAAAAATAAATGATCAAAAAACAAAAATACAAAAACATAAGGTCAAAAACAATTAAATAAGAAAACTTATGCTTTCAAGAAGAACAAATATACATTTAATATGACTCACTAGAAGAAGCTAAGTAAATATTGCAAAATTTATAATGTTGTACTCAATACATGTTAGAAAAAATGAAGGACAAAATAATACATCACTAACAAAAAATATAATCTTAAAATCAATTATGAGAAGCCAAAGATGAAAAATTTTCAATACTTGGAAATTATCTAAGTTGAAAACTTGATGAATAATTTGAATACTCTAGAGATTTTTTCACATTATCTAATGATGTAGGAAATATAATGTATATGGAATTACTTTCTAATGAATTTCTTAAAAGAAAAAATAAAATAAAATGACTAAAGATTTTAAAAATAAGTTTTTTGATATTACTAGTGAAGCAAGTCAAGGAGAATTTTTAATGCTTCAACAATGCATGCAAAGTATACTTAATGGTGCTAATAATTGTTATAAATTTTTTGTTATTGTAATAGTTAGTCTATGGAAAAGAATATACATGGTAATAATCACTCTCAATTTTTCCAAGATAAGAAAAACAAGGAAAGGTTGAAGAATTACGAAACAAGCAAATGATGAAAGATGTTTCCTATAATACAAATGATTTAAATCCCATGATGATAGATGCATGTTTTGATACTAGTGATCTTCATTAAAAATAAAAATATGCATGTTGTGATACTTATCAAAATGAAAAGAAAAATTGTGATGCAGGCAATGATACTTGTGATTTAGAATTCATAACAAAGACAGAAGAATTTCTTACAAAAATAGATGCTAAATGTGACACAAAGAATTTAAATATAGTTCATGGTTGTTCATAAAAATCTTATGTTATCATTGATGATGACCTAGATTAAAATTATGATAGGGATAGTGATGCTCAGATTTGTGTTGATGTTGATAAGGATTGGTCTAATGATATTTTTGGTTATTTTGAAAGGAATACTAAAGGAATTGGTTCAAAATTGTTAAGTAAAATAGGATAAAAAAATAGGTTTGAGAAAATGTGGACAAGGAATGAAAGATCCAATTGTACAAAAAATAAGACTAAAATATGAAAGTCTTAGATATACAGGATAAACGAACATCGAGGAATTAGGAACTAAATTAGTAATAGTAAATAGTGTCATCAAATCTATGATAGGGACTGATAAAGTAAGCAACAATGAATAAAAATAGGAAATTCTATAACATAGAATATATGTAATCATTGTGGTAGATATAGACATAAGATAGAGAAATGTTGAAATCTCCATACTTGTGAAATTTGTGGACATAATAATTCTCAAATATTTTTTTACAAAAGAAAATACTATCAATTAAAAATGAATTATGGATGGATAAACATGGATGAATGGGATAAGATAAAAGGAATGTTGTATGGTTTCTATAGAAGGAAACTAAGTATGATCAAATTTTGTTGATAATATTGTCATTATTATCATAAAAAAATAAGTGATTATGACCCAAACATAACTTAAAATATGGTCTTTAGTGAAAGCATCTATAGTGATGATCCTACATATATGGTAGTCTTATGAATATTCTAGTGGATGACCCAAAAGTAGAGTTCCAGAGGTAGTGATCTAGTGGGAGTGACCTAGAGGTAAATGCAATGGTAGTGACCAGAGGTAGAGACCCAAAGGTAACTCAAATATATTGATTTAGAGGTAGACACAAATAATTTATAAACAAAGATATAAAGGTTGTATATATCCAACCATGTCAAATTCAGAGTTGAAGAATGAAGAGAAAAAAGAATCACAGAATGAAGGCAAAAAATATTTTTATCAAATAATGTAATACGGGGGTGTTGAAAGTATTACATTATTTGACCCCCTTGTAAATATTAGTTTGATAGTTGATTTATATTTTATATAATGTATGTGTCAATATGAGGAATATGAAAGGATGCATCTCCCAGATGTTAGAGGAGAGCAATAGTCAAAGTACTGAAAAGTCATGTAAAATTATATATTGGAGATGAACCTCCGAACAATGTAATTGATATGCATTATTTCATTATCTTGTGATATTGTATTTGAGTTATGAGATATTGTTGTTATTTCAATACTATGTTAGTAGCATTTATTTGATTTATATATGATCCTATACAAAGCTTTCTATGAGCTAATCTATATGGAAAGCTATAAAAAATATATATTTGCTTGATATAAAATTGCTTCTTTTTGGAATATATATATATATATATATATATATATATATATATATATATATATATATATATATATATATCTTCTCCTTATACAAAAGTGGTAAGGTGGATTCATAAGATCTAAATGTTATTTTAATCAGTAATATGTAAGACTCTTTAGTCCCATTAATTACTCTATATTTGATAGATTTCAATTATTATAATATTATTTTATAGAGCATGCAAAATTATATAATAGATAATAAAATATTTTAAAAGTATAATAAAAATAACATATTTGTTATTATTTTTTTATTTATTTTATTTTTTTAAAAGTTGATTATATAATATTGAAATGGTCTTTGACTATTATATCACGATATTATAATAATTTAATAATTTTAAATATATTTTTTATAAGACTCAACTTAAATATATTTTAAAAATATAATAATTTAAAAATTATATATATATATATTTATATATAACTTAATGCAATTATGGCTGCCTTTGACCCTACTTTCACCCACATCATTTGAGCTTTGCTTTGCTCTCTCTTGGATGCTTTGATCTGCTTTCTTGTGCAATGAAGTCATAGTCATATACATCTAGTGCTTTTGGACTGCCCACCACCCTCATGCAGTGGATACAATACCTATGACTACCTAAACCAACTTTACTGCCTTCTTCCAAAGATCATACATGAATATGACTTTGTATTCTAATTTCCAACTCATAAACACCCCCTATTTCAAGTTTTTAATTTGCATATATATACATATGTAAACGCCTAAAAGTTGCACATAGTCGTTTGTAGTCACATGTAGTCATGCATAGTCATATGTAGTCACATGTAGTCATTCGTAGTCATGCATAGTTGCCTATAGTTGTAAAACCTACAACACTACACTAATCATGCCCAAAACACATATTCACGAAAGGGCTATCTATAAGCCCCTTTTAGGCCATCTAAGCCCTTTCCTACACCTAATCATGGCCCTCATGTGACCATCTCATCCAAAAACCCTAATCATGGTAATTCTAATTCTATTTTGAAAGTCACTTTACCACTAAAGTGTACTTTATGGCCTAAACATATTTAATTAGGGATAAATCAAGATTAACCCTAATTTTATCCTCACACATGATATTTCCAAAATATGCCTAACCTAACCACAATATAACCTAATATCTACCTAATCAGGTTTAAACTTAACCCTTGCTCACACATGTGTGCACCTAGGATATTTCTTTAGGGAACATGAAGGAATGACTCACATTCCACTTCATCATATTAGCCTCACCATGGTAGGACCTAACCTAGGGTTCATGCTACCTCACAAAGGATACCTCACCCCCATAGCCTTGTCCCACTCTATAAATAGATGGCCATTTTCACCATGAAAAACTCTCTCACCCATGTGGCTTACCAAAACTTTGTAGAAATCATTCCAGAACATTTTCTTCATTTTAGAATTCAGCATACATCAAGCAATAATGTTGGAAGATCATCCAGATAGAAATCAACCAAAATAATCAACTACAACAAGGTTCACACACCGTTGTGTGAATTTGATATAGGGGTTCACACATTGTCATGCAAACCTAGTTTAAAGAAACTTTGTAGCTATAGAACAAGTTAATGTCATTTTTTTACAGCTTCCAGAGCTTCATTTCTAGTTTTCATCATGTTTTCTTTCATTTCAATGTTGTTTTGTCTTCATAATTATGGATTTTGGTCAATGACAGGTGCCCAAACATACTAATCCATTTTTGTAGGTCCAAAGTTACCAAAACATATTCAAGCATCCAAGCAGTGGCACACATGCAGATAATCCCATCTACATTGAGGGCACCGAAAGACATCAGAAAATGCATCATATTCATGTTGAGAAAAGAGAGAAATATTTCTTGAGAGAAAGTCCATTTTGTAACCTCTTTTTTGAAATCAATAAAAATATCATTTAGCATATATTTCATTAGTTTTGAAATTGGTGACTTTCATGTGTTACATTCTAGCACACCTGGTGGGACCCCCATAAACTATTTTAGATTAGATTTCTTGTTATCTAATTTATTTGGATGGCCTTATTTTATGTGTTACAGGTACTCTAAATCTAGAATAGAGTCCATAATAGCCATAAGAAACACCTTAGACCTTCTTATAATAAGTTACAGTATTCTACATCAAGTTCGTAGATCATCATGCAAACTCCCAGACAAGTTTACACACTACCTTTCGAACCCTGGTAAACTGCTTTAGAACAATCTAAATCTACAAACCTCTGCAACACATACACTAGAAGGTTTTTTTAATATATTCGGAGTTAGGTATTTTTATCACAACTATTTTTCCTTGTTCTTTTGCAAATAATATTCTCTTTCAAAAGCATCAACTCACTTTTCAATTTATTTCAAAGCACCTAGGTTAACTTTTGCAAATCCCTTTCAAATCACTAGGTTAAAATTTCAATATCTTTTCAAATCACTAGAGTAGATTTCAAATCTCTTTTAAATTCACTTAGATTAGATTTTTCATATCTCTTTCAAATTACTAGGGTAAAATTTTCAATCTCATTCAAAGCATCTAGATTATATCTTCAATATCTTTCACAAATCCTTAGTAAAAACTTCAAATTTTTATTTCAAAGCATCTAGATTAAATATTTAATCTCTTTCACAAATCCTCAAGGTAAACTTCAAATTTTTCTTTCAAAGCATCTAGATTAAATTTTCAATCTCTTTCACAAATCCTTAGGGTAAACTTCAAAATTTTCTTTCAAAGCATCTAGATTAAATTTTTAGATCTCTTTCACAAATCCTTAGGGTAAAACTTCAAATTTCTTCTCGAAGCATCTAGATTAAATCTTCAATCCCTTTCACAAATCGTCAGGGTAAACTTAATTTTTTTTCAAAGCATCTAGATTAAATTTTTAGATCTCTTTCACAAATCCTCAGGGTAAAACTTCAAATTTCTTTTCAAAGCACTAGAATAGATTTTCAATTTCTTTCAAAAACATCAAATCATTTTCAAATCTCTTTCAAAACACACCTAGAGTAGATTTCAAATTTCTTTCAAAGCATGTTAGATTAGATTTTAATTCTCTTTCAATAGCATCAAATCACTTTTCAATTTCTTTCAAAAGCACTTAGATAGATTTCCAATCTCTTTTCTTCACATTCTATCTTGATTTCTTTCAAGCTTTCTAGAACAATATTTCAGTTTCAAAAAGAATCTAGGTTTAGTTTCTTTTTCAAAAGGAATCTAGGTTTAGTTTTTTTTCCAAAGGCATCTAGGTTTAATTTATTTTTTGAAAAGGCATTTAGCTAGATTTGATTTCATAGCTTCGGTAGTAAACTCACCACCGGGCACTCATGTTTCATACACAATGGTAATATTGGAATTCATCACCAATATCCACTCGAGACTAGTGACATTGTAATTCATCTTCTTCCACAAGCTTGCCTGGTACACACCATAGTAGTTTTTGGGAGTGGTTTTCTAGACTTCATCACTAGAATATCCCCTACTCTTAAGATTGGTTTTTCAGAATTGATCACCAAAAGGGAAATTCAAAGTAAGGTATGATTAGATGCCTTTATTCACAAGGCTTACATAATTTGTGAATAGGTAACTGTTGTTCTTTACTAAGCCCACACGAGGGTAAAGTGACCACCTAGTTGGGATAGTAGCAAATATTAGACAATGCCACATCTTCTCATGAGAGGATTTGGACTTATTAGAGGATTTTGAGTTCCTCCCTTTTTAGATATATTTTTACTCTACTTTCCATTTAGTCATCACTCACCCGTTGATGCATAGTTCTATTCTATGCATGATTAGGTATTTTAAGAGGTTCTATGCTGATGACATTCCTTTTAATAGAGTTTCACTTCACTTACAATGTCATGTCCTAGAGTAGGTACTATCATCAAAACACACGACAACAAAAAATTACTTTTAATTACTTAGCATTGATTCCAATTGCATTCTTGTATTACACTCATAAATATTGGTTTCAGCACATTCACTTGCTATCCACCCACTTGTTGGCTATTCACAATATATCATTGTTATTTTTTTATTAGATTTGCTTTCTATTGTAGTTTTACACAATAGTGTGTGAACCAGGTATTCATAGTACAGGTTCTTATAGTAGTGTGTGAACTTTTTTCTAGTGCATAAAAATACATAAAATTACATAGAACCCTACAGAGAACACAGACATGAGTTTAGATTTTTATTTTTGAATAGTACTAAGCACCTAATCATAGTACACATCACCATATGTTTTTTTACTCATATCCAAACATATGAGTAAGAACGTCTTGCTAAGGAGGCTTCCCTCACCACCTCCAACCAGTCTAGTACTCCCCCTCAGTTCACAAGGAAACCTTCCACTCTCACGGTAACACCCTAAAATTGACCCATAATAATTTGCATTAAAGTCAAAAACATTCAAAAATTAAATCAAACAACTTCCTAACTAGCTGCCTCGATTTTCGTGCTTTCTTGGCGAGATCGGTTCAAATGGACGAGATCGTTCAAATGGATGAGATCGTATTACAATCTCTCTGATCGTACATACGATATCTCATATCGTACGTACGATCTTGTCCCAAAATAGAAAAATATTAGTTTGGAAAAATGAAAAACAAGTTATAACGCTTTTTATCCTTACCTATCCAACTGTGCGATAGTTACGGGATCGGATCCATCGATCAGTCCCAGCTTGGAAGAAGTTACAACCCATTTTGTTTTTAGCCTAATTTCACCTACTGGTTTAGCCTATTTAATCAGGCATTCCCCCCTCGAATTCCTCCTAACTCATCGATATAATTCCGCATTTTAGTCACTTAATTTTTGCATTAGCCCTTGTTATTTTGCTATTTTTCTGTAGGATCGAAGGTACGATCTTGGGTGCATGAGGATACGATCGATGATCATGGATACGATCTCACCCTAGTAGCATATGATCCTACAATTATAGATACGATCTTTCTCTGGAGTTATGATCTCACTTGCAGGTCACTTGGGGGTAACTCCAAGCTCTGGTTTGCATCCCTATAGCTTCCAATTTGCATTTTTATATCACATTTATCATTTGTTATCTCATATAGAATAGTATTTTCATATCATCATTCTTGGAGTTCACCAATTCGCATTCAATCACATACTTCACATAGTTCAAGGTATATACATGTTAATTCCTTTTAGTACCACATTCAATGAGTCACGTATGATCTAATATATGTTCAATAGAGTTTGTAGCATACTACATTTTTTTTGTTTTTTGCACTGTATTTATGAAACTACAGGTTTCTACTATGATTGGGTATGTCTATCACTGATCGGCAGATACAATCATAGATCGTATGTATGATATTGACCTTTCAACATATGATCTTGACCTTACAACATACGATATTGCCTAAAACAAGAAATAAAATCTTCATAAGACTTTCAAACCGAGTAAGAGTATCAAATTCCTCCATAATTAAGCATTTGCATTAGATTTTCCTCTTTTTACTACTGTCTATTGTATTCATTGAAAATTGAATTGCATTTAGCATAGTTTAGTTGCATTGGCCAAAACTAGGTGATTGTGAGAAATTAAAAAGAACACATCAAACAAACTCCAAACCTAGGCATGGAAACTGCCAAGAAATGTTTCCTGGTGAACCCTAAACAATTCATCAAAAAATCACCAAAGAAGACACGAACTCAAGTGTCTCTCTTCGAGGTGTAGACCTACTATTCTCCCATTCCCCTTCGAGGTGTGGATCCATTAGCTTGAAGGAAAGGAGTGCGAGAATTTTAGAGCTACATTCTTTGGTGAACCCGACATGAAAAACATAGGCATCTTTCTGATTTATAAAACACAAAAAAGCATAAAAATTACAAAAATATAAAAACAAAACAAAACAAAAACCAAACAAGATCATTAGTCAAATTTGCACATTTTAAGTAAATTTCATAAATGTTAGACTACAACATAAGAAGAGTTGTACGCATAAACATTAGGACATTATTATCTACACAGGAAATTTCTCAAATAGTTGAAAACTCTAGTCTCCCATCTCAAGAACAGTGGACTGAACTCTGGAGAAGATTAGACATTATAAAAACCAACGAACCAAGACTTAGCCAAATTATAAGGTTTGACATAGCTAGAATCTTGGATCCTGAGAATGCTTCTCGCTACTTTGATATTCAAAGGGCGTGTGAGAGGTGGTTGATGGATAAAAGAGCAAGTATTTCTTCAACTATTTATACCTTTGATGATTACCTTGAAAATGCTATAATAGTACACAGGTTTTTAGCACACGTAGAAGATCAAGAAATAGTCTTGGACAATAGGAGAAGATTTCACAGAACTCCTAGGGCAGTCCATTATCGTGAATATTGTCATGAAATATACTTTTATGGTCAAGACTCTGAAGTTGATAATATCACCATAGCCCATTTTGTCAAGTTCTTGAAAGCCAACTTTCAGTTTGAGGAAGAACACTATATGTCACCTGAAGAACTTGAACCCATTAATGATATCTATAGACTCTTTCAGGAAGACTAAAGTATAATATTTAGGATATTATAATTTTTGTTTTCTGCTTTGTTTCAAAAACATAAAAAAAACAAAAATAAAATATAATATATATAATATATTTACATATTTGCATATTTATTTATTTAGGTATATATATAACATATATACCCCAATAATTTAAGCATATATATCTACAAGATAAAAATCCTAAAACCAAAATACCTAAAGTTTTGAGAAATGGTAAACAAATAGAGTCTGATGAACAAGACCAAGAAAACCTTGATGATAGGGTACTTATTGAAGATGATGTACCTTCAGAACAAGATGAAGGTGATAATGGAGAAGATGAAATAGAAGATCCTAACAAACCTACATTAGATCAGAAAGGAAATGTTAATTTCAAGTCTATTGAACATTTTACCCAATTTATAAAGAGCAACATAGAAGAGTTCAATCAAGCAGTACAAATGGATAATTTAGGAGAAGGGGCTATGGAATCAGCCTTGGCATCTACTTTTTAGATACATACAAATCCACTATCATACATGAATTCAACAGACCAAGATAATGATCAAGCAGGACCATCTAATCAAAACATGATGCCTTTAAATCAAAATGTTCAAAAACCAATGGCACAATCATCTAAAATTGTTGCTAGCAACACCAAAACAAATCCTAAACAACAAAAACAACTATTTTCTTCCATCTTCTCTCAAGCTCTTAATCAACAAATATCAAACCAACAAAAAGCTAAACAAATGCAAAATACCAATCATCATCAATAAAAAATTCAACAAAATACAATCCCATATCAGCTTCATAACACCCTTCCTACCAACACTTTGCACAACAGTATTTCAATTGGAAATCCTTACACAACAACACCAACTTATCATCAAAGACACAACAACATGGTGCAACAAAATCAATTTGGTGGACAACCACAGGGCCTTGAAGACATGGTCAAACAATTGGCTTCATGACTAGATCAAATGGATCCCTACCATCCCTCATACAGTTATAGAGAGATGTGTAGCCAACCCTTGGATCCTATTGTGGTTGCCCAACCATACCCAAAACATTTCCCTATGTCTGTCCTCCCGATATATAAAGGAACCAAAGATCCTATTGAGCATCTTCGCATGTTTAGGACAACATGTCATGATATCTCTTATGATGACTTGTTGTTGCTAAAAATATTCCCTAAAAGTCTTGGAGGCATGGCTCTAGAATGGTATTATCAACTACCTACAAATTCTTTAAGGAACTTTGAAGAGACAATGAAAATGTTTGTCCACCAATTTAGTGCCTATATAGAGAGGCATGTGACCATTAAGGATTTATACAATTTGAAACAAGGTAAAGATGAGAGTTTTTCTGAATTCTTGACTAAGTGGAGATAACTCTTAGGCAAATTACATTTTGCATTACCTCATCATGAGATGTTGGACATATTCATTGGTAATTTGCAAGAACAACTATCTTATGAGCTTTCTACTGCTACAGTAACCTCCTTTGATCAAGCCATTGATCTAGCTAGGAGGGTAGAAGATGCCCTCATTAGAAGAGGACAATTTAAGAAGAAATATGAGGATAAAACTTCTAAAAACCAATATAAGAATAAACAAGTAGTAGGTGATGGAGTTACTGATAGCAGAAACACCTCAAATGTTAACCTTACCAAAATTGTAAAGAAATTTGTATTGAAAATCCCTGATAAGCCACCAAGAGAATTCACAAGATTAAATCAACCCTTAACTATGATTTTACCTCAATTATTAGAACAAGGTTTGATACGGTTACCTGAGGTAAGACAACCAGATACCACTGCAGCTAGATATAGGGCTGATTTACATTGTAATTTTCATCAAGTGGATGGACATTCTACCAATTCTTGTAAAAGGTTAAAGCATGTGATACAAGATTTGATTGATAAAGGTAAAATGGAAGTACAACAATTTCCTGCAAACAATAATACTCAAAATAATACCCAAAAACAACCAACTCAAAATGTAAATCAAAACCTAGATATTTTTCAACATCCTTTACCCAAACATGGTAAAGAGGTAGTAAATCAAGTAGAACATCATAATGTTCCTCCTCCAACTCGGTATGTGGGAACCATTAGAAACTTTTTGCCACAACAAGATTTGCAAACCTCCTATGTACCTACTTTATCTGTAGTCACAACTAGACCAATACAATATTTTCAATCTTCATCTTCAGAAGATACTAGAACTGATACAGAAAGTGAAACAGGAAGTGAATTAGACATCACCTCAAATAGTTCTAAAGATGAGTCAGATCGAATTACTCCCATTACAGATTTATTAGTTCCAGAAGAACCATTCCCTAGGAGAATGACCATTCGACCCTCATCTCAACAAATGCTTACAAATGAACAAGCAAAAAATGCTAGACCTCATTTTGGTTATTTACAAAATAATAATGTTGTGGGTACTATTGGAGCCATCACTAGACAACAAGCCCAAAATCAAAATTCTCAACCACAAACTCAAACTCAAAATGAGAAGTCAACTCCATTTGTGTTAAAAGTACCTACAAAAGGAAATAATATATCAAATTCACAATAGAAACCTCCTTATGACATTAATGAACAATTGGCAAATATCACAACTAGAATTTCTCTTTTGGATCTTTTGAGAACTTCATCCATCCATAGAGAAGAATTAATGAGTACCTTAAGTAAAATGATGGTACCACAAAATATAGAACCCGATGTTGTGGTTAATGTTGTAATCTCTCATGGAACAAATTACATAGATTTTTTAGATAAGGATATTCCTCCTCAAAGCATGTATAGAGATAATCCTCTATACATCACAACATTAATTGGGGATGTAGGTGTCAAAAGAGTTTTAATTGATAATGGATCATCATTAAACATATGCACATATGAATTTTTCCAAATATTTGGATTTAGGAATGAAGATTTAAAAAGAACTGAAATGATTATTAAAGCATTTAATGATGAAACTCAAGAAACATGTGGAGTGTTGTCGATTCCATTGCAAGTTGGTCCAAGGATCTTGGATACGACCATGTTTGTTGTACATTGTCCTACATCGTATAACATCCTTCTAGGTCGACCTTGGATCAATGCAATGAGAGCGGTACCCTCTACATTACATCAATGTGTTAAGTTTGAGTTTAAAAATCAACTAGTTACTATCCATGGTGATCCTAGACCATTTGACATGTGTGCTATGGCAGAACCAATAGGAGTCCCATTTTGTCCTGCTATGTCTTCAACACATCCTAGTCCACCTTCATCATCAACACCTTCATCATCTAAAACTACACCATCTAAATCTACAACTAAAGAAGATAGTCCTTCTACTTCATATCCTACTTCGGATGAAGTATTACCAGATTTATCTTCAATACTCACAACTTCAGAACATAATAATTTTGCCACTCAAGATTCCCTAGTGTTAGCCAAATTACCGCCATCTCCCCAAACGATGGGCTTGCCATGAAATTTGGGAAGTATTTATCATGTTGGGAGTTGTGCCTTTGTCTACGTAGGGTATGATTATGGTAAAATTAATATTGTGAGTGTCACAATTGATCAAAATGGTTTTGCTAAATGTTACTTTTCTAATGGATATATAAAATCAAAACAAATGATGTGTGACATGGGTTATAGAGGTAAAGGTTTAGGACCTCTTGAAAATGGAATACAAGAACCTTTAGAAGTTGAGGAATGGCCTTCCCGATGTGGTATTGGTTACATTCCTACAAAAACCCAACCATTCCCATTTGAGGATGATGATCAACTTGTAACATATCAAGAATATTTAGCACATAAAGAATTTTTTAAACCAAGTAGAAGGATATATTCTTGTAATATGTTATCAATAGCATACCCAAACATGATTGTTGAACCAGATGAATATTTAGAGGGAGATATATTTCATGATATTTCTCTTGATGAAGTTTTAAAGAATAAATTCTTCTTTGATGGGTCTATACCATGTATAGCCCATGTTGAAGCAACTACCCCTCAAGAAGAGTTAGCAAAATTAACCTTAGAGGAATTACGGGCCCCCCCCCCCTATTAGGAGGGGAATAAAATTTTGGGGAGAAATTTTTTTTAATTTAAATAGGGAAAAAAAAACCCCCCTGGTCAAAATTGAAAAATTAAGTGAAGAAATATAGAAAGAATATATAGCATTTCTCATAGAGTATGCTGATGTTTTTGCTTGGACATATGTAGATATGCTAGGCCTAGATCCTTCTGTGGTCATGCACCATCTAGTAGTGCGCCCTGATGCAAAACCTGTAAAGCAAAAGCTTAGAAAAATGCATCCCAAAGTAGCACTGCTAGTTAAAAATGAGTTAGAAAAACTTTTGAATGTAGTTTTTATCCAAGCTATTGATTATGTTGAATGGATATCAAATGTTGTTCCAGTAGCCAAAAAAGAAGCCACTAAAGTTAGGGTTTGTACTGATTTTAGAGACATTAATGATGCATGCCCTAAGGATGATTTTCCTCTCCCTAATATGGATCAAATCATAGATTTTATAGCTGGGAGTGGGATGTTATCCCTCATGGATGGTTTTTCAAGATACAACCAAATCAGAATAGCTCCTGAAGACCAACCCAAAATAACTTTTATTACACCTTGGGGTACCTTTTGTTGGAAAGTAATGCCCTTTGGTTTAAAGAATGTAGGAGAAACATATCAAAGAGCTATGACATATATCTTTCATGATATGATGTATGATATTCTACATGATTATGTAGATGATATTATAGCTCGTTCAGCTAAGGAAGAAGAGCATATCAATGATTTAAGAAAAGTGTTTGATAGATTAAGAGAATATATGATTCGCTTAAATCCAGACAAATGTGTATTTGGAGTTAAATCAGGAAAATTGTTAGGGGTTATTGTTTCTATGCGTGGTATAGAAATAGATCCCCTCAAAATTAAGGCTATCCTTGATATGCCACCACCTAAAAATATATCAGAATTAAGAAGTTTACAAGGTAAATTATAGTCTATCCATCGCTTCATTGATAAGTTGGTAGATAAAACATGACCTTTCCTTAAATTACTTAAGAAAAACATCCCCTTCCAATGGGATAAGGAATGTCAAGAAGCTTTTGAGAGTCTTAAATAATATCTTCTTACTCCTCCAGTGCTTGTTCCTCCTAGACCTGATTGTCCATTTATTTTATATATTTCTACTTTAGAACTTGCACTTGGAGCTATGTTGGCTCAAATTGATGATGAAAAGAAAGAACGAGCCACATATTATATAAGTAGAACATTAATAAGTTATGAAACCCATTATACTCCATTAGAAAATCTTTGTTTGGCAGTTGTGTTTTCTATGCAAAAGTTGCATCATTATATGCTCAATCAGAAAACATTTGTTATTGCTAAGTCTGATCCATTAAGGTACTTGATGAGTAGACCTTACTTATCAGGGTGCACATCTAAATGGGTTCTTGCTCTGAGTGAGTTTGAACTTACATTTATCAGCCAAAAATCTATTAAAGGCCAAGTTATAGCTGATCAATTAGTTGTTGCACCTCTAGAATCTACTCATCCTATAACTATAGAATTTCTTGATGAATGCCTTAACTTAGAAGAAGATCTGTCTGAGTCATGGTCTTTGTATTTTGATGGAGCTAGATGCATGAGTGGTGCAGGTGCCGGTATTATATTAATATCTCCACAAAAGCACCTTATTCCTTTATCTTTCAAATTACAATTTTCTTGTACTAATAATACTATAGAGTATGAGGCTCTAATCCTTGGGTTACGAGCTACTTTAGCCTTAAAAATTAAAATATTATTAGTCTTTGGAGATTCTCAGCTTGTGATAAATCAAATTAATGAAGTTTATCAGACACGATATGAGAAAATCCATCCTTATAAGGAGTATGTTCTTAAGCTTATTTCATTGTTTGAGAAAGTAACTTTAGAAGCTATCCCTCACACTAGCAACCGTGTTGTTGATGCCATGGCTGCAGCTGCTTCTTTGTTACCTTTGGAGTTGGATGATGAGTATGCTACTATCATTATTCACCAACTCCAAGAACCAACTTCCTCTAAGTCATGTCTAGAACCATTAGATGTGTTTCTAATTAATGAAACAACCCCAGAACCTTGGTATATAGATATCTTTAATTTTCTCCAAAATGGAACCTTCCCAGAAGGATTAGATAGAAACCAACGTAGGCTATTACGTAAGCGAGTTGTTCACTTTGTAATTGTTGGTAATACCCTATACAAAATATCTTTTGAAGGTATCCTATTAAGATGTCTCAATCTAGAAGAGTCTAAGAAAGCCTTAAGTGAAGCCCATGATGGATCTTGTGGAGGACACTTTAGTGGAAGTGCCATTGCTAAGAAACTCCTTCGAATGGGATATTTTTGGCCTTCCATGGAAAAATATGCTAATGATTATGTGCATCATTGTGACAAGTGTCAAAGACATGCAGACCTTGTTCATGCTCCTGCTCAGGAACTTCAAGCTATATCATCTCCTTGGCCCTTCTCTAAATGGGGTTTAGACATTATTGGTAAAATTAATCCTATTTCTTCTGATGGTCATAAATTCATCATAACAACAACAAAGTATTTTACAAAGTGGGTAGAAGCTATGCCATTGGCTTCTTGCATAGGAGTTCAAGTGTCTAAATTCATCTTTAATCAAATCATATGTAGATTTGGAATTCCATCAACTCTCATCTCTGATAATGGAACATGCTTTAAGAACAAAGATGTTAAGAAATTATGTCAAAAATATAAAATTCAACATCGATGGTCTACTCCTTATTATCCACAAGGAAATGGCCAGGCTGAAGCTTCTAATAAAACCTTAATCAAAATCCTAAAAATATTGGTTAATAAATCAGGTCGTGATTGGCATATGCAATTATATCCTGCCTTGTGGGCCTATCGAACTAGTGTTCATACTCCTACAGGTGCCTCACCTTTTGTCTTGGTTTATGGTGCTGAAGCAGTTTTTCCATTTGAGTTAGAAGTTCCTTCTCTAGCTCTCCTACTTCAGGATGTTGAAGTAGGGGATGAATATCGTGTTGGAAGACTAAGTCAGTTGGAACTTCTAGATGAAAAGTGTATTCATGCTCTAGAGCATCTTCGCTCCTACCAAGACAAACTCAAAAGATCATATGCCAAGAAAGTTCATAGTCGATCTTTTGAAATTGGTGATTTAGTACTCAAAGAAAATAAAAAAAATACAAATGCTAGAAAATATTTAAAAGGTAAATTTCAACCTAATTGGCTTGGACCATTTGTCATCACTGCTAAATTTGGATCAGGTGCATATCGCTTGGCTACCTTGGAGGGAAAATATCTTAAGGAGCCAATGAATATCATGCATCTCAAAAGATATTATGCATAAAACAAAAATTCCATTTCTGTACATACTTGTAAATAACTTCTTCATCATTTAGTTTGCAATTCTCATATTATCAAAACACCAAAAAAATCAAGAAAACATGAAAATTTCCAAAAATATTTCAAATTGTTAAACTCTTATTCTTTGCATCAGTGTGTGTTGTTTTCCAAAATTCAAGTTATATTTTATTGTATTTCAGATAAAATTCAAAAGTTATCTTGAACCATGCACTTAATTTACATCTTTAATAATTTTGATTTCATCACTTTGATTATAAATCTCTCTTGTATTGAAAAGCACTATTACTTCACTAAATAAAATTTTGAGTTTTGGGAAATGATCTTGCTACTTCTTGAACCAAGAACACATTCTCACATCTTAAAAATGATTTGTTGCAAATTCAAAAAGGATACTACATAGTAGTCTTAGTTCCTTAAGCGAAAAGTTTCCCTTGCTATCCTATTATGCGCATGGTCTAGAATACTGAGAATTGGAAAAAGGACAAGCTCCCCCCTACCCGAATAAAATCCCTTGCTCTACGTCTAATCTGGGCAAGTATCCCAAAAAGAAAAAAAAAAAGAAAATAAAAGAAAAGAAAAAGCAATAAAATCCCCTTGTTCAAAAATGGACAAGAATCCCTACTCCAAAAATCAGAAGAAAAGAAGGGGGTAGTGAGCTTGAATCCCTGGAATTCCTCAGTTATTTGAAAGCCATGAGGTAAGCCCCATAACAGGTGGTTTGTGCCCAACCCACTTGGCCTTGGGTAATCCCTTTCACATGGTGACATGTCTATCACATTAGCGACCTTATTTTGTATAGACCAATGTCCGCTTGTGGATTAGCTAGCTTTTGGTAACTTGACTTACATAGTAGTTCGGTACAATGGCATGCACAAAATCATGGTTAATGAACATTTCACTTGCACACACATTGGTTCATAAAAGTTTGCTTGTATCACTACCTTACTCAAAATCGGTAAATCAATTTCACAAGCACACACATTTGATCCTTGAGAGATTTTGTATCATTGTGTCAAATCAAGATGGATAATGAACTCACTCATCACACATTGGTTCTTGATAAATTTGATTTTGTCTTAGAAATAAGTTAAAATATTTCTTTGAAATTTGTTGGACAACATTAGTTTATCATTATTCATTCATTACATAAAAATTTCAAAATATCCAAAAATAACCTATTCCAAAAAGAACTTGTAGTCCAAAATCATTTATCATGCATTGCATCATGACTTCACGATGATGGTATAATTCCTAGTAATTATTCTTCTCAATTTTCACACTAGGAATTCTATGCCTAGCGCAAGTCATCTTTCTCAATTTTTAGGTCTAAAACATTTCATATTTGTCAATCTTCTTAAATATGTGATACGATGATTTGCTTCATATCAATTTATATTTTAAGAATAAACAATTTCATATTATCATGCATTGCATTTTTGACTTCGCGATGATGGTATAATTCCTAGTAACTATTGTCCTCAAAATTTTCACACTAGGAATTCTATGCCTAGTGCAAGTCATCCTTCCCAATTTTTCATGCTTAAATCACATTATTTTCATAAACAATAATCCTTATCAAAATATTTCTTAAAAATCAAATTTTCTCAAAAACAAAATCAAACATCTTCTTTAATCATCATAAGCCTCAAGATTACTCTTGAGCCCCACAAAAACATTTCTATTATTAGCAATACAAAATTCCTCACAACAGGATTCACTTCATGACCTAGCGAGCATTGATCTCCACCAACGGTCATATAACAACACAACATCCTTCGAGGAACATTGCTAATCTATTAATTCCATCAAAACATATTTCAAAATCATATCTACAAAATTCAAATCATTTTCTTTCATTTTAAGCATGATCAAAATATTTAAAAACAAGAAAGCATGATTATAAAGAAATTTAAACATCATACAATCAAATGCAATCAAATCATACAAAGTCACATAGGACAAGAGGATCAATATATATATATATATATTTTTTTTTTTTTTTTTTTTTTATTTTTTTTTTTTCGAAAGTCTATATACAAAATAGAGTTGGACTGGTATGCCACAATCCTCAAAAATTGGCATACTCAGTCACTAAGGATATAGTACAAAAATATGTCTAGTAAGCCCACCCTAAACTCCTCTCGAGCCTCTAGAGCTTGTAACATCATCATCTCTACCAAGGGGTGGTGGTGGCGGTCGAAATGTCCCCCTACTATCATCATCCTAGAGGAAGTCACCCTAGAAGTAGAGCGAGATGATGATCCTATGTGAATAGGACCCATAATCTCAGGAGGCATAGTCTCTATCTCTAGGTACCACCATAAAGTACAAGGTCTAGTAAAATGTAGTCTATTGTATAGACCACACTAGCTCTTCCCCTAATCGACTCCTCCTTGATCCTCTTGACTGGGAAGAAGTCATTGCCCTAGCTCCTTGAGTCACCTGAGCCCATGCCTCTGCGAGCTCTACCTCTAGAGTCTGAATCCTCACTCTTAGACTCACATCCTCGATCTCCAAAGTCTGCACCCGAGTCCTCAAACCCACATCCACCACTTGTAGAGTCTAGACCTGAGTCCTCAAAGTTGTGTCCTCTGACTCTAGTGTCTGAACATGAGCTCTAAGACTCATGTTCTCCACCATAGAGCCACCATCTCACTGCTCTCCCCTACCTCCTCAGTCATGATGCCCTTCTCGGGCAAGTTAGGTACAAACTCCTATTGAGGAGATGCTACATGCTCCTCCTCCATCCTGTCATCCCCCACCCACTGAGAAGAGGCTCTCCTCTCCTCCCTAGACATCTCCCCTATCCTAGCAGCCCTCCTTGACCTAGATGTCCTTAATTGACTTCGATTTCCACCCCTAGTATGAGGACCCTCTCTCCTAGAGGATACCTGTGTCTCAGACTACTATTGCTAGTTGGTTGTACATCACTATCTAAAAACCTGCTCAACTGCCTATTGCACTGCACTCCTCGATGCAGTCAATGGGTAGGGTGAATGTAGGCGTACCACTATTGGTACCTATCTATAACCCTAATGTCATCCCCCTCTACTATGGGTAGTACCTCATCATCTAGCTCAGGGTCCAAAAACTTAGCCATGCTAGGAGCACCACTAATAGTAGTGTGATCCCATGTCACCCTAGAGTAAGTGACATTCCTATACTGTGGAATGTCCTACTATAGCCCAAACTAGCGCATCACCCGATCCATGCGGTGTAGCTCCAGCTCCCCCTGGTCCATCCATAGCCAAATGGTTCACCTTATGTGAGCCAACTCAAATGCATCCTCTCCCCACCCTGGTATCTCCCTCCAGGGTCTCCACCTGATGTCCTCAGCTAGTAACTCATCAAAGAGTCACCTCGCTACATCAAGGCTAATCCATCCCTGACGTCCTCTCTGTATAGGCCAGTAGAATATCCTCGGTCTATCCTCCTCCACCCTGGGCTGGCCATCTCCAGCTCGAGTCAAAGGAAGCCCTACAGGTCACCTGATAGCTATGTGCTCCCAGCACCATACCTGTAGGAAAGATGTCAGGACCAGTCCCTTACCCCCCTTGTAGACTACCCGATGTAGAAATTTGTATAACCTATAGAGAAGGAATGGGCCCTAGGAAAACTGTGTACTCTAATATCGCATATCGTAGATCACCTCTACTAAGGTCCATGGTAGGTGGCATCCATTGAGGTGGCATAATACAAGGCCTCCCACGATGCCACTCAATAAAACTATCAAATGGGAAACTCCCTCTGTCTCCCTGAGCCTATCTATGCTGACCCCACCCTTATTTAGATTGAAGCTAGGGTCTCTCATCAACCTCCTTAGTGCCTAGCCTTTGTTGCCAGACACTGCTATAAACATGCCCCTGATAGGCACCCTAAGAATCCTCTAGACATCCTCTAGTGTAGGGGTCATCTCCCCTGTCGGTAGTCGAAAGCATGAAGACTCTGGGTACCATCTCTCTACGAGAGTCGTAAGCAATCTCAGGTCCACTAGAATTTGTGGTATTTCTACCACATGTCTCAGTCCCACTACCTCTAAGCAAGTTCTCTCATCAGTCGAGAGAGCACCCAAATCAGCTTGGAGATTAGCATATCTCCACTCCCGGTTCTTCAGCTCTGGTATCTGTCAATAAAACAAAGCAACAAAAATTAAATTAGTGATCGGATTTAAAAATCAGCTAATCGGATCAAAAAGGTCAAAATCGTATCAAAATGTTCAAAATCGTATCGATTTTTGTGATATCGTATTCTTCGATATCATCGAAATCGGTCCGATATTGACCTCGATCGGATCGATTTCATCGATATCGAACAATACAATATTGTGAAATCGGTATGATATTGCAATTAGGGCTATGTGATGGTAGTTGTACCCTAAATATCCAAATTTATATAAAATTAAAACAAAAAATGTGAGGCATAATGAGCCTATTATAGGATAATTCTTTTGATATTTTCATCTTTTGGTATAATGACTCGGTTGTGAAAATATACCAACTAATCCTTGAAGCTATATTCTCCAAGAATTCCTTGTTTAATTTTCTCTAGGAAAGACTTACATAATTCATCTGCCCTTTTTCACCATAACAATAATTATATTTTACTATAATTTGATATGGGAAATTGATTAGACGTTTTTCGTAGGACTGCCCAAACTATCGAACTCATTTTGGCCATATCTCACTCATCCGGACTCGGATTGAGCTAAAATTTTGAGGGTAGATGCCTAAAAACCCTAGAATGTCTCCACCAATTTTCATATCATTTGGAGCAACATAGATCCTAGCGCATCCCTATGTGTGAATGACATATTTGGCAAGCGGCTATGCGAGGGTTTCATCTGGGTTGAGTGCAAGCAGCTCTAGAGGTTGGTTTTTAGGGCCTTCGGGCCCTAGCGGCCAATATTTTTGTGGTTTATGCTCAATATTTTAGCAGGAAATGTTGCAGGGGATACAATATGGGTTAGAAATTTATCTTTCAATAGATCATACTATGAACTTGAGTGACAACGACTTCCAATTTGCTGCACAAAAGAAAAGTGAAAACCATACCTTTCCACGACGTCTAGGGCAAGGATTAAAGAGATCACGAAACAAGTTTCAAGTAGTTGATCAAAAAATGGCTCATATCTCAAGTGAATCTGGTGCTAAGGTGCACCCACAAAATAATTCTACTGTGAAAACCCCTATCAAGGGTAAGAATTTCGAAGACTCAGTCCCAAAAATGAATTTTAGGGATGCCCTTCATGGTGGACAGCCTCATCCCAATGCTAATATCAATATTAGGGCTTCCCATAAACCTCTAAGAATGCCTAAGATTGATCCTAGGAAAATGGAGTCAGGATGTCTTAAAGCAGTTGATGGAACTCCTATTGTTAAGCTTGATATGGGTAACATTCAGACTGGCATTGAAGATTTGGAAAAAATAGGACTAATTTGTCGGTTCGTGGGTTTTCTTCCGAGTCTATCTGCTTTCAAAGTCTGGGCTACAAAAATCTGGAAAACTAAAGGTGAGTTACAAATCTCTATTTATCCAAATGGTTATTTTCTTGTTTTATTTGCTAATAATGAAGATAGAGAGAAAACTTTTCAAGGGGGTCCTTGGTTTTTTGGAAGGGCAGGGCTTTTCATGAAGCCCTGGCATACTAAATTTAAAGCCGAAGAAGAGATGCCTTCTATAGCTCCCGTGTGGGTTAGACTCTTTGGCCTCCCTATTGAATTTTGGAATCCTACTATTTTTTCTTCAATTGGAAACTCTTTAGGAACTTTTATGATGACTATTGATTGTACTCAAAATTTTGAACATATTATTTATGCTTGGATTTGTGTTTTAATGGATTTTGACAAACCCCTACCTAAAAATATCACATTACAATTTGGGGAAGACACTTGGGAGCAAGTAGTGGACTATGAGAACATTCCTTTTCATTGTAGAATTTGCCATGAATATGGTCATTTGGCCAATGCTTGCCCAAATAAAATTCCTGATCAAAAGAAAGAAGATATAAACTCAATAGGTTTCCAAATACCTAAGAAGAAGAGCACTCTGAAAAAACCAGCTTATGAAGGATCAATCAAAGTCATCTCGCTAATATGTTTGAAATCCTTTCCACAAATGATGTCCCAAGTGAGGAAGAGGAAATAATGGAAACTGAAATCTTAGAAACACAATTTAAATATGAAGGGAAGAACTCGGAGACAAACCAACAAATCAAAGGTTTTCAACAAAAAAAAAAGGAGAAAATTTACACAAGAAAAACAATATTTCAAATGTCAAAACTTCAAATAATGCAGGTCCCAATATAGACTCCGTTGAACCATCTAGTAAAATTTTGGTTGTGTACGAGCATTCTTCAAGGTTAGAAGCCATCTCAGATTCAATTGGAATAAGTCAAGAAACAGGGAAAAAAAATTGAAGATGGATTCTAATCAAAAAGTAGGTCGCAAGACCAATCAATATCATATGGTAAAAGAAGGTGAAAAGCTTGTAGAGGAAGGTAAGATTAATGCCCTTCCCAAATTTTTTAGCCCTGGTATTAATGAAGATCATCACTTGGAATATTAGAGGACTCAAAGGGAGTCTTTCAAAACAAAATGAAATTAGAAGAATGATTCAGATAAATCATCCACATCTTGTTTTCCTTCAAGAAACAAAGATGTCAATGGAGGATATGGACTTAATTGCCGAGTAAAATTTGGCCAGTTGGAAAAGTGGTTTCCCTCAGTTCCCAAGGGACTTCGGGTGGCATTGCTTGTCTTTGGGATCCAAAAGAGGTAGTTATTCACCATATGGTTGGCAGTTGGGGTTTGTTGGCTATAGCTATTCAAAGTAGACATTCCAACCAGATTATGCTCTGCATTACTGTTTATGCTCCGACTTCTTTGGAGGAAAAAAGAAGAAAGTGGAAGGATATTACTCATATTATCTCTCATTTTCCTAAAGCTTGGATCTTGATCGGAGGAGATTTCAATACCATCCTCTCTCTGGATGAGAAAAGGGGGGAAATAGAAATTTGGACAAAAGCACTGACCTCATGAGCGAATATATTGCAAACCTCCATCTTGTGGATATCCAACCAGATAATGGCCTTATGACTTGGTCTAACAGAAGGCAAGGCTTAGCTTGTATAATGGAGAGATTGGATAGGTTTTTGCTCTCTAAAAATTTCTTAATCCATGGTCACATTCCTAAAGTGAAGACTCTTAATAATGTTGGTTCGGATCATTGGCCAGTCATGGTGGAAATGTGGAAAACCAATGTGAGTTTCTCTCCTTTTCGTTTTCAATTAATGTGGCTTAGAGACATTTCCTTCAGACCTCATGTGCAACAATGGTGGAAGGAAGGTAAACCTAGGCATGGGACTAAGATGTTCTATTTTTCCAAAAGACTGCAATACATTAAATCCAAAATCAAGACTTGGAACTGGAAAGAGTTTGGGGATGTTCATAAAAAAAACATGAAGTTATTGCTCATCTTGAAAATTTGAATAAGAAAATCCGTTTAGATGGCCTCACAGAGAAGAGAAGTGCAGATGAAATTAAACTCACAACTCAGTTAGAGGAATGGGAAAAAAGAGAAGAAATCTTATGGAAGCAAAAATCTAGAATTCAATGGCTCAAAGAAGGAGATCGAAACACAAATTTCTTCCACAAATCTCTTCTAGCTCGAAGATCTCACAACTTTATTTCTTCCTTAAAATCAGATTCTGGAGATGTTGTTTATACTTGGGATGGCATGAACTCTATTGTTGTTGATTACTTTTCCAATATTTTTGCTGCTACTCCCCTTGACTCAGCTTCACAACATAATGTTCTTCAAGCAATCCCTTCTCTTATCACTTCTGAGGAGAACTCCTGTTACTATCAATGAGCTTCAACAAGTAGTTTTTAAAATGCAAAAAGGGAAAACCCTAGGTCCTGATGGTTTTCCTATTGAGTTCTACCAAGAGTTCTGGGATATCCTTCATGTTGATTTATTAGAGGTGGTGGAAGAAGCCAGGAAAGCCAAAGAAATTTTGAAGGTTATCAATAAAACTTATATTACTCTTGTTCCAAAAGCTCAAGAGGTTGATCATATCTCAGCTTTTAGACCTATTGCTTTATGTAATGTTCTTCTCAAAATCATTACTAAAATCATGGCAGAAAAGGTTGAAGCCTCTTTTGCATAAGATTATTTCCCAGAGCAAGGGGGTTATGTGGAAGGACGTCAAATAGTAGATGAGATAGTTCTTGCTCAGGAAGCCATCCATTCCATGGATATGCAAAATTCTCCTTCCATGTTCATTCGGTTAGACTTATCCAAAGCTTATGACAGAGTGGATTGGCACTTCCTTATCAAAGTTTTGAGGCAATTTGGTTTCTCTAAGGATTGGATGGATTGGATTATGGGATGTATCTCTTCAGTTTCCTACTTAGTTCTTATCAATGGCAGGCCTTCTCAGTCTTTCCCGACTTCCAGAGGTATTAGGCAAGGTGACCCGCTATCCCCTTATTTATTCATCATTCTTGTTGAATGCTTGGGTAGGACTATAACCAAAAAGAGGGAAAACAAAACCCTTGAGGGAGTTACCATTGCTCATGGAGCTAGACCTATCTCTCATCTTCAATTTGTGGATGACTCTACTCTTTTAGGTAAAGCTACGGTTAAGGAAGCTTCTAATATTAAGCAAATCATTAGTTGTTTTTCTAAGGCTACTGGGCAGTTGATCAATGAAGACAAATCTAAAGTTATTTTCTTTCATTGCTCTGCTAGACAGGAATCCATGGTCTTGGATAAACTAAGATATAAGAAGACCTCTCTTCCAATCACTTATTTAGGTATTCCCATAAATATTCAAAGGCAGAAAAATAAAGATTGGAATTGGTTGTTGGACAAAGTCAAGAAGAAAATTGGAAAGTGGACCAACAAGTGGCTTTCTTCTAGGGGTAGAATCACCTTGGTAAAATCAGTCCTTCAAGCTATTCCTATTTATGTTTCTTCCATTTTGAATATCCCAAAGGTTGTTCTTCGAGAATTGGATCAAATCAGTCATCGTTTCCTTTGGAGTGGTACTAAGGAGAAAAGAAAATGGGCCTTGGTGAAATGGGATACTTTATGTCTTCCTAAGAGTGAAGGGGGGTTAGGATTACGGTCTTCAATTAATAACAACAAAGCTTTAGCTGCTAAATTATATTGGAGGATGTTGCATAACCCCAATGCTCTTTGGGCCAATAATCTCCATGCTAAATATGTTGAGAACAAAAGTCCCGAAGACCTTGTTCGCTATCAACTTCCTACCAAAGGTTCTCCCATTTTAGCAGTTCTTAAGACTGGTGAGGATTTGATAAAGAATTTTTTTTTTTGGATCATTCATAATGGTCAACATGCAAATTTTTGGACAGATTCTTGGGATGGTCACAAGCCTTTGATAACTCGGTTTCCCGATTGGAGGCCTTGGATGGAGGAGCTTCACCGAGCTAATTGGATAAAGGTGGCTAATTACTGTCGGTACCATACTGGTAATTCAAAGGTTGGTAGATATTGGATCCCTATTGAGGACTGGCCTATTCAAATCCTAGAAAGGCAAAGACAAGATATCCAAGGCATCCTTCATATGAGATCCCTCTCTTGGTCCCATGAAAAATATTGTTTTGGATGGAACAACACTACTAAGGGTGAGTATTCAGTTGCTCAAGGTTATTTGACCTTATGCCATAATAATCCCAACCATTCTTCTGACATATTTTCTCGATTGTGGGCTCAAAAGCTCTGGCCTAAGGTGAGGTTCTTTAATTGGCTTTTATTGCATCGTAGGGTGCTTATCGGTGAGCAACTTATGAAGCATGGTTTTCATGGCCCTTTTAGATGTGAAATGTGTGAAGAGAATGTAGAAAATATCAACCATATTTTTATTGAGTGTACTTTAGCCTCTGAGCTATGGAGGAGAATGGCCACTTTACTTGGCTTACAGTGGTCCATATTTTTTACTTTTGAACAGCTTTGGAGGGATTGGCCTAATCAAGAGGGTGTTGATCATTTTATTAGGCAGTTAGTTTGGATGGGTTCTACCATTCTTCTTTGGAATATTTGGAATGAAAGGAACAACCAAATTTTTAATCAAGATAGGAAGGATATTCACTATATTTGGCAAAATACCATAGCCAACTTAGTTGAATCAGTCCATCATCTCCTTAATCACCCCCAAAACTCCCACCAAATATGGGATCAAGTGATGCAAATATTGAAGATTAAACCTTCTAAGGGCAACCAACTTAAAGGGAATGTGAGTATTAGTAAGATGGATAGGAATAGAAATTGGCAACCTCCTCCTAAGGATTTTGGAAAAGTCAATACTGATGGAGCCTCTAGAGGGAACCCTGGAAAAGCCAATGTGGGAGGAATTGGTAGACTTTCAAATGGCTCCCCGGTTTTTACTTTTGTTGAGAATTTGGGTATTCTTTCCAATAACCTTGTTGAGGGGTATGGTATCCTCAGAGGCCTTCAGGAGGCTACTAAGGTTGGATGGGAAAAGGTGTTAGTTGAGTCCGACTCTCAACTTATGATTAATCTCTTGAAGAATCCTTCTAAGAATCATAAGGTGGATTGGAGAATAAAAATAATTATTGAGAAGATTCAGTTAATCCAGATGGGATTTTTGAAAGTTGATTACAATCATGTGGTCAGAGATCAAAACAAGAGTGTTGATGCTTTAGCTAATTGGGCTTTGGACAAAGGTGATCTTACTTGTTATGGCCACCCTCCTATATGGTGGGCTTCTCAAATTAGGGAAGCTCTTCTTTCTATCATTTCTTTGGATGGCTCCAGTTCGAAGGTACCTAGTTTCTTCTTGTTTTTTTTTTTTTTTGCTTCTCTTTGGTTCATTCAGTTTTTTTTAGTTCCCTAGCTCATTCTATTCTTTATTTTGTTTCCTCTGTTGATTCTTGCCTTAATAGTCTTCTGGTCTAGATAGGTCATTGTTTTGTTCATTTTTTATTTCTTTTTCTTTTTTTTTTTTGTTTAGTTTTTTAAGGTGGGTGGGTTTTTTTGTTTTGTTTTGTTTTTGTGTTCTTTGTGTTTTTTTTTGTTGTTCTTGTGTTTTTGTTGTTTTGTTTTTTTTTTTATGTTTTTTGTTATTGTTCTTGTGTTTTTTTTGTTCTTGTTCTTGGGTTTCTCTTTGTTTGTGTTATTTCGTGTTTTTATGTGTGAGTGTTTTCTATGTTTTTTGTTTTTGTTTATTGTCTGTTGTTGGTTGTTTTTTATTTTTATTTTTATTTTATTTTTTAATTTTTTAGGTTTTGGTTGTGTTTATTTTTCATGTTTTTTTTGGGTTATGTCTTTGTAGTGTTCTGTTGTTTTTGTCTTGTTTGTGTTTTGTTATGTGGTTCTTGTGTTTTTCTATGTGGTTTGTGTTGTGGTTTCTTTTATCTTATTGTGCGTGTTTGGTTGTGCTTTTGTTTTTGACACACTCAAGGAGCATGTTTTTTATTTTATTTTATTATTTTTGTTGTTATTTACTTATTTTTAAATTGGTTTTGTGTGTTTGTTTGCTCCTTGAGTATGTCAAAGGTGGTAGGCCAGGTCCGAGTCCTGGGCATTTTTGGCGGAATGGATACCCCTGCCTCCTTGGGTCTTACCCGAAAGTGGCATCCCTTTTGGGATGTTTTCCACAAAAAAAAAAAAAACGAACAAAAAATGTGAAAAATTTGAGCTAAAAGAGTGAAAACACTTACCCTGAGAGCTTTGTCTCCTGCTCTAACCAAATCAGCATGATGGGGAACATCTACCATAGTTTTCTCCATAGCTCCAAAATAGTATATAACAAATAACAAATGAATTAAATTTTTATTCTAATTTTTACTTTTATTTTACCCTTAAAAACAAAATTTTGAATTTTTCTCCAAATGAAGGATTTGGAGTAAAAACTCGAAGGGGGTATCACACTTAAAACAACTTGCAATAAAAACCTCAAATTACAATAAATTTTTTCTTTCTCGTAAAGTGTGTCGTTGTCTTATTTAATGCATTTTTTTCAAAAATGCATTAAAGAGGGGGTAAAATGTAACACCCTAAAATTGATCCATAATAATTTGCATCAAATTCAAAAACATTCAAAAAATAAATTAAATAAATTCCTAACTAGTTGCCTCAATTTTCATGCTTTCCTGGCGAGATCAAGTTCAAGTGGACGAGATCATATTACGATATCTTCGATCGTACATATGATCTCTCAGAATATTCAAGCCACACCTCACGATGTTCATGGTTTGAGTCTGATGAAGATTTTGTTTCTTGTTATAGGTAAGATTGTATGTTATAGGGTCAATATCATATGTTGCAGGTCAATATCATACATACGATCTGTGATCATACCAATCGATCAGTGATCGATATATCCGATCGCTGATCTGTAGCTCTTATGTAAGTGTAGCTCTTATGCTACTAGCTTCATGGTAGTGATCCCATCATGTTGCATAATTCTTCTGTTTCACTTAGGTAACAAGCCCTTGATTGGTACAACATGCTCCCGTGCCATAGCCTATTCATATTTGAACAATTGGCTAATTCATTTATTGAATATTTTTCCATCAACATGAAGAAAAAGATGAACTTTTGGATGTATATATGTTGCGCTAGGCTGATATTGAACCTATCATGAATTTCATTTCTCTATGGAAATCGGTCATCCACTACCTAGGTTATAGCCTCCTATCTTTCAAACTCATCACACTCTTCACCAAGAGTTATCAAAAACACATCTCTACACCTTTGCAATTACATCAAAGCTACACATTTGGTGAAGCCATCACTCAAGAAAAAATCATTGAGGACATCAAGGTCCAATTTGGAAAAATCAAACTTTGCTAGAAGCCATATTACACTTCAAATTTCCGCTTCAATCACAATACTTTGAATCAACCCTTTTCCAAACTAGCACAAAATAATCAAGTGTAGTGGCCTCTCCAACCTCCTCATCGATCTCATTATCCCCTCCTCCACAACAACAAATGTTTCATACTAATGCACCTCATCCATCTAATCCACAATAATATCATGATATTCATCCTCAACCCCATGGTGCAATTGAAATACACTTTCTAAACCTCTACTAACTTTATTCTAGAGGTTATTGGATGTTGGTCATGTCATGTTACCTGACGTTCGACCCATAGAATTGAATCAACCCAAACCTTATGGGTTCAATTAAAAGACCTTTTGTGCTTACCATAAATAACATGACAATGATATCGCATCTTGTTTCTCCTTTCATAGCTTGGTATAATATCTTATTTATTGGGATACTATCCACATTTTGAACCCCCTCACACCACAAAATAAAAATTTGGGTATTTATCAAAATCCATTACCTAAATATGGGGGGACTAATCCTCAAGGAGACCAATCTAATCAATAAATCCGATCTAGGTAGGTCAATAATGTCCATCATGATCCTCCCTCATAGAGAGTGGTTGGCATAATTAACCTTACTACTTGTACCTAGTGTTATCCATCACATTAGGATGCACCCATTGCTTCACCTCCACTGCCATTCACTTCTCCTCAATCACATTCAACATTGAATATTTCACCACCTCTACCATATAATATCATCACTATTCATGGTAATGTCACCCATTAGTTGTGCAATGATCCAACTCGATTGTCCATTTTTTATATTTTACAACAATATCACCCTCATCATGAAGCATTAAATGATACCAATATCTTTGTAAATTTCATTAGGAACATCCCTCACTACATGTAACCTTTGATCAGATTCCACAAACATGATACTACTAAGCCTGTGGGTGAGGGAGCTGGTCGTCCACTACATATCCAATCAACCATCAAAGATATAACTTACAAGTGTGTCCTGATTGATACTATTTCTTCCATAAACATCATATCTACTATTTCCCTTCATCACCTCCACATTTCACCTACTCATTTTGATGCACCGTCGCTCAAACTTTGTGCTTTTGATGGTTCTATGCATACCATAGTAGATTCCATCATCCTACACATCTACATCGATGTAAGTACCATGTCTACCTTATTATAGGTCATTCAAGGTGAAATATAATAAAATATTTTGCTTGGACATTCATGGATCTGTGATATGTAATGTATTCCATATACCTTGCATCATTACCTCAAATATGTGCATAATGGATTGGTCCATTGCATTCCCATCGATGGTGATCCTTTAAAATTATACAACATCACATATCTTATTCCAAGATCTACATCATCCTCTACTCAAATTATTCCTATTCCTTCACATTGTTAGGAAGAAGCATCCACTTCCACTACACCATCTACCTCATCCTCACATCGCTCACCTAGGATGTGTACACATTCCTTTGCACCTATTTCCAACATACCTCCATCTTCTTCTATGGATCCTCCTACTATGTTTGTACCTTTCTCACCACCTTCTGCGTGTCCTCCTGTCCCATATCACCCATATTCTTCTACATATCCTTCTACTACATACATACCTTTCTCACCACCTTCTTCATGGTCTCATACTCCATCTCACCCATCTTCTTCTACATATCCTCCTATCCTTCCTACCCCACATACACCTCCAATCCCATTCTATCCTCGACCCCAGTCTTTCACTTCATATTAAGACACAACTTCTCCTTACCCTACATCATAGTTTCTACATGCTGCTCATCCCATTCTTTCCATCATAGTTGAATGTCATGATTGGGAATAGCGAGCCTCTCATATAGATACCCAACCATTACAATATCCTCATTCTACCATATGTGACTCCTAACTTTTATTTTATTCTTTCGATTCAGACTCACCACCCCGTTCACCACCTCATACTTTACCATAGATATCCATTTTCATGACCAATTTTGATCCTAGTGAATACAATATTCATGATGCTTGTGTGTGTTCTCCAAAAATTTAATCTGCCTATACATTTGGTTGCCCTTATACCTCAGTACTAACCATTGGTACCATCATACCACTTGGTCCACCAAATAATCATACAAAATTCATCTATGTGGGCCTTGATTCATTGCTCCCAGCGGTTGTACTCCCACCACCAAAATCTAGATTTTATGGCACCTTGGACCATATTTCTAATCCACACTTTACCTTACACTATATTTGGCAATTTAATTGGCATGGTTTTGGATTAGGACATTATGAACAGGGCTTACGAATACCCATTAAACCCTACATTCAACTACTTATGGACAAATCTGATTTGGGTTATCACCCTACAACCATTCACTTGCTCAAATATGAACTTCAAGACCTCACTCTTCATCCTTCAATAGTTCCTATGCACTCGTTAGAAGAGGAATTTGAAATTTATGTCCTCAATGATTATCCCTCCCCTCATTCCATCATCAACATACCATGTATAGTTTTTCATGAATCACTCCTTCCTAATGCCACATCTACCTACTTCATTGATGATCTAGTCGATAGATTTGCTACCATTTCCCTTACTTCTCCTCTCTTATATCATGCTTCTTGACCTTCTCCTCCATTTCCTATTCATTCCTACATATCTTTGCAAAATCATCGGTAGGTCCACCATTCTATAGCTGAAACCCCTCTCCACCCATGGTTCTACACCCTCCATTGAATATAACACATCATTTACATCCTTCTGAGTCTCCATCCCCATGATCCCCATATTATGCAATCTTGATAACCTCTATTAATATGGTTTTCATCAACTTGTTCACCCCATTTTGGTACTCTTATCATCCATATCAAAAAAATGCACCCAATATACACTTCATATACTTCACTCACATATCACCTATGCCCTTATCGCAAGAGTTCTTGCTATCACCATCCATGTTACACATCACAAACACTCCTTAACCATCTACTCCATATCATATACCTTGGATTAACCATATAAATTTATATCTAGATGATGATTTTGATGAACCTGAGGCTATTTATGACCTCCATATCATCCCCATTCCTACTCAACTCCAATATGGTTCCCACATACTTGTGGAAAATACTATCAATGTTGACATTGGTGATGATCCCAATGATACCGATGTCATTAAACTTATCGCTAGTCTCCCCTTATTGGAGTGTGTCCTGTTTAATTCCTTTCTTAATAAATACATCAAATTGTTTGTGTGGTTTTACATGGACATGCCCAGACTCAACCCATCACTAGTCATCCACAACATTACACTTGATGAGTATGACAATCTTATCAAGTAGAAATTATGATGTATGCATCCCATAATTACGTTAATTGTAAAATATAAACTTCAAAAGCTTCTAGATGTAGGGTTCATATAGTTGATATATTATCTAGAGTGGGTATCCAACATGGTCCCTATACCAAATCCCAACAGAGATATTTGCATATGCACAAATTTTTGAGATCTAAAAAATCCTATCCCAAAGATAATTTTCCACTCCCCAACATTGATATATTGATCAATTCTATAACAGGCCATGAAATGATATCTCTCATGGATGTCTTTTTTGGATATAACCAAATCAATATCAACCTCGTTGATCAGCACAAGATATCCTTTATGACATCTTGGGGTGTTTTTGTTACAAGATCACACCCTTTAGCCTTAAGAACACTAGGGAAACTTACCAGCATGCTATGATTTACTTCTTCCATGACTACATGCACAATATTGTGGAATATTATGTTGATAATATTATCCCCAAATCTAAAGAATGTTTACAAAATCTCGTAGACCATCATAAAATCTATGATCGTCTCCTTAAACATAATGTGTGGTTAAAAACAAAGAAGTGTGTCTTTGGTGTTACTTCAAGCAATATTTTGGGATTTGTCATCTCTCAACGAGGCATAAAAGTTGATCCCAAAAAAGTAAAAGCTATTTTTGAGATACCTCATCCTATGAATCTCAAACAACTACATAGTTTGCAAGGTAAATTCCAAGTGATTCGTCACTTCATCACTTATTTTTCTAAAAAATGCAAACCATTTGACCACCTCTTTCAAAAAGGATTTACCTTCAAATGGGATTCCCACTGCTAAGAATATTTTTATGCAATTAAATCTTATCTCACCTCTCCACTAGTTCTATCTCCACCACATCAATAATTGACATTCTTCCTCTACATTTCCACCATGTATTTTGTAATAGGAACATTATTGGCTCAGAAGAACATGCTCAACCATGAGCAAGCCATATACTATATCAGCCACACTTTGGTTAGTTACAAAACATGATATGCTTACATGAAAATTTTTTGCCTGGAAGTAGTCTTTGCTAAATAAAAGCTACACCATTACATGCTCAACCACACAACCTTCATAATCACCCACTATTGGGAATAATATTGGTTACAAATACAATTAATTTATTACCTCTATTTAAATTGTCAAATTCGAGAAAGCTCATAAACTTGTGAAGTACCATGGATATTTTATGTGTGTAAAACCAACAAGATGAGTCCACTATGTCCTAAGTTTTGGGGGGTGGTTTGTGGTGTATTTATGTTTCTTGTACAAAACATTAATCTAGCCTACATTATCAAACACATGACTAAAAATAAACTATGGAAAGTGAAACACACACTTGTAGGAAAATATAGAAAAATAGGGAAATTATAGAAATTAAATAAACTGTAGAAAAGAAAGAAAAATAGGAAAATAAACCGTGAATAAAATAATTACATAAAAATAGGAAAATGGGAGGAATACTTTTGAGATTGGGTCTAGGCTCCAACAAAATTTTCCTAGATCAATTCACGCACATCGGACGCTTAGAAATATATATATATATATATATATATATATGAACACTCGAATGAATTTTATTTGCAACTTTAAAAATGATTTATAGAAAATGTTTGGGGATCCTTTTCTTAGGGGTGGCCTATGTATTTATATAGTGTACAACCATACTCTATTATAGACTTATGCAAGTCTATTTCAAACTTTTAGTTATAATAAATATGTAAAAAACTATCATAGACATTTGATCAGAACGAACATGTGCCAAATATATCCTTTGGAGGATAAATTACATGTGTTCTATTTATATGAATAAAATATGTCTAAAATTACACCTCAATCGATATCAATAGTTTCATATAGGTTTTTTCTTGATTTGTGTGTTTGCTTATCCATTTATGAGAAATGGATAATTTTTTGGTTCATTATGTTGTCCTTCATCCGTATCTGTTGTTGAAAACTACTATACTGTTTCATCTGAAAAATAGGATCCTTATTGTACTTTGCTTCAATAGGAGTCAGGTGCCATCCAGTATATCACTGGAATATAGGCACTGTTGACCCTAAAGTTGGAATTCAGGCACCACTCAGCCTATTGCTAGAAGTCAAGCATTTTTTACCCCGAAGTCAGGAGTTAGGCATTTTTCTTTTGAAATATAGGAGTTAGGCACCTTCCAACCTTTAATAAAAAGTTAGGCACCTAACTTAGTGTACATAACTCCATGTTGTGATCACATTTTTATTTAGTTCTTCACCATAAGACATGAAGTGCAAGGTCCAAATAGGACCTTGATGTAAACATACAAAAAAGTAGTAAAATCATCGAATCTACACATAAATCACACTCAAAATGCATATTATAGAATATACATAATTTCCTATTGAATATATATATATATATATATATATATATATATAACCTTCATAAAAATTACATTCTATCAAAATAATGCCACACATGTTATGAATCCATACAAAAATATGAGCATTTTTTATTTTCATCATCCCCCATGCCTAAGGATTGGCATGTCCTCATGATACTTGGTGCTAATAATCTCTAGTTTTAGAAACAACTTTATAGTAGGCTCTATTTCTCCCTTTCCTATCTTTGGTTGTGGCCCTATCCCTCTCTTTTTTCCTTAGCTTTTGACCACTCTGTGTCTGAGAAGTGTTGGTTCCTTGTTGCGGCATGCGTAGGCACTGACTGTGCCGAACAGTTTGACTAGTATCGACTCGTAAATTTGGAAATTCTTGCCTCCATGTTTTCTCCCTACTACCTCCTTAAATAAAACCCTATGAATTTGATGTATCTTTCTAAAATATTGGCTTGACCTGCTTCCAAAACTTATGGTGTGGAGATAGTCATTTTGCTTTCTGGAACATATGGTTTGTCCTAAAATGGAAAATAGGATTCATCAACAACCTTAACTTTATACAACCTGGCCACCTCTAGCTCAAGTGCAACATCATTAAAATTATATTTTTCTACATTCACCTTTGTCAGAGGTGCCTTAATTGATGCTACTTGAACTATAGGTGTTATGGGACCTAGTACACCCATTTTTTGAAAGTACTCTTTCATCTTGGATGGCTTATCACCAGTCGATCCATAGATATCTTAAAATTTATTTTCCTAAGAAGGATTGAAAAAAATTGCTGGCTCTCTAACCATTTATTTAGAGGCCTTGCTTGACTCTTATTCTCCTTTATAGATTTCTTAGAGCTTTGCAAACTATTCCTTTTGCTTGATAAAAGCCTTCATAGGTTCATCTAATTTACCATCTAAATTTAGGGTTAGTTGAGATTTAGGTCTTATAGTCCTTGCCCTAGTTCTTGACCTTCTTTGTGATTCTCTTAAAGCTTTTCTCATAGGCCTTAATGTCACTAGTTGTACCTATATGGTTGTGTGAGTAGTGGAAACAAAGGGACTTTTCTTCTATGTTGATAGTGATGGTGTCCATAGGAACTTATTATACTAGCTCAGTAGGTATTTTCTTAGGTAATTGATCAATCACAATTTGGTCAATAGGTGGTTTTCCTACTGAATACTTATTATATGTCTAACATTGTTTCTACATATCTTCTCCTTGGATTTCTAGGCAAGAAGGTTCACCATTGGCCATGTCCTACACCACTTGGGTAGCATGTTCATCCTCGATCGTGCTAATGACTTCTTCATCACTAGACGAACTGTAGATGACCAAGGATGCTCTTTGTCCTATTTTTGGTCCTTGGATAGGTTAATCTGAATAGAGCTTGATATGCTCTATCCTACTTCCTTCTTAACATATTAAGAAATAGGGGATGAATTTTACCCTACCTCCCTTGTTGATTAATTATGATAGGAGGCAAGAACTAACTATGTTGGCCTTGATGCCCCTAAAACTAATTAACTATGAGAGCCAAGCATCTCTACCACCTTCTATTGTTCTAGAATAGAAACATCTTATTCAACTTATTCAACTGATGATTCCCTATTTGCTTCTACATGTCTAATTAGGGTTGAAATCAGCCCATGGTACGCTAGGATAGTAGTTGTCCCTATCTGATATCAATTGGCCTTGTGTTTTAGGGCACATGCTAAATAATATGTAATTTTGATCTTCTCCCCATGTAGCAGATGATTCAAAAAATAAATATGGTTTGTATTGATCCATAAATACCTACCCATGTAGGTGAAGAATCAGGCTACTTGCTTAAAGACTTACCTCAAGAGGTATTGGAGGTATTTTTTTGGTAGTCCAAAGCACTTTAGATGTGTCATCGAATGATCAAATAACATTTTTGCACATTATGAAGGGTTATCATATTTATATGTATGGTACCCTATTTGAGGGAGACCAGTGACTGTAGCAATATAGGTCTCTATGACTGGAATTTCTAGTCCATGCATTCTGATGACACTGTCTCTCAAGGATGCTACAAATTCTTTGTCTTTGACTAATTTAGTGTCCTAGTTTTGACTAACAAGTGGTAGTAATCCATCCATACAACATTTTCAAACTGGTTCTAGACATCCTGATTGATCCCCGAAAGATCTTTGGGCTCATTATTTTTAAGTAGATGATTTGTGGATTTCCATCCCATGGTGAATTCCTCTTTGGTTTTCGTCTATAATTTGTTTTCTATCTTATTGTATTTATCTACAACTTACTATTGCTTATAGTTTATTTCTAACATGCCATTTTAACTTAATTGTATCCATGCATGCATGTGCTTCCTCACCATAGTTAGAAATAACTATAGTGATTTGTGCAAAAAATTGTGAAATCTTGTGCCATATTTCTAATGGGTGATGGTTATAATTGTTCACCCAATTGATTATTGATAAGTGGAAAAAAATGCAAATTTGGGTATGATGATTGGATGGAATTATATGGATAACGTGATGACACTATTTACAAGAATTTTTTTCTTTGAAAATTCTATATAAATAGAACATAATACTAAGTACATACCTAAATAGTGTTTCACGCATGCATGATGTGTAGATGTTTGTGGTGCATACATATTGGTTGTCTCATGATGATGATGTTTACTGGAACAAATAATAGAATGCATATTTCCCATGTGAATAAATTCTTCTCCGAACAAATTATTCTTGGGTGTTGCAATTTCATTTTCATTTGAGGTTCCATGCAAAGATGCAAGAAAAATAGTAATTAATATTTTTCCACGGGACGACACATACCTCCTTGGAATTTTTTCTTTGATTGTCTTGGAATGCACATAAATATCTAATGGAATTTTTTTATTATTCATGATAAGGTTGAATTTTATTGCATGGATGAAATATTGACGTGGCTTTGGTTGCTTCCCAATGCCAAAGATTTTATTCTTATACTGGATATAGGTGCTCATTAGAATGGAATACATGCACCTTTTCGCTATAAATCATGTGCCTCGCTTCAATACATAGGATATAGGAATCCATTAGAATGGAATACAAGCACCTTTTCACTAGAAATCAGGCGCCTCACTCCAATACATGGGATACAGGTACCTGCCTAAATAGGACATATGTACATACTAACATTACACACACTTTTTTTATGAAGACTCTCCAATAATGGGAGATATAAACCTTTATGATATGTGGGAGTCAGGTGCCTCCCCAACATTAAAAATTCAACATCTACTGATGTGTCCACAGTTGAGCACTTTCGATTGATCATACTTTTGGTGTTCTTCTTTTAAGAATAGAATCAACTTTCGTTGTATGAACTAGCATTTAGGATTTTTTCTCCATGAAGGTGTAAACACTCGCACATGTATTTAGGTATGATTATCCCCCTCTGGATGGGGATGAGCATACTCTAATGAAATTAAAATTCCTAGAAATTTAGAAATGGGTAGGTTCCTGGATCTTGTGCCTAATAGGCTAAGGTTTCCTAGTCTACCTATAGATTGCATTCAGGGTAGAGTTCCTACAAAACAAAAACAAAAACTAAAGAAATAAAATGTGGGACTTATAAAAGAATAAATTGTTTTTGGTTCATGTGGACAAACATGTGTCCACATATTACTTTTTTTTTTTTAATTCAATCGAATGGGGTCTCCCCCATGCCTATTTTGGACTCAATCACATAATTATTAGGCATGTGATATGACCACAATCAGTGGCCATTGACTATTAACATTGTGTTACTTTCATCAATAGTTTTGACATGCATATCATCATTTTTTATTAGTTTAATAACCTCATATTGCCCCATCCAGTGTTACATGAGTTTTCCATTTCTCTCTTGGAATCAGGAATCATACAATTACCCATTCTCCCACCTTAAACTATTTTAATTGGATGTGATGTTCATTCCATCAGGTTCTCTATTTTTGAATAACTTCTGTACAATGCAAAGCATCATGTCGGTACTCATCCAATTGGTTAAGTCATTTAATATGTTCTTTCTATGCTTCATATAGATTCAAATTCAATTATGATGTAGTTTTGAGAGTTCTTATTTCAAATTCTATAGGCATCATAGAATTTTTTCCATATACCAATTCCAATGGTCTAAAACTAGTGGTGGTTTTCTAGGTGTTTCTGTAAGCCCAAACTACTTCTAGTAATTTCATAGCCTAGTATTTCTTGTGTTGCACTATTTTTGTGATAATATTTTTCAATTCATGGTTAGTGAATTCTACTTGACCATTTGCTTGTGGATGGTAAGGAGTGGTCTTATTATGTCTAATTTTGTACTGCTACATTATTTCCTAGATAAACTTTCAAGTGAATTGGGATCCTTGATTAATCACATGAATATGAATGTAAACAGGAAATCTACTACAGTCCTTTCCTTGGAATTGTGCAATGCTTGCACTTCAACCCATTTAGTCACATAGTAAATACAAAATAAAATATATCTCTTACCTACTAATTATGGATTAATGGGTCCTACAAAATCCATTTTCCATTTTTCAAATGGCTTAATGTGAACATGTGGTTGAAGTGGCATTTAATGTCAAAAAATTGGTCTGGCCATCCTATGGCACTCGTCACATTGACTTACATATTTATTTGCATCCTTAAATAATGAATTCGAGAAATATCTAGAATGCAATACTTTAAATGTGGTCCTTTTACTTGCAAAATGGCCACCATAGGATTTATCATGGCAAGCTTTAAGAATTACTACAATTTCATTTTTAGCAACACACCTTATCATGATTTGATCAGGCCCAATTTTAAATAGGAGACCATCAATTCATGAAAAGGCCACACTCTTCTCTATAAATATCTATTTTTCATGTGATGAGAGCGTAGGGTATACTTTACTAGTGGATAAGTAATTAGCCATATTTGCATACCATGGTATTTATTCATCAAGAGCAAATAGATGCTCATCTGGAAATTGATATTTTGTGGTTGTATGATATGGAGGTGTTAACCTGGAAATAAAATATGCAACCACATTGTCTTTACCTATTTTTACTTGTTCTCCCAGATATGTGATGAGTACAAACTTTAAGAGCAATTCCCCTCATGTCTGAATAATTCCAAGCAAAAGTATTTTGGTGTTTGACCAATATCTCTTTTAGGGTGTCTTGTTGAATGAGTTTCAACTCATTATTTACATTTAATATCCTCCTAGGTGCAACCTCAATTTTCTTTATGTGATGATATTTACTTCCAATAAGTGGTTATTATGGATGAGGGCAAGAGGATTCTCCTTGGAAAAAGTTTTTTATAACTCTCTCCTTGTCATTTTCATCCTCAAGCTCGTCCAATGCCATTATGTATTGAATCATTAATAAATCATCAGTATTCTAATATTTATAGTTGGGTTCTCCCAACAAATCAACAGATTGTGCAAGTGGATGAATAATCATATTTTTAACATTCTAGGCATTAGAAATGGTCATTTGTCCATTCTTGTAGCTTATATAGGCATCAACTACTACCATCCATGGTCTACCTAAGATGAGTGGATAACCACCCAATCTGGAATTTTATTGCAATACTAAGAAATCTATTGGATATTCCCATGCATATACTATAACTATAATGTCCTCTAGTATTCCTTCGGGGAGCACTATAGACTTTTTAGCCAATTGAAGAATATTTTTAGTTGGCTTAATATTTGTGAGTTTAATTTTTTGCATAGTATTCTTGGGCATGACATTAATGGATGCCCCCATATCTACTAGTGTGTTAGGTAATGGACAACCTTTGATTTGGATAGTTAAAACAGAGCTTCCTAGGTCATAATATTTTTGGTGGTAGGTGTTTCACAATATAATATTAGCTAACTGACCCAGTACACTAATGGATTTTGTTGGATTTCGATCTGGTTTTCTTAGACATAATTTCTCTATGGCCTATGTATAAATTGGAATATCTCTTATAGCCTAGAAAAGAGGAATTATGACTATTAAATACTTTAAACTGGATAAAATGTCAAACTCTAGTTGTAATAGCTTCCTTAGTTCCTGTAACCATTTACTAAAAGGTGGAAACTCTTATTTGTCATTTTTAGTAATTGGTTCTTCCTCTACCTCTTCTACAAGAGGTGATTCCTCAATTTCTACTTTGACATTTTCCTCCTATTCTACCAAAAGAGTTAGTTCTACTCCTACTTGTCTTCCTAATCTTAATTGTATATGATTACAACCTACTTTGATATTATGCATTGGAAACATCTCATTTTCCACTTGGTATTTTGGTTGATTTGATTTGTTGTTTTTGGTATTTGATGTGAGCTATGTATAAAGTTGAGAAGATCTCAAAGCAAGGAGAGCTAGTAAACTTTGTTGTAGTGGGACTTGTGTTGCATTATATGAATTTGGATTCCACGCATTATAGTTTCTCCACTGAGGTATAGACTGATGATATGGTATCCATGGTTATGGATTATAAGGAGAAATTCCTTAGGGGGGTGTTTTTTCAAGGTGGTTCTCTCCATAAACCCATATTGGGTGGTGAACTTGACCTTGATTCATGTAATTACCTCCCCACATAGGGTGGAATTCCAGTTGGAATATTGTTTTCCATAGGAGATTATTTCTAGTTTCTCCTATTTCCCATGAAATATGCTTCCACTACTTTAAGATATTTTCTAGCTTTCAAAAATTGTGTGCACAAATTTATCTTCTGGTCTTTCTAACAAATAATACATACTCTAATCTTGTTTTTTGAACATGCATTTTTGGGGTGCTTCCCTCTACATTTGGGATAGAAATAGGCTAATGTTGCCTCATTCTCCTACTTCTTTTTCTGAAGTAAAAGAGTATCCATATGAAGTGCAAGGGATGACAACATATCACTTTTTAGGTCTTCTAGCATGTTACCTATTTCAGTTTTGATGATTGTGGTTGTTGGTTTGATACTTTGGGAGGTTGGTTTACCTTTCCTTGAATAATTCTAACACAACCATCAAATATTTGATATTTGATGTTGGTAAACATCTCCTCTATATATCATGTTCAGTGCTTCAAGAGAATCATTAGTGATTCCTTTTAAGAAGAAACTTCTTAAGGACCTATCACTCAGTTTTGCATGGGTATATCTTTGCAAGTTAAAGCTAAATATATCCTAGTATTCTTCCAATGATTCATCTTCCTTTTGATTCATATCAAATACTTCCTCTATAAAATACCATGCCCTACCAAAGTTTTGGTATTATTCTAGGAAGATTCCTTTCATATCATCCCATGTAGTAATTTGTTTATTTCCTAAACTAATGAACCGATGTAAGGCTGAATCATCTAAAATTGAGGAGAATAGTTCTAGATTACGAGCACCAATCTTGTAATCTACTGACCTACATAGAACATCATACTTAAAAAGGAACAAGTCAAGATATTTAGTCTGAAATCCTCTAAAAATAGGAAGGTGGGTAGGAGATATGCTTTTAATTTTTGTATCCTTTTACCTATTCTATTGAAAAATTAAAACTAATATATGTGTCTTCAGTTTTAGCCATATTTTTAGGAAATGGGGTCTCTACACCTATTGCCCTTAAAGCAATATCTAAAGCTCATTTTTCATTTTGAGTATTCTACACAAGAATCTCTAATTCAGCTACTGATATAGTTCCATCCACTACTTATTTCCAACTTTGGTTGTACAACAAATCATCCCCATATTGGATTCTTCTAAATTTTCTACTATCTACCACCAATTCTTCATCAATATTTGGTTGTTTTGGTAAAGAAGAAATTTGTTCAAAAATTGGATGTTGACTCCAATGCATTGGTGGAGGTGATAGGGGTGATGAAATTTCAACTTCAAAATTTGGTACAGTTTTTTTTAGGGGCTTCTTGTGAAATAATGTCTTTACTCTTGATAAAATGACCATTTGATCCTCTAATTCTTGGTGGACTCATACAAGATTAGGTGGAAAAATTCTATAGATAAGTTAACATAAAATGTTTAGATACACTTGCTACAAGATAGGGTATTACATTTGGTACTTACCCAAAAATGGTGCCAAAATGTTGGACAAAACATTGGTCACTAATACAACTAATTTATTGCCTCCATTTAAAATTTCAAACCCAAAAAATCTCATAAACTTGTGAAGTATCATGCATAGTTTATGCTTGTAAAACCAATGAGATGAGTCCACTATGTCCTAAGGTTTAGGAGGTCATTGTGGTGTATTTCTATTTCTTTTACAAATCATTAATCTAACCTACATTATCAAACACATGACTAAAAATAATATATGGAAATTGAAACACACACTTGCAGAAAAAAATAGAAAAATAGGGAAATTACAAAAATTAAATAAAATATAGAAAAGAAAGGAAAAAGGAAAATAAACAGTGAATAAAATAATTACAAAAAAATAAGAAAATAGGAGGAATATTATTGAGAGTGAGCCCATGCACCAGTAGACTCCACCTAGATCAATTCATGCACACCGGATGCTTAGAAATATATATATGAACAGTTTAATTAATTTTATTTGTAGCTTAAAAAATGATTTATAGAAAATGTTCGGGGATCCTTTTCTTAGGGGTGGCCTGTGTATTTATATAGTGTACAACCATATCCTATTACAAATTTAGGCAATTCTATTTTAGACTTCTAATTATAACAAATACATAAAAAAAAATCATAGACATTTGATCAGAATGAACACATGCTAAATTTATCCTTCGTAGGATAAGTTATGTGTGTTTTATTTATCCAAATAGAATATGTCTAAAATTACACCTCAATTGATATCAATATTTTTGTATAAGTGTTTGCTCAATTTACATGTTTGCTTAGCCATTGATGAGAAATAGATATTTTCTGGTTCATTACGTTGTCCTTCATCCACATCTATCACTAGAAACCACTACATTATTTCATCTGAAAATAGGGTCCTTAGTGTACTTTGCTTCAATGGGAGTCAAGTGCCATCCATCCTATCATTGGAATTCAAGAACCGTTGACCTCAAATTTAGGAGTCAGGTTCCACTTAGCCTTCTTTGGAATTCAGGCACCATTGACCCCAAATTCGGGAGTCAAGCACCGCTCTTTCAGAAGATAGGAGTTAGGCACCTTCCAACCTTTAGCCAGAAGTTAGGCCCCTAACTTAGCATACGTAACTCCTTATTGCAGTCACGTTTGTATTTAGTTCTTCACCATAAGACATGAAGTGCCAGGTCCAAATGGGACCTTGACGTAAACATGTAGAAAAGTAGTAAAATCATCGAATCTACACATAAATCACACTCAAAATGCATATTAGAGAATATACACAATTTTCTATTGAATATATATAAAACCTTCATAAAAATTACATTCTATCAAAATAATACATGTTATGAATCCATACAAAAATATGAGTATTTTTGGTGCTCATCATCCACGATAACCCCTTACGGTATATTATGAATAAGAGTTATCATAACTCTCACACCACCAAATGGATCATGCTCCTTACTAAATTCGACCTTGAATTCATTTCTTAAAAATCCATTAAAGGGTAGGTGATCATCGACCAACTCACTAAGGCTCCATTACCTGACAACCAACCACTTCTTATTCAGCTTCCTGATGATTCTATTTTTCACATTACTAAAGCTAAAGAATATGTAGAACCTAAAATGCCAGTTGATATAAAATTATTCTTTGATGAATCCTATTGCATACACATTGGGGGTGCTAGTATCATATTCTTCACACTTAATGGGGAACCACTCCACTTCTCCTTTAAATTAGTTATTCCCTCCACAAATAATAATATTGAATATGAAGCTCTCATTCTTGGCTTAAAGAAGGCATGTTTTATGCAATATCATATACCTTCATATCTTCGATGATTCCCTCCTTGTTGCCAATCAAGTTAAATAAATATGGCAATTTTGTAACCCTATACTCCAACAGTACAAACAAATTGCTTAGTAGCTATTCGCTCAACTTGAGTGGTACAATATCAAGGCCACTCCATTTCCAATAGTTTTTCTAACACCATGGCTCCCTTAGGCTCTCTAATACCACTGAATCCACTGTCTGACATGACACATGTGTCTATTCACACCTTATCCCAATATAATTTTTCACCTTCACCCATGGTCAATGATGATGACATCCATGTCATCCACACCAAGCCATTTGATCATTGGTTCTCTCAAATTTAGGATTACGTTATGTTAGGTTTTCTCCCTTGTGACTTACCACATGCTCATCATCAAGCATTCAAACAAAGGGTAATTTGCTACACACTATTGGAGGACATCCTCTACCACTGTAGTCATGATGGCATTCTTCTATGGTACCTCAAACCATAAGAAGCTTAATGAGTGGTTCAAGAAATCCATGATGGAACTTGTGGTGGTCACTTCAGTGGCATGGCCATTACAAAACACATCTTACACATGGGATACTATTGTACTAAAATGGATTATGATTATTATGAGTATGTTAAATAATGCATTAAGTGTCAAAAACATGCTAATCTCACACACTTGCCCTCACAAGCACTGTAGCCCATCCAATCCATATGGTCTTTCTCATAATGGGTTTAGATCTTATTGGGAAAATCATGCCTGCTTCATCTAGCAACCATAAATTCATCATCATTACTACTGATTATTTCACAAAGTGGGTCAAAACTATCCCACTTGTTCAGACCATGGGAGCCAAAATTATGGTATTCATTACTGAACACATCATATGCCACTTTGTAATACCCTCATAGATCTTTTTTGACAATGGTATGCCATTTAAAAATAATAACATCTGTGCATTATGCACCAAATTTAACATCCATCATAGCTTATCTACCTTGTACTACCCTTAGGGTAACGACCAAGCAGAAGCTACCAATAAAACCATTTACATTATCATTTGTAAAACTATGGTAGAACCTCATCGCGATTGGCATAATAAAATTCCATTGGCCTTGTGGGCCTATCGAATGAGCATTCATACACACACTAGAGAAACATCCTTCTCTCTTTTATATTTCACTGAGGACATTATACCCCTAGATATTTAAATACCTTCATTGTACATATTTATGCAATATTTCATAGATGATGATACCTCTCATCAAGATAGACTCGACCAACTGACTCTCCTTGAACAAGCATCAGATTCACGCTATCGAGCACACTCAATGTTTACCAAGACCATATTCATAATATCTATAATAGTAAGGTGGACCAACATGAATTCTAGATTGGTGAATTGGTTCTTAACGCCACCCACTGCATGAAAATTTCATACCCAATTGGCTAGGTTCTTACATTATCAAACACAAGTTCAATTTTAGGCCTATCGATTATCTAATCTCAAAGGACCTATAAAATCCTAACCAATCAACATAATTCATCTCCACACATTTAATGCCTAACTGTGTTAGGTATAAGTCACTCATCATTGTACATATTATTATCATCATGTTGTACATATCACCTCGTTAGTACACTCATGCAACACATAGCACCAAACACACACCTCTCACTTTTTGTTACACAACATATAATTTGTCCTTTTGTATATGTCATTTTTATGTTTTTTATACCTTTTATCTTGTAGTTTCACTATCGTCGGCCATGCCACCTTCATTGGGATACATCGCATCAAATTTACATCATGATTTATCTTCAACCCATAATTCAAGACTTCTTGATGCTCCTTCCTTTTCTAAACACTTATCTTGGAAAAATAGATCCATCTAGTTCTACCCACATTTGCAACTCATATTTTTTTTCCCATATAGACCTTGACACCCTAGTCCAACCTCCTCATTATTATAGAGATTCACTTGTCTCTCCCCACTTCAATGATAGTAATGACACCATTTCCTACTCTACTAGCATGGGGGAACATTCCCCCTCCTTGTACCCAAACATGAGGGACCCATCTCCTCCCACTTTCATCAATGAGTGAAATTCCTACTTACCCACTTCTTCAACTTGATGTCCTTACTTTCTCTCCTTTCCCCCAATAATTGGAATCGACCTACTTCCTCTCACTCCTCTGGGTTACATTCACCTCTGGACAATAGGATGTCATCTTATGACCTGACCTGGCTCTTCACTTGCATATTTCTCATTCCACCTCTTCTCATACATACCCATCTTGACCTCATTGCTTCCTACAGCTGTTGCAAGCCCCACATATTATTAGGATACCTCTAGTCACATTTTATGGTACTTACCCTTAGCACCCACCACTGTCACATCACCACTATCCATCTTCCCTTCCCTCACCTTATCCATCCTCGTATTTATACTCATATCCCAACTCACCCATTCCACTAGGTTCCCCTTCTCCCACCTTAATATCATCTCCTCCACCCATCAATCTCCAACATATCCTCTCTTTCCTTGAAAATATTGAGTTACACTTAAGACGTTTTGATGCCATTCACCTAATCATCATTCTGGTATAGATAATACCCCATTATCCTCATCTATACGTGTCCCTAATTCTTGCATGCAACTTTCACCAAAACCAAGGTCGATGGTCCACTCCACCCCACCTCACATATATTCCCTACGATCATCACATCTCACACCTTACATTTATCCCATACATATCCTCTCAGAGCCTCTCTCCCATGTATTTGACCAACTAATTCATGCAGGACTCCCTATTTTACTTGAGATTAGACCAAACAACCCACATCACCCAAAACTAAGGTTTTTACAATGAACATTAATTTTGTGTCTACCATCGTTAGCTAGGGCATGATATCAATAAGTGTTGCATATTTGAACACCTCATCCATGATATTGTGGATGGAAAATATCCTCCACACTTTGAGAATATCACCTCTCCCACTAGAGTTCAAAACATCCCACCCCATCCTATACCTTACTCCATGCCATAACATTCATCGTTCACTTCCACACCCCACTACTTCTAGCAGCTACACAACCACATAACCTATCAAGACACTAGTCACGTTGCCACTACACCTAGTCATTCATGACCTGAGCTTCACCACTCATCCTATCCTTAGTTTAGTCTCATATCTCCTTATTTCTTCTCCTTTCTAAATCTCCCTTCTTCTTGATATTTTTCATTGTTGTATGGTCACGCTTTGAGCGGTCACATACCTGTGCTAAATTTCCCTTCTTAATTCTTCCCTTTTTCTTGTTATTTCACATTTTTGTATGGTCACTCTTCGAGTAGCTACATACCTGTGCTAAATTTACCTTATTCATTTCCCTTATTCTGGTTACTTTACACTATTGTATGGTCATGCTTCGAGTGACTACATACATGTGCTGAATTTCCCGTTTCTTTTCCTTTCCTTTATTCTTCTTTCCTCCTTTGTTTCTTTCATTCCTTCCAACCCACTTCATACAATTTTACTTTTGTCCATAATTTCTTTTTCCTATCACTCTTATTAATATGGGCAATATCCTTCTTACATTCATCTCTTCCATTTACTGCACCTCCCCACATGTTGGGGCAACCACATATAATGTTCTTCCCTCTCTGTCATCTTCTTTTCATTTATTCACCTCTTTCATGACATTTCCTAAACTTATCCCTTTGAGTTCCACAACTTCCTCTTGTATATATTTTCCTACATACAATTTCTTTCATATTGCTCCCATTGCATATACACATCTCTTTCCTTTGCATCCATATCCATACTTGTACATTCTCATTGTAGAAATGCACTCATGATGGATTAAAACATGCACTTGTTAGCATCACCACTCGAATGTCCACTCCCCTTTTCAAGATTATATATCGTATAGCATTTTGTGTGATTTTACCATTCTCAAGTTAAGCCAATAAAACTTCACCTCTAGTTGACAAGTTCACATGCTTTTCGTAGCTTCCCTTAATTGGTTTGATTTCATTCATGGACCACTCACACATGTCACATCTTAAGCAAATTTTGAGTCTAGGAATGCAACACCTTGCATAGACATCACCATTTAGTAAATATTTTTCTTTGATAATCCTATCATTTGTGTGATAAAAATACAACTTAGGGATAAACAAAGGGATAAGAATAAGCAAAAATAGAAAATTGGCAAAAAACAAAAGCCAACATCCACAAAAAAAATTAAAAAATAAAAATAAAAGAGCACCATAAAAAGAGAATCAAATGGAATAGGGGTAGAAAAAAATAAAAATCCTCCAAGAGTACTACCAATATGCTTGAACCCCTTTGGTCCTTTGGTTTAACATAACATCACGAGATGATTTCCATCACCAGTAATAGGCTCCAAGAGCCTGCATAGAAGTGGAATAGTCTTACAAGTGGTAACAAATTTGTCACAGTGGTGACCTTCTCTTGTACAAATCATTGTGTGCTTATGGATGAGCTAGCTATTTTAGCTATATTTGCAATAGTTTAGTCATACCTTCCTCAAAAAAATAAATGAACATCACTCGTTGCACACACTGGTCCATGATAGACTTCCATTTAGTCAAGATATTTATGATTTCTTGTTGAACCTTACTCATTTTCTCACAGGGTTTGATTGCTACAACTATGATAGTCAAATTTACTGCAAAACTCTCTTTTGCCATCCTACATATCTGAGACTATGAAACAAATCACATTGCCACTAATTTTGCAATGATACAAGTGTTTCCTTTATGTATTTTATCATACACACACATGCATTGCATCCATATTATGCACTCCCTTGCATTTTACTCATTTCATTTGACCCCATGCATTCTCTACTCTACTAATGGGAAAATAACGTGAGTATAAATATAGGAACAAATAATAATCACCAAATAATCATTAACATTAGCTTTGAAATGTCTTCACATTATATAGGTTTAAAAATAGGTTCTAACAAAGTTTAACTATATGAGCGCTAACAAACACGCTTAGAGAAATGTGTGCTAACCACTAACTAAAATATCTAACATAGGATATTTAGATATTAACCTAGGTTTACCATTAGATATTTAGAACAGTAAATATCTACATGGTAAGTGGTAGAAAAGTAAATGTAATAATACATGTAGTATAATGCAATATACTACCTATTTTACCTAGTGGAGTAAAAGGGTAAATATCCCAAAGAATGGAATATTACTCTAACATCACCCCTTATTACATTATTTGGGTAATACATGTACATCCTCCTATACAACAATATTTGGGTAAATTATATAACTGTCCCAATACAGTGAAAAATATGTCGATATGCTAGTTCTTGCTCTATCATAGTGCTCTGGTTGCTCCTAAGTAAAAAATAGGTCATTCCTCACTTTGTCTTCACATCAACGAATATCCTTATTGTAATCTTGTCATCCAACCGAATTGCATGGGTAACCAACCACTGTAATCGCTAGGTGTAGTAGAGTATATCACTTCATACGAGGTTTAATTTAGTTAAAAAATGAGTTTGCAAAAGATAAGGTAGCTAAGGTGTCGGTCCCTGTCTAAAATACACCCTTATAAGTTTCCCCCCTTATTGCAAAACATGTTGTAATTAAATTTCTAAAATAAGTTTGACTAAGGTGTCAGTAGTTGCCGAAAATGCACCCTTATAACTCTTCTTCTTTTTTTAAAAATAAAAATGTGAATAAAATAAATGAATATCCCCCCTTAATTGTAAAAGATGTGCAACTCAAGAAACTTTGTGAAGGATTGTACAAATATTGCCTCCTAGGAGATTTTTACACCAAAAAATTCTCTCCTTTTGTTACAAGTACTTCAAACAATGAAATTTTGCTATTTATGAAGCCTAAAAGAGGTACAATCACCCCTTCCCTTTATTTCTAGTACTTCAAACAAAAAATTATTCTATTTATGAAGCTTAAAAAAGAGAGAGAGGAAATAGTACTTACTGAAGGTGACAAATTTGCTTTCCATCTACAATACTATCTTAGCCAAGAGTACTATGTGTACTTTTTTTTGAACCAGAATCATAATCGAAACTAGACACTTCACTAGCAATATTGCCTTTGTTTTGCTTGTGTTGTGCCTTTGTATTTCTTGTTTTGCTTGTTTTTGAACCAACACTGATTGGTTTCATGGCTGTCCTTATTACAATGCAAGCAAAACCTCTTTTGAGTTTTCTTTTCCTTACCTTTCGAAGATGATCCTCCCTTTTGAAATTTTCCTTTCTTTTTATCATCTTGATTGCTTGAGTAAAGTGCATTGTTCGACACTTCATCACTTTGGAGTTGATTTGCTTCCTATTTTTGAAGCAGATTGACTAAATCCACAAAGGTGATTGATCTTTGTGATACATTAAGGGATGTAATCAACATTTTATAGGCTTCGGAAAGAGCCCTCAATATTACTAAAATCAAAATGGTGTCTTCTACTTTAGCTCCTAAAGCATTGAGCTTAGACTTCAGTTCTGACACTCTACAAAGGAATATTTCTACTGATTCACCTGACTTCATATGGAGTGTATGAAGTTATGTTTGAATTTTTAGAAAAATTTATTGATTCTTACCTTCAAAAATAGTGCAAAGTGCATCCCATGCATTTTACCGGTTTTAGCTTCACTTATGTGAGGCTGGATCTCATCAGTAGTTGCTAGGATTATCAACATGAGAAGACGATTGTTATTTCTATCCCATGTTTTTTGATCTAATATTGTTGATGCAGGTCTTGATTCAGTGCCATCAACTAAATCCCACATTGCCTATATAGTTAGGATGGCTTTCATATTAGTTTTCCATGCTGAATAGTTAGGACCTTTAAGAAATTGTGTATCATTATAGTATTTTTTGATAGTTTCCATGATGAAGGTCCTAGAATTTGCACTAAGATGATATTTATTTCAATATTAAGTGGTATTTAATGGCACCTACCTGAAAATCCTCTAGAAGAGAAATAATCAATTTGAGGAAATTAAGACAAACAAATAAGACTTGAAATATAATTCACTCAAAAAGATATTTAATGACACCTGCCTGAAAATCCTCTTAAAGAGGGATAATCAGTTTGAGGAAATTAATCCAAACAAATAGAGTGAATTAGGGGTTTTTGTTTTTATGAGAGAATATCAAATGAAATTGGCTTTAAATCTATGCAAGGATTTACACAAATTTGTGAAATTTTGGGGTATGGAGTGTTCTTGATTCTATGACTTATAATTGCAAAGAAATAATGCAATAATCAAACAAGAATGCCCACAAAATTCTTATCACCTAGGTGTCGGATGCAACTGAAAACCTAATTTACTAATGAAGGTGTCAAGTAAAATAAAAAATGCACCTTTTAATTGATATGTTTTTGTCTCCTTATCTTACAATTTTGCAAAATATGTGACAATAAACAATTGCCTATCTTTTCTGATTTTGAAAAATAAACAAGTTTTTTTTTTTTTAAGTGCTCCTCACTTTTGTGTTACAATTTTGCAAAGAAGATCAATTTATTGTCTTCCCCCCTTGATTTGCAAAATTAACAAATAGCACTCCTTTCAAGACAAGTCAAAACATGACCCGTGTTTGAAAGGCTTCCAGAACCATTCGACAAATGACTTGGTTTTTATGGACCCAAAGCTTCAATTTCTCCTCAATTTTGCAAAAAAAATATAATGTGCAATTTTATGTCTTATATCCCCCCTTGGAGAAAACAAATGCACACTTTGCCTTTGAATTTTACAAAATTGTGTCTCCTTGTTTTCTAATTTTGCAAGAAAGAATCAAATTTCTTTGATGTTGTCCCTCTTGGATTTTGCAAAACTAACAAGGTTGAGAAGAGTTTTTTTTCTTCATGAGACAAAACTATTGCTCTCAAAATAGGGAATTAGTGAGCAGCAAAGTATTACAAATTGGAGAAAAGAAATAAGTGTTTAATGTCTTAAAAAAACCACTTTACAATTTTAAGTTAAATGCAATTTCCTAATTAAAAATTAGTATAAATAAATCAATAATAAAATATTATTGTAAAAAATCATTTTAATTTTGAAATAAAATGATGTTTATACAACAAAATATTAAATTATTAATATTTATAACTAATAAATAATTTAAAAAAACATTAAACAAAAAAAATATTATGTGTGCATTAAAAAAACATTGGCATATAGCCAAATTGGGCCATGGGGATTGAACCTTAGACCTCACGCACCTCAAAGAAGGTCCTGACCATAGTGCCATGTGCTTCCTTTGGTCTCAAGGAAGGAAAAAAAATTCCTTTAATCATGGTGAGCACGCGTTATGTTTTTTACAACTTGGTGACAATAGTCCCACATTCATCCTAAAAGGGATGAATGAGGCTTTAAAAACAAATCACCTCATATTTTATCTTGATTGCCTACAGGAAATCGGCAAACCAATGGAAGATTTTGCCACTCGTCAAGCCTACCATGCATGCCATGGAGGACTAGACGACGGAGTGCCACATGTCACCCTATCACCACCCACCTCGGATTTTTCATTGCCATCTCGACAAATCCACTAGGTCAACAATTATGTCATGTCACTGCCTCAATTTAGGTGTCATCCTCCAACTTCCACTACCCACATCAGCTTCCATGTAGGTCAACAAGTCTAGTAAGCTTCCTCAGTATACGTGCCATGTCAGAATGTCACCATGTCACATCATCACCAATTCACTGCACCCAACTAGCTCAATAGTTCCACATAAGATGGTAGATGGCTTACCATGTTTCTGTGAAGGTCACCATGTCAGTAGAGGAATACATTAGAGTCACCACGTACATCAAAATGTGGGTCTGGGATATGCATCAAAGACCCGTCAATAATGGTCCAGGCCTCCACAAATGCCAAAGAATCATGGGCGGTGATAGGCCTCTATAGGTCAGTTGGTTGCCTTGGATCAAGCATCGAAACTCCTTTCTATTCATCCATTTATGTCCTCGTAGGTGGTCGGGCCTATCGCTTATACCCATGGGGGCATCCCTCTTGCCCTCGTTCAGCTTCCTAATGCTTTCGATCATCGGTTTGTGTCCCCATAGGTTGGATGGGCCTATCACTTATGCCCATAGGGGTATCCCTCCTACCCTCATTCAGCTCCTCGATGCACGGTGGTCAGATATTAAGGGAGCTCCTACCCTCATTCAGCCCCCCGGTGCACTGCAAGGGCCTAGAGCTGTGGGCTTTCTAGACCGCACAAAAAAAATAAACAAATTGATAATTAAATCATGATAATATAGTTAAATTAAAAAATTAATCTAACTAAAAAATCGATGAAATATTTCAATTCAATCAGCATGGTAGAACCAGGTATGTTTGAATTAGAGGGGTTTCGAATTCCCCATTATCCACACATGCCTCGCCCTTCACCTTGCCACGCCAATGGCTCTGATGCCAATGATGAGAAAGTAAGGTGAGTATAAATATAGGAAAAAATAATAATCACCAAATAATCATTAAAATTAGCTTTGAAATGCCTTCACATTATATAGGTTTAAAAATAGGTTTTAACAAAGTTTAGCTATATGAGCGCTAACAAACGCTCTCAGAGAAATGTGCGCTAACCACTAACTAAAATATCTAACATAGGATATTTAGATATTAACCTAGGTTTACCATTAGATATTTAGAATAGTAAATATCTACATGGTAAGTGGTAGAAAAGTAAATGTAATAATACATGTAGTATAATGCAATATACTACCTATTTTATCTAGTGGAGTAAAAGGGTAAATATTCCCAAAGAATGGAATATTACTATAACATCTACATCAAATAAAATTCATTCATCTACATCACATAATTTTTTATTACTCCTAATCTATAATGACATCATTTTCATACCTACATATTCTTCCATATTATATTCACCTACATCTATTATATATTACATTATACATACACATAATCTTGAGCTATGCATTTATTCATCCACATAAATAATAACACATGCAAATAAATCTGAAAATAAACACATATATGTATATAAATATCATGTCATCAATGTCCTTGGACTAAAAAATCAAGTGTACATAACATACATTTGTGGTTGGCCTCCTAGCCACCACCTCACTCTACATCCCTAATAGGTCATCTCATCCCTACTGTCCACTAGGAGTCTCTTCGCTCTCCTCCTATGCCATCGCTACTGCTTCTACCCTCTAATCCTTAGCTAACCTACTCGAATCTACGTACCTCCCATTACCTGTGATGCTACTGGCACTACCACCCTTTGCTCTACCAACACTACAAAAGGGGTACTCCACTAAATCTATCATGAGTGAGTTCAATACCACAACCTCGACCTATACTGTGACCCTATGTGCTCTGGGATCACATGACCATATGATACAATCTCATCCTTGCAATTTACCCTCCTTGATGCCTCCCTTGCATACCTCCTATGGTTTTGTAGTTGTCTCACATACTCTACATGATTCACCTACTTCACTATGAGTTGCACACTTAGCTCCTCACACTCTCTATGTAATGTATCCCTCTTCGCACAACTTGCCTACTTAGCTGCAAGTTGTGCCCTCATCTCGCATATCTCTACGACCAACTCCCTCACCTCTCTCATGGATGATTCCAACATCTCCTCTATCCTCCATCAATATCACCTCCTTGATATCCCAATCCATATCAAACTCAGTAAACCTCCCCTTTAAATCTTGCACTATCACCTATAGTAGTGCCAGCTCATCTTGTGCATCCAACACATCTTAGAAATTGAACATCACATCTTGCATCAATCTTCCTCCCTCCTCCTCCATCACCATAGATCCATCCTATGGCTAGCCCTCATTATAATCCTATCGCTCTAGCAACCTAACTCTAGGAGATCTAGTTGCATCATCTGGTACCAATCCTTCCATATCCTCGTCCATTGGCACAACCTCATCCAGTGGTTGACCTCCACTATCCTCCTATAATTTTGATGACCTAACCCTAGGATATCCTCCCACATCATCCTAATATCACCTCTATCATAAAAGAGGCTCCTCCACCTCCTTCTTTGACTCTACATCTAGCACTAGTATAGCTCCTCCTAGTACCTATCCACTGATCATGGGAAATCCTCCCATTGGATCCACCCACTCATTCACCATCCCAACTCCTAGTTGCCATATTTGCATTTCCCACCATATGTCATACTCCAAAATCATTCTTGCATCATCCATGTTTAGAATAAGCATTGGTGGATCCCTTGACACATCCAAGGGAGGCACTATAGGTCATACTTCATTCTCTCCATCCCTCCATATCATGACAGATGGATTTGGTCATCTTAAAATAAGTTAAACTATTCCATCACTCTACTAAAATGGAAGTACTCAATCTATCATTAATGCTGCCCCACTACCCATATATCTTAGTGAATATTCCCTAAATACTCCTCATCCTGATCACATAAAACATATTTTCTCAGAGATCTCCATTAGATGTGCTTAGGACGTAACTCATCTAACATCCATATCTAAAATAGACCATCAACCTCATGCCCCCTCTTCACTTGCATCTCCATATCCATGCGCAACCTGAAGGTGTAGGGTATTAAATATTCCATAAATGCATGCACCTCATAAAGAAACAATGAGGGATACTCCATCATGATATGCTCCTACGTCCACACCTACAACAAAGAACTCGCACTCAAGCTAGATCATCCTGCCCTCACTATATCATATAGTTCTCTGTACACCTACACTAGTAGCACGGGAACCTATGCAAACACCACCACATTCTCCACCATATCGCACACTATACCCATCATATTCTAGGGGAATTTCACCCTTGAACTATATGGCAATGCATAGCTCTCTATCATGAGCATTGCCATGTAGTGGCAATTGAGAAATAGCTCTTCCTTCCAATAATGCTCATAATCCACCCCCTTATGATGATGTACCTCTCCCCAACTATCCCCAAATTTCCACTAATATCTCTACCTTTAAACCATCTATGGCCACTCTCAATGTAATTCCATCTATCAGCAACTGATATATCCTATATATATCGTCTAGTGTAATCATCATCTCCCCTATAGGAAAATAAAAGGTGTTCCTATCCGGATCCTACCTCTCACAAAAATCTGATATATAGGCCCTGTTGGCATGCACACTCTACAACTCCTACAAGCGCTTAATGCCAATGACACACATCCACTTCCCATCCTCCTCTGTCCACTCATCCCCTAGGGTACCTCTCAAAGTTTGCACACAATATCACAGCTTAATTTTCCTCACCTGCATTCATTACAATATAAATCTCTCATCATTATCATATGTATATAAATTCATCACCATATTTACATAGAAATACTCATTACATGTACACATCATTCATCACATATTATGCCAAAAAAAAATAGTTCACACCCACACGTGCAAACCTGGTTTGCACACTACTACATGAACCTTACATGGAGGGAATTTTTGGATACCCATTATGCCATTTCATGGTGGAAACTTGCTCAAAACCAAAAAAATAGAACATTTAACATCCACAAAACAAACAGTCAAACCTTACAGGCATGCACTTCGAGGTATACATTCACATTACAATAAAACCATCAAAATGACAAACAAATAGTATTTTTGGATACCTATTTTTCCCTTTAATGGTAAAAATTTATTCAGATTTCATAAACAATAGATCAATCAAGTTGAAAAACAAAGTCAACTCTCTCACACACACAATATGCCACACAAGTCAAACATCACAATCCAATGGTCAAAATAGAAAACCAATAACATTTCTGGATATCAATTTGACCTTTTTCACACTTTGTGCACACATTTCAGTCAAACATGACATGCACTCATTCATTCACACTCAAACATGTATTCTCATACTTTTCATAAATTTAAGAAAATAAAATAGCTTGGGTTTCATGAACTTATCGGTGGTATACCACTCATGCCACTCATTTTTATACATATACCTGCCATATCAGCTCTAGCTTAATATCTTAGTAGCACTCCACTTCATGACTTCTCTCCCACTCCTATCCTCCCAAAATCACACAACATGAATGATGCTTGTACATGTGAAAAATAATTTTATTTCTTAAGATTTGTAGGTTCACACCCACATGTGCGAACTTGGTTTGCACCCACACATGCAAACTTGGTTTGCATACTACTGTACAAACCTGGTTTGTACACTACTACGTGAACCAACCCTCACCAAATCATATTCATTTTTTTCTAACTTTTTAGATTCATCTTCCATTTCCATCCTTATTTTCCTCATTTTTCTACTTTTTATCACCATTATCTTCTTTCAATTGACTCATCATCACTTTTCGTCTTCTTTATTACAGATTCATTTCTTGAGGGGGTATTCATATAAAATTCTACTTTGCACGTGATCAAAAAATCAAACATCCAATTATGGGTATTATGTCTAAGAAAAAAATTGTTGAAGATAATCTCAACATAAATCCAATCCCAATAAAACATTTGCTAAACCACAAGAGCCATGCATCAAAAGGACACATATTTATTCCATTATTTATAGTGGTATTCATAATACCACTTTCTTAATGTTGCACCTGATATGTCCTCGCTACATAGCTCTAATGGTTTGACAAATGTCATCATACACTCATAAATCAATTAGAAGAAAAAAATTGAAAAGGTATTTGTTCTATTCATAATTGGAACATCTTGCATTGATCACAAGAACAAAGTAAACTTAAGTTTCTCCTAAAAGCACCCAGTACGATATTGCAAAATGTTGTACTAAATTACAAATCACCTATTTTATGATCATGTTTTTTTTAATTATCCGTATTCATTCTTCCATAGATTCTTTACATTTCCAATCACCTCATCACCTTCTTCCATCATGTTTTTGTACTAAACTATGTCTTACACAACATAGTACAAAAAGGGGTAAATGTAGACACCTAAAAGTCACACATAGTCACCCGTAGTCACATGTAGTCATGCATAGTCACATGTAGTCATGTGTAGTCACATGTAGTCATGCATAGTCACATGTAGTCATGCGTAGTCACATGTAGCCATTCATAGTCATGCGTAGTCTCCCAAAGTTGTAAAACATACAAAACTGCACTAATCACACCCAAAACACCACCTATTCACAAAAGGGCTATAGATAAGCCCATTTTAGGCCATATAAGCCCTTTTCTACTCCTAATAATGGCACTCATGTGACAATCTCCTTCAAAAATCCTAATCATAGTAATTCTAATTCTATTTTGAAATTCACTTTACCACTAAAGTGTACTTTAAGGCCTAAACATGTTTAATTAGGTATAATAAAGATTAACCATAATTTTATCCTCACACATATGTGCATCCACCACTTAGGATATTTCCAAAAGATGCATAACCTAACCACAACCTAACCTAGGATCTACCTAATTAGGGTAAACCTTAACCCTTGCTCGCACATGTGTGCACCTAGGATATTTCTTCAGGCACTTAAAGGAATAACTCACATTCCACTTCATTATATTAACCTCACCATGGTAGGACCTAACGCAGGGTTCATACCACCTCATAAAGGACACCTCACATCCCTTATCCATGGCCCACTCTATAAATAGATGACCATTTTCACCATGAAAATCTCTCTATCCCTTTTGTCTTACTTACCAAAACTCTGTTGAAATAATTCCAAAACATCTATCGTCATTTCAGCATCCAACATACATCAAGAAACATTGCTATAATATCATCCAGATATAAATCAACATAAACAATTAACTATAGCAAAGTTTGCACACCATCATGTGAACTCGACATAGAGGTTTGCACACTACCATGCAAACATAGTTTACAACAACTCTACAACTACATAACAGGTAAATATTATTTGTTTACAACTATTGCTTCATTTCCAATTTTCATCATGTTTTCTTTCATTTCAATGTTGTTTTATTTTCATAAACATGGGGTTTGACCAATGATAGGTCTCCAAACATACTAATTTATTTTTGTAGGGCAAAATAGATACCAAAGACATATTCAAGCATCCAAGTGGTGGCACACATGCAAAGAATCCCATCTACATTGAAGGCACCGAAAGACATCAACAAATACACCAAGTTCATGTTGAGAAAAGAGGGAAATATTTATTGAGAGAAAGTTCATTTTGTAACCCTTTTTTTTGAAATATATTAAAAAAGCATTTAGCATATATTTTATTAGTTTTGAAATTGGTGAATTCCATATGTTACAACATATTTTTAATTATTATATATAAAGAGATTTTTAAAATAGTCATATTTATTTCATTAAGTTTAAAAAATATTTTTAATATATTCACCCGCATTTAATCATGGTAAATTGATTTATAGGATTTTCAAGTCAATAAGTGCTTGTAGTTAAAGCATTTGTATTTAAAGGAAAACAATCTCGTAAAAAATGGATGAAGACTTTCCTAGTGATTTCAGTAGTGTAAAAGGTTTAAAATGAATGTGGCATGGTAGTTATAGAAGTGGATTGCATGGAGTATTGTATGATGGCTTTCAAGAAAAACAACATAGAATACCATGATGGCCATAAAGATAGACAACATACATGGATCATTGTGACAGCTATTGATTTGACTATATAAATAAAATAATAAAAAAATGGATTAAAGCTTAGTTTTAACTGGTTAATAATATGCAAGTCTAGTGCCATATTCCATAATTGGAATTTCGTTCCAGGTTAATACATACCCGTCTCCATAAAAAAAGTTACTTTTTAATTAAAATTAGAAAATTAAAATAATAGTTAATAATACATTTTTATATTGTTTTTAAAGGTGTTTTTGTTTTTTAATAATTTATATAAGGTTTTTATTGCAATTATTATTATTGAAATACTAGAATATTCTACTTGTTGTTAGATTAATAAAATTATGTTTAGTTTTTTATCATTGGTATTTTTTATTTTGTTTTTTAATCAAATATATTCTTCATCTTTCTTAAAGTGCCATGTTTTCACAATCAATTTTTTAACATCATTTTTATCGATAGAAAATCTCAATCAATCATCTTCTAAAATTTGAATTTCACAAGATAAAGATTAACACCATGATTGGCCCAGTTGGCTAAATTATCTACTACCTATTTTTCTTGTATATAGATATACTCATATTTTCAAGAGATTGTCTTGGATACTATATGATGAGCATAAAAAATAATATTATTTTTTATTAAGTCCCTACATCCATTTTTATTGATAGCATTAATGATAATTTATGAATATTCTTCAATTGAAACATATTTCATACTTTTCTAATTGCAATTTTAATCCTCATAAGAAGTTTCGTAGCCTCAAGGCTATGCATAACATCTAATCATCATTAATTAACAAATATTTTGATTTTTGAAATTTGAAATTGGCTAATATTGGGGACCCTTGACTAGGGTCCATTAGCCCAAAAAAATTGGTTGTTGATTTTTTGGGTAGATTCACCCTAATTTTATAATAATTGGACCATTTTAAGTTTAAATCTCCAATATTATCCCTATTAGGGGATTATTTATTCTTTGATTGAATTAATTAATTGGGAAAATTAATTAATTAAGGGATTATATATTCTTTGATCAGATTAATTAATTAGGGAAATTAATTAATTAGGGAATTGCATATTATTTGATTGAATTAATTAATTGGAAAACTTAATTAATTAAGTAATTATATATTCTTGGAATGAATTAATTAATTGGGGAAATGAATTAATTAGGGAATTATATATTTTTGGATTAAATTATATTGTGGAAATATAATAGATTGATCTGAATATTATTATTTTAAGGAATATAAAAAAGGAATAACCTTTGGAGGACATGGGTTTTATTATTTTGAAAAGAAAAAGGGTCTTCTAGAAGATAATGCAACATAGATTTTAGAAAAAGAACACCATATTATATATAAAAAATAAAAAATAAAACTTGTTGACTTTCAAATAAAGCAAGCAAATAAAATATATAAAAGGATGGAATTTTAGAATGGGAAATTAATGTTATCATTTCAAGGAGGTCTGAGCAAGGGGGATCATCTTAATTAGAAGTACACTTCCCTTTCCAACTTGGAAAATAAAAATAGGTAAGGAATGATGTTATTGGGTTGGTGCATGGTAAGCATGTGATAGGAGGAGAAAAAGAAAAAAAAAATGGCTCGAGAGGAGGTCATTCTAAGGAGGAGAAAATCATGGAGACCATTATTTGAGGATTCTGGAAGGCTTTGTGGGAGTAAAAAAATGAAAATGAGAGCTTGGAGGCTGCATTGGAAACATGGGGAGCCACCTAAGGAGATGAACTAGGTCGGGGAATTCTATTACCTTAGCCTTGTATTAATTTTTTGGTAAAATGATTATGGTTGATTTATTTATGCATTGGAGACTTGTATTCCCTTTTATGGCCTACTGATAGACCCTTAATGCATATAGACTCTCATTAAATTGGTTTTATTTAAGCATGAGTTTAATATTTTTTGCTTCTATGCTTCTCTAAAAAAATTACTTATTTGTGATCATATTAAATCCTTATTTGTGATCATCTTAAACGCACAGTTGCTATTTTGGGTAAAGCTTATTCTATCTTCTTTGGTGAATCATACCCTATTGTTTAACTTAGGAGGAGATTGTTTTTTTTTATTAACTTTTCCCCTAGGCTATCTAGATGTTTTGTGATATTTTGATTATTCTATGCATATAGAGACCTTTGATCTATTGTTGTAACCCTATTGTAAGATACTCTGAGTGCAGCTTCAAGCTTGGTTTATCCTAATGATTTGATGATGAGTTCTAGATTAAGCCTAATGTTTATAAGGCCCTTGACTTACTTTTATTGATTACGGCTTGTAGTAGATTGGAAAAAAGCGTAGTTACCCAATTAATGATCGGTTAGCATCACTCTTTAGTAGTGGGTTGAAGGACTATGTAGTTGTATTTTAGGAAATCCTTTTTAATAATTCTCTACCATTGCCACCTTAACATCAACTTTTCCTAAGTTTAACCTTATATTTCTTATTAATTTTTGCCCTTCCATCGATGCGTGATGTTACAGCATGTCATATTCATGTGTGAGGAGTCACAAGCAATGGGAAGGTCACTCAAGCCATACCACATGGGATATGTGGGGGCCCATGTACACCTTAAAATAATTTTTGTTAGAATTAGAACATATTACATCATTTGGATGATATTATGTAATGTACCAAAGGTACATAGGTAGGATATTATATTACTTTAGGGTTAAATTATCTATTTACTTGAGGAAGAAGCAACATATGCACAAGTGCCAACATGTGTGTGTGTAAGGTATCCCATTGTACAACTAGTTGGAGTGTTGACCAAGGAACCCATATTTTTATATGAAGGGGTTTGTGGTTCACCTCATTTTGTATCACTTCTATTCATTCAATAATATGTTCTATTTCTTTAATATTTGTATTGTAATGTAATGCTACTAAAGCCATTAGTGGTATCATAGCTACAATCATTTCTAAAGGAGAAGGTTCTAATAAGTGAAATATTTGGATTATTTGTTTCCATCTAACAACAAGCCCAATCAGGAGAAGATGAATTGGCAAGGAGTGCCAAATAATATACATAATATCTCAAGACATTCAGAGTCTTGATAAGAAGAAGAAGATTCTACTCAAATTCAGAATTTAACAATAAGACTCAAAGACAAAAGGACTTTGTCAAAGTTGTGAGACTAGAGGATTGCCCAAATAATCCTCTGTATCGATAGCATAAAGGAGAAGACCAAATCACAAAACTTCTTCCTCGTGAAATCATGTTAGAGACCTCTTTTTGGTGGAGCTACTTGAAAAGCTATCAAAAAAGGTAAGCAACTATTGGTGCAAGTGAATTCATTATTCAGATTACTCAGAAGATTTGTTAAAGCATATTATGTTAGATAAAACACTAAAAAGAAGAATATTGCATTATAAGTATTCATAGAAGTTCAAAAATGAAATTTCATTTTAAGGTTCATTTACAAATTATTTTTGGAGTTTATTAGATTATAAATTACATCTATCTATCAACTAGCTTACATATTGAAATAGAAGACCAGATCCTACAACTGTGTTTGTAGTGAAATTTACATATTATATTTGAAACGTTGCAGTGGTATTATTAAGAGTATATTTAAGAAATCAATGGATCAATAAGGTGACATTATTTTTAGCATATATAGTGCATCTATTAAGCACTATTCAAGTTAAATTTTTAACTAGTTGCTTTATATTTGTTTGTGTTGATTAAGAAGCACAAAATAAATATGCAACATTGTAGTGGTGAAAAGAAGCCACCATTATAAGCAGAAATATGGAGTCAAAAAACCACCATTTAAATCCTTTAAGGAAGCCTCAAATCAAGACCTTGGTAGTATCGAGACTCAAGGAGAATAAAAGAATTATTTCTTCAAGCACAGAGTGCAGGAATCCTTACTTTTAATAACTTGGATTGACTATCATCCAAAATAATCAAGAATGATTATAAATATTCTTCATTTTAAGTGCAAAATTATATATTACAAAATGCACCTCCTTTTTTCCTTGGAAGAACAAAGGCTTTACCATTTACAAGGGGCAGAAGGATATTTTTCATCTAGCAAGTCTACGACCAAGTGAAGGAGCTATCTAAATCTCACATAAGAAATACATCTATGGCTAAAATAAAGAGCTATCAGAGAGCTCACATATCCTCACTTCAAAAGGGTTGAAGCCAGGTGAAGGAGCCCATACAAATAGTAAATTTATAGCCAAAGAAGGAGCTACCAAGGATATCACATGTCTAGGAACTAAGGTGTTTAAAAACACCATTATTGTCATCAGAATCAGCCCTATAAGGCAGTGTGTCACTTGCAATAGTAGAGCCATTAGAATAAGAGATTAACACTCATTCATACATAGAAATGAGGCTAGTATTCAGTAGAGGAATATCTACATAAAAGAAGTAGCATTGGGTGTTATAACACTGGAAAATTAAGGATATAACACTCTTGAATACGTAGAAAGGAGGAAAATATTTAGTAAAATAATATCTATGTAAAAGAATCAGTGTTGGGTGTTCTAACCAATGGCAATAGGAGTAAATCAGCATTATAAGTGTAGAAGAGAGTGGTAGCTATACATAAAGCCTCCATTAAATTAAGCATCCACCAAGAGAAGATATCGAAACTGTGTTGAGAAGCTATCCAACTGTAGCCATCCATCACCCTCTCCAAGATAGCTAGTAAAATAAAGCTTCTATACCAATGAAAATAAATCTCATGAAGGGTGCAAAGATAAAGGATGAATTAGGGTTACTTGGAGCATTAGAAAGAAATATTGCATGCACAAGCCACTTGGCATAAACTCTCTACGTTTACGAACATTTGAGTGCTCACCTAAAGGGAGTTATACATAGTTGGAGGGATTTGATATTCATTGGAGGTTACCACAAACCACATCATTTCTAAATAAATGCTCATTACTGAATAAACACTCACTATCGAAGAACGTTCATTATTGTCGAAGAGAGCTGGCTAGTAACAATTCATGTGAAACTTATCATGAATCCCATTATTCTTAATATATCATTCATAGGAAGCACCAAAACAGAGTAGTAGAACATAATTAATCAAACAAGGAGTAGTCAAAAACTAGTTAATGCTTCAAGGTAAAATGTTCATACGATGTAAGAAAGATAATAAAGACGATGTCATTTGGAGAAGACCAACGAAGGAGATTTGAAGAAATCAAATTGTAGAGGTGTTCGATTACAATTTTGAGGAAGATTTATTTCAGTCAAAGAGAGATCTAAATTGCCTACAAGTGCTACACAACACCTAGCAATAGATATGTCATACGTAAAATAGTGAGGAGCTATTAAGGTAAAATTATTTATGCTTGTCTAAACATAAGGTTTATGGAGTTATAAGGAAATACATTCTTATTAAACAAGCATACTTTAGATATAATTATTTGCAAAAGTTATCAAGGAGGAATAAGGGATATTATAATTGTTTAAATTACTTGCAAATATTATTTTTCTAATTTTTTCAAACTTGGAAGTTATAAGGAATACAACATCAACTTAGGAATTGGAAATTAGAAAACATCAAATCAATCAAAGGAGGGTATTAAAAGAGGTTTATTAAAAGGTCTTAAAAATTTGGTTTTTATAGTGTTGTATCAAAACACTTAAAGAAAAGAAAATATATACCAACTTCAAAACCTCTTCAAAATTGAAAATAGTGCTTAGTTCAATAGGAGTAATAAGGAGATTGAAAAGTTATTTTTTGTATTTATAAAATTTTACAAAATCAACTTAGACTTGAACTATATTTATAAAAGCACTACATTGATATCCTAGGGAGTCATAAGGTATTCTACATTATGGATTATTGGTATATATACTCAAGAGCAAGCAAGAATATAATTGGGAAAATTCATTGGTTCAATTCCCTAAAACATGTACATGAGAACCCAGTTGCTATAGCAGACATCAAAACATATGAAGTAAAAGGAATTGGAAATATTTTGATAAATCTATGAGATGGAAAAGGGATAATCAAGAATGTTCTATATGATCCAGGATTGACTACTAATCTACTTTCTATTTCTCAACTCATGGATCAAAACATACCAGTTGAATTCAAAATTTTCAATGAAAAGAAACAATGTCACATCTCTAGGTAAGGAGAAATGATATCATCAGGTTCTTACAAAAATGGTCTATTTGTTTTAGACACTACTACTCACTCAAAAATCTTAGTCAAAGCTTCAAATCTATGGCACAAGCATCTTGGGCATACAAGTGAAACTTCAATGAAGGAATTATTCAAGTATCAAATGGTTAAAGGACTACTAGATTTATCTCCAGAAACTAATGTATGTACAAAATATTTATCAGGAAAACAACACATAATTCCTTTTGAACTACATCAAAACAAAGCTCAACAACCTCTAGAGATAATATATACATATTTATGTGGGCCAATAAAGGTTGATAGTGTTGGAGGACATAAATACTTTCAGTTATTTATTGATGATCACACAAGGAAAATGTGGGTATACTTCATGAAATACAAGTTAGATGCATTTAGTTATTTTAAGTACTTAAAAATCAAAGTAGAGAAGGAATCAGGAAATACTATAAAAGTACTTCATTCAAACAGAGGAGGATAATTTATTTATAAAGAGTTTGACTTATTTTTAGAGGAAAATAGAATTAAAAGACAACTCACTACAACATATTCACCTCAATAGAATGGAAATGCAAAAAGATGAAACAGAAAAATAATGAAAATGGTTAGATTTATGTTGAAAGAGGCACAACTTGATCATCAATATTGGGTAGAAGCAGTGCAAATAGCAGTCTACATACAGAATAGGCTACCCACAAGAGTACTCAAATATATTACACCAAAAGTATGATTAGGGCAAAATCCTAATATAGAGAAATTGAAAATATTTGGATGTAAAGCTTATATGCATGTTCTAAAATAGAAAATGACCAAACTAGATGACAAAACCATGGTAGGGTTATTTTTTGGTTATGATAATATATCTATAGGATATAGAACATTAGATCCATTTACAAAGAAATTCTATATTAGTAGATATGTAGTCTTTGATGAAAGAGTTAAATTTGACATAGAAATATACAACAATGACATAGAAGTTATTTTAGATTTGTCTAAAGAAGACACAATAAGTGAAGAGTCAAAATATTAATAATAGGGAACAAAATCTCCTAGAAGAGAACCAATATGGGTCAAAGATACACTCAGAGAAGAAAAGATAAAAAGGATGCTATATATTACTACTACAAGACCTAAGACTTGTAGTATAACCAAAATGAATAGAGGAATGTTAGGTAATATAGTAGAACCAACATCAACACTACAGGCACTGAATGATTCACACTAGAAAGAAAAAATGAAATCTAAATATAAGTCACTTAAAAAGAATAAAATGTGGAATCTAGAGGAATTACCTCCTAGAAAAAGGATAGTAGGATGTAAATGGGTTTACAAGGTCATATACAAAGGAGATGGAACACTAGAAAAATACAAAGCTAGATTGGTTCCAAAAGGATACACTCAAGTAGAAGGAATAGACTATGAAGAAAAATTCACACAAACAAGGATGACTACTATCAGAATAGTTTGTGCACTAGAAGCACATCAGGGATTGAAACTTCATTAGATGGATGTAAAAAATGCCTCTCTTAATGGTGACTTAGAAGAATAATTCTATATGTCACAACCATAAGAATTTATCACTCAAGGATAAGAATATAAGGTATGCAAATTAAACAAATCTTTTTATGGTTTAAAGCAAGCTCCCAGAGCCTAGAATACAAAGATCAAAAATCATCTACTGCAGCATAAATTCAAAAGAAGCTCGTCTAACCCTAGTTTATATACCAAGAAAATTGGAAATGATATCTTGATCCTCATAGTGTATGTTTAAGACATTGTGATTAATGGAAGCTCAAAAAAATTATAAGAGAAATAAAAAAAGGATCTAGAAAAGGCTTTTGAAATTATAGATCTAGGGTTAATGAGTTATTGTCTTGGTCTAGAAATTTCTCAAGGAGAGGAAAAAATAGTGATCACTCAATCAAAATATGCAAAAGCTCTTATGGAAAATATAGAATGATAGAATGCAATCCTAAATATACACCAATGGAATAAGGGATTCAACTATCTAAAAATTATGAAACACCACTAGTTTTAGCTACATTATATTGACAATTTATTGGAAGTCTTATATACTTAACAAACAGCCGGTAAAATATTGCCTTTGCAGTAAATTATCTATCACAGTTCATGAAAGAACGAAGAGAAGTTCATTGGAAAGATACAAAATGGATACTACAATATATTAAGAAGACTACAGATTATTGACTAACCTATTTAAAATATATCAAAGGTTTTTATCTACAGGGTTACTTAGATTTAGACTATGATGGATTCATTGATGATAGACAATCTACCTCAGGATATGTCTTCTACCTCGGATTAGGATCCATATGATGGCATAGCAAGAAACAACATACAGTAGCACAATCATTAACAAAAGTAGAATATCGAGCAGAAAGAGATACCACCTGTAAAGCACTATGGCTATAATACATACTAGCCAACATGGGAATTAAACAAACTCCAACCATGATATTATGTGATAATCAAGGAGTAGTGAACCTGATCAAGAATCCAATAATTCATGAAATAACAAAGCATATTGAAGCACAATTTCATTTTATTTAGGAACATTTTTAGAATAAGTACATCATAAAGTATGTGCCTATAGAATATCAGATAGCATATATCTTCACAAATGCACTTGAAAGATAAAATTTCAAAAATTTAGAGATCATCTATGCAATTCAAAGGAATATTATACCCAAATAATGTAATATAGGTGGATGTTAGAATTAGAGTATATTACATCATTTAGGTGATATTATGTAATGTACCAAAGGTACATAGATGGGACATTATATTACTTTATGGGGAAGTTATCTAGTTACTTGAGGAAGAAGCAACATATGCACAAGTTTTAGCATGCATGTGTGTAAGGTATCCTATTGTATAACTAGTTGGAGTGTTGACCAAGGAACCCATATTTTTATATGAAGGAGTTCATGGTTCACCTCATTTCGTATCACTTCTATTCATTCAATAATATGTTCTATTGCTTTACTCTTTGTATCGTAATGTAATGTTGCTAAAGTCATTAGGTTTAACTCCCTTTTAAGGTTGACTAGCAAGTGATGGTAAGCACTATTCCACTTGGTGGGCTACCTAGCCCTAGTTGGTGGTGCAATCCCTTGATGCATGGATCCTTGTTGTTTGCTTCTAATTGTATTTTTACTTCTATGGATTGTATTATATTACTTATATGTTTATTGCATTGTGCTTGGGCATGAAAAAACCTTTTAAAAGGTACATGGGAATTATCCAACATGCCATGTGTGGTGGGATAGTTAGAGTCTATAGGAAGCTAAGAACCTATGGCTTAGTAGTCAAGTGCCTAGGCACCTGGCTAGCTCTCATGGACCTTCGTTGACCTTTTTAACTCACTGACCACTTGTGACCTATATTTTTCCACATGGCATCACATGCTCGATTTGCTTGTCTTGTGTTATTTTGACTATGATTGGTTGAGTTCACCGGTTTCTGAGGGTGAAGATAGGTTTAAAAAATTTTAAGCCTAGTGTGGGATTAGTCCCAAATGCTCTATGTGGGAACTTTGTGATATTTTTGAAAGGGAATATAGACCCTTAAGTCCTGACTACAAGGCAGTGGTTAAGAAAGCTATCACTTGGCAAAGACTAGAACATTGGTTGATTGTACGTAAGTTGTTTGACCTTTTGACTAGTTTTAACTTTGTTTATTGATTTTATGGTTGACTTCTTGGTTTGACTATGATGATATTTTAAATTTTGATTAATTTAAAAACTCCTAATTGATTCAAAATACCCTTTTGCTGGTAAACCCTTTTGGTTTAATTGAAAGTCTTCTTGATGTTAAAAAAGGTTATTGGTCTAAGAGGCTTTTTCCTTTTGTCATCAAATTCATATATTATTCCCTGCATGATCCTTTGTCTAGCAATCCTTTGCCCTTGTGTCTATTTCAACCTATTTTTTCTTTGTCCTATTTCTTCCTCTACGTTTTTCACTGCCCTGAAACTATGAAGGAAGGAAAAGTTCAATTTGTTGACCCTAAGTAAATAGTATATCTTACAAGTAAATGTAGGTACCACTCAAATGCAACTTCATCCAATGGGTAAGAAAACAACCTACAAGGAATATCTCCCTTCATAAGCTGCAAATGAATTAACACACTCTTGTATCTCTAAATATGTTCCCTAGATTGATCCACATCATGCTTAAATATTGATAAACAAAATTCTACACCTTTAGGAATCTGATGAATAGGCATGTTTAAATTGCTATAATAATCACCTATCCAAGATGCGGATATTTTCTTTGCTGAAGTAAACAATGCCATTAGTGAACTTTAAAGAACACAACTTTAATGCCAATATTATTAGTCAAAGAAATATATCTTACGAATAAACACGAAATTACTAACAATTAGTCGAAATATGTGCATTAATTACACCTTGGAATTTTTTTTTAAACTCAAAATAAATTTTAAAATTTGAAAATTCTAAAACTAAATTTTAAAATTTGAAAATTCTAAAAAAAAAAAAAAAATATTACCTTTCAAGCCCTCTTTCTAGCGCCAATTCTGTTGAGGTATGATTTTTTCTAATTACAAAATCACCCTCATAGTTAGGATTTTGGTTATAAAACCCTCTCTTGCAAAGAAATATAAATTTCTCCAAGGTTCCTTTCACTTAATGTGTTTATATGTCATGAAAATGCATCAAAATAAGTGCTTAGAATACCTTAGTGATTTGCAAATAATTGTTAACAAGGGGCCTATGTTGGTAATATTTTATGATGCCATGCAAATGATTGTTCATGAAATTTAATGAAATGATGAATCAATTGATCTTTAGGTTGCTTTAAACATAAAAGAAAATAATCCCAATGATTAAACCTTCACATTTAATATCCTTTGAAATAAATTATAAATTAATTTTCCCCTTTGATGAAATCAATTTTACTAAGGGAAATTAATCTATATGCTTTGAATATTCACTCGATGGAAAATTCTAAGGAGAAAACTATGTTCATTAAGTTGGACATGGCCAAAGACTATGATCGGGTCAGATGGTCCTTTCTTCAAAAAGTTCTTGTTGCTTTTGGATTTGAGGAGGAATGGATTAGATGGGTTATGAGTTGTGTTTTTCTTTCTCATTCTCTGTTCTTTTTAATAATGAGCCATTAGAGCTGTTTGAGGCCTCAAGGGGATTGAGGCAAGGAGATCCTTTATCTCCTTATTTGTTTATCATTATGGCGGAAGGGTTGGGAATATTTCTCAAGTCTCAAGTCATGCAGGGTCTCATTCAGGGGTGGAAGTGGGATAGTAGTTTGCCACCTCTTTCCCACCTTCAATTTGTTGATGATACTACTTTTTTGGGAGTTGCCACTATTAGGGGATCTAGCAATATTATACAGTCTCTTGGCATATATCTTGGTGCTTCTGAATAGTTTATTAATGAGGACAAGTATTCTATTTTCTTCTTCAATACCCCTCCTCTTATTCAAGCTAGGATTGCTCGCATTCTAAGATTCCAGGTTGGGACTCCCCCCTTCATTTATATTGGTATTCCAATTTCATCTCATCCTCTACCTAGATCTTCTTAGTAGTCTATGCTTGATAAGTTTAGAAGGAAGGTGAATCACTGGAATTTCATATGGCTATCCATTGTAGGTAGAGTGTTGCTTTTAAAAACTGTTGTTCAGGCTTTACCCATTTATAGATGTTTTGTACAAATAGCTCCATCTCATTTCATCAAGGACATGGATGCTTTGTCAAGATAGTTTTTATGGTCTAGAAAACTTGATAAATATAAATCGAGTTTGGTTAGGTGGGATTCTATATGTAGGTCGATGCAAGAGGGAGGCCTTGGGTTATGACAGATAACTATTTTTGGGTAGGCTTTGGCTGCAAAACTTTATTGGAGATGGTGTACCTCTCAAGATAAGATTTGGGCTAAAATATTATCTTGTAAATACTTGAGAGGTATTTTTGAGGCTGAGATCCCTAGATTCAGCTTGGTTGGGAAAGGTTCAATTATCTGTGACACTCTAAAAAGAGGAGCTAATTTAATCAAGCAGGGTTTGTTGTGGATTTCCAATCAGGGTTCAAATGCTCTTTTTTGGGAGGATTCTTGGGATGGTCACCCTCCTATTTTGAATCAATATCCTAGGTTACGTTCCCTAAGCATTTGTTTCTTGGAAGCAGGTTGGTCTCATGTGGAGGACTTTAAAAAAATCCAGTCTTTTAGAAATATGGAGATGTATAGGTGGAAAGATCCGCAAGAATGGCCCCAGGGGGGACTGTCCAAGGATATAGAGGTGCTTGCTCTTATTCTTATGGGGAGGCCTTGTTATTCATTGAGGGGTAAAGATATTCTAGCTTGGAACCCTAATCCTAAGGGAACCTACTTGGTAGCCTATGGTTATCAGGTTCTTGATAAGAAAAAGTATGGGAGTCTTCCTATCACTTGGTGGAAAAAGGTGTGGAACAAATTTGCCTAGAAAAAATGTAACTTCTTTCTCTGGTTGGTAGCTCATAATAAATGCCTCACTTGGGATAATGTGAGGAAGAGAGGATTTTAGGGTCCATCTTTTTGTTTCCTTTGCGGTAAGAATGAGGATGACTCTTCTCATTTATTTTTCCAATGTTCCTTTGCTAGAGATATTTGGCACTGTTGGTGGAGCGCTTTGAACCATCCATGTTTTCATGTGTTTTCCTTGGTGGATTTTTGGAGTAGTCTTGGCAGACCTCCGGCCAAGGCCCCCTTCCTTCGGATGGCTTGGAATTTGGGCCCTTCTTGCATCATTTAGAAAAATTGGCTCAAACAGAATAGGTGCATATTTCAGGGCAGTTATTTGGTTGTTCAATAGATCTGGCAAAGGATCCTATATATGGTTCAAGAAACCATCCATAGAAAATTTGATGTGGACCCTCTTTTGGATTCTAGGGAGGAGAAGGTACAAAAATTCCTTGGTCTCTTTGGGGATGGTGTGAACTCTTTTAGCCCTAGTATGGTTCCTCAACTCAGCAAGAAGGTTAGGAGAGATGGTAGGTGGAGGCCACCCCCTATAGGAGTTTTAAAAATTAATACTTATGGATCATCCAGGGATAATCCTGGACATGCTAGCATTAACGATGTTGGGAGAGATTCTACTGGTGGTGTCAGTTTTTTATTTTCCATTTATAAAGGTGTTCACTCCAATAACTTTATGGAAGCTCTTGCAATTATTGAGGCCTTACGGAGGGGGTTATCTCTTGGCTGGTATAGGATTATCTGTGAGTCTGAATCTCAAATTATGGTTAATCTTTTAAACAATAAAAGGGTGGAGGAAGTTAATTGGCAGTTGGCCTCTATAGCCATTCAGATTCTCAGAATGAGTGAAGAGTTAAAATTTATATCCTTTGTGCACATTCCAAGGGAATGGAATGTGGTTGTTTATTACCTGGACAAAAGGGCTTCCGACCTGCTGGATCCTTGGAGTATCGATAATTTGGAGAGTCTCCTGTCTGGGGACTCTCAACGCCTGTGGGAGTTGATCCATAAGGATGTACAAACTTAATATGGTTTATTCTTGTTGTCTTTTCTGGGTGTCATTCTATTGTAGTGGTTTTAGCATGTTTGGTTGTTTATTTGAGTCTTGGTTGGAAGCTCAGTTGTACTCTGTAATCCAAAAATTTTATCAATAAATTTTTATCCCTTTATTTAAAAAAAAATCCATATGCTTTGAAACTAATGGCCTTTTGGATTCCATATAAATAACTACCTTTAATGAAATTAATTTTCATTAAGGTAGGTTTATTTATTTCTTGAAAATGAAAACTTTAAAATTATAAAATTCATTAAAAATGTGAACTTTATGAACAATTTTATAATTTTATAATTTTAAATTTTATCTGAATCAAACTCGAAACTGCTTTAACTAACCAATGTATATAAATCTTAATTATAAAGTTTGTGACTTTATAATATTAAAATTAAGACTTATATTATCTTTCCATAAAAATAATGCTTATAATAAATATTTGAAAAATGAATAATCATAAGACCCTAATTATAAAGTTTTCAATCTTTATAATATGAATTAGGGCTTCGTAATTTAAACTTTAGAATTAAAATAAAATAAAAATAATGGTAAAAGAAAAATAAAATAAAATAAAATGTAATATGCAGGCTACAGTATGAATAAACAGAACCTTTCAAATTTAAAATTTAATTTATAATAACCAGTAATGACATAATTATTTATAAACCGAATGCAAGCTTCTATGGGATTTTAAAATAAATAATGAACATATCAAATAATTTACTCAATTGAAATACCATCATTCATGCTTATTTCAATAAAAATAATTTGATATATCATTTTGGGATCTTACAATAAATATTATCCAAAATCTCCTGTTCTTCATTATGAAATTTTCTACAACCTGTCTTTTGCTTTGAAATTTTCAAGTCTTCATCTCTCATTTATAATTGGATGAATTATGTTCTCACCATTGTTAAATTTGTTCATTCTATTTTTTCTTCCTTCGCTTGGTTTGTAACCACCATTTTCCATTTATGCAAAACTATTTTCATAACTCCTTTATTTCAAATCTGTCCTTATGCGCACTGATATATTATAGCACTCAAATATATACTATAAATTATGATGCTCACCTTTTATATTTAGGTATGGTGTATAATGCAATTTTTATTTTTAATTTATTTACTCCACGAGAAATTGACATTTTGTCATCTTCGAAGGTGTTGGACATTATTGATTATTTTTGCCTATCCACGAAGTGCTGAAAGAATTCATTAACCATATTTAATCATCAAGATATTCTGAGATTTTTGAATCATCCATTTTTATCTTCTGCATCACCACTAACTCCATTCAACATCGCGTACCCTAAATCGTACCATCTGTTGCTACCCTTTAAAAATAAAAGAATCATCTTATTGTCTCACTAATGTGTATTTTACCACTTCATAATATGTAATCTCATGCCTCCCCAACATATCTTCTATGTAAAAATGAATTTGTGGTAATATACCTTATTCGATAGCAACTTTGGCCTGTCATTGCGTGACTATATTTTTTGCGTTGCTTTACCACCACTAGCTACTATTAACTGTATCCATATTGCCACTAACAATATGGTATCTTCATTACCTATTGATAATTGATATGCTTCTATATCACATTGTGTCTACACATGCATTATCACATGGGGCTTCCTTTTCATGTCATGATGGCATCGAATCGATGAGACTGTGCCAAGTCCTTTTCATGCATTTGAGAATCCATTGTTAATTTTAAATATCCCACTCACAAGCCAAAAATAAAAACTTGATATCCTCCTTTGCATCAGTAAATCAATGATATATGCGTTATCACGATCACATAAAGCTTTTGTTATCATTGAATGTACATTATTTTGCATCCATCATGGAGTTCTAGGTTTCTTTCCTGTATGTCATTATTGATGTGGGTCATCGTTCACTCTAGAATGTTGTTCTCATCCATGCATTGTCAAGTCCAATCTCTCGATAGTAGAAGAAGAGGTATTAAAGTGTAAATAAATTACAACATAGGAATATGCCACTAGAAATAAACTATAAAACAACAACTTGTAATGTGAATAACATCATGCATCGTTTCCACCTATGACAAACAACATAATGAATGCCATGTATGTGGAAATTGTCATGAAGGTATTTCCCTGTCAACACCATTACAATGGGAAATTAAAGATAAAACAAGTATCGGGAAGGCTTCTTTGTTGTCTGATCTTTAAAATTCATGCCTCTACTTTGGAAAAAATTTATCATTTGCATAGTTCATAAAGAGCTAGAGGGTGGATGTGGCGAAACTAAAACCATGATTCTAGACTACTGTGATATGTCATGGATGTTCTAATATTCACCATGATTTTTATGATCTTTGTACCCACATAAAAAATGCCTAATATTGTGTAACCTCATTTGTGGGTAGCGCTAATCACTCGAGTGAAGTTTTTATATTTTTATAGAAATTCTGTGTATTTCAAGTATGCATGTGCATATGCACTGTTTCCATATAACCGGTCCTGCTCTACTATTATCTAAGGTTGGAAACCACCTGGTTAATCAGTGTTCCTCGAACCATCCATGCGTACACAATAGTGTCCCTATCATATGTGGTCATCATGTGTCTACGCTTGGAAACCATGTGCTGACCAATCCACCTTATAATATATGTCATAACAATAACCATATAATAAATAAAAGACACCCACATCATAATCAAATCAATGATAAATAATCACCATGATTTAAAGACTTCACAATGAACTATATAATTCTACTTTATAAACGTGTACAACCCTACCATGCAAATGTAACGTAGAACTTTTCAATATTTTAAAAATTGGTTGTCCTTTTATTTATATATATATATATATATATATATATAATATTTTATTGTTATTTTAACTTTTTATTAAATCAAATTTAAATATTTTAAATTGCATTAATTGTTTTCAAATATTTATATTTATTAATTTCAAACATAAAATTTAACTTACACTACACACTTAAGTAAAACTAAAACTTTGAAACCTACAAAGTTAGCATTCAAAGAACACCAAAGCTCCCCAAAACTCAAACTCAAAAAGTAGGTCCCAAAAATTTGGGGTATTGTGAAATGGTCACAACAGTCACTACTTCTACCAATGCCCATGGTAGGTATTATTCACTCATGTGGCACACGAAAAATATTGCCACCAATCCATAGATTATGGTCATTAGTACCTGAATCCTATGTTGCCATGGTATTTCATCAATGTGGAATCTGCTCTTGCAGATATTATGTGATGGATCACCCATCAATCTCTACACTATTATTTGAGGCACCTATGTCTTGTAAACTATCCTCCCCCTAATGGAGATCCTTAATATGTGCCACACATCCTTCAATGTGACGTTCATCTATCCAGTTGATAACCAAAATATGGATGATTTTGGGTATCATCACTTTTCCAGTGCTATTAGTAGTGTTCATTCAGACTTCACCCAAGGCATTTATGCCAAGTGCATAAGCCCCACTTCCCCTAGTGTGTATCTATATACTAGTGTGAGCTCCTGTAGTGCCTTGTCAAGGGTACTAGAATACCATTCCTTGCTCTTAAGGACATCATATTGCAATAAAAAAATAAAATATAAATTTTCATTAATTTCATCACATAATCATAAAAACATCAACATAAGAATTCTTAAGGACATCATATTGCAATAAAAAAATAAAATATAAATTTTCATTAATTTCATCACATAATCATAAAAACATCAACATAATAATTCTAATACAATTTTACACTAAGAGAAACCTAATATCTTCTCTCTCTCTCTCTCTCATTGCCAAGGTTAGCCAGATCCATGGGAAACCATAAGATCCACACCTGAGTCCTGCATGGTGAATTCTACTTGAAAACATAAAAAACCATAAAAAAAAACTAAAAAAAATAAAATCTATATTTTAGCTCTTACCCATACCCGATCTGTTGTTGCACCAGTATCATCCCTCGCAACTACCGCTTGGTGTGTGAGAATGTTATTTTCTCATTTTATCCAAAACTCTCTTCTGTTTCCTTGCACGAAAAAAATGAATTAATATTTTCACCCCTGTTGCCTTTTATTCCTCTTTTCTTTACTTTTTCTCTCCTCTTTTTATGTATTTTTCATCGTTTGTTGCTCTCCTTTATTTGGAGTCTATTTGTAGACACCAAATTGTAGCCATTAATCCTCCATCCTAACCATACCACCACCCACTTGTCCACCATACACCTTTTACATCAATTATTTGGCCCAATTACACCTTTCTCGCCAATTATTTGGCCCAATTCCACCTTTCCCGCCAATTATTTGGCCCAATTCCACCTTTCCCACCATTTCCTAACCCAATTGGGCTTATTTTAATATTATTTTATATTTAATATAATATTTTATATTATATTATAATATATTTATTATAAAATATGTATTTATAAACTCAATTAACCACAACCATCCGATCCAATCTAATCTCCACCATCCATCTTCATTAATCCATGCCACACTTAAAGTACAATCTCAGCCCTAGGATGTGATTTAATATTAGCCACATGATCTAAATTTTTGAGCTAAAACCCTAAGAAACCCTAAGGTTGGATTATATGTAAGGGCATTTGCAAATGCTCAAACTTTGGAACCCTGGAATCCTGATATTGGAATGTGCATCCTGAAGAAGTCATTGGTGAAGCCCTAGTGAAGCAGAAAGTAACAAAGCCCTAAAAATTCAAATACCTAGCTAGCCATAGTACTTCAACTATTCCAGCCATCCCTATATCCATTCTCCATCATCGTCATAGTCCCCATCCATCCATCGCATCCTTCACATCCCCATGATCTGCTTCTATAGATTTACCCTTACCTGTAGGTGCCATCCTGAGCTTTCCAAGCTCATTGCAAAAGCTTACCAGGTGCTAACTAGAGCCTACCATTCTGTAGGTGCACACCAGAGCCTACGAAGCTCACTACAAAAGCCTTCCAAATGCCCGCTAGAGCCTGCTACAATCATCAAAAATGCAAATCAGAGTCTACTACACCACATCATCTGCCATCAGATATACAAAAATGAAGCAAGGTATCACTACAAGCAAAGTAAATCTAAATTTTTGTTATCATTTGTTGTTATTTCATCTTATATATCCGGCTTACATAGATCTAGGGTTTTTAGTTTTCATTTCTAAGGGTTCACACTGTGGAACCCTCCTTTTGTTTACTAACAACTTTATTGTTTGTTGTGTGTGTAGGATTGGATAACTTCAATCAAAAGAGCATTGGAAGACTACTGCAGTCAGAGTGGCCCGAATACACGGATACCTGAAGCCCACTCACCTTTTTGGGAGCAAGACACACCATTTGAAGATACTTCATTATTGTAGCTAGGGTTTCGGATAACCCTAGCATCTCATACATATTTGTATCAAATACTTATTGAGTATAGATTGTATCAAAAGGAGTTTATTAGCTCCACCCGTATTTTAAATAAAATTATCTTTTTGTGCAATCTTGTGTTTCTTTGGGTTATTTGCTTTCTTTATTATTTAAGTGTCCTGTCCTTGTCTCTACACTATCATTTCAAATTTCCTTAGGAATTTTATATTCCTTTCGAAACTCGAGGGGGTACCCTAGATTGAGAGGCATTAATATCCCTAATACCTCAATTTGCATGTAGAATATTCAAAGTGTTCAGAATACCACCATTTTCGCACCACCCCTATCTTCTAAATCAACCACCTTTTTTTCCTTGCATTTGCCATCCTTTTTGCCAATAGGTGTCTACATATTTCTTTGATTCATTTATTAAGACATAAATACATCAAAGAGGGGAAAAACGTACACACAAAAAATTGACCCACTCAAATGAGTCATATTTCCTTAGGTTCCTTTGGGAGGCTCTCAAAATTTCTAGGAGTAACTTTGGCCTCTTTTTATTCTATTTTGCCTTTACTTTTCTTAACCTTGATCAAATTTGTGCCTGATAAATTACAAGGCGTGGATTCTGCAGGTTTAAGATTTTTCTTGAAAAAACCTAAATTTTAAGCTGACCTTTTGGAGTGTCAACTTTATCAAGGTTAATTTTTATTTTCCCACCTTTTAACCCTCCAAATCCTCTATAAATAAAGGGATTGGATCCATTTTTTCTCCCTAGTTAATCAAGCTATCATTCTAAGAAATTTCATGCAAAATAAGAATTTTGTTGGCTTCTTGTGCAATCTTCTAGTGCTCTTGGTGTTCTATTTTTGGTTTGTTCCTTGTGATATACAAGTGGAGAAGGCCTTGATGATAACTTGTCTTCTTGAAGGAGGAGAGGTATTTCACCTTTGCTCTTGCTTCTTCCACAAGATCTCTAGGTTGTTTCTTTGCATACATTTGTTCATTATTCATCATATTTTGTGTTTTTCGTATTAATTGATCTCTACTTTTAGGTTTTAGAACTCTTTCTATGAATTAACGCTTTATCTACTATAGGTCATGGATTTGGTGAAAATCATATTTTTCCTATCAGGCACTCTACATCCATTTTTCTCTTTGTTATTGAATTTGTACTTGGTAATTTATAGGACGTATATTCAATTTAGTTAGATTTTGGGATGGTTATTTATCTACGAATTCTAGGATTTCAATTTGCATTATCTCTACATATTATTTTATCTCTATTTGCATCTTGTTATGAGTGTTACCATTCTATTTTGATTACATTTCACATTGTATTAGCTTGGGTTAATTACTTGTTCCCAAATCATAGGTTTCAAAGCTACATTCTTATGCAAGCATTGTGTCCATTCTATTTTCATTTCATTTGCATTCCATGCTATCATATTTTTATTATGTTTGCCCCAAAGTCCAAAGCTCATTTTATTTCTAATGGTCAACCAAAAGGACCTAGGGATATGTAGATCCCTAAAAAGTGTATCAAAAAACATTCTCTCTGGAGTTAGATTTTTGGGCCATTAAATTTGCTATCAGAGATCTAGGTACAATGGACTAAAGGATTCCATGAATGAGCTCTAGGTCATAGGACTAGAAGCTTCAATGGATAAGCTAAAGATTGCTTAAGAATTGATCTTAGGAAAGGTAGATTTAATTTGACATGGAACCTTGCACATAGCAAGTGTGATCATCATCATTATCAGGAGATTGATAATGTATAAGCTTACCTAGGAATAGTACCTTGCATGAAGCATGAGAAACCATAGTCATTATCAAATTAATGATAATGAAATAATTTTGTTCAGAAGGATAAATAACTAACTATAAATAACTAAACTCCATTCTTCTTAACCACGAGCATGACCAAGATCATTGTTAGTGTGGCGATAATGATAAAAAATAGGAAGAATGGTACCTTGCAATGAGGTAGGCTGACTAAGAATATTATTAGTGGAATAAAAATGGTCGTAGTCGGGGTAGTGCCTTGTGGAGGTACAAGTGTGACAGTAACTATTAATGATCTAAGTTAGTTCATTGGAATAAGTAACTAACCATTGAAAGTACAATTGGAAGAAATTGTAACTTATATAACTCCTTTATGTATGGAAAAAATAAATGACAGCTAATATAAGGAGGAGAAGAGGATCTTATCAAAAATAAATTCAAGGCTAGCTAAGCAGGATGAATTTGAAAATAGACCTTATAGAGAGTTAGAAAACCTCATCATTGTAGTTTTGTTACTACAAGAACAAATTGATTTATAGAGGAAACAATAGATTCGATTGCTAAAAACTAATATAATTCCCTCAATGAAAATTTTGATCATAGGCAATGAGGAGTATCATGTTACAGAAGATCAACAAGGCAAAGTTCAAATATTGGTAGAGCTAGCCAAGGACTTGAAGAATATAAAAGTATCCAAATTAATTGGTAAAATAAGTTGAGACATGGCTGTATGAATTGGAAATGAATCTTTTTCGTGAGAAATTATTCTTTAGTAACCCAAATAGTAGGGTTACCCTTTATATCCTAGATGTAGCTTTTGAATTATAGAATGACTTCAAGTTAGAAATAATATCCATGTGATAAAACTTCAATAGATGGTTTTGTTTAAAGCCATAGTTAATCTCAAATATAGACTTCTCTATTGTTATATAATTTCCATGTTCATGAGTAGATCATTCTTAAGGTTCATAATTTGAGAAGAGATTTGAAGAACACAAGCTTATACTAAGAGGGGAGGTGAACAGTATAAGACCACATTTTACTTTTCTTTCTCAATCAATATTATGCAATGTATAGATAGCAATATCAATAGCAATAATCAAAGAAATGCACAAATAACCACACATAATAGAGACACCAATTTAACATGGTTCACCCAATGTGGTCTACTCCACGAATAAAATATTTCACTAAAATTCTCTCAATCAATATCTTGGGAATCCTTTCCCTATTACAATGTTTATGGACCTCTATCTAAGAGGAGACACCAATCTCCTAATAAATTTTATGGATCTCTATCCATAGGAGAACTCCTTTCTCCTTAGATCTAGTTTGTGATCTTCTAGAAGAACTACTACTTCCACTATATTTGCTAATGGATCTCTATCCACTGAAGACTCATGTACTCACTCTAAATACCTATCCTAACTACCATGGATAATGGATCTCTATCCACTGGAGACTATCATCATCTATACTTTGTCACCTCCAAAGTTTGATATTTGATCTATCACAAATCTACTCTAAAAATAGTCCTTCAGTCTAGCACAAATATTCTCAATATCTGTCTTTGGTCTGGCATAAACTTGTCCTCAAATATGTACCAAATTTTGTCCTCAAATCTTCACTAAACACAGTCCTTCAGTCTAGCACAAATATATCCTTAATATTTATCCTCTGATATGTACTAAACATAGTCCTTCGGCCTAGCACAAATCTATCCTCAATATCCATCCTCAAGCCTTAACACAAAGCTTGACTCAATCACAAATCAACTCTGATAGATCTGCCCCAAATCTTAACTCAAGGTTTGAACAAATCAATCAATCAACTCTGCTCACAAGCCTTCTCAAATATTTATCTCAAATATGCCTTGTAATCTTCCACAAAAGCTCACACTAATATGTCCACAAGTGTTCTCTAGAACTTGTCCCAAATATGCTCAAAACATCCTCACTAGAACTTGTCCAATTTGCTCTCAATCTTTGCCCTCAAATATGTATTTTAAGCTTCCACAAAAGCTCACACAAATTTGTCCACAAGTCTTCTCTAATACTTACCTCAAATATACTCAATAAGTCCTCACTAGAAGTTGTCCAATATCACGAAAACATATAGATAATTGTTAAAGACTCAATATGCTTCACATTCACCACAATGCTCAATCACTTTCAATCTCTCTTTTTACCACAAAAACATATAGAGAATTGTTAGAGACTCAATATTTTTCACATTCACCACAATGCTCAAACACTTTAAATATCTCTTTTTACCACATAAACATATAGAGAATTGTTAGAGACTCAATATGTTTCACAATCACAAACACTTAACCTCTTTCTCAAATCAATTTAGAATATAGAACAATTTATTTCATAGAACTTGAACTATCACTTCAATACATCCACTCAACTAAATTCAATCACTTCCACTCAATCAATCACTTCAACAACAATTCTTATCAATTAATCCTCATATAACAATGATACTCATGATCTTTGCAAGCTCTAGTTCAAGTTCTTCACTCAATCAATCACTTCAACAATAATGCTTATCAAGCAATCTCACATAACAATGATACTCATGATCTTTGCACAAACCCTAGTTCAAGTTCCTCACTCAACTAATCACTTCAACAACAATGCTTATAAAATAAGGTTTTATCAACAAATCTTATTCCAGAAAAACCCTTTTACAATCAACTCAAAAATGCTCATCAAAAAAGGTTTTATCAACAACTCTTATTCCAAAAATAACATTTTCACTCCATCTTAGAATACATGACATTCAACAATCACTCACTAGGAATATGTGCCCATACATTTTGTTTGATGTAGAAGTGCTCTTAAAAACCTGTCTCAATCACAAGTTTCTTCTTTTCCAATTTCAATGGTTAGATGACAAATTTCACACTAACACTCTCTTAAAATATTTCTCAATTACAAAATTAATCAATCTCAAATACACCTTATTACTCCTTCTTGAAATTATAAATCATCAAATAACACATAAAAATAATCACTCAAATTGCTCCTTATAATATCCAATTTTAATAATCAATCTTCAAAAATTAACCCTTCAAAAATAATATTTGCCTACCTTTTTATCTCCCACAAAACACTTAATAACCAAATTAATTAAGGCAAAAATTAAACCTCATAAACCATTAAAACATATTTATTTTTCAACCTTAGGAACATAAAAATATTTTTATTTTCCTTCAACCTTAGAACATCCAAAAATTAGCGACCAACACAAATAACATCAGCGCATACCTTTGTCACAACAAAAAAAGGCCTTAGTGGGTTTCAAACAAGAGACCTCTCCACTGATCGCCTTATCAATGTGCTAGCCCACCACATGGGCTAGGTGCTCCCACAGGTAAGGGAAGGCACAATCCTCCCTTTATCCCTGTGTTAAGCACTACATAAAAACATTAGTGCCCTCTCTTCTTAACCAAAACGAACCCGAAGGGATTCGAACCTGCACACTTTGCTTGCCACACACCCTAGTGCTTTCGTTGTTTGCCAACTACTCTACCAGTGCCTTTGGTGCTATGGATTAGTGGTCCCCTCAATTTATTCCTTTGTTTTTGGAGATATTTTTGAAAAACATGAGAAGTATTTTCCCTTTTTGTGCACAAATTAATGGAGCATAGGAGATTCGTTTGATAGATTGGAGATATAAGCTAAATAACTATGCCACCTTTTATACACAATGTTCCATGCCATATGATTTCGGCACATCAAATTGGATTTCCAATTCGATTTATTACTTAGTCTTATAACCCTCTTTAGTGTTTGTTAAATTAATAAAAATTAATTTATAATTAAATTAAAATTAAAATATAATTAACTTAAATAACTTAAAAGTTAATTTAATTAATTAATTAATTAATTTATAATTAATTTATATTTCCATATTTAATATTATAAGAAAATATTATAATATTATTTTTTTGGGCCTCTTTTTTGCACTTTGAACCATATCCGACTTCTTGGAACCAAGTCTTGACCAATTGAAGGTGGACTCTTCTTTTTGCACGGATTGTGGAACTGCTTCCTTTTGCACTGCTTACTAAAACTGAATTTTGACATCAAAGACCATTCATTCTTGACATCAATGATAACTCATTCACTCAAAATGTCCAACAATATCCCCCTTTGTAATTGATGGCAACCCAATTATATTTTTAATTTTCTTAACCTATTTTTGTTCTGCTCCTCTTGACTCAATACTTTCTTCTTAAATCAAATCTCTCCCCCCTACTCAAATCTCTACTCCTTTGACGTCAATGGTAAAGGGTCACCTTTGGGGCTCGAGGCTAAGAATGAGTCTCTTAGCCTAGCCCCTCCCCCACCTCCTCTTGAGGTGGTTAATTTTGGGGTGGGAGTATTTCTACTCCCATAAAGCACTGATATTCATCTTTTTTCCACTTTCCTTCTCATATGATTATTTTGATTTCTTTGACTATTCATGTTCATGTCCATGTTACTTTTCCTATTTCTGTTCATATTCCTTTTCATGTTCCTATTCATGCTTGGTTATGGAATATATGCTCTACACCACTTTGTTGTATGTCCATCAATATTACACTTATAACATGTAATGTTATTATTCATTGGAGGTGCAAATATCTTAGGATTTCTCTTGGTGAAGCCATATCTGTTCCCGTCATGAACCCTGCAATTCATTGCCTTGTAATCAAACTGATTACATGAGTAGCAATACCCATGAAAAATCTGTCTATTTTCTAAATTCCCATTTTCCTATCTTTCATGTGTCTTGCACTGTGAAGCCTTGTGCCCAAATCTATGACCCTAGAAACATTATCTATTAAGATTTTCTTGCCTTGACCTTATTGGTATCTTAGTCTCTCTTACCCTATGCTTGTTCCTATTCCATTTGTTCCTCTTTTGTGCATTATTATTTTCTTTGTTGAACTTTCTATTGTCCAACTCATCCTCAAAAGTCTCACTTTCTCTCACAATATCTTCTTCTGAAGTTTCTTCTTTAGAAATTGAGGTTGACTCTTCTTCTTGTTTCTTTTGAGTCTATTCAAAATTAAGACCTATTTTGCTTTATGTAGGCTTGTGTGTCTTGATAATCTTATCCAAATTCTTTGAGCTCCTTCTGAACTTGTATAGCTTATCCTTAGACTTCTTTATTTCTTCCCTCAGTAGAGCCACTTCTTATTCTAATGTTTTACATTCTAATACCTTTACTTCTAACTTATCCTTGAACTTCTTTGTCTTAGCTATTGACTTATTTAGATCCTCTGTAATATTTCCTCTCTCTTCATCACATTATTGAAACTTAAGCTCAAGTTATGAGTTTTTCTCTCCCTCAAGATCAACTTCTCCTTTTCTTATTCTTCCTCTATTTGTTTGTCTTTGAAAACATATTCATTATTTTTTGACTTGTCTTATATAGTATCACCTCCTTCTTCTTTTAGTGCCATTAGAATATTCTCTTATGGTCCTTCAAGTGTATCCTCATATTCATCATCACTGAAGCTGAAACCATTATTTGTACAATTATCTTCAAGATGTCCAAAATTACCACATCTAAAAAACTTGAGAATTATTGGTGACCTTTTTTTAACTTCTTATTTTCCTTCTATCATAAATAAGACTTTATCTTTATCATTATTTGCAAAACTATTATCACTATCACTTGAATACTTGCCTTATCTACATAGTAGCTCATATTTTATCTTTGAAATAACTTATTTCCTTGTTTGCCTTGTCCATACTTGTCTTTCTTTTGGTACCTATATTTTTATGATTCCTTGTTCTTATGATCCTATTTTTATTCATCATTGCTATTTCTGACTTCTTGAAAATCAATTGAATAGTGACCAAACTTTCCATAATTGAAACATATAATAGATTTTGCATCTTTAAATATTGTTGAATCCTTATTATTTTTACCATAATTTGCTTCCTCATCACTGGATGACTCATTGCTTGAATCTGACTTCTTACCCTTTATCTTCTTAGTAGATTTGAAGGCTTCTTCCTTCCAGATATTAGTTTCCTCTTTTGTTCTTATCTCAAAAGTTGTAAGAATACCAAGAAACATATAGCATAGATCTTTTCACTAAACCTTTTTGGAAGAGATCTTAAGATCTTATCACAAACATCAAATTCTTCAATCTCAATTCCAAGTCCTTGCATGATGTTAACAACCTCATATACACAAAGTAGATAAGTACTAATGTTTTCCTCAACCTTCATTTTTAAATCTTCAAATTGTCCTTTGAGATTTCATATCTTTACCTTTTTAACACTTTTATCTCTGCGGCCAGTGTTTGTGGTGCAGGTGCAGGTCTCAAGGCAGATGGCGAAGAAAGCACCCACCCCATCAACCGAGCAACGAAACGGGATTGTCGGGTAAGTGGTTATGATGTTGTACCCCGAGCACACTTGGTCCGTGGGTACATGGAAGCCCACCATAGGGTTGCACTGCATTTGCATTCTGCCTGTCATGTTGATTGTGTGTGTGTGCATTCGTTGGTTTGTTGCTATTTAACTACTGACATTAAAATGATAATTTTAAATATATATAAAAAGTTAATACCAATACATAGGCATACCAACTTTGAAGCAAATCAAAAGAAAGAGAATTAATTATTAAACCATAAACATGGGGACTAATTATTTAAGTAATAAAAATAATGATATGTGTAAAAACAAATAATAAAATACATATAATAATTAAATTAAAAATACATATAATAGAATGTTAAATGTTATAGTAAGTCTCAATTCTATAATAAAGAGATTAAACTCATAGGCTTTACGTAATGTGGTGATAAGTCTAAGACAAGACTTAAGAAACTATAAGCTCAAGCTTTAATTGGTTAATACGAAAGACTTGGCGGAACTTAATTTAAATAAAGATATTTAAATATTTTAAAAAAATTCTAAGGAAGCCATACGTGGAGGAAGAAAACGCGTCTTGTCTGGCAAAGACGGTGATGTGTCTCTTTCCCATAAAGCTCACTTGCTTATAAAAGAAAATGGGATGGCCCAAGGTGGTATGGAAAAATTTGGGGAAAAACTTCATGTTCGTTTGAGAGGAAGCCAAGGACGGGATACGCCGGAAGAAGGAATTGCAGCGTGAGGAGGATTGAGTCTCCGAGTAAAAAGGTCAGATTTTTCTGCGTTAATAAGGGAAAGGGTTTACTAGAAATTATGTTGTTTTAAAATAATGGATTGATTGGTGAATGGCTCTATTCACGTGGTTACCTAGACATGTAATTTGTTGTTTTGGCTACTTTAATATTATTACTGGGAAGTGTTGGGCAATTCTGTTGAATGGAAAGAATCTAACTCTGTTTTCCCATAATATTTCTTTAAAAGAAAACATATTACGTAACATAAGAGTAATCGGGATTCTTATACTAATGTTCTATAGCAGTGTTAGTTAAGTTAAAGTGTTTATAGATGGTAACATTTTTTTAAAAAAATGTGTATACTCTCGGATAAATCAGAGGAACCAAAAGTAATAGTCCGATGAATGAAAATTATAAGTTATTGGTTGTGTTTGTTATAAAATCGTCATGCTGGCTGGAAAATTACTTCATGTCTTCAAAGTATTGATTGACAGTGAAGAAAATTATTTTTAAAATTGTCATGCCGGCTGAAAATTTCTTCATGTCTTCAGAGTATTGATTGAAAAAGATGAAAATTGTTTTAATATCATCCTGTTGGTTGTATGTTGTAAAATTTACTTCATGTCTTCAGAGTATTGATTGATTATGGAGAAATATGTTTAGTTGTGGACTGTTGCCGCATTGCACGATTGCCTGTTGAAAACATAATGATACTTGGAAAATAATTTTGAATTTGGTTAGTTGTATGGTGTCGTTATGCTTGCATGAGACTTGAGTATGTGTGTCATATAGATGAGGGCCAAGTCTGAGCCATACTTTGCATTTTGTTCTCGCCGGTTGGTGAGGGTGGGCGTTGAGGCGCTTATGTTCTTTCACGGAAGTGAACGACTTTTTCAGAATGGTGGCCGAGCATGAAAACCCTAACAAAGACCATGGAGGGTTTAGAAAACCATTTGATGTTGTACCGTGAAGTTTCTACGACATCCGGTGTTATGTATGCTTGTATAGTTCTTTCTTTTAATTCGAAGAAGATTGGAATTTGAACAGTTAAACAATTGTAGTGTTGTGTTCTTCTATCTGTTCTAATATATAAAGGATAGTCTAAATCGTTGAGTGTAATCAAACTTTATGAAGACCTAGAAATTGTGTTTAAAGCAAATGCATTGGAAGAACAAATAGAATATTCCTAAATTTTGTATGTTGCGTTCTGGAAAAGGATTGTTTTTTTTATCAAACGCCATATATTGTATTGAAAAGTGTGCTAAGTATAGAGTAAATTCTTATATTTCTATTTTTAAATAATTTTTGGGTTCTGGTGCAAGCTATGAATCTGATTACATTTTTACGTTGGAAGTTTGAAAGTCTCAAATTGATAAGTGTTACTGTATTTTATGAGAATTGGAAAGTTATGTGTTAAAAATGTTTATATATTTACTTTGTAGGAGTTGAAATAAAAGTTCTATGTTATACTTTATTTCTTGATAAAGTAAATACCATCATGATTATGTTATAATAAATCAAATAAATAGAAGGGAAAATACATTATTTAAATTGAGAAAAGTAACACTAGAAAGCTATGAGATAAGACTATTATATAGAGGAACCCTAAATTCATGTTTTCTCATTTGCATCATGTATAGTTGATTAATAGAGAATCGCTTGGAATACTTTGCCTAATCGTGATTGGTTATTTTCGGTATTTATGTAGTTATGTTGTGAAATTATACAGTTTAATATGTTTATTTGTCGTAGACGCATGAGATTAAAGGTAAGATCTTTTCTCAGCCTTGTAAAAGAAAAGACTATATCACGAGTTGATGCAATGCTTTTACCATGTTGTAATATTTAAATTTAATCATGATGCATTGCTTCTAATTTGTCGTAGCCCACCTGCGCTTGTAAAAGAATGACTATAGTCTGAAATGATATATGAGATAAAATGGTACATTGTTGTAGTTCATCTGTGTTGGAAAAGAAAGATCATAGTTGAATTGATATTAAGGGTGCATGGCTTTGTATTATTATAGTTTTCAATTGAAGTATTGGCAACTTTGTTGTAGCTCACCCGTTTTGATATAAAAGACTATGCTTGAAATTTGATGTTTGGTTGAATGAATATAAACTGAAACCTTATGTATAAAGAAAAATTTATATTATGACTTGGTTTCACAAGTTGACGAGTGTTTTATTTAATCGCCTTTGAAAGTGTTAGTTTTTCAATGTCATTAATATGTTGGTACTTGCCGATAGAATCATGGGTTTAATAAAAACAAAAAAAAAATTATTAGGGTTTTCAAATACTTTTGTTATGGTAAATAGAAGAAATAAAGTTAGGATTTCATTACTTTACTATAAGGTAATTGATGTAGCTTAGGGTTTTATGGATAAATGCTATTAATATTAAGGATTTCCCATGATTACTAATCAAATCTCTTAGGTAATTGGTGAAGAAACTGAAGTCTATTAAAACTAAAACTTGGACTATGTTAAAAACTATAGGGTGTTGATATATTAGTTGAACATACTATGCTTGTTTATTGGAAGCCAAACTTCTTGGTTGATTTGTGAAGTGTATATGAGTATGACAACAATTATACTCTTGGGTTATGCAATAAGGTACTTATTCTATAAGTATTTGCTTAAGAAAAGTGGAAATTGAAGATATACTAAACAACCTTGAAAGATGATTGTCAGAGGAGATATTTATGAATTACGTGTAGATATAATACTTGTCGTACTTAAGAATTTTCAAAATATTATCTGGGTTATAGATGCAGGTTGTGAGTTGTGATATGTTATTTTTGAAGAGATAGAATATCTTGTTTTCTTTGATATGAGATTTACGCTATAATTTAATTGTATATGACCTATATTTTTATAGAGAGTATAAAGATAGATTTGTGATTAGGAATCCATGTTTTATTTGAAGGGACTCTTTTATAGAAGATAAAAGAAGACTTAGGGAGGGGGTTTAACCGATATTTAAAATATAAGTGTTTGAAATCCTTCAAGATAATAGAAGTATTAAAACCCTCTTACGTCTATGTGTCAGTATCTTGAATTAAGCATCAAAAAGCCATTAGATAATGATCTTAGGTACCTTCAAACTTAGACTTAAATTCTAAACTAGCTTGAAGAAAATCGAGGGAGGTTGTCTCCACTCATACCATTAAGGCACGCGGTGTCTTAGGTGGAAATCAACCTTACTTGACATGAGAAATTCAAGTACTCATACCATTAAGGCACGCGGTGTCTTAAGTGGAAATCAACTTTACTTGACAAGAGAAAGTCAAGCACACATACCATTAAGGCACGCGGTGTCTTAAGTGGGTATTAGCTTTAGAGAAAGTCAAGGAGACTTTCTCTACCCATGCCACTCAGTCACGCGATGACTTAGTGGGGACTGCACTATCGTACTCCAACTCTAAAGGGGACAGAGTGTCCGAGCTATGGAGTGTAACGAGTGATGGGATGGGGCATCACTCTAGGTGGTCAGTCAGTTAGTGGTGGTGATATTCATCAATCCACTCGGACTGGGGAAATGCCTACATAATGCATGACTAGGATGCTACTTGTGCTAATGGCTTTCCAATAGCAGATGGTTATGGGCAGCATTATCGTCAGTTCGGGAAGGGTTATGTTTATCTAGTCCCTCAGCCTTGCGAAGGTGGACTCTAGCCAAACCTTCGTAGATGGTCAATGGCTAGCACCGACATACAAACGCTGGTTCCAAGGCATTGAGCTGAGATCTCTTAATAAGTTGTGAACCTTACAACCTTGGACAAGGGGCATAGCATACCCCGTTCAGGTGATATGGGCCCTGAACGGATAACCCTCCGCCAGATTCCTAAAAGTCTCGAGTGATGAGCCGAATCCAATAAGGCGACCCACGGGACCTGGCCAGTTTCGAGCACTTAAGACACTAGCTGCAGGAGTGAATAATCTTGAAGTGCATTTTATATGTATGCCAAAACTAACATTCACATGGGAAATCAAGCAATGTATGATTGAGTTAAACAAAAAAATTTAGTGTATGAAATTCTTGGATCTTACAGTTGGTATCAGAGCCTAGGTTTGCGAAACCCTGGCCAATATTGTACTGTTAGCTATGGCAAGTACCTCGAGGAGGACTAACCTGAATCTGCAAGAGGATATTGTAGAGGTATCAGAGCCTAGGTTGCGAAACCCTAGGTCTCATGATTAAATATGGCATAGCTCTTTTATATTTTTGACAAGTTTTCTCAAGAAAAATTAATATCATTTCCTTTGATACAAATAGATGGAGGATCTTGCATCAAAGCTGGAAGTATTTCAATATCAGATGGACCAGATATCTTCACTAATGAAACTGCTTGTGGATAGAATGGGAATTCAAAAAGAAATCATGGAACTCTTCATAAGGAAACGAAATAAGAGAACCAAGCGAAGGATAAAGATGAAATCCTCTAGAAAGGAGAAAACTGCAAAAAAGGGCCACAAGTGCACCAAGGAAAAATGTATACAAGTAAAGGAAAGGGAAACTAGAGCACCAATGTCGGGATGCTTCACCTGCGGTGAAGCCCACTATGCTAGAAGGTGCCCATTAAGAGTAAATAGAAAGAAAATAGGTTGCTTCACCTGTGAAGGAGCACACTATGCCAAAAATTGCCCATTAAGAGCAAATTATGAGCAAGCACCTGACACTCAACTGCAAATGTTAGCTGAAGATCTGCACCAAGATAAACAGGTCAAAATTGGAGATAAGAATGAAGAAACAAATCTCAAGATAGTTCTACTATAAGTAGGAGCGAGTTATAATGAGATTTTTGTTAAACATACTAGGAAGATAAGTGATGTAAGCAGTATTAGGACAAATGATACTATTTTTGAAAGAAACATGTTTCATGTCCTATATTTTTGAATATATATTAAAAAAAAATTGCTAAGTTATATTTTACCTATTTAAAAAAAAAAAAAGAGTTAACCAACCTAAAGCCCAATAGGATCATTACCCTGATAGGACTCCCACTTGAAATGATATGGCAAATTAGGAATGAGGTAAGTTATGTTCATGAATTCTCAAGTATGTCAAACAAGATTTGATAAGAACCTGAAGAGGAAGGAGTAAAGAGAATAATTTCGTGCATCATGATCTATTCTTCAGGATATGATGAAAGCTTTAGAACTCAAGATTTCATTAACTTACAAACTGATATGTTTTCAGGAGGAATGGATGAGCTCGTATCAATAATTAAATCATTCCAAGGACATATGGAGCAACTGGTGTCAGTAATTAAGATATTAACAGAGCAAATAGAACAACAACAAAGGACAATGGAAGCTTTTATCGAACAAGACAAGGAAAGGAACATCAAAAAACTTGAAAGTGAAACCTCGAGTGTAAACCCTCGGGCACCAAAGCTAAGATGTTGCACATGTGGAGAACCACACCATACATATGAATGCCCTTTCAGGAAGATCTAAGGGAATGAAAGTTATCAGGACACCGAAAGGGCACGAAAGCCCCTTTTAATAATTTTCCTACTAAACTCAGGAGAATAGTAATTTGTATACAATGTTACAAGTATAATGAAGATATTTTGGTTTTGTGAGTAAAAGTGATCATAGCAACTATATTATTGCTCTTACTGTTAGATTGCTCTGTCTAATGCATTATCTTTAGAAGAAGAAAGGTAGTTGTGAGTATACCACGACATACCCTGATTATAAGGTTAAGTCTAATCTGAAATTAAATGCAAAGTTGGTCTTCCCAAGATTTGTTTCCAATGAAATGCACATCTTATAGTTGCAGGCAAGTAAGATAGAAAAACACAAAAATATGCTTGAGGAATCATCTCGAATAGAGATTCGAGATTTCTCTATAAATACTAGCAGGCCCTACACCGAAAATAGGACACAGGGTTTAGCACAACCTATCATCTTGAGATAGATGGACAGATTGAGAAGGACAATCTGGTATTGGCGGATATGCACTACCAAAGTAAGTCAAATATTATCACTTACTAAATGAAATATATTGCATTGGGCATGGCCCCTTTTGAGGTCCTATAAAGGGACTTAGGTGCATGGCACCATTATCTTGGGAAAATTTCAATGACCAGTAAGAGATCGGTCATGATGATGAGAATTCAATCCGCTAATGGCTTGTGAAGCCAAAGAGCTATGCTGACTTTAAAGCAAACACCCCAAGAATTTACCATTGGTGATAAAAGTTTCATTAGAACCACCTAATTGAGCCCTAGATTTGCTAGACCTGCAACTCATTAAGGGATGACCAGTCAAAATTTTTGGGATTTAGGTCCAAGCAGCTTAGTATGGACCAATACAGAGTACAATGGGATCAGTATTCCGAAAGGAATGCCACCTGGGAAGATATTTCTAGCATGAAAAATCAGTTTCCCTACTTGTTTGAGAATTGAAAACTGAAAGCAAACTATTGAAAAGTTGGAAATTTTTATAATGATGTATTGAAAAACTTGTTGCATATACATGTCTGATGTTTTGTTTGAAACATGATAATGTTGTGGACTATTTCTTTTATGATACCATTATGCATGTTGATTTGGTTGTTGTACCATTTATGCTGAAGAGAAATGAAAATAGGAACATTGCGATAATTTGTATATATATATATTAATTTATATGATTGTATTTTGTTGATAGCTAACACAGGGACTGTGTTAATTCTAAGGGGGAAGTATGTCACATCCCCACCAATAATGATTAATTTTCCTTGAAGAATGTGATTCTGCGGCCAGTGTTTGTGGTGCAGGTGCAGGTCTCAAGGCAGATGGCGAAGAAAGCACCCACCCCATCAACCGAGCAGCGGAACGGGATTGTCGGGTAAGTGGTTATGATGTTGTACCCCGAGCACACTTGGTCCATGGGTACATGGAAGCCCACCATAGGGTTGCATTGCATTTGCATTCTGCCTGTCATGTTGACTGTGTGTGTGTGCATTCGTTGGTTTGTTGCTATTTAACTGCTGACATTAAAATGATAATTTTAAATATATATAAAAAGTTAATACCAATACATAGGCATACCAGCTTTGAAGCAAATCAAAAGAAAGAGAATTAATTATTAAACCATAAACATGGGGACTAATTATTTAAGTAATAAAAATAATGATATGTGTAAAAACAAATAATAAAATACATATAATAATTAAATTAAAAATACATATAATAGAATGTTAAATGTTATAGTAAGTCTCAATTCTATAATAAAGAGATTAAACTCATAGGCTTTACGTAATGTGGTGATAAGTCTAAGACAAGACTTAAGAAACTATAAGCTCAAGCTTTAATTGGTTAATACGAAAGACTTGGCGGAACTTAATTTAAATAAAGATATTTAAATATTTTAAAAAAATTCTAAGGAAGCCATACGTGGAGGAAGAAAACGCGTCTTGTCTGGCAAAGACGGTGATGTGTCTCTTTCCCATAAAGCTCACTTGCTTATAAAATAAAATGGGATGGCCCAAGGTGGTATGGAAAAATTTGGGGAAAAACTTCATGTTCGTTTGAGAGGAAGCCAAGGACGGGATACGTCGGAAGAAGGAATTGCAGCGTGAGGAGGATTGAGTCTCCGAGTAAAAAGGTCAGATTTTTCTGCGTTAATAAGGGAAAGGGTTTACTAGAAATTATGTTGTTAAAAAAATAATGGATTGATTGGTGAATGACTCTATTCACGTGGTTACCTAGACATGTAATTTGTTGTTTTGGCTACTTTAATATTATTATTGGGAAGTGTTGGGCAATTCTGTTGAATGGAAAGAATCTAACTCTGTTTTCCCATAATATTTCTTTAAAAGAAAACATATTACAGAACATAAGAGTAATCGGGATTCTTATACTAATGTTCTGTAGCAGTGTTAGTTAAGTTAAAGTGTTTATAGATGGTAACATTTTTTTAAAAAAATGTGTATACTCTCGGATAAATCAGAGGAACCAAAAGTAATAGTCCGATGAATGAAAATTATAAGTTATTGGTTGTGTTTGTTATAAAATCGTCATGTTGGCTGGAAAATTACTTCATGTCTTCAAAGTATTGATTGACAGTGAAGAAAATTATTTTTAAAATTGTCATGCCGGCTGAAAATTTCTTCATGTCTTCAGAGTATTGATTGAAAAAGATGAAAATTGTTTTAATATCATCCTGTTGGTTGTATGTTGTAAAATTTACTTCATGTCTTCAGAGTATTGATTGATTATGGAGAAATATGTTTAGTTGTGGACTGTTGCCGCATTGCATGATTGCCTGTTGAAAATAGAATGATACTTGGAAAATAATTTTGAATTTGGTTAGTTGTATGGTGTCGTTATGCTTGCATGAGACTTGAGTATGTGTGTCATATAGATGAGGGCCAAGTCTGAGCCATACTTTGCATTTTGTTCTCGCCGGTTGGTGAGGGTGGGCGTTGAGGCGCTTATGTTCTTTCACGGAAGTGAACGAATTTTTTAGAATGGTGGTCGAGCGTGAAAACCCTAACAAAGACCATGGAGGGTTTAGAAAACCATTTGATGTTGTACCGTGAAGTTTCTACGACATCCGGTGTTATGTATGCTTGTATAGTTCTTTCTTTTAATTCGAAGAAGATTGGAATTTGAACAGTTAAACAATTGTAGTGTTGTGTTCTTCTATCTGTTCTAATATATAAAGGATAGTCTAAATCGTTGAGTGTAATCAAACTTTATGAAGACCTGGAAATTGTGTTTAAAGCAAATGCATTGGAAGAACAAATAGAATATTCCTAAATTTTGTATGCTACGTTCTGGAAAAGGATTGTTTTTTTTATCAAACGCCATATATTGTATTGAAAAGTGTGCTAAGTATAGAGTAAATTCTTATATTTCTATTTTTAAATAATTTTTGAGTTTTGGTGCAAGCTATGAATCTGATTACATTTTTACGTTGGAAGTTTGAAAGTCTCAAATTGATAAGTGTTACTGTATTTTATGAGAATTGGAAAGTTATGTGTTAAAAATGTTTATATATTTACTTTGTAGGAGTTGAAATAAAAGTTCTATGTTATACTTTATTTCTTGATAAAGTAAATACCATCATGATTATGTTATAATAAATCAAATAAATAGAAGGGAAAATACATTATTTAAATTGAGAAAAGTAACACCAGAAAGCTATGAGATAAGACTATTATATAGAGGAACCCTAAATTCATGTTTTCTCATTTGCATCATGTATAGTTGATTAATAGAGAATCGCTTGGAATACTTTGCCTAATCGTGATTGGTTATTTTCGGTATTTATGTAGTTATGTTGTGAAATTTTACAGTTTAATATGTTTATTTTCCGTAGACGCATGAGATTAAAGGTAAGATCTTTTCTCAGCCTTGTAAAAGAAAAGACTATATCACGAGTTGATGCAATGCTTTTACCATGTTGTAATATTTAAATTTAATCATGATGCATTGCTTCTAATTTGTCGTAGCCCACCTACGCTTGTAAAAGAATGACTATAGTCTGAAATGATATATGAGATAAAATGGTACATTGTTGTAGTTCATCTGTGTTGGAAAAGAAAGATCATAGTTGAATTGATATTAAGGGTGCATGGCTTTGTATTATTATAGTTTTCAATTGAAGTATTGGCAACTTTGTTGTAGCTCACCCGTTTTGATATAAAAGACTATGCTTGAAATTTGATGTTTGGTTGAATGAATATAAACTGAAACCTTATGTATAAAGAAAAATTTATATTATGACTTGGTTTCACAAGTTGACGAGTGTTTTATTTAATCGCCTTTGAAAGTGTTAGTTTTTCAATGTCATTAATATGTTGGTACTTGTCGATAGAATCATGGGTTTAATAAAAATAAAAATAAAAAAATTATTAGGGTTTTCAAATACTTTTGTTATGGTAAATAGAAGAAATAAAGTTAGGATTTCATTACTTTACTATAAGGTAATTGATGTAGCTTAGGGTTTTACGGATAAATGCTATTAATATTAAGGATTTCCCATGATTACTAATCAAATCTCTTAGGTAATTGGTGAAGAAACTGAAGTCTATTAAAACTAAAACTTGGACTATGTTAAAAACTATAGGGTGTTGATATATTAGTTGAACATACTATGCTTGTTTATTGGAAGCCAAACTTCTTGGTTGATTTGTGAAGTGTATATGAGTATGACAACAATTATACTCTTGGGTTATGCAATAAGGTACTTGTTGGTCCGGCTTTCATGCACACCCCGGGAAGGATGAAGCAAGGAAGCTCCGGAGACACCCACGGGACGGATCCCACTCACTTTAGGATCTAGCTGGTTATCCAAGGTGCGAGTTACAGAGTTGGGTCGAATGGCTATTCACTCTTTTCCACTTATGGAATAGATTTCAATATGGACTGCTCTGTTACCTTACAGGGGGTTCTTGAACTTGTTCAGTAGTTGCAGAAGTTGTTGAAATCAGATTTAACTTGAATTCTTGATCTAGCTCTCATGGGTTAGCAGATTTAAATAAAAGACAAACAAAGAAAATAAAAATGGATCATTCATCGAAAACAAAGAGAGGGTAGGGTAAGGCAGAAAGAGAAGTTTATCAAACATCAACTGTAAAACCCTAAACTGTCAATCTTATCTATGCTATCAGCTTCACAACAGAACAAATCAAAGAAGAAAGTGTCCAGTCAGTCTAAGATCACTTTCAACTAAGAGCACAAGGCAGAGTGAAACGGATCTAGCAGAAAATTATAAATCCAAGGGCAGTTGGTTAAAACCGGTATCTTTCACCGATAGCCTAGCTCACACAGTGAAGACAGAGCAATTAGAACAAACTTAACCTCAAAATCTGTAATTTCCCCTAGCAGACAATAGAACAACTGAAGCCTAACAGCATATTTAAACTTGATAACCTAGATTTACAGCATATATCTAACAAACTTTAAATGGAACGGATAACAAAAGAAGATACACTTATCACACTCTGCAAAATATTAGGCTCCTGGCCATGCTATCACAGAAAAGCTAAAGCACATCAACTCCAAGTCCAAAAACAAAGGATTTCACAAGATTTGCAAGAAATTGCTTATAAGCCTTTTATTTCTAAGTCTTCACCTCCCGCAATTACATTGAGAAGAAGTATTTATAGATTCAGGATAGACCCTGATCTTTTCAAAAATATCTTCTTCTCATAACTACAAATATTATCACATCTAAACCCTAGGACCCGGGTTTTACAATAAAAATCCATTTAAAATCAAAGTCCAGATAGAACTTAACCCTTCGGCAAATCAGTGCGAGTCAGCTGCCATAAATGGAGAAGATAGGATCAAATGCAACTTGCATTCATCCGCAGCTGCAAATAAATGCCTCCATTAATTTCTGTTGGTGAGCCGGATGAGTCACCACCTCTCTCAGATCTGATCTCCGTAAAGCCATCCCTGAGTTGAAATTGTCTTCATGCTATCAAGTCTGCAATAAATTTGTCATTGAATGCTCTCACCGGCTTCTTCTCCTCTAGCATGGCGGTCCTTGACTAAATCTGCACTTTAACTTTGACTTTATGGCCTTTCTCGGTTGTCCCGCAAGTGCCAGATGGAATCCTGCATGAAAGACAAAAATATTATATTAGTACTTTAAAATCATTAAAATCAAAGCTTAAAGCATTAAAATCAGATTAAAATCAGCTAAAAAGCTTGCATGTCGGCTTTTGCTCGTCTGCCTCACGCTTTGACACGTGTCGCTACCCCAGGATGCCTTCTGTTTCCCGTTGGAATGCACTTCTGGCCTTTTGAGGACTTTCTCTCTCCTACCGTGATTCTGCGACATGTCACGATTTCGTGACATGTCGCGAAATCGCGCTGCTTCTCCCCGTCGACCGCGAAAATGTGACATGTCACGATTTCGCGACATGTCATGAAATCGTGCCTCTTGCTGACAGCCGTACATCTATTCCTATCGCGATTTCGCGACATGTCGCAAAATCGTGCCTCTCGCTGGCCGTCGTACAACTTCCTCAAAACGTGCAGCGCGTCGCTACCATTCTCATCCTTGATCTTCGAAACATGCAGCGCATCGCTGCAAGCTCCAGCCCGCGATTTTGAAACATGCAGCGCATCGCTGCAACTTTTTACCCCTGATTTCGAAACATGCAGCGCATCGCTGCAAATTTCTCCCTTCACCTTTGAAACGTGCAGCGTGTCACTGCAAGCTTCGCCCACGATTTTGAGACATGCAGCGCATCGCTGCAACTTTTCTCTCGACTTGGAAACATGCAGCGCATCGCTGCACCCTTTAGCCCACGATTTTGAGACATGCAGCGCATCGCTGCAACTTTTGGACTTAGCCACTTTTTCTCCTTTCCAGTCGCGAAAACGTGACATGTCGCGATTTGGCGACATGTCACGAAATCGCGTTGGTCCGGCAGCTCATCTTCTCATCCTTCAGCGATTTCGCGACACTTCCAAAAATGGAAATGTCGCGATATCACGACACTTCCAAAAATGGAAAGTGTCACGATTTCGCTACACAAAAATGACTTAGCTGCATTTGTATTTTCCTGTCGCGATATCGCGACATTTCCGAAAATGGAAGTGTCGCGATATCGCGACACTACCAAAAATGGAAAGTTTGATTTTTCAGTGAATTATGCAACTATTTTTTGGATTTTCTCGGTACCGGTGCAAGATTTTCTTAAGCATGAATGATTTCTAGCATGTAAAAAGTGAATTCTTGGATAACACAGCTAGAATGCAAGAAAAAGCACAACTTTAAAAAGGAGGCAAGCAAAATTGGAATTAAACCTGAAAATGATCAAGAGGGTCCCTGCTGCAAAAATGGAAGTTCAAAGTTTTCTAAGGATGGAATCTCATTTTTCAGTGGGGGTGTGTTGCTTCTCAACAAATGGCGATATCTGCGGGTAAAATAGTAGCACTATTTTAGAACCCAAGACTATGGTTTCAAAACAAAAAGACCATGCATCATGCCTTGCCACAGACATTCTTCACAATAAATTGACTGTTAACTGCAAGCTGTTAAAATTTCCCAAGGACATACTAGGCTGGATTACTTCAAGGAAGATTTCTGATGTGCAATTACAAGGGTATAGAACTTTCTTCAAGGATGACTGAATTGAATGATAAACTTGGATTAATCAACTTTTCTAGATTGTAAAAGGGGAAACCGAGTAGAGCTCTGTTTACTAGTTTAGCCTTTTACAGCCTAGACAGAGTTACCCTTTAGATTTACACGACCCAAATTTACAACTGTAGGGAAGAATCTAATATTGGCTACCTCTTTTAATTGTTCAACTCTTTTCTCTTCTTCTTTTTTTTTTTATATCTCTCCCTCTGAAATATATCAATATCTGAGATGCTTTTAGGGAAATCACAATCTTCTTTTATCATTTGATCAATCTGGAACTGTTCCAGTCTAGGCACTGATAGCCTCTATGGATACCCAAATAATTACATGGCATAGTCCCCTCTCATAACCAGCTTTTCTTGGATTCCCCGGGAGTTCCTCCAACTAAACAGCATAGCAGTTTTTCTATCATTAAAACAACTGTGGCAAGTAAGACACAAGATCCAATCATCTCTCTACCTTTGTCCTGAATAACAAAATAGTTCTACTGTTCAGAGTAAGCAGACTATCTCAATTGGAATAATGATGACCATGAACACTGGATTGAGGCTGGATTGATCAGCTTAGAATAAACAATTTTTAGCAGGCTGACTTTTCATTGATTGCTCAGGCAAAGGTTAAAGGACAGAAATTTTAGAAGCCAAAGGACTTTGCACAGACTTTCAAGGACAGAGACAGGCCTCTAAAGCAAAACAAAAATAAAAACTGCACAGACTAAAGCACAGAACTGTACAGGCAAAGGGAAAAAAAATAAACTGAACAGACAGCAAAGAAAAGAACTGAAACAAATGACTGTACAGACTTAAACAACAAGCTGACATAAAAAGACAAAGAAAGGAAATAAAAAGCACTGAAAAAAGAAATAAACTGCACAAGCTAAAACTGTACAGACAACTAAATATTAAAAAATAAGATGAAGCACCTAAAAGAACTGCAGAGCATTAAAATTAAACTGAAATAGATTAAAACTGTACAGACATTTAAAAATAAAACTGCACTGACAAAGAAATAAACTGAAAAACTTCAAAGCTTATTTACAATGTATACACATATTACAACTTCCCTTCATACTCAAAAAATGCAGCAGTTGGGAAAGCAGAGAAATGGTGCCTTAAAAAATTTTGACCATGTGCAAGTAATTTAGAAAAATTACCTTTCAGGTCCTGTTGACGAAATGCACTCCAGACTGTGCTTCAAAAATTTGCTATCTGGGAAAGACTTGTGTTTACTGTCTTCCCTGTCCCATTTGAAAAACAAATTTGCAACTCCTTCAAATTAAACAAATCATATAATAACAAATCATATGATAACATGTTTATGCTTCTAATTGAAGGGTTTGCAGAGTTCTTTCAAAAGGACTGAATGTAAAAAACCCCCAGGATCAAATACCTTAAAATCTTGACAGACCCAGACCACCACATCTTCAAAATTATGTGACAACTGAAAGAAATCATGTTTTATCTGTATGCCCTGGTTCTTAACAACTTGAACATTTTGTGGTTGTTGCATTGCTTCAATATCCAGGACTTCAATTTTTATCCCTCTAGAAGAATGCTTACAATTTTCCTTTTCACCTGAGCCTTGCTTAGATTTAACCTCATCAATGTGCAATATCCAAACATCACTGTTGTGATGGTTTAGAGCTGTAACTGTTCTCACTTTCTCAGTTGCCAAATTATAAACTCCAATATCTGCATCAACACAGTTTATAGCCTTCTCTTTGACATTATGTTCAGAAGTTGCAGGCTTATGTTGAGACAGTTCATCAATTCCAAGTTGGCTGACCACATTCATATTTACTATCTTTTCCTCCTTTTCTTGAAATTCAACAGGTGGTCCAGAGTAAGCCTCAATCAAGCTATCCTTTTGTTCAACAATCTGAGGCAGTTCATAGAGGGTGATGTCAGCTTTAAGTTCCCTCATATCCTCAATGATGTTATCCTCCTCAGTTACTTCTGCATAGTGATATTGAATCTCACTTTCATCATCCTCTGATGAGGAAGGATCATTAGTTAGGTTCCGGACTCGACATCTCAAATTATAAGCTGTCCATTTTGAACTGTTGAAAATCTTGCATTTCATCCACAGGAGTCTCTACAAGACTTTCTGTCTCTTCGGGAAAAGTGAAAGAATCTGAAACCCTGGTTGTACTGTTTTTGGGTGAACTAGAAATATCAATATTTCTTTGATCTCTAGGAAAATTTAACTCACCAGGAAAAACTTTAGATTTGGGTGGTGCCAGATCACAACTGTTCACTTCAAGCTCTTCCACTTTGAACTTGTCAGAACTTTTCTCTGTATTTTGCACATGCTGAGTGGATGTCACAGTTAACGGAGTCTCCTTGGGTAGAGCATGACATGTTGGCACTAACTCATGATGTGGAATGGGGTTCAAAATAGGCATGTTCTGTGTAACATAGGATATCAAAGGACTGCTCAAAATTTGAGGCCCTAGCTGTCTTTCAAGAATTAAGGCTTCTTTAGAAGCCCTTGCCAAGGTTGTGATATTGATGTCTCTCTTGAGGAAAATAGAGGTCACTGAATCCAATGCATTCTTGTAGATTTCTAAGGCCAGATTTGCATTTGGGATGTAATGGCCAGTCATTCTATCGTAAGCTCTTTGGAACCTCATATTGAAAGACCTGACAGTTTCTCCCGACTCTCTCTTGATGCTGGAAAATTGTTGGTATAACACACTTGGGGTCTATCACTTCCCCAAATTGTGATATAAAAGCTTTCTCTAGATCATCCCAGCTAGTAATGGAATTTCTGGTGAGGTTTAAAAACCAGTCATAAGCTCCCTCTTGGAGAGTGAACGGGAACAATCTGCAGGCAACATCTTCATGTTGTATATTCAACAATTTTAAAGCATTTTTAAAAGCTAGCAGATGTTCTTCTGCAGTTCTTGTCCCATCATGTTTGTACCTGGGGAGATATCTTTCCGGGCTTCTAGGCAGGTCATGGGCTATACCCGGGATATTCAAAGCAGTGGGGCCCAACCAATTTGCCATTATTACTTGGCTGACAGTGATATTCTGAGTTGTGATTGGATAACTGCCAGTGGAGATAAAACTGTTCTTAACTTGAGGTCTTCTCTGGCAATTTTAAAAATTGTACTGACAACTTTCAAAAAAATACTTGAACTGAGTTCAACAGGCCCTCCTTCTAGCGCCAATTAGGTGTTGGCTGAGGAGGAGGGAAAAGGATTCAAAAAATAAAATACCAGACTCAGCACATACAATACAGTATTTGTCAAACACCACATACAGTCGATTTCTCAACTCAAGTGCACTAAGAACAGATGTTCTCGGCCCTCCTTCTAGTGCCAATTAGGTTGTTGGTCCGGCTTTCATGCACACCCCAGGAAGGATGAAGCAAGGAAGCTCCGGAGACACCCACGGGATGGATCCCACTCACTTTAGGATCTAGCTGGTTATCCAAGGTGCGAGTTACAGAGTTGGGTCGAATGGCTATTCACTCTTTTCCACTTCTGGAATAGATTTCAATATGGACTACTCTGTTACCTTACAAGGGGTTCTTGAACTTGTTCAGTAGTTGCAAAAGTTGTTGACAATCAGATTTAACTTGAATTCTTGATCTAGCTCTCATGGGTCAGTAGATTTAAATAAAAGACAAACAAAGAAAATAAAAATGGATCATTCACCGAAAACAAAGAGAGGGTAGGGTAAGGCAGAAAGAGAAGTTTATCAAACATCAACTATAAAACCCTAAACTATCAATTTTATCTATGCTATCAGCTTCACAACAGAACAAATCAAAGAAGAAAGTGTCCAGTCAGTCTAAGATCACTTTCAACTAAGAGCACAAGGCAGAGTGAAACAGATCTAGCAAAAAATTATAAATCCAAGGGCAGCTGGTTAAAGCTGGTATCTTTCACCGACAGCCTAGCTCACACAGTGAAGACAGAGCAATTAGAACAAACTTAACCTTCAAATCTGTAATTTCCCCTAGCAGACAATAGAACAACTGAAGCCTAACAACATATTTAAACTTGATAACTCAGATTTACAGCATATATCTAATAAAATTTAAATGGAACGGATAACAAAAGAAGATACACTTATCACACTCTGCAAAATATTAGGCTCCTGGCCATGCTATCACAGAAAAGCTAAAGCACATCAGCTCCAAGTCCAAAAATAAAGGATTTCACAAGATTTGCAAGAAATTGCTTATAAGCCTTTTATTTCTAAGTCTCTGCCCTCCGCAATTACATTGAGAAGAAGTATTTATAGATTCAGGATAGGCCCTGATCTTTTCAAAAATATCTTCTTCTCATAACTACAAATATTATCACATCTAAACCCTAGGACCCGGGTTTTACAATAAAAATCCATTTAAAATCAAAGTCCAGATAGAACTTAACCCTTCGGCAAATCAGTGCAGTTAGCTGCCATAAATGGAGAAGATAGGATCAAATGCAACTTGCATTCATCCGCAGCTGCAAATAAATGCCTCCATTAATTTTTGTTGGTGAGCCGGATGAGTCACCACCTCTCTCAGATCTGATCTCCGTAAAGCCATCCCTGTGTTGAAATTGTCTTCATGCTATCAAGTCTGCAATAAATTTGTCATTGAATGCTCTTACCGGCTTCTTCTCCTCTAGCATGGCGGTCCTTGACTAAATCTGCACTTTAACTTTGTCTTTATGGCCTTTCCCGGTTGTCCCGCAAGTGCCAGATGGAATCCTGCATGAAAGACAAAAATATTATATTAGTACTTTAAAATCATTAAATCAAAGCTTAAAGCATTAAAATCAGATTAAAATCAGCTAAAAAGCTTGCATGTCGGCCTTGCTCGTCTGCCTCATGCTTTGACACATGTCGCTACCCCAGGATGCCTTCTGTTTCCCACTGGAATGCACTTCTGGCCTTTTGAGGACTTTCTCTCTCCTACCGTGATTCTGCGACATGTCACGATTTCGCGACATGTCGTGAAATCGTGACATCCCAGCGCTACGCTGCTTCTTCCCCTATCGATCGTGAAAATGCGACATGTCGCGATTTTGTGACATGTCACGAAATCGCGACTCTTGCCGGCGGCCGTACATCTTCCTTGCTTCCTGTCATGATTTTACGACATGTCGCAAAATCGTGCCTCTCGCTGGCCATCGTACAACTTCCTCAAAATGTGCAGCGCATCACTACCATTCTCATCCTTGATCTTCGAAACATGCAGCGCATCGCTGCAAGCTCCAGCCCACGATTTTGAAACATGCAGCGCATCGCTGCAACTTTTTACCCCTGATTTTGAAACATGCAGCGCATCGCTGCAATTTTCTCCCTTCACTTTTGAAACATGCAGCGCGTCGCTGCAAGCTCCGGCCCACGATTTTGAGACATGCAGCGCATCGCTGCAACTTTTCTCTCGACTTGGAAACATGCAGCGCATCGTTGCACCCTTTAGCCCGCGATTCTGAAACATGCAGCGCATCGCTACAACTTTTGGACTTAGCCACTTTTTCTCCTTTCCAGTCGTGAAAACGTGACATGTCGCGAAATCGTGCTGGTCCGACAGCTCATCTTCTCATCCTGCAGCGATTTCGCGACACTTCCAAAAATGGAAATGTCGCGATATCGCGAAACTTCCAAAAATGGAAATGTCGCGATATCGCGAAACTTCCAAAAATGGAAAGTGTCGCGATTTCGCTACACAAAAATGACTTAGCTGCATTTGTATTTTCCTGTCGCGATATCATGACATTTTCAAAAATGGAAGTGTCGCGATATCGCGACACTACCAAAAATGGAAAGTTTGATTTTTCAGTGAATTATGCAACTGTTTTCTGGATTTTCTCGGTACCGGTGCAATATTTTCTTAAGAATGAATGATTTCTAGCATGTAAAAAGTGAATTCTTGGATAACACAGCTAGAATGCAAGAAAAAACACAACTTTAAAAGCAGGCAAGCAGAAACTGGAATTAAACCTGAAAATGATCAAGAGGGTCTCTGCTGCAAAATGGAATTTCAAAATTTTCTAAGGATGGAATCTCATTTTTCAGTGGGGGTGTGTTGCTTCTCAACAGTACTTATTCTATAAGTACTTGCTTAAGAAAAGTGGAAATTGAAGATATACTAAACAACCTTGAAAGATGATTGTTAGAGGAGATATTTATGAATTACGTGTAGATATAATACTTGTCGTACTTAAGAATTTTCAAAATATTATCTAGGTTATAGATGCAGGTTGTGAGTTGTGATATGTTATTTTTGAAGAGATAGAATATCTTATTTTCTTTTATATGAGATTTATGCTATAATTTAATTGTATATGACCTGTATTTTTATAGAGAGTATAAAGATAGATTTGTGACTAGGAATCCATGTTTTATTTGAAGGGACTCTTTTTTAGAAGAAAAAAGAAGACTTAGGGAGGGGGTTTAACCAATATTTAAAATATAAGTGTATGAAACCCTTCAAGATAATAAAATTATTAAAACCCTCTTACGTCTATGTGTCAGTATCTTGAATTAAGCATAAAAAAGCCATTAGATAATGATCTTAGGTACCTTCAAACTTAGACTTAAATTCTAAACTAGCTTGAAAAAAAATGAGGGAGGTTGTCTCCACTCATACCATTAAGGTACACAGTGTCTTAGGTGGAGATCAACCTTAATTGACATGAGAAATTCAAGTACTCATACCATTAAGGCACATAGTGTCTTAAGTGGAAATCAACTTTACTTGACAAGAAAAATTCAAGCACACATACAACTAAGCGTAGTGTCTTAAGTGGGTATTATCTTTAGAGAAAGTCAAGGAGACTTTATCTTTAGAGAAATTCAAGGAGACTTTATCTACCCATGCCACTCAATCATGCGATGACTTAGTGGGGACTGCACTATCGTACTCCAACTCTAAAGGGGATAGAGTATCCAAGCTGTGGAGTGTAACGAGTGATTGGATGGGGCATCACTCTATGTGGTCATTCAGTTAGCGATGGTGATATTCATCAATCCACTCAGACTGGAGAAATGCCTACATAATGCATGACTAGGAAGCTACTTGTGCTAATGGCTTTCCAGTGACAAATGGTTATGGGTAGCATTGTCGTTAGTTCAGGAAGGGTTATGTTTATCTAGTCCCTCAGCCTTGTGAATGCAGACTCTAGTGAAACCTTCATAGATGGTCAATGGCTAGCACCAACATACAAATGTTGGTTCCAATACATTGAGCTAAGATATATTAATAAGTTGTGAACCTTACAACCTTGTACAAGGGGCATAGCATACCCCATTCAGGTGATGTGGGCCCTAAACAGATAACCCTCTGCCAGATTTCTAAAAGTCTCGAGTGATGAGCCAAATCCAATAAGGCAACCCATGGGACCTGGCCAATTCTGAGCACTTAAGACACTAGTTGTAGGAGTCAATAATATTGAAGTGCATTTTATATGTATGCCAAAACTAACATTCATATGGGAAATCAAAAAATGTATGATTGAGTTAAACAAAAACTTTTAGTGTATGGAATTCCTAGATCTTATAGTTCTATGCAAACCTCTTAAAATTGCATTCATTGCTTTTGAATTGTAATGTTGTAGAAGCTTATCATGTTTATCTATAGGTGGAGTAGCTGGTGGTATGTATCCAATTTCAACTGCTTCCCAAATTTCATTGCCAAGTGCCATAATGTGGATCTTAATTCTCATACTCCAAAATACATAATCGCTTCCGTAAAATAATGGTGTTGAATTATCTGAGGACCCATTCTTAGAATCCATTGTGTTCTTGAAATATTTTCCTTCAAGATATTAAACTCTTATGAAGGAACCCGCTCTGATACCAATTGAAGAACATAAGCCTATACTAATAGGGGGGGTGAACCGTATAAGACCACTTTTTACTTTTTTTTCCTAATAAATATTATGTAATGTATAGATAACAATATCAATAGAAGTAATAAAATCAATGCAAAAATCACCACGTAAAATAGAGCCACCAGTTTAACGTGGTTCACCCAATATGGGCTACTCCATAGAGAAAATATTTCACTAAAGTTTTCTCAATCAATATCTTGGCAATCATTTACCTATTATAGTGTTTATGGACCTTTGTCTAAAGGAGACACCAATCCCCTAATCAAGTTTATGGATCTCTATAAAAAGGAGAACTCCTTTCTCCTTAGCTCTAGTTTGTGATCTTCTAGAAGAACTATTGCCTCCACTACATTGGATAATGGATATCTATCCACTGAAGACTCCTGTCCTCACTTAGAATACCTATCCTCACTGCCTTGGGTAATGGATATCTATCCATTAGATACTATCACCCTCTATACTCTGTCACCTCTAAAGCTTGTTCTTTGCTCTATCTCAAATCTATGCTAAATACAATCCTTCAGTCTAGCACAAATCTGCTCAATCTTTGTCTCTGGTCTAGCACAAACCTATCCTCAAATATGCACCAAAGTATATCCTAAAATTTTCACTAAACACAATCCTTTGATATAGCACAAATTTTTCCTCAATATATATCCTTTGATCTGTACTAAACATAGTCCTTCGGTCTAGCATAAATATGTCCTCAATATTTTTCCTCAAGCCTTAACACAAATTTTGAATCAATCACAAATCAACTATGTTGGATCTGCCCCAAACCTTAACTCAAGTTTTGAACAAATGAATCAATCAACTTTTCTCACAAGCCTTCTCAAATACTTATCTCAAATATGCCTTGTAATATTCCACAAAATCTCACACTAATATTTGCACAAGTTCTCTCTAGAACTTATCCCAAATATAACAAGTCCTCACTAGAACTTGTCCAATATGCTCTCAATATATGTCCTCAAATATATATTGTAATCTTTCACAAAAGCTCACATAAATCTATCCACAAGTCTTCTCTAAGACTTACCTCAAATATTCTCAACAAGTCCTCACTAGAACTTATCTAATCTCACCAAAACATATAGAGAATTGTTAGAGACTCAATATGCTTGAATAACACAAGATTATACTAAGAGGGGGTGAACAGTATAAGACCACTTTTTACTTTTATTTTCAAATCAATATTATGCAGTGTATAGATATCAGTATCAATAGTAGTTTTCAAAGCAATGCACAAAACACCATACACAATAGAGACATAGATTTAATGTGGTTCACCCAATGTGGGCTACCTCCACAGAGAAAATATTTCTTCTAAATATTTATCAAATAATATTTTGGGAATCCTTCCCAATTACAATGTTTATGGACCTCTATCCAAAGGAGATGTTGATCCCCTAAATATGGTTTGTGGATCTCTATCCACAGGATAACTCCTTCTCCTCTGCTCTGGATGGTGATCCTCTAGAATACACTACCTCCACTACACTGACTGTGGATCTCTCTCCACTTGAATACTCTTGTCGTCACTCAGAAGACCTGTCCTTAATGTCCTAGAGAGACTTTGTCCTCTCTGATCTATCACCTCCAAAGCTCTTCTCAATAGGTTCACTCAGAACCTTCTCAAATATTATCAACAGGTCCACTCAAAACCTGCTCAAATTTGCTCAACAGGTCCACTCATAACCTGCTCAAATATTCTCAACAGGCCCACTCAGAACCTACTCAAATCTTCTCAATAGGTCCACTCAGAACTTGATCAAATATGCTCAACAGGTCCACTTAGAACATGTCCTTTCCAAATATGCTCAACAGGTCCACACAAAACCTATCCAAATATGATCAATAAGTCCTCTCTAGGACTTGCTCAAATGTGCATTGCAAGCTTCCACAAAATCTCACACAAAAATAGTCCACAAGCCTTCTCAAAGACTTACCTCAAATAAGCTTAACAAGTCCACACAAAACTTGTCCAATCTCATAGAATCATAAAGAGAATTTTTAGAGACTCAATATGTTCTATACTCAATTCTCAATCACTTTCTCAACTCAATATCATAGAAGCATAAAGAGAATTGTTAGAGACTCAATATGTTCTATACTCAAAGCTCAATCTCAACTCAAATCAATCTCATAGAAGCATAAATAGAATTTTTAGAGACTCAATATGTTATATTCTTAAATATTAATCTCAACTCAAATCAATCTCATAGAAGCATAAAGAGAATTGTTAGAGACTCAATATGTTCTATTCTCAAATCTCAATCTCAACTCAAATAAATCTCATAGAATAGTTTATTTCATGGAACTTGAACAACCACTTCACACATTCACTTGACTAGGCTCAATAAAATCTACTCAACCAATCACCTCAAGGAACAATCCTTTCACACAAACAGTAGTCCAAGCATATATCACCCAACTCAAAATGTTAACAACAATGCCCAACACAAATCTCACATAACAATGATACTCATGTTCTTTTCTAACTCAATTTCAAGTTATTTGCATAACCCATTGGCTTCAACAACAATGCTAACAAAAAAAGGTTTTAATCACAACTCTCAATTCAAATAACCTTTAAACATTAACTCAATGTACTTCACTCAACCAATGGTCTAAACAATAATGCTTATCAAATAAGGTTTAGTAACAACTCTCAATCTAGAAAACCTTGAAGCATTAACTCAACCACTTTTGAAAAGGAAACCCTAATCAAATCATTTTCACTCCAAACTTAATTTTCAATCAAGCCAATCAACCAACTCAATAGAGAATAATTTTGCACATACCTTTCTGTTGCCAAGGAGTTGTCCACAAAATCTGCCACACTTCACAAAAAATATTTTCCAAACTCACATAAGGGTTAGAGGATAATTTTTATATCACCAAAATAATGTCACAATTACACCTTATCACTCCAACTTAAACAATAAGCAATATCCTCACAATAATCACAAAACCCTTTATTCAAAATAACATACAACCCACAAAGCCTTAACCTTTCAAGATTCCACAATAGCAAAATTTAAGACTTGAAAATAAAAATAGAATTCTCCTTATAACTCTTAATGGTATTTCTCAACTACCAAACTTTATCACAATGCAAAGACTTCAACCACCAAATACCTTATACCTCCAAATTAGGCATTAATAAAAGAAAACATAAAAATATACCTTTGCCTTTGGAGAGTTTCAAAATCTCAACACAACCCACACAAACGTCTTTGCCCATGGTGCAAACCACCACACGAGCTACAAACTCATTGGGAAGTAAGAAGCACCACGTGCTTCAACACCCCTTCCTTGCCTTGAAAAATGTATGCACCTAATGATTGGCACCTTCAACACGTCCACAAAAATATTTCGCAAGGATTCAAACACTATCCACCATGCACACCAAAACGTAAGCTTGCAGCCCACTTTCCACTAGGCCAAGGTGCCTTGTTGTCTTCCAACTAATCAACGTGCTTGCTTTTGTTTCCTTTCACCGTCAAGTCAAACATGAATTTCACAATTCTATCTCATGAGCTCTGCATTTAATTTGTATGCTTTATATTTCCAATTCGAGCAAGGATGATTCGGACATCAACTTTGGGCATGGTGTTTATATGCATTTTCACTAAATCAAAAATTTTGGCCCTTCCCTTTTCCTTCTATGACATCGACGAAAATGAACTTTGGCTTGTTTAAAAATTTAAATCCAACCTTTGGATTTATTAAAATAATCTTTGGTCTTAAACCTTCAAACCCAACCTTTGGGTTTATTAAGATATTTTTAGGCTTCATAAACCCACTTTTGCAATATAAAATATTGTAATGAAAATTACAAATATTTTATTTGTGTTTTCACCATGGCACTTCTAACCATTATAATATTTCACCTTTGATAAAGTACCTTTTAATATTTATTTATAAAATTTAAATTCATCCTGAATTTAAATAATTTATAAAATAAATATTATAACTCCTTTATAACTTCTGTCTTTTGCGTTGTTTCACAAGAAATTCTACCTTCTTGTTTAATATCAAATGACCATATTTGTAACCTTTATTTCCTTCTAAAATATTTGGTATTAATGATGACTCCATCTGGTGGCATCAACGGTGACATCAATGACAACTTTGACTTAGGGACTCAAAATATCCAACAATCTCCCCCTTTGTCATTGATGGAAACCCATATCCTTTTACTGAAACCTGACATTTATTTTTCTTATGCTCCCCCTGGGATATTGCTCCCCTTGGCTCAATTCTCTCTTACATATCAAATATTTCCCCATATCAAATATCTCCCCAATACACAAATGTCTCCCCCTTTGACATCAATGGCAAAGGGTCACCTTTGGGGCTCAAGGCTAAGAATGAGCCTCTTAGCTTAGCCCCTCCCCCACCTCCACATAAGGTGGTTAATTTAGGTGTGGGAGTATTTATAATCCCCAAAAGCACTATTTGTTACCTTTATATTTTTCTCTTATTTTCTGAGTTTTTTGAATCCTCTAACTGTTTCTTTCAAAGTCATCATATCTATTCTTGTCATGACTTTTGTTAATGTTCCTATTCTTGTTCTCATCCATGTTCCTATTCTTATTCCTATTCTCATCCATGTTCCTATTCCTGTTCCTATTTTTGTTCATATTCTTGTTTCTATTCATGTTCATATTTCTGTTCATATTCCTGTTCCTGTTCATATTCTTGTTCTTTTTCATGCCTATTTCTGGAATATTTGCTCTACACCATCTTGCTATGTGACCATAATTATTGCACTTATAACACTTAATGTTATTATTTCTTGAAGGTGAAACTGTCTTAGGATTTCTCCTAGTGAAGACATATCCTCTTTTTTTATGAATCTTGCAATTCATTGCCTTGTGACCAAAATCATTACATGAGTAGCAATACCCTTGGAAAAGTTATCCTTTCCCATATTCGTGTCTTTCATGTGTCCTACACTATGAAGCCATGTACCTAAACCTATGACATGAAAAACATCTTCCATTTAAGCTTCTTTGTCTTGACCTCATTGGTCTCCTATTCTGAGTGTTGTTCCATCTGTATCTTCTCTGTGCATTGTTCCTATATTTGTTGAAATCCTTGTTGTCCAACTAATCCTCTGATGTCTCACTCCCACTTACATTGTCTTCTTCTGATGTATCTTCTTCTGAAGTTTCTTCTTCTTCAAGACTGGGAGTATACTCTTATTCCCTTTTATCTTGAACCTGTTTAGAACCAAGACCTCTCTTGTTTGTTGCTTTTCTTTGTATATTGACTATTTTATCCACACTCTTTGCACTATTTACATACTTGTATAGATTATTCTTGGAATCCTCTAAACCTTCCTTTAGTAGGGCCACTTCTTGTGTTAACTTTTCACATTCCAAAATCTTTGCTTCTAACTTATCTTTGAACTTGCTTGCCTTAGCCTTTGACTTTTCTAAATCCTCTATGAGCAATAATATTTCTTCATCACATTCTTGAAACTGGCTTTCAAGCTTATAGTGTTGCTTTCTTACCTTCTTTACTATGTCAAAGGTATACATAAGTTCTCACTTGAGATCATAACCATTCTCTGCTGAATAATCCTCTATTTTTTTGCCTTTTTCCATATCATTTATTTCTTTTGGCTTGTATTTTATAGGATCACTCACTTCTTCTAATGCCATTAGAATATTTTCATCTAGTCTTTCAAGTGCATCTTCAAAATCATCATCACTGAAACTATAACCATCTCTTGTGCAATCATCTTCAAGATGTCCAAATCTACCACATCTAAAACACTTGAGAATAATTGGAGTCTTTTTCTTAACTGGTTCTTTCTCTTCAACCATAAATAGAACTTCATCTCTATCATTATCTGAAAAGCTAGCATCACTATCATTTGAGTACTTACTTGCATTATCCGCATAGTAGCTTATCTTTTGCCTTTGGAAGAACTTCTTCTCTTGTATATTTTGCTCATCCTTACTTTTCTTCTAGTACCTGTGTCTTTATGATTCTCTGTACTTGTGATCCTATTTTTCTTCATCATTGTTGTTCTTTGGTTCTTTGCACTCTGTTGCATAATGTAAATACTTTCCACAATTGAAACACTTAATAGATATTAGATCTATAGGTCTTCTAGAACCTTTATCTCTTCTACCATAATTTGCTTCTTCATAACTAGATGACTCACTGCTTAATTTTGACTTCTTACCATTTATCTTCTTGTTTACTTTGAATGCAACCTCTTTTGGAGGGATAGGATCTTTTGTTCTTATCTCAAAAATCATAAGCATGCCAAGCAAATAATTTCTTTTTAGACAATCACTATCAATTGATGTTTCTATAGTGGAGACCTTTTCACTGTACCTTTTTGGAAGAGTTCTCAAGATTTTATCACAAGCATCGGATTCATCAACCTTCATTCCAATACCTTTCATCTCATGTATAATTTCATCAACCTTGTTGAAATAGGAATATTTTCATCATCCCGCGTTCTTAGGTTCTCAAATTCTCCTTTGATATTTTTGATCTTAGCTTTCCTAACACTTTTATCTTCTTAATATATGGTATGCAATAGTTATCACATATATTTTTTTGTTTTACACTCCATAACCTTCATAGATACCGATCTACACAACCCTTTTATAATTGCATTCATAGATCTTGAATTTGTATGCATTAGAATCTTAGCTTCCTTATATGTAGGAGGATTGGTTGCTGAATCATATCCAAGTTCCACTGCATCCCAAGCTTCATTTCCAAGTGCCATCAGGTGAAATCTCATCAACACACACCAATATAGGAAGTCACTTCCATCAAATACTGGTACTACATTATTGATGGACCCATACTTTTGATCCTTTTGATCCATTATGTTCTTAGACTGATTTTCCTTAAAGATATCAAACTCTTCTGAAGTAACCCACTCTAATACCACCAAATGAAGAACACAAGCTTATACTAAGATGGGGGGTGAATAGTATAAGATCACTTTTTACTTTTATTTTCAAATCAATATTATGCAGTGTATAGATAGCAGTATCAATAGCAGTAATCAAAGCAATGCAAAAAACACCATACACAATAGAGACACATATTTAATGTGGTTCACCCAATGTGGGCTACCTCCACAGAGAAAATATTTCTTATAAATATTTCTCAAATAATATTTTGGGAATCCTTCCCAATTACAATATTTATGGACCTTCTGTCTAAAGGAGATGCTAATCCCCTAAATCTAGTTTGTGGATCTCTATCCATATGAGAACTCCTTCTCTGCTTTAGATTTTGATCCTCTAGAATACACTACCTCCACTACACTAACTGTGGATCTCTCTCCACTTGAAGACTCTTGTCCTCACTCAAAAGACTTATCATCAATATCCTAGCTAATGGATCTCTATCCACTAGAGACTCTGTCCTCTCTACTCTATCACCTCCAAATCTCTACTAAATAGGTTGACTCAGAACCTTCTCAAATATTCTCAATAGGTCTACTCAGAACCTGCTCAAATCTGCTCAACAGGTCCACTCAGAACCTGCTCAAATCTGCTCAAAAGGTCCACTCAAAACCTATTCAAATATGCTCAACAGGTCCACACAGAATCTATCCAAATATTCTCAATAGGTCCACATAGAACCTGTACAAATATGCTCAATAAGTCCTCTCTAGGACTTGCTCAAATCTGCATTGCAAGCTTCCACAAAAGCTCACACAAAAATAGTCCACAAGCCTTCTCAAAGACTTGCCTCAGATCAGCTTAACAAGTCCACACAAAACTTGTCCAATCTTATAGAATCATAAAGATAATTGCTAGAGACTCAATATGTTCTATATTTAATGCTCAATCACTTTCTCAACTCAATCTCATAGAAGCATAAAGAGAATTGTTAGAGACTCAATATGTTCTATACTCAAAGTTCAATCTCAACTCAAATCAATATCATAGAAGCATAAAGATAATTGTTAGATACTCAATATGTTCTATTTTCAAATATCTATCTCAACTCAAATTAATCTCATAGAAGCATAAAGAGAATTGTTAGAGACTCAATATGTTCTATTCTCAAAGTTCAATCTCAACTCAAATCAATCTCATAGAATAGTTTATTTCATGGAACTTGAACAACCACTTCACACATTCACTTGACTAGGCTCAATAAAATCTACTCAACCAATCATCTCAAGTAAAAATACTTTCACACAAAATTATTCCAAGCATATATCACCCAACTCAAAATGTTTCTAAAAATGCCCAACACAAATCTCACATAACAATGATACTCATGTTATTTTCTAACTCAAGTTCAAGTTCTTTGCATAACCCATTGGCTTCAATAATAATGCTAATAAAACAAGGTTTTAATCACAACTCTCAATTCAAAAAACCTTTAAGCATTAACTAAATGTACTTCACTCAACCAATGGTCTAAACAATAATGCTTATCAAACAAGGTTTAATCACAACTCTCAATCTATAAAACCTTGAAGCATTAACTCAACCACTTTTGAAAAGGAAACCCTAATCAAATCCTTTTCACTCCAAACTTAATTTTCAATCAAGACAATCAACCAACTCAATAGAGAAGAATTTTTCCCATGCCTTTTTGGTACCAAGGAGTTGTCCATAAAATATTCCACACTTCACAAAAACTCTTTTCCAAACTCACATAAGGGTTAGAGGATAATTTTTATATCACAAAAATAATATCACAATTACACCTTATCACTCCAACTTAAACAATAAAAAATATCCTCACAATAATCACAAAACCCTTTATTCAAAATAACATACAACCCACAAAGTCTTAACCTTCCAATATTTCACAATAGCAAATTTTAAGACTTTAAAATAAAAATAGAATTCTCCTTATAACTCCTAATGGTATTTCTCAACTACCAACCTTTATCACAATGCAAATACTTCAACCACCAAATACCTTATACCTCCAACTTAGGCATTAATAAAATAAAACATAAAAACGTACCTTTGCCTTTGGAGAGTTTCAAAATTTCAATGCAGCCCACACAAACGTCTTTGCCCATAGTACAAACCACCACACAAGTTACAAGCTCATTGGGAAGGAAGAAGCACCATGTGGTTCAAAACCCCTTCCTTGCCTTGTAAAACATACGTGCCTAACGATTGGCGCCTTCAACACGTCCACCAAAAGCTTTCACGATATTCGAACACTATCCACCATGCATACCAAAACGTAAGCTTGCAGCCCATTTTACACTAGGCCAAGGTGCCTTGTTGGCTTCCAACTAATCAACACGCTTGCTTTTGTTTCCTTTCACTGTCAAGTCAAACACGGATTTCACAATTCTATCTCATGAGCTCTGCATTTAATTTGTATGCTTTCTCTTTCCAATTCGAGCAAGGATGATTCAGAAATCAACTTTAGGCATGGTATTTATATGCATTTCCACTAAATCAAAAATTTCGATGCTTCCTTTTGGCTTCTATGACGTCAATGAAAATGAACTTTGTCTTGTTTAAAAATTTAAATACAACCTTTGGATTTATTAAAATATTCTTTGGTCTTAAACCTTTAAACCCAACCTGTGGGTTTATTAAGATATTTTTAGACTTTATAAACCCACTTTTACGATATAAAATATTGTAATCAAAATTACAAATATTTTATTTGGGTTTTCACCATGGCACTTCTAACCATTATAATATTTCACCTTTGACAAAGTACCTTTTAATATTTATTTATAAAATTTAAATTCAGCCTGAATTTAAATAATTTATAAACTAAATATTATAACTCCTTTATAAATTCTTTATTTTGCATAGTTTCACTCAAACTTCTACCTTCTTGCTGAATATCAAATGACCATCTTTGTCACCTTTATTTCCTACTGAAATATTTGGTATTAATGATGAATCCATATGGTGGCATCAATGGTGACATCAATGACAACTTTGACTTAGGGACTCAAAATATCCAACAATGCTTTACATTCACCACAATGCTCAATCACTTTCAATATCTCTTTTTACCATAGAAACATATAGAGAATTGTTAGAGACTCAATATGTTTCACATTCACCAGAATTATCAAACACTTTCAATCTCTCTTTTTACCATAGAAACATATAGATATTAGAGACTCAATATGTTTCACACTCACAAACACTCAACCTTTTTCTCAAATCAATTTAGAATATAGAACAATTTGTTTCACAGAACTTGAAATATCACTTCAATACATCCACTCAACTAAGCTCAATCACTTCCATTCAATCAATCACTTTAACAACAATGCTTATCAAGTAATCCTCATATAATAGTTATACTCATGATATTTGCAAACCCTAGTTCAAGTTCTTCACTCAATAAATCACTTCAACAACAATGCTTATCAAGCAATCTCACATAACAATGATACTCATGATCTTTGCACAAACCCTAGTTCAATTTCCTCACTCAACTAATCACTTCAACAATAATGCTTATCAAACAAGATTTTATCAACAACTCTTATTACAAAAAAAACCTTTTACAATAAACTCAACAATGCTCATCAAACAAGGTTTTATCAACAACTATTATTCCAGAAACAACCTTTTCACTCCAAATTAGCATACACAATATTCAAAAATCACTCTCTACGAAGATGTTCCCATACATTTTGTTTTATGTATAAGTGCCCTTAAAAATCTATCTCAATCACAATTTTCTTCTTTTCCAATTTCAATGGTTAGATGAAAAATTTTACACTAACACTCTCTCAAAATATTTCTCAATTACAAAAATAATCAATCTCAAATACACCTTATTACTCCTTGAAATTAGAAATCATCAAATCACACATAAAAATAATCACTCAAATTGTTCTTATAATCTCCAATTTTGATAAATCAATATTCAAAAATTAACCCTTCAGAAATAATATTTGCCTACCCTTTATCTCCCTCAAAACACTTAATTACCAAATAAATTTAGGAAAAAATTAAACCTCATTTTCCATCAAAACATATTTATTTTTCAACCTTAGGCACATAAAAATATTTTTATTTTCCTTAAACCTTAGCACATCCAAAAATTAGCGACCAACACAAATAATATTAGTGCATACCTTTGTCACAACAAAAAAATGCCTTGGTGGGTTTCAAACAAGAGATCTCTCCATTGAGCACCTTATCAAGGTGCTAGCCCACCACATGGGCTAGGCACTCCCACGAGGAAGGGAAGGCACAATCCTCCCTTTATCCTTGTGTTAGGCACTACACGAAAAAAATGAATGCCCTCTCTTCTTAGCCAAAACGATCCTGAAGGGATTAAAACCTGCACACTTTGCTTTCCACACACCCTAGCACTTTCGTTGTTTGCCAACTGTGCTACCAGAACCTTTGGTGCTATGGATTAGTGCTCCCCTCAATTTATTCCTTCATCGTCGGAGATATTTTTGAAAAATGTGAGAAGTATTTTCCCTTTTTGTGCACAAATTAATGGAGCATAGGAGATTCGATTGATATTGGAGATATAAGGTAAAGAACTTTGCCACCTTTTATACACAATGTTCCATGCCATATGACGTTGGTGCATCAAATCGAATTTCCAATTTGATTTATTACTTAGCCTTATAACCCTATTTAGGGTTTATTAAATTAATAAAAATTAATTTATAATTAAATTAAAATTAAAATATAATTAACTTAAATAACTTTGAAGTTAATTAAATTAATTTATAATAAAATTATATTAATTAATTTATAATTAATTTAAATTTTCCTCTTTAATATTATAATAAAATATTATAATATTATTTGCTTGGGCCTCTTCTTTGCACTTTGAACCATATCTGACTTCTTGGAACCGGGTCTTGACCAACTGAAGGCAGACTTCTTTTTGCACGGATTGTGAAACTATTTCCTTTTGCACTGCTTACTGAAACTGACTTTTGACATCAAAGACCATTCATTCTTGACATCAATGACAACTCATCCACTCAAAATGTCCAACAATATTTTTAATGTTTATTTTAACCATAAGGAAGATGGTTCTCAAAAGTTGGTAGGCTTTGTAAAGGTTTTAAGTGATGTAACTTGGACTGTAATAGAGAAATATAGTGGTAATTTGAACATTAAATTGTGCTATTTACTTATTATGAACATTAACTATGATCCTTGTGAATTTGGACTATAAAAATAGAATATAGTAGAAGAAATTAGTTATGTTATTTTGAAGAAAATGATAGATGAAAAATCTATTCTTGAGAGGAGTATGAGATCCTCTAAAAAAACCATCTATGCTTAGTTAAGTTGGTCATACTTAATGAGAACAAATATATGGGAAAATTTGTTCTTAGTTAAGTTGATTATACTTAATGAGGAGTAGATGGAGAATATATTCTTGGTTAAGTTGATCTTACTTAATGAGAAGGAATATATAGAGGAATATATTCTTAGTTAATATGATCATACTTAATGGGAAGGAATAGATGTGGAGTTCTATTCTTAGAATTTGAACATTCTTAGTGGAAATAATAGATGAGGAATCTATTCTTGAGAGGATTATGGGATCCTCTCTCTAAGTTGTTAAAGAATGTACTACAATATGAGACTACTAAGCAGTTGAAGATACCAAAAAATTTTATAAGATCAAATCCTAAATATTAAAATAGGATGAACTTGCTCAAGTTTAAGTGTGTGACATCGAGAAGAATGCACCTAGACTGCTTGCATTAAAATATCAATAGAAGAGACCATAAAGGCATAAATAACAAGGAATTTATAAATGTAAAAGATATATTTTATTGATTTATTTGAAACTCTTATTACATATGGATCCCTCTTAGGGATACCCCATTGATACAATGAAATACAAGCAGAAATAAAATCTCCCTACAAGGGGATGGTGAACTCCACAGGCCTCTCGGTCTCACACATAAACTTGTATGAGGGCTTATCGATGTCTCCTTCTCTGATTTTTTGGAGGGATATGATTCTTTGAATGCTTCAATTTTGTCTAAGAACTTGTATCCTATGTACAAGAAACAACAACAAACACTTGCTAGCACATGCAACATCTTAGATCGAGGTTTTATTAGTAAATCTATAAATAATGGAGTGAAATCATAATAAGATCAAAATTTAGCAAAACTAACTGATAAATGCATGGAAAACTCAAGAATAACAGTGTAAATGCATTAAGGAAAAAGATCTATGCTAATGCTAATTAACTAGGCAAAAGAAAATGATAAATCTAAGTTAAAACTTAGGAGATAATACCTTAGACCCTAGTCGCTTCTACCTAGAGTGACCATGAATATAAGCCATTGTCGAAGACAATGACAATAGACCTATAGTTTTTACCTTAATATCTATGGGCTATGGCAGTCGATACCTCATATGAATTGATGTTCAAGGATCATCCTTTGTGGTCATACACTAGTTAGCAATGAATAATTTTTGATCTAAATGGCTGTATATCTAGAAATCATCACTAAATTGAGTAGATTTCCACTACTCCTCAACATGATTTGAAATATCTCTCCAATTTGCTAGAGCTTCGCTACACACAATTCTAATATTCGTCGATCTATTTTTTTGCTTGGGAGGATGCATATGTAGGCCTCCCAAATTCAGATCTAGATGCATATCTTGGCTTCTTGGAGAATCCAAGATCCAGATCTGCATGCAACTAACCATTAGAGGGGAAAGGATCAGTCACAGATCTGCATTGAAGGAGCAGTTAGGAGGAACTTTGGGAGATCCACATTGAAAAATACTCATAAACAATGAAATTGACATAATTATCCATGATTTGGGCCCTCCCTCCTGGCCAGACTATGTTTTGGTGCTATTCACTATCCATAAAAAATGGCTAGTTGTGGTCGCTCTCAGCTTTAGTGACTAGTGTTGGTGGTCGTTCTGATTGATAGTGGTCAAGCCTGAATGGGCCATAACTGCCCCTTTTGAGTGGTTAATACCATTGCTAGCTCTTGGAAAGTTCCAATATCAGTCATATGGTCTTTGGATATGCCCATATGAGTAGTATTCTAAAAATGTTGCATTTTAGGGGTCTACAAATACCACTTTTTGGGATATGTTGTGGGAAAACACAATGCTGAGAAAAAATAGACCACCTAGGATCACATTGTAGGGTGTGTGATGATCATTGATCTGATCAAAATTGGATGCCCCAGTCATGAGAAAAGGTGTGAATCCTAGAATCATTGCTTCCAACAGGATGGAAGGCTTAAATTTGTGAAAGCTTGTCCACATCCATCAGGTGATCAGGTAGCTTCAGTGCTACTATAGGTCCGAAAGGAGGAGAGCTACAAGCTTAACTATCATATTTTATTTTTGTCCCAATAAAGGGTAATATTATGATAGTTGTTAGAAATTATTTGTAAGACGAATGCAATTTGACATGATCGAGTGATCCTTTGTTAATTTTTATTATGATTTTTGATATTATGACTACCCCATCAAACGATGAGTCAATGAGGGAAGGACAATGAGTAAAGTGATGAGTCTCTTGACCAAGATGAATGATTTGGATATTTGAAGAGGGTCACTTTTTTATATGGTAGATCCTATTTTAGGTGTGATTTCAACCATTTATAACAATTGTATATCTCTATCCCACGGAGTGGTCCGATCGCAATGGCCTTCTTAGGGAATCAATATGATAGCAATTCCATTCAAGTCTTGTGTTGAATCACTATGTTTGATGATTTGCTAAAAATATCATAGAATAATTGAGATAAATCCTCATTCCCATGGGGTTGTCCGACCACCATGGCCTTCTTCAGGATTTAAGTTTTAATGCTAGGAATTGCGGTGTTAAAGAGAGAATTGTTGGTTCTCCACCACGGCGTATGATGTTATTTCATTCATTTTTCATGCATGCAGAATGATGTCATGGATTGAAGCATCTCAATTCAATAAATGACTAATTTACCCCAAATGGTATTTTGGTAATTTACTCATCTTATCGAATTGCATGGAGCGCCAGTCGATGCAATCGCCAAGTGTATAGAGTAAATAACTAGATACGAGGCACATTCAATATTTTGTTGTTATTTAATTTTTTTGTCATTTTGAATTTTATTTTATTTTTAAATTTTGATTTATGTGATTTTTTTTTTAGTTTTGATTCATGACCAAAGGGGTTAAATACCTTTGGAGTTTTTTTGTGAGTTGACCAAAGGGCTCATGATGCTTTTGGGGTTTTGTTTTATGTTGACCAAAGGGTTTATGGATACCTTTGGGGCTTTGTGGGTGACCAAAGGGTTTATGGATATCTTTGGGGATTTTTGGATGACCAAAGGGTTTATAGATACCTTTGGGGCCTTTTGGGTGACCAAAGGGTTTAAGGATACCTTTGGCACCTTTTGGGTGACCAAAGGGTTTATGGATGCCTTTGAGGCCTTTTGGGTGACCAAAGGGTTTACAGATACCTTTGGGGCCTTTTGGGTGACTAAAGGGTTTACGAAAACCTTTAGAGCCTTTTGGGTGACCAAAGTGTTTACAGATATATTTGGGGCCTTTTGGGTGACCAAAGGGTTTACAGATATCTTTGGGGCCTTTTGGGTAACCAAAGGGTTTACAGATACCTTTGGGGCATTTTGGGTGACCAAAGGGTTTACGGATACCTTTGGGGACTTTTGGGTGACCAAAGGGTTTACAGATATCTTTGGGATCTTTTGGGTGACCAAAGGGTTTATGGATACCTTTGGGGCCTTTTGGGTGGCCAAAGGGTTTACGGATACCGTTGGGGCATTTTGGGTGACCAAAGGGTTAAAAAATACCTTTGGGACCTTTTGGGTTGACCAAAGGGTTTTTGGATACCTTTGGAGCTTTTTAGGTTGACCAAAGTGTTTTTGGATACCTTTGGGGCCTTTTGAGTTGACCAAAGGATTTATGGATACCTTCAGGGATTTTTGGGTTGACCAAAGGGTTTATGGATACCTTTGGCACTTTTTGGGTTGACCAAAGGGTTTTACGAATACCTTTGGGGCCTTTTGAGTGACCAAAGGGTTTATGGATACCTTTGGGGTTTTTGAGTGACCAAAGAGTTTATGAATACCTTTGGGGATTTTTGGGGTTGACCAAAGGGTTTTACGGATACCTTTGGGGCTTTTTGGGGTTGAATGCTTAATTTTTTGATTGCTTATTAGGGGAGGTATAATACCAATAATGGCCCAATTGATGTTTGGGAATGTTTGTGTGATTTTCAATTGTGCAATTTTAGACCATTAGATGCATTATGTGTTATGATTTATGTATGCATTGATGGATGTAATGCCTATTGATGATGTGAATATGCTATATGTATGCGATGTACTGGTGACATGCACTAGCTAGATGATAAATGTATGATTAGATACTATGATCTATATGTATAGATGCACTATGATGATGGATGCATATATGGATGCACTGCCTATTTTTAAATGCATGTTTAATTTGATTCAATTGTATGCATTTAATTTATGTTGTTATGATATGATGAATGCAATTTATGCAATGCATTATTTACATGATGATGATCTAATATAAATGAACCTGTATTCTTTAATCATTTAAAACATAATGAATGAATGCAATATGTGTTTAACAATATAATGGGTGTCACCACAAAATTTATAAAAATCATGAATAAAAATGGTAACTCTTATCATAAGAATTATTCATTTAAGCATCCATATGTGAGATGATATGATTGTGAGATGATGTGATTTATTTCTATAGTGAATTTTTGAGGCTTTTCCATGAGACTCAAACACCCTAGTTACTTCATAAAAAGTTGTATACTGACCATACAGGACTCCTGAAAGATAAAGTTTTGTTATGAAGACCCAGATATTCATTATCCATGTGTGTGCAAATGAATATATTAGATGAAACATAAGCATACCCTGATGCCAAGTGGGATTCATTCAGCCCATTGTTGTATTAGGGATCCTCAAATATTCATCCTGATCCTAAGTTGAACTCAGTTGTATTATACCACTAGGTGATACAGGATACCTAAAGCTAGCTCTTTTTACAAATTGCTTAGAGCTTACCCTAATTCCAGGTGGGATTCATTCAGCCCATTAATGTATTAGGGATCACTCAATGGTTTGTGGAGATCGACCATTCCAGGAATTCAAGCTCTTCACCCCCTTCTTTTCTTCACATTTATATGGGATACTTGCTCATGCTTAGTAATGAAAATCACTTTTTTTTTTTGCATTTTTTTTTTTTCTTTGAGTAAGGTATTTTATGTAGTGATGATAATACTTGTTTATTTTGCTTTTGTTTCAGGATTTTTGCTTATTTTGATGAAAGCAAGAGATTTCTTTGGGTAGGGGGGAGCTTGTCATTTTGTCAATGATCAACATACTAGAACATTTGCATCACAATATGCGCAAGTAAAAACCTTTCACTTAGGATGCCTAGTACCACTTTGTAGTGTTCATATTTACCTTGTTTCAACTAGGATTCTAGTGTTTTGATTAGTGATAGGACTATGATATATGCTAGGTACTATCAAAACTAGACTTCATCTTTTGCTAATGAAGATGTTCTTCTACTAAATCTTATAAAATCACTAGGTATGGCTAAGTGACCAAAAAACCCTAGTATATTCCTTATAGCAACAAGAAGGGGTTGTGTTGAAAATACAGTTACTGGCATGGGTTATATTGATGATGGATTTGAAGATGCATGATTGAGATACAAACATGGGTACATTTGTAAGATTGCATACACAAATCTATCCTGGTGCAAGTGTAATGGATGCAACGTGCCTAATGCAATGTAACTACATGCCTATAAAATTTGAATGTACGATGCAAATGTTTTTGTATTTTTGCAATATTTTTAAGTTTTATTGCTTTTTGATTTTTGGTATTTTCCATTGTTTTTGGACTTTTGATTTTAAATTGTTTTTGTGCTTTTGTTTTTTTTTGACCAAATGGCTTTAAGATGCCTTTGGGGATTTTTGTGAATTGACCAAAGGGTTTTAAGATGCCTTTAGAGCCTTTTTATGAATTGATGAAAGGTATTATGCTGCCTTTGGGGAATTTTGTGAGTTGACCAAAAGGCTTGAGATGCCTTTGGGGCTTTTTGTGAGTTGACCAAAGGGTCGAAGATGCATTTGGGGCCTTTTGTGAAGTCACAAAAGGGCTTTAAGATACCTTTGGAGCCTTTTGTGAAGTGACAAAAGGGCTTTATGATGCCTTTGGGGCCTTTTGTGAAGTGACAAAATGGCTTTACGATGGCTTTGGAGCCTTTTGTGAAGTGACCAAAGGGCTTTAAGATACCTTTGGAGCCTTTTGTAAGTTTACCGAAGGTCTTATGATGCCTTTGGGACCTTTTGTGATTCGACCAAAGATCTTGTGATGCCTTTGGAGCCTTTTGTGAGTTGACCAAAGGGATTAAAATACCTTTGGGATTATTGTGGGTTGACCAAAGGGCTTATGCTACCTTTGGGGCTTTTTGTGAGTTGACCAAAGGGCTTGATATGCCTTTGGGGATTTTTGTGAGTTGACTAAAGGGCTTCAAGATGCCTTTGGAGCTTTTTGTGAGTTGACCAAAGGGCTTATGTTATCTTTGGAGCTTTTGGTGAGTTGACCAAAGGGCTTATGCCACATTTGGAGCATTTTGTGAGTTGACCAAAGGGCTTATGCCACATTTGGAGCTTTTTATGATGTGACCAAAGGAATTTAATATGTCTTTAGGGATTTTTTTGATGTGACCAAAGGATTTATGATGCCTTTGGGGCTTTTTTTTGCATTGATTAAAGGGCTTATGCTGCCTTTGGGGCCTTTTGTGATTTGACCAAAGGTCTTATGCTACCTTTGGGGCTTTTTGTGAGTTGACCAAAGGGCTTATGATACCTTTGGAGCCTTTTGTATGTTGACCAAAGGATTTATGATGTCTTTGGAGCTTTTTGTTTTTGATGTTTTCTGATTTGTTTGAATTTTTATGTTTTCTATTGTTTTTGAAATTTTGAATTTTATTGTTTTGACAGGGGGAAAGTATGATACCTTAGGTATCCCCCGTGTGTGTGCCACTCAATGAAAGTGAGGAAGTAATTATACCTTTAGAATCCTCACTTTGCCTCATTGAACTTGATGTGGATGATGGGGCATATATATTACCTTTAAGACCTATAGTGTGCATGCTTTCCACTATAATATAGTCAGATTTCTTAAGAAGAGTGATAGAAATCAACTCTCCCAATTGGGGTAGGGACCTCTATGGGGTTCTCATGTCTTGGTGGGAAGAAACAAGTGGACCATATGCATGAAGCTCATTTCATTCTAATAGGTCTTGGACCACATTTCAGAATGAATGATAGCCACATATGTCATGCCCCTGTATACGATGATAGACACAATAGAGGCTCTCATTAATGGACCCATGCTTGGGTGTTCTTTGCTTGACCTTGGGTAGTACAAATGTATTTGCCTCATAAATATTTCGAAATAAGGTTGTGGTAGTCATCTGAAATGAAACTACTCGATGAGTTGGCTTGTTGGGCCTATGAGGCTATGATTGACCTTGGGATCTCAACTGGGATGATGTAGCCTCTATTTTGGAAGGTTGAGGTACTATGGATGAACCATATATGGGAAAAATCCCATTGTCTATGAGATCTTGAACCACATTCCTAAATCCATAACAATTGTGAATTCCATGGCCCTCTATCCAATGATATATATAGTAATGGTCCTCTCTATAACCCTTAATTTTAGCTCTAGATGGGTCTAAAGGGTTGATTTTTGGTAAGGTGATGACCTTATCTTCTTGCATATTTTGAAATATGTCTAACTTGGGCTCGTTTAAAGGAGTTCAATTTCATTGTTGGTTTTTTTAGCGTTCCACATACATTGGCTTAGTTTGATGACCATGTTGATCCCTAAGTATATCAATTATTGGCTTAGATGGCTCCTCTTGCTTTTTGGATGCAAGGGTGGATTGCTAACTATGGTCACCAGTTGGTTGAGGAATCGAAGCTACTTATTTTCAAGCATGTTGTATACTATGGTTTTGAAACCTTGACATGATTGAATATCATGACCATTTTGTCTATGATTCCTCCTCATACCCTTGGGGTTTTGGATGATTTGGATTTAACTAGTGAACCTCAGGTAAGGTGATGGTGTTTGTAGCACATAATTGATTAAAAATCGATATTGTAGGCTCAAGCAATGGGAGTTACTTTCCAGGTTTTTGGGGTGGCTGAGTTTGCCCTTGATCTTGCTGAGGATTTTCATGTGGTTGTACAGGAGGTATTTTGGCCTTATATGAGGGTTTCTTTTGTATCTCATGGCTCTCAAGTTGGATCAAAATATTTTGTAATGCCTCATTTTGTTGCTCCATTTTTACCTCTATATTATAGATGTGATTTTGTATATGCTCCAATATCGATAAGAAATTCATGTGTATTTCTAGTGATTGGTTCAAAATACCATTATCTACTGAAGGAGGTGAAAGAGTGGGTGCTAAAGATCCACTAGGTAATTATAAATCATCCATTTCCTTAATTTTAGTCAATGTGGATACTTCATGATGATCCACTTTGATGGTGGTATCCACATGCTCATGTTTGTGACTCAGTTTATGTTTGAGTTTCACTTTGTAGTTTTGAATTGTGCCAGCTTTGGCACCCCTGATCTGATGTGGGAGGAGTAACTATTATTTTTCTTGAGGAGTAACCATGAGAAGTAAGTTAGGGGTGACTAATACAAATGAATTTGACCCCTTCAATGTGGAAGCAACATATGATTTGCACCATATCTTTTTTATCTTCTTTAAAGTCATTTGATCCTCTGACTTAATGTTAACCATTCCCACAAACTCATGCGAGGACACTTCATCATTTGGATGAGTGGTGGGTGCCTCCTCAACTTATTGAAATTGCTCCATTTAAATTGCAGCCAACGATTCTTCCTCATGTTCATGTAAAGAATCAAGTATGGGATCAGCAGATAGCGACTTGATAGGTGGTCAACCTAAATCTTCAATGGACTCAATGATAAATGTAGACACAGTGTTTGCCTCTATATGCTCTTTGAATTAAATGTCATCCAAATGAGATGTGACCAGGGATGTGGTGGATGAATATGGTATGATATGATTTGATTAATCTGTAACCACAATAGTTTCTTCCCCTTCAATAGAAGTAATAGAGTCCTCTAATGATATTTTTGAGATAGATGTAAGCATATCTATGGTTGTATTTGTTGATTTCTCACTACTTGGAGAAACCAAAGACAAAGGTGTAATGGAAAAAGACACGGGTGATGGCGATGGTGAAGACAGATTCATAGTCAACTGTAGGATTGCATCTGGACTCTAGATCCCATTATTAGGTTTAATGTTTAGATACGTGTTTGACAGAATAGGCTCTTGCAGGTGGTCCACTGGTTTATAATATTTAAAGGGATTTGCATTAGCCTCAACTACATGGACCTTATTTGCATGAATGTAATTATTGAATGGTAATTTTTCCCAATTGTAAAACCACACTCACCCTTAGGATTTTGATCACAAAACCCTCTATTGCAAATAATTTTAAATAAAACAACTTCTCCAAGGTTTTGTTATGTAAGCATTGCACATGTGTATTAGTAATCTCAATGAAGATATATCAATTAAATGCTAGGAATACCTTAGTGATTGCAAGTAATTGTTAACAAGGGGTATGTGTTGGTTTATTTTATCATGCTATACTAATGATTGTTCATAAAAATTAAAGAAATATAAATGTGAATTGACCCTCATATGACCACGATGTAGAGCCTTAATTCATTTTATCTTGAAATATTTTAGATAGGTTTTATCTTCTTTTGATTAAGTAGATTTCAAACAAGCTTTTATCTTGTATTAAACCTTACTTTGAACAATAAAATAGAAGATTAAAATCTCTCTAAATGTGAATGTGAAATGAATATTGGATTCCTTTAATTGTTGCTTCTATCATGAAGATAAAGATAGCCTTTAATATAATAAATAAATTATCCCTCTTTGATGAAATTAATTTTCATAAAGAGACAATAATTTATTGCTTTAAAATAATGGCCATAAATTTTCATTATTAATTTTCCTTCTTTAATGAAATCATAATTTTCATAAAGAAGAAATAATTTAATTCTTTAAAATAATAGCCCTTTGATGTAATGTATAAATTATCTCTTTTTTATGAAATCAAAATTTTCATAAAGATGAATTTATTGCTCCGAAAATGATGGCCTATGAAATACCATATAAATCAACTCCCTTTAATGAAATTATAATTTTCATAAAGGAAAGTCCATTTATTATTTGTGAATAAAATTCAAAACTGAAAAATCTGATTTACCTTCAAAATGTGAAAAAAATTTGAAATTATAAAAATCTTTCCTAAAACAACAATTTTAAATAATTTTTATAGAATTGAAATGGCTTTGGAATGAGTTTGAATTTGTTTCCTACAAAATATTGTAGCTCATTATTCACACCCATGTGTTTATTTTTTTCATTTTAATTTTTTTCAATTTTTATTTTAATCCTCAAAGTTTAAAAAAAAAAATTGCAAAAAGAAGAGTTAGAAAAATAAAAATAAAATCTAAAAAACAAAACGAAAAGCTAAAACTGTTGAAATGCATTACAACCAGTATGATACCATTCTATTCTTGCAAAATTGAAGATGTGAGAAATCCATGCATTCAACTTAGTTTACCTGAATCTACATTTGTGTTGGACATTTTGAGTCCATGAAGTTGTCATTGATGTCAAGGAATGAAGTTGTGGTTGATGTCAAGGAATGAGCTACCGTTGGTGTCAAAAGGTCAAAAGGAGCAATGCAAGAGGTTGATGATAGATGAGCTCCATAATGTTTATTTTTAAATATTATGTGGAGCATGATTTTAAAGGTTTTTCTTTGAAACCAATGGTGGCAAAAATAAAAGGTTTTCCTTTAAAACCAATGGTGGCAAAAATAAAAGGTTTTTCTTTAAAACCAATGGTGGGCAAGTTATAAGGTTTTTTTAAAAACCAATGAGGCTTCTAGTTTGGTTTAAAAGGCCCAAATTTTATTTAATTATTAAATTATAATATTTAATTCTAAAAGAATTTAAATTATTATGTTTAATAATTATAAGGCCAAAGTCTAAGTTTGGCATTGACATTTTCACATGTGAAGACGACGTACTCCCTCCATCGACGTAGGATATTATTATAAGGCATATGGTATTTAAACCATAGCCTTTCCAAATGAAAAAGTATCTATATTCATTTCACTAATTTTAAATTCCTAAGACTCGTGCACATATTTCATAGTGACAGTTCGTGCAATGCATGGTTTCCGAAAAGCGAGGGTGAAGGAGCCTTTTGGCTCATGGGCGCTAAGGAGGTCAAAGTGCAGCAGGCTCTTGGTGGCTCCAAGAGGAGCATGTGGCTCACACGACATGGAAGCTACAACCAAGGTGCTCCTTGGAGAGAAGCTACAACCAAGCTTTGGGGTGATTTGTGCAATAGTCACAATAGTACTTAATGCACTAATGTATTACATATGGTATGCATTCCATGGCTCTTATCCAAGCTCTTCCTAGAAGTAGGTTATATTATTTTGGACCCTCTAAGATGTAGCACAATATAGGAATAGTCTTTTGTGCATATTGTGGGAGACTCCACATCATTAAAGGCTTGCAAAATGAAGGTAGATGCTCTAATGTGGGAAGGTGGAATGTTGAGATGTCTCAATGTAGTGGTAGTGATGATATTGATGGATGAACCAGTATCAACCAAAACTCACTTGTATGAAATCTGATTAATGCTAGCTATAATATGTAACAATAGATAATATTCATTAACAGGGATTGGTTTAGTTTCCTTTTTGTGAAATGTAATCACAAGGTTTTTGCATGTTGTAATGTAATTCAATTGTTGTGAGGATTGTTATGTATGATTGTTGTTGATTTGATTTAGCAATGGTATAGACTTTTTGGGGAGTTCCTCCTTCCCTGTTGTGACATTGACCATGCTGATAATATCCTCATTAGGTGAGACTATGCACATCTCATTCACCTACTCTATTTGATCTTCCTTGACCTCAAGACTAGGTAAGGTATCTTTGGATACATCATCTTGTTTATTATTAATAGCAAGGGTTTTATATGTTTGTTTAGGATAACGACTATCTACCTACCTATGAGGCAACTCTTGATGATGCACAAGGCACATCATGTTGATTTTTTTCCTAGGTGTTATATATGTGGAGACCTCTTTAGGAATTATCCCATGTGATTATTCTCCAAATTTCCTTTATTCCAAGGTACGATGATCCCTTAGGCTTTGTTCATACACGCATCGACACTGTCTCTCTTGTGGTTGTGCCTCCTCTTGTTTGAGGGTGTCTAGGCGCTCTTGCTCTACACACAATGCCTCCTCCTTATCTTGGAGTAATTTATTTTTATATTATGTGTCTTCATATAACATACACACGTGGTCAATGGATTCACGCTCAATGCATAGGTCCTCCAATTGATCTTGGAGTAATCATTCTCTCTGAATTGTGTGAGGCCTATGTTCTCGATATGACCAATATGTTGTATAAGATCGATGGCCTTCTATATCACTACAAGGGGTTTCAACTATGTTAGTTCTTGTCATGTATATGGTAACCTTATCACCTTAGTGAGTAGATCTCCTACATGAGAAAGTGGTTTTGCGATGACTATCAGGGTGTCATACGAGAATGATGAGATCCTCATGGGAATAGTAGGTGCAACGACTATCAAGATGTCATGCACAAATGGTAATATCCTCAAGAAAATATTAGAGGTGTTCATGGCCTCTCCATAAGTATTTTTCTTCTCTGGCTTGTAATTGAGCTTGGCTATGTGTAGTTGTCATGATGTGCCTACTAGGCAGACCCTACAGGAAACCCATACTGAAGGAATTTTTGACTTTCAAAAAAGGTTGTGGGTGTTATGTACCAAAATAATTAGTGTTATGAGCTGATTGCAATGGGCTATGACTCCAAAAAGTGACTTTTGGGTCAAAATTTTGTATTTTTGAAATAATTGGCCAATCGGGGCTTGTGGGGAAATGCCCACTTTTGGGAATTTTTAGGAAATTTTGAAGCATGAAGAGTTAGGACTCAAATTTTTTGTGAGAGGTGCAAAATGGGCTAACTAAGACAACAAAATAAATTTGCAATTTTTGGAGTTGTTTAACCCATTTAATGACTATTTTAGTGTAGTTTTTCCCTATTTTTGGCTTCAAAAATAGAGTAATCATAAAACCAAAATAACTTTTTTGTTATAGCTCCAATTTGCAAGATTCTCGATCTGTTGGATGTAATTTTTCAATATATTTCCTTGAAAAATTATGGTTAGGTTTTGGTCCCATATCAAGGATCTTAGGTTGATTACCCAAACAATAAAGAAACACACAAAGCAAACAATATGATTATCTCATTTAAGAATTAGATGTGTGTCCTAAAACTTGTTTAGTGTGTTTTTTATTTATTGAATATACAAGCTAACTCTCATCGTGTTTTGAATTTTTTTATGTAATACTTGAATAGTTAAAGATATTTCACCTATATACTCGCACAAGCCGAATATGGTAGTGAAGTCCATACTCAACGAGGTAGCATAGGTACTACCAACCCTCACCTATCATACAGTGCATAGTGATACACCCCTCCAAAGAGGAATGCATGCTATTTTGCATGAATAGGATAGTTCTTGGGTTGAATTTGACCACAAGTGGGCCTCAATGATACTCTTTCAAGCAAGCCAACCAAGTGGTAATGACATCCACTGCTAGTCTTGATAAATAGGTTGGATGTGAGAGCCCAACATCGTTGATGTTAAAAATAAGATGTGATGTGTGTGGGATTAGTTTTAGATTTTTACATAAAGTAAAACAATGCATCAATGAGCACTCATGCTTTTTCTCCTACATGCCTAAGAAAAGAACATTTTATATTTCAAAAAAATGCATATCTAAATATTTCAATGATTTTCAGAGAATGCATTTCTACTTCATGAAATGATGGCCACTGGTTGGGCCCCATGCAAGCAAGCTTCATAAAAAAAAACCTAGACCACTGGAGACTAGGGCAGATCTAAAAATAGAGGTCTGATATTCCTAGTAGCGACTAGAAGAAAACTAATAAAACTAAGAAGATTTATGTTTTTTTCTTTTAATATTTTTCCAAGTTTTTCTAATTAAATGATATTTTTCCTATTGTATTATGACAGAAAAACATATTCATAGAAAGTAAAAACAATAGAGAGTTGCCCCAACTTGAAATCCACATATGATGAAGCACATGTTGTCCTTTATTATTGATTTTCTGTTGGTCAATGTTTACCATAGCGGTTTCTCTTGGCCACTGTCTTCAAAAGTGACCTATGTCTACTAGTCACTGTCGACAAGAGCAGCTAGACCTGCACACATAAAACACATAAAAATATCAACAAAACAACTAAAAACAAAAAACCATGTGGAGGTCCCACTGTGATCACCATCTATACAACCTCGAGAAGCATGCACCTAGTCTACTTGCATTAAAATATCAAAAGAAAAGACCATAAAAGCATAAATAACAAGGAAGTGATAAATGCAAAAGATATATTTTATTGATTTATTTGAAACTCTTGTTACATATCGGTCCCTCTTAGGGATACCCCATTGATACAATGAAATACAAGCAAAAATAAAGGCTCTCCCACAAGGGGATGTTGTACTCCACAAGCCTCCCGATCTCGCACACGAACTTGTATGAGGGCTTATCGATGCCTCCTCCTTCGCTTGCCTAAAGGGATCTGATGCTTTGAATACTTCAATTTGGTCAAAGAACCTATAACCTGTGTACAAGAAACAACAACAAACACTTAGTAGCACATGCGGCCTCTCAGATTAAGGCCTTATTAGTAAATCTGCAAATAATGAATTGAAAGCACAATAAGATCAAAATGCAGCAAAACTAATGAATAAAGGCATGGAAAACTCAGGAATAATAGTGCAAGTGCATTAAGGAAATATATTTATGCTAACGCTAATTAAACAAGCAAAATAAAATGATAAATCTAAGTTAAAACTTAGGATACAATACCTCAAACCCTTGTCGCTTCTACCTAGAGTGATCATGACTATAAGCCACTATCGAAGACTAACCATAGACCTATAGTTTTTACCTTAATATCTATGGGCTATTGCATTCGATACCTCATTTTAATTGATGTTCAAGGGTCACCCTTTATGTCCATACAGTATTTGATGATGAAGAACATTCAATATAAATGGTTTTATAGTTGGGAATCATTGCTAAATCGAGTAGATTTATGCTACTCCTCAATGAGGTTTGAAATCTCTCTCCAATTTGCTAGAACTTCACTGCACACAATTATGATATTCGGTGATCTATTATTTTACTTGGGAGGATGCATATGTAGATCTCCTATATTCATATCTAGATCCAAATCTTGGCTTCTTGGATAAGCCAATATTCAGATCTATATGCAATTGATCGTTAGAGAGGAAAATATCAGTCAAAAATATACATTGAAGGAGTAGTTAGGAGTAACTATGGGATATCCACACCAAAAAACTACTCGTGAACAATACAACTACCATAACTATCCATGATTTGGGCCCTCTCTCATGGCCAGACTATGTTTTGGTGCTAGTCACTATCCAAAGCATCAACTTGGTGTGGTTGCTCTTAGCTTCAGCGACCAGTGTTGGTGGTCACTCTGATTGATAGCGAGTCAAGCCTAAATGGCCTAGAACTACCCCTTTTGAGTGGTTAAGACCACTTCTATCTCTTGTAAAGGTATAATATCAATTATATGGTCTTCGTATGTGCCCATATGTGTAGTCTCCTAAACATGATGTGTTTTAGGTGTCTACATCAAGAACTTGAAAAAAATATCATAGTTGTGTTGACCTGAATGTTAGGAGATGAAGTCACTATATAGATCTCTGATATCATTCAACAAAATCTAGCTATATATTTTTGGACTATAGATATCTAGACTGCAAACATCTAGCTACAAAAATCTAGACTTCATATGTCTAGACTACAAACATATCTCTATAGATGTCTAGTTGTAGACATCTTGATTGCAAACGTCTAATCTATAGGTATATAGTCTACAAAAATCTAGCTATAGATGTATAGTCTACATATGTCTATCTATAGACATCTAGTCTACAGATGTCTAGACTACAAATGTCTAGACTATATATCTATTTGTAGATGATTATCTGTAGATTTCTAGCTGTATATGACTATTTTTAGACATCTAGCTATAGACGTCTAGATGAGTAGTAGTAGATGTTTAGCTCTATATATCTAGATGATTTATTCTAGATGTTTATATGGGTAGTTCCAAACATCTAGCTCTATATGGGTAGCCACCATATGTGTAGCTTTAGAAGATGAAACAAATAGTTTTTAGAGTCTTCCTTTGAGAGACAAAATGAATAGTTTTCAGAGCATTCATTCATTTATCTATAAAAGGGGAACAACCCCTTGCATGTACACAAGTTGTGTGAATGTAAAGTTTGCTAAAATAAATAAAATAACAAAATTTTCATTGCCCCATGGTTTTTTCTACACATTGCAATTTTCCACATAAAATATCTATGTTACTATTATTTTTTATTATTGTGTGTTCTACTTGCAGGTAAATTTTTAATATTTTACTAAAATTTGGTATCATAACCTAATTTTTTGTGCGAGTGGGAGCTGAAACAATGATAAGAGGTGTAACAAATTTCAATATTGAGAAATTTTATGGTAGGAAATTTGATCTATGGAAGATGAATGTGGAGGATTTGTTGGTTTAAAATGACCAAACCCTAGCATTGAAAGGAGTTGTGAGTAAACCAAGCAACATGAAATATGAGGAGTGGATAATTTTGGATAGGAAAGAAGTTTCAACAATCTATCTCTACCTATAAGACTCTATCTTATTCAATGTTATTGAATAAAGACCACAGAAGCCCTCTGGCAGAAGCTTGAAAAGTTGTATGAAATAAAATCAGCAACAAATAAGGTTTTTCTAAAAAAATAGCTTTATAGCCTAAGGATGAAGGAGGGTTCATCTGTGGTAGATCATTTGAATGAGTTTAATACCCTTATCAGTAAATCGATTTTAGTTAGTGTGAATATGGAGGATGAGGATAGAGTTATCACCCTACTTTGCTTTCTCTCAAACACCTAGGATCATATGGTGATGACCATCAATAATGCATCGTCAAGACCTCTAAAATTTGATGATGTTGTAGCCACTTTGTTGGCAGAATAGTTGATTTGAAAAAAATCTCTATAACCCTCAAATAATAAAGCCCTATCTATGAGAGGTTGATCTTTCAATAGGAGTAAAAAAGGTAGATCACAGTCTAGATCTAAGTCTAAAGGATGCAAGAATAAAGGAAAGTTCTAGTATTGTGGGAAGCTAAGGCACTCAAAGAAGGATTATTGGCAATTAAAAAAGGAAAATAATGGTAAAAATCAAATTCAGCAATCATACGAGGCTAGTACAACATATTCAAGAGAGATAGCAACATGTGAGGCTTTATGTATTAGGAACAAAAGATCTATTTTATATAACTAGGTTTTGGACTCAACTGCATATTTCCACATGTCTCCTCACAAAGATTGGTTTGACAAATATCAACCATACTTTTGTGGGATGGTCTACTTAGGTGATGATCATCCCTTAGAAATTGTGGAAAGATAGGATATAAGGATTAGGTTGTATGATGGTAGAGAAAGGATGTTATGTGATATACATGTGTTTGATTTGTGAATTAATTTTCTCTTAATCAAGATGATGGATAAGATAGGGTATTCTATCACGTTAGATAACAAATACCACATAATTACTAGAGGAGCTCTTATAGTAGCAAAAGGATAATATTATGGGACCCTATACCATTTATGCAGTGATAATATGATAAACCATGTAGCAGTAGTAAATTCTAGAAATGTTCAAGATGCAGTAATGCTATGGCATCAACGCCTAAGACATATGAGTGAAAAATATCTAGAAATTATGCATGACCAAGGTATAATTTATAGGATTAAGTCTTATAATTTGAACTTATGTGAGCATTGTAAGTTTGGTAAACAAAAGAGGGTTTGGTTTACTACAAGCCCTGGTAAGAGTTTTGATTTTCTGTAACTTATACATTCAAATATATTTGGACCAGTATCCACTCTATCCTTAAATGATGCTATATATTTTTTGACTTTTGTAGATGATTATTCTAAGAGAGTGTGGGTTTATTTTCTAAATAAGAAGTCAAAAATTTTGCAAAAACTTAAAGAGTTCAAAGCACAAGTAGAGAAAAGTTTGGGCAAGCCTATTTTATGTCTCAATTTAGATAATGGAGGTGAATCTTACTCCAAGGAATTTGAAAAAATTTGTACAAATGAAGGTATTAATCACCAGAATATTGTACCATATACTCCACAAAAAATGGTGTGGTTGAGTGGATGAATTGCATAATCATGGAATGTGAAAGGTATATCAAGGAATTATATGAGAAGATTTTGAGAAGATTTGAGACTATTTAAATAGAAAGATCTCATGTTGATAAAGGAATTGGCCCCTAGCCTATCTTATCATTCCTCATTAGTGGAAAAGCTAGAAGATACCAAGCATCACAAGAAATCAAGATTCACTGGCATTTTCAGTTACATATCTGTGGTGGAGAAGTCCAGTCAAGAACAAAGGATAGGCTGGATCAGCCTACAACTAGTGAAACTGTTGGATTTTATGAAAGGTCGAGTAACTTGCAAAGATTAAATTCATAGTGTCTCATGGATCTCAAATCATTTCCTTTTTCTTGTAAGCATATAAGAGGTTGCCATATCAACATCCTGCTAATATAGCATAACTTTTTTTGTAATGTTCCTATTTATTCTACTTCCATTGTAAAATATATATATAAAGAGTTCAAACCCTCGATTTGAAGGGGTCAGATCTAGAGTATTTTCTTGATTAATTATTGTAATTTTTATGAGAGATCAATAGAAGGAACATTACTTGGAAATTTGCCTCAGACCTATGCCTTCATTATCTTGTGAGTTTAATCTATGAATTCATTACTACTACTACTATTATGGTTAGTCAATTCTGATGATATTGGATTGCTAGCTTAGGGTAAATTAGAATACTTCATGCTTAAAAAAATATTTTAGAGAGATTATTTTTCTGTTAATGTTGATCTAATTTTGCTATTTTGGATTATTATCATTTCAGATGTTTGAAATTGTTATTTAAGTATTTATTTCTATAAAAGGTGAAGATAACTGGTTTTGAATGTTGTTAGTCTCAAGGGTGGCATACTAGAAATGTGATTTACCAGAGAGTTTTTGATAGTTGTCAATGATGTTAGCATTATCCAACCATTATTCATTTAATTGTTTCCAACCCTTACTCAATTCCTATCCCTAAACTTACATCTTAAACTAAGCTTAATTGAGTCAACATACAATTAGTTGACAAGGTATACCAACCTAATATGGAGGTTGTATTAAAGAAAACTTTGATCCTTCCAATGTCGAGGTTTGAGCTATGATTAGTGGGTGTGCACCTTCTATAATGTCATAGATTCATAGTTACAGCTCAATATTTCCTTGATGTCAATTCAGACCCTAATGGTTTTGGCACACTTGGTGGAAAGACACATTATCTTTTCTTTACCTATTCCTTTGTTGTTAAATCTTGTAGGAATCAATATTTAGTGATTTGTCTTGACCTCATTAGTGGTGAAACTAAAATTCACTTGGTGACTATGTTGGGGAGTAAAGTAAAAATTCATGACAAATTGCTTTTTAAGACTATTTTGATTAGATATAACTCCCCATTTTAATTTTAAAATTTTGCAAGTCTGATGACTAGTCTTCATTATCTTCCATGGCATTAATCCAGGCCCCTAGACATCCCAATTTTACATGAGATTCCTAAAATTGCCTTGAAAATTTTGCCCAATTATCATGGGAAGGAGAAACTATAAAAGAATATTGCCAAGATATAGCTTCCCTATCATCTATTTACAAGATAGAGTTTGAAGATGTTATGTTAAGATTATTGGTCCTATATTTCAAGGGTAAGGTGTTATTATGGTACAAATTCTTTGTTTATGGAAGTATCAAAACTTGGTATTATTTGGAAAAAGCCCTCATAGATGAGTTTTATGACCCTGGGGATCCCTTCTTACTCCTCACTCAATTTTTATTCATAAATAAATACCTTCATGAGAGCCTCTATGAGTTAAATTTTCATTTTAAAATAATGTGGAGAAGAATTCCCTAAGAATATATACCCTCCCTTCCACCCCAATGCATACCTGTATTACATTCATGTAATGAATTTAGGTTTAAGTCTCCTTATCCAAAAATATAAAGAAATGAGATTATCACAAATTTTCAAGAATCCATAAGAGTAGAAAATATGTTAATCACCATAGGAAAATTCTCTTCTAAAAAATTCAATCCCTCTTTCTGTATCCCCTCATTTATCCCATATTATAACAAAAATATTGAGGAATTTGAGTCATGGGTAGGACAAAAGATCGATGATGGGTTATTATCAGGTCAACAGATTGGACAAGCAACTTTAAAGCAATAGTTAAAAAAGTCTAGCAGTATTCCCAAGATTATAAAGAAAGGTAAGAGCCACATCATATCAAGATGATATTATAGGGGCCCAACACCTACCAGTGTTGTGATCTATGACTTATCGAACATCAGGCCGAAGGAAAAGGTAGAGATGAATAGGATTCAAAAACCTGAGGAGGTGACAAACAATGGCATTCCACTCTTAATCCTAGTTTCACCACTCAACCTTAAGTAGATAGCAGATTCTAGCTATAGCTATCTAAGAAGTAAAAGGGTTTACAACATAAAAGCAGGTTCTTTGACGAGTAATACTAGAAATTCCCATACAACAATTCAAAGTTGCATTCAAGATTATGAAGTTCAAGTGTTGATGTGAGAATAGATCTTAGCATAAAAATTCCTAAATAAAAGGAGGATCAAAGATCTGAGAAAATTGCATTTCCTTGCAATAATGTTGGAAAAATGAAGGAAAAAGGTGCATCAATTCCAGAGCCTGTTTAAAGAGTTATCTTAGTTATAATAAGATTTGAGGGGATATTTTTGGTACACTCAGGGGCCAATTTAACTAACCTTTCTTTAAAGAATTTAGCTGGAGCAAGTAGAGAAATCCTTGAAAGTAATGCTCTAGGTTTTTGTGAGATATAATTCAACCCACGTTATGTGTCAATTGTTTTTGAAAATGGGATGGTGCACAACTGTCCAGTAAGCCCAAGAACTAAAGAACCTATAATCCCTTTTCAGGTATGTGAAGGCTTAGAGCTAGTTTTTAAGAGGGTGGAGCCCAAATATCTGCAATTTAAAAGGAAGGACATAAAAGTTTTGGGTATTATAAAAAATTGTAATGATATTGTGGGGACTTCCTAACTTATTCATGGCATAAGATATCATGGTTGTAAACATACCCCTATTATTTTGCATTTGCCTTTCTAAAGCCTCTATCAAACCTTTTGTGTTTTGTCTCGAGAAGGAGATGAACCATATTAAAATATTTGGAAGAAGGAATATCTTTGAGATTTCCATCCAAGGCCTTCACCCCTTTATCATCGAGGATTATAAGCAGCCATGCACTAGCCTTCCACCCACTATGCATAACCACATAGGGATAGGAGCAGAAATCCCTCCTCAAGGAGACTAACTAGAATGATGTCATATGAATCGAACATGGGCTATGAAGACCCCTTCATTATCCTAAGATATATGGAAGGGCAGTTCATTTTGGATTAACACTCATACTCATGAAGAGGTGATGGATGAATAAATAAAGGGTCTATGCCATCAGAGGCATAAGTGTTCCAATATATATGCCATGGTCATGACCTATCAATGATAGAGATACTTACAAACTAAAAAGACTATAGAAGTAAGATTTGATTCCTAAAATACAAGAAATAAAGTATTAGAGCATCATCACATTTGTGCAGGTGATATCTATGAATCACATCACAAAAGTTTTAAGAAGTAAAAATTCAAAGCCATATGGTACAAATATTGCATATTTTCTAGATAGATTCACAAGGTACATTTAAGGCCAGGTGTGGGCACACATGCCACACTTTTATGTAGATAGCTGACATGAAAATAAAATGGTTGACTATAGTCATCTTAATAAAGTAGAGGTAGGTTCATGTGAAAATGTTAGACTCTTGTTATTTTGTATATATACAAAGAGAATGGAGGAGAGGTTAGGATTGTGTTCAAAAGGTAGTATCTAAAAAAAAATTGGGGTGAAACATCAACCTTTTGTGTTTTAACGGTTTAACTCATGATAAGGTCTTCTGACTCTATTGCCCAATGGATACAAAATGGTCAAATGCAAGGCTTTATGAGGAGACCATGGAAATACCCCACGTAAAATCAATCCAAATTAATGGGATTCACGTAAGTAAAGGACTCAATAAAAGTAATAATTCTAGATTAAATGAATTAAGTACTTTCTCAGATCTAGAGGTAGGATCTCCACATCATCAGCTTATGTTGTACCCTCTTCAATTCTATAAAATAAGGAATAGTTGTTTTAGAACAATTCAACATCCAAGATGGGTCAGAGCCTGTAGATGAAAAGTGGTAGAGGAGAGCTCAAGCAGTTGGAGAAGGTATTGTTTTTCCCTATTGAACATTGTAAGTGAAGCAAAATGAAATAACGATTGCAATTCATGGCAATCTATCTTTCTTAGAAGTGATCTTGTGCCTCGATGGATTATGCATATGGAGCTTACACCATGATGGAGTATACATATATAGGCATTGTGTGGTGAATGGCTCCCTATTTTTGTGTACCTCCATTTATCTTTATTTGTTTTTCTCTTCTCTACTCCCCCAACACATTAGTGTTCCTTCCTCTTATCTACCTGTAAAGATACCACATATCCCCTCTTTTAGGATTTCTTTTTTTGTTTTGAAGAGGTTGTTACACTAAGTTTTATCCCGAGCTCTGTTTGACCGCATCCATTTCATTAGCAATATGGGGTTTATTTTGTCTCACTCTACTAACTATTGATATAATCCCACTTCATCTCCACCTATTTTTTTTTGTCTTTGTTTTTATTAATTCTAAATATATCGTATTTTTCCTACATTTTTATTTGGCCCTTTCCCCCTCCCTAGTTGCATCCTTGCATACCTCAAAGACTATTGGGAGTTTTAGTGGATAAGACTATGATTTCCTTACCTTTCCAAGAAAAATTCCTTGAGAGGTGCCAAAATTTAGGCCTAAAAAGACCACATACTTAGTAGATTTTGAAAACATTTGTCTGTGTTGAAAGAACCTCAAAAACAGTGTTAAATTATGCTAAAGTGCAAAACATTCATAGCCAAACTGGTCAAACAGTGCCTAGTGGAACTTGAAGGAGCAGAGTGGAATTCATAAAGGTGAATGTAACTCTAGGTTGGTGTTAATTTCTGCACAAAAAAGTTGTAGTGTTAAAATATACTAATGTGAAAAATCCGTGGTTAGACTGGTCAAACAACACCCAGTGGAATTTCAAGGAGCAAAAATTGAATAAAATATAGGTGAAATTACGTCGTTTTCTTTAAAAAGGGTCTGTTGAATAAAGCATTGTTATAAATTCTACATCAACCAAATGCAGTGTTAAAATTTGTGATCATCTCAGTCAAAGTTGACCCAATAGATTTTGGAGTAGCGAAATTTTGAAATGGAAGATGACCCAACAAGAAGTTTTTACTCTCTGAAAAGAAGGTCTATGTTATTTTCCACTCACCTATAATGCAATGTAAATTTTTGTGGTCAAAATGATCAAACCAAACCCAAAAAAAATTGAAGGAGTGGATTTTGAAGAATGATTCGGGTCACTTCTAGGCTCTCATTCCATGGTCAACACGGTCAAACCAGACCCAACATAATTTGAAGAAACATATTTTGAAGAATGATGTGGGTCACTTCTAGGCTCTCATTCTTCGATCAACATGATCAAACTAGACCCAACAGAATTTTAAGGAGCAAATTTTAAAGAATTAAAAGCATGATATTTCATAGGTCCTAAAGGTGCGAAGTCATCTTTCTCCTAAATTGTTCAAATGCATATCAAGGGTTGAGATGAGAATATTTGAGTCCATTTAAATAGTAAGATCTCATGTTGATAAAGTATTTGACCCACCAACCTATATTATCACTGCTTGTAAGTGGAAATCTAGAAGATACCAAGTGTCACAAAGAATAAATATTCACTAGCATTTTGAGTTACAGATCTGTAGTGGAGAAGTCTAGTCAAGGATAGAGAATGCACCAGATCAACCTATAACTAGTGTAGCTACTAGATTTTGTGAATGGCTGAGCAACTTACAAAGATCAGATTCATAGAGTATCATGGAGATCATCTCCTTTATTTTTTCTTGTAAGTAAATAAGAGACCACCACCTCAACACCCTACTGATCTGGCATGAAAATATTTGTAATGTTCCTATTTCTTCTACTTCCATTATAAAATATATATAAAGAGGTTGAAACCTCAATTTGAAGGTGTCATATATAGAGTGTTTGACTGATATACTACTATAATTTTTCTGAGATATCAAAAGGAGCATTACTTGAATATTTTCCTCGGACCTGTGTCTTCATTTTCTTATGAGTTTAATCTGTGAATTCAATTTTCTACTGCTATTATGGTTAGTCAATTATGCTTCTTTTTTTTAATCTGGTTGTTGATCTAATTATACTATTTTGGATTATTAGCATTTCATATGTTTAAAATAGTTCTTTAAGTATTTATTTCTATAAAAGGTGAAGATCATTGGTTTTGAATGTTGTTAGTCTCAAGGGTGGCATACTGGAAATGTGATTTACCAGAGAGTTCTTGATAGTTTTCAATGTTGTTAGCTCTATCCAACCATTATTAATTCCATTATTTATAACCATTACTCTATTCCTATCCCTAAAATTACATCTTAAACTGAGCTAAATTGAGTCAAAATATAATTAGTTAACAAGGCATACCAGCCTACTCTGGAGGTTGGATAAAAGCAAACTTTGATCCTTCCAATGTCAGGGTTTGAGCTGTGATTAGTAGATGTGTGCTTTCAAAAATATCATAGATTCATAGTCATAGCTTAATATTTCCTTAATGTCAATTCAGACCCCAAAAATTACTCTCATTTGTGTACCTTTGGCTGTGATGCATTTTCCAATGTACCTAAAGAAAAAAAGGGTCCAAACTTGACCCAAAGTCAAGCATGGTTTTATCGTCTATGGAGATACAATGAAGGGGTATAGATTATGGGATCCTACTACACACAAGGTAATTATTAGTTGGGATGTTATTTGTGATGAAAAAGCAATGCAAATAAATGATGTATAGAAAACTCCTAATGTTGTACCAATTGAAGTAGATATGAACAAAGATAAATATGAAAATCAACATGTTGAAGTTTTTGATTAGCATGCAGAACAATAAGTAGAACAACAAGTAGATAAGTCAACATGGTCACAAGACGAAAATCCAAAATCAAATAATAATTGGGTTAGAATATCTACACATCCACAAAAGTATCTGAAAAGGTATTCTCTTGTTTATTAGTCCTATTTTGCTTTGTTAACTGAAGATGGTAAGACTAGTTCATTTCAGGAAGCTAGAGAGTTTGAGAATGCAAAAAAATGGAGGAAAGCTATGGAGGAGGAAATCAAGGAAAAATGTAAGAATAAAATATGGGAACTTTTGGATCTTCCACTTGGAATAAAGGTCTTTGGAAACAAGTGGGTTTACAAAGTAAATAATAACAATGATGGGTTGTTGGAATGCTATAAAGCTCGCTTGGTGGCAAAAGGTTATGTGCAAAAGTCAGGTATAGACTTTAATGAAAATTTATCTCCATTTGTGAAGATGACTATTCTTAGAGTTTTACTTGCACTTGTAGAAGTACAAGATTTAGAACTGGAGAGCTTGATGTAAATACTACTTTACTACATGGTGATCTTGAGGAGATTTATATGGATCAGCCTGAGGGCTATGAAGAAAGATGCAAATAGAATTTGGTTTGTAGACTCAAGAAATATTTTTATGGGTTCAAATAAGTGCCAAGAATGTGGTATTAAAAACTTGACACCTTCATGAAGAGCCAAGGTTTCAACAGAAGTGAAACTGAACATTGTGCATACTATAAGAGGTTTGATGATGGTAGTTTTATTATTTTGTTGTTGTATATTGCTGATATGGTTGTAGGTCCCATCATGAAGAAAATCATTAATCTTAAGGCTCAGTTGACTAGGACATTTGAAATTAAGGATTTAGGAGTAGCAAACCAAATTTTAGGGATGAAGATATATAGGGATAGAACAAGAAGAAATATATGGTTAAGTCAAAATTCATATATAGAAAAGATTTTGCAACGCTTCAATATATAGAATGCAAAACCAATTAGTACCCCATTTTTCTCACACTTAAAATTGTCTACCAAACAGTGTCATAGAATAAAGTAGAGAAGAAAAGCATGTCTTATGCACCATATTCATCAGAAGTAGGAAGCCTCATGTATGCCATGGTGAGCGCTAGAAAGGATATTATCCAGGCAGTGGGAGTTGTCAACCGGTTAAAATCTTGGTAAGGAGCATTGGAATGTAATGAAGTGGATACCTAGATATTTAAGAGGTACTTCAAATGTTGCTATTTACTATAGATCAGATAATTTGTAAGTTATAGGTTTTATGGATTCTGATTATGGTGGAGATAGATATGAGATAAAGTCCACTGCAGGATATACTTTCACTATTGTTGGTGGAGCTATGAGTTGGACTTATAAGTTGCAATTAGTGGTGGCTTTATCAACCATTGAAGTAGAATATATTACAGTGACTCAGGCCATCAAAGAGGCAATTTATCTAGAGGAATTGTTGGGTGACTTCAATATAATGTAAGAGAAAATTAAATTGCATTGTGATACCCAAACTACTTTTTAGCTAGTGAAGAACCCAACATTTCATGATCACATGAAACACATTTTTGTTAAGAACCATTTTGTAATAAATGCGGTGTAATAAGGTAGGATATTGTTGAAAAAAATTGATACTAAAGTGAATCCTACAGATATACTTACAAAGCCAGTCAAGATAGAGAAATTTGAGTGGTGTAAAACTTCACTAGGCTTGCTAAAATGTAATAAGGGCAGCAATGGGCAATTAGCATTGGATGGAAAAATATAGATAAAGAATTCATGTATACTGACATCAAGTGGAAGAATGTTAGAAAATGAAGTCACTATCTTGATCTCTGATATTATTTAGAAAAAACTAGTTGCAGACGTCTAGACTGCAGACATCTATCTGCAAATATCTAGTTTCATATGTCTAGCTACAAACATCTAGAGATGTCTAGTCTGTAGATGTCTAGTCTATAGGTATCTATTTTCAAACTTCTAGTTTGCATACATCTAGACTACAAACATCTAGACTACAAATTTCTATTTGCAAATGACTATCTATAGACGTCTAGCTATAGATAACTATATTTAGACATCTATCTGTAGATGTTTATTTGCAGACATCCATATGAGTAGTTGTAGATGTCTATATGGGTTGTTCCACACATCTAGATGGGTAGTTATAGACGTCTAGCTCTAGATAGGTAGTTTCCAAATATTTAGATCTAAAATATGAAACAAATAGTTTTTAAAGTCTTCCTTTGGAAGGAGAAACAAATAGTTTTTGGAGCCTTTTTTCATTTATCTATGAAAGGGGGATGATCCCTTGCATGTACACAATTTGTGTGAATGTAAAGTTTTCTGAAATCAATATTATAACGAAGTTCTCATTATCCTATGGTTTTTCCTACACATTGTAAGTTTCCACATAAATTCTTTGTGTTATTATCATTTTTTTGTTATTGCGTTTTTACTTGTAGGTAAAATTTTATTATTTTTACTAACACTAAAGACACATGGACTTAATCGACCAAGTTAAGGAAAATTGGTCGTAGGATGAGTATTGCAATAGAATTTGGACCAAATAGAAATAAATCCTGGAGAAAATAAGGATTTGAACATAAGAGATAGACTCTTATATTTTAAATACTGGGTACTTATACACAAAATTGGGAGTCTAAGGAGAGTGATCATGTATGAAGTGCATAGTTCTCCTTATTTTGCTTATCTTAGAGGGGCTAAGATGAGTGAAAGCATCAAAATACCTTCTTCTAGGAAGGTATGAAGAAGTATATTATTGATTTTGTTGTTCAATTCTTAGAATGACATCTTGCAGGGAGTAAGTGTGGCTATTATTAGTGGATGATAATACTTCTATATGAATTCTCATGCAAAGTGAGTGAGGCATTGACATTATCAAAGGATGATAATATTTTGTGTAGTTTAAAGATGGAAAGACATTTTTTTTTAAATTGTAATAATTTTTTAAGTAGTAGGAAAATACACGGGACTATGTTTAGTCCAAGGGGGATAGTATGTCATGACCCGCCTTGATAGGATTCTGTATGAGATAGACTATGTATTGATTGATGTTTCAATGCTTAGTGTTTTGCAATATTGATGTTGATTTATTGCTTTGAGGATATGGTATTGTTGATGTTTTGTATTGATTGTAGGACCAAGTACTCTTGAAGGTGGCAAGGAAGTTGACCATTGAGATAAAGGTACCAAAGAAAAGGGAATTATATATTCATTGATTGAATTAATTAATTGGGAAAATTAATTAATTATGGGATTAATATTCTTTAAAAATTAATTAATTAGGGAATTATATATTCTTTGATTGAATTAATTAATTGGGGAAATTAATTAATTAGGGAATTATATATTCTTTGATTGAATTAATTAATTGGGGAAATTAATTAATTAGGGAATTAAATATTTTTTAATTAAATTAATTAATTAGGGAAATTAATTAATTAAGGAATTATATATTCTTGGATTGAATTAATTAATTGGGAAACTTAATTATTTAAGTAATTATATATATTTTGCATTAAATTATATTGTGAAAATATAATAAATTAATTGAAAACTATTATATTGTGGAAATATAATAGATTGGTCCGAATATTATTATATTGAGAAAAATGTAAAAATGGAATAACCTTTGGAGGACATGGGTTTTATTATTTTAAAAATAAATAGGGCCTTCCAGAAGATAAGGCAGGGGAGATTTTCTATACAAAGAAAATCATATTATATAAAAAACCCTTGTTGACTTTCAAATAAAGCAAGCAAATAAAATGTATAAAATGTTGGAAATTCAATATGGGGAATTAATAATCTCATGTTAGGGAAGTCTGAGCAAGGGGACTAGTATTAATGAGAAGTACACTCCCCTTGCCAAGTTGGAAAAGGGAAATAGGTAAGCAATGATGTTCTTGGGGTTGGCACATGGTAAGCATGTGATAGGAGGAGAAAAAAAAATGGCTCAAGAGGAGGCTATTATCAAGAGGGAAAAATCATGGAGATCATTCTTGGATAATTATGAGAGGCTTAGTGGGAGTAAAAAAATAAAAATGAAAATGAGTGCTTGAAGGCTACATTGAAAACAAGGGGAGCCACCTAAGGAGATGAATTAGGTTAGGGACTTCCATTACCTTAGCCTTGTATTAATGTTTTGGTAAAATGATTATGGTTGGTTTATTTATTCATTGGAGGCCTATATCCCCTTTTGTGGCCTATTTATAGAACCCTAATGTGTATAGGCTCTCATTAAATTGGTTTTATTTAAGCATAAATTTAATGTTTTCTACTTCTATGCTTCTTTGAAACTTTTGCTTATTTGTGATTGTCTTAAATCCTTATAAGTGGCACTTCGTGTTGTGAATAAAAGGATTATGTAGCACAATTTCTATTCTAGGCAAATATTCTTCTACCTCCTTTGGTGAATTGTGCATTTTTGTTTAATTTAGGAGGAGATTGTTGTTGTGGATTAAATAAATCTCTACATTCCCCCTGGGCCATCTAGTTGTTTTGTGATGTTCCAACTATTTTGTGCATACAAAGGGACATTTGATCTATTGATGTAACCCTATTGTAAGGTTCTTTGAGTGCAATTTAAATTTTAGTTTACCCATCATGATTTGATGATGATTCCTAGATTAAATTGAAGGGTTATAAGTCCCTTGCCTTGTTTGTATTGATTGTTGCCTTGTTTGTATTGATTGTTTCCTATAATGCATTTGAAATAGAGCATAGTTACCCAAGTAATGATCGATTAGCATCATTGTTTAGTAGTGTTTCAAAGGACTTAACAGCTAGGTTTTAGGAAATTATTTTTAATCATTATTTACCACTACCACCTTATCATAAACCTTCCCTAAGGTTTAACGTTAGGTTTCTTGTCAATTTTTTCCCTATCGTTGAGGTGCAACACTATGACACACCATCTCTGTGCTTGGGGAGGCACAGGTAAGAGGAAGGTTGCTCAAGACATCCCACATAATATCCCACATGGGATATATAGGGTCCACATGCACCTTAAAGGGGGTTTAACTCCCCTTTAAGTTCAACCACCAAGTGGTGGTCAAGGTTGTTCCACTTGGTGGGTTGTCCAACCCCAATTGGTGGCACAAGAGTTTGACATGTAAATCCTTGTTGTTTGCTTCTAATTGGATGTTGAATTATATGGACTACCCTCTATTTAATTTCTATTTATTATTTTGTTCTTGGGCATGAAAAAGCCTTTTAAAAGGTAGATGGGAATTATTCTACATGCCTTGTGGAGTGGGATAGTTAGAGTCTATAGGGAGCTAAGCACCTATGGCTTAGTAGTCAAGTGCCTAGGCACCTAACTAGCTCCTATAGACCTCTTTTGACCTTGTTTAACTCATTGACCACCTATGACCTATCTTATGCCACATGGTATGATATGCTTGGTTTGCTTGTAATTTGTTATTTCACCTATGATTGGTTGAGTTTATTAATTTCTTAGGGTGAAGATAGATTTTAATATTTTTAATCCTAGTGTGGGATTAGTCCCACATGCTCTATGTGGGAGCTTTGAGATGCTTTTTAAATGGAATATAGCCTCTTAAAAAAACCACCACAAGGAAATGGTAAAGAAAGCCACCACTTGGCAAAGGCTAGAGCACTAGTTGACTACACAAAAGTTTTTTGACCATTTGATTGGTTTTGATTTCATTGATTGATTTGATGGTTGACTTCCTGGTTTGACTATGGTGATAGTTTTACTATTGATTAATTTCGAAAATATTGATTGATTTAGAAATTCCTTTTGTTGGTAAACACTTTTGGTTTAATTGGAAGGCTTCTTAATATTAAAAAAGGTTATAGGTATCCTTTAATTATTTGAAAGGCTTTTGTTTGGAAAGAATGGATGGAAGATCCATTCTTGAGGGAATTATGGGATTCCATCTTTGTTTATTTGTTGAATTGATATAATAATTGGGGAAGAATGGATGGGGAATCCATTCTTGAAGTAATTATGGGATTCCTTCTCAAATTTGCTATGTGAAAAATGGATATTAAAAATATAGTGTTTGTGAAATATTTTGTAACTTTTGCTTAAGGTTTTTTTGCAACATGTGTTGTATAAGGAAAGAGTTATACTTTTGTGTAAATTGAATGATTCCTAGGAAGCAATTTTGTGGAAATTTATATGATTCTTAGGAAGCAATTTTTTGGAAAAAATGAATGATTCATAGGAAAAAAATTTGTGGAAATTTTTTTTTATTCTTGGGAAGCAAATTTATGGAAAGTTTGAATGAAAACCTATGATCAACTTTGTAGAAAGATTGAATGAAACTTAGGTTTATTTTTGTGAAAGATATGTTTGTTTTTATTGAGAAAATGAATGGAAAACTATGTTGTGTGGATATTACTTTAAAAAGCAATCTCCTAGTTTGAATAAAGAAATAATGAATGCAAAATTCATTCTTTGAGGGAATTATGGGGTTCCCTCTTAGGTTTTGTAAATGCTTAACTAGAAGTAGTTTCTTGTGATTATTTTTTATTAATTGAAAGAAAAGAATATAGGTATATTTTTTTATTAAATGAAAGGATTTTTAATTAAAATAATTGTTATAGGTATTTTGAACATCTAATTGATTAAATGGAAGAAAAATCTTACGATTGATTAAATGGAAGAAATTAATTTTTATTGATTAATGGAAGAAAGACTTTCTGATTGAAAGAATGAATTATTGGGTATTTTGATTAACTGAAATTATGGACTTTTGATTAATTAAAAGAATTAATTATGGGTATTTTTATTAGTTAAGAGTATGGGCTTTTGATTAATTGAAAATAATAAGTATTGGATTATTAAATGTTCAATGGAACGATGATTGACTTTCATTTTATGTTTGAAATATATAATAGATAATATATTTCATTTTGGATAAATTATGTTTGAAATATATTAAGGATAATATATTTCATTTTGGGTTAAATTATGTTTGAGATGTATTAAGGATAATATATTTTATTTTGGGATAAATTAGGTTTGAAATGTATAAAGGATCTTATATTTTATTTTGTATTGAAATATGTTTGGAAAGTATCAAAGAATGAATGTGGAATTCATTCAAGGGAATTATGGGGTTCCCTCATTGATTTTGTAATGTGAATTAAAGGAATAATTCATGTTTTTGGGGACATAAGAATTATGGGGTTCTTATGTATTTAGAAGAAATCATATTTAGAAGAATGAATGTAGAATTCATTCAAGGGAATTATGGGGTTCCCTCATTGATTTTTGTATTATGAATTAAAATAACAATTCATGTTTTTTGGGACATAAGAATTATGGGGTTCTTATGTATTTATAATGGTATTGATATTTTGAAAAAAATATATGGGATTCATTTATATCATTGTATTTGAGACAACTATACTCATGCAATAAAAAGGATGTTTCAAAGTTGGATTATTTTGCATAAGGTTTTCCCAAGATATATGATGTGTTGTGTGTGTATCGAATATCTCCATAATTTGATATCGTACTTACTACATTATAGATGTTGTTATTGATGTTATGTTTGCTCTTCATAAATTTGAGGTTTATTATAATTCATAGATCATGGATAATATTTTGGTAAGGGTTATATTGAATTAAAAATAGTGCTATTCTTGATACTCATAATTCTTAAATCAAAATAAAGGAAGATGATTTCTAGTAATGAGAAGGAAATAATATATGTGTTTTATATTCTTAAATATGATGAATATTAGATTATTATAAAATGACATCTATTAATGTTCATGTTATAGATTAGAATCTTAGAGAGATATAGAGAGTGTAATTTAAGGGATTATGGGATACCTTTTGAGGAACCTTTGAGTAACATTGAATCAAAGCATTCTTCTAAGGTAGATGCACAAAGGCATCAATTAGGTTTTGAGTCAATGAATCATCTATCACTAGGAATAAATGATGTATAAGTCATCTCATCATGGAGATGATATGGATAGCTTATTTGCATTATAATGAATGATGGATAGGTTATACCATCATGGATATGAGACATATAGCTTATTTTCATTACAATGAATTATGGATAAGTTAGCTCATCATGAATATGCAACATATAGCTTATTTGTATTACAATAAATTATGGATAAGTTAGCTCATCACGGAGATGATACAAATAGCTAATTCACATTACAATGAGTGATGGATAAGTTAGCTCATATTGGATAGGATATAGATAACTTATTTGCATTATAGTGATTGATGGAAAAGTTAGCTCATCATGGAGATGATATGGATAGCTTATGTGCATTACGCTTAGTGCATCTACATAGATGGACTTATGTATGGTGTAGGGATGGGTGTACCATTTTAAAAAACAAAAAGTGATAAATTATCTCATCATGAGGGATGAGATAGATAACTTATTTGCATTACAATCAGTGCACCTACATAGATGAACTTATATATGGTGTAGGGATGGGCATACCCTTTTATGGATTAAAAGGGATAATTTGGCTCATTGTAAATATGATAGTTAACAACTTAATCATAAGGTATTACATCAATAAACACCTTTATATAATGACTTATGTAAGGTGGGAATATGTATATCCATAACGAGTGTATCAAAAAAAAAATTCTCTCTCAAGTTGGTTAGATTTTTGGGTCATTACATCAAATTACTATGTTAAGAAAGATCTCTATATTATGTTAGATTAGACAAACACCTTTGCACTAATCCTTTTATTTTTTGTTTATTTTGCAAGAACCAACATAAATATTTAGCAAAAGCATCATTGGTTCTTTTGTAGGAGGGGATGAATTCTACCTATATAGTATAACCAAGTTCCTCTGGCCCTTGATTCTATCATTATTAGCTTTAGGGCCTAATATCTTATTTTTTTTACATAGTTAGGTTTCTATTTTTTGCATTTCACCCCATTTGAGAAAGGGAAATTAAAGAACCTTAGGTTAGTCATATTCATATCAATGATAGCATATATTTATCTTCTTAGGTATCAAATAATAGTTTCATGTAGATTTCATACTCTACTAAATTATATTCAATATTTTTTTTGTACCCTTATTTCAAAAATAAATTCATTTACCATTATCATAAAATCAAACATCATTTAGTCTTAGGTTTTGGGAGTTGCATCTTGTGTATTGCATTCAAAATTAGATTAAGGTTTTGCTTTACAAAAGAGATGTCTTAAAGTAACCTTAGTTTTCCTTTGAAAATATAGGTTTTCTCCTAAAAATAGTCATTAATTATCTCACATCCCAATGTAGACACCCAATTTTGGTCACCCCATCACATCGTAGGATTCTTGTCAATTTTTACAACATGCTTAAGTTATTTTTTAGCCTTCATTACAAAATTTGGAGACTCAAAATAAGTTTACCACTCATAGAAAATTTTTTAGGTTGCAAATTTGTCTTGTTGGTATGAACCTTATCTAGATCAAAAATTAAAAAATATTATCCCTCCAATGGTCAAATGGGAAAATTCATAGTCCACACAAGTTCACAACTACAAATTTGTCTAGAAGTGAATTTATCTCTAATTTTTTAAAATAGAAAATTTCTCATCCCAATGCTTATGCTTATCCATGTCGATGGTTTAACAACCTAGATTGGATTGACACACACTAGAATATTTTCAATTTAGTTCACCTTTTTTCTTATGTCAATCCTCAATGTAGTTTTTTGCTGAGTTGGATAATTTTTTCTAGTCAAAATATTGCACATAGATTGGGTAATCTTGCATTCCTCTCTTCTCATCCAAGCTACAACAATCTATAAGTTTGAAATCTCATTCTCAAATTGAATATGACGAATGAATGGAACTGACATGGGAGACACTATTTGACAAAAGTGATCTTAATAGCAAGTAATTTAGTATAAAAGCTCAAACATTTTCTTTTGTACATTTTGAAGCCTTTGGGGTCTCCTTAAAAAATAAATTATCCCCTCCATGCATGCTCAAGCCTTGCATGCATGCCTCACACTTTTTGCATGGGCTTCCTCCATAGGTGAAAAGGGAAGTTCTCTTATCATGATTTTGTTTTGAGATCTTTTGATTCTTTAGATATTTTTCTCTAATCTATTGCATTACATATCTTTATCTTACCCTCTTTTTTAGGGTCTTGTTTGCCTTATATAATTCATTTTAGCACATTAAATTCTATTTGTATTAGAATTTCTAAAAATATTTTGATTTCCTTGTAGGATTTATAGGCATCATTTGGGAAACCCATATTCACTTTCTTGGGCCAAGACCTAATAGATCCAACCTTGAATCCACCTCTATGACTACATAGTATAAATTTATAGCCAACAAAATTGGTTGGCTACAAATTTTTCTAGACATGCTTATGCCTAATTTCTTTTCCAAAAATTTATTCTTTGGTCTTATTCTAACCCATCCATTACTTTATTATTAAAAATCCTCTATTATTACTCTTAAATCAAATTTTTAAGTCATAGGTTTTATAGGTTAGAAATTTATCCTACATTATATGAACCTCTCTCATTTAGTGCATTCATCAGTTTTAACATTAGAACTACTCTTAGTCAAGCCTAGGAACATCCTATAATTCTCTTAATAAGATAAATTTGGTTTTTACAACAATTACATTTCAATTTTATGTGAACAATGTTCTTCCAAAAGGTTAAATTATGTTTTGTGTAAAGGAACAGGGGGCTTGATTGTAGACAAGGAAGTTTAACATCTTCCCAAACATCAAGCAGCCCTCCTAAAAACTAACACCTCTATTGTTTTTCCCTTTTCAAAAATTTCTATATAATCACAAGTTAGGAAGTAGTGAATCTATCATAGGTGGAAAACATATTTATAGGCAGTGAACCTGACTAGGTTACAAACCTAGGTTTAGTTGATGAACTTATCAGTAATGATATTCCAAGTAGTTTGATTTCATGTTTTTATTTTATTACTAATTTGTATTATTTTTTTCTATCTATTTAGTTGTATTAGCTCATAAAAATAGTACAAAAGCCAAGGAATTTAAAAATTTATTCTCCCAAGCATACCCATTAGGCATTGATTCACAATTTCATCTTGTTTAAATAATTAGGTTAGAAATTTTTTTATGCATATTTCTCTTATGCCCTTAATAAAAAGGTGAAAGACATGTCTTTTCAATTTTAGCTCAATATATTTCTACGATAAATTTAATTGCATATAGGACTTAGATTCTTGTTTTATTACATTACTATCTTCCTTGCACCATATTTTAAATCTTCATTTCAAAGCTTATAGTTTGTTAAATTCCTAGTTATCAAAACATAGGTGTTTACTTAATTGAACACATTAAAACATAGGATTTAGAGTGAATATATAAAAAAATCTTGGTGAACCCTTAATCCTTACCAAAGGACTCAAATAATGATGATATTTAGGTAAGAACATTTTATCTAAGTGTGAACATCTAGGTTTGATACTGGTCTCTAAATCTAGGTTTACATATTTGGTGAACACGATGTGAACCCAAAATGGGTCTTTAAACCTTTGGCCTAAACATTTTTTCCTTAATCACATATAAAATTTACTACACTTTAATTGAAGACCACCTAAACTATTTGATTAGCTTAAATCATATTAAACAAAGATAACAAGAACATAAAAAAATGTTAGTCCTATTGGGGGAAGGTTAATGACCCCTTGAGTAAATTATTGGTAATTTGAGTTATTTTATGTTGTCATTGATGTCATATGGATCACATTGAGTTTTGATGGGCAAGTGATATTTTGGAAAGCATGGATAAATTTAGGGTTTTTATGAAAACCAAGGCAGGAAAAATAAAAGGTTTTATTTAAAATCATGGATGGCATATTTGAAATCGGTTTTTCTTAAAACCAAGGTTGGCATTTCGTTTCATCAAAAAAAGTGCCCTGGTGATGGAGATATTTAATTTTAAATATTTAGTTTAAATTTTATTTATTTAAAATTTAAATTTAAATTTTAAAATTAAAATTAAATTTAGCGTCGACATCTAAAGAAAGAGGGAAAATCAATAATGCATCAACGTCATCGAAAATGAGGAGAAGACTATATAAAGGGGGATCCTAAGGTTCATTTGAAATTAATCCTTGCTCATGTTAATCATTGGCTAAGCATCCGAAGAGAGCTCATGCAAAAATTGTTTTGAAAATGGGAGACATCGAATAAATCCAAGGTGATCAAAAGTCCAAAACATCATGGGCGGAGTGGCACATTGGCAATTGGTTTTTTGTTAAGGTGTGTGGTAGCACTTTACGTCAAGGTTCGAATCTCCTTGACTACATTTGAAGGTATTGGAAGGAAAGTGCTCGAAGCACTTTTGGTTTGCGTGGAAGGGAGGAAGGACTTAAGGCACGTCATGCCTTTTCCTTTTGAATGAGCGGCTAGCTCATGTGGCAACCTTAGTCGTGGCTAAGGCACTTGTGGTGTGTGCAAGTTGGGGGTTGGAATCCCCTTGAGGAGGTAATTATGTTTTTCTCTAATTTAATTTCGTTGATGCCCTAGGATAGGAGTTATAAGGCGGTTAAGGAATAATTAAAGTTTTTAATTAAAATTTATTTTTATAATAGTTGTGATCATTATTTCAGATGTGGATGAGTTGTTGATTTAATTTGATATTCGTGAAATTGAAAAATTAAGATTTAGGATAAATAAAGAGTTGTTATAAAATATTTTTGAGAGCCTTGTTGATTATTATTTTTGATAAGATTTTTTATTAAAAAGGACTTTGGTGGATGTGTTTATTAAGTTGGATTAAAAAGGTGTAAATTGAGTTAGGCTTATCTTGTGATTATTATTTGAAGTCCACTAACCCTTATTGATATTGGAAAGGAAAGTTGTGTTTAGTGTGGCAGATTTTGTGGACAACTTCTTGGCATCAAAAAGGTATGGGCACATTCTCCTATTGATTGTTTATGGTGGTTGATTTATGAAATATCATTGGAGTGAAAAGAATTGATTGTGGTTTCCTTTTCAAAAGTGGTTGGTTGAATGCTTCAAGGTTTTCTAGTTTGAGAGTTGTGTTTAAACCTTGTTTTATAAGCATAGTCATTGAAACCCATTGGTTGTGAAAGAAAATGAAAAGAACATGAGTATCATTGTTATGTGAGATTTGTGGTTGAGAATTATTGGAAACATTTGAGTTGATTGATACATGCTTGGACTAGGGTTTTTGTGAGAAAGAGTAGTCCCTTTTGGTGATTGGTTGAGTTGAGTTTATTGATCCTATTCAAGTGATTGTGTGAGGTGATTGGTCAAGTTCCATGAAACAAACTATTCCATAATTTTGATTTGAGTTGAGAGTGAGATTAGAACATATTGAGACTCTAACAATTCTATTTATGCTTCTATGAGTTGACTTGAGTTGATTTGAGATTGATTTGAGTTGAATTGAGTTAAGATTGAACTTGGAACATATTGAGTCTCTAACAATTCTTTTTTTGCTTATATGAGTTGACTTGAGTTGAGTTGAGATTGATTTGAGTTGAGTCGAGTTGAGATCATTGTGGACCATTGTTGTCATCCATTGAAGAATACATTGCCATTCATTTTTGAGTTCATATTTGAGCTTTGACTTGATATATTTGTGGATGAGATTTGAGAACTACGTGAGCATGATTGATTGAGCCTTTAAGAAGGCTTTGTGGACATCTTTGTGGACAGTTTTGGGACAACTTTATGGATAGCTTTGTGGATAGTTTTGGGACATATTTGTGGATAGATTTGAGAAAGTTCTTGGTGAGCTTGCTAGAGCATATTTGGGCAAGTTCTTGGTGAGCTTGCTAAAGAATATTTGGACAAGTTCTTGGTGAGCTTGTTAAAGCAGATTTGGGCAAGTTCTTGGTGAGCTTGCTAGAGTATATTTGGGTAAGTTCTTGGTGAGCTTGCTAGAGCAATTTTGGACAAGTTTTGTGTGAGATTGTTATTTAGTTTTGGACAAGTTCTGTGTGAGCTTGTTATTTATATTTGGAAAAGTTTTGTGTGAACTTGTTATTCATTTTTGAACAAGTTTTGTGTGAGCTTGTTATTCAGATTTGGACAATTTCTGCGTGAGCTTGTTATTTCCTAGCTTTGAGCAGATCAAAGAAATCATTGTATTGGATAAGGATCCTTATTTTTGTGTGAAGTATTATAAGGACATTATCTGTTGGAGTACCCCACATTGAGTAACCATGTTAAATCTTGTGTCTCAATTATGTGTGGTGACTTGTGCTCTTGCTTACTATTGTTATATGATTTATTAATGCACACTGCTATATTTTGTTATTACAATTAAGGACATTAATTGATACTGATCTAGAAAGAAATTAAAAATTGGTCTTATACTATTCACCTCCCCCTCTCAGTATAAGCGTGTGTTCTTCAATTGGTATTAGAGCGGGTTCCTTTGAAAAATCTAACAACTTGAGAGCAAATTCTACAAGAACATTGATGGATTCATAGAATGGATCATATACAAATAAGGCTCCATTGTTTGATGGTAATAATTATGTTTTTTGGAGCATCAAGATGAATAAATACTTGATATCACAAGGATATGAGGTATGGCAAATGGTTGAAAAAGAGTATAGGGTTGAAGGTGATCCTGAGGCATATAAGACTATCAAGAAATTGGTTGAGATCAATGCAAGAGCAATGAATTGTATTTTGAGTGGGCTTCATGAGACAAATTTTGCAAATATCATGGTATGTAATTCAGCTAATGAGATGTGGACCAAGTTGCAAAATACTTATGAAGGATATTCCAAGGTAAAGTTGGCAAAACTACAAACTCATAGAAAAATATTTGAGGAATTGAAAATGGAATATTTTGAAGATATTGTAAAGTTTTTACTTCGTGTTGATGATATTACTAACACCATGAGAGGCCTAGGTTTTGATATGAAAGAATCAAAAGTTACTCAAAAGTTTTTGAGATCACTTCCCATGAAATATGATTCTAAGGTTTTAGCAATATAAGAGACAATGGATATCAATAAGCTAACAATGGAAGAATTGCAAGGTACTCTTACAACTTATGAAATGAGGGTAAGTAAGAATAAGGTTCCAATAAAAGAGATTGCATTCAAGGCTTCAAAGAAAAATAAAGGGAAAGTTTCATAAACAAGTAGAGGTTCAGATGATGATGAGGAAGCTAACTTCATCAAAAGGAATAAGGACTCAAAGAATTTTAGGGATATAAGGAAAGTCATATACTACAAGTGTTGTGATCTTGGTCACTATGCATATAGGTGTCCACATGAAGAAAATGGTGATGATGAAAATAGGGTCAAAAAAGAAAATAATATGGAAAGCATAAGCATGACAAAGATGATAGATACAAGCAAAACAGTTATGAGAAGAAGAAAATTTTTCGTAAGGCAAAGAAATCTTACTACATTGTAGAAGCAAGTGATAGCTCATATCATAGTGATAAAGAAAAATCATGTGATGAAAAAGAAGAACATCTATTCCTAGGAATAGAATGTGAAAGAGAGCAGTGCTTTGTGTGTGGTCAAAGAGATCACAGATCAAGATATTGCAATGGTTTCAGTGATAGTGAAGATGAGATGACACATCAAGGAAACAATCACGGTCAAAGAAATCTTGAGAGTTTGTTTACTATAGAAGATTATAATGGTCTCAATGACAGTGAAAACAAAGAAGTCTCACTTTTGGTTATAGAAAAGGAAGAGGATGAGCTAAGTAAACAAAAATCATAAATCAAAATGCTAAAAGAAGAATACAAGAATATTGAACACAATATTCGAACAAATGTCAAAATCAGAGAAGAACTACTTAAAACAATCAGTAATCTCAGAGAAGAGCTTCAAAATGCAAAAAGGATAGAAAAAATTATGAATTAAGAACTAAGGGTAACCATGGCAAGACATGATACATTATATGAAAAGGTTAAAAAAGGAGTGGAAACTTGTTTTAAGGCTGTATCTTACTTCCAAGAAAAGTCACACTCAAAAGGAAAGGAAGTTCTAAAATATGAAAGCAGAGAAGCACCTAATATTTGTGAGGAAAGTTCCAAAGTTCATATGGCTCCAAATATTCAGTTTGATTCTTGTTTTGAGATAGGTGAATCAAGTTCAAAAGGAAAATAAATACTTGAAGAGAAAAGCAAGGAAGAAACTAAGGAAGAGGATTTAGATGCTACAAAGAAGGTTCAAGGATGCAATGCACAAGTTGAAAATGATCATAAGGATAATGGTCAAGAAATATATGAGGAACCAAGGCATGAACAAAGGGTTTTTCAAGGACATTGTTTTTATTGTAATGGATTTGGACACAAGGCTATACATTGCAGGATCAATGGATCAAAGAATTTTGATTTTGATATAAGAAACATCAAAGGAAGAAGGTATGGTTTTTAGGGACATTTCTTCTCATGTAACAGGATTGGTCATAGATATTTTTAGTGCAAAGGAAATGAGTAACATGGTTTTGGTTTTAGAGCTACACAATTCAAAATTCATGGTCATAATGGTCATGAAAATAGAGCTTCACAATACAGGGTTCAAGAAAGGAATGGCTATGGAAATAATTTTAAGAATGAATTCAGGACAAGGGCACCATCCAAAGGCTACAATATCAAGTGTTTTAATTGCAATAACTTTGGGCATATTACAAAATGGTGTAGGACTCAATTCCAAATAGGTTCAAGGCAAGAAGGTCAAACAGGTTCAAGACAAGAAGATCAATTAATTCATAAGGAGAAGGATATCAGAAAAACATGGAAGGAAGTTGATAGAGTAAAGAAACAATGTGATATGGTAGTAAAAGTTCTCCCATCCCAAAATTAATCACCTCAAGAGAGAAAGTGGTGAGGGGGCTAAGTTTAAGAGTCATATCTTTTAGCCCCATAGGTGTCTCTTTTGCCATTGATGTCAAATGGGGAGAGATTTGAGTAAGGGGCTGAGCATTGAGTTAGGGGGAGCAGCATCCAAAGAGAGTATTGAGCTAGGTGGAGCAGCCTCCATAGAGATTATTGAGTCAGGGGGAGCAGCTTTGATTTTCAGATATAGTTTTTGCAGTGATTGTGGTTTTTGCTTTAGAGGTATTACCATCAATGACAAAGGGGGATATTGTTAGAAATTTGAGTTATTTTATTTTGTCATTGATGTCACATGAATCATTGATGTCATATGGATAACATTGATTTTTGATGGGCAAGTGATATTTTGGAAAGCATGGATAAATTCAGGGTTTTTGTGAAAACCAAGGTAGGAAAAATAAAAGGATTTATTTAAAACCATGTATGGCAGATTTGAAATGGGTTTTTATTAAAACCCAGGTTGGCCTTTCGTTTCATCGAAGATATTTAATTTTAAATATTTAGTTTAAATTTTAATTAGTTAAGATTTAAATTTAAATTTTAAAATTAAAATTAAAGTTAGCGCCGACGTCTAAAGAAAGAGGGAAAATTAATAATGCGTCAACGTCATCAAAAATGAGGAGAAGACTATATAAAGGGAGATCCTAAGGTTCCTTTGAAATTAATCCATGTTCGTGTTAATCGTTGGATAAGCATCTGAAGAGAGCTCATGCGAAAATCATTTTGAAAAAGGGAGACAGTGAAAAAATCAAAGGTTGATCAAAAGTCCAACACATTATGGGCAGAGTGGTACATTGGCAATTGGTTTTTTGTTAAGGTGTATCGCAGTGCTTTATGTGAAGGTTCGAATCTCCTGGACTGCATTTGAAGGCATTGGAAGGAAAGCACTCGAAGTGTTTTTGGTTTGCATGGAAGGGAGGAAGGACTTAAGGCAAGTTGTGCCTTTTCATTTCAAATGAGTGGCTAGCTCATGTGGCAACCTTAGCCATGGCTAAGGCTCTCGTGGTGTGTGCAACTTGGGGATTCGAATCCCCTTGAGGAGGTAATTACCTTTTGCTCTAATTTAATTTCGTTGATGCCCTAGGATAGGAGTTATAAGGTGGTTAAGGAATAATTAAAGTTTTTAGTTAAAATTTATTTTTATAAGGGTTGTGATTATTTTTTCAGAGGTGGATGAGTTGTTGATTTAATTTGATATTCATGAAATTGAAAATTTAAGATTTAGGAGAAATAAGGAGTTGTTATAAAATATTTTTGAGAGCCTTGTTGATTATTATTTTTGATAAGGGTTTTTATTAAAAAGGACTTTGGTGGATGTGTTTATTAAGTTGGAGTAAAAAGGTGTAAATTGAGTCATGCTTATCTTGTGATTATTATTTGAAGTCCACTAACCCTTATTGAGATTGGAAAGGAAAGTTGTGTTTAGTGTGGAAGATTTTGTGGACAACTTATTGGCATAAAAAAGGTATGGGCACATTCTCCTATTGATTTTTTATGGTGGTTGATTTATGAAATATCATTGGAGTGAAAAGGATTGATTGTGGTTTCCTTTTCGAAAGTGGTTGGTTGAATGCTTCAAGGTTTTCTAGTTTGAGAGTTGTGTTTAAACCTTGTTTTATAAGCATAGTAATTGAAGCCCATTGGTTGTGAAAGAACTTGAAAAGAACATGAGTATCATTGTTATGTGAGATTTGTGGTTGATAATTGTTGGAAACATTTGAGTTGGTTGATACATGCTTGGACTAGGGTTTTTGTTAGAAAGAGTAGTCCCTTTTGGTGATTGGTTGATTTGAGTTTATTGATCCTAGTCAAGTGATTGTGTGAGGTGATTGGTCAAGTTCCATGAAACAAACTATTCCATAATTCTGATTTGAGTTGAGAGTGAGATTAGAACATATTAAGTCTCTAACAATTCTCTTTATGCTTCTATGAGTTGACTTGAGTTGATTTGAGATTGATTTGAGTTGAATTGAGTTGAGATTGAGCTTAGAACATATTGAGTCTCTAACAATTTTTTTTTTTGCTTATATGAGTTGACTTGAGTTGAGTTGAGATTGATTTGAGTTGAGTTGAGTTGAGATCATTGTGGACCATTGTTGTCATCCATTGAATAATACATTGCCATTCATTTTTGAGTTCATATTTGAGCTTTGCCTTGATATATTTGTGGATGATATTTGAGTACTACTTGAGCATGATTGATTGAGCCTTTGAGAAGGCTTTGTGGACAGCTTTGTGGATAGTTTTGGGACAACTTTGTGGATAGTTTTGGGATAGCTTTGTGGAAAGTTTTGGATAGCTTTGTGAACAACTTTGTGAACAGTTTTGGACAGCTTTGTGAACAACTTTGTGGACAGTTTTGGGATAGATTTATGGGCAGATTTGAGCAAGTTCTTGGTGAGCTTGATAGAGCAGATTTGGGAAAGTTCTTGGTGAGCTTTCTAGAGGATATTTGGAAAAGTTCTTGGTGAGCTTGTTAGAGCAGATTTAGGCAAGTTCTTGGTGAGATTGCTAGAGCATATTTGAGCAAGTTCTTGGTGAGCTTGCTAGAGCAGTTTTAGACAAGTTCTGTGTGAGCTTGTTATTCAGTTTTGGACAAGTTCTGTGTGAGCTTATTATTCAATTTTGGACAAGTTCTACATGAGCTATTCATATTTGTACAATTTCTGTGTGAACTTGTTATTCAGTTTTGGACAAGTTCTGTGTGAGTTTCTTATTCAAATTTGTACAAGTTCTATGTGAACTTGTTATTGCCTAGCTTTGATTAGATCAAATAAATCATTGTAGTGGATAATGATTCTTATTTATGTGTGAATTATTATAAGGAGATTATCTGGTGGAGTACCCCACGTTAGGGGAACCACATTAAATCTTGTGTCTCAATTATGTGTGGTGACTTGTGTTATTGCTTACTACTGCTATTTGAGTTATTAACGCACACTGCTATATTTTGTTATTACAATTAAGGACATTAATTGATATAGATTTGGAAAGAAAGTAAAAATTGGTCTTATACTATTCACCCCCCTCTCAGTATAAGATTGTGTTCTTCATAAATTGTTTTATAGACCTTGAGGGTTATATCTATTGGAAAGTATAAAATGGAAGGCTAACAAGAGTCAAAATAAGGATGATGATATCACAAAGAGGATATAAGGGTTCTTGAAACATATTATTCTTATTTAATGAACTCTATAAATAAGAAAAAAAATAAGAAAACGAACTTCTCTTACCAAGTATGACTAAAAAACAACCTCCATACATAACTAGAAATGTGGCTTGTCAAATAACCCACAATATAGAATCTTTATCTCCCTTTCTTGAAAATTTGATAATGTTCAATAACGTTACATATGAAGAATAGGAGGAATAACATCCCCCCTCTAGAAATCTCTCCTCAATACATAATGAAATGGGAGAAGTAATCTTTGGATCTATGGATCACCTTACTACTTTTGCTCATAAAAATAAAGAAACTCTATCAATGATCATGAAAAAAAAATAATCTAGAACATTTAGAAAAGTTATCTCATCCTGCTAATGAGATATCCCATTCAAACCATATTCAATAAAATTAGTCAACTCCTACATTTTATTTAAAAAATATTTCCCATGGGACCTTACATGTAGAGATTAATACTTCAGGGTCTAGACCTCCTAATATCACTACAAAATGAGGAACACTTCACTCTACCATTTCTGTGGTGCAACAACCCCTATTACCTTCTATAGAGGAATTTTTGAAAACAAATCCTATTCATTCTACTCCAAATATAGTAGAAAATAAATTAGAAATTCCCCCTAATGAAATAGTGTCTCAATTTACCTTTCCTAAACAACCATATATTTTAAATGCAAGAGGAGGAATGGTTATAATTTTATTCTCCCTATGTATAACATCTGATTTAAAAAATATTTCCCATGGGACCTTACATGTAGAGATTAATACTTCAGGATCTAGACCTCCTAATATCACTACAAAAGGAGGAACACTTAACTCTACCATTTTTGTGGTGCAACAACCCCTATTACCTTCTATAGAGGAATTTTTGAAAACAAATCCTAGTAATTCTACTCCAAATATAATAGCAAATCAATTATAAATTCTCCCTAATGAACTAGTGTTTTAATTTACCTTTCCTAAACAACCATATATTTTAGATGCAAGAGGAGGAATGGTTATAATTTTATTCTCCCTATGCATAACATGAATTTATTTAATATATTTAACCTTAGTAGTTTCAGTACACCACCCATACTTGATCCTACAAATCCATCAAATAATCTCTTCAAAAATTCTTCAAATCCTTTTCTTCTCAATCAAATAACTCTTTTAACAAAAATTATTAGATGCACCATTTTATTAAATATATCAAATTATTTTCCCTCATTGCAATTTTCACTAACTATGATACGTCAACCCTCTCTTGAAGTCCAAGCTCTTATGATAATGTAAAACAAGGAGTTGCAGGAACCTTGGTCCTTATGTAAAATTAGGGTCTTGCATGCTCAACACCCTTGTCTATATTTTAACTTGTGACTTGAACTATAATATTTTGTTGGGATGAACTTGTATCCATGTTATCCAAGTAGTCCCATTCACTTATCATCTGTGTTTAAAATTTTATTACCAAGGTCAATTTTACTCTATTATTATATATTCAAATCCATTTACCTATTATCAATCCATAAAAAATAAAAGTATGAGTATACATTTGTGCTCATCCTTAAGTGCATATTGTCTTTTCAATAACAATACCATAAAACCTTTACCCTTAAGGTTAGGTAATCGACCATGAAGTAAGCACTAATAGTCAACTAGAGAAGCAAGAAGAGAAAACCTAAGAAATTCAAAATATTAACCATGTTAATCCATAAAGTGAAATAATAACATTAGACCTAGCTAGGTTGCCTTCCTAACCCCATAAATTAGGAATACCTTATCAAAAAGGAAAGGTAATTAAAATATGGAGTTGCACCTTTTTGTATGACAAAATGGCTATAATTTATTTATTAATGGAAGCATATCCCATCTAATTAAACAATGGTATCCTTCTTGCTATATATTAAATCTCTCTTAAATACCTAAACAAATCCTATGCAACCTGGGATATCATGGGATGGGACTAGGAAGATTCAAACAAGGTGTCAAAGAACCTTTAGAATCCAAATCATGGATAAGTTGACAAGGGCTAGGATATAGATCCCATTGTAATAAGTTTTAATCATATTCATTGTCCTCTAATAGTGATTGCAAAAGTGAATTTATTGAACCTTTTGAAGACATCACAATAATAAACAAGTCAAAATCAAACTATGCTAAGGACCATGAGATGTCTCTTCTTATCCATACGCTTAATAAAAATATCATAGATATTATTGATATCAAAAATTGTAACTCTTTTGAACTAGTATACACTATGACCCTAACATGGAGTGATTATCTATTATTAGCAACCATTAAAAAATATGAGGTAGATGCCTTAACCCATAGTCCTTCTAGAAATCATCTTACCCTAGATAATTTCCATAACAACGAGTCAAATGTTCAAATAGACATCACATAACACAAATGTAATAAAGGAACAAAACTGCAAATTGATATTCTTATCATTCTTTAATTCACACCCCTCTACAAAATATTACAATCCATAATATAGCAACTGAAAACCAAAGAAACCCTAAAAACATATTTTTTCTAAAACTACTAAAAATAGATCTTCTTTCTAAAAACTTCTAAAAATAGAAATGAGTCGGATTGTGCTCAAATTCGGTGCACATATCCCTCTTACAATAAAAAACATTAATTTAAAATATTAGGTCTCAAATTAAGGTATAACAAAATATAATAAACTTCTAACATCCAAAAAACCCCAAAACACTTGGGAACCTATTCTAAAAGCTAATTTTGGGACTCTAGTGTTGGCAATTTTGGGTTTGAGATCCTAGCTTCTTGTCTATGAGTTGTCATTGATGTCAAAAGGAAATGGCATTAATGTTAAGAGGATGTGTTGGCTTCAAAGGTGGAAGATTCCAAGAGAATATTTTTAAGAGAATCCGGAGAGATTCCATTGGCAAGGGTTTTTCATTAAAACCAAACCGGTTTTTATTAAAACCAAGTTGGATAGGGTTTTTATTAAAACCAAGTTAAATGGTTTTTATTAAAACCAATGGAGGTTCTCTTTATTATTTATTTAATTATTATTTAAAACCCTTCAAGGTTTTAATTAATTAATTATTTAATTAATTAAGGGAGAAATTATTTTTAATTTATTAAAAATACTTAAAGGTTTTTAAACCTTTTTTTATTCTTAATTTATTAAAATTATTTAAGGGTTTTTAAACCCTTTTTGAAAAGACTTTTGATTAATTTCGAAATGGTCTTTATTTCTATCGACGTCAAGGTGTCTTCGAAGAGACTATTTATTCTCCAACTCCTAAGGTTGGAAGGCTAATTAATTCGAAATTCCTCGAATGCAATTTGCGGTGTTTGTGCTCTGTATTCGCTGCGATCGAAGGAAGACTTAGAAGCACGTGCGGTTGAAAAGTCTTCGGGAGTTTTTTTGAGGGTGAAGTGGAGGGAAGTTCACTTGTGAACTTCGTAGCCCGCGTGGGCTAGTGGCAGCGAAGGTTGCTGTTGGGCGCTGCATTGGCGGAGGTCACCGTTTCGAGTCTCGCGGGGGTGCTTTGCTAGAGTAACACACGTTTTTATTAAAACGTCTTTATGCCACGAAATTCGGAGTTTCTTGGACAGCGATTTATAAGGTGTGATTAAATTTTATGAGTTTTGGCTTTTGTGATTAGCATTGAATAAAAGCTTAGGAGAAATAAGGGCATATTTCTTTGGATGTATTTTTAAGATTATTCTTTGCTATGCTAAAATTAAAAATGGAGGTATAAGGTGTGAGTCTGTGATTGTTGATTTATTGGCATGTTATGGTGGTTGTGTTTAAAGAAGTGGAGCTAAAAGGTGTAATAAAGGAAGTTTATATTATTGCTCATTTCTTTTTATTCTAACCCTAACTTGGTTGGAAGTTTGAGAGTTGTGTGTGGTGACAGCTTGAAGGTTCAATTATCTTCTACTCCAATAAGGTATGGGCACATTCTTCTTATGAGTATGATTGGTGTATGTTTTCTGAAATAAGGTTGGAGTGAAAAGGTATTCTACTAGGTATCCTTTGGCTAGGTGTAAATCCTATTTTCTGGTTTGTTGAAGACTACTTATGCATTGTTATCCTTAAGGAGAGTTTTTGGTGAATGCATAATTTTTGGTTTGAGATAGTGGAAGCTTTGTGCACTAGGGTTTATATTTGTGAGTCTAGCTACTTGCATTGAGTTGGTGGAACCCTTGGTTGGCTGTTTTGAGTTTGATGGTTGAGTTGCTTCCATAGAGGTTGTTTGATCAAGTTATTGCTTTACTTGATTCATGATATTGGGCTTACTCCATTGAGTTGATTTGAGCAAGTTATTCTTTGCATTTGGTGATATTGTGTTGGTGGCTGTTTTGTTCAAATATCTTTGGAGGGAAAAGGATTTCTACTTGTTTCCTTTTCTTGTGATGATTGGTTGAATGCTTCAAGGTTGATGTTGAGTTGAATGGTGTTGGTTGACTAAACCTTGTTTGATGAGCATTGTTGTTGAAACCCTAATTGATGGTGAAAAGAACATGAGTATCATTGTTATGTGATTCTTTGCATAGTTGGCAATTGTTGGGGTTTCATGTTCTTGAAAGAAAACATTCTATCCTATCCATTTCAGATATTGAGTTGAGTTTTCAGATTTGAGATTGAGATTGAGCTGAGTTGATTTGAGTTGAGTTTTGAGATTGGGATTTGAGTATAGAACATATTGAGTCTCTAACAATTCTCTTTATGCTTCTATGAGTTTGACAAATCACATTGGGTCTCTAACAATTCACTTTGTGATTTCCTACTAAGAAAGTTTTTCTTGGTGAGCTTGCTGAGTTTTTGGACAGGTTTCGATGGGGACTTGTGAGCAGTTTTGGATAGGTTTCGGTGGGGACTTGTGAGCAGATTTGGACAGGTCCTAGCAGAGGACTTGTGAGCTGAGTTTGATAGTTCTATCAGAGAACTTGAGGACAGAGGTGCATTGGTTCTATGAGAAGAACCTGAGGACATATTTGGCAAGTCTTTGAGAAGGCTTGTATGCAGAGGATTGATTTGTTCAAGAGTTGGACAGATCTGATAGACAGAGGAAGACTTGTACTAGACCGATTGATTGTGTTTGGTACAGGTTGTTGAGCTGCTTGTGGACGTGATCATAGAAGGAGAGGTCTCTTAGGCTAAGCATTGAGGACAGGAGGTCTTCGGTGGAAAGGAGTTCCACGTGCTGGCAAGAGGTAGAGGCAGTTGATCTTCTGAGGGATCATTTCCAGAGTAGAGGGGAAGGTATCTCCTTTGAGCAGAGGCTCATAAATTTTGATTGGGGGAAGGTATCTCCTTTGAGCAGAGGCTCATAAATTCTGATTGGGGGAAGGTATCTCCTTTGGGCCGAGGCTCATAAACATTGTAATTGGGAAGGATTCCCAAAGAACTTTGAGATAACTTTTAGAGAAAAGTTTTGTGGACGTAGCCCGACCATTCTGGGTGAACCACGTTAAAATTGGTGTCACTTTGTGGATGATATTGTGCATTGCTTTGATATTGCTTTGGGTATATTGCTTTACTATTTTGAAGTATAAAGGAAAAAGTAAAAAGAGGTCTTATATTGTTCACCCCCCTCTCGCAGTATAAGCTTGTGTTCTTCAATTGGTATCGGAGCAGGTGCCTTCGAAAAGTTTAACAACTTGAAGGAAAAGCTAGTAAAGAACACAATGGATCATTCAAGTGGCAATGCAACACCTATTCTTGATGGGTCAGATTTTGGTCTTTGGAGTGCAAGGATGAAGGTTCATCTAATGGCACTTGGGAATGAGGTTTGGGAAGTGATTGAAGATGAGTACACTATTCTTGAACATGGTCCTAATACTAAAGAAGAAAGGCTCCTACATCACAACAATTCAAAAGCAATGAATGCAATCCTGAAAGGCTTACAGAAAGCAGATCTCACCAAAGTGATTCACTGCAAGACAACTAGTGAAATGTGGAAACAGTTGAAGGTGGTTCATACAGGTGATACAAATGTCAGAAAGGCCAAGTTGAGACACTTCAAAGGTATGTTTGAACAACTCAAGATGAATGATGATGAAAATATTAGTGACTACATGCTTCGTATGGATGAGGTTGTTAACTCCATGAAAGACTTAGGTCTTGAGCTTGCTGAAAATGATGTTTGTGATAAGATTTTAAGATCTCTTCCTAATAGATTTAGTGAAAAGATTTCTGCTATTGAGGAAGCTAAAGATTTGGATAAGTTGAAAAAGGATGAGCTCCATAGTATACTTGCAGCATTTGAGTTGAGAACTCAAGTGAAGGTTGATGTCAAGAAAGAGGCGACTTTCAAGGCTACCAAGAATTCCAAGGGTAAACAACTTCAAGATAGTGATGAGTCTTCTAGTGATGAAGAGGCATATTACAGAAAGAAAGGCAAGTTCTCTAGAAAGCACAAAAGTATGAAAAATATAAGATGTTTCAATTGTGGAAAGTTTGGTCATTATGCTACTAACTGTACTGTTCCCAAGAATGAAAGTGATGAAGATAAACAAGATTCTAAGAGCAAGGATTCTGAAAAGCACAAGCATCACAGGAAAAACAAAGATGAGCACAACAATCAAGGAAAGAGGTATTCTCACAAGCACAAGAAGAGTTTCTACCTAGACAAAGCAAGTAAGTGTTCTAGTAGTGATAGTGAAAGTTCTTCAAGTGATAATGAAAATGAGATGTTGTTCATATCAGAAAAAGAGGAAGAACCGAAACATAGATTCATTATCATGAAATGTCTTAGATGTGGAAATTTTGGTCACCTTGAGGATGATTGCACAAATAATGATTTGGTTTCTAGTATGTATGAGGATGCTTCAGAAAACTATAAGGAAGATGCATGTATGGTTTTTGAAAAGGGTAGCACCTCTAGTGATAAGAAATCTGAAAAAGGCTTTGATGATTCAAAAAGCAAACAAATAGAGGAAGATATAGAGGAAGGTGAAGTAGATCTTGAAGGTGAACTTATTAGTGCTCTTAGTGCTTTGAAAAAGGAAAGAAAGAAGAATGCTAGACTCAAGGATAAGTTAGATGAATGTTGTATGGAGAGAGATGATCTTATAGAAAGTCTTGACTTCTCTATGGCTAAGACACAAGAACTCAAGGATGAGTTAGAGTCTAAGGTTCTTGAGTATAGTGAGTTAGAACAGAAAATGGCTTCTTTGAAAGAGGAAACTAAAGAGTACAAGGATAAGCTTTACAGGTTTCAAGATAGCTCCAAAAAGGTTAAGTCACTCATCAAAGGTCAAAGAAAGACAACGAGATAAAACAGGCCTTGGTTTTGTTAAGCCACACAAGGAACAAGTTGGAGAGTCTAGTAAGAGACTCCAAAAGGAAGAGAGTTCTAATGAGGAAAGTATTTCAGAAAAGGAGTCCTTGAATGATAGATGCACAGAAATAGAAAACAGAATTCAGAATGAGAAGAAGAAGTTTTCAGGACCTAAGAGGTCAATTAAAGGAAAGTTTCAAGGCAGATGTTTTGCTTGTCACAAGTTTGGTCACATGGCTTCACATTGCATGGCTCAAGTGAAGGAGGTAAATGACAATTTCAGAAGTGCTAGTTACTTTCAAGGGTATTGCTACTCTTGTCAACAGTTTGGGCACAAGGCAGTTTATTGCAAGGCAAATAACAAGAACAGGTTTGGTCAAAATAGGTTTGGCCAGAACAGGTTTGGTCAGAATTGGTGGATTCAAAGATCAGGTTTACCTCAGAGAAACAACATCGTCAAGTGTTTCAAGTGCAACAATGAAGGTCACATAATGAGACAGTGTAGAGCTGAAATTCTAGAATACAAGAACAGGAACAGTGGCATGATCAGGTCCAAGGATCAAGGCATGGACAAGAACAGGGATGAGAACAAGAACAAGAACAGTGACAGGAATAGGAATATGGACAAAGAGTTCAAGAGAAGGCCTAGAAAGGAAGTTATAGACGCTGATGATGATCAGTGCCTAATGGGAGTTTTACTCCCACCCCAGAATTAATCACCTCATCAGGAGGTGGGGGAGGGACTAAGCTAAGAGGCTCATTCTTAGTCCCGAGCCCCAAAGGTGACCCTTTGCCATTGATGACAAAGGGGGAGAGATTTGAGTAAGGGGGAGAGCCTCAAGGGGAGACTTCAGATAGGGGGAGCTGTTTATGTTGAGTTTCTGTGTTGTTGAGAAGCATGGTTTGCCATCAATGACAAAGGGGGAGATTGTTGGCAATTTTGGGTTTGAGATCCTAGCTTCTTGTCTATGAGTTGTCATTGATGTCAAAAGGAAATGGCATTAATGTTAAGAGGATGTGTTGGCTTCAAAGGTGGAAGATTCCAAGAGAATATTTTTAAGAGAATCCGGAGAGATTCCATTGGCAAGGGTTTTTCATTAAAACAAAGTTTTATAAAAAGTTGGATAGGGTTTTTATTAAAACCAAGTTAAATGGTTTTTATTAAAACCAATGGAGGTTCTCTTTATTATTTATTTAATTATTATTTAAAACCCTTCAAGGTTTTAATTAATTAATTATTTAATTAATTAAGGGAGAAATTATTTTTAATTTATTAAAAATACTTAAAGGTTTTTAAACCTTTTTTTATTCTTAATTTATTAAAATTATTTAAGGGTTTTTAAACCCTTTTTGAAAAGACTTTTGATTAATTTCGAAATGGTCTTTATTTTCGCCGACGTCAAGGTGTCTTCGAAGAGACTATTTATTCTCCAACTCCTAAGGTTGGAAGGCTAATTAATTCGAAATTCCTCGAATGCAATTTGCGGTGTTTGTGCTCTGTATTCGCTACGATCGAAGGAAGACTTAGAAGCACGTGCGGTTGAAAAGTCTTCGGGAGTTTTTTCGAGGGTGAAGTGGAGGGAAGTTCACTTGTGAACTTCGTAGCCCGCATGGGCTAGTGGCAACGAAGGCTGTTGTTGGGCGCTGCATTGGCGGAGGTCACCGTTTCGAGTCTCGCGGGGGTGCTTTGCTAGAGTAACACACGTTTTTATTAAAACGTCTTTATGCCACGAAATTCGGAGTTTCTTGGACAACGATTTATAAGGTGTGATTAAATTTTATGAGTTTTGGCTTTTGTGATTAGCATTGAATAAAAGCTTAGGAGAAATAAGGGCATATTTCTTTGGATGTATTTTTAAGATTATTCTTTGCTATGCTAAAATTAAAAATGGAGGTATAAGGTGTGAGTCTGTGATTGTTGATTTATTGGCATGTTATGGTGGTTGTGTTTAAAGAAGTGGAGCTAAAAGGTGTAATAAAGGAAGTTTATATTATTGCTCATTTCTTTTTATTCTAACCCTAACTTGGTTGGAAGTTTGAGAGTTGTGTGTGGTGACAGCTTGAAGGTTCAATTATCTTCTACTCCAATAAGGTATGGGCACATTCTTCTTATGAGTATGATTGGTGTATGTTTTCTAAAATAAGGTTGGAGTGAAAAGGTATTCTACTAGGTATCCTTTGGCTAGGTGTAAATCCTATTTTCTGGTTTGTTGAAGACTACTTATGCATTGTTATCCTTAAGGAGAGTTTTTGGTGAATGCATAATTTTTGGTTTGAGATAGTGGAAGCTTTGTGCACTAGGGTTTATATTTGTGAGTCTAGCTACTTGCATTGAGTTGGTGGAACCCTTGGTTGGCTGTTTTGAGTTTGATGGTTGAGTTGCTTCCATAGAGGTTGTTTGATCAAGTTATTGCTTTACTTGATTCATGATATTGGGCTTACTCCATTGAGTTGATTTGAGCAAGTTATTCTTTGCATTTGGTGATATTGTGTTGGTGGCTATTTTGTTCAAATATCTTTGGAGGGAAAAGGATTTCTACTTGTTTCCTTTTCTTGTGATGATTGGTTGAATGCTTCAAGGTTGATGTTGAGTTGAATGGTGTTGGTTGACTAAACCTTGTTTGATGAGCATTGTTGTTGAAACCCTAATTGATGGTGAAAAGAACATGAGTATCATTGTTATGTGATTCTTTGCATAGTTGGCAATTGTTGGGGTTTCATGTTCTTGAAAGAAAACATTCTATCCTATCCATTTCAGATATTGAGTTGAGTTTTCAGATTTGAGATTGAGATTGAGCTGAGTTGATTTGAGTTGAGTTTTGAGATTGGGATTTGAGTATAGAACATATTGAGTCTCTAACAATTCTCTTTATGCTTCTATGAGTTTGACAAATCACATTGGGTCTCTAACAATTCACTTTGTGATTTCCTACTAAGAAAGTTTTTCTTGGTGAGCTTGTTGAGTTTTTGGACAGGTTCCGGTGGGGACTTGTGAGCAGTTTTGGACAGGTTCTGGTGGGGACTTGTGAGCAGATTTGGACAGGTCCTAGCAGAGGACTTGTGAGCTGAGTTTGATAGTTCTATCAGAGAACTTGAGGACAGAGGTGCATTGGTTCTATGAGAAGAACCTGAGGACAGATTTGGCAAGTCTTTGAGAAGGCTTGTATGTAGAGGATTGATTTGTTCAAGAGTTGGACAGATCTGACAGATAGAGGAAGACTTGTACTAGACCGACTGACTATGTTTGGTATAGGTTGCTGAGCTATTGTGGACGTGATCATAGAAGGCAGAGGTCTCTTAGGCTAAGCATTGAGGACAGGAGGTCTTCGGTGGAAAGGAGTTCCACGTGTTGGCAAGAGGTAGAGGCAGTTGATCTTCTGAGGGATCATTTCCAGAGCAGAGGGGAAGGTATCTCCTTTGAGCAGAGGCTCATAAATTCTGATTGGGGGAAGGTATCTCCTTTGAGTAGAGGCTCATAAATTTTGATTGGGGGAAGGTATCTCCTTTGGGCCGAGGCTCATAAACATTGTAATTGGGAAGGATTCCCAAAGAACTTTGAGATAACTTTTAGAGAAAAGTTTTGTGGACGTAGCCCAGCCATTCGGGTGAACCACGTTAAAATTGGTGTCACTTTGTGGATGATATTGTGCATTGCTTTGATATTGCTTTGGGTATATTGCTTTACTATTTTGAAGTATAAAGGAAAAAGTAAAAAGAGGTCTTATATTGTTCACCCCCCTCTCAGTATAAGCTTGTGTTCTTCAATTGGTATCAAAGCGGGTGCCTTCGAAAAGTTTAACAGCTTGAAGGAAAAGCTAGTAAAGAACACAATGGATCATTCAAGTGGCAATGCAACACCTATTCTTGATGGGTCAGATTTTGGTCTTTGGAGTGCAAGGATGAAGGTTCATCTAATGGCACTTGGGAATGAGGTTTGGGAAGTGATTGAAGATGAGTACACTATTCCTGAACATGGTCCTAATACTAAAGAAGAAAGGCTCCTACATCACAAGCAATTCAAAAGCAATGAATGCAATCCTGAAAGGCTTACAGAAAGCAGATCTCACCAAAGTGATTCACTGCAAGACAACTAGTGAAATGTGGAAACAGTTGAAGGTGGTTCATACAGGTGATACAAATGTCGGAAAGGCCAAGTTGAGACACTTCAAAGGTATGTTTGAACAACTCAAGATGAATGATGATGAAAATATTAGTGACTACATGCTTCGTATGGATGAGGTTGTTAACTCCATGAAAGACTTAGGTCTTGAGCTTGCTGAAAATGATGTTTGTGATAAGATTTTAAGATCTCTTCCTAATAGATTTAGTGAAAATATTTCTGCTATTGAGGAAGCTAAAGATTTGGATAAGTTGAAAAAGGATGAGCTCCATAGTATACTTGCAGCATTTGAGTTGAGAACTCAAGTGAAGGTTGATGTCAAGAAAGAGGTCGCTTTCAAGGCTACCAAGAATTCCAAGGGTAAACAACTTCAAGATAGTGATGAGTCTTCTAGTGATGAAGAGGCATATTACGACAAGAAAGGCAAGTTCTCTAGAAAGCACAAAAGTATGAAAAATATAAGATGTTTCAATTGTGGAAAGTTTGGTCATTATGCTACTAACTGTACTGTTCCCAAGAATGAAAGTGATGAAGATAAACAGGATTCTAAGAGCAAGGATTCTAATGAGCACAACAATCAAGGAAAGAGGTATTCTCACAAGCACAAGAAGAGTTTCTACCTAGACAAAGCAAGTAAGTGTTCTAGTAGTGATAGTGAAAGTTCTTCAAGTGATAATGAAAATGAGATGTTGTTCATATCAGAAAAAGAGGAAGAACCGAAACATAGATTCATTATCATGAAATGTCTTAGATGTGGAAATTTTGGTCACCTTGAGGATGATTGCACAAATAATGATTTGGTTTCTAGTATGTATGAGGATGCTTCAGAAAACTATAAGGAAGATGCATGTATGGTTTTTGAAAAGGGTAGCACCTCTAGTGATAAGAAATCTGAAAAAGGCTTTGATGATTCAAAAAGCAAACAAATAGAGGAAGATATAGAGGAAGGTGAAGTAGATCTTGAAGGTGAACTTATTAGTGCTCTTAGTGCTTTGAAAAAGGAAAGAAAGAAGAATGCTAGACTCAAGGATAAGTTAGATGAATGTTGTATGGAGAGAGATGATCTTATAGAAAGTCTTGACTTCTCTATGGCTAAGACACAAGAACTCAAGGATGAGTTAGAGTCTAAGGTTCTTGAGTATAGTGAGTTAGAACAGAAAATGGCTTCTTTGAAAGAGGAAACTAAAGAGTACAAGGATAAGCTTTACGAGGTTTCAAGATAGCTCCAAAAAGGTTAAGTCACTCATCAAAGGTCAAAGAAAGACAACGGATAAAACAGGCCTTGGTTTTGTTAAGCCACACAAGGAACAAGTTGGAGAGTCTAGTAAGAGACTCCAAAAGGAAGAGAGTTCTGATGAGGAAAGTATTTCAGAAAAGGAGTCCTTGAATGATAGATGCACAGAAATAGAAAACAGAATTCAGAATGAGAAGAAGAAGTTTTCAGAACCTAAGAGGTCAATTAAAGGAAAGTTTCAAGGCAGATGTTTTGCTTGTCACAAGTTTGGTCACATGGCTTCACATTGCATGGCTCAAGTGAAGGAGGTAAATGATAGTTTTAGAAGTGCTAGTTACTTTCAAGGGTATTGCTACTCTTGTCAACAGTTTGGGCACAAGGCAGTTTATTGCAAGGCAAATAACAGGAACAAGTTTGGTCAAAACAGGTTTGGTCAGAATAGGTGGATTCAAAGATCAGGTTTACCTCAGAGAAACAACATCGTCAAGTGTTTCAAGTGCAACAATGAAGGTCACATAATCAGACAGTGTAGAGCTGAAATTCTAGAATACGAGAACAGGAACGAGTGGCATGATCAGGTCCAAGGATCAAGGCATGGACAAGAACAGGGATGAGAACAAGAACAAGAACAGTGACAGGAATAGGAATATGGACAAAGAGTTCAAGAGAAGGCCCGACAAGGAAGTTATAGACGTTGATGATGATCAGTGCCTAATGGGAGTTTTACTCCCACCCAAGAATTAATCACCTCATCGGGAGGTGGGGGAGGGACTAAGCTAAGAGGCTCATTCTTAGTCCCGAGCCCCAAAGGTGACCCTTTGCCATTGATGACAAAGGGGGAGAGATATGAGTAAGGGGGAGAGCTTCAAGGGAGAGCTCAAGATAGGGGGAGCTATTTATGTTGAGTTTCTGTGTTGTTGAGAAGCATGGTTTGCCATCAATGACAAAGGGGGAGATTGTTGGCAATTTTGGGTTTGAGATCCTAGCTTCTTGTCTATGAGTTGTCATTGATGTCAAAAGGAAATGGCATTAATGTTAAGAGGATGTGTTGGCTTCAAAGGTGGAAGATTCCAAGAGAATATTTTTAAGAGAATCCGGAGAGATTCCATTGGCAAGGGTTTTTATTAAAACCAAGTTGGATACGGTTTTTATTAAAACCAAGTTAAATGGTTTTTATTAAAACCAATGGAGGTTCTCTTTATTATTTATTTAATTATTATTTAAAACCCTTCAAGGTTTTAATTAATTAATTATTTAATTAATTAAGGGAGAAATTATTTTTAATTTATTAAAAATACTTAAAGGTTTTTAAACCTTTTTTATTCTTAATTTATTAAAATTATTTAAGGGTTTTTAAACCCTTTTTGAAAAGACTTTTGATTAATTTCGAAATGGTCTTTATTTTCGCCGACGTCAAGGTGTCTTCGAAGAGACTATTTATTCTCCAACTCCTAAGGTTGGAAGGCTAATTAATTCGAAATTCCTCGAATGCAATTTGCGGTGTTTGTGCTCTGTATTCGTTGCGATCGAAGGAAGACTTAGAAGCACGTGCGGTTGAAAAGTCTTCGGGAGTTTTTTTTGAGGGTGAAGTGGAGGGAAGTTCACTTGTGAACTTCGTAGCCCGCATGGGCTAGTGGCAGCGAAGGCTGCTGTTGGGCGCTGCATTGGCGGAGGTCACCGTTTCGAGTCTCGCGGGGGTGCTTTGCTAGAGTAACACACGTTTTTATTAAAACGTCTTTATGCCACGAAATTCGAAGTTTCTTGGACAACGATTTATAAGGTGTGATTAAATTTTATGAGTTTTGGCTTTTGTGATTAGCATTGAATAAAAGCTTAGGAGAAATAAGGGCATATTTCTTTGGATGTATTTTTAAGATTATTCTTTGCTATGCTAAAATTAAAAATGGAGGTATAAGGTGTGAGTCTGTGATTGTTGATTTATTGGCATGTTATGGTGGTTGTGTTTAAAGAAGTGGAGCTAAAAGGTGTAATAAAGGAAGTTTATATTATTGCTCATTTCTTTTTATTCTAACCCTAACTTGGTTGGAAGTTTGAGAGTTGTGTGTGGTGACAGCTTGAAGGTTCAATTATCTTCTACTCCAATAAGGTATGGGCACATTCTTCTTATGAGTATGATTGGTGTATGTTTTCTGAAATAAGGTTGGAGTGAAAAGGTATTCTACTAGGTATCCTTTGGCTAGGTGTAAATCCTATTTTCTGGTTTGTTGAAGACTACTTATGCATTGTTATCCTTAAGGAGAGTTTTTGGTGAATGCATAATTTTTGGTTTGAGATAGTGGAAGCTTTGTGCACTAGGGTTTATATTTGTGAGTCTAGCTACTTGCATTGAGTTGGTGGAACCCTTGGTTGGCTGTTTTGAGTTTGATGGTTGAGTTGCTTCCATAGAGGTTGTTTGATCAAGTTATTGCTTTACTTGATTCATGATATTGGGCTTACTCCATTGAGTTGATTTGAGCAAGTTATTCTTTGCATTTGGTGATATTGTGTTGGTGGTTATTTTGTTCAAATATCTTTGGAGGGAAAAGGATTTCTACTTGTTTCCTTTTCTTGTGATGATTGGTTGAATGCTTCAAGGTTGATGTTGAGTTGAATGGTGTTGGTTGACTAAACCTTGTTTGATGAGCATTGTTGTTGAAACCCTAATTGATGGTGAAAAGAACATGAGTATCATTGTTATGTGATTCTTTGCATAGTTGGCAATTGTTGGGGTTTCATGTTCTTGAAAGAAAACATTCTATCCTATCCATTTCAGATATTGAGTTGAGTTTTCAGATTTGAGATTGAGATTGAGCTGAGTTGATTTGAGTTGAGTTTTGAGATTGGGATTTGAGTATAGAACATATTGAGTCTCTAACAATTCTCTTTATGCTTCTATGAGTTTGACAAATCACATTGGGTCTCTAACAATTCACTTTGTGATTTCCTACTAAGAAAGTTTTTCTTGGTGAGCTTGTTGAGTTTTTGGACAGGTTCTAGTGGGGACTTGTGAGCAGTTTTGGACAGGTTTCGGTGGGGACTTGTGAGCAGATTTGGACAGGTCCTAGCAGAGGACTTGTGAGCTGAGTTTGATAGTTCTATCAGAGAACTTGAGGACAGAGGTGCATTGGTTCTATGAGAAGAACCTGAGGACAGATTTGGCAAGTCTTTGAGAAGGCTTGTATGTAGAGGATTGATTTGTTCAAGAGTTGGACAGATCTGACAGACAGAGGAAGACTTGTACTAGACCGATTGACTATGTTTGGTATAGGTTGTTGAGCTGCTATGGACGTGATCATAGAAGGCAGAGGTCTCTTAGGCTAAGCATTGAGGACAGGAGGTCTTCGGTGGAAAGGAGTTCCACGTGCTGGCAAGAGGTAGAGGCGAGTTGATCTTCTGAGGGATCATTTCCAGAGTAGAGGGAAGGTATCTCCTTTGAGCAGAGGCTCATAAATTCTGATTGGGGGAAGGTATCTCCTTTGAGCAGAGGCTCATAAATTTTGATTGGGGGAAGGTATCTCCTTTGGGTCGAGGCTCATAAACATTGTAATTGGGAAGGATTCCCAAAGAACTTTGAGATAACTTTTAGAGAAAAGTTTTGTGGACGTAGCCTAGCCATTCTGGGTGAACCACGTTAAAATTGGTGTCACTTTGTGGATGATATTGTGCATTGCTTTGATATTGCTTTGGGTATATTGCTTTACTATTTTGAAGTATAAAGGAAAAAGTAAAAAGAGGTCTTATACTGTTCACCCCCCCTCTCAGTATAAGCTTGTGTTCTTCAATTGGTATCAGAGCAGGTGCCTTCGAAAAGTTTAATAGCTTGAAGGAAAAGCTAGTAAAGAACACAATGGATCATTCAAGTGGCAATGCAACACCTATTCTTGATGGGTCAGATTTTGGTCTTTGGAGTGCAAGGATGAAGGTTCATCTAATGGCACTTGGGAATGAGGTTTGGGAAGTGATTGAAGATGAGTACACTATTCTTGAACATGGTCCTAATACTAAAGAAGAAAGGCTCCTACATCACAACAATTCAAAAGCAATGAATGCAATCTCGAAAGGCTTACAGAAAGCGAGATCTCACCAAAGTGATTCACCGCAAGACAGACTAGTGAAATGTGGAAACAGTTGAAGGTGGTTCATACAGGTGATACAAATGTCGGAAAGGCCAAGTTGAGACACTTCAAAGGTATGTTTGAACAACTCAAGATGAATGATGATGAAAATATTAGTGACTACATGCTTCGTATGGATGAGGTTGTTAACTCCATGAAAGACTTAGGTCTTGAGCTTGCTGAAAATGATGTTTGTGATAAGATTTTAAGATCTCTTCCTAATAGATTTAGTGAAAATATTTTTGCTATTGAGGAAGCTAAAGATTTGGATAAGTTGAAAAAGGATGAGCTCCATAGTATACTTGCAGCATTTGAGTTGAGAACTCAAGTGAAGGTTGATGTCAAGAAAGAGGCGACTTTCAAGGCTACCAAGAATTCCAAGGGTAAACAGCTTCAAGATAGTGATGAGTCTTCTAGTGATGAAGAGGCATATTACAGCAAGAAAGGCAAGTTCTCTAGAAAGCACAAAAGTATGAAAAATATAAGATGTTTCAATTGTGGAAAGTTTGGTCATTATGCTACTAATTGTACTGTTCCCAAGAATGAAAGTGATGAAGATAAACAAGATTCTAAGAGCAAGGATTCGAAAAGCACAAGCATCACAGGAAAAACAAAGATGAGCACAACAATCAAGGAAAGAGGTATTCTCACAAGCACAAGAAGAGTTTCTACCTAGACAAAGCAAGTAAGTGTTCTAGTAGTGATAGTGAAAGTTCTTCAAGTGATAATGAAAATGAGATGTTGTTCATATCAGAAAAAGAGGAAGAACCGAAACATAGATTCATTATCATGAAATGTCTTAGATGTGGAAATTTTGGTCACCTTGAGGATGATTGCACAAATAATGATTTGGTTTCTAGTATGTATGAGGATGCTTCAGAAAACTATAAGGAAGATGCATGTATGGTTTTTGAAAAGGGTAGCACCTCTAGTGATAAGAAATCTGAAAAAGGCTTTGATGATTCAAAAAGCAAACAAATAGAGGAAGATATAGAGGAAGGTGAAGTAGATCTTGAAGGTGAACTTATTAGTGCTCTTAGTGCTTTGAAAAAGGAAAGAAAGAAGAATGCTAGACTCAAGGATAAGTTAGATGAATGTTGTATGGAGAGAGATGATCTTATAGAAAGTCTTGACTTCTCTATGGCTAAGACACAAGAACTCAAGGATGAGTTAGAGTCTAAGGTTCTTGAGTATAGTGAGTTAGAATAGAAAATGGCTTCTTTGAAAGAGGAAACTAAAGAGTACAAGGATAAGCTTTAGAGGTTTCAAGATAGCTCCAAAAAGGTTAAGTCACTCATCAAAGGTCAAAGAAAGACAACAGATAAAACAGGCCTTGGTTTTGTTAAGCCACACAAGGAACAAGTTGGAGAGTCTAGTAAGAGACTCCAAAAGGAAGAGAGTTCTGATGAGGAAAGTATTTCAGAAAAGGAGTCCTTGAATGATAGATGCACAGAAATAGAAAACAGAATTCAGAATGAGAAGAAGAAGTTTTCAGAACCTAAGAGGTCAATTAAAGGAAAGTTTCAAGGCAGATGTTTTGCTTGTCACAGGTTTGGTCACATGGCTTCACATTGCATGGCTCAAGTGAAGGAGGTAAATGACAATTTCAGAAGTGCTAGTTACTTTCAAGGGTATTGCTACTCTTGTCAACAGTTTGGGCACAAGGCAGTTTATTGCAAGGCAAATAACAAGAACAAGTTTGGTCAAAACAGGTTTGGCTAGAACAGGTTTGGTCAGAACTGGTGGATTCAAAGATCAGGTTTACCTCAGAGAAACAACATCGTCAAGTGTTTCAAGTGCAACAATGAAGGTCACATAATCAGACAGTGTAGAGCTAAAATTCTAGAATACAAGAACAGGAACAGTGGCATGATCAGGTCCAAGGATCAAGGCATGGACAAGAACAGGGATGAGAACAAGAACAAGAACAGTGACAGGAATAGGAATATGGACAAAGAGTTCAAGAGAAGGCCCGACAAGGAAGTTATAGACGCTGATGATGATCAGTGCCTAATGGGAGTTTTACTCCCACCCAAGAATTAATCACCTCATCAGGAGGTGGGGGAGGGACTAAGCTAAGAGGCTCATTCTTAGTCCCGAGCCCCAAAGGTGACCCTTTGCCATTGATGACAAAGGGGGAGAGATTTGAGTAAGGGGAGAGCGAGAGCCTCAAGACAGGGGAGCTGTTTATGTTGAGTTTCTGTGTTGTTGAGAAGCATGGTTTGCCATCAATGACAAAGGGGGAGATTGTTGGCAATTTTGGGTTTGAGATCCTAGCTTCTTGTCTATGAGTTGTCATTGATGTCAAAAGGAAATGGCATTAATGTTAAGAGGATGTGTTGGCTTCAAAGGTGGAAGATTCCAAGAGAATATTTTTAAGAGAATCCGGAGAGATTCCATTGGCAAGGGTTTTTATTAAAAGGTTTTTATTAAAACAGTTGGATAGGGTTTTTATTAAAACCAAGTTAAATGGTTTTTATTAAAACCAATGGAGGTTCTCTTTATTATTTATTTAATTATTATTTAAAACCCTTCAAGGTTTTAATTAATTAATTATTTAATTAATTAAGGGAGAAATTATTTTTAATTTATTAAAAATACTTAAAGGTTTTTAAACCTTTTTTTATTCTTAATTTATTAAAATTATTTAAGGGTTTTTAAACCCTTTTTGAAAAGACTTTTGATTAATTTCGAAATGGTCTTTATTTTCGCCGACGTCAAGGTGTCTTCGAAGAGACTATTTATTCTCCAACTCCTAAGGTTGGAAGGCTAATTAATTCGAAATTCCTCGAATGCAATTTGCGGTGTTTGTGCTCTGTATTCGCTGCGATCGAAGGAAGACTTAGAAGCACGTGCGGTTGAAAAGTCTTCGGGAGTTTTTTTGAGGGTGAAGTGGAGGGAAGTTCACTTGTGAACTTCGTAGCCCGCATGGGCTAGTGGCAGCGAAGGCTATTGTTGGGCGCTGCATTGGCGGAGGTCACCGTTTCGAGTCTCGCGGGGGTGCTTTGCTAGAGTAACACACGTTTTTATTAAAACGTCTTTATGCCACGAAATTCGGAGTTTCTTGGACAACGATTTATAAGGTGTGATTAAATTTTATGAGTTTTGGCTTTTGTGATTAGCATTGAATAAAATCTTAGGAGAAATAAGGGCATATTTCTTTGGATGTATTTTTAAGATTATTCTTTGCTATGCTAAAATTAAAAATGGAGGTATAAGGTGTGAGTCCGTGATTGTTGATTTATTGGCATGTTATGGTGGTTGTGTTTAAAGAAGTGGAGCTAAAAGGTGTAATAAAGGAAGTTTATATTATTGCTCATTTCTTTTTATTCTAACCCTAACTTGGTTGGAAGTTTGAGAGTTGTGTGTGGTGACAGCTTGAAGGTTCAATTATCTTCTACTCCAATAAGGTATGGGCACATTCTTCTTATGAGTATGATTGGTGTATGTTTTCTGAAATAAGGTTGGAGTGAAAAGGTATTCTACTAGGTATCCTTTGGCTAGGTGTAAATCCTATTTTCTGGTTTGTTGAAGACTACTTATGCATTGTTATCCTTAAGGAGAGTTTTTGGTGAATGCATAATTTCTGGTTTGAGATAGTGGAAGCTTTGTGCACTAGGGTTTATATTTGTGAGTCTAGCTACTTGCATTGAGTTGGTGGAACCCTTGGTTGGCTGTTTTGAGTTTGATGGTTGAGTTGCTTCCATAGAGGTTGTTTGATCAAGTTATTGCTTTACTTGATTCATGATATTGGGCTTACTCCATTGAGTTGATTTGAGCAAGTTATTCTTTGCATTTGGTGATATTGTGTTGGTGGTTGTTTTGTTCAAATATCTTTGGAGGGAAAAGGATTTCTACTTGTTTCCTTTTCTTGTGATGATTGGTTGAATGCTTCAAGGTTGATGTTGAGTTGAATGGTGTTGGTTGACTAAACCTTGTTTGATGAGCATTGTTGTTGAAACCCTAATTGATGGTGAAAAGAACATGAGTATCATTGTTATGTGATTCTTTGCATAGTTGGCAATTGTTGGGGTTTCATGTTCTTGAAAGAAAACATTCTATCCTATCCATTTCAGATATTGAGTTGAGTTTTCAGATTTGAGATTGAGATTGAGCTGAGTTGATTTGAGTTGAGTTTTGAGATTGGGATTTGAGTATAGAACATATTGAGTCTCTAACAATTCTCTTTATGCTTCTATGAGTTTGACAAATCACATTGGGTCTCTAACAATTCACTTTGTGATTTCCTACTAAGAAAGTTTTTCTTGGTGAGCTTGCTGAGTTTTTGGACAAGTTCGGTGGGGACTTGTGAGCAATTTTTGGACAGGTTTCGGTGGGGACTTGTGAGCAGATTTGGACAGGTCCTAGCAGAGGACTTGTGAGCTGAGTTTGATAGTTCTATCAGAGAACTTGAGGATAGAGGTGCATTGGTTCTATGAGAAGAACCTGAGGACAGATTTGGCAAGTCTTTGAGAAGGCTTGTATGCAGAGGATTGATTTGTTCAAGAGTTGGACAGATCTGACAGACAGAGGAAGACTTGTACTAGACCGACTGATTGTGTTTGGTACAGGTTGTTGAGCTGTTGTGGACGTGATCATAGAAGGCAGAGGTCTCTTAGGCTAAGCATTGAGGACAGGAGGTCTTCGGTGGAAAGGAGTTCCACGTGCTGGCAAGAGGTAGAGGCAGTTGATCTTCTGAGGGATCATTTCCAGAGCAGAGGGGAAGGTATCTCCTTTGAGCAGAGGCTCATAAATTCTGATTGGGGGAAGGTATCTCCTTTGAGCAGAGGCTCATAAATTCTGATTGGGGGAAGGTATCTCCTTTGGGTCGAGGCTCATAAACATTGTAATTGGGAAGGATTCCCAAAGAACTTTGAGATAACTTTTAGAGAAAAGTTTTGTGGACGTAGCCCAACCATTCTGGGTGAACCACGTTAAAATTGGTGTCACTTTGTGGATGATATTGTGCATTGCTTTGATATTGCTTTGGGTATATTGCTTTACTATTTTGAAGTATAAAGGAAAAAGTAAAAAGAGGTCTTATACTTGTTCACCCCCCTCTCAGTATAAGCTTGTGTTCTTCAATTGGTATCCGAGCGGGTGCCTTCGAAAAGTTTAACAGCTTGAAGGAAAAGCTAGTAAAGAACACAATGGATCATTCAAGTGGCAATGCAACACCTATTCTTGATGGGTCAGATTTTGGTCTTTGGAGTGCAAGGATGAAGGTTCATCTAATGGCACTTGGGAATGAGGTTTGGGAAGTGATTGAAGATGAGTACACTATTCCTGAACATGGTCCTAATACTAAAGAAGAAAGGCTCCTACATCACAACAATTCAAAAGCAATGAATGCAATCCTGAAAGGCTTACAGAAAGCGAATCTCACCAAAGTGATTCACTGCAAGACAACTAGTGAAATGTGGAAACAGTTGAAGGTGGTTCATACAGGTGATACAAATGTCGGAAAGGCCAAGTTGAGACACTTCAAAGGTATGTTTGAACAACTCAAGATGAATGATGATGAAAATATTAGTGACTACATGCTTCGTATGGATGAGGTTGTTAACTCCATGAAAGACTTAGGTCTTGAGCTTGCTGAAAATGATGTTTGTGATAAGATTTTAAGATCTCTTCCTAATAGATTTAGTGAAAATATTTCTGCTATTGAGGAAGCTAAAGATTTGGATAAGTTGAAAAAGGATGAGCTCCATAGTATACTTGCAGCATTTGAGTTGAGAACTCAAGTGAAGGTTGATGTCAAGAAAGAGGCAACTTTCAAGGCTACCAAGAATTCCAAGGGTAAACAACTTCAAGATAGTGATGAGTCTTCTAGTGATGAAGAGGCATATTACAGAAAGAAAGGCAAGTTCTCTAGAAAGCACAAAAGTATGAAAAATATAAGATGTTTCAATTGTGGAAAGTTTGGTCATTATGCTACTAACTTTACTGTTCCCAAGAATGAAAGTGATGAAGATAAACAGGATTCTAAGAGCAAGGATTTTGAAAAGCACAAGCATCACAGAAAGAACAAATATGAGCACAACAATCAAGGAAAGAGGTATTCTCACAAGCACAAGAAGAGTTTCTACCTAGACAAAGCAAGTAAGTGTTCTAGTAGTGATAGTGAAAGTTCTTCAAGTGATAATGAAAATGAGATGTTGTTCATATCGGAAAAAGAGGAAGAACCGAAACATAGATTCATTATCATGAAATGTCTTAGATGTGGAAATTTTGGTCACCTTGAGGATGATTGCACAAATAATGATTTGGTTTCTAGTATGTATGAGGATGCTTCAGAAAACTATAAGGAAGATGCATGTATGGTTTTTGAAAAGGGTAGCACCTCTAGTGATAAGAAATCTGAAAAAGGCTTTGATGATTCAAAAAGCAAACAAATAGAGGAAGATATAGAGGAAGGTGAAGTAGATCTTGAAGGTGAACTTATTAGTGCTCTTAGTGCTTTGAAAAAGGAAAGAAAGAAGAATGCTAGACTCAAGGATAAGTTAGATGAATGTTGTATGGAGAGAGATGATCTTATAGAAAGTCTTGACTTCTCTATGGCTAAGACACAAGAACTCAAGGATGAGTTAGAGTCTAAGGTTCTTGAGTATAGTGAGTTAGAACAGAAAATGGCTTCTTTGAAAGAGGAAACTAAAGAGTACAAGGATAAGCTTTACAGGTTTCAAGATAGCTCCAAAAAGGTTAAGTCACTCATCAAAGGTCAAAGAAAGACAACGAGATAAAATAGGCCTTGGTTTTGTTAAGCCACACAAGGAACAAGTTGGAGAGTCTAGTAAGAGACTCCAAAAGGAAGAGAGTTCTGATGAGGAAAGTATTTCAGAAAAGGAGTCCTTGAATGATAGATGCACAGAAACAGAAAACAGAATTCAGAATGAGAAGAAGAAGTTTTCAGAACCTAAGAGGTCAATTAAAGGAAAGTTTCAAGGGAGATGTTTTGCTTGTCACAGGTTTGGTCACATGGCTTCACATTGCATGGCTCAAGTGAAGGAGGTAAATGACAGTTTTAGAAGTGCTAGTTACTTTCAAGGGTATTGCTACTCTTGTCAACAGTTTGGGCACAAGGCAGTTTATTGCAAGGCAAATAACAGGAACAAGTTTGGTCAAAACAGGTTTGGCCAGAACAAGTTTGGTCAGAATAGGTGGATTCAAAGATCAGGTTTACCTCGGAGAAACAACATCGTCAAGTGTTTCAAGTGCAACAATGAAGGTCACATAATCAGACAGTGTAGAGCTGAAATTCTAGAATAGAGGAACAGGAACAGTGGCATGATCAGGTCCAAGGATCAAGGCATGGACAAGAACAGGGATGAGAACAAGAACAAGAATAGTGACAAGAACAGGAATATGGACAAAGAGTTCAAGAGAAGGCCCGACAAGGAAGTTATAGACGCTGATGATGATCAGTGCCTAATGGGAGTTTTACTCCCACCCAAGAATTAATCACCTCATCGGGAGGTGGGGGAGGGACTAAGCTAAGAGGCTCATTCTTAGTCCCGAGCCCCAAAGGTGACCCTTTGCCATTGATGACAAAGGGGGAGAGATTTGAGTAAGGGGGAGAGCCTCAAGACAGGGGGAGCTATTTATGTTGAGTTTCTGTGTTGTTGAGAAGCATGGTTTGCCATCAATGACAAAGGGGGAGATTGTTGGCAATTTTGGGTTTGAGATCCTAGCTTCTTGTCTATGAGTTGTCATTGATGTCAAAAGGAAATGGCATTAATGTTAAGAGGATGTGTTGGCTTCAAAGGTGGAAGATTCCAAGAGAATATTTTTAAGAGAATCCGGAGAGATTCCATTGGCAAGGGTTTTTATTAAAACCAAGTTGGATAGGGTTTTTATTAAAACCAAGTTAAATGGTTTTTATTAAAACCAATGGAGGTTCTCTTTATTATTTATTTAATTATTATTTAAAACCCTTCAAGGTTTTAATTAATTAAGGGAGAAATTATTTTTAATTTATTAAAAATACTTAAAGGTTTTTAAACCTTTTTTTATTCTTAATTTATTAAAATTATTTAAGGGTTTTTAAACCCTTTTTGAAAAGACTTTTGATTAATTTCGAAATGGTCTTTATTTTCGCCGACGTCAAGGTGTCTTCGAAGAGACTATTTATTCTCCAACTCCTAAGGTTGGAAGGCTAATTAATTCGAAATTCCCCGAATGCAATTTGCGGTGTTTGTGCTCTGTATTCGTTGCGATCGAAGGAAGACTTAGAAGCACGTGCGGTTGAAAAGTCTTCGGGAGTTTTTTTGAGGGTGAAGTGGAGGGAAGTTCACTTGTGAACTTCGTAGCCCGCATGGGCTAGTGGCAGCGAAGGCTGCTGTTGGGCGCTGCATTGGCGGAGGTCATCGTTTCGAGTCTCGCGAGGGTGCTTTGCTAGAGTAACACACGTTTTTATTAAAACGTCTTTATGCCATGAAATTCGGAGTTTCTTGGACAACGATTTATAAGGTGTGATTAAATTTTATGAGTTTTGGCTTTTGTGATTAGCATTGAATAAAAGCTTAGGAGAAATAAGGGCATATTTCTTTGGATGTATTTTTAAGATTATTCTTTGCTATGCTAAAATTAAAAATGGAGGTATAAGGTGTGAGTCCGTGATTGTTGATTTATTGGCATGTTATGGTGGTTGTGTTTAAAGAAGTGGAGCTAAAAGGTGTAATAAAGGAAGTTTATATTATTGCTCATTTCTTTTTATTCTAACCCTAACTTGGTTGGAAGTTTGAGAGTTGTGTGTGGTGACAGCTTGAAGGTTCAATTATCTTCTACTCCAATAAGGTATGGGCACATTCTTCTTATGAGTATGATTGGTGTATGTTTTCTGAAATAAGGTTGGAGTGAAAAGGTATTCTACTAGGTATCCTTTGGCTAGGTGTAAATCCTATTTTCTGGTTTGTTGAAGACTACTTATGCATTGTTATCCTTAAGGAGAGTTTTTGGTGAATGCATAATTTTTGGTTTGAGATAGTGGAAGCTTTGTGCACTAGGGTTTATATTTGTGAGTCTAGCTACTTGCATTGAGTTGGTGGAACCCTTGGTTGGCTGTTTTGAGTTTGATGGTTGAGTTGCTTCCATAGAGGTTGTTTGATCAAGTTATTGCTTTACTTGATTCATGATATTGGGCTTACTCCATTGAGTTGATTTGAGCAAGTTATTCTTTGCATTTGGTGATATTGTGTTGGTGGTTGTTTTGTTCAAATATCTTTGGAGGGAAAAGGATTTCTACTTGTTTCCTTTTCTTGTGATGATTGGTTGAATGCTTCAAGGTTGATGTTGAGTTGAATGGTGTTGGTTGACTAAACCTTGTTTGATGAGCATTGTTGTTGAAACCCTAATTGATGGTGAAAAGAACATGAGTATCATTGTTATGTGATTCTTTGCATAGTTGGCAATTGTTGGGGTTTCATGTTCTTGAAAGAAAACATTCTATCCTATCCATTTCAGATATTGAGTTGAGTTTTCAGATTTGAGATTGAGATTGAGCTGAGTTGATTTGAGTTGAGTTTTGAGATTGGGATTTGAGTATAGAACATATTGAGTCTCTAACAATTCTCTTTATGCTTCTATGAGTTTGACAAATCACATTGGGTCTCTAACAATTCACTTTGTGATTTCCTACTAAGAAAGTTTTTCTTGGTGAGCTTGCTGAGTTTTTGGACAGGTTTCGATGGGGACTTGTGAGCAGTTTTGGACAGGTTTCGGTGGGGACTTGTGAGAAGATTTGGACAGGTCCTAGCAGAGGACTTGTGAGCTGAGTTTGATAGTTCTATCAGAGAACTTGAGGACAGAGGTGCATTGGTTCTATGAGAAGAACCTGAGGACAGATTTGGCAAGTCTTTGAGAAGGCTTGTATGCAGAGGATTGATTTTTTCAAGAGTTGGACAGATCCGACGAGACAGAGGAAGACTTGTACTAGACCGACTGACTGTGTTTGGTACAAGTTTTTGAGCTGCTGTGGACGTGATCATAGAAGGCAGAGGTCTCTTAGGCTAAGCATTGAGGACAAGAGGTCTTCGGTGGAAAGGAGTTCCACGTGCTGGCAAGAGGTAGAGGCAGTTGATCTTCTGAGGGATCATTTCCAGAGCGAGAGGGGAAGGTATCTCCTTTGAGCGAGAGGCTCATAAATTTTGATTGGGGGAAGGTATCTCCTTTGAGCGAGAGGCTCATAAATTCTGATTGGGGGAAGGTATCTCCTTTGGGCCGAGGCTCATAAACATTGTAATTGGGAAGGATTCCCAAAGAACTTTGAGATAACTTTTAGAGAAAAGTTTTGTGGACGTAGCCCAACCATTCGGGTGAACCACGTTAAAATTGGTGTCACTTTGTGGATGCTACTGTGCATTGCTTTGATATTGCTTTGGGTATATTGCTTTACTATTTTGAAGGATAAAGAAAAAAGTAAAAAGAAGTCTTATACTGTTCACCCCCCCTCTCTCAGTATAAGCTTGTGTTCTTCAGCTAGATGGAGTTATGTCCCAAAAACACTTTTTTTGGAGAGTCAGGCTAATAAAATATTTTCTTGATGCAGAACACACACAAAACCACCTGTTAAATTTCAAGGCCAACGGGCGTACGATTCAAAAGTTATGGCTCTTGCAAGGTGCATCATTCTCCTCTAATGAAAAAGAACTCAGCTCCTACGAGTTCAACTAAATTAAGATCCTGTAGCTTCTGGTTATCAATTTTCTTTAGCTCTGACTCTAAAACCCAGGTGTTATCTGACTTTGGTAATCCTTCCCATTGAACCAGGAATTTTGTGTAGCTCCCATGTCTAGTGGTGATCACCTTCTTATCGAGCACCTGTGCAACTCTGTATTTTTTCTTCTTAGACATCTATCGTGCCCAATTTACTTTCTTCTATAATTCGCCATCCTCTGTAGTACAAAGATACTAAAATAAATCAAAAACATTAAAAATGGGTGAAATATCAAATTCATCAAGCAGCTCCACTTTATAGTCATTATCATTGATCTTCTTCAAAATCCTACATGTCCCAATTTTATTAACTTTTAGTTTTTTATACGCCCCCTTAGGAAATATTTCTTTCCTAAGATGAACCATGACCATATCACCCTCTTCAAAGACTTTCACACTTTTGTGTGCATCAGCAAAATCTTTGTAGTGAGCATTACTATATATTTTTTCCCTCACTGACTCTTGCACTTTCTGGATATGCTCAGCAAATGCTTCTGCATCATCAATAACTTGTTCCCCAATTGGTAACTCAACCAAATCTAATACACCTCTAGGATTTTTACCATAAATAATTTTAAAAGGATATTTACCTATCGACATGTTCATTGAACTGTTGTATGCAAATTCGGCTTGTGACAAGGCTAAATCCCATTGTTTTGGTTTTTCTCCCACTATGCATCGTAAGAGGTTTCCCAAGATTCTATTCACTACCTCTATTTTACCATCGGTCTGTGGGTGGTAAGCACTACTAAACTACAGCCTGGTGTTCAAATTTTTCCACAACATCCTCCAAAAGTGACTCAAGAACTTAGTATCCCGATTAGAAGTAATAGTCTTTGGAACACCATGCAATCACACAATTTCATCAAAGAATAGGACTCTCTGTGTCTTGGGCAACCCCAACACAAAATCCATACTCAGATCGGTCCATGGTCCTGTAGGAACTGGCAGCAGCATATAAAACCCTATATTTTGTGTATGGCCCTTAGCCATTTGACATACTCTGCATATAGAAATAAACTTGAATATGTCTCTCTTCACTTTTGGCCAATAGTACTTCTCCTCTACAAGAGTGGTAGTTTTGGCTACTCCAAAATGACCAGCCAAACCCCCACTATGTAATTCCCTCAAGATGTTCTCTCTCATAGAGCCATTAGAAATGCATAATCGATTACCCTTAAACAAGTAACCATTCTAAACAAATACTCTTCAAAAATAGTATGAGACTCGCCCCCTACTGCACTTTTGCACTGTTGCACAATATTCCCAAAATTTGCACTAGATTCATACAGATCTTTAATCCCCTAAAATCCTACCACTTCATTCTCCGTAGTGGTCAACAACAAGACTCTCCTACTCAATGCATCAGCAACCTTATTTTGTTTTCTTGACTTGTGTTTCAGGACAAATGTATACTGTTGCAACAATGAAACCCATTTGGCATGCCTGCTATTTAACTTTTTTTGAGAATTTACATACCTCAATGTTTCATGATCAGTAAACAACACAAACTCCTTTGAGATTAAGTAGTGCCTCCAATGTTGCAATGCTTGCACAATTGCATAAATTCCACATCATATGTAGAATAATTCTTCCTTTCATCATTTAGCTTCTCACTAAAAATGCTACAGGTCAGCCCTCTTGACTTAAGACACCACCAATCCCAACAAATGAGGCATCACAATCAACATTAAACACCTTACTAAAATCTGGTAACACTAGAGTAGGGGATTTCGACACTTTCTTCTTCAAGAGTTCAAAAATATCTGTTGTTGTCATAGTCCATACAAACTCTTTCCCCTTCGTGCACTCAGTTATAGGGGCAGCTATACTACTGAAGTTCCTGATGAACTTCCTATAAAAGGTAGATAGTCCATGAAAGCTCCTTACTTCTATTATAGATCATGGAAGAGGCCATTCAAAAATCACCTTCACTTTCTCATCATCCATCCTCATGCCATCTCCCGAGATTACAAATACCAAAAACACTAAACTATCTTGAAGAAATCTACATTTCTTTAGTTTGACATACAATTTCTCCTTCTTGAGCATTTTTAACACTAATTTCAGGTGTAACAAATGCTCTTCTTCACTCTTACTATAAATCAAAATATTATCAAAATACACAACCACAAACTTACCATTATATTCCTGTAGTACTTTTTTCATCAACCGTATAAATGTATTGGGTGCATTAGACAACCCAAATGGCATCACCATCCACTCGTACAATCCATATTTTGTCTTAAAAGTTGTCTTCCATTCATCCCCTTCTCGAATTATGATCTGGTGGTAGTCACTCCACAGATCAATTTTACTAAAGTATTTAGCTCCAGCCAATCCATCCATCATATCATCCACTCTCGGCATAGGATACCAATACTTTATTGTGATCTTTTTTATGGCTCTACTATCCACACACATCCACCAATCACCATCTTTCTTTGGGGTCAGCAATTTTGGAGTCACACATGGACTCATACTCTCCCTAACTAATCTCTTCTTTATCAACTCTATCACTTGCCTACTCAACTCTGCATTATGTGGGGTTCAACCGATAAGCTACATGATTTGGGAGCGCTGATCTTGGAATAAAATCCATGTGATGCTAGATATCCCTTTTTGGTGGTAGCCCATCTGGTAACTCCTCTGGTGTGACATATTTATATTCACTTAGCAACTTAGCTATTGTTGTAGGCATAACCACTTCCTCTATTTCTTGCTTCCTAGCTGTTAAGGCATAACAAAAGCTAACATCCCTGATATCTGCAAGAAACTCCTTCATCATAAACAAGCTCTCACTCGGTCCATCCTCCTTCAAAGGCACAAGAACTACCTTTACACCTTCCTTCAAAAATGTTTAAGTGTTATTTCTCCCATTATGGTTTGTATCCCTATCGTACTGCCAAGGTCTTCCCAATAGAATGTAACATGCATCCATCGAGATCACATCACACCACACTTCATCCTTGTAAGTGCTCCCAATTAAAAATTTAATTAAACACCTTTGATCTACTGTTATCTCATTCCCCTTCTTAACCCATGAGATGTGATATAGATAAGGATGTTTTTCACATTTCAGGTGCATTTTTTCAACCATGACATTTGACACCATATTCTCACAACTACCACCATCAATGACAATGTTACATACCTTCCCTCCTAATGTACACCTTGTTCAAAATATGTTCATTTGTAGCCAAGAATATTCACCATCTATGGTCTACCCCTTTGCTTTGCTCTGCATCATCTCTTTCTTAGGAGCAATCAACGTCCTCCTTATCATAAGGGCTTCCCCCATGTCAGCAACAACTTCATCCTCATCCTGCTCTTCCATATCAACCAGATTGACCCTTCCTTGTCCTCCTTGACCCCTTTATTGGACATCACATTGGGGACACTCAAACACTTTGTGCCCCTCCTCACCACATCCATAACAGGTATACGACCTCCTTGGATCATTCCCATTTTGTCCACCACCGTAACCTCTACCTCATTGGTATCCTCTTCCTATCAGATTCTACCCATATTCTTCTTCTCTAGCAGGTATTGAAAATTCTCCCTTGAGAAAATTAGATCCACTTCGACCCCGACCTGAACAGGGCATGAATCCCTTCTTACCTCTTTTATTAATCCTTTTCAATTTCTCCTCCACCTTGAGGGCCATTTGATACGCATCCTCCACTGTAAGAGTGCGATGCATGCTCATCTCATCTTGAACAACAAAACTTAGGCCATTTACATACCTGGCATCCTTTTGGTCCTCTATCTCATTGTGCTCCACTCGAATGGATAGCTTGTAGAATTCATTAGTATAGTCCTCAATGCTTTGATCCTTCTATCGAATATTCTAAAATCTACGAAATAGGGTTTGGGAGTAGTCTATAGGTATAAATTTTTTTTGTAACTTATTCTTCATATTTATCCAATCCTTGATCTTTTCCTTTTCATTCCTCTATCGTGTAGTCTATAAATGATCCCACCAAATCAATGCATGTCCCTTCAACTTTGTGCATGCAAGCTTAACCTTCTTCTCTTCAACAAGGTTACTCCATTCAAAATATTTTTCTAGGCTATTGATCCAATCAATCAACTCCTCTAGTTTCAACCCACCAGCATATTCAAGAACCTCAATCTCAATCCCATCTCGATTCCCCTTAAGCCCCTCTAGAGCTCATATCAATCGATTTTCAAATTCGTGCCCTTCTTCCTATAGGCCCTCTAGTTCTGCTTCTGCATGGATCTTAGATCCACGTTCCTTAGGTATATTTTCATCATCAGATCCTTGATCTACACGTGCCCTGGGACGTCTCTCTCCCATGTGATCAATCACACTAGTCAGTCGTACTATTTTTGCATTCAGATCCTCGATTTGTCTATTCATCTGGGCATATCTTCTAGGTGGCATCCTTCCTTCACTAGCGAGATCACACTCGCTCTGATACAAAATGGTGTAAACTCGGCTACAAAAGACCAACAAAATGGACTCCAATCACATAAAACAAATGTAATAATGGAAGAAAACTGCAAATTGATATTCTTCTCATTCCTGAATTCACACCCCCTCTACAAAAGATTACAATCCATCATATAGCAACCGAAAACCAAAGAAACCCTAAAAACGTCTTTTTTCTAAAATTGCTAAAAATAGATCTTCTTTCTAAAAAATTCTAAAAATAGAAATGAGTTAGATTGCACCCAAATTCGGTGCACATATCCCTCTTACAATAAAAAACCTTAATTTAAAATATTAGATCTCAAATTAAGGTATAACAAAATATAATAAACTTTTAACAGCCAAAAAAACCCAAAAAACCCGAGAACCTATTCTAAAAGCTAATTTTGGGGTACTAGATGGAGGAGTTAGGTCCCGAAAACACTTTTTTTGCATAGTCAGACCAACCATAGATTCGCTTGATGCAGAACACACACACAAAACTACCTGTTAAATTTCAAGGCCAACGGGCGTACAGTTCACAAGTTATGGCTCCGGCAAGGTGCATCATGATGTAGGAGCCTATCTTTAGAGTGTTTTTTAAAATAAGTTTTAAAGTAATTTTTTTATTATTAAAAATAGAATTATTTGACGTAAAATATAATTTGCCGAAAATGGTAATTACTAAAAAAGGTAAATTTTTATGAAAAAATAATTTGCCAAAAATAATAATTACTTAAAAAGACATTTTATGGTGGAAAAATAAATTTGCCGAAAATAGTAATTTTTTTTATTTTTAGGGTTTTAAGCTTTAAGGTTTTATTTTAGGGTTTATTTTAGGGCTTCAAGTTTTAGGGTTTTCTTTTAGGGTTTATTTAGGGATATATATTCCCTTGGTATTGCATTGTAAAAGGGGGAAGTGAATCCAAGAATGATAAAATAAATTATTTACTGGTTTATTTCAATGTACTATAGTTTTTATGTGAATGGAGGGTTTTATTGATTATTTCCATTTATTACATTTTTTATGTAAATAGAGAGTTTTACATATGATTTTTATTTATCGCAGTTTTTATGTAATGGGAGGTATTTTATTTTGACCTCTTACAACTGGATTTACATCATTTGGTATCAAAGCAAGTTTGATCTTGTTGGGAGTAGAAAAATAAGAGAAGAAAAGAGAAAATAAGAGGAGAGCAAAGAGACTAAAAAAAAAAAATTGACACTCTATGCAGTACTTGCAGAAGGTTTGTAAAACCTTGGATACAGAAATTGACACTCTGTGTAAGTGCTTGCAAGAGGTTTTTTTATGTAAAAGCTTCAGATAAAGAGATTGGCACTTTGTGTAGTGCTTGCAGAAGGTTTGTAAAACCTTGGAGAAAGAAATTGGCACTCTGTGTAAGTGTTTGCAGGAGGTTTTTTTATATAAAACCTTAGGAGGAATTGACACTTTGTGTAGTGCTTGCAAAAGGTTTGTAAAACCTTAAAGAAATAAATTGGCACTCTGTGTAGTGCTTTCAAGAGATTTTTTTTCATTAAAAACCTCAGAGGGAAGAATTGGCACTTTGTGTAGTGCTTGCAGGAGGTTTGCTATTTTAAAACCTCGAAGGAATAAATTGGCACTATGTAGTGTTTGCAGGAGGTTTGAGATATAAAACCTCAAAAGGAGATTGGTACTTTGAGGAGTACTTGTAGATGTGTGACACTCTATAGAGAGTGATTATGAGTTTGATTAGAGGAACTCGCAGGAGCAGAGTTCTTTTCAACCAAAGGAGAATGATGCAAGAGCCTATCTTTAGAGGGTTTTTTTAAAATAAGTTTTAAAGTAATTTTTTTATTACTAAAAATGGAATTATTTGATGCAAAATATAATTTTCTGAAAATGATAATTACTAAAAAAGGCAAATTTTTATGAAAAATAATTTGCCGAAAATAGTAATTACTTAAAAAGGCATTTTATGGTGGAAAAATAAATTTGCCAAAAATAGTAATTTTTTTTATTTTTAGGGTTTTAAGCTTTAGGGTTTTCTTTTAGGGTTTCTTTTAGGGCTTCAAGTTTTAGGGTTTATTTGGGGATATATATTCCCTTGGTATTGCATTGTAAAAGGGGAAAGTGAATCCAGGAATGAGAAAATAAATTATTTACTAGTTTATTTCAATGTACTATAGTTTTTATGTGAATTGAGGGTTTTACTGATTATTTTCATTTATTGCAGTTTTTATGTAAATTGAGAGTTTTACATATGATTTTCATTTATCGCAGTTTTCATGTAATGAAAGGTATTTTATTTTGACCTCTTGTAGTTGGATTTACATCATTTTGAACTAGTATACACTATGACCCTAACATGGAGTGATTATCTATTAGTAGCAACCATTAAAAAATATGAGGTAGATGCCTTAACCCATAGTCCTTCTAGAAATCATCTTACCCTAGATAATTTCCATAACAAAGAGTCAAATGTTCAAATAGACATTACCAATACCTCATAATTGATAGCTTTTGGTGCTAGATACATAGAATACATTAATTACAAGATCTAAAATAAGGTTGCAATATGAAATATATGATAATGACAATATATTAAGCATATAAAACTCATAAATAACTTAATAAATAAATTATATAAATACCACTAGTAAATGCTCACAAAAATATAATCTTCATTGAATTAAAACCTCAAATACATCAACCTTCATCACTCTCCATTATGACTGTATATGACCAATCATTCTATATATTTCTCTATATCTTGCTTTATATTTCATACCCTCATATACACTTATATACAAAGGAATGTGACTCTTCATATGGAGCTTTCTTGGCCTTCACTCTTCCTATGACTCTTCATATTCCTATTCTATGACACATGTGCATGTGGACAACTATGCACATTTACATTGCCAAAATACTTTGCACACTTGTGCATTTATTACATTGCATAAAGTAAATACTTTCATTCGAATCTAAGACACTTTTCTAATCTAAATATGTACATAAGATAGTACATTAGTAGTAATCAAATGATGTAATATATTCCAACACACCCTTGTATTACATTATTTGGTTATTGAAGACTTTAGTCTTCAACATGGATCTCCGTCTTCTTGTCTTAAATATACCTATTGTAAATTAACAACTGGTTCTATTGTATATATGTCTTCCTTAGATTTTGATTTGGTCTTCATCTTGTCTTGCTTGAACTGATATTTTTTCTTGTTTCTCTTTCTCCTTTATTTTTATACTTTTACTAGTGATATATATTCAATGCGATGAGTTAGTAAATCATCACAATAGAAATCACTTGGATTTAGAAGTTCATTGCTAGCATTCTTTACTTTCTTCTGTTTCATTCCTTAAAATAACTCAAAAGTGATTAATGATAAATAAACCATTAAACACTCTTATGATGAAAGAATAATCATATTTTGAGCATTCCACCAAGTCTTAAATAATGATTCATGAAGATATCTGATTAATGTCATAAAGTTCTCCTCCTTAGCTTCGTTCAAAAACAATGAGAATATTTCTTTCAAATTTGTAGGTAAGTATTTGAATCCATCAAAGTCATCTATTAGATTTTGTGAATAAAATCTAAGTTCATGAAGCAGTCCTTCATTACATTCATTAAATGCATTTCTAATTATTTCCTCCATCTAGTTGATAATAGTAAATATCTCAAGTCTCTAGACCTTTGTAGTTGACTATCTTATAACTCCCTAGTTTTTTTTATCAAGCAATTATTGATGCAATCTCAAATTCTCTTTATGGAATTTTTTTAATTTTAACCTTTCAGATACTTAAGTCTTATATCTCCCAACTTTGTATATATTGTCTTCCTTGAAAACTTTTCAACTTCTAGATCATGAGTTGAATTCTTTTAATTCTTCAAATCTTGTAGTATATGATTAATCAATATAATTTCTTTTGTTTCTTTAGAATTAAAAATAATATTGATAGATTATTTGAAGTAGTATACCTTATGATTCCGTAGTTTAATTTATCAAATAAATATTTGAAGCAATCTCAATTTATCCCTCCTTAGCTTTGAATGATAGACTAAGAATATTTTTTCAATTGTTGACAACCTTTTATCTCCATAGTTTTAATATTGTTCTTCAATTCAATGTTTTGTAGAACTCCTTGTATCTCCCTAATGAAAGAATATGACAATATAATTCAACTTATTTTCTTCAAAAATAGTAATTTTACTTTTCTCTTATCAATCAATGATTTGAATGTAATTTTTCAATATTGCAAATCTTCAAATTTATATCTCTAATAATTTTGGATTAGAGATTAATGCAATTTTTCTTTGTCAAGTACTTCTATGTTGAATTCCTTTTATCTCCCAAATTTAAGAATATAATTTTTCCAATTCTAAATTTCATAAACTATGTTGATGTTGGATTCCTTATAACTCCAACTTTAGAAATTTAGAAATTCTAAAAATAATATTTGCAAGTTTTGTGTATTCCTAATTTGATGTAGAATACCTTATTTATCCAAACTTATCAAATTGCAAATATTTTAATTTGTTTTGTAAATTCAAATGTGCAAATTACAAAACTCCAAAATCAATGCTTTAATTCTCAAATCAGTCTTCAATATTTTGTAAAAACTTTCAAATTGCAAAATTTTGATTTCTAAGGTTTAAATAATACTTATCTCTCCAATAAAATACTTTTAACTTTAACCTTAGATAATATATTCCTTTACTCCTTATAACTTCTACTTAGCATAAATTTTAATTTCAAAAAGTAATAAATATTACCTTTAATATTTCAAGTGCTCCCTCCTTAATGCTATGCTTGGTCTTCCTTTGAAATTGGGTGCTCTTACTCTCTGGTCAACTTCCTTCAATCTGGTCAAGGTGCTTCACCTTCAATGTAAATGACTCCTTGTTGTAATTAATGAGACTATGCCAAAGTAAATTCATCTCATGCACTAAATGGGCACTCAAAAATATTTCTCCTTCCTTTGTAACATTTTATCTTTTGCAAGATGAGTGACAAGTGTCATTGAAGTGCTTCCTTTTCTCTTTTAGTGTAACCTATAGCTTCTTTAAGACTTGTAGCACTCCTCTTAAGTAACAAATGGTAAACATATCTTGTGGCTCTTGGATGACTTGTAACATTGCTTCTTTGACTTGACAAGTGGCACAAGTTGAGTTATAACATTCCTTCACCTTGTAAATGATCTTGTAACACTCTTTAATGCTTTATATTCTTGGTTGTGTTATATTTTGATCCTAGATACTTGGTTGTGCATGTATTGAATATGTTATGCAATTTTTCCTTATTGTCGATTGCATGAACCTATCCTTTGATCTCCCTCAATGCCTTTGTAATTCATTATTGTTGTTTTATATTTTTATATTTGCAGGTGGTGCTTCACTTTCTCCAATGGTAGCTCCTCTCTTGTCTTATGGTTGGTATTTTTGACAAAACTTGGATTATTTTGGTGGCTAGGCTACTATAAAATGCTTGGGCACTTGCCCCCTTATGCTTTGCTATCACTTTTATCCTTATCTTTGGTGCTTAATCTATGCAACTCAATGATATTTGAGTGGTTGATTTACTACTCTGGTGATTTCCTTCACCAAAGTATTTTGCTAGCTAGGTGCTCTTCTTGGTGTTTTTTAACACCTTAAATATACCTTGGTTTTGAGGATTATTCAACCTCACTATAATGTAGAGTAAATATGCCTTCTTGTATTATATAAAAACAACATATACTAGTTTCCTTATCACTCCTCTTTAGCACTTTACAAAATTTACTTCTAGCTATTATAATTTGCAGATTCAATAATAATAATGGTGTGTAGATATAATGACAATGGTGTCTCTTTTCTTGGCTTAGAGGCACTTTACTAAAAAATCATTTTTCTAGCTCTTAATAGCTCTAAAATTGATGCTCTTAAAAACTTACAATAAGTACTTTCAAAACTTTTAAAATAATACTTTGTATGGCATCAATTTTGCACACCTTTTATGAATTATTTTGTAGCTCTCCTTATTGATAGCTTGTTGTCTTGAATTTGCAGCAATACTCCTTTTATTTTTTTCTTGTAGAATCTTTATCTTATAGCTATAGTTGTTGCACAAATTTTTCTTTCTTGTCTTCAAATGTGTGTTATCGATCTCTGAATTTTGCAGCTGCAAATGCTGCCTTCTTGTTGTCCAAATATGCAGTAAATATCCTCCTTAGATGTTGCTAAATATTCTTGTACTTTGTTGTTCAATTTTTTTCCAAATCTATCCTTGAACTCCTTTAAATGCAGCTTACTTTACTCTTTCAATGCTACCCAAATATATAGCTCAAATATCTTGAATCGCTACTTACAAAATTTGATTCTTTTATGTCCATGAATCTTAAAATTTGGTACTCTCTTTTACCATCAAACCTTCCTTTAATTGGCTGACCAAAAATACTTTAAAATGTTTCCAAAGATTTTCCAAATTGTATTTCTATGCTTTCCTCAATTTGCTATCCTGTGATCTTTTGAATTCTCCCCTGAAAGTCAATAAATTATCTTCTACAATTCAGCCTACAAAACCTTTGTGGCTATTCTCCAATCTCTCAAATTGGTGGCCTCTTCAATATTTTTCAAACCAAAGGGTTTAGTAATTATTTTTGGCTGATGTGGTTGCTAAAAAAATATATTTTTAATAGGAATCCTACAAGTTATCTTGATCATATGTCTCCTTATGAAGTATGGTATGAGAAGAAATCCAATTTAATCTTTTTATAGTTTTTGGTTGTTAACCTTATGTTCATTTTTTTGAAAAGAAAAGAAGGAAGCTTGAACCAATAAATGATCCTTAATTTTTTATTGGATATTGTGAAAATAGCAAAGCTTACATGCTCTACAATCCAAATATTTTCAAAGTTGTGGTTTATAGAGAAGTGATTTTTGATGAAGGGGGAGCATATAATCATCAAAGAGGCCAATATAGTAATACCATCAATGTTGATAATGGTAGTATTGGTGGCAAAAAATACTATTAGTGTGTCAATTCATTAGGTCCTCCAAGCAGTCCTTCAAGTAGTTCTCCAAGTAGTCTTAAGGAGATATCATCAAGTTCTTCAAGTAATTCATCACTTATTATTGATCTTATGAATACAAAGGAGGGTAAGAGAAATATTCAAGCTCACCCACCAATTCAAATGCTTGATAGCAATTTTAAAAGAAATATCACAAGAGGTCAAGCTCAAGAAGTTAATCAAGTTGTTTCAATATTGGAAAGGCAACACATATATGGAGGTGATGAAGAAGATACTAAAGGTGAGTCAATTAATTATGCTTTGATATCTCAAGACAAGTTTAAATCTTCTTGTTTTGAATATGTTTGCACTAATGATGTGTGGATACAAGCAATGTAAGAAGAGATCAATTTTATTCAAAATATTTATACTTGGAAGCTTGTGATACTTTCAAATGGTAAGAATTGTGGTTTTCAAGTGGGTCTACAAGACAAAGTATGATTGGAATAGTAGTATTGAAAGACATAAGGCTAGACTTGTTGCTAAATGATTCACAAAAAGGTATGAATTTGATTATGAAAAAATATTTGCACCTATAACAAGCAAGAAACAATCAAAGTAGGAATTGCTATGGCAGCCCAAAAGGATATGGAGTGTGGATCACGTAGATATTAAAAGTTCCTTCTTGAATGGCTACATAGAATAAAAAATTCATGTACAATAATCACAAGTTTTGAATTTAAATTTAAAGAAGACTTTGTATACAAGTTAAAAAATATCTTGTATGGCCTGAAGCAAGAACCAAAGGCATGGCATGCCCAGATAGATGGATACTTAAAACAAAGTGGATTTAAAATAAGGAAGAGTGATATTATCCTCTACTCCAAGAAAGAATGTGATGGCAAGCCGGGATTCACACCACAAATTCACAGTAGAATCACAGTAATTTTCATTAACTTTCTTAATACAGTCATACAATAATTTTCCAGGCTCACAGTCTCTCTTCCCCAATCCCGACTTCACCATCCCTTTACAAGAAATTTTTCGAGTTTTTAACGAGGCCTCGATCCTCCAGGCAATCAATGCCTCCACCAAATATAATTTCAAATTCAAAATTCCCTCTTCCTGGATTTTTGAAATTTTAGTCTTAAACGGCCATCTGCCCGATCTACCAAGGTACCGACATTAATGGTCTTCCTGCACTGGCCGCGTCGTTCTGACCGTCCTTGCACTGTCGGCTCCTCCATTAAACTACCAACTGTAAAATGTTACAAAGCCAAAAATGTCGAGAAGAAAAGCGCGGTCGACTCCTCCCTTAACAGTTAAAGTGACCCATAAATTAGCTTGTACACACGTGGCCGGCTGCGTGTTCATCCATCCAAGCTTCTCCCCCTGTTGCCACAAATTTGATCCACGTGCCCTTCACGACCGCCACGTGTCCAGCTTGGCTTTGCCCGGTCGTTCGTCATTTACCCTTGGTCTTGTTTGCCTTCTATTTTCCTTAAGTCTTGCGGTCCCTCAGCCACGTGTCGCCCCTTTACTGGCCGCGATATCGCGACAGGTCACGAAATCGTGACCTGTCATGATATCGCGATCGAACTCCAACTTCACTGCTTCATTTGATAGACCGTCGCGATAACGCGACGTCGCGATATCGCGACGTCTAGAGCTCCTCCTCCCCTTCTTTGTATTACCGTCGCGATATCGCGACGTCGCGATATCGCGACGTTTGAAGACCCTCTCCTCTGCATCTTAAAACCGTCGTGATATCGCGACGTTTGAAGAGTCCCTTCTCTGCCTCATGTTATTGTCGTGATATCGCGATGTCGCGATATCGCGACGTCGCGATATCGCGACGAAACTTACCAAAGTTGCGTTGCCACGTTTGGGGTCGCGATTTCGCGACCCCTCCCTCCTTTGCCTTACAAAACTTTCCAAACCAAACTTGCTCTACAAACCTTCCCCAATACTGAGAAATAAGAGGTCAAAGAGTAAAGAACTTAGAAAAGAAACTGAAACAATTTGAAGATGCAAGATTGCCCTACTGTCCCCAGATGCTCCTGCATCAGACACCCGGGGTAAATTAGAAGTGATCCTCACTTCTATTTTGTTGGGGGAGGACCCAAGCAGTCAACCTCCGTCTTCGACAGCCAAGTTGCATCTTCAACAGGCCTGCCCTTCCATTTGATTAAATACTCAGTATACTGTCTGTTTCTGGTGCTCCTTCCTTCACGGGTATCTAATACTTCCTCGGCCTCATCTGTGCTTGAAGTAGATGCTGGAAGTTGCCATGGTTCTGGACTTCGCATTTTTGTACCTTCTCCCTCATGATATTCCACTAAATCTGAGATATTAAAAATTGGTGAAATATCAAGCCAACTTGGCAATTCCACTTCATACGCATTTCCTGACTCCCGCTTTCCCAATATTCTGCATGGTCCAAACCTTTTCATTTTCAATTTATTATAAGTCTTGGCAGGAAATCTCTCCTTCCTGAGATGCACCATAACCTCATCTCCAACCTTGAACTCCTTGAACCGCCGCTTCTGGTCTGCCCTTGTCTTATATTGACTGTTCATTTTTGTAATTTGTCTTCTTACTTCCTCATGCAGACTTTTCATATGTTCTGCAAATTCTTCTGCCTCGGCACTACACTTTTCTCTTCTGTCCAACGTTCTTAGTTCGGACACATTCCTCGGGCTGTTTCCATATACTATCTGGAACGGAGATTTATTTGTACTTTTATTAACTGAACTGTTATATGCAAACTCTGCCTGTGGTAAGACCAAATCCCATCCCTTGGGTTGATCCACTATCAAGCATCTCAGTAAATTGCCCGGGCTTCTATTGACCACCTCCGTTTGCCCATCTGTCTGTGGATGGTATGCTGAACTGAATTTTAGGTCTGTCTTCAATTTCTTCCACAGAGTCCTCCGGAAATACCCAACAAACTTGGTATCTCTATCTGAAACTATACTTCTTGGTAGACCGTGAAGTCGTACCACTTCCTTGAAGAACAACCCAGCAATGTGAACTGCATCACTTGTCTTTTGGCAGGGAATGAAATGTGCCATTTTGGAGAACCGATCAACCACCACAAATACTGAGTCATTTCCCCTCTGTGTTCTCGGCAATCCAAGGATAAAATCCATGCTTATGTCCTCCCATGGTCTCTCAGGCACAGGTAATGGCTGGTACAGCCCTGTATTTTGTTTTACACCCTTTGCCATCTGGCATATTCTGCAACCTTGCACAAACTTCCGCACATCTTGCTGAAGTTGTGGCCAGTAGTAATTTTCCTCAACCAAGGCAATGGTCTTATCCCGACCAAAGTGCCCAACCAATCCTCCGCTGTGCTTTTCTTTGATTAAATTCTCCCGCATGGAACTTCTGGGAATGCACAACTTACTACCCTTGAACAACATTCCGTCTTGGATTAAGAAATCCAACCATTTTGTTCTATCCATAGTAATAGGTATCAAGCAAGCCTTCCAGGCTTCTGCAAAATCCGGATCTGCAGGGTACAGACCCTTCAGTTCTTCAAATCCCACTACTTCTACTGTCAATCTAGTCAGCAGAGTTTGCCTTCTGCTTAAGGCATCTGCAACTCTGTTTGACTTCCCACTTCTATGTTTCAGCACAAAGGTATAACTTTGGAGGAACTCCACCCATTTCATGTGCCTTTGGTTCAGTTTTGTCTGACTGTTAATGTATTGCAAAGCCTGATGGTCAGTAAACAATACAAACTCCTTTGGTAATAAATAATGTCTCCACTTCTTCAGGGCCTGAACTATAGCATAAAATTCTTGATCATAGACTGAATACTTTCTCCGGGCATCATTTAACTTCTCACTGAAATAAGCAATTGGCTTGCCTCCTTGACTCAGTACAGCCCCTATTGCACTGCCACTGGCATCACAGTCCACCTGAAATACCTTGTTGAAGTCTGGAAGTGCCAAAATAGGCTGCTCTATAACTTTTCTCTTTAATGTATCAAAGCTCCTTTCAGCCCCTGATGTCCATTTGAACTCCTTTTTATCTCCCCTCATTGTCTCTGTGAGAGGTGCACAAATACTGCTGAAGTTCTTTATGAACTTCCTATAAAAACTGGCCAGACCATGGAATGACCTCACTTCTGTTGTGCTCTTTGGAGTAGGCCATTCAATGATGGCTCTCACCTTTTCGGGGTCCATCTTCAGACCTTCTGCTGAGATTACAAACCCCAAGTATACCAATTCCTTCTTGACAAAATTACACTTTTTCAAATTTATTAATAACTGTTCTTCTCGCAGTTTTTCAAAGACCCTCCCGATATGCATCAGGTGTTCCTCCAGGGTCCTGCTGAATATCAATATATCATCTAAATAAACAATAACAAACTTTCCCAAAAATTCTTTCGAGTACTTCATTCATCAGCCGCATGAAGGTACTTGGTGCATTGGACGATCCAAAGGGCATGACCAACCACTCAAACAGGCCTTCTCTTGTCTTGAAGGTCTGTCTTCCATTCATCTCCCTCTCGGATACGGATCTGATGATAGCCACTTTTCGAGGTCAATCTTTGTGAAGTACTCGGCTCCACTTAAACGAGTCCATGATATCATCCATTCTTGGTAACGGGAATCTGTACTTAATAGTAATTTTGTTGATGGCCCGTGAATCTGTACACATCCTCCATTCCCCATCCTTCTTTGGCGCCAACACTGCAGGTACTGCGCATGGACTCAAACTTTCCCGAATCAATCCCTTTTCTAATAATTCTTGGACCTGTCTATTTAATTCCTCAGTCTCTACAGGTGTCATCCTGTGTGCAGCTTTATTTGGCAGGCTTGATCCTGGTATTAAATCTATATGATGGCTAATTTTTCTCATAGGGGGTAAGCCCTCAGGTACATTGTCTGACACAATGTCTGGAAATTCCTCCAGCAGATTTAGAACTTCTGTTGGGGTATCCTGGCATTCCTTCCCCCTAACTCTAGGGATTATTGCATAACATAAATGTTCATGCTTTAACCCATTCATAAACTCTCTTCCCTCAACTAAACAGACTCTGGAAATATTACATACCTTTTCATCTGCATCCTTCAAGGGCTTTAGTTTATGGCGTACACCATTCTTTGTCAATGAGTAGGTGTTGGCACGGCCATCATGTACCGCACTCCGGTCAAACTGCCAGGGTCTCCCCAGCAACATGTGGCAAGCATCCATGGGCAAGATGTCACACAGGACCTCATCACAATAATTTCCAATGTTAAATTTAACAGAACACTGCTCGTTGACCAAAGCTCTATGGTCCTTTTGTAACCATGCGACCCGGTATGGGTGTGGGTGCTTCTTCCTTTCTAACTGTAACTTTGTAACCATTTCCTCAAAAACCAGGTTATCCGTGCTACCATTATCAATAATGATATTGCAAACCTTGCCCGCACATTTACATCTAGTGCGGAATAAACTTTTCCTCTGGTCTGTGTCCTTCTCCTCATTCAACAGGACTCTTCTTACAATCATTGTTTCTCCTCTCTCCGCTTCTTCGAAATGCTCAGATTCAGCATCCTCCTCTGCCACAACAGCTCTGGCTGGGCCCTCAGGCCTCTTGTTTGTTCTTTCTCGGTGTTGTGGACATTCAAATGCCCGGTGTCCTTCTTCACCACGGTGGAAACATGTTCCACGAAATACTCCTCTTCCAAATCCTCGTCCAGATCCACCCCGTCCTCTTGGGTAGTTGTTCTGATCTCGGGGCTGATAAACATCTTCTTCTCTTTGTTCCTGGTTACTACTGGCTTCACCAGTCTTCTTCGGATCTTTGTACCTTTCTCCACTGGTCCTCCCACCAGTCCTTCCACCTCGGCCTCTTCCTCTTTGCTTGCCTTCAAACCGCCTGTTCAGCTTTTCTTCTACCTTCAAGGCAAATTGGTAAGCATCCTCAATGGTGTTTACTCGAACCAGGCTCAGTTCTTCCTGGATACCAAGCCTCAACCCATTAATGTAACGGGCTACCTTCTCTTTGTTTGCCTCTAAATGCCCTGTTCTAATAGAAATTTTGTAAAACTCTTCAGTGTACTCTTGGACGGTTTTGTTTGTCCTGTCTCAAGATCTGCATTTTTCTTAGCAGATCTAACTCGTAATCTTCCGGGATGAACTGTCTTTTCAGCTTCTCCACCATTCTATCCCATCTCGTTATTCTCTCCTTCCCTTTTATGTTCCTCTCCAACTGTATTCCTCTCCACCAAATGCTGGCATGACCCTTCAACTTAGTCTTAGCAAATCTGACCCGGTTAGGGTCTTCAACTTCCTCGTACTCGAAATATTCCTCTAAATCATTTATCCAGTCAATCACTTCTTCTGGATTTAGGTTTCTCGAGTATGTAGAAACCTCCATTTTAGGCTGCTTTCCAATCTGAGAGATGGCCTTATACAACCGGGCTTGAGCTGGATCCACAGCTTCTTCTTCTTCCTCAGACTGTTCTTCCTCTTCAACTTCGTCTTCACTTTCCTCATCCCCTCCGGGTTCGCGCCTTCTGCGTAACTCTGCTTGCAGGGCTTGAACCTGCCTTTGCAAGGCTCGAAAGTCTTCGACCGGCACCACATCTCCTCCTCCGCCTCGGTTCCTTCGTGGAGGCATTCTATTTCTCTTTTTTTTTTTTTTTGAAAATCTTTCCACAGATCCTGGTGTAACTGCCTCCTTCTCCGGCGATCTGTTACACTCTCAGGAGCTCCCGCTCTGATACCACTTGATGGCAAGCCGGGATTCACACCACAAATTCACAGTAGAATCACGAGTAATTTTCATTAACTTTCTTAATACAGTCATACAATAATTTTCCAGGCTCACAGTCTCTCTTCCCCAATCCCGACTTCACCATCCCTTTACAAGAAATTTTCCGAGTTTTTAACGAGGCCTCGATCCTCCAGGCAATCAATGCCTCCACCAAATATAATTTCAAATTCAAAATTCCCTCTTCCTGGATTTTCAAAATTTCAGTCTTAAACGGCCATCTGCCCGATCTACCAAGGTACCGGCATTAATGGTCTTCCTGCACTGGCCGCGTCGTTCTGACCGTCCTTGCACTGTCGGCTCCTCCATTAAACTACCAACTGTAAAATGTTACAAAGCCAAAAATGTCGAGAAGAAAAGCGCGGTCGACTCCTCCCTTAACAGTTAAAGTGACCCATAAATTAGCTTGTACACACGTGGCCGGCTGCGTGTTCATCCATCCAAGCTTCTCCCCCTGTTGCCACAAATTTGATCCACGTGCCCTTCACGACCGCCACGTGTCCAGCTTGGCTTTGCCCGGTCGTTCGTCATTTACCCTTGGTCTTGTTTGCCTTCTATTTTCCTTAAGTCTTGCGGTCCCTCAGCCACGTGTCGCCCCTTTACTGGCCGCGATATCGCGACAGGTCACGAAATCGTGACCTGTCGTGATATCGCGACCGAACTCCAACTTCACTGCTTCATTTGATAGACCGTCGCGATAACGCGACGTCGCGATGTCGCGATATCGCGACGTCTAGAGCTCCTCCTCCCCTTCTTTGTATTACCGTCGCGATATCGCGACGTCACGATATCGCGATGTCGCGTTTGAAGACCCTCTCCTCTGCGTCTTAAAACCGTCGCGATATCGCGACGTCGCGATATCGCGACGTTTGAAGAGTCCCTTCTCTGCCTCATGTTATTGTCGCGATATCGCGACGTCGCGATATCGCGACGAAACTTACCAAAGTTGCGTTGCCACGTTTGGGGTCGCGATTTCGCGACCCCTCCCTCCTTTGCCTTACAAAACTTTCCAAACCAAACTTGCTCTACAAACCTTCCCCAATACTGAGAAATAAGAGGTCAAAGAGTAAAGAACTTAGAAAAGAAACTGAAACAATTTGAAGATGCAAGATTGCCCTACTGTCCCCAGATGCTCCTACATCAGAATGTAATGATGTTCGTCTTGTATGTTTGTATGCAAATGTTATTATTTATATGAGCAACAAGTGAAAAATAAATTAATTCAAAAATGCTATGATAAATGAGTTTGAAATGAAATATTTGGGTTGATTAATTACTTCCTTGGAATGGAGGTTAATCACCATGAAGATGAAATTTTATACACCAACAAAGTATACTAAATATATGTTGAAGATGTTTTGTATAGAAAAATGTAAACTAGTTCCCACTTTGATTACTCGTGGAGTAGTGTTGTGCAAGGATGATGGAGTTCAAAAAGTAAATGTGATAGGTTATAGGAACATTGTGGGATATTGATGTTTTTCACTAACACTAGACCAAACATGGCTTATGTTATTTATCTTGTTTCAAGGTACATAAATGAACCATATCAAATTCATTTGAAGGCTACTAAGATAATCTTGAGGTATGTGAAAGGTACTATTGATTTTGGCATTAGTTATTGTGCTACTAAAAATATTGAGCTTGTTGGTTCTAATAATCTCAATTGGGGTGATAACTTGGATGACTAGACAATTATTTTTCTTGTGGTTTTGGAATGACCACATGGAGCTCAAAAAAACAAGGTTCATTTGCTCTTTTCCCCATAAAATCTAGGTATATTGCACTCACTTTAGCTAGTGCATAATCCTTGTGGCCTAGAAAGGTATTGCAAAAGATTGATGAAAAGCAATGTCATCCTATAATCATTTTTTATGGTACAAAAAAAATTAGTTGAAGTATGGTAGTACTCAAGAGTAGATTTTTGATGGGCTATTATTTAAATCAAAAAATTGTTTTGTAGGTTACCAATGACATGCATAGATAATATGGTAATGACCATTATTAATAAGGGAAAACCTAATCTATGTAAGAAGGTAATTTTGATAGTGATTGTCTATCGTAGGAAGCCCTAGAGGAGAAAGGATGAGGTATACATGTATTTTAGAGGAGGAGCAAGGATAGAAGGAGGAGGAAAGGTGATAGGTGAGGGTTCTATTATGGCAGAATCCCCTAAGGATATGGATAGGAGAGATTCTAATTGTTTAGATCCAAGAGCAGTAGATATGAATTTGATAGTAGTAGAAAGGTCAAAGGGTGATTCTTCTTGAGCACAAGTTTTGAAGAGAGGTCAAAATTTGCAATAAGGGGGAATTGTTCTATCTTTGATGAATATGAAAAGGACTTTACTCTTAAGGTACCAAAAACTTTGGCTAACAAAGTGATTTAGAAAGGAAATTTTTATTTGGTTAAGAAATTTTTGGGCAATAGACCGGATTTAGATACAATAAGAAAAAATATTTGGGATAAATATAAACTTTTAGGGTAGGAAGCAATGGTGGCTTTGCCTAATGATATTTTTTTGTTTAAATTTACAAATATAGAGGATATGGAAAATATTTTGTCAAGGGACCCATGGTTTTTTGGGAGAGGGTTATTTTTATAATAATGGAGCAAGGGCTTTAATCCAACCACAACTAGTCTTTAATTAGCACCGTTATAGATGAGTCTATCAGGGCTTACAATGGAATTTTGGGATGACAATATTATTCTCACAATGTCTAAAGCAATTGAAATAATTATTTTTGATTTAGCTACTAAATTCCATACTATAATGATAACAACATATTTTTGTGTATAGGCAGATTTAGTTGAACCACTTTCTAAATCTATTAGGCTAGTTTTAGATTATTATAGAAATGGGAATAAATAATTTGGTATAAAACTCTCATTCCCTTGTGTAACCTTGGTAAATGGGTAGGGCATATTTGGAAAACATACCCAAAAATCATAATAAGAAAGTTATGAATAATAGAACTGGACAACCTTTAAGGGTTTGGAGGAAAAAGGAAACTAAGCAAGGAGAAGTTATGGGGTAGAAAGAAATTGGTGAAAGTAGTAAGGGTCCATCTCCAAATAGCTTTGAGGTTCTTTCTACCCTTTATGGGGATGGCATTGTTATAAGGGAATATTTTGTTCTAGAAACTCAACCTAGTGGTATGGAGTAGAAGGAAATATAATAAGGTTGATTTGGGAATTTTAGTTTCTTGAGGAAGGCTCAATATTCAATAATTGATAACCAGAGTCGTTGCTAAGGATGTAGCTAATGGGAAGCAAATAATTTTATTTTTGGGAGGAGGAAAACTTTTTTAACTTGATAGAAAATAAATTTTTATCTTGGAATATTCAGGGTCTGAATGCCCCGACTAAATATAGGGTGCTTCAATATTTAAGAAAGGAGAGGAGGGTTGATATTTTTTTATTACAAGAAAATAAAGTGCATGATTCCAATTTTCAAAAGGTGAAGAATTCAATTTGGAAAATAGCTTAGGTTGAAATATTTCTTGTTCCTATTGATAGTGTGTGTTCAGGTTTATGGATTTTATGGAATGCAAAGAGACTAGAGGGACAGTGTTTGCAAATTAATAATAATTTTATTTTTATTTTTTTCACATGATTTATAAACTAAATTTAATAATTTCTTGTTTTCGATTAAAAATTATAACTATAAGTCTAGCAGTATGACTATTATCATGTTGGTCATTGCACTTTTGGTCAGAGGTTGTATTGTTTAGAAGATACAATTTTTTTTTGTAAGTTGAGAAGATTTAATTAGAATGGGGTTTTTAACTAGGTCCCCAAAATCGTTATACAAATTTTGTTACAGAGTGCCAGAACAGTAGTTAAATCATCAAACCCTTTACACAGGGTAAGGGTTCCCACACTGCACCCCAATGGTAAAAAGAGCCCCATACTGTAGAAAACATAACTAACATAACTATGGAGGTCCCATGCCCTCCTAAAGATGATGATGAAAGAAAAAAACAAGTGTAAATGGAGACTGCAAAATTCTTGAATGAGTGGGATATTCATATTGGTTAATGTGGGTACTTTGTTGCTAGCTACCTTCTTGGGCCAAGCTTTGACATGATTCAAGAGGACCATGAATTTGAAAAAAAGAAATAAAAAATTAACCAATCTATATTGACACGGTCCCGAGAGGGTTTATGAATATTGACTACAACCTCCATTACCTTTGTCATTGTTAGCCAACTCAGCAATGTTAATCGAAAAATCAACATGCTAAATGGAAAGGGCATCTTGATTGGTAGCAATGTTGGAAAGTTGTTCTACCACTCTGTTGGACTCCCTGTAAATGTGTTGAGCTATGATGTCCTCCCACTGGGAAATAATTTTTCTGATTTCTCTGACCATATTATTAATATGACATGATGTTTCCTTCCCATTCTTGATTTAATTAATTATGTTCAGTGCATCCCCTTCAATAATGATTTTATTGGAAAATTCTTGGATAATGGATACTCCTATCCAAAGAGCTCTTACTTTGGCAAAATGATTGGTTTGGTTTCCTATAAATTTAACATAAGAAAGAATGATGTCTCCCCTTTGGTCTCTAACAACTCTTTCTGCTCCATATTTTCTTGGGTTTTCTTTAGAAGTGCCATAAAAATTCAATTTCAACCATCCTTGTGGTGGAGGCTTCCAAGGGGATATGATTCTCGGGCTAAGGTTTTTGTGAGTGCCTGTGTATTCCATGGGAATCTGTAAGGAAGTGAAAAAATGATTCTCTGTGGAAGTAGTAGGGATAGGAGGGTAGAGAATAAGAGAGGCATTATCCATAGCATAGCATAAAATTATATTTGAGATAGTAATGGGATCCCTTGAAGTTTTAAAGGAGGCTCTACTATTTCTTTCTAACCAAATATGCCACAAATAATGGTGTAGACAAGATCTCTAGAGGAAGGCCAATCTGTTGTTGTGAAAGAGGGAGGGGCATTGTATGAAGAGACTAGATATATTAGGAGGCTTAGCCCACTAAACATGAAAATAATTGGCCACTCTGTTCAGAACTAAATTTGAAAACTCACACTTGAGAAAGAGGTGTTGGGTCGATTCCCATCCAGCCCTGCATAGGTAGCACCGGTTAACAAGGGTGATTCCATTTTTCTAGATATTTTTAATGGTTAAGATATTGTTTTTAGCAATTGTCGAGCAAAAGAAAGCAATTTTAGGAATTAGGTGCTTAAGCCAAAGTTTTTGGGTAGGCAACTGATAGACCTGAGTGAAAAGGAAGAGTCGGTAAGAAGTCTTTACTATGAATTCCCTATTATCTGTGCTAGCCCATACAGCTAGTCCCTAAATTCCCATGAAGAAAGGATAGTGGAGTTTAGGAAGGACGAGATATCCTGGGATTGAGTAGGAAGTTTAGGAATAGCAATGGGTTTCCAGGTAGGATGGCCATTATAAAGAGCAATAAAATCAAAAAACCTGCTATCTATAGATATATCAATGAATTATTTGAGAACTAAGAGTTCGTTATCTTCAATAAGGGCTTCATTTTTTATCCACTTATCATGCCATAAATCAATGTCAGTTCCATTACCAACTTGCCATCTTAATCCTTTCTGAAGGAGTTTCCTGGTATGGATAATTGCTTTCCAAAAATACGATCCATTCAAGGGGATGTCTACCCTAAGAAACTTAGTGTGTTGAAGATATTTCCTCCTAACAATAGTTACCCACTTATAGCTAGTGTTTGTTAGTGTAATGATCTAAAAAGCATACACCTAACTAGTGCATCAATTTACATCAAGCATTAAACCATAAAAATATGGACAATAATAAATTTAATAAGAAATCAAGGTTTCTTTTATTAAATATTTTCTAAATATAGATTATAAATACATCCCTCTTAGGGATACTCAATTCTTGATACAATTGTTACAGATTTGAAGGCCCCTAAATGGGGATGGTGTAATTTGTAGGCTCTCTAGAATGTATGCGAACTGTTCAAGACCAAAGGTAGTCTTCTTATCACATGATTGGAGGAATATATTTCCAAGAATACCTTGAAGTGCTCATATCCTATAAACCTACATTGAAGAAACACCATAAAAATGGTTAATAACAAAGGAGGCCTCTCTTGATGAGGCACTTGATGGGCAATTGCATAAATGATGAAACATATAGCAAGAATACATGTAAACTAGTAAATATGTGCATGAAATATATAGATTACTATAAATCCTATAAATAAAGAAAGAAATATAACAATTAGAAATCCTAATTAAGCATTAAAACTTGACATGCATCAAATTCAATAACACTAGTCTATATTGACAAATGCAAGGAAAATGGAAGCAAATATACCTCTAATTCCTAAATTTAATCATACAGATGCATAAAGGAAATCTAATCTAAGTCAGACCCACCTAAATACATGCTTGAAATAAGAAATATACAGCTAAAACAAAGGAAATTAGGGATCAAACCCTCATCATGAATCTGAAGTGCAGCTGACACTATTATCCATGGTTGAGGTGAAAGTGTCATTTCTCTTGTAACCAAGGCTTGGATCTACTATTTCCTCCATGGAATTGATGATCAAGGGTCACATATATGTCCTCTGATGGATTGATGGTTGAATTTCATAAGATTCATGTTCGATTGGTTTCAATTTGTGATTGGTGCTCCTTAGTCTTTTGGAAGCCTCATTGATGAATTCATGCTTGTCACTCCATAATTGGCCAACACTTTGAATATCCTCAAGGGGTTGTCACTTCATTGACAATTTTGATAGAGCTTCACTACATTCCATCTCAAGATCGATCTAGACTTCTCCAAAATTTGGAGGGAGTCTTATAGCACTCTCAATTCCTAATATTGGCTTTCTTAGGAAGCTAAGATCAAGAACCAGGAGGTTGGATATTTTGGGTGGAAGGTTTTGAATGTTTCCTCACCTAAAACTCCTTGCAAGCCATTGCCATGGTCATTGTAACAAATTTTATCTTAGCTCAAGACTTCAAAATAGTTTTAGGGCTAGCCGCAGCTTTGAGGTGCAACTAGCTCTATTAGCTATGGGTGTCAACCGTGGCTAGGGTTGAGTAGGCCAACTATACCTAAATTAAGTGGTTAAAACCACTGCTCTATCTTGGAATGGTACAAGATCATTCATATGGTCTTTTAGGATTCCCATATGAGTAGTCCCCTACACATGATGTATTTTAGGTGTCTATAGATGCCCCTTTTGGGATGCGTTGTGAGAATGAACAATGCTGAGAAAAAATATACCTTCTAAAACCATGTTGTAGGTTGAATGATGATCATTGATCTGATCAACACTAGATGCCATAGTCCTGCAAAAGTATGTGTATCTTAGAATCACTGCTTCCAACTGAGGGAAGGCTTAATTTGCAAAGCTTTCATGTGATCCAAGGTGATCGGGTAAGCTTATGATAGTTGTTGGTAATGATTCGTAAGACGAATGCAATTTGACAAGATCGAGTGATCTCTTGTTGAATTTTATTATAATTATTGATATTATGACTACCCCCTCAAGCGACGAGCCAATGAGGATAGGGTATTTAATGAAGTGATGAGTCGCTTGACCCAGATGAAATATTTAAACAATTGAAAGCTTTTGCACTTTATTATTTGACAAAGCAAGGTCTAACTTAGCCATAGTTGCAACTATTAATAGTAATTGTACATATCTATCCCATGGAGTAGTCCGGATGTAATAGCCTTCTTAGGAAATCAAGATGATAGTAATTCAAATTAAGCTTATTTTAAATCACTATGTTCAATGATCTACTGAAAATGTCATAGAAGAATTGAGATAAATCTTCGTTCCCATGGAGCAATCCGATTGTTGTGTCCTTCTTTGGGAGTGAAGTTTTAATGCTAATAATTGTGGTGTTAAAGAAAGAGTTGGCTCTCCATCGTAGTGTGTGACGTCATTTCACCACCATTTCACGTGCATGCAGAATGATGTACTGGAGTGAAGTATATCAATTCAATCAATGACTAATTTTACCCCAAATGTCCTTATGGTGACTTATTCATCTTGCCGGATTGCATGGATCACAAGTCGCTGCAACCACCAAGTGTATAGAATAAATGACTAAATATGAGGCACATTTGAATTTTGAATTATGTTAATGTTTTTGTTATTTTTAAAAAATTTGGTGTTTCTGGACATTGCAGATTTTTTATTTTGTATTTTGAGACCCCTCATGGTGATATTTTAAGGGTATTTATTGTTGGATGCTAGCCACGGTTGAGCTGGTGGGGGAGACTCATAGGCAGGGGGCTCAGGCCACTCTTGATTATGCTTTGAGCACATTGTATCATTTTTTAGTGTAAGGTCTGAGGACCTACATAGTTGTAGTCTACGGGCATTTTGGACACATGCCTATGTACTCTATTTTGACACATATATTTATATGATATGACATTTTATATCTCATTACATGTGTACATTTTTTGTTGTTTATGTTTATGATATGTGTATGGATGCAATGCTTATATGTTATATTGATTTGATGCTATATGATGTGATGTATGGATGACATACACTAGCTAGATGATGTATGTATGACTAGATATTGTGATCTATATGTGTATATGGACTACTATGATGTATGCATATGGATGCAATGTTATATGTTAAATGCATGTTTAATTTTTTTAAGCTAAAAATCCCTTGCGGGGTCACCTTGGTCTGAGATACCACGACCAGGGGGTTCTACACCGTCAAAGTCACCCAGGAGTCACACTCGGCCCTGCCCACACCAACATTATCAATTGGATTTTGGGTACCCAATTCAATTTTTTGGTAGGGTGGAGATTCCAACCTGGGATCTGTTGAGAAGCAACACACCCCCACTAAAAAAAATGAGATTCCATCCTTAGAAAATTTTGAACTTTCATTTTTGCAGTAGGGACCCTCTTGATAATTTTCAGGTTTTAAATCCAAATTTGCTTGCCTCCTTTTTAAAGTTGTGCTTTTTCTTGCATTCCAGCTTGTGTTATCCAAGAATTCACTTTTTACATGCTAGAATCATTCATGCACAAAGAAAATCTTGCACCGGTACCAAGAAAAATCCAGAAAATAGTTGCATAAATTCATGAAAAATCAAACTTTCCATTTTTGGAAGTGTCGCGATATCGCGACACTTACATTTTTGGAAATGTCGCGAAATCGCGACAGGTAAATCAAAAAGCAGCTAAGTCATTTTTGTGTAGTGAAATCGCGACACATTCCATTTTTGGAAGTGTCGCGATATCGCGACATTTCCATTTTTGGAAAGTGTCGCAAAATTGCTGCCGACCGGAGGAGAGAGAAAGAAAACGTACGAAAGGGCGCGATTTTGTGACATGTCACGAAATCGCAACATGTCGCATTTTCGTGATAGGAGAGAGAAAGTGGGCTGCAAAATGAAAATCGGCTAAGTCGCAAATGTGTCGCAAAATCGCGGTCAACGCGGTCAACGCATGCAGCTACGGGAACTGTCGCGATATCGCGACGTGTTCTATTTTCGTGACTGGAAAGGAGAAAAAGTGGCTAAGTACAAAAGGTGCAGCGCGTCGCTAACATGTCTCAAAATCGTGACATGCTTGAAAAAGTTGTGCGACAGCTGGCAGGAGGTGCGATTTCGTGACATGTCGTGAAATCGTGACATGTCGCGTTTTCGCGACCGACGAGGGAAGAAGTTGCCGATGAGCCAGGGACGTCGCTATTTCGCGACATGTCACATTTTCACGGTAGGAGAGAGAAAGTCCTCAAAAGGCCAGAAGTGCATTCCAGCGGGAAACAGAAGGCATCCTGGGGTAGCGACACGTGTCAAAGCGTGAGGCAGACAAGCAGGGCCGACATGCAAGCTTACTTTGCGGTTTTAATCTGATTTTAATTGTTAAAGCTTTAATTTAATGATTTTAAAATTGCTAATGCATCTTTTTGTCTTTCATACAGGATTCCATCTGGCACTTGCGGGACAACCGGGAAAGGCCATAAAGTCAAAGTTAAAGTGCAGATTTGATCGAGGACCGCCATGCTAGAGGAGAAGATGCCGGTGAAAGCATTCAATGGAGATTTATTGCAGAATTAATAGCATGGAGAAAATATCAACTCAGGGATGGCTTTGCGGAGATCAGATCTGAGAGAGGTGGTGACTCATCCGGCTCACCAACAGAAATTAATGGAGGCATTTATTTGTAGCTGCGGATGAATGCAAGTTGCATTTGATTCTATCTTCTCCATTTATGGCAGCTGACTACACAAATTTGCCGAAGGGTTAAGTTCTATCTGGACTTTGATTTTAAAGTGGCTTTATATTGTAAAACCCGGGTCCTAGGGTTTAGATGTGATAATATTTGCAGTTATGAGAAGAAGATATTTCTAAAAATATCAGGGCCTGTCCTGAGTCTATAAATACTTCTTCTCAATGTAATTGCAGGAGGCGAAGACTTAGAAATAAAAGGCTTATAAGCAATTTCTTGCAAATCTTGTGAAATCCTTTGTTTCTGGACTTGGAGTTGATGTGCTTTGGCTTTTCTGTGATAGCATGGCCAGGAGCCTAATCTTTTGCAGAGTGTGATAAGTGTATCTTCTTTTGTTATCCGTTCCATTTAAAGTTTGTTAGATATATGCTGTGAATCTGTATTGTCAAGATTAAATATGCTGTTAGGATTCAGTTGTTCTATTGTCTACTAGTGGAAATTACAGATTTGAGGTTAAGTTTGTTCTAATTGCTCTGTCTTCACTATGTGAGCTAGGCTGTCGGTGAAAGATACCAGTTTTAACCAGCTGCCCTTGGATTTATAATTTTCTGCTAGATCTGTTTCACTATGCCTTGTGCTCTTAGTTGAAAGTGATCTTAGACTGACTGGACACTTTATTCTTTGATTTGTTCTATTGTGAAGCTGATAGCATAGATAAGATTGATAGTTTAGGGTTTTACAGTTGATGTTTGATAAAATTCTCTTTCTGCCCTACCCTACCCTCTCTTTGTTTTCGATGAATGATCCATTTTTACTTTCTTTATTTGTCTTTTATTTGAATCTGCTGACCCATGAGAGCTAGATCAAGAATTCAAGTTAAATCTGATAAACAAGTGACAACTACTAAACAAGTTCAAGAACCCCCTGTAAGGTAACAGAGCAGTCCATATTGAAATCTATTCCAGAAGTGAAAAAGAGTGAATAGCCATTCGAACCAACTCTGTAACTCGCACCTTGGATAACCAGCTAGATCCTAAAGTGAGTGGGATTCGTCCCGTGGGTGTCTTCGGGGCTTCCTGCCCATCCTTTCGCGGGGTGCGTATGAAAGCCGGACCAACAGGACCTCCCTTAGAGGATTGCCCTCTCCTCTCCAACTAACCTACAACACTTGGGTTGTTTAATTTGATTTACTTGTTTATGCATTTAATTTATGATATGATGAATGCAATGTATGTAATGCACTATTTACATGATGATGATCTAATGTAAATGAACATCTATGCTTTAATCACTTAAAACATATGTAATGAATGCAATATGAGTTAACAATCTAATGGATGACACCACAGAATGTATAACAATCATGAATGTAATTGATAAATCCTATCATAAGAATTAACCAATTAAACACCCATATTGAGATGAGATGATATATTGTTTCTTTTCATGAGCTTTTGTAAATTAAAAGATATGCACAAAATGGTCAATGGTTGTCTAAATATCATTGATGATATCCATATGGTATCTAGTCCATGTTATGAACATCATTTAATAGAAAAAATCTCATAAAAATAAATTGATGATTGATTTGATTGATGCTATTTGTTGCTATTTGGGAATTTTTGAGGTTTTCCATGAGACTCAAACACCCTAGTTGATTTATCAAAAGTTGTATAATGACTATACTAGACTCTTGAAAGATAATTTTTTTGCTATGAAATACCAAGATATTCATTATCCTTGTGTGTGCAAATGAATATATTAGATGAGACATAAGCATACCCCAATGCCAGGTGAGATTCATTCAACCCATTTCTGTATTGGGGATCCTCAAATGTTCACTTGATCCCAGGTTTGGACTTAGTTAGACTAGACCACTAGGCAATACAAGCCACCTAAAGCTAGCTCATTTGTAAATTTCTTAGACCTACCCCAATGCCAGGTGGGATTCATTCAACCCATTGTTGTATTGGGGATCACTCTATGGTTTCAAGTAGTGACCATTCCAGGGATTCAAGCTCTTCACCCCCTTATTTTATTCAATTTTATTGGGATACTTGCTCATATATATATAGTGATGAAAATCACTATTTATTTTTGTATTTTTGTTTTTATTTTTTCTTTTGTTTTAAGCAAGGGATTTGATTTGAATTTAGGGTTTTTGCTCCTTTTTGTAAGCAAGGGATTTCTTGGGTAGGGTGGAACTTGTCCTTTTTCCAATGACCCACACTCTATACCATTGCACCTCACAAAATGAGCAAGTAACAAAACCTTTCACTTAGGATGACCAGGACCACTTTGTAGTGTTCATATTTCCTTTCCCTAATTAGGATTATTAATGTGTTTGATTAGTGATGGGATTGATATGCTAAGTGCTATCAAAACTAGAACTCATCTACAAAAGCAAAGCAAGATTTCTACAAAATTTTGAGAAGACCACTAGGAATGGCTGAATGATCAGAAAACCCTAGTATATTCTTCATAGCAATAGAAGTGGTTGTGTTGAAAAACACAATTACTCACAAGGGTTATGGAAGAATGACGATGCATAGATGCATGATTGAAATACAAATGTGGTGTTGTTTGTAAGATTGCAAACACAACCTATCCTAATGCAAGTGTGATGGATGGAAATGCCTAAATGCAATGCAATTAACTGAATGCATGTGCAAAATGAAATGCATAATGCAAATGTTTTTGAATTTTTGAATATTTTGCAATATTTTTTAGATTTTATTGCTTTTTTATTTTTATGGATTTTGAAAATTTTCCATGTTTTTGATTTTTTTAATTATTTATGTATGGAATGCCTTAAGATGAAGGATGTTGAGAGGTTCAAACTCTTCAACACCTTCAAGTGATGTTAGGCGATATGTTCCAGGTCCAATCTTCTCGAAGATGATATAAGGACCTAACCAATTGGCCGCAAATTTATCTTGCAAGTGTGGCGATAGGTTTGAGTTCTATTGGTTCTCCTTCAACACAAGATCACCAAATTTAAAGTCCCTTAGATGGACCTTATTATTATAATCTTGTTTTAGGTGTTCTTGATAAACACGGAGATGCTCAAGGGCATTCACGCGATGTTCATCAAGAAGCGTCAGTTTATCAAGGTGAGCTTGTCATGCAGTGTCATCATCGATGAAATTTTTCAATGCAATGCGTAGCATTGGAATTTTCAACTCTAAGGGCATAATGGCCTCAACGCCATATACTAGTGAAAATGGGGTTGCCCTAGTGGGCATCTATATGCTATTCCTGTAAGCCCATAATGCAAGGGGTAGCTGGATGTGCCAATCTTTGTGGTTTTCTTGTACCGTATTTTTCAAGATGGCTACCATTGTCTTGTTTGAAGCCTTAGCTTTCCCATTTTCTTATGGATAGTATGGAGTCACAAAACTATGTTGAATATTGTACTTGGACATTAAAGCCCTCACAATTTTATTCTTAAATGATGTTCCATTATCCAAGATTATTTTGGATGGTATCCCAAAATGACTTATGATATTATGAAGTATGAACTTCGCAATACATGCTCCAATTGTCATTGTAAGAGGGATTGCTTCCACCCATTTAGTAAAATACTTAGTAGCCATTATGATAAATGTATACCAGACCAATGATGGGGGAGATATCTTATCGATTAGATCTAAACCCCATTGAGCAAATGGCCAAGCCACTTGAATGGGTTGTAAGGCCTACGATGGCAAGTGCATAAGATTAGCATGATGCTGACATTTAACACATTTCTTGACATACGCAGTGCAATCCTTCTCCATAGTGGGCCAATAATAACCCATTCAAAGGATGCACTTGATGATGGCCATGTCGCTAAAATGGCCACCGCATGTACCATCATGAGCCTACAAAATTACCCAAGCTAATTCTTGGGGCTCAAGACAACGAAGGAGAACTCCATCGTAGCTTCGACGGTACAAGATGTCTCCTAGCAAGACATACTTTGTCACTTTTTATTTAAATGTGAATTTCATGGCATGCAACAATCCTTGAGGGATTAAACCAAGCTTAAGGAAATTATGTAATTGTGACATCCAATTTTGATAAGCTTCTACCTTGACTAATAAGATGACTTATTTCCCATGCGGTTCCCTATGCGTGAATGCAGACTGGGATACAACCTTATGGTGAATGGTGGTGCCATTCCCTATAGGACCCTATGAGATCAAAGACCCCCAGGGTGCCTTCTTGATAAAGTCTCTTGATTTATAGAACCATTCATGGTTTGGTTCTATATGAATCATGTTGACTGATTCCTTGTTATCAAAATTCTCACGTTGCATCATGGCTTGTGATAGCATCTTTACATGAATGGTAGTAAAATTGATAGATGGATTTTGAGGGATTAAAGATCCCAAAGATGCCATAGTGTCTATAAAATGTTCGACAAATGAGGGATTCCCTCGATGTTGTACCATTATAGCTAGGCTAGATAAGTGTCAAAAATATCCTTGTAAGCTTTCAGGATAGGACACCTACATTGAAACAGTCCCTTAACTTGATTGATAATGAGAAGGGAGTCACCAAAGATGTTTAATCTTTTAATATTCATGGTGATGGTTGTTTGGAGACCCAAGATTAGGGCCTCATATTCAACATTTTTATTGGTACAAGTAAAGTCTAGCTTAAATGACAAGGGCATTGGAGCACCTTGTGGCATGAAGAAGATAATTCCTGCACCACCCCCTTGCTCACACTTCGAACCATCGAAGAACAAAGTCATGTCAGCTTTGTTATCTAGTTCTTTGGGTTTGGGAGACTTTGATAATGCAAATACTACATCATTAGGAAGCTCTATGGTGAGAGGCCTACTATTCTCGAGAGGTGCCTCTACCAACTGATCAACTATGACCTATCCCTTGATGGAATTTTGGTTGATGAATTCCAAATCAAATTCTATCAATAGCATGATCCACTTTGTAGTACGTGTATTGTGATAAGTCTTGCTCATCATGTACTATAAAGGATTTTGTTTGGATATCACATACGTTGTATGACTCAGCATGTAATGTCGCAATTTCTTCATTGCAAACACCACTACTAAACACAACTTCTCCATGTATGCATACCCTAGCTCATAACTCACCAAGGTGCGGTTGATATAATATATGGCTTGCTCTTTGTCTTGCATGTTCTTTTGGGCTAACATGGTTCCCAATGCAAAGTTAGTAGTTGATATATATAGCAAGAAAGGCACATCTGGTCTTGGTGGAGCTAGCACTAGTAGCATTGCTAGGTATTGATTGATTTCAGCAAAGGTCGCTTGATAGTCCTCATCCCAATTGAATGGGACCCCCTTGTGTAGCAATTGATTCATGGGTCGGTATTTGTTTGATAATTATGCGATAAATCACTTTATGGATGCTACTTTTCCCTGTAGGCTTCTTAGCTCTTTGATATTTGTGGGAGGATGCATTTCTAATATGGCCTTGACCTTTGTTGGGTCAACTTCGATCCCTCATTTAGAAATTATGAATCCCAAGAGTTTTCCTGAAGTTACACCAAATACACACTTCTTGGGATTCAACCTGACATTATGCTCTATCAGGCGATTGAAGACCTTTCTCAGGACCTCAACATGCTCTTCTCATAGCAATGACTTTATCAACAAGTCATCAATGTAATCCTCAAGTATTTTATGCATGCAGTCATGATAAATGTATGTCATGACCCACTGATATGTTGCACCAACATTTTTGAGGCCGAATGGCATAAATTTATAACATAATGTTTCCCATGGCATTGTAAACATGGTTTTGTGCAAGTCTTAACTTTAATCCAAATTTGATTGTAACCAAAAAAACCATCCATAAGGGAGAGCATCTCATGACCTACAGTTGCATCTACGAGAGCATCTATGTTGGGCAACGAAAATGAATCCTTTGGTGTTGCCTTGTTGAGGTCTCTGAAATTCGTACAAATATGGATCCTTCCATCAGGTTTTCCTACAAGTACCATGTTTGATACCCATTCTAGATAGTCGATGGAGATAATGAAATCTACATCCAATAGCTTTTGCAACTCATCTTTAACCATTAAAGTGATTGTTGGATGCATTTTCTTGAGCTTCTACTTGATAGGCCTTTTAGAGGGGTCTAGAGAAAGGTTATGAGTAACCAATTTTGGATCTAGTCCCAACATATCCTTGTATGTCCAAGCGAAAATATTAGGTCTCTCTTTTAGTAGAGGGATGAGGATGGCATGCTCATAAGGAGATAGACTCTCTCCAAATTTGACCTTCTTAGGATTAGTGGGATCATCACTGATATCCACATCAAAGGTCTCCTCTACTGACATGTGTGATCCCTCCTCAAGATGGTGAGGTGTAGGAATCAGGTGGATGTCATCAAATAGGTTTAAAGGTCCTACATTGAAGTTACCCGCAGCATGATAAACATCATGTGCATAGCCTAGCATAAAATGAAAAGGTTGCAATATTTCTTCATTAGGGAAGAAATATTTAGGCTCAAGTGGTGAATTAGCGTGATCCCAATCAATAGCATCTATATTAAGATACAATGGTTTGGAAGGATCAACTAGGTTGTGAAGTGGGGTGGTCAAATCAATGGAGATCATATTGATGGAATGGATTAGATCTCCAGGACCACATGTGTGCACTTCTTTATTTATGTAACTTCCATACCCAAGATGTGGCTTTGGGGGTATGGGGATCTTATAGATATAGTCTATGAATATATTGGAAAATGGGATCGCTTGGCTCTATGAGCTCTCTATGTGTAGGAAAATCAGGGAAGACCTTATGATAAATCTCATTTAGATTAGCTGGTCTGATCAGGATGCGAGGGCTAGGAAATATTGTTCAATACAATTCTTCCATGTCAATTGGATCCACAAGATGATGCAAGTGTCATGGCCCAAGATAGGCCATCTCGGTCTCATCATTATAGTCACTATCATCTATGAAGACTCCCTCATTCCTACCTACTGGAATCGGGTGTTGAGAAGTATGTCTAGGCCTAAGGTAGGCCATTTCCATTTCATCCTCATATTCTTCATCATTTGAGGACTTCTCATCACTATTACTTCCAGAATCACATTTCTGTCCATCGCTTTCTATAATAGATTCTACTTGAACTTCCTTAGAAGCAACTTTTGATTCGGTGTCTATTGTTATACCTAGATTCTGGATCTGCATGCCAATATCATCGATAGCTTCATAGATTTCAATCTCCAAGTCAGCTCTTGGAATGTCTTCTGGATTGACCCCTACCATGATGTGGTTGTGATAGATCTCAAGTGGCTCTATAGAGATGTAGGTCACCAAACCTATTACTCCTTCGTATGTAGGAAGGGTTAGGGTGATAAGGATTCCAATCCACATTATCCCCTAAACTAAGGTTCAAATGATCAAGAGATGTTGCTAAAAGCTCATCCTATCCTCTTATATGGTAGCCTAACCTAAACCTATCAATTGGAAACTGATATTGTGGTTCATATGGAGTTCGGTGCCCTTGCTCAAATAAGCCTAAACCATAACCATACCAATGGTAACGTTCAAAATAGTGCAAGGTAAACTCAGGGTTAGACAAATAATAAACATTTGCAGAGAATGGTTCATCATCATCCTCATCTATGGGCATGTGATTAGCAAGTTGGTCTAGCCCTCCATAGATAAAATTTGTTTGGTTGGGTGGCACCCTAGTGGTACCACCATCCCTATCAGAAAGTGATGGGCTTGAGGTCTACCCATGTCCTATGTAGTCTCGATAAAAGGTGTGAATATCATGTTCTACACTATATACTCTACTAGCTTAGGATTAACCAAATGGATGGTCACCTGCGGTGCAGATGACCTTGCTGAAGAAGTAGGTGAAGTAGGTTGAGGTGCCTCCTTGACTTGGTTCTGAGCATCCCCTTTGTCCATGGGACTAGGAACCTTGATAGTTGCTACTTTGGGTGCTTGCTTTATCTCTTTCTCGCCCAATTTTGCTTTAAGCTTCTTATCATCCCTACACATCATGGATGCCATAGGTTTTGTTGAAGTTGTTGTATGCTCTGATAGTTGTGGTGCTACCATGGAAGGTCCTGCACACACTTATTTTAGTTTACCTTCTAGATGTTTTATGGGCGACATCGGTCGTATATCCAGGTGCGTTGAGGGGAGAATGAAATCTCTAAGTAAATTTTTTAGGTTCACATATTTAAATGGTTATTCATCGAAAGGAACCACGTGAACTTGTCCCTCATGTATATATTTAATACATTGATGTAAAATTGAGGGAACACAATGTATTTCTCTGATCCAAGGCCTCCCTAGGAGGATGTTATATTGCATTGCACCTTCTATTACATGACACATCACGAAGATGGTCTTCAGTCCAACTTGAATTGGAAGAACTATAGTACCTACCGTTGAGCATAGTGCATCGTTAAATGCTCTCAAAGTGAAGGTAGAAGGTACAATGTGCGATTTTGGCAACTTTAGATATGCCAATGCCTTGGTAGTAATAATATTGATTGATGACCCTGTATCAATAAATACCCATTTAAATGGTGTGTGGTTAACAATCACAATTATATGTAGCGACGAGTTCTCTATAGCAGTAGAAACCATTTTAATCTTGTGATCATGAAATTGAATCACCGGCTCACTACACTGCTGCACATGTCCCATGAAATTCATGAATGCTTCAGGATCTTGGGACTAAAATTTAATAGACCTTAAGATGTCCATGAGTTTCTCCCTATGCTTAGGAGGCTGCTATATCAGTTCATATATTGACAACATTTTTGGAGTTATTTGTAGGCTTTGAACTAGCCTACTCCTTATGGTCACCATCAATATTTTTGGTGGGCCTAGCATATTGTTTTGCATTGGTCTTTGTGGGGGTGCAGCTTGAACTCTGATTGGATCTAGAGGTGGATTTGGTCACTCATACCTCCCTTTTCTTGTGACAACATTGACCATACCGATGAATCCTTGAGTTGGCGGTTCCACCCACACTTGATTCACATGACCAACATTGTTCCTCGGTGGCTCATGATTCGATAAGGGATTTTTGAAGATCCCCATATTTTGGTTGTTCGAAGCCTAAGGGTTTTCCACAATTAGCTCACCTTTCTTGATCATGTTTTGCACCACGTGTTTAAAACTATAACATCCTTCAATATCATGTCCTTTCATTCTATGGTATGAGCAATATTGATCATCCCTATACCCTTTTGTTTTGGGTTGGTTAGGGTCTTGCAACTTGATCTCTAGTAAGTTAATGGTCTTAGCCTCACACAGTTGATGGAAGATCGATGTCATCAACTTTGACAATGGTGTGAACTAGTGAGGAGGGTGTTGCTCTTTATTCTTACCCTTATTGTTATTATTGTGCTGGTCATATCATGCAGGAGGAGGTTGGGCTTGATAATTTTGTTGTTGTTACCCCTTATCCCCTTTTTAGAGGTTTAACACCACTTGGTTCACATGGGCGGCTTGGCCTGGTGATTTTAATTTTGGGTGTTCTTCTTGTTCCAATCCTTCTTTTTTTGGAGCTTCAAGTTACCCTCTTGTAACTTGATTTCCTCAATTACCTTGGCTTGCACCAAGGCCTCCTCAAATATTTGATACTTTTGTAGCTACAATAGTAGCGAGATGTGCTTCACACAACTCTTTGTAAACATTCGAGTCAGTTCTATGGTCGAAATAGAAAATGGTAACTTTACCATCAACTTTCTCCATATTTTCCCATAGTCCATAATTGGCTCATCATCATATTGCATTAGAGCAGCCAAATTGAATAAGTTTATCTTCTTCTTGATATCGAAGGAGAAGCATTCAAGAAATGCATTAGCTAGTTGCTCAAAACTGGTTATGTTGTGCCTATTTAGTTGGTTGAACCACTCTCGGGCAGGGCTTGAAAGGGTTGTGATGAAGGTTCTCAGTAATAGAGCATCATTGCTTTCTATATGAAAGCACATATCCATAAATCTCATGACATGTTCCTAAGCATCTTCCTCTCCTTGAAATTTCTCCAGCTTTGGCATCTCGAAGTGATCGAGATACGCTGGAGTAGGTATTGAAGGGCATAGAGGTTCATTGTGTATCTTGTTCAAGGTTGGATTTTGATAAGTCATCCCTTATTTCTCTATTGCTCTTACCTTTTCTTCCAGGGCCTTATAGGCCTTCGAAGATAGAATTTCCTCTTCTCTGAGAGGTCTTTGAGGAGCCTTTGGAGGTAAACTCTTCTTCGATCAAGGTGGAGGAATAGGCTCATCCTCCATGTCGACTAAGGAGATCTCAGGATATTCTTATTCTTGCTCATATCCTACTACTTCCTCATACTGCATACACCCATGATGTTCAAGCGCTTGGTGTTGCACCATATTTTGGGCCGTGTGGTGAGTACAAGTTCCAATGTGTTCAGGGTACAATTCAGGTTGTGAAGCAGCTCATCTTTGAGGGTGCTCCCTGTATTCACTCCGAGGGGGTAAATTGGTGCAAGCCAATCGATCCTCTCTCTCTGCACGCTCCTTTTGGTCAAGGATGTGTTGCTCACGCATGCGTTGCTCATAAATATGTTGCCTTAGCAACCTTTGTCTTTGAGTATCCTCATTTTTGAGGTGCTCACACTATACATGAACATCTTCCAATTAATATTGGAATATCCTCTGTCATTGTCCTAACACCAGTTTTTATGATCAATCTAGATGATCGAACGTGTGTGGTCTTTGGTGGATTTTCTCTATTTGAGTAGCTTTGTTAGTGTGAACCCAACAAAATTGTCTTCCATGCTCTTGCCTTTGTCTGTATAGATGGAATTTGTGTTCTACTATTGTCTATGATCTATGCCCACTTGGGTTGATGGGGCACATATGCTACGAGAACCCTTAGAGCATTCTCATGGTTCTCTGATAGTCCTACGTGTGCTCTCACTACGAGAACTCATGGAATGAGAGTGCGCAACCGAGGGTTTATACCCTAACTTCCCTAGGACTCTATCAAGACCATCAAGTTGTCTAGTGCACCATGACTCATGTGGTGGTGTACCATTGACTCCAACTTTAGACATATCAAATGTGAACTTACCAAGTTCATTGTTGTTTGGAGTCTATGTGGGCCTATGCTTTGAAGCAACCCTCTCTTCTTGCCCTTGAATGGGCAGATTTTCTACTTGTCTATTTTTAATTGGTGGGGGCCTTGAGCCACCCTTAGCTCGAGTATGGATGGGAACCAACTTGGTTATAGTTCCTTCCTCCATGATGTACTCTTTAGTGGATCCAGTAGATCCATGAGGTGTACAATCATGATATATGCTCCCATGCTTGAATACCCCATGTTGGGATCTTCCATGCTCAGATCTATCTCATGAGGAGTGTACATTACCTCCTCTATCTAGGGTATTCTGATGAGAACCCCCGCACATAGAGTTATCCCCTCTAATGCTCACCAAACGTCATTTGGGAGGATCTTGTGATTGAGGGTTCGATGTATTGTGTTGTGCATTAGGTGGAGCTTCGACTTTGACCTTGATTTTGCATCGATATCGGCCTCTCCATGGAATAACCATGATGTGTATTATCTTGTATGTAGATTTTAAAGAAAATAAAGCAAACAAGGATGATTATCTCTTTTAAAATTTCTTTGTGAGCCCTAAATTGGTTTGATGTGTTTCAGGTGTGTTGAAATCATAAACTAACTCTTAACATGTTTTTTCAGATTTGTTGATGATATACTCATTTAGTTTAATTGGATTTCACCTATATGCTCATAGCTCGACAATCGAAAATGAAAGTCATGATCATGTAAACCCCCCAAAATGTGGAGATGAAATCCACACTCGGGCAGGGAGCACAAGTCCTACCGATCCTCACCCAGCACCCCATGCATAGCGATACACCCCTTCAAAGAGGAATGCGTGCTATTTTGCATACTTAGGATAGATCTTGGAGTTGGTATTGGCCAAAAGAACATGGTTCATGAGAGTTGATCCAATGAAATCTACTAGTGGTTGTATATGACTTCTAAATCACTAGAATTTAAGTGTTGTGTGGTGTGTGTGTGTTCATTTTAAACTTGTATGTAAATAAAAAAGGTATCACCAAGCAAACATGATATTTTCTAAATGCCTAGAATAGAAGCATTTTAGATTTAGAAATATGCATGTATTAGCTATATGAAATTTAGAGAATGCATTTACATGAGATAATTGGCCATTGATTGGGCCCCAAGCAAGCAAACTCTACAAACATAACCCATACCACTAGAGACTAGGGTGGATTGAAATTAGAAGTTTGTTGTTCCTAGAAACAATTGGAAGAAAACCTAAGAGAATCTAAAATTTTACTTTTAATATTTCTCTATGTTTTCTACTTAGACCAACTTCATCTACTGCATTCAGTAAAATAAAACATAGATAAACATAGGAAAACATAGAGAATTGTCTCCTACCTGAGATCCAAGTCTGATGTAGATTCGGCTACCTATTGTTTTTTGTTCTCTGTTAGCCATGACTATCAGGAATGGGATTGAGACTATTCACTATGGATGCTAGGTGTGGATAAGACCTGCAAAAAAAAACAAAAATAAATTAGTCATCTATAGTGCAATTTTTAGGGTCCCCATCATGATCACCATCTGTAACGATCTAAAAAGCATACACCTAACTAGTGCATCAATTGACATCAAGCATTAAAGCATCAAAATATGGACAATAATGAATTTAACAATAAAGTAAGGTCTCTTTTATTAAATCTTTGCCAAATATTGATTACAGATATGTCCCTCTTAGGGATACTCAATTATTGATACAATTGTTACAGATTTGAAGCCCCTAAATAGGGATGGAGTAATTCACAGGCTCTCTAGAATGTACACGAACTACTCAAGACCAAAGGTAGTCTTCTTCTCACGCAATTGGAGGAATATGTTTCCAAGAATACCTTGAAATGCTTAGATCTTGTAAACCTATGTTCAAGAAACAACATAAAATGGGTTAATAGCAAAGGAGACCTCTCTTGATGAGGCACTTGATGGGCAATTGCATAAATGATGAAAAAGATAGCAAGAAAACATGTAAACTAGTAAATATGTACATGAAATCTCTATATTTCTATAAATCCTATAAAGAAAGCAAGAAATCTAGCAATTAGGAAGCCTAATTAACCATTAAAACTTGAAATGCATCAAATTCAATGAAACTAGTCTATATTGACAAATGCAAGGAAAATGGAAGCAAATCTACCTCTAATTCCTAAATTTAACCATACAAATACATAAAGGAAAGCTAATCTAAGTTAGATCCAATACATGCTTGAAAGAAGAAATATATGACTAAAATAAAGGAAATCATGGATCAAACCCTCACCATGGATCTGAAGCACAGTTGACACTGTTAGCCTTGGCTGATAGTTGCGGCTAAGGTGAAAGTATCCTTTCTCTTGTAACCAGGGCTTGGATATCCAATTTCTTCCATTAGGGTTATGCGTAAGGGGTCAGCCCCAAAATGTAGTTATAAAATTTTGGTGAATCAGTTTCAAAATCCAGGTGAATAGTATCGAAATGCATGTAGAAGGTTCACTATTATTAGGGGTAATGTTGCAAATTTAAACTTAAAATGGTCAAATTATTACAAAATTAGGGCAAATCAACCCCAAAAAAATTTGCACCCAAAATGTTTTGGCTAATGGGCCCTGGTAAAGGATCCCAAATATTAGCCAATTCTAAATTTTGAAAATCCTAATTTTGGCCAATTTATATATAAATAGCCGTTATGCATAACCTTGTCTTCCATGGAATTGATGATCAAGGCCCACCTATGTGTCCTCTGATGGATTGGTGATTTAATTTGATAAGATTCACTTTCAATTGGCTTGAATTTGCAATTGGTGATCCTTAGTATTTTGGAAGCCTCATTGATGAATTCATGCTTGTCACTCCACAGTTGGCCAACACTTCGAATCTCCTCAAGGGGTTGTCACTTCACTATCTATTTTTGTAGATCTTCATTGTATTCTAACTCAAGATCAATCTAGACTTCACCCCAATTTAGAGGAGGGTCTTATAGCACTCTCGATTCCTAATCTTGGCTTGCTTGGGAAGCCAAGATTAAGAACCAAGAAGTTGGATCAGTTGGGAGGAAGGTTCTAGATGCTTCCTCACCTAAAACTGCTTGCAATCCATTTCCATGGCCATTGTAACTGATTTTAGCTTGGCTCGAGATTTCAAAACAGTTTCATGGCTAGTTGTAGCTTTGAGGCATAGTTAGCTTTTTTAGCCACTGGTGTCAACCGTAGCTAAGGCCGAGTAGGCCAACTCTACCTAAATTGAGTGGTTAAAACCATTGCTCTATATTAGAATGGTCCAAGATCATTTATATGGTGTGTTAGGATGCCCATATGAGTAGTCCCCTACACATGATGCATTGTAGGTGTCTACAGTTAGAATATTCTAGGCCCATTTGGCAAGGAGGTGTCTACAGTTAGAATATTCTAGATTCATTTTACACAGTTTCCTTAACCCAATTCCTCCTTGAGATTTTGGGGTGTAGACTTTATCCCATGAGACCAATGAAATCCTCCTCTTTTCTTATGACCAAGACCATAAAAAACCTCTTCTGAATTTGTTCAATTTTATTATAGACAGAAGCTAGGGCTTTGAATACAAATAGAAAATAAATAGGAATGCTCTTGATACTGGCCATGGTAAGAGTAGCTTTGGCTGCCTAGGAGAGGACTCCTTTCCATCATGACAGTTTCCTTTGGATTCTCTCAATGATATTATTCCACATGCTTTCTTGGGGTTGGCCAATGAAAAGAGGTATACCAAGATAGGTGGAAGGAAGCTAGGCTATGGAGAATTCTAGGATGTGAGCTAATTTCCCTTGGAAAAATAGAGGAGTATTGAAGAAAATGATCTTGATCTTGATGTAGTTGACTTTTTTATATGCTACCATTTCAAATAACTGGAGGATGTGTTTTATGAGCCTGGCTTCAATAATGGAAGCATAATTGGTTAGCATGGTGTCATCAAAAAATTATTGGTGGGTAACAGTTTGGAGACCGAATGCAAGCTTGAATTCATATAAAAGACCATATTGAGAGGTAACTTTGAGGGCTTTCCCAAGGGCCTCAGTGAGAATAATTAAGAAGATTGGGGTTGAGTGGTCTCCTTGCCTTAGCCCTTTAGCACTAGGAAAAAAAGTTGTAGGGGATTTATTGACAAGGATAGAAAACTAGGATGTTGAAATGCAAATTTTGATAAGTTGGACCCAATCAGGATGGAAGCCAAACTTAGTCAGGATGTTAATGAGGAATTACAATTAACTCTTTCTAATGCTTTTATCATGTCTAACTTGAGAATAAAAGTAGGCTTTTTGGTCTAATTTATGAAATGGAGGATTTCATGTAGAATGATAATGTCATCAGTGATAAGTCTCCTTTGAATTGAAATTCCCCGAGATGGGTCTATGATGCTAGATGGGCTTCAACCTATTGGACATAGCTTTAGTAAGGATTTTGTATAGAATATTGCATAGGTTGATAGGATGGTAGTCAAACATGGCTTTAGTTGTGGGGCCTTTGGGGACAAGAGTGATGAAAGTGGAGATAATTTCCCTAGGGATGATTTTGGTGGCTTGGATATCATGGATAGTGGACATGACATCCTTTCTAACTATATCCCAATAATCTTGGAAGAATTTAGGAGGAAAGCCATCCAAGCCAGGGATTTGTCAGGATGCATGGAGAACAAACCCTACATGATTTTATCATCCGAGAAAGGTTGAATAAGATTAGAATTTATTGGTGGTGAAATAGAGTTAGGGATGTGATGCAAAAGGATTTCATTGGCATTGGGATGATCAGGATTGGAGGTGCCAAGGAGGCTGTGAAAATAGAAAGAGGCTTCATCCCTGATTTCATCAATATTACTAGTAGGAGATCCATCGCTCTTGAGGAGTTGGTGGATTCTACTAGAGCTCTTGTTTCTCAATGTGGAAGTGTGAAATAATTTGGTATTTGAGTCTCCTTCCTTGAGCCTAAGAGCTTTGTATTTCTATATCCAAAAAGTCTCTTCTTGGGCTAGACTGTTGTGATACTTTTCCAAAAGCTTCTTTTCCTGACTTCTTAGCTTTATCCCCCAATTATCATTCTGAATTTGTACTTAAATGTATTTGAGGTTATCCATAATTCTCTATTTATTTTTTAATATATTTTCAAATACTTCCTTGTTCCATATTTTTAGACTTTCTTTGACATTTCTAAGTTTCAAGGTTATCTTTATTGCTTGGGGTCCTGGGAACTATTGTTGCCTCTATTGGGAGATATGATTGTGGAGGTCAGGATGTTGGACCCACATGGACTTGAACCTAAAAAGGATTTTGTAATTTGGACCAACGTCATTTTCAAGAAGCAGTGGGCTATGGTTAGATATGATTTTAGGAAGGGCAGAAAGTGAGGCATCTACGAATAGCAGAACTACTTCTTTGGATAGGAAAATTTTTTCAAGCCTGACTTGAATGTGATTTGGCCCAATTATTCTATTACTCCATATATATCTCACTCCTTTCAGTTGTACATCCAATAATTCATTTGTGTTGACAAAATCATAGAAATCCTCCATGCTTTTGGACTAATTATTGTTACCTTCTTTTTTGTTAAAGGGGTGCAAGGAAATATTGAGATCAACAACCCATGGTTGGTCCACAAACCCAGATCTCATTTGAGTGAGGTCATTCCATAAGGAATTTCTTCATTAAGGAGTGTTGGGAGCATATATGTTAGTGAGGGTACATGTGTGGTTGGTGTCCTTGTCTTGAAAAAAGGATGTTTAGGACCCTATCAGAGTATGATATAACTCTACCTATGTATTTTCTAGGGTTTCATATATAAATTAATCCTCTAGATGAACCTTGAGTAGGGGAGTAGGCCATATCTCCCTTTTTCCAAATCTTGTTGGCAATTTTAGGAGACAGAAAGTTGTCAACCTTAGTTTCTTGCAAGATGAGGATGTCAGGTCTAAGTTCTTTCCTCATGGTAACTAATAATATTTGTTTAGTGGGGGCATGAAGCCCATGAATGTTCCATGAGAGGAACTTCATTTGGAAATTTTAAGAGCTTTTTTGCCCCCCTTTCCTTGCTACAAGGGAGGTTTGGTACTTTTGTTGTCTTCTTTATTTTACCCCAAAATATTAGAGAAGATGGTTTTCTGAATTCCATTGGCAATATCATTTTTTATTTCTTTCTTCCTCCACTCTGATGTGGACATTCTACCTTTCTTATTTTCAATTCCAACATCAATGTTGGTCTTTTTGAAGCTTCAAGCTTGTTTGGGGATGAAGGTGTTGGTTGGGAACAGGAGCTCAACTAGGGTGGGGCTAGCACTTTCTCCTTCTTCGCAATTAGTTTTTGGAGGTGGATAGGATGGACCTGATCGAGTAGGAGATCTAGACTCATTCTCAAGGTGGGAGGCAACAATGGCTTGGATCCCTGGTTCAAATTCAACTCGAGCAGTAAATTTAGGGTATATTTCTATTTCTTGTAGGGATTTAGAATTGGTTTGGATCACAGGGTTAAAGATGGTCTGGACAAGCGGTTCCAAGTGGTTTTTGGGAACTTCAGCTCTAGGAGAGGATATTAATTTTTCCTCTAGAAAATTGTTTAAATTGGACAAAACATAAAATATTCTAGGGAGGGTATAGAAGGTGCTTACCTTGTTAGAAGAAGGGTTTGCTATATGCTTGCCTTTGTTAAAACCCTTCTTGAAACTGGGACCTTTATTTCTTTGGGTGGGGAGGCCTCCTTGGCGTAGGGGAGCTAGATTCATGGATTATTGTTGAAAATGGTCCTGCCTTCGCTAATTGATTAATTTGCTAGTGTTGTCTTCTTCATGACTAGGAGCCTTCAACGAGAGAAACCGGTTGCTCAGGTGTTCCTAGACATGACATTTGGTGGAAAAAGACAATTTATTTTCATACTTTATTTATTGTCTTATCTTGTATGAGCCACAATTCAAATTGACATAAGAAGGAAACTCGAGATCCAGATTGGTATTGACATAGATTCATACATGGGTCATTCTAGATCGAGCCTTGGTAGTAGGGTCAATAGCCACCATTTCTCCTATGATTTGGCCGATGCCTTTGAGAATGTTTTCGTGCCATAGGTGGGGGAAGTTTTGGGAGCCTCACCCATATATGATCAAAATTAATACTTTGAGTTTTAGGGTCAAATTCCTTAGCCCAATGCCTCAAAAGTAGACTTTGTTTAACCAGAAACCAAGGTCCTTTGGTAAGGATGCAGCTTGCATCGTCATGATTGTTGAGGCGTACAAAAAATAAGCCTCTAGAATAGGCTACAATTTCCATGTGATCGAAGACTTTCCATTTTGAAAAGGCCCAGTGCCTTATGGTTTCAATGTCTAGGCGAGCACCCACAAAATGTCCTACTAGAGTGAAGGATTCCATCGATATATAAGAGGAGAAAACTACTTCTAGAATAGGAAGCTTGTTACCTTTAGGAGTTAGGGTTTTTGATGAAATTGCGTTGCAATACTGCCCATTATGCACGGCTTGAGCAAAGTACAATTTGTTATTGCTTTCGATGGTGGGAACCTTGAGTGACTTGTTTGGTGGGTCCTTTTCCCAAAATTTCTCAAATTTTTTGAGAATGGGCATTCTTTAACCCTTTCTTGGGGGTTCCTGTGATATGAACAACTGCATCAGAGTTGTCTGCTACAATTGTTATGTCAAAGGAAAAATCCAATTTTCTACCATGTTGTTTACCGCCTGGCTACTCCTCACCTTGTTGTTCACCACCTCGCTGCTCCTCACCCATGTTTTCAATTTTTTATTTAAATTAAAGGTATTCATATCTAGAAAATGCAAAATTTGATTTGTGAGAAGATAAGTTATTTTTTGTGTCTAGACTAATTCATTTGTTTTTCTTGGATTTATAGGAGTTGTAAAAGGGAAGGGTCCCTTTAAAAACCCTATTATTTATCAATAGCAAAAAAAAAGGCTTGCTAACATATTTACAATTTTTTTTGTCAAAAATCAGTTTTTAGAACTTAGACAACCTTGTGAGACCTCTACATTAAAGAGAGAATGTTAAAAATATGATGTTGATCAAATATATATATATATATATATATATATATATATATATATAACTCGTGGTAATGTATATCAGTTTTTTCAACTTTTGTTGTGGATATTATTTTTTTAACAATAATAATTTTTTTGTAACTATAACAATTTTTTTGTAACTATAACTATACTGAAACTTGTAGCCGAGAAAAAAAATTATGTAAAATCATTAAATTGGTGCAAGCATAATGAATGTGAAAAGATCAGTTTATGTATTTTCTTGGTTATGAACCTAAACTAGTGTATTATTTTTTTGATGTAAAAAACATTATATTAAAGAATTAACAAAATACATTTTTACAAACAAAAAAAAGAGGCGGATAAACATGCCACGTGGCTAATGCCATCAGCCAAAAAAAAATTATCCCTATAAAAATAGAGTGGGAATCCAAGAGAACAATCTATAGTTTACAGAACTGATGGACAACAAAATAAACTGATAAGTTTCAGCCACCCCTGATTCCCACCTAGAGAATTTGAAAATGAGTCCCTCTCTTGTCTAGAAGTTCCGGGAACATAAACCCAGCCATAAACTCTTAAGTTGTCCCAGGCATCAAGTCGAGGAGTTGGGGGAGAGAGGAATAGTCACATAGCCATGACCATCTCTGTAAGCACCTTGAACTGGGATAGGAGTGCAATTTGAGAGCAAGCGACACTATTGTGTGGACCTGGATCTGCTACGAGGAGTATCCTGAATTACTGAGCATGGTGCGTTCCCCCACTATTTAATAAGCTCTTGAATATGAGTGAGCTCCATGGCCACCTTATTGGCCTAAACTGTAATCTAAAAATACATAGAAGAAATAATATTAGACTTCTCAAAAGCAGAGATGTGCAAAGAGGAAGTACACTTACCAAAGATACAATCATTTCTAGCTCTCCATAAATTGAACATGGTCACCATACGAAACAAGTGCCACACTTCAAAAAAATAGTTGGTAATGGTGGGGGATCTCCCAAAATGATATGCTTCCACTCAAACATGGCAAAGGAATAGGGTCTAAAAAAGGAAAAAAGCCACTCCCAAAGGGAATGAGCATGAGCACAAACCCAAAAAATATGGACAAAGTCTTCAGATTGAAGATAGAAAGGGCAAGAAGGGTTGGGGATGCCTAAATGTTGTAGATGCTCCCCAATAGGAAGCCCTTGGTGCAAAATACTCCAAGAAAAATAAGAAATTTTGGGCTCCAAGAAAGGAGCCCAAGCGGTCTGGAACCTGCGCAACCAAACAGGTTGAGGGGAGGAGACCTTCCATCGTTGATTGAGCTTCTCAATCATGGGGAGGCAAGGAGAGATCCATCCATACCCCAATTGGGCCTTATAATTTTATAATGGAGTGTTTGGATACCACTTCCAGTCCTTCCACCAAGGTCGTTGAGAAAGCACAAAAATCTTGTGTAACATGGAGTCAGGGAGAGCAACCTTGATAGCCTCAAAGGTATCCTTGTCAGAGTGATTAAGCCCAAATTTAGCTCTAAAATCATCCCAAGGGAGCCAATCCCTGGTAGGATGAGAAAAGAAATCAGTGATGCATCACACACCTTTGTGAAAGAATCTCAGCGCATGAACCCAGGGAACTTGCGCAAGTGGGGAACCCTGGTAGGTGATAACAGGTGACCACCAAATATTCATTTGGTTGATGGAGAGGCCATGCCAAAAGCTCTATCCATTCCATCTAAGCCAAGGTTTAACACTCTCCCAAGCTTTCCAAATGCTCCTAATGACGAAGGATCCTGACACTTTGATAGACACAGGGGCAACAAGGAGGGAAGGGAACCCCATGCCCTTCCAACTCTTATGCCCAAAAGGGGAACCTTCACTAATACAATGTTGGATGAGAATATTCTAGGCCTCATTGCCTGTGAGGGCTCTAATGACCCACTTAACACAAAGGGCCCAACCTTGACGTTGGGTATTAATAATGCCAAGTCCACCATGGCTTATGGGAAGACAACAATACTCCCAGGCAACATGGTGGAATCCTGAAGCATTATTGGAGGAGGACCATAAGAAGTCTCGCAGAAGCTTATCAAGCTTCTTATAACAATTTTTGGATGGGACCCAGTAGGAAGAATAATAAACATGGGTGGCCACAAGGACTTTAGTGCAAATTTGAAATTTACCAGCAAGGGAGAGTTTCTTGGTGGACCAGTAGGTAAGTTTTTGTTCCACCCTATTAACAACATACTTCCATAACTCTAGAAATGACCCATTAAAGGCAAAAGGAATGCCTAAAAAATAAAAAATTTCCCCCTCTTGGATGATCTTCCATTGATATTGATTAAGCTAGTGGGGCATTGGGTTGAGAGACTGCCTATAACATTGGGTCTTTCTCCATTGAATGGAGGATCCAAAAGCTAGATAAAAAGTGTCCAGGAAAGCAAGTGCTTGTTGAATGACACCTTCTTCCTCAATAAGAGTGAGGAAAGAGTCATCAACAAAATGACCATTGATCAATTGAGTCTCACCTTTGGGGAGAGAAATTCCTCGAATAGAACCCTGAGCAACGTGATGAGCTAGTAAATAGCCAAACCCTTCAACAGCAAGGACATAAAGGGAAGGAGCTAAAGGATAACCTTGTCTAATGGATCGAAAGAGACCAATGGCTGAGGACTTGTGTCTATTAATGGATAAAATAATCGAAGCCTCAACAAACAATATTTCCATAGAACTAATGAAGTAGGGCCCAAAACCAAGAGCTTTAAGCATGGCTAGAATGAAGGACCAATCAATCCTGTCATATGCTTTCTCAAAGTCAATTTTGATGAACACAGATTGTTGGTTAGAATTATGAGCCCACTCCATACCTTCCCAAACAACAATAATATTGTCAAGGATGTATCTGCCCCAAATGAAGCTAGTTTGCTCTAGGTGCATGATAATAGGAAGGAGATGGTGGATGCGTAAAGCTAGGGCTTTGGCAATGATCTTATAAGAGACATTAAGGAGAGTAATAGGTCTCCAATTGGTGATGATTTCAGGATCACCAACCTTGGGGATAAATTTAATAATCCCTTGATTAATATTAGGGCCCAACGAACCCTTAGAGAAGGCCTCCTGATAGACTTTGAGAATATCAGGCCCTATAGTGTCCCAAAGGGATTTGTAGAATTCACAAGGGAAGCCATCGAGACCAGGGGATTTATCATTGGCCATATGAGAAAGATCTTCCTCCAGATCCTTCAAAGATAGGGCCTTATCACAAGCAACTCTTTGAGACTCAGAAAGTCATTTTGGAACCACAAAAAGGCAGGATTTAAGGGCCTCATCATGTTGCATGGAGTGGTCTTGAGCCGCAAATATAGATTGGTAATGCTCTTCAAAAGTAGAGAGAATACTAGGAAGATTAGAAACATGCTCTCCATTAATGTTAAGGGCTTTAATACCCAAAAATTGATTACGAGGATGCAAGCGCTGAAAGAACTCCTTGGTAACCCTATCTCCAAATTTGAGCTAGTGCAACCTCGCCTTGATTTGAGCTCCTTTGGCATCATAGTGCTCTGCTAGAAGAAGTTGGTGTTTAACCATAGTGAGGTGTCTTTAAAGCTCCTCATTGAAAGGATTGGACTAAAGTTGAGAAGAGGTCACTTCCAACTCTCGCTTAAGAGCAACGTTGGAGCGACGATGAAACTTAGCAATCTTATGCCCAAGCAAGCGTAGAAAGTGGGCAGTGTGTTGGATAGCAGCATTCCACCAATCAATCCATCTTGAGGCCCCTTTCGATCTGGGGACAAGATTCCAAATTCTGATAACATAGGCCCTCAATATGGGGTGGTGCAAAATGGAGGTATTAAGGTAAAATTGTGAATGAGAAAGAGGAGGGGGAGTAGAAGAAACCAATATGGAAAATGAAATGGGGGAATGGTCAGACAAGTAGAGCTCAGGATGGACAAAGATAAAGGGAGAAGAAGATGAGGGCCGCTCGAAGGAGAAAATATCAGAATCTGAGAGCATGGCTCTATCCAATATTTTCAAAACATGATTCTCACCTTGTTGATTGTTAGACCATGTGAACCAAGCACTAGCTGGGAATGAAGAGGGTAAAAAGCAACTATTGGGATTAGAGAGCCCCAACTTTTCTTTCATGAAAAGCCATGCTTCTCTTTCCCTTGTAGCCCACCTCATGGGAAGAAGACCCACTTTATCATGTGGGAATTCAATCATATTGAAGTCCCCACAGAGCAACCAAACAACAAGGGGAAGAGAGAGTGTTGCCCACCGCCACAACACACAATGATCATTGGCATCGTTAGGAGCATAGATGTTGAGCACACCAAGAAGATGGCCATCAATCTCCATCACAACCCAAACAACATGATTAGAAGGGTCACAACCCCAAGAGATCATTTTAGAATGATAAGATTTTGAAAGACAAATTACTGCCCCTCCTTTACCCATGTCATGCATAGTATGAAAGGTGTGGCCTCGAGGCCAGAGAAAGGAGCAAGTACTTGACAACATAAAATTAGTGACTTTGACTTCCTGAAGGCAAAGGATATCAATATTACCATTTTTTAACTTGAAGTCATCTAGACCCTGATGCACTATGTACTTGTGCATAGGATCTGTCAAACCCCTGATATTCCAAGATAAGCACTTCATGAGACACGATCGAGGAGCATATTTCCTTCGAGGACCTCAGAGTCCTCGAAATCTGCTAAGGATTCAAAGGTATTTGTGAGAAACCTATTATGGTTTTCACGAAAAAAAATTATCTGTCGTTGCTTCTCCAAAGGGATGCCTGAGGTATCCCTAACTAGACTACGAGAGTGATGAGGGTCGTGTGAGGGAACTTCACTAGGTATATTAGGTGGAGAAACCTGGCATTCGCTTGAGGGAGCAGGCACTAGCATAGCTAATGGCTTATCTGATTAGGAGGCTTGAATAATTGGGGAATTTTTTTTGTTATTACCAGAAGAGGTACCTATAGGAAGAGAAACATAAGTTCCTTCTATAGAGGTTGCATGAGAAACCCCAGACTAAGAGCTCGATTGAGACTCCTTTTTACCAGCTCCCACAGAATTTTGTGGTCGATTTCCTTTGTTGTTCTTCTTGGTGATAGAAGTCCATTCCTCCCCTCCATTAGTGGGAGGGGTAGATTTATTTGTGTTTGAAGGTGTCTCTACTAAAGCCTGGTTTTGAATCAACCCTCCATAAGAGGGCAATATTTTATCTTGTGGACAACAGACTAACACCGATAAAAGGTATTGGGGAGATTGATATAAACCACCCGTTGTTGAAAACAAGTCTCCCCAACCTGAATATTAATAGAATCCTTAATATCCTTTGATAGATCAATTTCAACACAAATGTGTTTGTATGGCCGCACAACATACAATTTCCCCGTTGTTGAAAACAAGTCTCCCCAACCTGAATATTAGTAGAATTCTTAAGATCCTTTGATAAATCAATTTCAACACAAATGCGTTTGTATGGCCGCACAACATAGAATTTTTGTTGCTTCATGCACACAAACGTGCCAATGGGTGTGACAAACTGTGGCAAGAATGGCCAAAGGGGCAAAAGGAGACCTGGGAATTCCACCCAAATGGGGACCCGCAAAGAAACATTAGTAGAAACTGTAAAATTATGATGCCAGGGCTGAAGAATTAAAAGGGTATTTCTAATATACCAAGGCCCTTTGCTCATAGCTGTAACGACTCAACAAACTGAAAATGAAAAATCTTTTAGTAAGGTTTTGAATATGATCAACTTTTATGCCATATGGCTGCCAGACTTATTGAATCCATTGCCGGATTAGCGAGTCACTGGGAATCCTCCCTAGAAAGTACCCTATCAGGGTGTGACTTTCAAACCATTTGCAAGCATTAACAACATCTTGTATTGACAGGGTTATGTCCGGCACTGAGAAACTACCTTCAGGATAAACTTCTTGGATCATTTTACTAGTGCCATGGCTCTCAACAGCTGCAACTTCACTAACCAGTGAAATAGTGGTTTGAAAGGCAGTCATTGAAAGGGACGGAGCTCCCCATCCAAGACGGAGTAGTAACTAAGAATGGCACAGTGTGTGCAAATCTCAGAAGGATATAACAACAAACTAGTGTATTATTGAAAACTGGAAATTGTGAATTTAGATATAGATTTCACATTTAAGCCTTTGCATTTCAATAAATTTGTGGATGCGGTACTTACTCATTATTTTAGCCCTTTTGTCTATTTGTGCAGATCTGCAGCTGTAGTTAACCGTTGGGGTTTCATTATCCATAGTTTCAAATATTTTGAGAGGATCAAGTGACAGGAAAGAATAGAGGGAGGATTTTGTCAGAGCCGACACGTATGGAAACTGGTCAACTTACTGTCCCGCTTATAGGAAGAAAATGTATCACCACTGGGCACGGGCGAAAGAAATGGCCTGTAATATATCCTCTTAATTCTCTATGCAAGAATTAATAAAATTCTGGCAATATGGAAGCTTCTGACAAAAGGTATGGAAGCCAAGCTGTGTGATCCGGACGATATACCTACTTAACGAAGTGGATTAGGTTTATGACAATCTGACAGAAGGCAGAAGATTGTGGAGATCCATCTTTAGATCTGGAATAAAAATGAAGATTGTGGAGATCCATCGTTAAATCTGGATATTAGGTAGCTTCATATATGTTGAGATGATCATGTGGCAAGAAAGAATAGAGGGTGGATTTTGTCAGAGCCAACAAGTATGGAGGCTGTCTCAACTTACTGTCCCAGTTATAGGAAGAAAATGTATCACCACACGGGCGAAAGAAATGGCCTGTAGTTTATCCTCTTCACTCTCTCTCAAAGAATTAATAAAATTCTGGCAGTATGGAAGCTTCTGCCATAAAGTATGGAAGCCAAGCTGTGTGATCCGGACGATATACCTACTCAACGAACTGGATTAGGTGTCTGACAGGAGGCAGAAGATTGTGGAGATTTATCGTTAGATCCGAAATAAGGAAGCCAAGCTGTGTGATCCGGACGATATACCTACTTAATGAACTGGATTAGGTTAATGACAACCTGACGGAAGGCAGAAGATTGTGGAGATCCATCTCTAGATCCGAAATAAGAATGAAGATTGTGGAGATCCATCGTTAGATCTGGATATTAGGTATACTGTATGGAGGGAAATCAAAATTTTGACCTTTTTCGAGTTTAGGAGCAAATGGCACCTTCAGGATAAGTATGGGCAAGTTACGATTTTAAATTTAAGATGTTAAAAGTTTTTTCTGAAATAATACATTTATATTTTGAAGTGTTAAATTGTATAAAATCAATACGGTAATTTCAAGTAGTCACTCGAAATTTAGACATTTTCAAACTAATTTATTTTTTAAATTCTATTAAAATTAAACGAAGTCCAAGGTGTTTACCTTAATGGTGTATTTTGTTCAATTTTTATTGAGTTCTATATTCTACTGTCTCCTCTATTTAAGTTTTGTTGTAATAAAACAAAATTCAAAATTGTTAGCATAAGTAAAGTAAGGGAGAAAACAAGGATTTTTTTAAATCTGACGCGTACTGCCAATTTCTGAAATGGCAAAATACAAAAGTACAGGACTTATGAATGTTGTGCTAGAGCCTTAAACATGGTTCCATTAAATTGAAATATTATTATAATATTTGTTCGTGTAATGTGGTTTACCCATGAAAATGCCACTTGGAAACCCGAGTTCAATTACAAAACCACTAATCCTTTAAAAAATATATATATATTGTTTATTTTCCTATTTTAGATCCCATACCAAGTAAAATCCCATAAGACCGATCAAAATAATAATATATGTTGTTGATTGGGGTGAAGTTACTCTGGCCCTCGAGGGCATCTACTTCAACGCTGCGTCTGGAGTATATGCTACCAAGTATGATTAAAAAATAGTTATGCCAACCACGTGCCTTCTTTTCATTTTTCAATATTTGGTGAGCTCAATCTTCGTAAGCTCTCAATGGTCAACCTTGAGTTGGATATCTAGAGAACAAGGGAACACAGGTCAGGCCGCTTCGAATAGTGGTAGTGGGGATATTGAGTTGGATATCTAGAGAACAAGGGAACACAGGTCAGGCCGCTTCGAATAGTGGTAGTGGGGATATTAACATGTAGATTATCATTATTAATTTACAAAGTGAAAGTAACTACTAGTGACGTGATTATCTCTGAATTTCACGCGAGGTTTAATGGTTAGATAACAGATCCTATCAATAATTATATAAGTTTTAAACTTTTAAAACAATTTTATTTTTATAAGCTCCTCGTAGAGTAATGAGTTGAAGGCTTTTATTATAAAACGTAGAGGATTATGTGTCTTTAAAAGGCTTTTGTATTAAATAGTTTTTTAAAGATCACCTTCAATATACCTTCAATATTTTAAATCTAAGATAGGCTTAGAGAGTAACTCAAGGAGTTTTGGTTGGGTCTAGGTTGGTTTTAGGGTTTTTTATTTTTTTTGTTCTAGTGTTTTGGTTCTAGGGTTTGTTTTTCTTTGTCGTTATTTATGGCTTTCAATTTTGAAGAGTCAAATATTAGTTCTAGCCTCGCGAAAGATACAACAAGGGAGAATGTCGCCTATCAAGTGTTTACAAAAGTTTATCTAAAAGGTGGTGTATGAGGTAAGTTCTCCATCTTTGATGTCGCTTTGATTACATAGACTTTAGAGGTTACATGTAATTGGTTTGAAGCACATGCATTAGTAGGCTACTTTTTCAGTCGTATCCCCAATAAGTCAATATTGAGGGTTTGGATCAATTTGATTTAGGCCCCACATGGCATTCAGTTGTATGAAACCTAACTAAGGATTTCTTCCTTTTCTAGTATTCATACCCTTCCCATGTGAATATCTTTCAACATATTCCATGGCACATGTAGCTCTTTCCTAGTTCTCATGCCATGGACTCATGATTTTATTGTGTATAAGAACTATCTCAATAAAAGTCTAGGTAGTCTTTCTTGGTCTTCCAATCCCTTTGTGGTATGGTCTGCAATAGATTGCAAGTACAATTGGGTCTATTGTTATGCTTGAACCTGAGAAGTTTTTCAATTCCCGACCGATTAGGTGAGTTTGTGTCCAAGTAGATTTGTCTAAGGACCATATGGAATCTCTTAGTATTTGTAGACACCTAAAAATATCACATTTATCCTTGTGCAATGCTAATGGCTAATTAATTTACAAAATCCTTAAAATTTGCATAATTCGTCTAAAAATACTTTTCATCCTACTTAAGCCCCTTCCTATGCTTAGCCCTTGGTCACAATGCAACCACCCCTTTAGGTAAACCAAGGCCACCTCACCATAGTCAATGCTTTGACTAACCTACCCTCCACCCTCACCCTAATCTACCCTTTGACTAACCTAGCCTCCACCTCACCCTAGTCTACCCTTTGACTAGTCTAGCCTCCACCTCACCTTGGGTTAACCCATAACCCTAGTCTAACTTAACTCTTGCTCCCCTCATCCCCATGTGCATTCAATGACATAAATGACATTTAAATATTTTTATATTCAAGGCATTTAAAGCATTGAAGACATTAATGACTCCACATCCACATGTCATAAATGGATGACGACTTTCCTCCCCCATGCCTTTATGAGGCATGGCGCACCCATGCCCATTTAATGCATGTAGAGGGGTGAGGAATTTTCTCATCCAACCCCATTTATGAGGCATCGTGCTCTATGCCACCTCATAGGACACCTCATGGGACACCTCAACCCCCCTAACCCTGGCTCAATATATAAATAGAAGGTTATTTCTCATATTTCAAGAATTACACATTTACATATCCAAACTTTGCCAAAATTATCCTAGACTCCACTGCACCCACACCCTTACTTGCCATCAATCACCATCGATGCTTATATGAAATTGGTATTGCTCCTTTTAGTATTGTAAACTACTTATAGGCATAGATTCAAGCGATGGTTGACTGGGGTAGAATCATAGAATCTCCAACATGACCAAATAAACCATCTCATCGAAGGAATTATTTTTTTTAGTAATCTAACGCCAAATGCAAGGACCTTTTTGACTAATAGTTCCTAAACCACAACCCAGGTTGTAGTTCCCACAAGGAGCCTATTTCAGTTAGATATAGTTCAACAACTTAGAAACTTAGGTGATTTTTTTTGTCTTCCTTAGTTTTGCACTTATTTTTAATATTGTTACTGTGCAATAAATTAGATTTCCTTCTTGTTTATCTTTTATTAACAAAGGGTTTGATAAACACAAACCCACATATGCTACTAACAACTTTGATTGGGTTTTGCAGGTTTAGAGGACCTATGCATCTAGCAGTGAAACACATGCAATAAGCCCATTCTTCCTTCAGGTTCTCACAAAAAGCCTTGGTGCCATTACCGGTAAAGTGGAAAGAGGGTTTCCACCTTGGAAGACCCATATTGTATCCCTTGGGGCATATTGTGTAAAAAGAAAACATCTTGTAACACTCCTTTTATTATCTATGAAGTGGTACATTTTTTTAGTACATTTTGACGATCACAGTAGGACCCTTAACTCTCCTTTCATGTTTTTGTTAGCATTGTTTCTCTCTTAATTACTTTGGTTGTATCTTTCTATGTTTCAAGTACCAAAAGACAACGTGGGCCTCGAAAACCTTAAATCATCAACTTAGGTCCAAAACATAAGCATGTTTGGTCAGTGAGCCAAGACCACAAGGAGGGCTACAACCCCCTTATAGAATCACAAGGGCTCCTACTATTTTTTTATAACTCAAAAATTGAACCCAAATGAGTTATGTACCAATTTTTATGGAGTTTGTGCCCTGTACTACCATAGTTGTAGGTAATTAGGATATTGCTCCTCCACTTAATCATGGTATTTCTATCTCACTGTCATATTTGACCAAATTGCTTTACAAAAATTCTCTTCTCCAAAAGGTGTAAACATTCATATCTCAGTCTCTCACAGTAAAGCCTTATATTTCCCTTCATTTACAAACTTATTTTAGCACTTGTGTTTGTATTTTCGGTAGACTAGTTGTCATTTTTTGCGTTCTTGGATTCATAATCATTTTTAGCAATTTTATAATTTTTTTATCTTTGATTTTTTTAGAAAAAATTCAATAAATCCAACCATCATCAACAATAGAACCCAACTCAGCCCAAATAGACTTCAAAAATTGCTCCCAATATTGACCACAAGCTCCCTTGCGATTGTTATCTTGAACTGTAGGGTCTCCTGCAACTGATACTAGGTAGCTAAAACCAAGCACACAGAGCCTGCAACACATTTATAAATAGCCTCCAAATGGTAGAGGACAATAGGTAAGTCTTTCTCTCATCATTTTTTAGTCAAAATTACAAGTTTTCTATCTTTCAAAATCAGAAAGTTTATTTTAAATTTTCCTTCTAAAGAACCCGAGTTGCTTTTATTTTTTCAAAACCAACAGTTTGATTTCAAATTTACATTCCAAAGCACCCAATCTACTTATTTGCTCAAAAAAAATCAAACAATATTTCTTTACTTGCATACATGCATTCTTATCTTTTCATTATCTTAGATTAATTATTTGCATAAGGTATGAAGTAAGCCCTAAATTCCTTTGTCTCCATGCACCAAGGTAGATTTTGATATAACTCATACATAAAGCTCTACGTAGGCAACTAATCATAGCCCTAATTAGGATAGATAGATTTACGATAAAATAAATCTTAGCATAAATATTACTTCAAATAGAATTTCGTTTCCTTGCCTTTAGCCTAGATTTGCTTTCAAAAGATTTTGCTTTCAAATTTCATATTTTAATCTTTTTCCATAAAATATATTTACTTTCAAAGCATTTACTTTCATTGCCATTAGCGCAAGTTTACTTTAAATGCATTTACCTTCCTTGTTATTAGGATGAATTTCTTTTCAAGAGCACTTTACTTTCACAAAAACAAGATCTTGCATTTTGCTTTCATAGCATAGTTTTCCTTTTGCACTTTGATTTCTAAAAGCAAACACTTCACACACATTCACACATGGTATATACATTGGCAAATTTGGATTTCATCACCAATTATTAATCAATATCAATGATGTTGATTTTCATATCCAATCGTTGACTCGCCCCCTAGCCACCATAGAAGCCATTCGAGTGGCTTTCTAGACTTCATCACCAAAACTATCAGTACCCTTGTGATTATCTTGGGGTAGCTTAGGATAGATGCTCCTACTCATAGGTCTATACATAATTAGTGAGTGTATAGTTGTTGTTATTGATTAAGCCTGATCGAGGGTGAAGTGAAAACCAACTGGCCTACACAAGACTTAAATAGCATTGCCTCTTACATAAGATATTTATTTTTCCTCCTTTATGGTTACCTTGATCCATGTACATCTTAGGAATCCATTTACCTATTGTGAACTCCTTCTCTTTACATACCTTTAGGTATATTGGGGAACATCCAATGACACACCCTCATAGATTACATCCACCTACCCAGCTCACTTGTTTTATAGGTTTAAAAAAATAGAAAACATAAGAAAATAAAACAAGAATCAAAATCAAAATTCAAACACATTAGTGCACACACATGTTCCAAAATACCAACCTTACAATTTGTTTACTGTTTGTTAAAATACTTCTTTGATTAGTTAGTTATGTTGACAACTACCACAAAAACATAAAAAACAAATCTAAAAATGGTCCTAAAAATCTCACTTTTTGTTTTTCCCATTAGTTAACCTCTATAATCTATCCCTGATAGAAGTCACAATCACACCTACGATTATAGATAAAAAATCATAGGATACCCTATGATCGAAGATAAGCACATAGACACTTTCATTTTCAATAAAGATTACATATAAAGCTGCAAGATCACCTCCTTCACCCTTCCACCATGGTTCTTACTCATATCCAAGCTCGCAAGAAATAATTATTGGTCATGGAATCTTCTTAGATAACCCCTCCTCCTTCAACAAACCCATTTAACCAACTAGAGGAATCAACCTCCATCTCATTTTAAGATCCACCTGCTTATTACCATATCCAAGATCAAAATACCTCATCACAACTTAGACCTTTAACCTATGAGTAAGACCTAGCACACAACGCCACCCACATCTTGCAACCTATGAGTTCTAGGAATAAGGTCCCTTTGTTAGCTTCTTACTCACATATTAGCTATTTTATACTCGGTTATAACCCTTATATGACCTATGCCAATCATTCTTCACATTCCTCTCATCATTCATGACCATATTCATCTCAAACCATGTTGCCTCCTCTTCATGTTTCAAATCATGATTATTCTACTAATTATTTGATCAAGATTGATCTTAGCATTGCATCCCAAATTGTGGGTATAGTATCAACTACTCATGTGCCTCACAACCATTATGGCAACTCTTTTTCAAATACCACTTCTTCATTAAAAAAACCTACTTCTCACCTCTTTCTAGAACTGCATGTAAAAATTCCTTATCATTCTTCTTCTTCTATTCCTCTAATAAATGTCACTCCAACTCCTCATGAATTCAATCAATTCAATGCAACTTGTTCTTTCTCCAATTTTCCTCAATTTAATCCTCCTCTTTCTAGCATACAAGTTATTGCTTCTTCTCTCTATCCCACTTCTTTTTTTCTTTCTATTTACAATATTCCTCCACCCCCCTATTTTTAGCAACCTAAATCCTCTTTTAATGTGCAATATCTATTCAATTTTCAACTCCTTTCTTGTCTTCAAAACCCTCATTTCTAATATACTCAGTAGTTTTCACAATGCACTGCTTCACATTCTCTTCCTTCTCTTATTTATCAGCTTAATTCCTTCACTTCTTCCCCTCCAAATCAAACTTCTTCTTACAACCAACCTCCTTTCTCTCCCCATTCTAGTCAAACCTCCTTCTTCACTTCTTTTCCCTCATGGACCTCTAATCTGTATACTACTCCATATTTCTACCTCCCCACCATCTCCTTACGAATGGCCATCCTCTCAATCATAGATTCCTTATCATAAAACTCCTCTTAAACATCCAATTCTTCCTATTTAGCGTAAAACTCCTCTTTAACATCCAAGTCTTTCTCTTCAACATCAACTCCTCCTATTCAACATCCAACTCTTCCTCTTCAATATCAAACTCCTTATATTCAACATACAACTCCTCCCATTTAATATTGAACTCCTCCCACTCATTATCAATATCCTTCTACTCAATATGAGAATCCCCAAATACAAATTCAACCTCCTTTCACCCCAAATCAACTCACTATGCCCCCCATGAATTATTGGGTTACGGAGTAACAATATCAACCTTTCTCATTTTCTCATCCCCTTCATCCATACTATCCTTTGCCTCCTCAACCACCACCTTCTTCTTCCTAGACCCCATTAACTCATTTCCAATAGCCTCCCCAAACATCGTATTCACCTTTTCCACAAAACCCATATACCTATCCCTATTTCCATTTCCCTGAAATACCCATCATCGATTATCATGTTCAACCTTACTCAATAGTTCATAACCCTATTTTTTATGAAATGTAAATAATGAGAGAATAACTTAAGAATATCAACTTGCAAATAAGTGGCTATGGGTCCCAAAAAAACTACCTAGCCAGCTATGTAATGAACCTATTAATTCCTCGGTTCCCATGCACCCATATATCTATAGGTTTGAGCTACCTCAATTTAAGGAGTTTAAGGGAAAAGAGGACCCTAAGGAGCACCTCTAGAACTACAATTTTTCTTGCTAACATATCCATGGTAGCAATCCTCTCATGCTCTAAAATTTTCCTTTGTACCTTGGGGTCCAATCCTTGGATTGGTACAATAACCTATCCCAACACAACCTATTTATATTTGAGTAATTGAAAAACATCAAGGACAAAACATCATTGCATGACCTTTATAGTTTATGGTAGTTTAATTATTGTAGACACCAAAAAGTCACCCATTTCTCTTTCCGCACCATTACAATCAATAAAAGTTGTAAAACCCTAGAAAATTTCATAAATTGACTTAAAAACTATCATTCATCATTCTAAGCCCCTTTATGCCATCTAATCTCTTTCCTACATCTAACCATGATCCTCATGCAACCACCTTCAAAAATTCTAATCATGGTAACTCTAATCTTAGTTTAAAAGTCACTTTATCATTAAAGTGCACTTTATGACTTAAACATGATTAATTAAGGATAATTAATATTAACACTAATATGAATAATTCATAAATCTAAAAAAGTCTTATTTTATAAGAGGAAGAGCTTCTGAGTGAATCTACCAAGAGGAATGAGTGAGTTAAGGTTTAGCGGGTGCGGCATGAGTGAGGGTTTGAATTTTTTGGGCAGGAATCTCAACCAAGGTGGCATAGGTAGAGCAGTTATATAAGGGGTGGGTGGGAACATCGAGCATGGATCAAGCGAGGATCCAAAGGAAGGTGGTCAGGATATGATAGATTTGGAGGCGGGCATCATGCAGGGGCCCGAAACTCCTCAGAAAGACCTCGACAAAAAAGATACAAAGGACAATGCGGGGCCCAAGAAGTGGTTATCTTTTGTTGAGACTCTTAGAGGAAAAAGAAAAGAGGTTCTCTCTCTTCCACCCCTAGTTCCAATAAATAATAAAATTTCAGCCCCGGTAAGTTCCATGAGCCCTTTTCTTTCAATGGAAGAATTCTCCCTAGTAGAAAATTTTTTGGGAGGTAGACCGGACATGGAGACTATCAGGGCTTAGGCGACGGGTAAATGATGACTGGTAGGTAGCTTGGAGTTGGTAGCTCTAACTCGAGGGTTCTTCATTATCCATTTTAAAAATATGGAGGATGCTAACCACATTTTAATAGGAGGTCCTTGGTTTCTGGGCAAAAGGAGCCTTTTTCTAAGATGATGGGGTGAATATTTCGACCTTGAAAAGAAAAATATTAACATTACCCCTATTTGGGTTTGTCTCACGAGTCTACCTACCTAGTTCTTCAATGAATATTGGTTGCAGGGCATAGCCAAAACTATAGGGGACCTGATATCTATTGACCATGCGACCTTGGCCAGGACAAGGATGACTCATGCATGAATTTGCATAAATGCTAATTTGGATAATGAATTGCCAAGGTTTGTGGAACTAGAGTATGGAGAATACTATCAAAAATAGTCAATAGAATACGAGAATAGATCAAATTTTTGTGTAGAATGCATAAATCAAGGACATCTATGCAATCAGTGCCCTAACCTGGCAATGAATAGATAAAAGCAAAAGCAGGGAATGCTAGACAGAGAAAATTTGAGGAGTTTCCTTAGTAGAGATGATTTCAATCAGGCAAACTATGTCTACCAAAAAAATAAAAGAGAGGGTGCAGGGTCCCAACAAGACAAAGAAAAATAACAGGTTGTTGGCAACCAAAATACTCAGGTAAGTTCCAATCCTCTAGTTTTAAATAAATTTTCAATTCTATCCAATATGGGAGTAGGAGGATTATCAAAAGACATGGAAACCCAGAACCTTCAGGCTAACATTTTTGACTCTCTATAATACCCATCCAAGTCAAGATCCTTAAACTCTAATGATGAAATTACTATAAGCCCAATGGGCATCACAAATCCAAACCCTAATGACCGATCTCTAGAATCCCCATCCAAGTCGAGATCCTTAAACCCCAATGTTGAAAATACTTCAAGCCCAGTGGGCATCCCAAAGACAAACCCTAATGCAGAAGAACTTCAGAAGAAATTTGAGGCATTGGAAAATAAAAAATATCATCTCCCTAACATCATAACTAATATCCAAGTGAATCCTACTGAGGGGCCATCTCATAGACCAGGGGAATACAAGAAAAAAGGAGAATATTTGGATGTAGGGGTGGAGATATGTGAAACTCTTCAGACTGAGGAATATGGTAGTTCGGTTCTACAAAAAATTGCCTCCCCCTAGTTTAGTCCTAAAAAAACCAAGAGCACTGTGAAGTCTCCTATAGATTTTGGCAGTGAAAAAAGAAGAGGGAGAATATCAAATTTTGAGCATCAAAAAATTAAAATTGATAATGACATTGCCAATGGAAAATAGAGAACCTTGTTTCAACAGGTTATTCTAGGTTCTGAAGACAAAAAATTAGGAAAACCCCCTCAAGGGAGAGTGAGAGGAAGAAATACCAAACAATCTAAATGAAGTTCCTCTCATGGAACGTGAGAGGCCTCAATGACCTGCCCAAACACAGGGAAGTTAGTGCAATAAGAAATCAAGTGAATCCAACTATTATCATGTTGCAAGAAACAAAAATTGATGAGATTCAGTAAAAAAAGTAGCAAAAAATATCTAGAATCAAGGGGAGATGGTTTGCAAATCAGCCAGAGAAGAGTCTCGAGGCCTTATGACTTTGTGGGATCCTCGGATAGTAGAAGGCATCATTATTCAAAAATATGATAGGGTTCTTAGTGTTTTATTTAAGGAAATAAACAACTACAGGTCGTGGATTCTTTCAAATATTTATGCCCTAACTTCAATTCAAGGGAGATCTCTACTATGGGAGTACTTAGGCAATCTGAGTGAAATCTTCCATAATGTCCCTTAGATTCTAGATGGGGATTTTAACACTCCTCTTTACCCTTCAGACAAAATTGGTGGAAATGGACCACCTATCAGAAGCATGGATGAGTTCAATGACTTTGTGAACTCCAACATGTTGATGGATGTAAAACTTAGAGGAGCAAATTATACCTGGAGAAATCGGTGGTTAGGGTGTTATATCATTCAAGAAAGACTTGATAGGTTTTTTCTATCAAAGGAGGGTACAATTCTATTTGGTGAATATATCCTGCAAGACCTTCCTAAAATTTCCTCTGATCATAATCCCATTTTTTTGGAGATCCCTAACTCTCTGTCCTTCAAGAACCCTTTCAGATTTCAATCTATGTGGATCAAACATTCCAGTTTCAGAGATAACTTAATTCAGTGGTGGTAGCAGCCTATCAGGGGTAGTGTAGCTTTTAAACTTGCTGGTAAATTAAAGTTTGTTAAAGAAAAGCTTCGAACTTGTAACAAAGAGGTCTTTGGGAACATATTTGAAAATAAAAAATAGGTTGTTGAAATTTTGAAGCTAATTGATCAGAGGATTCAACATGGTGATGCTGATGAAACTACTAGGCAAGAGGAACGAAAAAAACTAGTAGAGTTTCATAACATTTTGGCCTATGAGGAAATCTATTGGAGGCAAAAATCAAGGGCTCTTTGGTTGAAATATGGAGATTCAAATTCTAAGTTTTTTCACGTCACCACACTTAGAAACAGAATCAATAACAAGATATTTTTTTTTTTAAAAGCAGATGGTTCTATTACTCAAGACCTAATAGAAATCAGAAAGGAGGAAGTAACTTATTTAAATTCTATTCTTGGTCAAGAATCATAGTGCAATGAGGAGGCCAAATATATTCTCTTGCAATCCATTCCTAGAATAATAAATGAGGATATAAAGCTTAAGCTTCTAGCTCCCTTTTTTGATGAGGAAATTAAGGAAGCCTTGTTTAGCATGGAGCCAAACAAAGCCCTAGGACCCGATGGATTTCCCCCTCATTTCTATCAATATTTTTGGGACATCATAAGTAAGGATGTAATATGCTATCAAATAATTCTAAGAAATCAATCATATCCCAAAAGGTCTCAACTCTACTTTTATTTCTCTAATTCCTAAGAAGCAAACCCCTGAATCTATGGCTGACTTCAGGCCAATCAATTTGTGCAATGTTTCTTACAAAATCCTAACTAAATCCATTGCAAATAGAATAAGAGATGTTCTATCCCACATAATAGATCTGTGCCAAGGAAGCTATGTCCAGGGCAGGTCAATCTTGGATGGATTTATCACAGATCATGAAGCTTTGCACTCTGCTCATAAGACTAGCAGGTCTATTTTTGCCCTCAAGCTTGATATGAACAAAGCATTTGACAGGCTAAATTGGGAATTTTTTATTGTTGTCCTCCTTAAGTGTAGTTTTCACCACCAATAGGTTAATTTTTCAAATAATACATTTATAAAGCATGGTTCTCAATTTTGGTTAATGGAACAACTACTGATTACTTTTAAAGTCATAGAGGAATTCGACAGGGGGACCTTATCAACCCCATGTTATTCATCATTGTGGCAAAAGCTTTAGGCAGAACCATCAAAAATACTTGCAGTTCAAGGTTAATATCGAGAATCAACGAAACATCTCTCACTAGGGTTATTTCTCACCAAAAATTCATCGATGATACCCTTCTATTGACTAAGGTGTTGGTGGTTGAGGCCAAAAGAATTAAATACATCCTACAACTCTACGAGGATGCTACTGGTAAGAAAGTTAATTTCAGTAAAAGAAAGTTATATTTCTTGAACACCCCCATTCAGAGGCAAGGAAGGATTGTAAAAATTTTAGGGTGTGATATAGCAAACTTCCCCACTTTGTATCTTGGTCTCCCTCTTTTCATTGGTTCTCCGAGAGAGTCAATGTGGGACAGGGTTATTGAAGGAATTCAAAAAAAACTTGCTAGATGGAAAGGTCATCTTCTATCTCAAGCAGGAAAGTTGACCCTCAATAAGGCCTTTCTTCAGAGCATTCCAGTCTATTTCCTCTCCGTTTTCAAAGCCCTTGTGAAGGTTTTCCAAAAAATTTAGAAACTCCAAAATTAATTTTTATGGACTGGATCAGAGGAGAAAAAAAGGATACACCTTGTAGGATGGACCAAAGTGTGCAGACCCAGGGAAAATGGGGGCTTAGGTCTGAGGAGAATTGCTCATATGAATTTATCTTTACTAACTAAGTAGGCGTGGTGCCTCATTTTTGGTGAAGAAAATGAATGGACAACTATAATCAAATGAAAGTATCTTCAAAATATAGAATTTCTAAGTTACTCAGTTCCAATAAGAGGTTTTGCTTTTTGGTAAGCAATTCTCAATTGTAAGGAAATCATCAAAAAAGGTTTAATATGGTTTTTAGGCAATGGTGAGAGGATAAATTTTTGGAATGATAGGTGGGCTAAGGACGAACCACTGATGCAATATCATAACTTATCTTGAATCATAGATATCACAGAATAACTCATTGGCAGAAAAGTCTCCGATTATATGGTTGAGAACAGAGGCAGAATGAAGTGGAAATAAATAAGGATTTAGGGATTTCAAGTGGAATAAAATGATCTTTGTAACATTCTTGGACAACAGTTTATCCCCATGAGACCCAAGGAAGATCAAGTGACCTGGGATCCTACAGAAAATGGGAATTTCACTGTTAAATAAGCTTACAAGATTCTACTAATTGACAAGGATTTTATCCTCCAAAAGGACTTAGTTTGGATAAAAAATTTAATTCCAAAAATTGCAGTATTTTCATGGTTGGTTATCCAAGGAAGAATTCTAACCATTGATAATATGATGCATAAAGGTATTTGTATCACAAATCATTGTTATCTATGCAGGGCTAATTGGGAGACCATTTATCACATTTTCCTTGAGTGCCCTTTTTCCTTGACTGTCCTAACAGGCCTTCAATATTTCTTGGGTTAAACCAGCCATCGTACTTGATTTGTTCATCCAGTGGCCTTACCTTTTTTTAAGCCAAAGACTTAGATACATGTGGAAAATTTATCTCAATCACTATCTTTGGTAGGTGTGGTTAGAAAGGAACCATAGAGTCTTTAATGAGTCTATCCATGATCATCAAACTATCATTTCTAGGATCCTATCCTTTGCCAACAAGAATATGAACCTTATCCCTTTTGATAGTCGTAAACCTCATCTGCAGGAGACCACAATTGCTCAATATTTAATCTTAACCTTGTTAGATGAGTCTATGCCTAGGGTAGTCAACCCCAGATCCAATGTTAAGTGGTCCCCACATCCTACGGGTTGGTTTAAGCTTAATTTTTATGGAGTGGCTAAGGACAATCCTAGCAGAGTAGGCACTAGTGGCATTGTGTGAGATCATAATGGGAATATGATGCTTGTGTTTTTTGAATATTTAAGAACAAAGATGAACAATGAAGCTAAAGCTAGAGCTATGTGGAGAGGCCTTCAAATGAGTCAAGACTTAGAAGGCAATTTGATCATAGAAGGAGACTCTATGCATGTTATAAATCTCCTCAATAATTGGAAAATGACTCCTTGGAGGATTAAAACAATTGTTGAAGAGTCTAGGATCCTTTTCTAGGGAAGACAGGACATAAAAACCCAACATGTCTTTCGGGAAGCTAACAAAATTGCTGATAAGCTAGCCAATTTGGGTGTCAATGGTGACAGACTTTTCAAATAGGAACACGGTGTCCCGAGCGAAGTAGAGGAGCTTATTCAATAAGAATGCCAAGAATGATAGTCGAATTTACCAACAAGGAAGGCACTGTAAGTTCAAAGGCTAGGAGTATTCCCGTCTCTTTTTTGAAATGGACTCATAATAAAAATTATACAAGCTATCAGTCTTCATGGATGCTGCTTGGAAATACCATAAAGGGTAATGGGGAAAATCACATATCAGATAACATGGCTCCTAGTCATATTAGTAATTTGAGGTTGGTTGATAATCACAGGGTAAGAAATAAATGGTAATATGAGACTTCGAACCAGAGCCACGTGGACCACTAGATAGCCACAACCATAAATATAGCTAGAAGGTTCACTTCTCCAAGGCTGATTGGCCAAGACGGGATGTGGTTCCAAAGCATGTCATATATGGAAGAAAGCAATTACCAAAGAATTATTAAGAGTAATTGTCAATACAGAGCTTGTGGGAGTTTTTTTCAGTACTCTGCTATGTGTGTCTGCAATGTTTTGTTTCTCCACTGTTGCAAGGAAGGGATTTGTGTCTATTTCTTTTTTTGTAATTATGATGCAGGTGTGTTTTCTCGGGGTATACCCAAAATGTTGTATGGGAATTTTATTTTTGATAACAGGCTATGTGCCTTACCGGATGTAATGGCTTTGGCGGCATGCAAATTTTACATATATATGATCCTTAGTAAGGACATGTTCATCAATAGCCCTGGGCTAATTTTTGTAAAAGGTTTTGGGTCAACCTATAAAACCTGGTATTAATGCTATAGTATCTTATCTACCAAAAAAAATATTAACACTAATATTATCCTCACACATGTGTGCACCCATAAATTAGTTAAGATATTTAAAATATACTTAAATTAATCTTAACCTAGCCTAAGATATACCTAATCACGGTTAACCTCAACCGTTGCTCACACATGTGTTCACACAGGATTTTTCTAGATTCCTCTTCAAGGTATATGAAGGAATGAATCACCTTCCACTTCATCCATTTAAATTCACCATGGTTAAAATCTAACCTAGGGTTCATGCCACCTCAAAAAGGACACCTCATCCCCTAGCCTTGACCCACTCTATAAATAGATGACAATTTTCACCATGAAATAAATCTTACTCTTTTGGTTTACTTACCAAAACTCTGTAGAAGTCACTCCAGACTATTTTATATCACTTTCACATCTATCATACATCAAGCAGTAGTACCAAGAGTTCATCCAGATAGAAACCTGCAGATCCGTCAATGCCATTCTAGTTTGCACAATACTGTGCGAACCTAAGCTAGAGGTTTACAACCATTTTAGTGCTACAAATCAAGTAAGTATCACTTCTTCATAGTTCCTACAACTTTATTCTCTATTTTTATCATGTTTCCTTTTATTTTTAGCATCACTTTATCTTCTTAAATATGGAATCTGATCAATGAGAGGTCCCCAAATGCACTAACCCCTTTTACGGGCCCAAATATGTATAAAAGATATTTTAAAGCACCCAAGCGATGAATCACTTGAAAGAAGCCCATATACATTGAGGGCATCGAAAGACATCAATGAATGCACCATAATCAAATTGATAAAATAGGAAAACCCTTCTTGAAATAATTTTATGTTGTAACCCCTTTTCAAATCAATAAAAGAGCATTCAACTATTATTTCATTAGTTTTGGAGTGATGAATTTCGTGTGTTACATTTTGGCACGCCTAGTGGTACCCCTGAAAACTACTTTATATTAGCTCCACTACTATCTAATCCCTTTTATGGCCTCTTTTTCTGTGTTGTTGGTACTTTAAATCTAGAGGAGAGTCCATAACAACCTTGAGATACACTTCAAACCTTCTACTATGAATTTGTAGCCTTCTACGTCTAATTCACATACTGATGTACGAACCTCCATATGGGTTTTCACATCACCATGTGAACCTCTTCAAACTATAATAGTCTACAAGATAGACACAAGCAGGATAATCCAGTATACTTGGCATCAGATATTTTACTTAGAGTGACTATTTTTAAAAAGTATTAGGTTAGATTTCAAATTTCTTTTCAACAACATTAGATTAGAATTTCACATTTCTTTCACTAACACCTGGGTTAAATTTCAAATCTCTTTTTGAAGTACTAGATCATATTTCAAATTTCTTTCACAAATGCTTAGGTTAAATTTCAAATATATTTTCAAATCACTAGATTAGATTTCAAATTTCTTTCACAAATGCTTAGGTTAAATTCTAATTCTCTTTTCAAACCACTAGATCAAATTTCAAATTTCTTTCACAAACTCTTAGGTTAAATTTCAAATATCATTTCAAAGCACTAGATCAGAGTTCACATTTCTTTCACTAACACTTAGGTTAATTTTCAGAGCGACTATTTTTTAAAAGCATTAGATCAGATTTCCCTTTCTTTTTTAAAAGCATTAGATTAGATTTCCAATTTCTTTTCAAAGCACTAGATCATATTTTGAATTTATTTTACAAACACTTGGTTAAATTTCAAATATATTTTCATCACACCTAGATAGATTTTAAATCTATTTTCCAAGCATATAATCTCTAATTTCTTTCAAAATTTCTAGGATAGATTTCAATATCAAAATACGTTTAGGTTTAGTTTCTTTTGAAAAGGCATTTAGCTAGATTTTTCTTTCACATCATCGATAGTTAAATCACCACCACACTGTCACATTTCATTCACAATGGTAAGATTGGACTTCATCCCCAAACCCCACTTGATATTGGTGATGTTGGATTTCATCTCCTTCCACAAAATTGCCCCCCTGTAGTCACCATAGTAGCCCCCCAAGAGCATTTTTCCAGACTTCATCACTAGAAAATATCCTACTCTATAGACTAGTTTTTCGGATTTCATCATCGAAAGAGATCTTCAAAGTGGGTAGTTTTAGAAAGCCCATTTACCACAAGGCTTTTCAAATAATCAGTGGATGCAACTAATCATTACTATGCATACCTTAAATATGAGGGTTAAGCAACTGCCTGGCTGGGTAAGTAGCAACACATTAACAACACGATCTATTTTTGTAAGAGGATTTTGAATCATTAGAGAATTTTTAGTATCCCAATTTTGGATACCATTTTACTATACCTTATTACATTTAGGTTTCCATTCGCCTGTTGGACACATAGTTTTATTTTGTGCACCTTTGGGTGTTGTAAAGGATTCTATGCTATGATACACCTAATTATTTCAGCATCCACCCATTCCTATGGTTTGTTGTTAGGATGGTACTCTCATCAAAACACACAAAACTACACAAACATTTGCTTTTATTTGCTTATATTTGACTTCAGTTATGTTCTTGTCTTGCACTTTCACAAAAAATGTTTCAATATATTCACTTTTGGGCCAACTTTCACTTGTTGGATATTCATAGTCTATCACTATTTTATTTTTTTAGAATTTATTTAATATCATAGGTTCGCACAATAGTGTGCAAAATTCTGGTTCGCATAGCAATGTACAAACTTAAAGTTTACATAGTAGTGTGTGAACTCTATTCTTGCACACAAAAATACTCAAAATTTTGTACAAAATACATACCAGTTTATACCTTCCTTTCTAATCAATTCTGAACACTCATTTGTAGTACACATCACCATGTCTATTGTTACTCATAATTAGGCACATCAACAAGTGTGTATTTCTAAGGAGGCTATCCACATTGCCTCCCACCAGTCTAGTGCTCCATATTATCTTACAAGAGAACCTTCCACTCTCACACCTGATCTCCTTACTGGTTTCAAATTATCTCACACACACACCATGACCCAAGGTGAGACTTCCATCTCAAAAAATATGCCTACCATATCCTCTAGCAAGGATCATCCTCTTATCCCTCATTCACCTCCACCTAATACACCTTCCACTTTTTGCGACCATGTTATCTATATAGCTCCAAGATATCCATCTTCATTTTTCACTATCGATGAGGAGACTCCACCTACTTTACCCACATTTGCTTATCCATTTCTATAGGATATATCTTATTATCTTCTTGGAGGTGATACCTCTTTTCTATAACATCTTGACCCTGAGGCTACCTCTTCTACCCCCACAGTAGGGATGGTTTCAAATTCCCAATCCTCCACTCCAAACACTCATGCATCCTCATCATAGTCAACACCATAGTCATCATCGTCACAATAGCAGTACACTCCACTTACATCCTCACATCAATACACTTAAAAAACACCACACCAGCTACATTCACGACACTCATATATTTCATCATCAACTCAAACAATGCAACCACCATCGCAACCACAATAATTCATTCCATCACAACATCAACAAGTCTCATCTTCACAACTTTTTGTGGATATGTTCACCACTCCTCAAGATTCCACCTTCAAATCTTCTACTACTTTGTCACTTCCACCACCTATGTTCTCCTCTTATGGGATGTATGGTATGCCATATTCCACTCCACTTCCACCTTCATCTACTTCCACCTTTTTCCTCCCTCCACATCATCCATTTCAAACTCCCTCTTCCATTCCTCTTTCTTCTTACAATCCACTTTACCTATTTTATCTCACCAATCCCCCACGCTATTCTTCCCAAATAGATTTTTATATTCATCGCTCATCTGGTCCTATGTAACTCACATATTTTGGCATGTCATATCGTAATCCACATTCATCCTCTATTCAAACACCACAATCTACTATACCTACATTCTTCGCATCACCTCCTTCTTGGTCTTCCACACCAACTACACAACCCTCATAGTAGGTTCCTATGCACCAGATACATGCTTCTCAACCATAATTTTTCCATTCACAGTAGGTGTCTACCCCACAATAGATTCTCACATCCACTTCTATATTTCACATCTTCTAGTAGCAATAGCTACAAGAACAACTTCAGTATACTACCCTTTCACAATGGAAGGAACATAAACTACAATATCCTCATCATTCTCATATTTTCATTGTTTCATCATAATTCATTCCAGTCCCATAAACTAAACTCTAACTTTTAAAGAATAAATCAAAATGTTGGATCTATGCACAACTAGTTACAAGCCCCCACAACCCACATATAACGAGTTGAGCAAAGAACCCATTCATACCTCAGTTCCCATTCCTCCTTATACTTATCATTTCAAAATTCTAAAATTCAAGAAATACAAGGGTAAGGATGACCCTCGAGAACATATAAGCAATTACCACTTTGCATGATACCATATTCATAGTAGTGATCTTCTCATGTTGCGCACTTTCACTCTTTCTATTGGGGGATAAACCCTTGATTTGGTACAATAGGCTTCCACACCATAGCCTATTCAAATTTGAGTAGTTTTACAACTCATTTCTTGAATACTTTTCCATCAACATCAAGAAAAAGATGAAATTTTTTGATGTCTACACCTTGCAATAGGCTGATGATGAACCTATCACTGATTTTGATCGGTCATTCACAACCTAGCTTATAACCTCCCTTATGTCAAAATCGTTACTATTTTCACTAAGATTTGTCACAAGAACATTTATACACCTTTGAAATTACATTAAAGGTGTATATTTTATGAGGCCATCACTCAAGAAAAAGTCATTGAGGACATAAAGGTCAAGAAAAACTTCATTAGAAGACATATTACCCCACTAATTTCCACTTCAATCATAATGCACCACATCCACCCTTTTCCAAATCACTAAAAACCAATCAAGTGGTGATAGTATCTCCAGATTCTTCATCAATATCACAACCTCCTCCTCCACAATAACAGTTATTTCAAACTAATGCACCTTCTTCATCTAATCCACAACAATCTTGCGATCCTCATCCTAAATGCCCAAAGTGCAATTGGACTCTGCTATCTAAGCCTCTGCCATATTTATTCCAAAGGTTGTATGATGATGGTCATATTACTTTACCTGACATTCAACCCAAATATCCAAATCGACTCAAACCTCATGGTATAATGAACATACATTTTGTGCTTACCATCATCAACACAACCATACCGTTGATTCTTGCTACTCCTTTTGCAACTTGGTCGAGGATCTTATCAATTGTGGTACTCTCCAAGTTTCAAATACCCTTGCACCACAAAATCAAAATATGGGTATTTATCAGAATCCACTACATGAACATAGGGGACTAATCCTTAAGGGGCTCAACCCACTCAACAGGTCCAATCGAGGTAGGTCAATCATATCCATCACAATCATTCCTCACATAGGGTGGTTGGCATGATTAATTTCACTACTCATAATCAATATTATCCATCAGTGAGGATGCACCCATAACTTCACCTCCACAAACCTCCACCTCTCCTTATTCACCCACAACATCAAATGTTTCACCACCTCTACCATATAATATCATCACTATTCATGATAGTCTCACCCATCAACTTCATAATACCCCAACACATTTGTCCATATTTGACCTTCTACAACAATATCACCCTCATCATGAGGATTTAAATGATATTATTATCTCCATCAAGCTCAAAACCAATAATACCAATGTGTTTATCATTTTTTTTGAGAACATTCCATGATGCATGCAATCGTTGATCAACTTCCATGACTATAAATTACTGGGCTTATGGGTGAAGGAGTTAACCCTCTGCTACATATCCAAGCAACCATCAATGGCATCACTTAAAAGCATGTGCTCATTGATATTGGTTCTTCTATTAGCATTATCTCTACTACTGGCCTTCATCATATTCATATTCCACCTACTTATTTCTCTACACCTTCTCTCAACCTTCAAGCCTTTGATGGTTCTATGCATCCCATAGTAGGTTCCATCATTCTGCCCATATGAGTAGGTGTGAGAATCATGTCTACCCTATTCCATGTCATTAAGGGCAAGATGCAATATAATATTTTGATTGTATGTATATGGATCAATGATATGCAATGTGTTCCATATACCTTACACCATTGTCTCAAATACATTCATAATAGAATAGTCCATTGCATTCCTACCAACGATGATCCTTTCAAATTTTGTACTATTGCAAATCTTCCGATAGGACCTTCATCATCCTCTACCCGAGTCATTCATACTCATCCACATAATCAGGTGGAGTCATCCTCTTCCACTTCACCACCTTCCTCATCCTTGCACCACCCATCGGGGATGCATACACATTATTTTGCATCTACTTCCCACACACAATCATCCACTCCTACCAATACTCCTACCCCTTATCATCCATTTACTTATACATACCCTCCTATTTATTACATACCTTTATCTCCACCTTCTTTGTGGCCTCCTTCTCCATCCCACCCATCTTCTTCTATAGATCCTCCTATTTCTTACATACATTTCTCTCCACCTTCTTTGTGGCCTCCTACTCCATCTCACCCATATTATTCTATATATACTCCTATTATTCCTACTCTTCATACACCCCAAATCCCATTTTATCCTCAACATCAATATTTTATCTCACCTCGTAGCATGACTCCTACTTGCCCAACATCATAGTTTCTAGATGCTGCTCATCCTATTCCTTCCACCACATCTGAGTGCCACGATTGGGAACAATGTGTTACCTGTATGGATGCCCAAATTTTCCAATATCCTAACACCACCATACACAATTCTCAACTTTCTTCTTCTTCCTCTGAATCTGACTCACCCCATTATTTACCACCTCATACTTCACCACAGGTATCCATTTTCCTGACCAATTTTGGTCTCAACGAATATAACATTCATGATGCTAATGTGCATCCTCCCACGATCCAATCCATTCATGACTTTGGTTGCCATTTTGCCTTAGTAATGACTATAGGTGAAGTAATTCTACTTGGTCTACCTGAAAAATGTAAAAATATCATTTATGCGAGCCTTGATTCATCACTCCCAGCAGTGGTACCCCCACCATCAAAATCTAGATTTTGTGGCACTTTAGAGCACATGTCCAATCTAGTCTTCACTTTATGCTACCTTCACCATTTTTATTGGTATGGTTTTGTCTTAGGACATTATGAATAGGGCTTATGGACATATATTAACCCCTACATTTGATTACCCATGGACAAATCTAGTATAGGTTATCACCCTACAAATATTCACTCGCTAGAAGATAACTCTGAGATCTCACTCTCCATGTTGTGGTAGTTCCTACTAATGATGAACTTGAAATAAATGTTCTCTATGAATTTCTCTCCCCCTTCTACCATCAACATACCTTGTATGTTCTTTCAAGAATATCCTCTTTGTGATGTCAAATATACTTACACCATTTATGATCTAGTCGATATATTTGCTTCTCTTTTCCTCACCTTTCCTCACTCATATCACACCCTTCCACCTTCCTATCCATTACCTATATGTTCATACATATAATTGTACACTAATTGGTAGGTTAATCATTCTACAACTTCCCACTCTTCACCCATGGTTTTATGTCCTCCATTGAATTTAACATACCATTCATATTCTTATGAGTCTTCATCCCGTAATTGCCATATTCCACAACTTCTAACACTTCTATTAATTCAGTTTTCATAAACTTGTTCACTTTACTTCGCTATACCTCTCATCTGGATCAAATATATGCACCTCACTTAAAATTTATCGACTTCACTCATATATCACCTATGCCCTTATCAAAAGATTTATTTTTGTCACCACCCATGTTATGCACTGCAAATGCTCCCTCACCATATACTTTTTAGTCAAAAAGTGACTAACTACAGAAAAACATCTAATGCTCCTTTTTGCATATTTTCCAAGAAGACCAAAGTGGCCCATATGCTAAATATCAAAGAAAATGCAAAACACCGCAAGGAGGAAAAAGTGTCATGATATCGCAACATGTTGCATTTTCGCGATCCAAAGAAAAGAGAAAGAGCGAGGAGGAAAAAGTGTTGTGATATCGTGACATGTTACATTGTCACGGCAAAAAGGGAAAAAGCGTCGTGATATCACAACATGTTGCTTTGTCGCATCCAAAAGGGAAAAAGTGTCACGATATCATGACATGTTGCTTTGTCGCGGCCAAAAGAGAAAAACTGTCGTGATATCGCAACATGTTGCTTTGTTACGACCAAAAGGGAAAAAGTGTCACGATATCGCGATATGTTGCTGTGTCATGGCCAAAAGGGAAAAAGTGTCACGATATCACGACATGTTGCTTTGTCACGGCCAAAAGAGAAAAAGTGTCACGATATCGTGACATGTTGCATTGTCGCTGCCAAAAGAGAAAAACTGTCGTGATATCGCGACATGTTGCTTTGTCACGACCAAAAGGGAAAAAGTGTCGTGATATCGTGACATGTTGCTTTGTCGCGGCCAAAAGGGAAAAAGTGTCGCGATATCGTGACATGTTGTATTTTTGTGGCTAAGAGCAACAAAAGGGAGCAAAGAGGCAGAAGTGTCGCGATTTCGCGACATGTCGCATTTTCGCGATGCAAGAAGAAGAATCAAGCTGAAGACATAGAAATGTCACGATTTCATGACATGTCTCATTTTTGCGGCGGGAGGCAGCTAAAGAGCAAAGTAAGAGACAAATGTCACGATTTTGCGACATGTCTCATTTTCGCGGCGGGAGGCAGCAAAAGAGCAAAGTAAGAGACGAATGTCGTGATTTCGTGACATGTCTCATTTTCGCGGTGGGAGGTAGCAAAAGAGCAAAGTAAGAGACGAATGTCATGATTTCATGACATGTCTCATTTTCATGGCTGGAAGTGGCAGAAGAGCAAAGTAAGAGACGAATGTCACGATTTCACGACATGTCTCATTTTTACGGATGGAAGTGGCAGAAAAGCAAAGCAAGGAAAGAATGCTGTGATTTCGCGACATGTCTCATTTTTGTAGCTGGAAGCGACAGAAGAGCAAAAGAAGAGAAAAATGTCGTGATTTCGTGACATGTCTCATTTTCGTGGTTGGAGGCGACAAAAGAGCAAAGCAAGGAAAGAATGTCGTGATTTCGTGACACACCAGCTGTAAAGGAATAGAGTATATTTTTGGCAACTAGGGACATGCACTAACATTAGGTGCCAATTTTTGAAGAATGGTTTGTTGATTATAACCTGGCAGGTCCGTTGGATGATTGCAGAATAACAGGCTCATCTAAAATTAGCCAGAAGGAAATCTATCCAATCTGCGGGAAATCCGTTGTGTATTATTAGAAACTGCAGATGATTGCTTGTAAAATAAGTAAGATGTACTTAGAAAAAGATACTCTTTTAGGGTATATATAGGGGTGAGCGACTCCAGAAAAAGGTCGGCTCTTGGACGTTTACAAGACTGAATGTACGTACTTTGAATACAAACAATAAAATCACATCTCCCATTGGCTTCTGGTTCATATCGTGCAAGTGTATGTATTAATGTTCATTATTTCTGCTTACAATATTTAATTGTAAATTGAGTTTGTTCTTATATCTGAACTTTCACAATATATAATCATATTTCTGGAATAAGAATCTAATATATACGTATGTTAAATGAAATATTAAGAAATCATATCTGGAATTATATAATTTCTACATGGAAATGTGTTTAAATGCTTTGGATAGAAGTAAGTAAATCTGTCTTTGTTGTTGTCTAATCTGCACCATATAAAATTTCTAGCTTAGGCTATATTTCCCTTATCTCTTGTTCCCCTTTTCTCTAAAAAACTCAAAGGAACCAGCCTTCTCTAGAGACTAGATAGATGATCTAAAGCAAGATCTATCTATTCAATGTTGGCAAAGTCTAAGGTGCAACACTATTAACCAAAGGTAGATTTTGTTCCAACAGTTTTTGGCACGCCCGGTGGGACCAGCAATCCCACAGTATTGTATAAGTTTTGGTGTTTTACCTTAAGAGCCTTTTTTTTAAATCTCAAGAAAAACCACCTGGCGACTCCGTTGCAATTTAGACCATAAAAGAAAGACCTTGTCTAAAAACCTTCTGGTTATATAGCCATATGATAACCAGATCCCGAGATATAAACTATGAAGAACCTATCGAGTTCTTTGAACTACATATCGGAAGCCTAAAAGCACACCCTGTGCTAGCCGCACGATCAAATCCGCCTGACACTATTAGCACCTCTTTAACACCCGTTGTAGGAGCATCTGCAAGCAATCCCATAGCGGTTGTAACTCCTTTAGCAATCATGGCAGCCACCCCTACCCTAGCGCATCTTGTGTAGAATCAGACCGGCCCTTTGAACTTGGGAACACACCACCAAATTCCACAAGCTGCACTAAAAGCATTATCGACCTTTGACGAAATAGGCAAAATAGCAGATGAGCACTATTTAGATGTATCAGCACTAGCGTCTATTTACAACATCACTCAGGAAGATGTAATGGTTATATTGTTGATTATATCTTTGAAAGGAAAGATGCTCTCTTGGTACAGAGCGCTTCCCGCTGGATCCATTACTTCTTGGGTAGTACTTGTCAACCGTCTGGTCGATGAATTTAATATACATGCAGATCCTTTCACATTTTTGAATCAATTCACTGTCATTGAGAGGCATCCACAAGAAGAAATCCAAGATTTCAACATCAAATTTACCAGAACTCATGATAGAGTACCGCAAGGCCTAAAGCCCACGGAAGAACAAGCTATATGCTATTATTTAAGGGATTTTGATTCAGATATCAGTATGATAATAAGGCAATCCCGTGTAACCACTTTTCCTGGGATCTATGTAGAGGTAGCAAGGGGCGAAGCTGATCTCATCGCTACAAAAATATATCCATCAAAAAGTCTATTGCCAATTTTACCAGAGCTTTCCCAAGCATCAATCTCTAAACTTTCGATACTCCTATCAATGCAGGCCCTCCCAGTTATAGCCGCACCTCCTACATTCCTTGCATTACCAGCTACACCCCTTGTATCAGCTCCCCCCAGTGATCAATACACGACCATAAATGATATAATGAAGACATTGTCAAATGAAATGGCATCCATGAAAAAGAGAGAGGCTAAAAGAATTTTTTTGCCAAGGAGGTTCCCTCAGGTAACAAGAGATGCAGCACAATCAAGCAATAGGGGACAAGAGATACTGAGCACGGTATATACAAATGAGATAGTGTATGCCGAGGAGCCTCCCACTGATTCTAACTTTTGGTGTACTACATTTAACGATCCACATGGGGAAAGTTCGTGTATGATACACCAACATTATGTACAAAGTATAGCAGTTGAAAAGAGTAAAGAAAAAATGAAAGGCCATGCAAATATAATTAGGGAGAAGGACCATAACTTCATGATGCCTACAGTAGAACAGGTTTCAATTTTGACAAGATCAGGTAAGAAACCACTGCAAGCAGACCCTAAAGAGCTTCATCCATTGAATGTTTCCCCTGCTCCCAAGGAAGTTCCCAAAGAAACTCCTAATGGAAGTCCCCCTCAGGAAAGAAAATATCAGTTTCTAGCCAAAATTCAAGGGAAAGAAACACACAAAGAATTTATTCCTCGGGGGGAAAATGAAACCCCATAATAGGCTAGGGAAAGGTTGAGGTTCCCCTCGCTGACAAAAAGGCAAAGAACTGAAGCTACCCAGGGATACAAAAATAAATATGAAACTTTTTCCAAAGAAAGAGAAAGAATAGTTGATTCACCTACATTCAGTATAGTAGAGGAAATGAAAAAGACTCCTTCTAAGGCAAGTTTGCATGATGCTCTTCAAATCCCAGGTCAAATCGATCTCCTACAGGAATCCCTAAGAACAATGAAAATGGAGGTGGGACTTGTTGAGTGTTAATTTGTCATATTACAAATAATAACACGCAACTTAGAGTCTCGAACAAAAGACTCTTTCTTGCAAAGAAATAATTTATTTTATTTTCCTTCCTTTTATTATTTCTCCAAGTTTCTTTGTGAAACAACTTTTACGTATATAAAAATGAATTTCAATTTAATACATGCAACTGATATATCCCAGAATAACTCAAATCCTGCAGATAGCTGTTAACAAGGGGCCTTTGTTGATTCTCAATGAACTTTATAATCTTGACTTGTTTGATTAATCAAAAATAAACAAAACTCCTTTTGATGTTCTAATATTCACAATTTATTCTAAGGTTAACTTGTTCGTTTTATCTCCATTCAATAGTTATATTATTTCAGTGTTAGTCTACGACATGAAATTAAGCATATCAAGGAATAAAACAGAAGCTGTTATTTTGAATCAGTTGGAAAATAATGAAGGATATTAAAATGGTTCACGATCTCCTCCCTCCAAAATCCCAAGTTAAGAGATGAAATCCCCAAAACAACCCAACCGATCAGATCTGTACTAACACACAATCTAATCAGATCGGATGCAAGACTCTAAGGAAAAGAATATAACTGCATCATTCTACCATTCACCTATCGTAACCCATCCCATGGCGTAAACAAAATAGATACAAGACAAAATGATGCAACGGAAATATTGACAGTAAAACAATAGTTTTGGCTTCGATCTCCTTTTGATTTTACACACAAAAGTCGTGTTACCAAAGAAAAATCCTTTATTTCAATAAGTAATGCTTTTTTTTGTTACAGTCTCCAGCCCCTGTATCCATCTACATTTCTGCTATTTAACCTTTCTGTCGCGCGTTCTCGGCTGCTCCATGACGCTTCGTTTCGACTCCCGGGACCCTTCGCTTCAATTCCCGCCTTTTGGTATTCTAACCCTTGCGTGCAATCGTAACGCTCGATCTCTGCGGCCAGTAACTGTTGTTATGAAACGTTACTCTGGTTCTGTCATTTCTGCCACGTGTCCTGCGTCTCCTGCACCTTTCGTAACGCCTTCCCGTGGAAATCCCGACAGAATTTGCATTTGGCCTCTTCTGTTTCCTAGCCGCGATAACGCGACATGTCGCGAAATCGTGACATGTCGCGATATCGCGACATGTTCTTGGTCCGTACGCCCGCAGTAGCTCGTTGTAGCGATATCGCTACCGACTTTGCTTTGCCTTCTTTTCAAAAAGTGGTAGCGATATCGCTACCACTTTGGTTCAGAGCCTTCCTTTCAAAAAGTGGTAGCGATATCGCTACCACTTTGGTTCGAGCCTTCCTTCGATGAAGTGGTAGCGATATCGCTACCACTTTGGTTCCGAGCCTTCCTTCGATGAAGTGGTAGCGATATCGCTACCACTTTGGTCTCGAGCCTTTGCTTCACGAAGTGGTAGCGATTCGCTACCACTTTTCCTTCGAGCCTCCGCTTCACGAAGTGGTAGCGATTCGCTACCACTTTTCCTTTGAGCCTCCGCTTCACGAAGTGGTAGCGATTCGCTACCACTTTCAACCTTGTGCTTCCTCTCGGCAACTCGTAGCGATGGAGAGACAGGTCGCGATTTCGCGACATGTCGTGATATCGCGACATGTCGCGATTTCGTGACCCTTTCAACACTTAGGCATTTTTCTTCTCTTCTTCATTTTTAGCATCCGGGTCTTTGAGATCTTCCCTAAAACCTGCAAAAACAAAGGTGGGTCCCCACTTCTGGGGTGTGTTGTGGATGAACCACAACAAATGGCGACTCTATTTGTCAAATGCTCTTGAGCATTTTAGTAAGAACCCAACCTAACACAAATCACAAATTTGAAAACATGGGTTAGCCCATAATCAATATAACTAATGCCCAAAATCAGAAGTACATGAATTATCAGAATCATCAAGTACTAGCTCGGTGTGTGCAATGAATTCCTTTCCTTATCATTTGAATTTGATCCACATTCCATCATCGGTTTTGCATGAATGCATATGCGAAATTGTGAATGATTTGCGTATCCTACTGAATATGCCATGAGAAAATGTATAGTCACTCTTGTAGTATTATGTGCAAACATTCAAGACTGCCAAACCCTCTTAGGATCCACTAGTGAACGGTTCATTATATCCCAAAGTTGGTTATGAGTCCCTACTATCTTGAACCCATGTGCAAGTGGATGTGAAATCAGAACTTTGGGGAATCAGACTCCCAACCAACCGAGATGAGAGTTTAACCCTATCCTTACTATTCTGATTTAGAATTCTTTACCTCACTTTGAGCAAAATAACTAAACCAATTATGGAAGAAATGGTCATGCTAGTCTAACCCTCTAGACAATCCGTGGTCTTATTTTTTAGGCAAGACATGATGCCATGCATGGGCCTATCTAACCCCATAATCCAAAACTTATCTTCATTTCTTTGGACCTTGGGGATGACTACCCATCCCTTGCGAGAGGACAAGTAGTACGATCCTTACAATCCAATATAAGGATGAGATGGGAAAAATTTATTTATTTTACTTCTTGGACCTTGGGGATGACTACCCATCCTGGTTAGGGACAAATAGTACGATCCTTACAACCCAAGATTTTAAATGTAAATGGAAAATATTAATCTTGTTACTTAGACCTTGGGGATGACTACCCATCCTTTGCGAGAGGACAAATAGTACGATCCTTACAATCTAAGACTTAATACGAAATGAAACATAAGAGCTTTGGGGAATCGGATTCTCAACCAGCCGAGATGAGAATTTATGCCCTATCCTTACTACTCCATGTGGGTCCAATCAAAGCTTTGGGGAATTAGATTCTCAACCAACCGAGATGAGAATTTAACCCTATCCTTACTACTCTGATTTTAGGCTTTAAGCTCTATGGAAGTGGTCAAAACCACTTTTTTTTAGGATCATGTTGCATAATAGGATAGACATGAAAACCATTTTCGCCCAACCTTTTCCTCCAAGTTAGGTTTTGATCATTTTGCTCAAGATCCCTTTTAATGTATGAAACGTGCTTGGTCCTAGATACTTCAAGACTCGGTTTCCAACCTTAGGATTTACTTAGATTTATGTTATAACATAACCCTAAGAGGATTCAACATACTCAAATGAATTGCACCTAAGATGCATATGCCACTACGGTGAAATGTATGAAAAGTGAGATGGAACATGAATGCATTATTTCTTGAATTGCAAATGAGATGATTTGTCATGCAAAACTGACTTTTTCATGCATCACAAGCTTCAAATGATCTAAATTAACTGTTTGTATTACATGTGGAGCTTTTACAACATGATTCCAATGTTTCATATTCTCCCAATCTTAGGCATGTGTTCAACATCAAGCTTTTATTCCCCTTTTTTTTTTTTTTTATAAGGCAATGAAAAGGAAATCAAAGGAACACCACCGCCTAAATGTCCAACCTGCACACAAACGCAAAAAACCCAACATTAATACAAGAAAAACCTGAAATAAAAAATGAATACATACTAACATATCAAATCTGCACATCAAGAAACTAAATTACAGCATTGACACAAAACTAGATATCTCCTGAAACACACACTTAAGTATCAAATCTGCACACAAAGAAACAGATCACAACATTAATACAAAGCTTAGACATGTCAAAAAAAAAAAAATAATACACACCTAAACATGAAAAATGAAAGCAAGAAATTACAGCGTTATTACATATAATACAAAGCCCAACTACCTCATGCTTGAAAGTAATGCTTCAAGTGCAACCCATTGATAGGTAGTGCCAAATCCTTTCCATCCAAGGTTTTTAGTCTAAAACTATTTTCCCCTAGGATCTCTGAAATCTGGTAGGGACCTAACCAAAGGTAATCAAATTTATCATGTTCCCCCTTCTTCTCATGTCTTTTGTCCCATAACAACACTAAATCTGAAATTTTAAACGCCTTGGCCTTAGACCTTTTGTCAAACCATATTTTTACAATGTCTTGGTGTTTACTAAAATGAAGCATAGCTTCATCCCTTTTTTCATCCAAGCGCATTAATTGCGTTAGTCTAGACTCAAGTTTATCATTAGTTCCAAAATAATCTTTCATGAAGTGCGGCGTTTGTAATCCGAGATTTGCAGGAAAAATGGGATCTTGTCCATAAACCGAGATGGTAAGGAGATGTCCCTATTGCTTCTTTGACTCCGATTCTGTCAGCCCAAAGGGCCAACTTAAGCTTATTGTGCCGGTCCCGCGGATTCCTTTCCAACAATTTTTTTATGACGAGTCATCAGATTCTTATTGGATGACTCGGCCAATCCGTTACCTTGAGGGTAATAATTGGAGGAGAACTTTAAACTCACGTTGTTATCAAATGCCCAATTAGCAAACTCTAGAGAGGAAAAGGCCGAACCATTATCACTTACGATGGAGTTAGGCATCCCGAATCTAGTGACAATGTTATCTTCTAAAAATTTAATGACCACCTCTGCGGTAGCATTCTTTGTGGGGATAGCTTCGGTCCATCTCGTGCAATAGTCCGTAGCCGTCAGAATATATTTGTGAGCATCGGAGGAATTGGGGCTGATAATCCCAATAAAATCCAGGCCCCATTGCGTGAAAGGTCTGGACTCGATTACGGACTGTAAAGGCATGGAAGCGTTTCTATCTCTATTGGCTGTAGTTTGACATATGTGACATGACCTCACATGAGAATGGGCATCCTTGAATAGTTGAGGCCAATAATAACCGGCTCCGAGGATTTGATGGGCTGTGGCATTAGCAGACCCATGCCCTGTCCCATGTTTACCATGAAACTCTTCGAGTATTCGCATTGCCTCCTCTTGATCAACGCAACGAAGGTAAATACCTTCATGGTTCTTTCTGTATAATGTGCCAGATCTAACTAGAAAATTAGCAACCTTCAAACGCAAGGCTCTGCGTTGAGTAGCATTCAAAAATGATGGACACCTACCATTTAGTAGATAGTACACCACATCTGCATACCACTCCTCCTTAGTTACATCAGCGACTTCATAATGTTGACAAGGAATTGCGAGATCCTGTTCTGCGATTGCCTTAGCTAACCCTTGCCCCCACACTATCTTCATCGATTGAATCTCCAGATCAAATTCTTGCAAAGTTGAAACCCACTTACCACGCTTCTCACCTAATTCATTCTGAACGAACATGGCTTTGACAGCAGGATGCGGGACGATAGCAAAGACCCTACTTTGGACTATGTAGTGCCTAAATTTTTTACGAGTCTTAACCGAGCGCATACATTTGCTTGTCTAGGGTAGAATATCTCAGTTTCGCATCTTTGAGAGGACTACTCAGGAAAGCAATGGGATTTTCAATGCTGCCTTCACTCTTACGAGTTAAAACACTCGCAAAGGAGTGATCTGAAGCAAATGTGTAGATATAGAAAGGCTTCGTATAATCGGGACTCACCAAAACCGGGGCTTTAGAAATCGCATCCTTGATATTATCAAAAGCCTCTATCCTTTCATCTGTCCAAATGATCTGGACCTCTTTCTTTAGCATGTCGTTCAAAGGTCTTGCTATCTCTGCAAAATCTGCGATAAATTTTTTGACAAAATTGATCTTTCCAAAAAATGATCTCAACCCCTTCTTGCTATTGGGACGAGGAATTTGTTGTATGGCTTCTATTCTCTCAGGGTCAATGGAAATTCCATCCTTAGATATTATATGCCCCAACAGTTTTCCTTCTATTACCCCGAAGATGCACTTCTTTGGGTTGAGAGATATACCATGTTCCCTGCATCTTTGAAAGACTTTCTTAAGATCCATCACATGGTTTTCTCTGTTCTTAGAAAATACAGGAATGTCATCGACGTAAACAATGATGCACTTACCAATAAGCCCTTTAAAAGCAAAATCCATAGCTCGTTGGAAAGTGGCACCTGCGTTCAATAGTCCGAAGGGCATTCTCCTGTATGCAAAGGTGCCCCATTTTGTCGTAAAGCAGTCTTCATCCTATCACTAGGATGGATAAGGACCTGATTATATCCCGAATAACCATCCGGGGAATGACATCATCTCCGACCCGTTTACCTTTTGGAGTATTTCATCGATGGTGGGTAACGGGTAGTTGTCCTTTTGGGATGCCTTATTGAGATTTCTGAAATCAATGCACAACCTTATTTCTCCACTCTTTTTCCTCACGGGGACTAGGTTAGCAACCCACGTGGAATGCCTAACGGGAAAGATGATCTTAGCTTCTAACGGTCGCTTCACCTCTTTCTCTATCAAGGGTTCTAATAATGGATTAACTCGCCTTTGTCTTTGCACGAAGGGCTTGGACTACGGCTTCGGTGGAATCGTGTGCATTATGACATTCCGATCATAGGTTTTCAACTCCTTATAACTCCAAGCAATGCAATCTATGTATTCTTTTAATGCATTTGCTATGGAATCCTTCTCCTGCTTGGTACATGCTTTTGCTATGAATACCTCCAGAGGATTGTTTGCACTTCCAATGTTAACCAAATCACAGGCCTCTCCAGGAGATGGAACCCTTTTACCTTTTCTTGGTTTGCATCTGATATCAAAGATTTTTTCTAATGAAGCTATCTCATCAGGCATCTTGTTTTTTACAGGATTTTTATCTTTCGAAACTACCTCCTCTATGTCCCTTTCTTCTTCATCTATGTCTTGCTTTTCAAATATACCAAAATTAGTGACAAAATGAAATATGTGCTGTCACTATCAAATACTTGGAAGTTCGTAACATTATCTGGTATCGAGGGACAAGGGACCAACTCTATAGAGAACTTCTTGCATTTCTTATGGTCCACTGGCTTCAACATACTCGCTGCTACAGCTAGGGAGTCTACCAGACGATTGCCCTTTCTCGAGATCAGAGAAATGTTAAAGGCGTCAAACTCATCTATTAAATCTCTGACCCTAGTTCGGTAAAGCCTGAGCCACTTTGTCCTTGCATATGTATTGTCCCCTCACTTGTTTCACCACCAGTTCCGAATCACCAAGGACTTTGATATATTTAATTTTCTTTCGAATGGCCAGCTGTAGTCCAAGAATCAAAGCCTCATATTCTGCCATATTGTTGGTGGCAGGGAACTGTAGTCTGTATGCAACGAATATAGGCTCCTGGTCCGAGCATGACAATTCAACACCGGCTCCTGCTCCTTGTCTGGACCTGGATCCATCAAATCTCAAGGTCCAAATGTCTTGATGTCCTTCAGTAAAGTTGTGCCCCATCCTTTCATCATGGGTATTTTTGAGTGCTTCTATGTCCAAACAGTATGCTCCCAACTCAGCTTCAATGTATTGGATCTCGTTCGGCTTGTTGTAATCTGTGATCATCTCTTTGAGTCGGGGTTCACTGTCAATTCGAATTTGATTGGCCACTCCCCTCCAAGGCAGCCACATGTGTGAAGAGTCTGTCACAATGTAACCGTTTAGGTTCTTACTCCAATCTCTTCCCAATACCATGCCATATTTGATAGGAATATCGAGCACCAATATGTCTATGCGTTGTTGAACTATGGGTTACGAATTGACTTGAATATGCACATCACCCAGCTCTCCTACTGCCTCCATGGTTGACCTGTCCAATTGCACCACCCTGCTCCTAGAAGGATTTGGTGTAAGTCCCAATCTTTTACTGATTTCTAAGGGCATGATAGTAGCCGAGGCCCCTGAGTCTATTAAACAATTGTGCAAGTTTTTACCTGCAATTCTAATGGTTACCAAAAAGGGAGGTATATCTCATTTTTCTTTTTGTACAACCACTTGGGACTCGGCACTTTTAGCTTCATGAACTTGTGCAGATGGATTTAATCCTTTTGGTGAACTCACTTCTTGGCCTAATAATCGGGCCATGTCATACATCGATACATTGGCCCTATTCTTCTTCATATCTTCCACCAAATCGTAAGTGAGCTTTTCTGGATTTGGCAAGTTTTGCATCATCTTAGACTTTTCGACCTTCGATGGAGGAGGGGGATTGACATCTCCTTTAGGGTCGGGGAGGGAGTAATTGATTATTAGGAGGAGCGAGAGGAAGTTTTGGGCTCTTTAGAACTCCTAGTGTAATATTTGTGATTTGCTTTCCCAAAACGTTTGTTTGCATGAACTTCCAAAGCTTCTTCATCTTCGCTTCCAAAAAATTCTACATCCTCCTCTTCTTCACTTTCATGGGAATGTATGACCTCCGTTAGCATAGACTCCGGTTTCACGTGGCCCACGGTGCCGGGCAATCATTATCACAAGATCCTGCATCTCCACGGTCTTCCGAAATGTCTACACAGGTTGGCAACGGGATTGGGTACCCGCCCGTTGTTAGGCTGCGTGTTATACATTCCTTTTCCTCTATGATTGTGAGGTCGGTTATGGCCCATGGCCTGATCAACTTTTTTATTGACATTCCCCACTGTTACTAACACCTTGGCCAACGTTTCTTTCATATTTTCTATGGCTGCTTCGGACCCTTGTGGTTGAGGCACTGCAATTGCAGGTCCAGTTGTGTTGGCTGCATTAGCCACCTCTGGAATGGGTACAATGGCTTGGGTTTGGGCAGGTGGATTCCATCCTGGATTCCCATTTTGAATGGCTTGAGTTTGGGCAGGTGGATTCCATCCTGGATTCCCATTTTGAATGGGAGTGATTGTTGGATAAGTCGTTGAGCTTGGCGTGTTAATTGGAGCAAACCCCGACATGGTCAACAGATTATTGCCCATACCGAACCCATGCAAACCCATCGAGTTATTTTGAATCAAACTCTGTGTTTGAACAGCGACATTTGGATAACCTGACAAGGGCGTAACTTGGGTGGGTGTTTGGAAGTTGTTCAACATCGGAGCCTGTGGTGCTACTACCGGTTCATCATGGCAAATTGGCTGTATGGGCCATATTGTCCCATCCCAATCAATTGAGACAATCCTGCGCCTGGCAGGTTCATCTGCTGTTCGAGAGTCATTGTTTCTTCATAAGCCAAAGGAAGGGTTGTAACCTGAGGGTTCCTTCTAGTCAACAAAGATGTTAAAGGATCTAAGGCTCTGAAGTATAGCTGCAAGGCAATTGCAGGGTCTATCGCAAAGTGACGAGTCACATTCGTATATAGCTTTTGAAATCTCTGATTGAACATTCGAATGGGCTCATTGGTTTGTCTTTTGCAAGATACGAAGAAATTGTATGTCATGGAGGGATCTACTAACTGTCTGAATTGCCCTATGAACGCAGTTTCTAGTTGGGCCCATGAAGTTATGGACCCTGTTGGCAAATTTCGATACCATTCGTTAGCGATGTGGTCTAGACTAGCAGGGAAAACTCGACAGGCAACATCCTCGTGAGTAACCCCCTGCCTAAACATGTAATCTTTATAGATTTGGACATGATCTTCTACTGTTGTTGGACCATCATGAATGAATTTGGGTAATCCCCTTTCAATGTTTCTAGGCAAGTCGTGGACTGCCCCGGGAATATCTAAAGGGGAACTCTGAGCACCATACCAAAGGGCAGGTGGCTGTTGTTGTTGTTGTTGTTGGGCCATGTTATTCAAAGGTGTCAACCACTGTGGGAACAATTGGAACTCCTGGAGCTGTGGAGACAGATACAAGCGGTGTTACTATCCCACTTGAACTTAAGGGTTCGAGGCCCACTAGAGGTACTTGAGTCCAAAGAAATCCCTAACTCAAGTATCTTGGGTGGTATTTCGACTTCTAATGTTTTGTTTTTCGGCCTCCTAGCAGTGGGAGAAAGGCTTTGGAAGATAGTTTCCCCTGTGGTTTTAGACCTAGTAGCAATGTACTCAGGTTGGGCCAGCTTGGAAACTCTAGGACTCTAAAAGATTTCTCAACTCTGCTGCCAGATAGTATGTCTGGTGTTACACCTGCAAGCACAATAGGTGGAAACAAAACTACCCACGTTAATTGTTAGAACAAATCAAAATTGCAAAGCAATACAGAAGGCCCTCCTTCTAGCGCCAAAATGTTGAGTGTTAATTTGTCATATTACAAATAATAACACGCAACTTAGAGTCTCGAACAAAAGACTCTTTCTTGCAAAGAAATAATTTATTTTATTTTCCTTCCTTTTATTATTTCTCCAAGTTTCTTTGTGAAACAACTTTTTACGTATATAAAAATGAATTTCAATTTAATACATGCAAGCTGATATATCCCAGAATAACTCAAAATCCTGTGAGATAGTTGTTAACAAGGGGCCTTTGTTGATTCTCAATGAACTTTATAATCTTGACTTGTTTGATTAATCAAAAATAAACAAAACTCCTTTTGATGTTCTAATATTCACAATTTATTCTAAGGTTAACTTTGTTCGTTTTATCTCTATTCAATAGTTATGTTATTTCAGTGTTAGTCTCTGACATGAAATTAAGCATATCAAGGAATAAAACAGAAAGCTGTTATTTTGAATCGGTTGGAAAATAATGAAGGATATTAAAATGGTTCACGATCTCCTCCCTGCAAAATCCCAAGTTAAGAGATGAAATCCCCAAAACAACCCAACCGATCGGATCTGTACTAACACACAATCTAATCAGATCGGATGCAAGACTCTAAGGAAAAGAATATAGCTGCATCATTCTACCATTCACCTATCGTAACCCATCCCATGGCGTAAACGAAATAGATACAAGACAAAATGATGCAACGGAAAGATTGACAGTAAAACAATAGTTTTGGCTTCGATCTCCTTTTGATTTTACACACAAAAGTCGTGTTACCAAAGAAAAATCCTTTATTTCAATAAGTAATGCTTTTTTTTGTTACAGTCTCCAACCCCTGTATCCATCTACATTTCTGCTATTTAACCTTTCTGTCGCGCGTTCTCGGCTGCTCCATGGCGCTTCGTTTCGACTCCGGGACCCTTCGCTTCAATTCCCGCCTTTTGGTATTCTAACCCTTGCGTGCAATCGTAACGCTCGATCTCTGCGGCCAGTAACTATTGTTATGAAACGTTACTCTGGTTCTATCATTTCTGCCATGTGTCCTGCGTCTCCTGCACCTTTCGTAATGCCTTCCCGTAGAAATCTCGACAGAATTTGCATTTGGCCTCTTCTGTTTCCTAGCCGCGATAACGCGACATGTCACGAAATCGTGACATGTCACGATATCGCGACATGTTCTTGGTCCGTACGCCCGTAGTAGCTCGTTGTAGCGATATCGCTACCGACTTTGCTTTGCCTTCTTTTCAAAAAGTGGTAGCGATATCGCTACCACTTTGGTTCTGAGCCTTCCTTTCAAAAAGTGGTAGCGATATCGCTACCACTTTGGTTCGAGCCTTCCTTTGATGAAGTGGTAGCGATATCGCTACCACTTTGGTCTCGAGCCTTCCTTCGATGAAGTGGTAGCGATATCGCTACCACTTTGGTCTCGAGCCTTTGCTTCACGAAGTGGTAGCGATTCGCTACCACTTTTCCTTCGAGCCTCCGCTTCACGAAGTGGTAGCGATTCGCTACCACTTTTCCTTTGAGCCTCCACTTCACGAAGTGGTAGCGATTCGCTACCACTTTCAACCTTGTGCTTCCTCTCGGCAACTCGTAGCGATGGAGAGACAGGTCGCGATTTCGTGACATGTCGCGATATCGCGACATGTCGCGATTTCGCGACCCTTTCAACACTTAGGCATTTTTCTTCTCTTCTTCATTTTTAGCATCCGGGTCTTTGAGATCTTCCCTAAAACCTGCAAAAACAAAGGTGGGTCCCCACTTCTGGGGTGTGTTGTGGATGAACCACAACAGGACTGCATCATCTTCAAAAATGGTTCTAACGAACTTGACGTCTGCCACTGGTAAGAACAGGCCACCACCCTTTTATTTTTCCCTTCAAATGGAAGGATGGGTTGTCCACAACTGCATGATAGATTCAGGTATTGCTACCACTGTGATACCCAAAGAAAGTATGTGATATTATGGGAATAGAGTACACTAGGAGTAGTGCAGGTGTCCTACAGTTAGATGGTACTCTAGTAAAAACTGTAGGAGTGATAAAGGATATTCCCATATGGCTGCATAAAATGCCTCAGATGACAGTCATACAAGAGGTAGTAGTTGTAGAATTGGAGCCCTATTTTGGTATGTGTCTATCCAGAGAGTTCACAGCAAAGATAGGAGGGTACTTATCCTTAGATTATTCTCATTTGGAGATACCTTTCAAAGGTAGAAGGGTCAATATTTTTAATAAGAAACCATCTACGTTTCATGTAGAAAATATTGGTGAAACTGACCGTGTAAATATGATGATTGAAGAAAAAATAAAAGAAGATCTAATGGAAGAGACATTAGAATAGCTCCAAGCTGAAGACGATTTTTCTCTACAGAATTTTAATGCTATGATAGAAACAAAAATAGGAAACTATTCTATTGAGAAACCAAAAATAAAATTGATACCCTCCCTAGAAAAGGATGGTTCTGTGAATCAATTGTGGAAGCCTTTCTTTGATGGGGCAAGGTGTAAGAATGGAGCTGGTGCCGGAATAGTTTTGATTTCTCCCACCAGAGAGGAAAAGATTTTCTCTTACAGGTTGACTTGGAGTTGCTCCAATAACATAGCAGAATATGATGCCCTGTGCTTAGGGCTAAGAAAGGCTGAGAAATTGGGAATCAAACATTTACTCATCTATGGAGATTCAGAACTTATTGTGAATCAAGTCACCAAAAAAGGTATAAGTAAACAAGATTATTTAAAGGCTTACAGGAACAAAGTGTGGGATCTCTTAGAGACCTTTGAGGACCTAAATATAAAGTTTATCCCTAGAGAACAGAATACCCACACAGATTTGTCAGCTTTAGTAAGAGCTCATTTTTGTCCTGTAAGTAATGTTATTCAGAAGTCTAAAATTGTTAGACTTATATATAGGCCTTCAGTGCCTGATAAAAATATTTTTTGGCAAGTTTTTGAAAATGATGAACAGATACTTGATTTCTTAATCCATGAAATGAATTGCCCAGCCAACCAGGATCTGCAGGATGAAGAGGAAGAGGATATTATTCAATTAAAAAACAAACATATTCCTAAGGGTCTCATCACTTTGAAAGCCTGTTTGATAACAATGATAGAGCAGTTGGCCAGAAAATCAAGGTCGATAAATGAAGATACAAAGATGTAGAGTTGGAGCCAGGAAAAATGATTAAGGTTGGAATCAGTTGTACAGAAGAGGAAATGAACCAGATTAGAGAATTGTGTAAAAAATTCCCTGACATCATAGCTTGGGTGCATAGTGATCTAAAAGTGTACAATAAAGATGTTATTCAACATACCATAGAATCAAAAGAAGGAGCTAAGCCATTTATGCAAAAGCAAAGACCAGTGAATTCGAAGCCTTTTAGGCAAAAGCAAAGACCAGTGAATCCGAATATAGAATCTTTGATGAAACAAGAACTGCTAAAACTCCTTCGAGCTAAAATAGTATACCCTTTTAAACACTCCACCTGGGTGGCAAACATGGTACCAGTAAGGAAGAAAAATGGAGATATCAGATTGTGTGTAGATTTCAGAAATCTGAATAGAGCATCACTCAAAGATCATTACCCGCTAACTCAGATTGACCAAATGCTACACACAGTTGCAGGAGTTATGCAGCTCTTACAGTTAGAAGAACAAAGAGAGCAATCATACAATCACAATCAGAAGCATATGGAAGATACTGAAGGATGGTTCAACAAAAAGACAACTGCAAAAAAATTTAGAGTGGGAGACTTGGTTTTGAAATGGAATGTAAAGAAATCTAAGCCAGGTAACCATGATAAATTCGATGCTTTCTGGGAGGGACCATTTGAAATTGTTTCAGAGAAACAGTTCAATGCTTTCGAGTTGAAAGATCAAGATGGATTGGCTCTTCCCATCACGGTGAATGTATTTCACCTAAAGTTATATTTCTGTTGAGAAATCAGAAAAAGAATTATATGTACAGTATAATATAAGTATATTCAGACAATATTTGTAAATATTACAGTTTTTTGGCCTTAAAAAAAAAATTTCAGTCGCAGCCAATCAAAAGTCGACATTTTTTTTTAATAGAGATACTAAGGTATAAAGGGAGTTTTGACGAGGTAATGTTCACATTTAATCTAAGTGCATTTTCCTGTGTTCTTTGTCTTTCTCTAAAATATTCTTTTTACAACTGCGTTGTTGACTCCGTTTCCCAATGGATAAAGGCCTGGTTCAAAATTTTTGCAAGCAAAAAATCCCCCGGAAGGTGCCAAGAATGTTAGTCAAAAAGTGACTAACTACAAAAAAACATCTGATGCTCCTTTTTGCATATTTTCCAAGAAGACCAAAGTGGCCCATATGCTAAAGATCAAAGAAAATGCAAAACACCACAAGGAGGAAAAAGTGTCGCGATATCGCGACATGTTGTATTTTCACGGTCCAAAGCAAAGAGAAAGAGCGAGGAGGAAAAAGTGTCACGATATCGCGACATGTTACATTATCGCGGCCAAAAGGGAAAAAGTGTCGCGATATCGCGACATGTTGCTTTGTCACGGCCAAAAGGGAAAAAGTGTCGCGATATCGCGACATGTTGCTTTGTCGCGGCCAAAAGGGAAAAAGTGTCGCGATATCGCGACATGTTGCTTTGTCGCGGCCAAAAGAGAAAAATTGTCGCGATATCGCGACATGTTGCTTTGTCACGACCAAAAGCGAAAAAGTGTCACGATATCGTGACATGTTGCTTTGTCGCGGCAAAAAGCGAAAAAGTGTCGCGATATCGCGACATGTTGCTTTGTCACGGCCAAAAGAGAAAAAGGGTCGCAATATCGTGACATGTTGCATTGTCGCTGCCAAAAGATAAAAACTATTGTGATATCATGACATGTTGCTTTGTCACGACCAAAAGGGAAAAAGTATCACGATATCGCAACATGTTGCTTTGTCGTAGCCAAAATGGAAAAATTGTCATGATATCATGACATGTTGTATTTTCGTGGTGAAGAGCAACAAAAGGGAGCAAAGAGGCAGAAGTGTCACGATTTCGTGACATGTCGTATTTTCACGATGCAAGAAGAAGAATCAAGTTGAAGACAGAAATTTTGTGATTTCGTTAGGGTATATATAGGGGTGAGCGACTCCAGAAAAAAGGTCGGCTCTTGGATGTTTACAAGACTGAATGTACGTACTTTGAATACAAGCAATAAAATCACATCTCCCATTGGCTTCTAGTTCATATCGTGCAAGTGTATGTATTAATGTTCTTTATTTCTGCTTACAATATTGAATTGTAAATTGAGTCTGTTCTTATATCTAAACTTTTGCAATATATAAATCATATTGTTGGAATAATAATATAATATATATGCATGTTAAATGAAATATTAAGAAATCATATTTGGAATTATATAATTTCAGCATGTAAATGTGTTTAAATGCTTTGGATAGAAGTAAGTAAATCTATTTTTTTTGTTGTCTAATCTACACCATATAAAAGTTCTAGCTTAGGCTATATTTCCCTTATCTCTTGTTCCCCTTTTCTCTAAAAAACTCCAAGGAACCAGCCTTCTCTGGAGACTAGACAGATGATCTAAAGCAAGATCTGTCTATTCAATGTTGGCAAATTCTAAGGCACAACACTATTAACCGAAGGCAGATTTTGTTCCAACAATACTCTACCTCATATTCCTTGTATCAACCATACAAATTTTTATCTATATTACAAGTTCAACTTACCCAAGGCCATCGATGACCTCCATCTCATCCTCATTCCTGCTCAATTTCAATATGGTTCCCACATGCTCATGGAAGACAATATCGATGTTGACATTGATGATGATTCTACCAACCCCTACATTGTAAAACTCACTACTAGCCTCTCCTTAGAGGAGTGTGCTCTATTCACCTTATTTATTAAGGATTACATCAAAGTATTTGCATTTTGCTACATGGACATGCCCAAATTCAACCCGTCATCAGTTGATCACAATATCACACTTGATGAGAGCGCCAAGCCTATCAAATAAAATTTTTGATGCATGCATCCCACAATTGCATTAATGGTTAAATCTAAAATCCAAAAGCTTTTTGATGTAGTATTTACACAACCAATAGATTATCTAGAATGGGTGTCCAACGTGGTCCTAGTACCAAAACCCACGTGGGATGTCTATGTATGCACTGATTTTTATGATTTGAATAAATTCTATCCCAAGGATAATTTCCCACTTCCCAACATAAATACGTTGGTTGATTCTATAGCAATCCATAAAATGATATCTCTTATGGATGGATTTTTTGGCTATAACCAAATAAAGATCAACCCTACTAATCAACACAAGACTTCCTTTATGACCTCTTGAGGGAATTTTTGTTATAAGGTCATTCCATTTGTCCTTAAGAATGTTGGGATAACCTACTAGCACGTAATGACATACATATTACATGACTACATGCACAATATTACGTTGATGATATTATTGCCAAATCTAAAGAGCACTCACAACATCTCGTAGACCTCTGTAAAATATTTTATTACCTTCTTGAGCATGTGTGGTTGAGCCCAAATAAGTGTGTCATTGGTGTTACCTCAGGAAATATTTTGGGATTCATCATCTCTCAATGGGGCATTAATTTGATCCCAAAAAATTCAAAGCTATTCTTGAGATGCCTCTTCCTACAAATATCAAATAGCTATGTGACCTGTAGGAAAAAATATAGACAATTCATTGTTTCATCATCCAATTGTCTGACTAATATAAACCATTTAACCACCTTTTACAAAAAGGAGTCACCTTCAAATGGTATTATCACTACCAACAATATTTTTATGCAATTAAAGCTTATCTCACTTCTCCACCAGTTCTATCTCCTCCACATCAGCAATGACCATTCTTCATGTACATTTCTACCATGGATTTTGCACTAGAAACACTATTGGACTAGAATAATACATTCAATCACGAGAAATCTATGTACTATATCATCCACACTTTGGTCAATTATAAAATGTGATATGCTTACATAGAAAAATTATGCCTGGCTATACTATTTGCTACACAAAAGTTACACCATTATATGCTTAACCATACAACCTTTGTGATCGCTCGTGATAACCCCCTATGATACATGATGAATAAGAGTTATCATAACTCTTATACCACAAAATGGATCATGCTCCTTACAGAATTTGACCTCAAATTCATTTCTCAAAAGTCCATTAAGAGCAAGTGATCATTGATTAACTCATTGAGGCCCCATTACCTAATGACAAACCATTTCTCATCCAGCTTCCTAATGATTCTATTTTTCACATTACTGAAGTTAAAGAATATGTGGAACCAAAAACATATTTTGATCTCACATTATTCTCTGATGGCTCTTATTGTGTACACATTGGGGGTGTAGTGATTATCTTTTTCACACCTGATGGGTAACTACTCCCCTTATCTTTTAGATTAGGTTTTCCTTGCAAAAATAATAATTCCAAATACGAAGCTCTTATTATTGGCTTAAAGCAAGCATTTTCTATGTATATCAAACATATTCAAATCTTCGGTGACTCTATCCTTGTCATCAATTTGGTTAAGAAACTATGACAATTTAGATACCTTATATTGCAATAGTACAATAACATTTCTCAACATATACTTACTCAGCTCGAGTGGTATGATATCGATGCCACCCCACATTCTTCCAACCATTTCTTTGACACCATGTCTTCTCTAGGCTCTTTTGTACCACAAAATCCACACTCATATACAATACATATGTCCATTCATACATTATATCAATCTACCATTTTATCCTTACCCATTTCCACTGACGATGGCATCTATGTCATCCACGTTGAACCACATGATCCTTGGTTTTCTCAAATAAAATATTACATTAGGTTTGATTTTCTCCTTTACAATTTATGACACGCTCATGTATGGGCTTATAAGAAAAAGGTAATTTGCTACACATTGCTAGGTGACATTCTCTACAAATAAAGTCATGATGGCATCCTTCTATATTACCTCGAACCACATGAAGCTCAGTGAGTGGTTCAAGAAATCCATGATGGGACTTGTGGTGGTCACTTTAGTGGCATGGCCATTACCAAGCACATCCTATGCATGGGATACTATTGGCCTAAAATAGAGCATGACTATTGTGAATATCTTAAACGCAGTATCAAATATAAAAAACACATCAATCTCACCCATTTGCTTTCACAAGCATTGCAACCTATCCAATCCATGTGGCCCTTCTCACAATGGGGTTTGGATCTTATCAGCCAAATTATACCTAATTCATCCATAAACCACATGTTCATAATTATAGTCAAAAAATATTTCATAAAGTGGGTCAAAGCTATCCCACTTGTTCAAACCATAGGAGCCAAAATCATGGTATTCATAACTAAAAACCTCATATGCTGGTCTAGAATCCCTTCTCAGATTATTTGTTATAATGACACCCCATTTAAAAATAATAATATCCATGCATTATGTGCCAAATTCAATATCCAACATAGTTTCTCTACCCCATACTACCCATAGGGTAATGGCCAAGTAGAAGCTACCAACAAAACCATTTGTGTCATTATTCACAAAACTATTGCAGACTCTCATCATGATTAACATAATCAGATGCCATTGGCATTATGGGCCTATCAAATGAGCATTCAAACCTCCACTAGGGAAACACTGTTCTCTCTATTTTATGGTGTTGAAGCCATTATACCCCTAGAGCTTGAAATACCTTCATTACGCATCTCCATATAAGAATTTATAGATGATGATACTGCTCATCAACCCATACTTGACCAATTGACCCTCTTGGATGAACATCGTATTCATACCATCGAACACACTCACGTTTACCAAGACCATATTTTCATACCTACAATAGTAAAGTAAATCAACGGGAATTCTAGATTGATGACTTGGTTCTTAAAGAGAACCAACATATCACTAGCTAATCATATCAACTACGCAACAAATTCACATCCAATTGGCTAGGTCCTTACATTATCACCCATAAATTTTATTTTGGGGCCTATTGGATGTCCAATCTTGAAGGCCTTGTAGAACCCGAACCCATTAACATCATCCATATTTGGGCACTCAATGTCTAACTATTTTAGGTGTTACTCATTGGTTATTGTACATACCATCGTGGTTATGTTGTATATATCATATCACTAGTACACTCACTATGCACATTACACCAGTTAGCTTTTGATGAATGAGCCTTGGGAGATAATAATCACAAGATGTAGAATAACATGAAAAAAAATAAATTTTCTAGATGACTGAAGTATACTATAAATATAAATCATATAAAATATTACAATGTAGTTATGGAGGAAATGATAACTTCATTAACAAAGCTACTGATCTACATTATATCCATCACCAATGAATAGTTAGGTACATATAATTACACTATCCACTAAGCTACACTATATGACTATGTCCCCTGACTCTATATATATCTATCTAAGAGGCCATCCTTATATAGGTGAAATAGGATACTTGGCCAAAACTCTATCTAGTTATGCAAGGGACAACTTGCACATGTACAACTTGCACATTAACATTTGTGCATTTATTACTTTGTATGAAGTAACTATATAACTTGCACATGAAGTAATCTAAGTATATATCTTGGAGGATACATTTACATAATCTAAATGATGGAATAGACTCTATTTCCAACACCCCCATGTATTACATTATTTGGGTATTGAAGGTATTAGTATTCAATATGGATCTTCATCATCTTTTGCTTGATCTTTGTAGTCTTCTTCCTCTGCATTATTTGTAACATGTTCAAGAAAATAGTTACTGTCTCTATAGTATGTTACATTTTCTGATAGAGATTTCACTTAAAAATCCTCTATGGGTTTTTTCTAGTTCTTAAAATTCTTCTATCCTCTAAACCAAGTGACCTTTTTTATTTTTATTTTGATATTCAAGTTGAGGATAATTGGTAGGTCACTGAAATTGTTTCTGATGAGGGTTCCTTTGGTATTGTCATGAATCAAACTGATTCCCATGATTTGTATTATTTCTTTGGTTTAGGTTTCTAGGATTGTATTTGCAATATATGGTACTGTGTCCTTTCTTTATGTAGATCTGAAAATACCATATTTTCCATCCTCTCATTGAAAAGATAATATTTCCCTGTGGATTATATTTTGATGCCAATGCAATGTTAGTCATATTATATTTCACAACATTTTCTACTTCATATTCTTGAATTATATTGACTAAATCATCAAAATAAGTTTATTGAATCAAGACCTACAAAGATGTTACCAAATGTTTATAGCTATCTGGAAGTGCTTTCATGGTTACTTGAGTAAGAATTTCATATTTAACTATTTCACCTAAGGTTAACAATTTCCCTTTAATATCTGCTACCTTCCTTTGGAATAGTTCTATACTTTCTCCACTATTCATTTTCAATGAGTGAAGTCGAGTTTGAAAATGAAGAATAGTTACCTTATTCTTTCCTTCAAATATTTTTTCTAGGCTTATTCATGCATCTGAAGATATTTTGGCTGAAATGATATATGGTTGAATCTCATCAGTGATAAAAAATGTTATTATTATTAAGGTCTTTAAATCATTGTATTCAAACATTATAATTTATGTTTCACCCGTGGTAGGTTTATGTGTTTTACCTTTGACAACATTTCAAAGCTTTTCATATACTAAAATTTCTCACTTTATTTTTCTAGGAAAAATAATTAGGACCCTTGATAAGTTGAGATTCTGCTAGAAATAATTTATTAGATGCCATTTTAAATATTAGTATGTTATAGTACTTTTTGTAAAAATATAGTTTAATTTTGGTTGATTTTGTACAAGTTTTGTAAGAATCAAAAATCAACTTCTTAACAACTTATTACTCCTAATTGAACTAACCACATTTTCAAATTTCAAAGAGGTTTTGATGTTGGAATTCTTTTGTCCATTTTTGAATATTTGAGACAAGTAAAATTATATATTCAACCTTATTAGAAACCCAAATAACCTCTTTTATATCCCTTGGATTATTTCTAATTTCAAATAAAAATAAATTTGGAGTAATCCTTGTGGCTCCCAAGGTTGAAAATTTAGAAAAAATCATAATAATATTTGCAAAATAATTTAATCCAAGTTGAATTCCTTATTCCTATTAAGTAATATTGCAAATATTAAAATAATAAGATACATTACTCCTTTTGCTTTCAAAAATCTAAGTTTTAACCTTAGTCTATAACCCATATCTCTCCAACCATGAAAGCAATAATAATTGGGATTAGACCTTATATTTTTAGATGTAAAATCCCCTCACTATTCGGTGCTTTTTTTGGATGAGTATAACAACATGTAGGTGGTACCTTAGGTGCTTGAATCAATGGAGATTCCTTGGAGTAGTTGGTCTTGAATGTTGGTACGTAGGTGCTGAAAATTTGACCTTCAAAAATAAAGGAGACTTAAATGCTCTTTCTCCCTATCTTCCACATTACACTTTGGACATTTTTTTTGTGATTCACTCTTTATTTGACTATAATTCACTCCCTCTTTGGATGTCTTTGACTACGCTTCACTCACACATGTTGAACTTGGACTTTGAATTACTTTTAAGGATAATTAATCATGGAATTTGTGACATGTGTTATGTCTGTTACAAGTTAGCACTCCCTTATTTATATAATGATCCAAGACCTTTGATCAAAGATCTTAAATAAATTCGAAAATATATAGGCACTCATGTAAACTTGGTGGAGAATATCAAGTGTCACTACTTCATTTGTAACTCTTGAATGGCAGTTTCTAAAATGTTGAGAGCATAATGATGTCCATAATACCAAGTGTTATTTTTGCATGGATTTTATTCTTGTAACATATTCGAAGATGGAGATTATAACTCCTCAATTCCTTTGATTTGCTACGTTGCTTGGGCAACAAGCAAGCTATTTTTTTACAGGTGGATCGATGATGTGCTATGGATCTTGGATGATGATTTGGAGATTCCTTTGGTAGATGGTCTTCTCCAAGTTAGAGGCCAAAAATGTAACACCTTTGCCTCTTCCTTTCATACCTCCAATAATGTTGAATCCCTTGTAGATTATTTATATCTTTTAGAAATAGATATGCACTCTCTTGTATATGTAAATATAGCTCTTGAATGATCTAAAATGATCTTTAATTTTGTAGGTATGTACGTCCAAGATGAGCCCTTGAGTGACTCCTTCTAGATTGGGAAAAAGAGTGTTGACGTTCAACATTCATTGGCTAATTTCCCCTATAGTAAATGTGCCATTTTTATGGCACTTACAAATCTTCTCTTTTATTATAAAAAGTGAAATTAGAGTAGTGCATAAAATGTATTATAATTTTGTTTAATGAGGCTTTTTAATATACCTACTTTTGCACTCTATTTCCAGATCTGAAATTCTAGTTTTGTGGCATTTTTTTTCTGCAATACAAAGGTTTTGAGGTTGTCTCTTAAGAGTATACACACATTTCCATTTTTTCTTGGACACATTGATAATAAATCCAATCTTCAATTATAGTAGATAGAAGCTTTTCAATTAATGAAATTTTCTGCACTTTATTTCCTTGCATTCAACTTTGTAATGCTTTTTGATTTGAGACTCACCAAATTTCACTTTATTAAGCTTCTATTTTTTTTTTTGGGTAGTTAAGTTCTTCTCCAAATTCTGAAGGATTCTAACCCTTTTTTGTGGCTTCTACTAGCCACTACAAGTTATAGATTTGTGTGCTTCAATAGTGTATTTAGACACTTGATACAAATCAGATTTTTTGCCCTTCAAGAAACACAAAACTAATTTCTTTTTGAGATTGGTATAATAGTACAAGTTCTTCACTTTTAATGCACTAATATTACACCTTATCACTCCATTAAACTCTCAAAATAATGTACTAATAATTTCTTGCAACTAATCAAGAATAAACTAAAATGAATCTTTAAGAGTTATTCTGCAATTTCACTACAACAAATATTGTAGGACTTAGTCTTAGTTTTTTAAAAGTAGATAATAGGTAGTTGATAGAATCTAATATAAAATATAATCAACTCCTAATAAATGTATAAATAAATCCTTAAACATAATCTATTTCCTTTTGCACTTTAGAATACTGTAATCTAATTTTCTTTTTACAACTTTAATCCAAATTCAGGTGCTCTAATTAATCTAATAAGTAATCCAATTAATGAATCTTCTTGCACCAAAAGTTGCAGACCTTTTTCTGTAGCTCTTATCCTGCCTTTGTAGAGGATGTAGACCTTGGTGTCTAAAAAAACCAAGTTGCTACTTCAAGTAGGATGTCCTGAACAAATCCTTCTTCACCAAATGATGGTCTCGAACTTTCTTTCACGAGCCTAGGATTTGGTGGCTTATTCTCCTCTTGTGTTCTCATCCTTCTCTATATGTAGCTCTTATCCTGCCTTTGTAGAGGATGTAGACCTTGGTGTCTAAAAAAACCAAGTTGCTACTTCAAGTAGGATGTCCTGAACAAATCCTTCTCACCAAATGATGGTCTCGAACTTTCTTTCACGAGCCTAGGACTTGGATATGTCTATATCTCTGAAGTGGTACCTTATTTTTATGAGAGGCAATCTTCAAATCTCTAAGATTTTGTGAGCTTCTTCTATCTTCAAGTCTTATTGTCAAATTTTGACTTCAATCAGGATCTTCTTCTAAGGTTTGTCACACCTTGTCAAATTATTCTCTTGGGCTTGTTTTCGAATGGTGATAATTATCCCAAGTTATTCACTATCAAGGACTTCATATTGATAGTGTAGTTATCCAATGAGTTCTCCAAATAACTCTCTTGATCTTCAGGAAGGCTCTCATAGCCATATTTGGATGCTCAGTGAGACCTTCACAAGGTATTTGATCTAGTATATTTTTATGGACTTCCTTGAGATTTTTTCTTTAACCTTCTACTCCTAGAAGTATTGGTGGTAAGATATTGTCCTAGATATTATAATTTTGCTACTATTGGCTTTGAGCAGGACTCTCCTAGTTCTTCTTCTTCTTCTTCCAAGACTGGAAGTTCTTCAATGAGATCTTCTGATATCTTCCTTTTGCTTCAAGGTTGAGTTGATTCTAAAGAAGACTCTCCCTAAATTTCTTGTAGGAAGTATCCCAAATCACTGAATCTTATGTTCCTACAATAAAGATATTAGTACGAAAATTTTTATTCTACTTCTAAATAAAATATTCTACTCAAATTCTTCTTCATGATCAAGGCTTCTATGGACTATTTCAATATCAATGCTTCTATGCTATTTTCAGTATTAAGGCTTCTATGGCCTTTTCAGTATCAAGGCTACTATGGCCTTTTTAGTATCAAGACTTCTATGGTATTTTTAGTATCAAGGCTACTATGGCCTATTCAATATCAAGGATTTTATGGCCTTTCTAGTATCAAGACTTCTATGGCTTCTTCTACAAGGCTTATATGACCTTTCTGTATCAAGGCTCTATTAGTCAAAAAGTGACTAACTACAGAAAAATAAGCTGATGCACCTTTTTGCATATTTTCCAAGAAGACCGAAGTGGCCCATATGCTAAAGATCAAAGAAAAAGCAAAATACCGCAAGGAGGTAAAAGTGTCACGATATCGCGACATGTTGCATTTTCATGGAAAAGCAAAGAGAAAGAGCAAGGAGGAAAAAGTGTCGCGATATCGCGACATGTTGCATTTTCGTGGCAAAAGCAAAGAGAAAGAGCAAGGAGGTAAAAGTGTCGCGATATCGCGACATGTTGCATTTTCATGGCTAAGAGCAACAAAAGGGAGCAAGGAGGTAAAAGTGTCGCGATATCGTGACATGTTGCATTTTCGTGGCTAAGAGAAGAGAAAGGGAGCAAGGAGGCAAAAAGTGTCACGATATCGTGACATGTTGCATTTTCGTGGCAAAAGAGAAGAGAAAGAGCAAGAAGGAAAAAGTGTCGCGATATCGCGACATGTTGCATTTTCATGGCTAAAAGCAACAAAAGAGAACAAAGAGGCAGAAGTGTCACGATTTCATGACATGTCGCATTTTTGTGATGCAAGAAGAAGAATCAAGCTGAAGACATAGAAATGTCATGATTTCGTGACATGTTGCATTTTCGTGACTCAAAAAGGGCAGGCAGGCAGAGAAACAAGAGTGTCATGATTTTGTGACATGTCCGGTTTTTGCCAAGGAAACAGAGTATATTTTTGGCAACTGGGACATGCACTGACATCTGGTGCTGATTTTTGAAGAATGGTCAGTTGATTATAACCTGGCAGGTCCGTTGGATGATTGCAGAATAATAGGCTCATCTAAATTTAGCTAGAAGGAAATCTATCCAATCTACGAGAAATCCATTGTATATTCTTAGAAACTACAGACAATTACTTGTAATTGATTGAAGAAATTAAATGTACATAGTAGAAGATACTCTTTTTAGGGTATAAATAGGAGTGAGTCGACCATGAAAAAAGGTCGGCTCTTGGACGTTTACAGGCTTGATGTACATGTACTGGATTACAAGCAATAAAATATTTCTTCTTCTGGCTTTCGAAACTTCTGTGTGCAAGTGTATGTATCTGGTGTTTTAACTTTTATTCATTCTAAGTTTTATAATGTATCTATTCTAAAATCTGGACTGTGCATGTATAAACCTTGTTTCTAGAGTTGAACATTAAAAGATATTTACATGTATTTAGATGAACATCTAAAAGTCGCACTCAGGAATTCATGTTTTCTATAAGAAGATATAAAGAAAACTTCGAAAGTAGTAATCTGCATCATCAATGTTTGTTGTTGTCTAATCTGTACCGTGAGAAAAGTTCTAGCTTAGGCTATATTTCCCTTATCTCTTGTTCCCCTTTTCTCTAAAAAACTCAAAGGAACCAGCCTTCTCTGGAGACTAGACAGATGATCTCAAGCAAGATCTGTCTATTCAATGTTGGCAAAGTCTAAGGCGCAACACTATTAACCGAAGGCAGATTTTGTTCCAACAGTTTTTGGCATGCCCGATGGGACCAGCAATCCCACAGTATTGTATAAGTTTTGGTGTTTTACCTTAAGAGCCTTTTGTTTGAAAATCTCAAGAAAAACCACCTGGCGACTCCGTTGCAATTTAGACCATAAAAGAAAGACCTTGTCTAAAAACCTTCTGGTTATATAGCCATATGATAACCAGATCCCGAGCTAGAAACTCTGAAGAACCTATCGAGTTCTTTGAACTACATCTCGAAAGCCTAAAGGCACACCCTGTGCTAGCCGCACGATCAAATCCACCCGACACCATTAGCACCTCTTTAACACCCATTGTAGGAGCATCTGCAAGCAATCCTATAGTAGTTGTAACTCCTTTAGCAATCATGGCAGTCGCCCCTACCCCAACGCATCTTGTGTGGAATCAAACTGGTCCTTTAAACTTAGGAGCACAAAATCAAATTCCACAAGCTGCACTAAAAGCATTGCCAACTTTTGATGGAATAGGAAAAATAGCAGATGAGCATTGTCTAGATGTATCATCGCTAGCATCTATTTACAATATCACTCAGGAAGATGTAATGGTCAGATTGCTAGTTATATCTTTGAAGGGAAAGATGCTCTATTGGTACAGAGCGCTCCCCACTGGATCCATTACTTCTTGGGCAGTGCTTGTCGGTCGTCTGGTCGATGAATTTAATATACATGCGGATCCTTTCACACTGCTGAATCAATTCACTGTCATTGAGAGGCATCCACGAGAAGAAATCCAGGATTTCAACATCAGATTTACCAGAACTCGTGATAGAGTACCGCAAGGCCTAAAACCCATGGAAGAACAAGCTATATGCTATTATTTAAGGGCTTTTGATTCAGATCTCAGTATGATAATAAGGCAATCCCGTGTAACCACTTTTCTTGGGATCTATCTAGAGGCAGCAAAGGGTGAAGCTGATCTCATCGCTACAAAAAGATATCCATCAAAGAGTCTATTGCCAATTGTACCAGAGCTTTCCCAAGCATCAATTTCTAAACTTCCTGTACTCCCATCAATGCAGGCCCTCCTAGCTATAGCCGCACCTCCTACATTCCTTGCATTACCAGCCACACCCCTTGCATCAGCTCCCCCCAATGATCAATACATGACCATAATTGATACAATGAAGACATTGTCAAATGAAATGGCATCCATGAAAAAGAGAGAGGCTGAACGAAATATCCAAGCAAGAAGATTTCCACAGATACAAAAGGAAGGTGCTTCAACAAGTGGAAGAGGACAAGATAGAAAAAATGTGGTGTATGCAAATGAGATAGGAGATAATGGAGAACCCACTAATTTTGATTACTGGTGTACCACTTGCAATGATCCTCATGGAGAAGATTCATGCATGATTCATCAACATCATGTGCAAGCGGTTATTAATGAAAGAGCCAAAGAAACTGGCAAGGGACAGGTGAACATAATTAGAGAAGTCCACCACAATTTGGCAATGCCATCCGTGGAACAAGTCTCAGTCCTGACAAGGTCGGGAAAAAAGTCGTTACAAGTCGACCCTAAGGAACTCCAACCACTAAGTTTTCCTCCTGCCCCCAGGGCGACTCCATAGAAAAACCAGTCTAATGAGAAAGGACGTTCTGATCCTCCTCAGACTTCTGCGACTACACCAAGAAAAGAATTTCCTCCTAGAAAAGGGAGCGAGACTCAAGAGCAAGCGAAGGAAAGACTCAGATTTCCTTCATTAACAAAAATACAAAGAACAGAAGCCACGCAGGTCTATAGAGACAGATATGACGCATCGACTAGTGGAAGGGAGAAAAGTGCTGAGGTATCCCCAGCTGCAACCCTTTCGTTCAACATTGCAGAAGAAATGAAGAGGACCCCTTCCAAAATAAGCATGTATGATGCACTGCAAATTCTTGGTCAGATCGACCTCCTCCAAGAATCCTTAAATTTAAAGAATGATACCTCTTCCTCAAATGTTATACAAGCAAATGTTGTGTCAACCTCTGGGAAAAATAGACCACCCCCATTCTATCTATCCTTGCAAATGGAGGGGTGGATAGTTCACAATTGCATGATTGATTCAGGGGCCGCAACTACGGTGATGCCGAAAGCCGTATGTGACATAATGGGGATGGAATATACTCGAAGTCATCCTGGTGTGTTGCAATTAGATGGTACTCCAGTAAAAACTATCGGGGTGATCAAAGATATCCCTATTCAACTCCACAGAATGCCAGAAGTAGTCGTCATACAAGAAGTAGTTGTTGTAGACTTAGAACCATATTTCGGTATGTGTTTATCCAGAGAGTTCACGACCAAAATGGGCGGTTATCTATCTCTAGATTATTCGCATTTGGAGGTACCTTTCAAAGGTAAAAGAGTCAAGATCTACAATGAAAAACCATCTACTTTTCACGTAGAAAGACTAGAGGAAACAACTACCATAAACATGATGTCCGAGGAATTGGAAAATATTGATCTAATGGAAGAAACCATGGAGGAACTCCAATCTGAAGATCAGTTTTCGATGGAGAATTTCAATGCTATGGTAGAGACAGAAATAGGAAGCTATTCCATTGAGAAACCAAAAAAGCTCCCTGTTGTTGTCCCTAAAACAGGTGATTCGGCCAACCAGTTATGGAAATTGTACTTTGATGGGTCAAGGTGCAAAAATGGAGCAGGAGCTGGAATTGTTCTGATTTCACCTACTAGAAAAGAAAAAGTCTTTTCATATAGGTTGACATGGAGTTGCACCAATAACGCGGCTGAATATGAAGCTTTGTGTTTGGGACTTAGGAAAGCTGAAAAACTGGGTGCAAAACAGCTGCTGATCTATGGAGATTCAGAGCTGATTGTTAAACAGGTTACTGGTAAATGCATTTGTAAGCAACATTACCTAAAGGCTTACAAAAACAAAGTGTTGGATCTATTGGAAAATTTTGAAGCACTAAACATAAAATCCATTTCCAGAGAAAAGAACACCCATGCAGACCTGTTAGCATCAGTAGGATCCAATTTTTGCCCAATCAGTAATGTTATTCAGAAGTCTAAAATAGTCAGACTTATATACAGGCCTTCTATGCCCGATAAGGACATTTTTTGGCAAGTATTTGAAAATGATGAGCAGATCCTAGATTTTCTGATTCATGAGATGAATTGCTCTACAAAAAGAGCGTTACAAGAAGAGGACGAAGAGAGCCTTATTCAACTGAAAAATAATCATATCCCGAGGGACTGATCACCCTGGAGAGCCTTTTCGACAATAGCGACAGAGTTGTAGGTCGAAGGATCAAGGTAGATGAACGTCGGTATAAGGAAATAGAACTAGAACCGGGAAAAATGATCAAAGTAGGGACCGATTGTACAGTGGTAGAACTAGAACAAATAAAATAGTTATGTAGAGAATATCCAGATATAATAGCCTGGACTTATAGTGATCTGAAAGTGTATAGGAAAGAGGTCATTCAACATACCATCGAACTAGAGGAAGGAGCTAAACCTTTTAGGCAGAGGCAGAGGCCTGTGAATCCTAAAATTGAAGCCTTAATGAAATAGGAGTTGTTAAAACTCCTGCAGGCTAAGATAATATACCCAATCAAGCACTCTACCTGGGTGGCAAATTTAGTTCCAGTCCGCAAGAAAAATGGAGAAATACGACTATGCATCGATTTCAAAAATTTGAACAGAGCCTCTTTAAAGGATCACTATCCTTTACCCCAGATTGACCCAATCCTTCATACTGTGGTGGGAGCAGAAAGGTTTTCTCTGTTAGATGGCTTTTCTGGTTACAATCAAGTTTGGGTGAGAAATGAAGATCAATACAAGACTGCGTTCACCACTAAGTGGGGAACATTTGCATACCAAAGGATGCCCTTTGGATTATCTAACGCAGGAGCAACTTTCCAAAGAGCCATGGACGTAGCTTTTGGGGAGCTTGCAAACAAAATTATTGTCATCTATTTAGATGACATGACTATTTTTTCTCACGACAAAAAGGACCATGCCACTCATCTGCAACAAGTATTTGAGAAATGTAGAGAATTTGGAATATCACTAAATCCTAAAAAATCTATTTTTGCTGTGGAAGAAGGAATACTCCTTGGGCATGTTATTTCTAAAGTTGGGCTGTCAATTGATCCTGATAGAGTAAAGGCACTTCTTGAGTTGTCACTCCCAGTTAACAAGAAAGGTTTGCAGTCTTTCTTTGGGCAAATAAATTTTGTCAAAAAATTCATTGCAGATTTTGCCCAAACGGTTAAGCCAATGACTGAATTATTGAAAAAGGATGCTCCTTTCAAATGGACAGAGCCAAGGAAAGAAGCTTTCCAAAAAATTCTAGAAGCCATCGCTCAAGCTCCTGTGCTAGTTAACCCTGACTATTCTCGAGGTTTCATACTATATGTTGTCGGAGAGCAAGATAGTTATGCTGCAGTTCTCACTCAGAAAGGAGCAGATGATGAAGAAAGACCCATAGCCTTTCTGAGTTCCACCATGCACAAACATGAGGAAAGGTACAACTTCATAGAAAAACAAGTATATGCAATTATGAAATCCTTGAATAAGCTAAAACACTTCTTATCCCAGAGTCGGACGATGGTGTATGTTATTCATCCCGATGTAAGGAACTTCATAATTCAAGGAGAATTGGGTGAAAAAAGAGTTGGATGGGTGACTCGCATCCAAGAGTATGATGTAGAAATACATCCTACTAAAATAGTCAGAGGGAGAGCTTTGTGCCAAGAATTGGCCAAGCAAGCTGCAAGTGGATATGGGGAGAGCCACCCCATCATGGCAAACATAGAGCAACACCAAGACAGAGTAAGTTCGGGTTGGATCGATGACTTTGTGAGGTATTTTTAGATTGGGTCATGTCTTGAAGATATGAACGCTTCCCAGAGAAGGAGATTCAGAACCCAAGCATTGAAATATACCCTTCGAATAGAGGGGTTGTACAGGATTAACATCGATGGTGTATTGTTAAAATGCGTTCCCGATAATGAAAAGTAGAAAGTGTTAGATGAATTTCATGAGGGTTTTTTAGGGGGACATTATGCAGGCCGAACTACAACTTTGAAGATCCTTAGAGCTGGATGTTATTGGCCTTCCATCTTCCTAGATGCGTACAAAGTGACCCAGAGGTGTGAACAGTGTCAGAGGTATGTGGGAAGAAATAGGAATGCACCTATGCCCTTAAAAGCTATTCAAGTCGAGGAACCATTCCAGTAGTGGGGGTTGGATTTCGTAGGGATAATAGAGCCAAACTCATCATCAGGCCACAAATACATTCTCACTGCCATGGACTACTTCACCAAGTGGGCAGAAGCAGTGCCTACGAAGAAAGTTGATTCGAAAGTGGTGATAGAATTTGTCGAAAGTCTAATCACAAGGTTTGGCATACCAGATTCTTTGATTACAGATAATGGATCCCCTTTCACTAGTGCAAAGATGATCGAATTCGTCAGTAGATATGGAATTTACCTGAAGACTTCCTCTAATTATTACCCACAAGGTAATGGATTAGTTGAGTCTACTAATAAGAATCTTCTAAGAATTCTGAAAAGAACATTAGAGGACAATAAGAAGAACTGGCACTCACTCCTGAATCAAGCCCTGTGGGCCGATAGAATCTCAATCAAAAAATCAATCAATACATCACCATATGCTTTGGTTTATGGCAAAGAAGTTGTTCTGTCGATTCATATGGAGATACCCATGTTGAGGATGCTAAACCAAGTTAACGAAGATGAAGGTCATCCAATGGATGCCCGACTGATGCAACTTCTACAGCTTGAAGAATCTAGGGAACAGGCCTACGATCATCATCAAAAGCATATGGTAAAAATAGTCGGGTGGTTCGATAAGAAAACCACTTTCAGGAAATTCAAAATAGGTGACTTGGTATTAAAATGGAATGTCAAGAAAGCAAAGCCAGGACACCATGACAAGTTTGATGCGTTCTGGGAGGGGCCATTCGAAATTGTTTCAGAAAAGCAATTCAATGCCTTCCAGTTAAAATATCAAGATGGATGGGTTCTACCCATCACGGTGAATGCTTTTCACCTAAAATTGTATTTCCAGTAAAAGCTACAGATCACCATTATATGTACAGTATATTATAAGTTTGGAGTTTTGTAAATATTTCCCTTTTTACGGCCTAATAAGAATCATTTTTTGCGGACTAGCGGGGTCCGATATTTTGAATGAAATATGGAGGGAAAAATTCGCCCTTATTATTTCGAATTTTCAAAAATCTGGGGCTGCCACGTGATCGCCTGAAAATTCGACGAGAAGGGATGAATAAAAAGAAAGTTTCGAAATATGTTATGTGTGCTCCTCGGGATATTTCCAAAAAATTTCCACCGCCAAATGTTTTTTAAAGCAACCACGTGCCAGAAGTCCAGTGGGAGAAGATAATTAATCTGTCAGTTAGCATCTTTTCGGGCATGGGATAATTTCGAGTCCCCAAGTGGGTTTTTAATGAGCCGGTGAGCGTTTTTAGGAGTTCCCTAAGAAATATGGCAAGAACGAAAACCGAAGAAAAGACAGACAAAATCAAATCAACCAACCGTCATTTAATGCATTAATTTTGCATGTCCTCCTAGGTGATATAAAATTAAATTCAAAGATTCAGAGAGGCATTTCACCATTTGCAAACTTGCTCAAAGCTCTTGGAGAAGAAAAGAAGTGAGGAATTGTCTCTGTGATGCTCGGGAAGCCAGAAGTCTCACCAGCCACTGTTATACCACTGCACTATAGCGTAGTGAGGAAAGAATTGTGAAGTAATCAGAGGAGGTTCAAAATCTGCATACCTGATAATTCGTAATGGCTCCAAAGAAGGCGAAAGACCAGGCAGCATCTACCTCATCACCCCCGACTACTTCGGTAGTGAACATAAGGGAAGAAAATAGTGCTAGTTTTATTGACAGAGACTCTCGGATTGCAGATACGATAATAACATGGAAGGACCCGACGGAGATTCGGAGCAATATAAAGAATCGGGTAGCAACTGGGGTTTCTGCGTCTTCTCCTTCAACGTTTGCATACCATTATTTCTTGTACTGGTATGTATATATTCCTATCCATCCCTGCCCAGAAATGGTAAGGGCAATTGCAAATTTCTATGATGAAAAAGGGAGAAAAGTTAGGGATTTTTTAGGGAAGGTCCTTTTTCCTCTGTCCAAAGATGCTTTTGTCTCTGCTTTCACTGCGGGCCGTGTCCCTCCCTTAGAACCTAAGAAATTTGACCCCTTAGAATAGGCTACATATTTTGGCTCATCCAAAAAGGTGAGGGGTTTCCTAGCCACTCAGCTAAAAGATCTTCCAGAAGGGGCAAATCCACCAGAACCCCCAATTGACAGGGCAACTTTTAAAAACCCTGAACTATATTCCATCTTGGCCATGATTGCGGGACTAAAAAATGATGAAAAGGTTCAAAAATGGTAGGTGGTTGTAGCAGAGTGTTTGTCGAACCCCAAAATGTATGATTCGGTTGTTATGAGCAGGAGTGTGAGACCTATTTTCTTTGACTGGCCTGGGTTCTTAAGTGCAGAAATTCATGAGGGTTTGGCAGCATTGAAGGCTGGCACCCAGTTTTCTTTCAGATACACTTCATATTTGGTATGGTTATTCTTTTATTTCATGTCTCAAGAGTTAGCTTTCATTTCAAAGAATGATAAGAATGAAAAGGGAGAAATTTTGCCAGTATATGAATGGACTAATGTGTTATACAAATCCGAATCGTATTATGATTTCAATAGGGAATTTTTGGGCCCTGCACTAAAAATCATGTATGGGAAAATAACAAGATTGACCCCCAAAGCGAAAAAGGTATTGCAAACCAAGTTTGCAGAGGAGGGGGATTGGTTTATCCTAACACAAGGAGTGTGTATCAGATTGTATGGGTTTACAGACAAACCCTTTTTACTTCCCCATTATGTGACTGATAGAATCTTTGCCTTAGAATATGTAAGGCAAACAGAAAACATTAATGTCAAATTCGGGACTGGAATTGGGAAAACCAGTACCTGTAATATGCCCTTTAGTTTTGAAGGGATTACTATTTCAAGGAAGGGGCAAAATGAACAGATAGCGGAGTATTTAAGAAAATTGGGTCTTATCGAGATTCCGCAAAGATGGAAATATGACCCCATAAACAGGTTCGCTGAAAGACAGTCCATCTTGAATAAAACACATAAAAAAGAATTTCATGTTAAAATCAGGGATGATATTGAAGAAAATAGGAATAATACAGAAGATGAACCCTTGGAGTGGCACATAGAGAAGATGGAGCCTTTGCCCCCTTGGCATGATTTTTATGAAGTAATTGTTCAGTTTGACCCCAAAAATAAAAAGGCTCATCAGTTGATGGAGAGAAAAATCGCCCAGATTCAGAAGAATAGGCCGGATTGGGATGTGGCAAAAATTTGGGAATGGTGGGTAATGAGAGTTCAGACAAATTTTATTTCATCAAGATATCCCACCAAAAATGACAATCTGTTCGAAACTCGGTATGCTGAACACCATGACTCCTGGGGAGGAAGTTTCCCTGTTAGAATCCCTCCAAGCGTAGGAAGTGGTCATTCTTCTGCTCCCGAAGTGTCCCAACCACCTGAGAAATCCCAACAGCCTGAAGCTGGTAAGGGAAAAGTGATTACAGAGGTTCAGAATCTTCCCCTTGTTCAGACCAAACCTAGGACAGCTAGGAAAAGGTCGATAGAAGAGGTCTTTACTGAAGAACAAGGAAAGACTTATAGTTCGAAGGCCGCCCAAATGATGTTGAAAATGGGCTATGATGGAAAAGGGCTGGGCAAAGAAGGACAGGGGAGAGTTGAACCTATTCTAGTCCATCAAAGAGAGAAGCGTCTAGCACTTGGGGCAGATACCCTGACATCCAGACATCATTCCTCAAAGGTTGTAAAATTCGTTCCACCTGCAGACTCGGGTACAGAATCTGATGAACCCATAGCAGAAAGAATGAGGAAATTGAAAATGATGGCGGATAGGAGAAAATACAAGAGTATTATTCAAACTTCGTCTAGTGATCAAGAGCCTCAAGATACAGAGGACGACTCAGGGAAAGAGACTCAGGAAGGCGAACCAGCCCATACAACTGAAGGAAACACTGATGCAGATGCTCAGAACGTTGAGCATGAAACTTCACATAAGGAAGTCCCACGCGGCCCACCCAGTTCGGCTCAAGAGAGCCAAAAGAGTGAAAATAAAAAACAAATTTTGGTTAAAAAGGAGATCCTGACGGTAGAAGAGCAGCAGGAGAAACAAATTATAAACTTAGATGAAAGTGATGAAGAAAATAAAACTCCTGATGAGGAAAAAATGCAGAGTGAAGAAATTGTCGTCAGTGAACATGAAGAAGAAGAAGGACACCAACAGCCAGTCCAACCGGAAATAGGTATGCTTTCTTCACTTTCTTCTTCTCATTCTCCTACTCATTCCCATTGTAATTCTCCTTCCTTTTCTAAAATCGACAAAAATATAATGTCCTTGCCAAAAAATTACCTTGTTCTCCCAGAAATGGCAGCATCTTCCCAGAGTCCGCTAAATATTGGGTCCGTAGTTGCTCCCATTCCATTTCTCCCTAGCATTGACATCCCAACGGCTGGAGTTACAACTTCTCAAGGGACTGAGTCACATTCCACCATGGCCAAGATTGAAAATCTAAAAAGGGTGAGCAGGAATGCTTTAGATTGGTGGACTTCACATGCAGCTGGAGATTCTAAAGCACCGACTACTGTAAGAGAAATCATTGCTTTAGATCCAGCCAATATGCAAAGGAAGAAGTTGAAATTAACTCCCATTACTAAGAAATCAAAGGGAGAAATGACTGTGGAAGATTACCAGGCAGAAGAGATAAACGAAGATATATCTCAACTGCCTATGCAAGATGAGTGGGTGAAAGCCCAAGCACATTTTGGGACTATATACTTATAGGGAGGACACTATCAAGAAATGTTTTTGAAGGAAAAGGAGAAGAGAAAGGAATTAGAGGTTGTAGTGAAAGAGCAAAAAATAGTAGAGAAGGCTCTTACTTTAGAGGCTAAAAAATGGGAGGGTAAATTCAGTGCTGCTGCCAGTGAAGTGGAAAAAGGTAAAGAAAATTTGAGTATAGCAGAAGCTCAGATTCAGGCATTACATACACAGATACAACAGCTACAACAACAGTTGGTCGAACAACAAAATGCCCCTTCCAGATTTTCGAAAGATAAAGTAAAGAGCATGAGGAAGGAATTGTTAAAAGATTTGTTGTTTTTAGTATTAAAGGCTAAACCTTTATTGTTGTATTTGGCTAAAGTAAAGGAAGTTACCGAAGTAGTAAAATAGGAATTTGAGGCTGTCGAAGCATTTTTATTGAAAAGAGAGGATGCGGCTACTAAAATTCAGATTTTGTCGAAAAATATGCCAGGAAGCATGGAAGCCAAACTCAGAAGCGAAGCCTGGTCTCAAGCTAAAATAGCAGCAAAGAACTTCTTTAGGAAGTTTAAATTGATAGCACAGGGAAATAAGTTTCTGCACGAGCTTGAAGATGAAGCGAAAGGGTTGCTCCAAAATCTTGATTTGGCTATTCATAATGGGCTTCCTTACCTCTGGGATGATGGTTCAAAAGTTTTGAAGGAAGAAGTCCTTTCGGCATCAATAAAAGCTTTTGTTGAAGATGAAACAGACATAGACGGCTGGCAAGAACCTGTAGAAGAAATGCAGGTCATGGAAATGATCCAGAAGCTAACACAGATTAAAACCTGCTTACAAGAACTGGTTTTAAAACAAAAGATCATTTCTTATGATAAAGTGGAAGAATTGCAGTATGTCTATCAACTTTTCATTGATTCTTCTGATTTAGAAGATGAAGACTGGAATCAAGTGTGCAAAACTTATCAAGAGATAATTGCAGCCATGGACAAAATTAGAAGATCTAAACATCAAGGGTAGCGACCGAGCCAAGAGCTAGGACCAGCTCCCAGAATTGAATTTTTGTGTTCTTCAGACAAAGGTTAAGTCCCTAAGCGGTAAAAGAAAGGTTCTGATAAGGTAAAGATCACCTATATTCCAAAGTGCATTCTTTTTCTTTTATCTTTGTTTTTCCACTCGAAATTTTACTTTTCGCAACTGTGCTGGTGACTCCGTTTCCCAATGGATGAAGGCCTGGTCTCTATTTTTGTGAGCAAAAATTCCCTCGGAAGGCACCAAGAATGTTAGTCAAAAAGTGACTAACTACAGAAAAATAGTTGATGCACCTTTTTGCATATTTTCCAAGAAGACCGAAGTGGCCCATATGCTAAAGATCAAAGAAAAAGCAAAATACCGCAAGGAGGTAAAAGTGTCGCGATATCGCGACATGTTGCATTTTCATGGGCAAAAGCAAAGAGAAAGAGCAAGGAGGAAAAAGTGTCGCGATATCGCGACATGTTGCATTTTCATGGAAAAGCAAAGAGAAAGAGCAAGGAGGTAAAAGTGTCACGATATCGCGACATGTTACATTTTCATGGCTAAGAGCAAAAAAAGGGAGCAAGGAGGCAAAAGTGTCGCGATATCGCGACATGTTGCATTTTCATGGCTAAGAGCAAGAAAAGGGAGCAAGGAGGAAAAAGTGTCACGATATCGCGACATGTTACATTTTGGGTAAAGAAAAAAGAGCAAGGAGGAAAAGTGTCGCGATATCGCGACATGTTGCATTTTGGCTAAGAGCAAGAAAAGGGAGCAAGGAGGCAAAAGTGTCGCGATATCGCGACATGTTGCATTTTCATGGCCAAAATAGAAGAGAAAGAGCAAGAAGGAAAAAGTGTCGCGATATCGTGACATGTTGCATTTTCAGGCTAAAAGAGAAGAGAAAGAGCAAGAAGGAAAAAGTGTCGTGATATCGGACATGTTGCATTTTCATGGCCAAAAGCAACAAAAGAGAACAAAGAGGCAGAAGTGTCATGATTTCGTGACATGTCACATTTTCGTGATGCAAGAAGAAGAATCAAGCTGAAGACATAGAAATGTCACGATTTCGTGACATGTTGCATTTTCGTGACTCAAAAAGGGTAGGCAGGCAGAGAAACAAGAGTGTCACGATTTCGCGACATGTCCAGTTTTTGCCAAGGAAACAGAGTATATTTTTGGCAACTGGGACATGCACTGACATCAGGTGCTGATTTTTGAAGAATGGTCAGTTGATTATAACCTGGCAGGTCCGCTGGACGATTGCAGAATAACAGACTCATCTAAATTTAGCCAGAAGGAAATCTATCCAATCTACAGGAAATCCGTTGTATATTCTTAGAAACTGCAGACAATTACTTGTAATTGATTGAAGAAATTAAATGTACATAGTAGAAGATACTCTTTTTAGGGTATAAATAGGAGTGAGTCGACCATGAAAAAGGGTCGGCTCTTGGACGTTTACAGGCTTGATGTACATGTACTTGGATTACAAGCAATAAAAGATTTCTTCTTCTAGCTTCCGAAACTTCTGTGTGCAAGTGTATGTATCTGGTGTTTTAACTTTTATTCATTCTAAGTTTTATAATGTATCTGTTCTGAAATCTGGACTGTGCACGTATAAACCTTGTTTCTAGAGTTGAACATTAAAAGATATTTACATGTATTTAGACGAACATCTAAAAGTCGCACTCAGGAATTCATGTTTTCTATAAGAAGATATAAAGAAAACTCTGAAAGTAGTAATCTGCATCATCAATGTTTGTTGTTGTCTAATCTGTACCGTGAGAAAAGTTCTAGCTTAGGCTATATTTCCCTTATCTCTTGTTCCCCTTTTCTCTAAAAAACTCAAAGGAACCAGCCTTCTCTGGAGACTAGACAGATGATCTCAAGCAAGATCTGTCTATTCAATGTTGGCAAAGTCTAAGGCGCAACACTATTAACCGAAGGCAGATTTTGTTCCAACAGGCTCTTATGGCTTGTTCTTCAACTATGGAATTTTAAAATCCAAAAATGGAGATCTTTAGTATCATATCTTCACCATAATACTTCACTAGAAGTCTTATTATGTAGTATTATCCTCTTGCACAATGAACTAACCTCTACACTATGAGGGCACTCTGACCTTAGGGAAATGAAGTTGAAGTCTCCTAGATTTCTATCATAGGATTACCAATCCCCTGAGAACTGATTTCCTATAACAAAATAAACTTTAGGTACTAATTAGTAAATTCTAGATAACCTAGATGATCTTCACTAGATGATTTTTCAATCTAGTGGGTTGAGTGTTGAGTCCTAGTCTTCGGGAGTTCTCCTAACAACTTTGTGGAAAATACTATAGATGAAAATGATATTAGTATTTTTTGAAATTAATATTTCTTTTAGTCCTATCTTTGTCACTCTCCCAAAATCTACCACCTAGATTATTTTGAGATCTTTTGACAGTGGCTGGTCCAACGACACGTATGTTTGGAAAAACTCTCAAGATAACTAATAATGATGGTTTCCCTATTGACCTACATAAACAAGATCTACCGTGTCTCTGATACCACTATTAGCTTTTGATGAATGAGACTTGGGAGATAACAATCACAAGATGCAAAATAACATGAAATAAAGTAAATCTACTAGATGACTGAAGTATGTTGTAAATATAAATAATATAAAATATTACAATGTAGCTATGGAGGAAATGAGCACTCCATTAACAAAGCTACTGATCTATATTGTATCCATCATCAATGAATGGTGAGGCACACAAAACTACACTATCCACTAAGATACACTATCTGAATATGTCCCTCGACTCTATATATATCTATTTAAGAGGCCATCCTTATATAGGAAAAATAGGATACTTGGCCAACACTCTATCTAGTTGTGCAATAGACAACTTGCACATGTACAACTTACACATTGACACGTGTGCATATATTACATTACATGAAGTAATTAGATAATTTGCATAGGAAGTAATCTAAGCATGTATCTTGGAGGATGCATTTACATAATCCAAATGATGGAATAGACTCCATTTCCAACATAAATCTAGGAAGAAAAGAAGAATTTTAGTTTTTACTATAGCTACAACTTGTTTGTACCTACAAGGATAAGAGAGAGATAAAGAGAGCAAGAAGGTCATATGTCATAGAAACCATAGAGGTAAAAATATTGATAGGAATGTTATGATTAATAAGGGGATATAGGGTAATGATATAATCATAGTATGATGAGAAAACAAAGAGGTGAAATAGGTATTTATAGTGGAATAAATAATTAACTCTCCCTTTGGATCTAATAACTGATTTTTACTCTTTTTGGAGGCATAAAATCACATTTATCAGTATAAATGGTATGTCATTCAAGAAATAGGTGTGAAAACACTCTAGAATTATGATCGTACATCAAAACACCTAAAATTAAATTGATCATTGTGGTCACAACATAATTTTTTGATCTTGAAACCATCAATTTTTAGGGCACAAGATTTGAGGTACATGTAAATGAATCTCTTAATCATGATTGTTTTTTTATTTTAGGTTTTTATGAAATTTACCAAGCAAAAAATGATCAAGAAAGATGGTATAAAGATAACTAAGTGAAGAAATGGAACCAAAAACACTAGCCAACATGGTTGGCTATCGTCTTACCCAAGGACTAACAAAGTTAGTCCATATATAAGAGGACTGTTGGGGATTTTTCATGCATCCTTGGGATAATTTGTCACGTTATAGGAAAACCTAGGGCTAACAAGCAATTACAAGCTCTGGTCGACCTACCTCTTTAACCTAGGAATAGATTTCTTTAATATTTTCTAAACAGACCAGGTATGGTAAGGATACCCTTGAGGTGAACTTAAATTTTTTAATGTTTTATGTTCATGCTCTTCCAGATTTATGGTGGTGAATTACAAATTTTATAAATTTTGACCAAGCTAAAACAATAACAATTCAATTATGCCTTATGTATGACCGGTGCCTTAATCCTTTAGGCTATTGTAGCAATATTTAATAATAATTCAATGAAAATAGAGAGAATAGGAAAAGAGATAATCAATGCAATTAAATTCATTTGAATATCATAATAAACATAAAATTTGAACAATGAAAGAAACGTTCACTATGCATTTAAATAATGTAACTTATAATGATGATACACACAAAACTGAAGATAAAAAAGAAGCCCATAATTGTATTAATATTTGAAAGATGATTACATGAATATTTGGCTTGAAACCAACATTGAACTCTTGAAATATTAATACAAGAAAGATCCTCGTTCGAATATCATAACAAGGACCTTTCACTCTTTCATTTGAATATCATAAAAATTGACTCTCTAGACCTTTGGCTCAATAGTCTAGAAATATTCCCAGCTTCTTGGGTGCTTTTATATCAAAACCTGCACACAAAAGGGAATAATAAGGGATGGAAAATAAGAAGAAAGAAAAATGGGATACAACAACAAAGAACAGGCACTCGAGTATACCTCTTAGCAAAAATATACTATGTCAAAGCTCGATCCTTATTTTGGTTGTAGACGTCCTTCTTATAGCTATGGTGGCTCTGTAACTTCCTTAATTACTTTCATCTAAACTATCCACTTGGTTCCATCTTCTACCTTGTAATTGACTAGGTATTTGTGAAACCATGTTTATTTAACTACCTTAAAAATAAAATATATTATCAAAATTGGCTAAAGTCCTACCTAGTTGTCATCCACCTTCTCTTTCTCTTTCTTGCCCACTGTAGGGCCCATGCTATTTTATGACTCAGGTATCCTTTGACTTCTCTTGATCGTCTCCTTCTCTTCCATGCTAGCACAGACCAAGTCTGCCATGTGACTCTAGATTTCTTTGTCGATAACATTAAGTGCATTAATTCTATCTAAGACCCTTATTCCTTTGGCTCTGTCTTCTTTAAAGACTATTTTTATGATTTGAAACACTATGAGAGTTTCAAGGATGGTTATTGAAAAGGAAATAAGTTGGTCAAAATTTTTATCTTCATCAATTTCCTTGCATGGAAATTATTGAATATCTTTGATGACTAACCAACTAAAACCTTCAGTGCTAAGTAGTTTGTAGAGTCTGATATTGAGGCGGCTCAACCTATTGATTGTATCATGTTCCAAATTTTGTATCTCCTTAAATATGTTATTCCATCGAGGTCTATCTACCATAAATTTAATGATTTTATCATATTATATTTGGCAGTTATGAATTTTACCATCCATTGTGACCACCTATTTGGATCTTATCTGCTCATAATTAGCCTTGCACTTTTCATACACTAGAGAAATGGTTGCTACCTTTTTATCCACTTTTATATTAGGGGTTTAGTTTTATTGTTTGCTTCTATTTTTGCTCCAAAATCCTTGCTATAATTATCAATAATTTTTTATTTTGTCTCTATAATTTTGACCATATTTTTTTTGTACTTTGCTATGAGCACTGGATCCTGTAATTGTCTAACCTCTGTGGGAATTCATCCTTTGAATATTATTAATTTTATATTTTAATTTTTCATTCTCTACCTACAAAAATTATGATTTGGACTTCTAGTTTGTTACTTATTTCTCAATGGTAAGTGTAGTATGTGCATGAACTTGCACTCCATGTTTTAATAAGGAGACTATGTAACCTCCTATTTTTGCATCACTTGTATCGGGATTTATCTGCAGTGAATGTAATCCCTGAGTGGGAATGGTGATGTTAGTATTGGAGGTAGAATCTGAACATGATGAAGGTGTATTTTGAACTTTACCCCTAGCTTGAGCTTATGTTACTCTATCTTCCATTATTGCTTCAATATGCTCTTCCTATTCAGAAGTGAATTTTGTGAAATCCTTTTTTTTTTATTAGAGTGAGGCTCACTGGTGCCCATACCGATATAGGATCTCTTATGGAGGGATATTTTAAGGTTTATAGGACTACCACTTGATAATATTTGAAGATATCACCAAATCCCCTAGATTTTTGTATCCTTTCCCAAGTTATAACATAGATTCTGATCTCTTTGTTGTTTATCATGAAAGCCATTGGTATTGCATGAGGACAACCTATGGCCATTTGCTATAAATGGTATGAGGCCATCAAAGTCACAATAGGCTCTCAAATGTAAAGCATATCGGTGCAAAAAAAGTGAGAGCAATCTCTTTTCCCTTACTCGTATCGAGAGAATGATAAGTGGAAGAGGTACCATCTATTTCTTTTGTTGTTTGAGTTTTTACCTCAGTCATAAACTCAATTTGCTTAGGGTCTAAAATCATGACCTCTATGATGGGATTTGTGAAGTCTTATAGGGGAATGATGACTACTGGTGTCATAATTTTATCCATCATGTTTTTTATTACCATCCTTAGATCTGTGGAGTAATTTTCCACTATTTTTTTATGAGTGTGTGCCCTGGTCAGGTTCTGATTATTCCATTTCTTCTATATTCACCCCATTGTTCTGTGTCCACAATAAAATTTTATCAAATTCATCTTATCTATGTATTATTGGTTTGGGCTCAATGGTAATGTCTTTGTAGTGACCCTTAGGATCATAGGACCTCCATGTTATTTTAGCAAAATAATAGAAATCCATCGTGGGTAAGGCTTTCATAATCCCAAGATACCCTCTATAATATACTACCCTATTTTTCCTAGTGCAGCGACCCAAGGAATCCTAGTATATTTTCTCTTCCATCTCAATCTAGCTTCTTTTGTAGATTACCTCATTATTTCTAAGGTAGCCAATGATTTTGGATAGAAAGTGGGTAAGGCTTTCGATGGTAATTTGCCCCTGTATGTTCTAATGAAACTATAGTACTTAGTGAGAAATAAACCTCTAGCTTTCTTATATTCAAGATATTTTATTATACCAAGGCTCATTATGGGGGGTTCTTTCTTAGTGAGTACGTGATACATGGATGCCAAAAATCTCCCATAGAACTCTAAATAAGTGGAGGTGCCATCATAAATATAAGGATATCTATCCTAGATAATTTATCCTACCATAGCTCCTAATTGAGTAATTACAGTGTCTTTGATTTTCTCAATGATCAGTTGGATGAGAAATGAATAATATGATAAGCAGGGTATGAAATCCCTATCTTCCTTGATAACCTTCTACAATTCTATAAATTCTTTATCCATTGTATCACACATTATATATTACCACCTATACATCAATATCCTCCAAGTTTTATTGCATTACACTATCAGGTACATAACTTTGATGCTGATCCAGTTGAGGTCCTCGACCCACATAACTATATGGATCACGTTGGCGTAATCTCTTTCACACTTGTGAAGTTATGATTTGTGAACATGAAAATATATTGAAACCATTTTTCATAGTCAAACATATTCTTATAAAAGGTTGTGCCAATCATATGTTGGACCTGCTTTAAAATTATTGTTGTGTCGTAGACTTGTTTGAATATCTCTAGTTCGAAAACCTGTTCAATCTTCTCTAGCATAATCCTTTAGATAGGTTTGTTTTGGCCATTTACTATGGCTCTAGTTCTTATATCGTACGATATGACTAGCCAGGATAGTAGCTCAGGGGAGAAATGTACCCTTGGGCATAATAATTTGGTCAAATTGGTCCTCCATTTGTTACAGAGGGGACTACTCTTGTCTTTATCTGCATATGCTTTCTTGAAGATATTCTTTAACAAGTAATGTGGATGTTGCCATTCTTCTACGCTTGATTGGAAATAGAATTTAGCAAGTTCTAACTCACCCAAAATTGTTCTTTGGTTTTTCTAGTGTTCATATTCTTAAATGATACCTTTTCATCTCACGCCTTGAATATTGTCTTGGGGATAACTTTGTTTGAGAAGGCCATTGCTTGAGTTTCTATTTTTGGGCTCTTCGACTCTTAAACAACTCAAGAATACTATAAACACTGTGAGTTGCTTGTTACTGCTATCATGTATTTAATTTGGTTTAAACATGAAGCATCATTAACATCACACCAATTGTCACTATATTTTTGCTATTCTTAGTTTACCACTTCATTTCTCATAATGATCGACCAATCATCGATCGTTACCTTTTGGTTGATTTGCATAACTAGACATCAAGGTCATACATGCATTAGATCCTGAATCATTTGATTAGTGCATTTTGTATTAAATCTTGTGCTTGGATAGATCTGAGGCTAAGATCTATAGTTGGCTTATGTGCTCGTAGCTTCGAAATTGATTTTCAGCTATGTTAGTGAAATCATCATTGATTTGAGTGTTGCATTAGCTTTCTTGGTTGAGGTTCCATGAAATTTTTCTTTAGAAAAATGTTTCTCTGATGGCATGGTATGCCAATTAATGTTTGTCATAAGTTACAAGGTACTCGTGCCTCGATTTTTGTTGATGGTTGATCGGTCGATCAATATTTTAATTTGGCCAAGGCTTTTTGGTTCACTGATTGGGTGCTCGATCGGTTGGCCTTTATTCTCTATCAGTGGATCTCTTTAATTTTACATGAATGACAATTTCAACCACTAAACATCATTAGTCGGCCAAATGGCTTAGAGTACTTTTGCATGTGTTGCATTAAAAATATCATGCTAACTTTAACTAAGGGGGTCAGTATTAAACCATAATGCATGTAAAATTAAATGTCTGCATACCTTGATTTTCATTGAATTTACCTTATTTTGTTCAATTGATATCCACCGTTGATTTCATTCGATCGATTATATTTTTATTGCTATGATCTGTTCATTTGATGACATATTATAGTTGTACCTTTTCGAACAAAAATATTTCAATGACTCTACTTTACCCATATCTTTGCTTTATTTAACTAGTTATTATCTTCGCTTCCTGAGCTGTTAGCTATTCTAGTAATATCCTTAAGGTGGTTTTGAACAAAATCAATCAGACACTACTATCACATTAGGCCTTGGCTCAGAGTGTGTGCTTGTGTATAATTTTCATTAAATTCTTAGGTCAGATAGAATTTTTATCAACTTGGAAGGAGTTAGGCATATTAATGATTTCACTATTTTAAATATTTTTTCCTTGTCATTGCTCCACTACCAGTCAAGCATTTATAGCTTCGATGGAGGTAACCTTGATCCTTTTGGACCTACTCTACTACTAGTCAAATGTTTATAGCCCCAATAGAGAGAGGTTATCTAGATAGCCCTAAGCACTTGCTCGATTTGCATTATTGAATTTTTTCTTCTTTAGGAAGAATTTTGATAAATTGCAAAGTATTTCAGAGTGTGCTTTCTAGGTTGAGGATCTAGAAGGCTATAGTATTGAGTGTATTTGTTTTTAGCCTAACTGCCTTACCAAGGTTGACTAGATTCTCTGACTCTAGAATTGATTTTGAGGTCATGATAATGTATGGCTTTGGCTTGATGTGTCAGCACTTTCAACTTTCATCTGTTATATTCCATACCTCATCATATGCTTACTAAACTCCTTACTTCCTGAGTTGTTAGATCATCTGTATTCAATTCCATATTCTCTTCTCTTAACTGACTAAGGGTAGATCTCATACATATAAAGTAAAAGCTTGACATGGAGACTTAACAAACTTCTAACAACCTAGAAATACTGCACATACTAGTAAATAAACATATCAAAAAGAAAGAAATATGAATTCATAGAGCACACTTAGACATATTTTTTTAAATTCTTTTCTGAGTCCCCTGCAAGGATGATATAGTTTCAAGTGTTGGCCATTTATTGGGATTTTCATGAGATCACCTTCTAAGGTTTGCAACTTGTATGTATTTGGGCCAATGATCTGAGTTATTTGGTAAGGACCTATCCACTTGGGTTCAAGCTTACCCTTTTCTCCATGTTTTTCATTTTTGGGGTCCCAATATAAGACTATGTCTCCTTCAAAGAATGGAGTTCCTTTGGCTTTCTTGTTAAAGAATTGCATGGTTTTCTGAGTTTGTTCAAACATCTTGTCCAGTGCATTTCTTCTTTCTTCCTGTAAATGTGCAATTTGGTCTAATCTCCTTTGTAAGGCATCGGGGTTTTCATGATCTTGCAGTAACAAGGATAGTGCTATTCTTTATGTATGAGGAGGCAACAAGGCTTTTTCTCCAAATACCATTTCATAAGGAGTTTTACCTGTGTTTCTCTTAATGGATAGTTTGTCTACCCATAAGGAAAATTTTAACTCACTATCCCATCCCTTTTTATTCTTGCCCAATGATATTTTGATTCTGGTAATTAAATTTTTATTTGATGACTCAGCTAGACCATTACCTTGAGGATAATAGTTAGCTGAATGAGAAAGTTCAATTCCATATTTTGCACAGAACTCTATCATTTCAAAAGAGACAAAGTACTTTCCATTGTCTGTTACCAACTTAGTGAAGTAGTTTATTGTGGTGATGATCCACTTGTGTCTGCCTAAGGAGTTTGGCTTTATTTCACCAATAAGGTCAATCCCCCATTGTGTGAAAGGTGCTTCTATGATTATTGGTTGGAGAGGCATTGTTGCTAACTTTTTCTTCCCTACAAACACTTGATAGTTATGGCAGCCTCTTACATATTGATGAACATATTTGAATAAGGAAGGCCAATAATAACCTGCTCTCATGATCTTATTTGCAGTTGCTTTTGGGGCAAAGTGACCTCCACAAAATCCATCATGAAACTCTTCTATCACTTCTAATGTCTCTTTTTCAAACAAGCATAGTAATAATACCCCATCTGGATGTTTCCAATAGAGTTTACCTTCTTGAGTGTAGTACTTTTATGCCTGTTGTTTTATTGACCTCATTTTATTTGTAGATATACCTCTTGGGAAGGATAGGGTTTGGAGATATAACATGATATCATCATACCATTTGCATTCAAAATTATCTATTCTTCTGATATCATGCATGTCATCAACTATGGAAATGTTCATCATGTCTTCCCCTTATTTTTAGCTAGATATTTAGCTAAACCTTATCCTATGATTATTTTCATAGCTTTAAATTCTACATCATACTGCAGCAATTTGACCATCCACCTGGTAGGACTACCTATTGGTTCAGGTTGGGTGAAAACATCTTTTATAGCAGTGAATGGAATACAACATATAATCTTGTTTGAACCAAAAATACCTTTAAAATGTTCTAGTGCTTGAATCACAACATATGCTTGTTTCTCAATCATTTTGAATCTTATTTGAGATCCCTTGAGTCCTATACTCATGAAGGCTATGGGTCTCTCATTCTCTTCATCATCCTTTTGAGAAAGGACTATAACAATGGTATGTTCAGAAGTGAATGAATATATGTTAAAATTCTTTGAGTAGTCAGGGCAATTCAAGACTAGGGTAGTGGTGATAGCATCTTTATTTTTTGAAAAGCTTCAAGATTCTCCTCTATCCATTTGATGTCAACATCCTTTTTAATCATGTTATTGATGGGTTGAGCTATTTCATGACAATTTAGCACAAACCTTCTTACAAAATTAATTTTACCAAAGAATGATCTGACTCCTTTCATATTTTTAGGGGGAGGTATCTTGGCAATAACTTCTACTCTTGAAGGATCAATGCTAATTCCTTTTTTAGATACTATGTGACCAAGGATTTTTCCTTGTGTTGCTCCAAATATACACTTCTTTGGATTCAAGGATATTCCAAATTATTTGCATCTGGTAAAAACTATGGCTAAATGTTCAAAATGGTCTTCAAGGTTTTTTGAAAACATTGTTATGTCATCCAAATAGACAACTACTATCTTGAACATTAGTCCTTTAAAGGTAAAGTCCATGGCCCTCTGGAATATTGCTCCTACATTCATTAATCCAAATAATATTCTCATATATTCAAAGGTACCCCAAGGGGTAGTGAAAGCAGTTTTATATCTATCTTCAGGATTTACCTAAATCTGATTGTATCCTGAGAATCCATCCAGTAATGACATTCTGGATGAACCTACCACAACTTGTAGCAATTGTTCCATGTTGGGTAAGGGATAATTATCCTTAAGTGAACTTTTATTCAGATTTTAAAAATCAACACAAAGTCTGATCTCCCCATTTTTCTTCCTTACTGGTACTAAGTTTGCTATCCAAGAAGAAAACCTTACTTTTCTAACTATTTTGGCATCCAACAATTTTTGAACTTCCTTTTGCATAATTGGATGCAATGTGGGATTGAATTTCCTCTATTTTTGCCTAAAAGGTTTAGCATCTTCCTTGAGGGGAATGATGTGAGTCATGACATCAGTTTTAAATATTTTTAGGTCTTCATAACTCTAGGTAAAAGATTCTTTATTTTTCTTTAGAAATATGATGTACTATTCTTTCTCTTCTTTTGGTAAAGCCTTATCAATTTTTACCAATCTAGGCTCCTCTTTCGTTCCAATGTTTACATCATCAGATTTTGTCTCTTTGAGGAGTGGCTTGTAGGCTTTATCAAAATCATCGAATAAAATTTCTAAAGAAACTAACCCCTTAGGGATTCTATTGGTTTTGAGTTGAATTACTTCCACTGGATCTCCAATTATATTTTTCAAATTTTCTTCATCTTCCTCCTCACATATAACATCTGAATACATATTTTGGAGGGTCATGAAGTCTCTAATATCCACATCATCTTGGAACACTTGCAGGTATACAACATTATCAGGCACAAAAGGTTTGTATACAGAGATAGTTGGAAACCTATCCATATATTCAGTGTCAATTTTTGGACAGTCTACACCTAAAGCATTGATTGCCAATAGATCTACAATATGATTCTATTCTCTGGGAATGTAAGAGATGTTAAAAGCTAGGAATTTATCAATTTCAGCTAAGACTACACATTTATATTGTTTTAATCTGGGATGTTTGGTTTGGTATTTACCTTTGACCTATTGGATAATCAGTTTGGCATCCCCAATCAAGAAATTTATGCCTAGTTCTTTGGCTTTTCTCAGGCCTAATAGTAAAGCTTCATACTCAACAACATTATTGGTGCATAGGAATTCCAATCTGTAGGGGATTCCTAGATAGTTTCCTTTAATATCTGTTAAATTTACACCAACACCTGCTCTTGTTTGAGACTTAGCCCCATCAAAGGATATGGTCCACATTTCTTGGGTAAGAACTCTATCAGATTCTGCATCTATTAGTTCTCTAGTTTTAGGGTCCATATCTTTTGCATCAGGGACTTCTACCAGGAAAGGATTATGCCAAACTGAGTATACTCCTATTTCTTTCTCTTCTACAAAATTGACCAAATTAACCATGGTGTCATCTGGTCTCACCAGTTCTACTAAATACTTGTTAAATGGTTCTCTCCTTAAAGTCACATTTTCTTTTCCTAAAATAGGGATTGTGGCATAAGACCAATCCAATTGTATGGAACCACCCAACTGTTCTTCCCAATGTTTGCTTAACAGTAATGAGAAGAAAGGGTCTACATCAACTACTACAACATCCATCACTATACCCTTCTTGGGATGTTGATCTAAGAAGACTAACAGGCTAGTGATAATACCTACATAGGGTATCTGCCTACTATCCATTACTGACATAGGAGGGGACTCCCTGGTACAAATCAGTCCTAGCTGGTCTACTATCTGTTTGGGCATGATGTTATGGGATGCACCACTATCTAGCATGCAGTTGTGAATGACATATCTTTTCTCCTTCATCTGAGTTATATCTGAGGGACACATAAAATGGTCTGATAGACGAGGGTGTTCTAGTCTCATGATTAGATGGCTTGACTATATTACAGGACTGAGTTCCTTTTTGTTTGATCAGGCCAAAAGCTTTACACACCTATTCTTGGTATTTTTGAATATTCATTAACTCACCAAAGGTAATGTTAACCTTCTATTTACTTAGTTCAAAACTAGCATCAAATTCCATCTTCTTAACATCTAGCATTTTGGTACATTCCTCATGTGGTGATGGTTCATTTATTTCTACATTGGCAGGAGTAGTTTTATTTTGATTTTTTTTTATTTTTTCTTTTTGTACATTATTATTTATAGTGGGTTGTTCTCTAGTCTCCTTGCTTGAGATTTTATCAATTTTATTAGGAACAATCCTATTTCTCATATTTAAAGCATTTGCTTCAAGTTCTTCCACCTCTTGAGCTGTTGGGATTACTTTCCCTTGCTTCATTTTATCATACCTAGTCTCTTGTCCTCTTTGTAGGATTTTTGTATTTTCTACAACTAGGATTTTAGGATGGTGATTTGAAGCATATGAATCCATATCTTCCTCAAATAACCTTTCTCTAGACTCATCTTCAAGATTCCAACATGCGTTGATTCTAATGTCCTCTTCTGATTCCTCTTCTAAGTCTACAGGATGATGGACACCTAGATATATACCACAACAATCTAGATTATGAGGAGCATCATAGGCTAAATAGTAATAGGGAAAGTTCTCTATCAAATTGATAGTAGGTATAGGATTGGGGACTGAGTCTACTTCTCCATTTCTCTCTTCTTCCAACCATTCCCATTATTTATATTTCTATTACCTTCGTTAGAATGGTTGTTACCCTAGTTCCTATTGAAATTTCTCTTGAATGGTGGCCTGTTATCTCCTTGTTGTCTATCGACTTGAGGTTGAGAAGACTCACCATTGCTCTCTTTATTTCTCTCTATCCTAGCCAATCTATTGTTCATTGTATTGAACATTTTAGTCATTTGATTGGCCAGTTTCTCCATGGGATCTTGTTCAGTTCTTTTATGTAGGTTGAATCCTACCTTCTTAGGCTTCCTATCAGGATGATTATCTTCTAGAGAGTATGGTTTCATTTTTCCACTGTCTAACATATTCCTTTCAATTTCTATGGCTTTCTCCATGCATTCATCTATGGTAGTAACATGTTCTTGTCTCAACTCATAGTTAAATTCTCTTAGGAAGGCATTTTTGTAAAAATAAATTGATTGTATATTGTTTGGTCGTAGAGCAATGGGGATATTATTCCTGGATTTAGAAAACCTTCTATTAAAATCACTTACTGACTCGTTTTCTTTCTTTTTCATTGTTGCCAAGTCTGTTAACAATGACTATTCATTTTTTCTCACCAAACTTCTTTAAAAAAATAGTTTCCATTTTAGCAAAATTTGCAATATCATTATCAGGAAGGGTGTTAAACCATTCTCTAGCATCCTTCTCTAAATTTTGAAGGAATAGTATCAACACTACATCTTCATGTTCTACTTCTAGACTATCCAAAGCGTACAAGAAGCTTTTAATGTGATCCTCTCTAGTAACTACATTGTTTCCTTGAAATTTAGGTAAATATTTATGAGCTTTACTAGGGAGATCATGTAACGATGTTGGTAATTGGAAAGGCCTGTATCTATTTGTTCTCCATAATTGAACATTAGGTGGTGGATTGGCCATGTTAACTACTTGAGGTGTTTGGATCAGATTGATAGGAATTATAGTAGGAGGTGTAGTATTTATTCCACTAGGAATAGTAGGAGGTGTTTCAAATATATTCTCTACTATAATAATATCTATATCAAAACCTTTTGAAGATGAATTAGAAGGATTAGTTCTGAAAAATACCTCTGGATCTGAGAATTTTGGATACAGCTCTTGAGCGGTTCTTCTCGTTAATGCCAACATGTTCTGCTCCTTTTATTCTTTTTAATATTTCTAGTTTTGATCATTCAGAGTCACCAGTATAATGTGTGCGAAAGGGATAAATGTCTAGTTGATATTTCTCAACTAATATCACTCTCAATCACTTAGGGTATAGTCTTTTTCAAGAATCAAGAATCAAGAAACAAGAAGATCAAGAAAATCAAGAAAATGATACAACCACTTGTTCTTGAAAAAGAAAATTGGAAACTATGAGCATAGGTGGGAAAAAGATTTGAAAAATATTTCAAGAATGAAAAATTGACACTCTAGATCCTGTTAGGCTAACTTTTGCCAATAAATATTTATCGTTAGGTTCCAAACTGTAATGAAAATTACACATTCGGTCCCCGACAATGGTACCAATAAATTGTTGGGGATTTTTCCTGCATCCTTGGGATAAGTTATCATGCTATAGGAAAACCTACTACCAATGAGCAATTATAGGCTCTGGTCGACCTACCTCTTTAACTTGGGAATAGAGTTCTTCAATATTTTCTAAATAGACCAGGTATGGTAAGGATACCCTTGAGGTGAACTTAAAGTTTTTAACATTTTATGTTCATGCTCTTCCAGATTTATGGTGGTGAATTAAATATTTTATAAATTTTGACCAAGCTAAAACAATAATAGTTCAATTATACCTTATGTATGATCGGTGCCTTAATCCTTTGGGCTACTATAGCAAGATTTAATGACAATTCAATGAAAATAGAGAGAACGAGGAAAGAGATAATCGGTGCAATTACATTCATTCAAATATCATAATAAACATAATAGTTGACCAACGAAAGAAACGTTCACTATGCGTTCAAATAATGTAACTCATAATGAAGATACACACAAGACTGAAGACAAAGAAGTAATAGAAAAGAAGCCCAGAATTGTATTAATATTTGAAATATGATTACATGAAGAGTTGGCTTGAAACAGCCATTGAACTCTTGAAATATTAATACAATAAAGATCCTCGTTCGAATATCGTAACAAGGACCTTTCACTCTTCCATTCGAATATCACAACAGTCGAGTCTCTAGACCTCTAGCTCAATAGTCTGGAAATATTCTCAGCTTCTTGGGTGCTTTCCTATCAAAACCTGCACATAAATGGGAAGAATAAGGGGTGGAAAAGAAGAAGAAAGACAAAGGGGATACAACAACAAAGAATGGGCACTCGAGTATACCTCTTAGAAAAAATATGCTATGTCAAAGCTCGATCCTTATTCTGGTTGTAGACATCCTTCTTATAGTTGTGGTGGCTTTGTAACTACCTAAACTACTTTCATCTAGAACATTCACTTGGTGCCATCTCCTACCTTGTCATCGGTTGGGTGTTTGTACAGCCATGTTTATTTAACTACCTCAAAAATAAAATATATTATCAAAATTGGTTGAAGTCTTGCCTAGTTTTCATCCACCTTCTCTTTTCCTTTCTCTCCCATTGTGGGCCCCATATTATTTTTTTACCCAGGTTTCCTTTGACTTCTCTTCATCACCTTCTTCTCTTCCATGCTAGGACCAACCAAGTCTTCCATGTGAATCCACACTTCTTTGTTGATCGCACTAAGTGCGCTAATTCTGTCTAGGACCCTTATTACTTTGGCTCTGTCTTCTTTAAAGACTATTTTTATGATCTGAAAGAGTATGAGAGTGTCAAGGGTGGTGATTGACAAAGAAATAAGATGGTCAAAAATTTTATCTTCGTCAATTTCCTTGCATGGAAATTATTGAATATATTTGATGACTAACTGATTGAAACCTTCAGTGCTGAGTAATTTGTGGAGTCCGACATTGAGTCAGATTAACCTGTTGATTGTATCATGTTCCACATTTCTAGCTCCTTAACCATGTTATTCCATCGAGGTTTATCTACAATAAATTTAATAATTTTCTCATATTCTATTTGGCAGTTATGACTTTTACCATCCACTGTGACCACCTATTTGGATCTTATCTACTCATAATTAGCCTTGCACTTTTTATACACTAGAGAAATAGTTGCTACATTTTTATCTACTTTTTTTATCAGGGTTTTAATTTTATTGTTTGCTTCTATTATTGCTTCAAAATACTTGCAATAATTATCAATCATTTCTTATTTTGTATCTATAATTTTGACCATATTTCTCTTGTAATTTTCTATGAGCACTAGACCCTGTAATTATCTAACTTCTATGGGTGTTCACCCTTGACTCTTATTGATTTTAGATTTTAATTTTTCATTCTCTTACTATAATAGTTCTGCTTTGGACTTCCAGGCTATTACTTCTTTCTCAATGGCAAGTGCAGTCTGTGCATGAACTTGCACTCCATGTTTTAATAAGGAGATTGTGTCTCCTCCTATCTCTACATCACCTATATCAAGATTTATCTGTAGTGAATGTACTCCCTGAGTGGGAATGGTGATGGTAGTCTTGGAGGTAGGCTCTAAACATGATGAAGGTGGATTTTGAACTTTGCTCCTGGCCTGAGCTTCTGTTACTCTATCTTCCATTATTGCTTCAATATGCTCTTCCTCTTTGAAAGTGAATTTTGTGAAATCCTCTTTTCTAATAAGAGTGAGGCTCATAGGATCATCGATGTCCATACCGATCCTAGCTCTCTTATGGAGGAGAGAGTTTGAGATGTCAAAAATAACACTTGATAATATTTGAAGATATCACCGAATCCCCTAGCTATAGAAGAGATTCTAATCTCTCTGTTATTTATCATGAAAGCCACTAGTATTACCTGAGAGGAGCCTATGTCCATTTGTTATAAATGGCAGGAGTCCATCAAAGTCATCGCTAGGCTCTCAACTGTAAAACATCATGAGGAAGCATAAGTGAGCATAATATCTTTTCCCTTACTCATATTGGGAGACTAATAAGTGGAAGAGGCACCAAATATTTCTTCTATTTGAGTTTTTACCTCAACCATAATCTCAATTTGCTTAGGGTCTAAAATCATGATGTCTACAATGGGATCTGCGAAGTCTTCTAGGAGAATGACATCTACTGGTGGTATAACTTTATCCACCATATATTTTATTACCATCCTTAGGTCTGTGGAGTAATTTCCCACTATTTCTATATGAGTGTGTGCCATATTCAGGTTCTGATTGTTCCATATTTCTTCTCGATTCACCCCATTAGTCTGTGCCCACACCAAAATTTTCTTAAATTCATCTTATTTGTGTATCATTGGTTTGGGCTAAATGGCAATGTATCTGTAGTGATATTTAGGATCATAGGCCTCTAGGTGATTTCAAAAAAATGATAAGAATCCATCGTGGGCAAGTATTTCATCATCCCAAGATACCCTTTGTAAATATACTACCCTATTTTTCCTGGTGCAGTGACCCAAGGAATCCTAGTTTGTTTCCTCTTCCATCTCAATCTAACTTCTTTTGTAGATTGCCTCACTATCTCTAAGATAGCCAGTGATTTTGGATAGAAAGTGGGCAAGGATTTTGGTGGTAATTTACCCCCGTATGTTCTGATGAAACTGTAGTGCTTAGCAAGAAATAAATCTCTAGCTTCCTTATCTTCAAGATATTTGATTATACCAGGGCTCATTCTTAGGTTCTTTCTCAATGAGTACATGATACATGGATGCCAAAAATCTCCCATAGAACTCTGAATAAGTGGAGGTACCATCATAAATGCAAGGTAGTCTATCCTAGATAATTTCTCCTGGTACACCTCCTAATTGAGTAATTGCACTATCTTTGAACTGCCCGATGATCAAATGGATGAGGAATGAATAGTGCAAGAAGTGGGGCATGAAATCCCTATCTTCCTTGATAGCCTTTTGCAATTCTCTAAATTCTTTGTCCATCGTGTCACACATTATATCTTGCCACCTATACATCGGTATCCTCCAAGTTTTATTGCATTGCACTATCAAGTACATAACTTCAACGCTGATCTAGTTGAGGTCCTTGACCCCCATAACTATATGGATCATGTCAACATAATCTCTTGCCCACTTGTGAAGTTGTGATTTGTGAATAGAAAACATTTGTTGACACCGGTTTGTCATAGTCGAACAACTTTTCGTAAAAGGTGGTGCCAATCATATGTTGGGCTTGCTCTAAAATTATCGTTGCATCATAGACTTGTTTGGTCATCTCCAATATAAAAATTTTCTCAGTATTCTCTGGCGTAATCTTGTAGATAGGTCCATTTTTAGCCATTTACTATGGCTTTGGTTCTCACGTCATACAAGATAACTAGCCAAGATAGTAGCTAAGGGGAGAAATGTATCCTTGGGAATAAGAGCTTGTCCAAATTGGTCCTTCATTTTTTGTAGTGGGGACTACTCTTGTCTTTGTCTACAAACACTTTCTTGAAGATATTATTTAACAAGTAATGTGGACATCGCCATTCTTCTACGCTCAATTGAAAACATAAGTGAGTTATAACTCATCTCACACTTGTTCTTTATTTTTTTTGGCATTCATCTTCTTGAATGGCACCTTTTCATCTAATGCCTCGACTCTTATCTTGGGAATAACTTTGCTAGAGGAGGCCATTTCTTGAGTTTCTATTATTGGGCTCTTTAGATCTTAAACAACTCAAGAATACTATAAAATTATGAGTTACTTGTTACTACTATCACATATTTAATTCAGTTCGTGCATGAAGCATAATTAACATTGCACCAACCATCGCTATATTTTTCTATTCTCGATTCACCATCTCATATCTCATAACGGTTGGTTAATCATGGATCGTTACCTTTTGGTTGATTTGCATAACTGATTGTCAAGGTCATACACATGTTAGATCTTGGATCATTTGATCAACACACATTGTATTAAAGCTCATACCTGGATAGATCCGAGGCTAAGATCTATGATTGACTTGCATGCTCATAGCTTCCAAATTGGTTATCGATCGTATCAGTAAAATCATAATTGATTTGTGTGTTGCATTAGACTTCTCGAGCAAGGGTCCACAAAAATTATCTTTATCAAAATATTGCTCCAATGGCATGGTATGCGAATTGATGTTTATCATGAGTTATGAGGTACTATCACCTTGGCTATTTTTTATGGTTGATCGGTTGATCAATGTTTTAATTTTACCAAGGTATTCTGGTTTAATGATTGGGTGTTCAGTTAATTAGCCTTTATTCTCTATCATATTTCAGCTGATGGATCTCTTTGATTTTGTACGAGTGATTATTTCAGCCATTGGACATCATTACTCGGTTGAATGGCTTAGAGTACTTTCGCATGTGCTGCATTAAAAATCTTCTACTAAATTTAACCGAAGGAGTCAGTATTAAACCATAATGCATGTAAAATTAAATGTTGGTGTACCTTGATTTTCGTTGAATTTACCTTATTTGGTTTGATCGATCTCCACCATTGATTTTATTTGGTTTGTTATATTTTGATGACTATGATCTATTCGAGTGATGATATCTAATAGTTGTACCTTTTTATCTAAAAATATTTCAATGGCTCCACTTTGGCCATGTCATTACTTTATTTAGTTGGTTATTATCTTCGCTTAGCGTGGGTTGACCGATCTATGTTATTCGTTAATCAAATGATTTCTACCACATAGGATTTTGTTTGATCGAAGGGTTTCATCATTGATAAGTCAATCAACTTTGATAGAATGGTCTGACCAGATTTTTGACCAAATGATTTGTTGACCATTTGATATTTTTCGGGTTTCAACCGATCTCTTGTAGCCATTGATGAACTTTTTTTTTTTTGAAAAAATTGAAAAAACTTGTATTAAAACAAAGATCAATTACAAAAGGGAGTAAACACATCCCAGCCGAGAGCAAAGAAGCAAGATTACAACAAGGCGCGAAAACGTGACATGTCGCGAAATCGTGACATGTCGCGATATCGCGACAACAACCCAACCGAGGCCGCGCCAGAGAAACAAGTCGCGAAATCGCGACAGCCAATCCCCGAGGCACCTAAACACCAAAAGTGTCACGAAATCGCGACGGCACAACCCCAAGGCGCCCAGTCACCAAAAGTGTCACGAAATCGCGACGAGATTTCCAAATGGCGCCTGATCACCAGAAGTGTCGCGATATCGCGACGAGTTTTCCCCTTGGCGCCAGTGCTTCAAAAGTGTCGCGATATCGCGACGAGTATTCCCCATGGCGCCAATTCTCCAAAAGTGTCACGAAATCGCGACGAGTTTTCCCCTTGACGCCCAAACTGCAAAAGTGTCACGATATCACGACGAGTTCTCCCCTTGGCGCCCATTCATCAAAGGTGTCGCGATATCGCGACGATTTTTCCCCATGGCGCCTATTCCCCAAAACTGTCGCGAAATCGCGACGAGTTTTCCCCTTGGCGCCCATTCTTCAAAATTGTCGCGATATCGCGACGAGTTTTCTCCTTGGCGCCCAACCTTCAAAAGTGTCGCGATATCACGACGGTTTTTCCCCTTGGTGCCAGCTCTCCAAAAATGTCGCGATATCGCGACGATTTTTCCCCTTGGCGCCCATTCAGCAAAAGTGTCGCGATATCGCGACGGCTTTTCTCCTTGGCGCCCAACCTTCAAAAGTGTCGCGATATCGCGACGGTTTTTCCCCTTGGTGCCAGCTCTCCAAAAATGTCGCGATATCGCGACGATTTTTCCCCTTGGCGCCCATTCAGCAAAAATGTCGCGATATCGCGACGATTTTTCCCCTTGGCGCCTATTCTCCAAAAGTGTCGCGATATCGCGACGATTTTCCCCCTTGGCGCCCATTCTCCAAAAGTGTCGCGAAATCGCTACAACTTCCAGCCACAGGCCCCGACGGCGCAACAGGTCACGAAATCGCGACAGCTTCCCTCCAAAGGCCGCGACGGTGCAACATGTCACGAAATCGCTATAGCTTCTCTCCAAAGGCAGCGACGGTGCAACAGGTCACGAAATCGCTACAGCTTCTCTCCAACGGCCGCGACAGCGCAACATGTCACGAAATCGCGACAGCTTACCTCCAAAGGCCGCGACGGCGCAACAGGTCGCGATATCACGACAAAAACCACCCTTAGCATTTTCTTTGTTCATTGTCTCAAGGATCGGTCCAGGCCCTGCCTAATCACTTCATCCTCCAAAGGCATGTCACTGTGCAGCTGCACCCCAACCTCTTTCTTAGCACCCATCTTCGCAAGGAAATCGGTCGCTTTGTTTAGATTTCTACTCACATAAACAGGGATCACGTCATCTAATTCTCTCCATAGTTCCTTGATTTGAGAGACCAGAATCCTCAACCTCCATGCTTTCAAAGCAAAGTTCCTCATGCAGTCAAGAGCTCCAACCAGTATTTGAGAGTCAGATTCCAGAATTATCCTCCTATGGCCCTGATTAACTGCCCAAATAGAAGCAGCTTTGATAGCAATGGCTTCAGCTTCATTATTTGTGGTTCTACCCAATCCTTGCAGTTCCCAATAGAGCACGGTGCCCTCGTGATTTCGATAGACCACACCAATGCCAGCACTGCCCGGATTGCCCTTAGCAGCTCCGTCAGTATTGATTTTAATCCAACCGTCGGGAGGAGGTTTCCAGCTAGCTCTGACCTGTTCCTCTTGCTTTTCAACTCTCTCATCCATTGGCCCCGAATCAACCTGAGTTTCCTCATTTGCGTGGACGGCAACTGTTTCAGTGACTTTGCTCCAGATGACTTGCCAAACACCATCAAGCGTGGAAAACGTTTCTCAAAAAATTCTAGCATTTCTCTCCAACCACACTTGCCACCAAATGAAGTTTAAGCCGAGCTCCCAACCGATTCGAAGAGCTTTAGATTTAAATCTACCCCTCTTCCATCTTTCCAGAATGTTAATCCGATTCAAATCACCATTAAGCTGGATTTTATAGTGAGAGAACCAGCGCTTCCAGATCTGGCGCGTGAAGGGGCACTCAAACATTAGGTGATCAGTTGTTTCCTCGTTCTTATGGCATAGAACACATTGAGATGGACCGATGATACCTCTACACCTGAGATTGTCGAAAGTGAGAATTCCATTGTGCATAACCTGCCAGGAAAAAAGTTCACTTTCGGCCAGCCCTTGGATTGCCAAATCTGTCTCCAGTCCTCAACCGGATAAGCAAGGGGGGGAGGCTCAGGGAGGATGTTATCATATCCATCTTTAACAGTATAAACGCCAAGGCTCCCATAGCCCCAAGCTAATTCATCCTCCTCGTCTCTCCCAGTGAGAAACCTTTCTTTCAAGATTTTGGTCAAGATGGGTGCTAGCTCCGGAGGGATTGAAATTGGCCACTCCTCCAACTTCTTAAACTTCTTAAACTTATACCCCCCCAGCTGAGTAGTATTGAAATAACTTTCAATTTGGACCCAACCCTTGGATTCTATGGCAGCTTTTATTGGGAGTAACTCGAGGAATTCAACCATGATGGGTGGAAACTGATCCTAAGAATCTGTCCAAAAACGGGCCTTCTCCCCCCTCCCCACTTTCCAAAATAGTTGGTCTTTAATAACCTGAGATCCAAGCTTGAGAGCCTGCCATACTAAGGATCCAGCACCCTCCAAAGAGAAGCGACCCACCTCATTGGGGTTGACATGACCCAAGTATTTACTAGTGAGAATTCTACTGAATAAAGAAGTTGGTTGGGAAATCCACCTCCAGTACAACTTTCTAGCCAAGGCTTTATTATTTAACCTGGATCCTCTCAGTCCCAGCCCACCTTTTACCTTGGGCTAGGTAACTTTATCCCAGCTCACTAAGGCCCACTTTCTCTCTCCCTTTGGTCCTTCCCACAAAAACTTTCTAGCCATCCTGTCCAATTCTTTCCAGATTGTAAGCGGGGCAGCCAAGATAGAGAATTTGTAGATAGGCATGGCTTGAATGACTGACTGTAAGAAAGTTACTTTGCCACCATAGCTTAACCACTTGTGAGACCAGTGATTAATTCTTTCCTTGATACCCTCAAGCAAGTGCCTCCAAGTGTCAAGTTTCAGCTTCTTGAAGTGCAAGGGGATCCCCAAGTAAACCACAGGGAGAGCAGTCCTAGTAAATCCCAGGATTTCTAAAATTTTGTTCTAAAGCCTGTGCTCCAAATTGAAAAAGACCACTTTGGATTTCTTGTCATTAATGACCTGTTGAGTAGCCCTGAGATATACATTAAGAGTATCCCTAATCGATCTTGCTTCCCTGAGGTTGGCAACTCCCATCAGACCAGTGTCATCCACAAACTACAGATGCGATAAAACTTCGTCCCCCACCCTAACACCCAATAATCTGCCTTGCTTGTCTTCTCCTCAAGAAAAGTCTGCCAAGACCTTCAGCCATAATCAAAAATAGATAAGGAGAACAAGGATCCCCCTGGCGGAGACCCCGAGAGGCTCCAAAAGGCTGCGAAGGAAGGCCCTTAATTAGAACAGAGTAGGTCGGGGAAGAGACACAGCTCATGACCCACTCAATCCAGTCCTGAGAGAAACCAAAGGCAACCATCATTTTGGCTAGGAAACTCCATTCAACCCTGTCATAAGCCTTGGACATGTCCAGTTTTATGAACATCCCTTTATTCCTAGAAGTGTGCATTGAATGAATAGCTTCCTGAGCCAGAACCACCCCATCCAGAATCTGCCGACCCTCAACAAAACCCCCTTGCTCAGAGGAGATAATGCTATGAAGAAGGGGTTTTAATCGCTCAACCATTACCTTGGTGATTATTTTATACAACACATTACATAAGGCAATAGGCCTATAATCTGAAATATGGCTCCCCTCCTCCCCTTTTGGAATCAAGGTAATGAAAGTGTGGTTTAAAGCTTTAAGCATTCTCTTATTTTCTCTGGATTCTTCAACCACAGCTCTAACATCTTCCTCTAAGCAATCCCAGAAGGCCTGAAAAAACTCAATGGGGAAACCGTCAGGACCTGGAGTTTTACCAGTACTCATTCCAAAGACCACAACTGTCAGTTCATCTCTATCAATGGGTTTGAGGAGGGCCTGATTTTCATCCTCAAAAATGAGAGCAGGAATGACAGAAATAACTTCATTTTGGGCCTCAGCATCTTGAACCGCACTTTCCTTAAAAATCTTTGAGAAATAATCCATAGCATGGGAGTGTATATCTGGAAGAGTGTCAAAGGAATGACCATTCTCATCTTGAAGGGCCTCCATCTTGTTCATCTGTCTTCGGGCACAAGCAGTCCGATGAAAGAATTTTGTATTTCGGTCCCCTTCCACTAACCAGGTAGTTCTTGCTCTCTGCCTCCAGTAAGTCTCCTCCTGGTTGTCAATGTCCTCCACCGCTCTATGCAAGGCATCATCCTCATCCTTGAGCTGGTCTGTAATAACTCCTTCTCTGAACTATTTTTGGACCTCATCCCAGCGGGCCACCAACGGAGCTCTTTGGGCCTGGAAGTCGGATTTATTAGAATGCCTCCAATATTTCAACTGAGTTTTGACATATTGAAGTTGTTTGTGAATTTCGAACATTGCTCTTCCATAAGTTGGGCGGCCTTCTTCCCACCATTGCGGGATTTTCTCCCGAAGTTCTTCTTTCTGCAGCCAAAAATTCTCAAATCTGAAAGGTTTGTGATGGTGTCCCCTCCCAGCCCCACCTTCCAACAGAATAGGACAGTGATCAGAAACAGGGCCTGCTAAAATCTGAAAATTAATGTTCCATTTTACAAACGTCTCTTCTGAAAGCAGAAAGCGGTCTAGTTTCACCTTCCTACTATGTGGCTCCCTCCTTTTATTAGTCCAAGTGAAGTTATTGCCAGGACATTTGATGTCCACTAGGTGTAAAGCCTGGACTTGAGCAATCATGAAACGGTCCCCTGGATCCAAAAAAGGTGTTCCCCCTTCCTGGTCTCTAGAAGATAATTTAGCATTAAAGTCCCCCGCTACAATCCAGTCTAGATCTTCCCTAGATGCTCTCATGTCATGCACAGCCTTCCACTGCCGCCTCTGGCCCTCAAGGGTTTGAGATCCATAAAAGTTAGTGATTAGAACGACTTCCGTCGAGACATTATTCCTAAAAAGAGAAGTGAGAACACCCCTCCAGGCAAGGTGATCTATTGCAGACCATTCCAGAGAGTTCCACAGAGTAACAATCCCCCCTGAGGCACCTTGGGCAGCCACATCCATGTGACCAGCACCCTTCCAGATTCTGTTGATTGTTTTAGACATAAGATCCAAAGACATCTTAGTCTCTTGTAAAAGCAAGAAATCAGTATTGCTATTTTCTAATAACCTTTGAACAGCAGATTGATGGGTTCTGTTGTTTAAACCCCTCACATTCCAAGATTGTATAATCATGGGTTACCCTGAGAGCAATAAGAATCAATTGTCCTCATCGATCCTCCCATGATCAACTTGTCTCCTTGAGCTGCTAGCAGCTCCTTATTGGATCTTCGACCTGCTCCCTGAGAATTGCTATTTTTTGGTCTTTTCTCAAGCTGGGTTATCCCCAAAGCTGGCCTTTCCCTATTTTTCTCTGCTATCCCCATGTGGACATCCTGAGATACTGACTGCTCCGGATTATGGACTACTAAGGCACCAGAAGACACTGGCTGTGATACTTCACAGGGATCAACTATCTGCTGTATGACAGGAGAAGGTGAGAGGGGGAGCTGCCCAGGAATATTAGAAGTTTCCTTGAAACCCTCCAAGCCCTCCATAGAGTGATCCTCTTCATCAACCAATGACTTAAAAATCTCATACCTATTGGCAGGCCTGAGATTAGATTGCTCCTTTCCCTCCTTTTTCTTTGTCCGTCTTCTTCTTCTGGGTTGTTCAAAACCCTCTCTCGGAGCGTTCTGGCCCTGACCAGAGCTATTAGGATCTGTATTAGGAGCAGCCTTATCCTCCTTAGGCAGGTTTGGCATACCTGAAGGGGCCTCCATTTTGGCATTCATATTAATAGGACAGAAATGGGCTAGATGCCCATGCTTATGGCAAACCCGACATCTGAAGGGTAGGGCCTCATAGTCTAGCTGTTGGATCCAGGTAAGACCTGCCAGTTCAATATCCAACTCAACCGACAGAGGCTGGCTGAGATCCATCTCAACACAGATTCGAGCGTACACTGCCATGCTCCCTTCAATAGTGTCTCTGGCAACACCAATATGTCTACCAATCGTATTGCCAATCATGGCCAATACCTGCTCACCCCAGAACTCCATAGGAAGGGCGTATAATCTAATCCACACTGGTACAATAGTAGGTTCAACACGAGGGTCGAAGCCCACCCGCCATGGTTGTACAAAAAGCCCTACCGGGCCATGGTTCTTCTTTTTCGACTCGAAAGCCTTATTTCTATCAGCTAGAGCCGAAAAGCTAACAATAAAATAACCATTACTAATAAACCACAATGAGTATTCACCGTGGGGTTCCAAGTTTTGATGGATCCATGAATGCGGGAAGTTCGGGGAGGGGCGAATGCCCATGAACTTGCAGATTAGGTCATGGTTCGCTCTGTAGAGAATTGATTCTTCAACCATGCTGGGCTCAATGACGATTTTTGGCCTAGATTCGGCCTGCGGTAGACAACCATTCACCCGATGAGCTGACGGCCGATTCCCAGCAGCCGTGAAGATCTTCTTGTATGCCATCTTTTGCGCTTCAGCAGTCTTCGGGGAAGAATCGCCTTTAAACAGATCAGCGTAAGAGCTGGTGTTTCCTGAGTAAGGAGCCGGAGAAGTCCCCATTGGACCCTCCTGGGGCACCGATCGGATCTTCAGATCCCCCATACCCTAAAGGCACTTCAGCAAGTCAGCAGAAACCAGAGAATATTCGAGGATGCAGAAACCCTGGTTCAGAGGAGAAAATTTCCAGAGCTCGTTTTCCTGCCAGGCATTGATGAACTTTTTAGTCGAAGATCTTTTGGCTATATTTTTAGTTGATTGCTTCTTCATTTTGACTGAGCATATTTTTAATTTTGACTTTTTGGCTGATTCATCACTCGCTTTGGCCGAAGGGTGTCATACATGTAGTTTTGATTGGATGAATTTACTTATGATTGATCGATGCAAATTTTCAATTGGTTTATTACTACGCTCGACTGAGAGACTTAAAAACCATTAATACCTCTTCAATTGATCAATCAATTGGTCGATCAGTATTTTTTTCTATCGGCCAAATATATTTTCGATCGGTCTTTGTCATTTTTCAACCTTCGACTGCAATTTTCTCCTCGTCGGCTGAAAGATGAGTTTCGCATGCTGAATTCAGTTGGCTAATCTTTCTAGTCAATTTTTATCATTCGAAAACTTTCTTTTTTAACGAGTTGATCATCGATCGACCAATTGCTCTTTTTCATCGGTCGAATACCTTTTGCTTAGTTTTTTAACATTTTTTTGTTTTTGGTTTTCTCCTTATCGACCATATGATGACTTTGAATTCTTTTCATTGTTTAGCCGATTAGGTTGGTTGTCCAAAACCCCTTAAGTTCTAATATTTTCAAAAGGAACTTCATATTTCATAAGGGTGAGAGGTCACTGTAATACTTATGACTCATATCTCTTATGGAGGATGACTAATTTTAAAATTGACAACCTTATATTTGAAATACATGACTTGAGCATTTAAATGTGTTTGTTAAATGTTAATCCATGAAATATTTTTGATATGATTAATCATTTTAAGTTTGAATCCATCATCACCATATCACAAATTATGGACCTCTTTTAAGACCTTCAAAAATTTAAAATTATGGGTACATTCATGTTGTATCAATTTTGGCTAAAACAAGGACAAGATTCTCCACCACTTACAAAGTCAAATTTTAGTACTCTTTTTATAAATACAATATAATTATCAACTTCGTAATTGAAAACATGTTAAAATGAAATCTATTTATTTTAATATTATACTTTATTTGAAGAAATTATAATTTACAAAAAAATTGTTCTTTCATTTGTAAATGAAAAATTATTAAGAATTTGAAGCAAACCTATTTATTAAATGGTCAAAGAACACTAATGTCACTAGAGATTTATCATGTATTTAAAAAATACAACCAACTTGTTATCATTGAGTCATTTCACGTAATAATAGTGGGGGTCTTTCATATAAAACAAAAAGTGAAGGGAAGCAACCTTTTCCAGTTGGATTTATAGGGCCAAAGATTCCAAGCAAAACTAGTCTTACATGAATATAGTTTTGTGGAAAACTAGTTTCTCCCAAAATGTCTGGGCCTCAATTGCACACTATGAACATATTACCTACCAAGGAGAACATAGTATGAGTCAATATCTTCATGCAAAATTATTCTCACATAAAAATAGGTATAGGCAAAGGATTCAGTAGGGTTTGATATATACATAGAAGTTTTCTGTTGATCCTTTTATTTTTGCTATAAGAACACATCACAACAAAATATTATCCCATAATACAATTATTAATGGTTTTGATATTTTTCTTTCATCATGAGGTTAGAAAATTTAATTTCTCAACTAATAAAATAAAAATATTATGTGTAAGGATACTCATGAGATGGCCTATATATTGTTGAGCAAATATATCCTTTAACCTTAGATGGATTAGCAATATTTGGCTTATATGTGCCAAAGGGATCTATAACCATATCACCTTCATTTTATTATTTTTTTATTGCTATTTTTTAAGAAGTGCCCATGTAGGATGGGGCCTTACAATTATTCTTTATACCTATATTGTATTCTCTATTTAAGATATAACTCATTTTATATACATGGCTATTTTCTATAGCCATGTGACATGCATATTCTAGGATGATGGCATCTCAAGTAAGAGGTAAAGGGCTTCGAGACATTTAACATATCCTTTGTGAATGAGTTTTATAATATTTTCTTTTACAAATTCATGTGAAGAAGAATCTAGAGGGATAACCAATATACTAGAAGTGAGGTTATAGAGTGATTGTTAGTCTATAAAAGTTTTATTATTGTATGATACTTGCTATTACTAATTTTAAAATCCATTTCCTTTTATTAAAAAGTTATTTGCATTGGGATTTATACTAGGATTGAACTATAAGTTATTGCTCTACAAAATATGAAGTCAATATCTTTTTCAAGCCTTTCCTTCAATCCATTTATTTTTAATTGAGATCATTGTTGGATGTGATGAAATTCACCATTAAAGGATAGCATGAAATGCATACTACATTGTTATCATGATTTTTTCTTAAGTGGGGGTGTTAGAGTGTGTACTTAGATATATAGATCATATTTAAATTGATGTGTCCATATTTTGTATGTGTCTCCACAATCTATTCTTTATGCATTATTGATAATTAAAAAAAATTAATCAGTTTCCTATGCATGTGATAATGTTGTAATCAATATTATCTCATAATGTATGAGATGCTTGTACATCCTCATCTACCACATCTAATTTAGTTGTCTACTTACACTTCATTAAAGCTCTTAAATATATGTATATTTAAGAAATTAATAATCACTGGTCGAATCTAATTCTAGTTAATCCATATTACAAGTTGATGTTGGCAACTTAAGAGACTTGTAACTTTGTTATTACTCACAATATCTATAAATAAGAAAATTACACATAGTTTTAAAAATCTAGTATGATTCGCTTCTTACATGTTTAATATTTTACTTTCTAGAACACCATAAACAAAAAGGCCTACAATAAAATCTATTCAACAAAGATAATGATTTTAAATCCTCATTCAAAATAAAAGTTCTTTATAATTTTTCTTGTTAAAAACATTTTTCTATGCTTCGTAAAAGTTTTTATATTGAGTACTTATATTTATAATTATTTTATTATTTCTTGATTAATGTCTCACTATTTTTATGTATAGTCAGTTAAAATAAAACAAACATATAAAATACTTAGTTGAAATAAAAAATATTTGTTTATAATACTTTATAAATTTTTGTAGGATGGGTAGGTCATGAGTGTCAATTGTGCCTAATTAAAAGTTACTATGCTACTACATTTTAATACCTACAATAGGAAATGTAACCAATAATATAAAAAATAATGTACTAATTTTATTTTAGAAAATGGTAATAATCTCCTTTGGTTGGTAGTTGTTACATATTGAAATGGAGGCAAAATAAAGAAACATAGCATGCAAATAATTAATTTTATACTTATTTCTTCTTTCAAAAACCATCAATATGCATACTAGCAATTACATATAAATGCAATATCTATTATTAAATATTTTTCAATCAATGATTTTTGACCCCTTTCTTTCTTCGGTATACTAATTAGTGGCTTTGTAACATTTGAAATATTCAATGCCTAATTGCTTTGGGAGCTTGAAAGTGTAAATACTCATACTCTTATTTATTTCATGAATGAACATGTGTTCTTTTAGAACAAATGAATTTGAACAATGCCTTGACTACGTTCAAAAAATTATTTCCTCGCAAAGGTAATTGTATGTAAACAATTTCTGATTTTACTTTTCATAAAGAGTTGTAAAAGTGGAATATATTCCATTTTAAAAGCATTCTCATATAAATTCTTATATCCTAATATTTTAATATTCAATTAAATCTTTAAACCATTTGTTATGAAAAATATATAAAATTTCTTTCAGTTTTATAATTTCTTTAATTCAAATAACAAAGACACACAATACAAACTAATATATAAATTTTCTTTCAGTTTTATAATTCCTTTAATTCAAATTATCAAGCTACAGAATGCAAACTGATATGAATTGTATCACTTATTTATTAAATCAATAACCAATCTAACAAATTTTACTACTATTCATTTTTATATAATATATGATCAACTTAAGAATGGATGAATAAATTAAACAAATGAAACATATAAAAAATATTTTAAACTATTTTATTTTTATATCTACTCTTATTTTTACTATTTTTGTATGTTTGTTAAATTTATCTATTTCCTATATTTTTTAAATACTTTATCTATTTTCTTTCAATAAAACAATTTCTGAGATATTCTTAGATGTGACTTTTAACATTAAACATTATTTTCTGTGAGAGTTTGGCTATACAGTCAATGGTACTGTTCTGTAGAAGCTATCAGCCAAATAATGTAGCACTTTCTTAGAAAATACGTTGTGCGGAAGATTTTATAGGTTTTCATGGGCCATGGCTAATCCAATGTGTTCAATAAAGTCCATTTGGATAAGACTTCCAAGATGAGTAAGCCATTGAGTCATCTTATGTGCTCCCCTCCATATCCAAATAAGATAATGTACGCCACCTGCTCTTAGGTGTTTTTTGTTCTTTCTTTTTTGTTTGAGTATTTGGCATTTTGTTGCTTAGGATCTTGCTATGGTTCTTCTCTGTTCATGTCTACTATGTTCACTGCTTTCAGAAATTGGTGGCCAAACATACTTTTGGCATGCGCATGCTTTCATTTATGTTATCATATATTGAAGCTTTTCATCTACTTATCATATACCGAAGAATTTAATGCTGTTGCATTCAAATTTATGCGCATTGAGTCGGTATTCTGCATTTATTTTATGTTAACTCAATACACCCAGAAATCTATGTTGAAACATTACGAAGAAGAAAACATGTTAGTCTAATGTGCCAAAGCATGTACCATCAGATTGAACGAAAACTCACATAAATATTGAACATAAATCCGCAGCCACGGAGATTACTTAAAACTCAATTATTGTTTCTACAAGGAAGCTAAGTTTGCTCGGAAAACAAAAAGATTTGCTATACATCCTGAAAACTATATGTTTGTTAGATACAAAACTTAAAAATTCAACAAAACAAAATGCACCTACATTGTTGGAGTGAACCTGAATCCTTCTACAGGTCCAAATCCTCCAATATCTTGGAGGCCATAAACGGCTCTGTCATACTGAAACTATTATTGAACTTGGTGAGATGATCATGCAACAGACGGACACCTTTGCGTAGCAATAGCCATCATTTTGTTTTTTCAATTTTGATGGTTTACAATTGATCTCTGATTACCTATTCTTTGGGAACATGCTGCTTGGAGATATATGAGTTATTTAGGCTGTTAAACCTATTCTGAAAAATTTGGCTACGCAAATGAGCTTTCATTTAGTGTTTTTATATATATTTTTGAGCAAATGAGCTTTCATTTAGTGTTTTTATATATATTTTTGAGCAACATGGAAACATTTCGCCAAAGAACCCACTTGTATTATTCGTAATGTGATTTGGGTTCAATCCCCAAGAAATATTTACTCAATAATAAAAAAACATGCAAACATTTCTCATTTGGGAACAACAAAAGAACTGACAATCAAAAGATTATTACTAATGTTATTAGATTCAAAGTGATAACATTAAGAGAAAGTCACAAACTGGAATGTAACCCAGATATGGGCAAATAAGTCCCTAAACATTAATGGCTTCCTCTCCTTTCACTATTTTCCCAAGATGCTGCATATATGTTAAATCTGAAACAGTTCTATTCATTGAGTGGAAAATTGTGATTACTGGAATAATGTTCTCAGCAATCGCTTATTATGAACTGAGGTAAAGAGTCACATGAGAGGCTTTTTCCTCAACTATTCTACTACAATTCCATTTCAAACCTAAACATTCGCGTTCTAGCTACATCGAGTAGGAAACTGTGTCAAGTTAGCTTTCTTCTTCATAATTATTATCGTATAAATCCTTTAAAATGTAAAATACTTGGTTGTACCAAATGTACAGAAAACAAAGTCGTGTCTAATGGATCTCTAATCAATAGACTCTGTACTACTCAGATACTAATTCTAACACGTAATTTATCGACGGTTTATCTGGATGGCCATTCGAAAAGCTGCCAGTCTAGGACTGCATTCCATAGAATGCCATGAATCTTTTCTTTATTTATCCTCTAGGGCCGTACCCCATATGTTTTTAAAAGCATTTATGATTTCAATTTGAAATAGTTATATAACATCCGAATATAGACTGGAGAAGTAACTGTTGTTAAATGTTGAATAGTGCACTCGCTCCGCAAGCAATAAGAAGTTTTAGTTTTAGTTTTCGTTTATGACAGTATTTCTATATATATATATATATTAAATTTAATAAATTTAATAAAACAAATATATATTAAATTAAAAAAATTTCTATACATATTATCCATATACTAGATAGATATTTCTTATACTTCAATACTTTTAAGTACCTAACTTAGAATGTTGCAGACAAACTCCAAAGTAACGCAGCATAAATTATCAAAAAAAAAAAAAAACTTTATAAACAATGATAAAGCAAGGGTTGTGTCTAAATATTTACACCCTTCACAGGAAGAGTTCCAAGAAAACAAATTAGACAAAGCAGGGTATTAGAGGAAGACGTCACTCTAAAGTATACTTAGCCCTCAGCGTCTGTATTCTTGCGTTTCCACAGTTTCTGAAACCCGGTTCTGCTCTCAAAACTATATAGATCTGAAATCTGTTATGCTTTATTGTCTTTCCCTACCAAATTCCACAGTTTCTGATACAGGGTTCTGCTCTCAAAACTATGTAGATCTGAAATCTGTCATGTTAAAGCATAACGTACTTAATCGGCTAAGTCATCAAAAAAGTTGAAATTTCTAGCGTCTCAAGGAAGGAAAAACGTAATGATACAAAATACCTTGGCATGTACGGTGTGAAAGGCTCTGTCATTTGTAACAGAAGAAGCAACGTTAAAAACGTCAAGGCCATTGCTTTCCAATGTAAGAAGAAGATCAGAAAAGACGATCTCACGTTTGAATGCACTTGTAGAAACCACAATACTTGAACCAAGACACTCTACTATAACAGAAGGAAAAGACTTAGATGGCACAGAAGATGGCAGAGCCTCCCACATATTTTTCTTTGTCATTTCACTCTTTGTCTGTGTAAGCTCTTTCACCTTTTCTTGTAGATGCTTTATGTATTCTGTGGATCCTGAAAGCTGCTCTAATAATGAGCTTCTTCCCTGCAAGCAGACCACTATTATAATTTACCATGGCATGCGTGGAGTTGTCCGAGGGCTAAAACCCTAAGGGTTGAAACTTAGACAACATAATGAAAACCATACCTTAATGTATTCCTCTGGCAGGAAGGATCTCAACGAAGAATAGAGCCCTTTCATGTCTTTGCGCCTTTGTCGTTCAATAAATTTGTTGATGCCTTTCTTACTAATTATTTCAGCTTTTTTGCCTGTTTGTCCGGATCTATAGCTGTTGTGAACCTTTAGGGTATTGCAATCCATAGTATTGGATATCTTGAGAGGATCCTGTGGCAGGGAAGAATAGAGGGAGGATTTTGTCAGAGCCGACAAATTTTCACACTCTGTCCAAATATAGTCCCCGTTACAGGAAGAAAAGGTACTGCCACTACACAAAGGCGAAGGAAATGACCTGTAATCGGTCCACTTCATTCTCTATAAGAATTAAAAGACAAAATTAAAAAGCAAACCAAACCAAAAAAAAACAAACAAATCTCACAGGATGGAAGCTTCTGGCAAAAAATATGGCAGACAGGCTATGCGTGATCTGCACAAATATACCTACTTAACAAGTTGGGTTAGGTTTCTGACATTCTGACAGTAGATATGTGGAGGTCCAGCTCTAGATCTGGAATCCTGGATTCAGTTAAACCCCCTAAAAGAAAAATCTAACTCGTTTTAACAAATAAGTAGAACAGGATAGAAAATATAGATTTCACAAGTTTGATCTGTGTGAATACGGCGAAACTGTGTGTTATGCTGATAAAGGAGAAAACGAAAATACACAATAATATGGTCTTTAAGAAAGCTGTCGAAAATCCGTAAATGCAAGATACTGGCTTAAAGTACTTCCTTGAAATTGTTGATTGCGATCGAAGCTCCTTTGGTCCTCTGGAGCGTCTGCTTTCCATCTTTGTTTCCCAAGCATATGCCATCATAAATGGTCAAAGTGATTCCCAACACGTGCCTCCTTTTTATTTCTTCAAATCTGGTTGGTGATGCCGCCTTTTTATTTTTCCAAATTTGGTTGGTGAGGCCGCTCACATTGCGTTGGATATCTGGCAAAGAAAGAAAGTAAGCACAGTTCTGGTTCTCGTAAAGACAGTGAGGATGTGGATAGTAATATGAAAATTTATAATTATTAATATACAAGATGAAAGTAACCATTTGTAATATAAGCTTCCAAGGGTTAGTGGATTAGTGCGGATGTGGATAGTAGTATGAAAATTTATAATTATTAATATACAAGATGAAAGTAACTATTTGTAATATAAGCTTCCAAGGATTAGTGGATTGGTAATTGTCGTGATTAGTCAGTCATTTATCAAGAAGATATTTAGGTTCAAACCTTGGGGGTATGCCTGTTGCAAAGGTAGTAGTCTTATTTGAATCTTCTAAGTGCATGCACAATTGATGATGATAGACAGATTGAGGACGATACATTTGTTGAGAGCAGCCATGTGATTTGAACACTGCATTTGGTAGTTACTAAAAATAGTGTGAATGTAAGTAACTCTCCTATGTATCCAAAAAAAACTATTTGTACTAGGGATATTTTAGTGGTAAGTCCCGAGCCCCTCGTGCTCGAGCTTGACAAAGACAGTATCAATCCTAAGCCCTCAATGCTCCTTTTCACGTTGAGTTAGATAGCAATAAGGTGGAATAGGTGTTGTTGGGGGCATCCACTATGGATGTAACCAACTCCCCTATGGATAATAATAATAATAATAAACCTTCAAGGGCTAGGTGGATTGGTAAGTGTAGGTGTGGTTGGGCACTTACCAAGAAGAGACTTATGTTCAAACCTTGGGGGGAAGCCAACCCTTTGCAAAGGTAGTAGTCTGCTCCGAATCCTCTGAGTGCATTCCAGAATAACGAGGATGGTACGAACCCTGAGTGATCGGTGGTCTTTATCTCATGTCGGCTCAACAAGAATGAGACATATAGGTTTGTTCGAAGCAGTCCTTGTGGTTTGAACCCTGCACTAGCCAGTTACTAAAAATAGTGGTTGTAACCAACTCTCCTATGTGATACAAAAATAATAATTATTATTATAATAAAATATATTTGGGTTTTCATCCAAGAGACTTAAGTTTAAACCTAGGTATTGGGGATCAAAATCCCTCATAAAAACTTGTGTAAACTCAATTAAAAATAATAAATGTGAGTGAGGAGTATGTGTGAGCAGTGAAGCAAGAAGTAAAAAGTGAGTGACATCTAGGAGCAAATGTAATCTAGGCACGAGTGCAAGCCTAGAGAGGAGACCAAGGAACAAGTGCTACTTATTGTTCCAAATATTAGGAGAATTTAAAGGGTTAATTTGAAGAAAATATAGGTAACTTGGAAAGAAAGTCATTTGTGAAAGTCCTTGCTAAAAGTATGAATGGCCAAGTTGGAAGTAAAAAGTGAGTGACATCTAGGAGCAAATGTAATCTAGGAGCGAGTGCAATCCTAAAGAGGAGACCAAGGAACAAGTGCTACTTATTGTTCCAAATCTTAGGAGAATTTAAAGGGTTGATTTGAAGAAAATCTAGGTAACTTGGAAAGAAAGTCATTTGTGAAAGTCCTTTCTAAAAGTATGAATGACCAAGTTGGAAGTATGGATGCCCTAGTTAACGATAAGAGGAAGAACAAATCTATGAAAAACCTATCCAAGTAGCAGATTCTAAGTGATTATCAAGGATGAGAAGATTGAGCATTCTACTCCAAAAGTGATTATCAAGGATGAGAGGATTGAGCATGATATAAGGGTTCTTAAAACGAGAGGGTTAATATGTAAGTTTCATTGATACTGACTAGGATTTTCTAAGATTTAAAATTGGATCAAGTCAAGTGAGATTGAATTCAATTTACTCTATGAATTTTCTTCCTAAATGATATTTCCTTATTATTTTATCTAGTTCAGAAATAAGGGATCAAATAATGGATGAAGACCCATGTTTTAGAGGTAAAAATATATTATATTTAAGACCTTGGAGTGAGAATTTTTTTGTGGACACAAAAACTATTAAAAGGCTTCCGATATAGATTAGGCCTTTTGGACTTCCCTATCAACTCATCAATAAGGAGGTTTTGAAGAATATTTGGTAATATTCTAGGTGAATTCATCTAGGAGGGACCAACTACTAAAGAGATAAGGCATATTGTATACACTCAAATATGTATTGTCATGGATATTTCAAAGCCTTTACCATAGTCAATTAGGATTAAATCTAAATCAAGAGAATGATATCTACAAGTGGATTATGAAAATATTGCATTATGATGTCACAAACATCATGAAACTAGGCACATGGCAAGAGACTGCAAAGTGAAAATTATGGAGGAAAAGATATTTTTTTAGGCATAAAGGTAGCATCAATTTGAAACAATATTATATCAAAGGAGAAGTTGGGTCAAATTAAATCTTTTCCACTCCTAAGAAAGTGGCTTGAAAAACCCCACTACATCATCAGATTTCAAAGACAATTAAAGTTCACTTCAATCAACCATTAGAATAAAAAATGATAAGAAGGATGAGGAAGCACCACAAGTTCAAATATAGAAGGAGCTAAAGGAGCAAAGGAATATGGAAAGACAAATTTTAAAGCAAAAGGAATATGGGGAGTTAAATTTAAAAATAAAAATAAGGGAAGGAGATCAAGCTTAATCCATGTAAATCACCTTTATTCTCCTCAAGTAGCATAAAATATTCTCCTTATAATAAAAATGAAAGTAGTACGGAGTATATTCCTTGCACTTTAAGGTTTCAAGAGCAGTACAATAAAGAAAATCTTATGGAGGATAACCAAGGAAATTTAGGGTTTCTAGACCAACATAAGAAAGTAACGACCATGGAGGATCATTTATGCAATTTAGAGTTTTTAGGGAAACATATAGAAGAAAATTCTAATGAGGCTATTCCTTGCACGTTTGACTCTTTAGGGAAACAAAAATATTTATAACATAGGTCTCATTATGAACAATATGAAAAAATAGAAAAATTAGAAGAGATTGATGAAGATGAGACTGTTGGAAAAAATGGAAGGAGAGGAAGCCCATCAAAGTAGGAACAAAGAGAAAAAGAAACTCAAAAATATATTGATCTGGGAAGCCAAATAAAAATATTACATGTATTAAGAAGAAGTGGGCCTAAGCCTACTAATATAAATAAAAAATATTGATGATGAAAATGATATCATGGAATATTAGAGGTACGGATAAAACCTTATAAAAAAGAGTTATTAGGGAATTAATAGGTTGTTATAATATTTAGTTTATTTTAATATAAGAAACAAAATTAAGTAGTGAGGAATGTAAGGATTCTTTTAAGAAGATTTGGAAGATGGGTGATTGTTTAAAATTTTCTTCTGCATGAGCTTTAGAGAGTACTATAATAATATATGGTACAAATGCAAATGGGATGGGCAATCATTATAAGAAAAAAGTAATTGGGTTGTTGGATTATTTTGTAGGAAATAGGAAAACATCAAAGTTGGGGTTATAAATATATATGCTCCAATAATAGTTACTCCTTGTGAAAGATTTTGGAAGGACCTTAGCATATTTTTGTTAAATACAATAATGATTCATTAAGATTTACGGATTCTTAGGAGTGATTTTAATATTGTTCTATCTCCTTTGGAAAAGAAGGGTGGTATTCTAGTATGGTCTAAATCAATGTAATATTTTGCTTCATTTGTCAATTCAAATGACCTTTGGGGTGTTAGTCCATCAAGATTTTAATATACATGGGATAATATATGCATTGGACAAAATCCTATAGAAAAAATATTGAATAGATTCTTGTTATCCAATAATGGTTGCAAACAAGGTCCGAGGTGTAGACCAATTGGTTCATCCAAACCCCATAATGGGGGCAGAGGTCCAAGGTTCAAATCTCGGGCCTCGTTGGACTGAACGTTTGTCACTTTCCTGGTGCTTTCAGCGGCGTAAAAGGTTTAAAATGATTGTGGCATGGTGGTTATAGGGGCGGACTGCGCAAAGATCTATGTGGCGGCTTCTGGGGCGGACAACGCAGAATACTATGGCGGCCATAAAAGTTGTACAGCCTGCCCGGATTTGTGGCGGCTACCGATTCCACCATGTAAATTAAAAAAATAAAAATAAAACAATAATGGTTGCAAACAAATTATATAGTATCTTTAGATATTTTATTATGAGCAAGATCAAATCATAAACTCATTCTTTTGACTTATGAGTTACCTAATAATAGTCATCCAAAACCATTTCACTTCTACTCTATGTGGCTCCAAGACCCTGATATTTTCCAAATGGTTATGTTATGGTGGGATGAATCAAAATTTGAAGGGTCATATATGTATATGTTTGTTCAAAAGTTTATTTAAAGGATCAAATGAAAACTTGGAATGCCAAATATTTTGATAACATTTTTAAAGAAAATAAAGATATTGAATCTAAGCTCAAAAATTTACAAAAGATAGTAGAAATTAATGGAATGGATCAAGATTCTTATGTGAAAGAAAAATAATTACTTTCTAACTATAATAATGCATTGAAAAGGAGAAATTTCTCAGAAGGAGATAGAAATACAAAAAAAAACATCTCACAACAAAAATGATATTATTTTCATCATATCCAAAATATTTTAACTTCAAATGGAATAAATATTGAGGATGAAGAAGATATAAGGAAGGAAGTAATTAAGTATTTTAAAATGACATATTTTAAGCAAGATAAGAAGACACAAGAAAAACTTATATAAAATATTTCATCAATTATCAATTAGGGACAAATTGAAAGCTTGATGAAGAAGATATATGTTAGAAATAGAGTCTATTCCATCATTTTGGTTATGTAAGTGTATCTTTCAAGGTACATACTTAGATTACTTTTTTTTTTTGAATTTAGTGAAAACCCCTTGTGGGTCCGCCTTGGTCTAAGAAACCATGACCAAGGGGTTCTACACCATCAAAATCACCCAAGAGTCACGCCCATCCCTAACCGCACCAACATAATCAACTGGATTTTGGGTACCTAATGTGCATTTGGTAGGGTGGAGATTCGAACCAGGGACCTCCCTTGGAGGATTGCCCTACCCTCTCCAACTCACCTACAACACGTGGGTACATACTTAGATTACTTTAGGGGTAAGTTATCTAGTTACTTCATGCAATGTAATAAATGCACAAGTGTCAATGTGCAAGTTGTACATGTGCAAGTTGTCCCTTGCATAGCTATATAGAGTGTTGACCAAGTATCTTATTTTGACTATATAAGGATGGCCTCATTGATAGATATATATAGAGTCATAGTTATAGGTAAATTCAGGGAACATAGTGTAGCTTAGTTCTATTTGCAACATCATCCATTGGTGATGGGTGCAATGTAGTTCAATAGTTTTATAATGGAGTGTTCATTTCCTCCATAGCTACATTGTAATGTTTTATATCATTTTTATTTATGGTATATTTTAGTCATCTAGCAGATTTACTTTCTTTCATATAATTTAGCATCTTATGATTGTTATATCCCAATGCTTTCTACATAAAAATCTAACATCAGTATCCGAGCTACGATATATCTAGTCTATGTAGGTCTATAGGAAAGCCACCATTATCATTGAGCCTGAGCGTTTTGACAAACTGACGCACCACTGGACCAGCCACTGTCAAAAGCTCTTAGAAGAATCTAGGTGGTAGAATTAGGGAGAGTCACAAGTGAGGATTGAAAGAAATCATAGTTCCAAGAAATATTGAGATTGTGATTGACTATAGTATTTCCACAAAGTTTTAGATAAGACATATGAAGACTAGGACTCAGCATTCAAGTCATTGGATTGATAAATCATGTAGTGAGGATTATCTAGGATATCTAGAATTTTGCTAATTAGTGCGTAAAGTTTCTTTTGTTTGTAGTAAATTAATTCTCAGAGGATTGGGACTCCTCCTACGACAAAAATATAGGAGACTCCAACTTTGTTGCCCAAAGGTCGACATGCCCTTATAGTACAGAGATTGGTTCCTTGTGCAAGAGAAGAATACTATGGAAGAAGAATTCTTGTGAAGAGGTTTGGTGAAGTCAGGATACAATAGATCTCCATTGTTGAATCAAATAAATTCACAATTTGAAGAATACTCCATAGAAGCCTTGACATAAAAAGGCCATAGAAGCCTTGGAAAAAATGCCACAAGAGCCTTGAAGGAGAATCCATAGAAGTATTGATACCAAAAATACTACAAGAGCCTTGGTATTAAAAAAGGCCATAGGAGCCTTGGTACTAAAAAATGCCACAGAAGCCTTGATACTAAAAAAGGCTTTAAAAGTCTTGATCCCGAGGAATAATTTGAAGAGAATATATGATTCAAAAGTATACTAAATATTTCATTACTAATACTTTGTTGCAAGTAAAGAAGATTCGGTGAGTTGGAAAACTTCCTATAAGAAATTTAGGAAGGGTATCTTCTTTAGAATCAATTCAACATCTAAAGCAAAATAAAAGATATCAGGAGAAGATATCTTTGTAGAAATTCTAATAAAGGAAGGAGAAGGAGAATAAGGACTAGACGAGTCGTGCTCGAATCCAAAAGTAGTACAATTAGAAATACAGAAGTAGATCTCACCACCAACACTTCTAGGAACATAAGGTTGAATAAAAGGTCTAAAGGAAGACCATCAGAAGCTGTCAGGTTAGAGACCTTGGGAAGTTCTTATCGAGAATCCAAAAAAATACTGCGAGATCCTTACTGAATATATTCTCAAAAAAGAACTCATCGAAGAAATCCACTACCAAGGAGAAGCCCCTGATAGTGAAGGACTTGGGACAATTATTGTCTTTTGACAACAAGCCCAAGATAAGAAGAATTTGGCAAGGAGTGCCAAATACTAGAAGAAGAATTTGGCAAGGAGTGCCAAATACTAGAAGAAGAATTTGGTAAGGAGTGCTAAATATCAAAAGAAGAATTTGGCAAGGAGTGTCAAATATGAGAAGGATAATTTGACAAGGAGTTCCAAATTTTAGAAGAAGATCTTGCTTGAAGTTATAAATCGACAAGATGACTTGAAGATAGAAGAAGCTCACCAAATCTTGAATATTTGAATATTACCTCTCATAACAAGAAGGCATCGCTTCAGAGACAAAGACTTCTCCAAATTTGCAGCATAAGGAAAAGAACATAAGAGTAGAATAAGCCATCAAATCCTAAGCTCATAAAAGAAATATCGAGACCATTTGATGAAGAAGGATCTATTCAATACAGGCTACAAAGAGTTGCAAGGGCATTCTCATAGTAGCAACTTGGTTATTATGGACAAAAATATCTACATTCTCTATAGAAGTGATAAAAGAGATACTACAAAAAAGGTATGCAACTTTCTAGTGCAAGTAGGTTCGTTAATTCATTTACCTATCAAATTTGTTAGAAGCACCTAAATTTGGATTAAAGTTGGAAATATAAAATTGGATTATAGTCTTCGAAAGTGCAAAAAGAAAAATTTATTTTTAAGGTTCAATTGCACTTTTATTAGGAGTTGATTAGATTTCAAAATTGCTTCTATCAACTACCTGTTATATATTTTGAAAAATGAAAAAGAAGATTTTCTTACAATATTAGTTGTAGTGAAATTGCAAAATAACTCTTAAAGATTCATTTTAGGTTATTCTTGATTAGTTGTAGTAAATTATTAGTGCATTAATTTGAGAGTTTATTGGAGTGATAAGGTGTAATATTAGTGCATTAAAAGTGAAATAATTGTACTATTATACTACTCTCAAGAGAAATTAGTTTTGTTTTCTTTAAGGGCATAAAATATTATTTGTATCAAATGTCTAAAGACACTATTGATGCACATAAATTTGCAACTCATAGTGGCAAAATCAGCCACCTAGAAAGGTTAGAGTCCTCCAAAAATTGGAGAAGAACACAACAAACCAAATATCAAAATAGAAAATTCAAATATTGAGACTTGGTGAGTCTCAAATCCAAAGCATTACTAGATTGAATGCAAGAAAAGAAATTGCATAAAATTGCATAAATTAAAAATCTTCTATCTACTATTTTCTAAGCTTATATTTGTTATCAAAGTGTCCAAACAAAAATGGGAAGGCGTCTACTCATAAAATACAACCTCAAAACACTTGTATTGCAAGAGAAAAATGAGCCATAAAATTAGAATTGCAGATATGAAATAAGAGTGCAAACAAAGGTGCATCAAAAGAGGTTTATGTACTTTCTATAGTACATTTTAGTGCACTACCTTATCTATTTTTTTAGAGCCCAAAGCAAATTTTAATGTGCCCCCCAAAAAGGTACACTATCCATAGGAAAAAGCATCCACGAAATGCCGAACGTAAGCACTCTTCTTCCTGTTGGCAATTTTGGGTACCTTGAGTACATTGCCTTTGCTCTAAGTGTAGTTGTTGTCATTGATGTCAAGGAGTTCTTGAAGCAATTTGTTTTTATGTCAAAGATTGTGTTTTGATGAAGGTTTCAGCATGGACAGTGAGTTTCCAAGAAGATCAGGGTAGCCCAGTTGCAAAAAGATCAAGAAAAAGACAAGTAAGAAAAAGTATGCGAGCGGTTGGAAAAAGCATCCGATTTCGCGACATGTTTTAGGAGAGAGAAAGGAAAATGTTGCAAAGCTGTCACGATTTCGTGACATGTTTGAGGAGAGAGAAATTTCGGCAAAAGCTGTCACGATTTCGCGACATGCTGGAAGGCAGAGACGAAGCAGAAAAAACTATCACGATTTCGCGACATGTTGGCAAGGAAGAAGAGCAGATGGAAAATGTCACGATTTCGTGACATGTCGCATTTTCGTGACTCGGACAGTGCAGGAAGGTAGAGAAAGAAAAGTGTCACGATTTCGTGACATTTTGCAAAGGAGGTTGTACGGACAAGAAAGTGTCACGATTTCGTGACATGTTGCAGAAGAGAAAGTCCACAGTGTGAACTGTCACGATTTCGTGACAAGATTGAAGAGAGAGAAAGTGATTCAGGAACTGTCATGATTTCGTGACATGATGCAAAGTTCCAAGTAAGGGCTGTCGCATTTTCGTGACATGCTGCAAAAGACAAAGTGAGGACTGTTGCGACTTCGTGACAAGCTGCAAAAATCAAAGGAAGGACTGTCACGATTTCGCGACATGCTGAAAAGCTTGAAGAAAGAACTGTTGCGATTTTGTGACATGCAGCAAAGGGAAGAGTCTGAAATAAGAAGCATCGTGATTTCGTGACAGGTTGAGTTGGCAGCTTGCAGTTGGAGAAAGTGTCACGATTTCATGACAGAAATTGGAAGCAGGTCTTCTACAGGTGAAGTGTCACGATTTCATGACAGAAGCAGAGAGGAAGGCTTTGTAGACAAAAGCGTCACGATTTCGTGACATGTTCTAGTTTCGTGGGCATATGGCAGAAAAGAGCTTAAGGCAGCAAAAGCGTCACGATTTGCGACATGTTTCGTTTTCGCTGGTGCAAGCCATGAAAAGGTTGAAGAAGCAAGAAGTGTCACGATTTCATGATAGAGTTGCAGATGACGTCAGCAGAAGCAAATGTGTCACGATTTCATGACAAAAGCGGAGAGGAAGGCTTTGAAGTCTAAAGTGTCACGATTTCATGACAAGAGTGAAGATGACGTCGACAAAAGGCGAAAGTGTCGCGATTTCGCGACGAAGCACGTTGTCAAGGCAGACAAAGGCAAAAGTGTCACGATTTCATGACAGCAAGCATAGAAGGTGTACGACAGGCAAAGGTGTCACGATATCGTGACATGTTGAAGTTTCGTGCCAGAAGCTACAGGGAGGTAGTGGAGCCGACAGAGTTAAATCTGGGCCGACGCAGCATAGGGTTTTGCATCGACGTTGTTGAAGGGTTAAACAATCGACTAAGACCAAGATTTTAATCTTGAGATTGTGAGTATAAAAGGAGGGTTGTTTGAATGTTTTGAGCATCGATCGAAGTGTGCGTTCGAAGTGCGATTTGCACAGATAGAGTGCGGGGAGAAGTTTGATCGTAGAGGTGCATAAGTGGAAGTCTGAGCGACTATTGTGTTTGTGCGGAGTGTGCGACGACTATGCTACTGTGTTTGCATAGAGGTTGCGAAGACAGTGCTATCGTGTTTGAGCAAAAGTGCGAAGTCTGTTGTGTTTGTGTTGGATGTGGGAAGAGCTATGTTGTTGTGTTTTCATAGAAGAGCATAAGTAGATCGAGTCTTTGTGTTTGCGCAGACTATGAAAAATTGGTTTCGACCAAGTGCAACTGTAACAGAAAAGAATAGAGGAAGAGGACAGATTTGTGCTAGACCGAAGGACTGTGTTTAGTGCATATTTGAGGACCAGCTTTGCGGTGACAGAGTTGAGGACAGAGATCTCCAGCCAGAGCAGGGAAGACAGGTGTCTTCTGTGGATAGAATTCCACTTGCTAAGGGGAGAGGAGGTAGAGGTCTTCTAGAGGATCACCAGCCAAAGCAGAATTAGGGGAAGGTATCTCCTTTGAGCCGAGGCTCATAAACATTGTAATCGGGAAGGATTCCCAGAGGACTTTGATATAACTTTTAGAGGAAAGTTTTATCCGTGGAGTAGCCCACCTTGGGTGAACCACGTAAATTGTTGTGTCACTTTGTGGATGGTGTTTTGTGCATTGTTTTGATTACTGCTGTTGATTACTGCTATCTTTATACTGCATAATATTGAATTGAAAGTTGTTTGAAAGAAAAAGTTAAAAGTGGTCTTATACTGTTCACCCCCCCTCTCAGTATAAGCTTGTGTTCTTCAATTGGTATCAGAGCTAGTACCTTCGAAAAGTTTAACAGCTTGAAGGAAAAGCTTGCAAAGAACACAATGGATTATTCAAGTGGCAATGCAGCACCTATTCTTGATGGATCAGATTTCGGTCTGTGGAGTGCAAGAATGAAAGTCTATCTAATGGCACTTGGTAATGAGGTATGGGAAGTTATTGAAGATGGGTACACCATTCCTGCAAATGGTCCTTATACTAAAGAAGACAGGCTCCTACATCACAACTCAAAAGCCATGAATGCAATCCTGAAGGGTTTACAGAAGGCTGATCTTACCAAAGTTATTCACTGCAAGACAGCTAGTGAAATGTGGAAACAATTGCGGGTTGTTCATACGGGTGATGCAAATGTCCGAAAGGCCAAGTTGAGACACTTCAAAGGTATGTTTGAACAGCTCAAGATGAATGATGATGAAAATATTAGTGACTACATGCTCCGTATGGATGAAGTTGTTAATTCTATGAAAGACTTAGGTCTTGAACTTGCTGAAAATGATGTGTGTGATAAGATTTTAAGATCTCTTCCTAATAGATTTAGTGAAAATATTTTTGCTATTGAGGAAGCTAAAGATTTAGATAAGTTGAAAAAGGATGAGCTCCATAGTATTCTTGCAGCATTTGAGTTGAGAACTCAAGTGAAAGTTGATGTAAAGAAAGAGGCAGCTTTCAAAGCTACCAAGAAATCAAAAGGCAAACAGATTCAAGAGAGTGATGAGTCTTCTAGTGAGGAAGAGGCATATTACAGATTCAAGAAAGCACAAAAGCAAGAAAAATATAAGATGTTTCAACTGTGGAAAATTTGGTCATTATGCTACTTGATTGTACTTGTTTCCAAGAATGAAAGTGATGAAGATATACGGGATGTTAAGAGCAAGGATTCTGAAAAGCACGGGTATTACGGAAAGAACAAAGATGAGCACAACAATCAAGGAAAGAGGTATTCACACAAGAACAAGAAGAGCTTCTATCTGGACAAAGCAAGTAAGTGTTCTAGCAGTGATAGTGAAAGCTCTTCCAGTGATAATGAAAATGAGATGTTGTTCATTTCAGAAAAGGAGGAAGAACCGAAACATAAATTCATTGTCATGAAATGTTTTAGATGTGGAAATTTTGGGCACCTTGAGGATGATTGCACAAATAATGAATTGGTTGCTAGTATGTATGAGGATGCTTCAAAAAATGATAAGGAAAATGCATGTATGGTTTTTGAAAAGGGTAGCACCTCTAGTGATAAGAAATCTGAAAAAGGCCTTGATAATTCAAAGTGCAATCAAATAGAGGATCTTGAATGTGAACTCAATAATGCTCTTAGTGTTTTGAAAAAGGAAAGAAAGAAGAATGATAGACTCAAGATTAAGTTAGATGAATGTTGTATGGAGAGAGACGATCTTATAGAAAGTCTTGACTTCTCTATAGCTAAAACACAGGAACTCAAGGATGAGTTAGAGTCTAAGATTCTTGAGTATAATGAGTTAGAGAAGAAAATGGCTTCTTTGAAAGAAGAAAATAAAGAGTACAAGGATAAGCTCTACAGATTTCAGGATAGCTCCAAGAAGGTTAAATTTCTCATCAAAGGACAAAGAAAACCAACAGATAAAATAGGTCTCGGTTTTGTTGAGCCGCACAAGAAACAGGTTGGGGAATCTAGCAAGAGATTTCAAAAGGAAGAGAGTTCTGATGTAGAAAGTACTTCAGATCAAGAATCCGTGAGTGATAAATGCGCAGAAATAGAGAACAAAATTTTGAATGCGAAGAAGAAGTTTTCGGGACCCAAGAAGTCAAACAGAAGAATATTTCACGGCAGATGTTTTGCATGTCACAGGTTTGGTCACACGGCTTCACAGTGCATAGATCAAATGAAGAGGGTAAACAACAATTTCAGAAGTTTTAATTTCTTTCAAGGATATTGCTACTCTTGTAATCAGTTCGGGCATAAGGCAATGTTCTGCAAGACTAATAACAGGAACACGGTTACTCATAACAGACGGATTCAAAGAAGAGGTATGCCGAACAGAAATAACTTTGTTACCTGTTATAAGTGCAACAATGCAGGCCACACAGCTAGACAGTGTAGAGCTGATCTTCCAAGGTACAAGAACAAAAAAAGTGATATGAACAGGTCTAAGGATCAAGGTATGGATAAGAACAGGAATGATAAAAGAAACAGGAACAACAGTATGAACAGGTCCGAGGATCAGAACAGTGACAGAAACAGAAATACAGACAAAGAATTCAAGAGAAGGCACGACAAAGAAATTGTAGACACTGATGATGATGAGTGTCTAATGGGAGTTTCACTCCCAACCCTATTTTAAATCACCTCATCGGGAGGTGGGGGAGGGACTAAGCTAAGAGGCTCATTCTTAGTCCCAAGCCCCAAAGGTGACCCTTTGCCATTGATGACAAAGGGGGAGAGATTTGAGTAAGGGGGAGAGATATGAGTAAGGGGGAGAGCTTCAAGTGAAGAGGAAAGCTTCAAGTCAGGGGGAGCAAAACTTCAAAGAAATATTCTCAGTTGTCAGCTCAGATTGATTTCAGTTTTGGCTCTTGAAGATGTGTTTTTAGTAAAGGTTTGCCATCAATGACAAAGGGGGAGATTGTTGGCAATTTTGGGTACCTTGAGTACATTGCTTTTGCTCTAAGTGTAGTTGTTGTCATTGATGTCAAGGAGTTCTTGAAGCAATTTGGTTTTATGTCAAAGAATGTGTCTTGATGAAGGTTTCAGAATGGACAGTGAGTTTTCAAGAAGATCGGAGTAGCCCAGTTGCAAAAGATCAAGAAAAAGATAAGTTAGAAAAAGTATGCGGGAGGCTGGAAAAACTGTCGCGATTTCACGACATGTTTCAGAGAGAGAAAATGCTGGCAAAACTGTCGTGATTTCGTGACATGTTTGAGGAGAGAGAAAGTTCTGGAAAAACTATCACGATTTCGCGACATGCTGGAAGGCAGAGACGAAGCGAGCAAAACTGTCACGATTTCGCGACATGTGGGGAAGAAGAAAAGTCGCGATTTCGTGACATGTCGCATTTTCGTGACTCGGAAGTGCAGGAAGGCAGAGAAGGAAAAGTGTCACGATTTCGTGACATTCTGCAAAGAAGGTTGTACGGACGAGAAAGTGTCACGATTTCGTGACATGTTGCAGAAGAGAAAGTCTGCAGTGTGAACTGTCGTGATTTCGCGACAAGATTGAAGAGAGAGAAAGTGATTCAGGAACTGTCATGATTTCGTGACATGATGCAAAGTTCCAAGTAAGGGCTGTCGCATTTTCGTGACATGCTACAAAAGACAAAGTGAGGACTGTTGCGACTTCGTGACAAGCTACAAAAATCAAAGGAAGGACTGTCATGATTTTGCGACATGCTGAAAAGCTTGAAGAAAGAACTGTTGCGATTTCGTGACATGTAGCAAAGGGAAGAGTCTGAAACAAGAAGTGTCATGATTTTGCGACAGGTTGAGTTGGAAGCTTTCAGTTGGAGAAAGTGTCACGATTTCATGACAGAAACTGATAGCAGGTCTTCTATAGGTGAAGTGTCATGATTTCATGATAGAAGTAGAGAGGAAGGCTTTGTAGACAAAAGCGTCACGATTTCGTGACATGTTCCAGTTTCGTGGGCATATGGCAGAAAAGAGCTTAAGGTAGCAAAAGCGTCGCGATTTCGTGACATGTTCCGTTTTCACTGGTGCAAGCCATGAAAAGGTTGAAGAAGCAAGAAGGGTCACGATTTCATGACAGAGTTGCAGATGACGTCAGCGGAAGCAAATGTGTCACGATTTCACGACAAAAGCGGAGAAGAAGGCTTTGAAGTCTAAAGCGTCATGATTTCACGACAAGAGTGAAGATGACGTCAGCAAAAGTCAGAAGTGTCACGATTTCGTGACAAGCACATTGTCAAGGCAGACAAAGGCCAAAGTGTCACGATTTCATGACAGCAAGCAATAGAAGGTGTACGGCAGGCAAAGATGTCGTGATATCGTGACATGTTGAAGTTTCACGCCAGAAGCTACAGGGAGGCAGTGGAGCCGACAGAGTTAAATCTGGGCCGACATAGCATAGGGTTTTGCATCGACGTTGTTTTAGGGATGTGCAGCCGACTAAGATCAAGGTTTTAATCTTGAGATTGTGAGTATAAAAGGAGGGTTGTTTGAATGTTTGAGCATCGATCGAAGTGTGCGTTCGAAGTGCGATTTATGCAGATAGAGTGCGAGGAGAAGTTCGATCGTAGAGGTGCATAAGTGGAAGTCTGAGTGATTGCTATGTTTGCATGGAGTGTGCATCGACTGTGCTACTATGTTTGCACAGAGGTTGCGAAGAAAGTGCCATCATGTTTGAGAAAAAGTGTGAAGTCTGTGCTGCGATGTTTGCGCTGGATGTGGGAAGACTGTGCTACTGTGTTTTCATAGAAGAGCATAAGTTGATCGAGTGCTACTGTGTGTGCGCAGTATGTGAAAATTTGGTTTCGACCAAGTGCAACTGTGATAGAAAAGAATAGAGGAAGAGGACAGATTTGTGCTAGACCGAAGGACTGTGTTTAGTGCATATTTGAGGACCAGCTTTGCGGTGACAGAGTTGAGGACAGAGATCTCCAGCCAGAGCAGGGAAGACAGGTGTCTTCTGTGGATAGAGTTCCACTTGCTAAGGGCAGAGGAGGTAGAGGTTTTCTAGAGGATCACTGGCCAAAGCAGAATTAGGGGAAGGTATCTCCTTTGAGCCGAGGCTCATAAACATTGTAATCGGGAAGGATTCCCGGAGGACTTTGATATAACTTTTAGAGGAAAGTTTTATCCGTGGAGTAGCCCACCTTGGGTGAACCACGTAAATTGCTGTGTCACTTTGTGGATGGTGTTTTGTGCATTGTTTTGATTACTGTTGTTGATTACTGCTATCTTTATACTGCATAATATTGAATTGAAAGTTGTTTTGAAAGAAAAAGTTAAAAGTGGTCTTATACTGTTCACCCCCCCTCTCAGTATAAGCTTGTGTTCTTCACTTCCAAAACTATAGAAGCCACTCAAAGGGCTTATCTTGGATGACCGAACCTACAGAAGACAAGGCATAGGTGAAGATCAAGTATTGTACAAATTAGAAGATAAATCATAGTAAAGCAAAGGAGAATCTCTATGACATCAAAGATACATAAAATAAAAGGAGCACTCTTATCAAAGAAATCTAAGAAGCATTTCTACCATAAGTGAAAGCTAACAATGGAGTAAAGCATCAAGGGGTTTTCATCCAAGCACTGCCATTCAAACTCCATTTAAAGGCCACCAAATATAGCTCAACCTTTAGCTTTGCTTGTCTAGAGATATTTCAGCATCTATTTAAAACAACAAATATCAAGGTGGAAAGTGCATTGGAGAGTCTTCAAGTAAGCGTTGATAAAGAGAAGGGCATGCAACCACAAATTTTCATCCTTTGAGAGAGATGTTATATTTCTTGGTTCCCATACTCCATGTAGAAGAGGAGTTACATACAACTAATAGCTTGACATACGTTACAACAAAGAAGCTTGTAGACATTGAGGAAGGAGTGTTTCTTGGACAACGCTCAAGGGAGAATCATAACATCTCAATCTAGAGGTGACATTTTTCACAAGTAGTGGAGTGAGTTCAACACCTCCACCAACTAGTTGAAGCTTCCATGAGCATTCAAAAACTTATGTCGTGACACTTTTCACTCATCCTATCACATATAAGAGACATTGTAGACCATGGAAAGAAAGTGCAACAGTTGAAAGTGATACGAGAAATAGTTTGGAAGCTACTTTATAGTTGATTGATGATATAATTTTGTAGATTGATAGTAGATGCTCAGTAGCAGTTTGGGAATGACTAGATAGATTGATGGTAGATGCTCGACAACAGTTCAGGTGTAATTCGACAAGGATCTAAAGGAATTTAGGTACAAAAGATATTACTCATGATCAACCAATATTTACGAAGAGCATTCAAGCCATAATTTACACTCAAGAGGGAGAATTTACTATCATATACATCTGATGTCATAAATGTACATAGCCTTAATCAAATTTCCTCATACAGTTTGCTTTCATTTTAAAAGAGAGTTATAAGGTTATAAGATAAGGTTGATATATTAACTAAAATCAATCTATGTTTGAAAGCAAAACTTAGGGAACGTAATATAAAATTCGCAAAATATAACTTAGGAGAAATAAGGGATACTATTTGGAATTAATCATTTTAATGTTTGAAAATATAATTGTGTTCTAGTTTTCCAAATTTGGGAGTGATAAAGGTTTCAAATTCAAACTAGTTTTTTTGGAAATTAGAAATGCTTGAATAATATCCTAAGGGTTTCAAAAGGGGTTATTAGAATCTTTTATCAAAGTTGGAAATTTATATTCTTGTCTCAAAAAATTTCTCTTTAGGGACAAAAGAAATCCAAAATTAAAACCTCTTCAAAAATTGAAAAGTTCTTAGTTCAATACGAGTATTAAGGAGTTAAGAAGTTGATTTTTGATCTTTACAAAAAAATTACAAAATCAACCTAAAATTGAACTATATCTTTCAAAAGCACTACATCATACTCCAAAATATATCTATGGAGATATAAGGAAGCCTACAATCTAAGGATTAATAAAGGTTTCATCAAATCAAGCTTATATACTTCAATTAAGGAGCACATATCCTAAGACTAGGGAGCTATATAAGAATGTCTACTTCTACCAATAAGTGCTTTTGAAAAGAAAAATCCAATGCCATAAAACTTGGGATCATGAATCTACTAAAGAAATCAAAAGGAAGGTTAGATCTAGCTTCAAAAGTAATCGATATTGAAGCTTTAGAATATATTTTTGATATTATGGAATTTTATCTTAAAACTCATCTCAATGAAGAAATTAACGATGGAAAAAGTGATATTTTACTTTCCTTAGACTTTGCAAGCATATTATACATGGCACTGCTCACATATAAACACTAAAAGGCAAAAAATGAAAAGCAAAAAGGATTGATAGAATTACTCAAAAAGAATTCAAAACTTGATGAATCATATCTAGAAAAAAAATTCAATCCTCATGCAATGCAAATTCAATTGGAATAAGAAGCCTCAGCTCTAGGTTACTCTGCATCATATGAAGACACAAATTATCTACTGAACCTAAACACAAATAATACAGAGGAATAATACAAAGTTTAGGAGGATGATGGAGAAGAAGATCCATATTTTTAGACTAAAGGCTTCATTACCCAAATAATGTAATACAGGGGGATGTTAGAAATATATTCTATTCAATCATATGGGTTATGTAAATGTATATTCCAAGGTACATACTTATATTACTTTAAGGGCAAGTTATCTAGTTACTTCATGCAATGTAATAAATGCAAAAATTTCAATGTGCAAGTTGTACATGTACAAATTGTCCCTTTCACTGATAGATAGAGTGGTCGCAAACTATATTATTTTACCTATATAAATATGGCCTCATAGATAGATAGATATATAGAGTCATAGTTACAGACAGAGTCGGGGGACATGGTGTAGCTTAGTTTTGTGTGCAATACCATCCATTGGTGATGGGTGCAATGTAGTTCAATAGCTTTATAATGGAGTGTTCATTTTCTCCATAGCTACCTTGTAATATTTTATATCATTTCTATTTATTGCATTTTTCATTCATCTAGAAAATTTACTTTCTTTCATATTATTTTACATCTTGTGATTGTTATCTACCAGTGCTTACTACATCAAAAGCTAACAATATCTATGGAGGATCTCCATGAAGCAGTGTTCTCTTTCCATCCTAACAAGGCCCCTGTCCTAATGGATTTCTTGTAATTTTCTTTCAATTTTTTTAGGATTTATTGAAGAATGATATGTTAGTTGTCGTTGAAGAGGCCCAAAAACGGAAGGCTATAATAAGTGAGATCAATGCTACTTTTATTATCTTGGTTCCTAGAAAGGAGATAAAATATTTTGATATTTTTCTCAATAATCCTTTGTAATATGATTTATAAAATCATTTAAAAAGTTATGGAAAATAGGTTGAAGGACATTCTAGGATTTCTTATCTCAAAATAACAAGGTAGATTTAGTCGTGGTAATCAAATTCTTGATAAAATAATTATTGCACAAGAGGCCATACATTCTCATCATTCCATGAAAAAACCAAGTATTCTTTTGAAATTAGATATGAACAAAACATATGATAGGGTTTCTTGGAATTTTCTACATGCTATTCTCAAAATGTTTGGCTTTGATTATAGTTGGTGTGAGTGGATTAAATGTTGTTATAGAACTACATAATTTTATATTTTGATCAATGGTTCTCCTACTATTTAGTTCAAGTCATCTTGTGGATTTTTTCAAGGTGATCCTCTTTCTCCTTATCTATTTGTTATTTTGGCAAAAGCATTAGGGACAACCTTTTAAAGGAAAAAATGGAAGAAAAATTCAATGGTACTGAAGTTGCAAAAAATTATCCCTCTAAATCTCATCTCCAATTTTTGGATGATACTTTTCTTTTGAGCCATCCCTAAGTCAGTGAGGCCATGGAATTTAAATGAATATTATCATGCAATGAGAAGGTTATTAGACAGTTGGTATATACTAAAAAATATATGATTTTTTATTAATACTACCCTAGATTTACAACAAATTATTGTTAATATTTTAGGGTTTAAAATTAAAAATTTCTACCAACCTACTTGGGTATTCCTTTATTTGATAAAAGAAATAAAAAGGGCCTTTGGATCTCCTTTTTGGATAGAATGTAACCTTGCTTACAATATTGGAAAGGTAAGTTCTTAACCATGGTAGGAAGGTTACAACTCACAAATACTACATTACAATCCATCCCTATTTACATGATGTCACTTTTAAGACTGCCAATAACTATAGTATTAGAAATTGATAAAATTTAAAGAGATTTTATTTGGAAAGATTGTGAGGAAAAATTTAGGTTTCTTTTTTGTAAGTGGGCTAGGGTTTGCAAAAGAAATAATAATGGAGGAGCAATCTTGTAGAGTTATAGACTTATAAATTTGGCATTAGGAGAAAATGTTAGGTGGAGATTATTCACAGATGAAGGAAATAATTGAAAAAATATATATTATTACAAAATTATATAGGTTCTCTTAATGTTGTGAAATTATTTAGGAAAATAAATTTACCCAAAGTATTTTCAACATGGAACTTCATATCAAAGATTTTGTAATTAATAAAGGAAAATATTAGATGGTTAGCCAATGAGAGGATTATACAAATTTTTGGTTTGATGCTTAGTTGAAGCCTTATCCTCTTTTCTCTAACTCTAAATGGAAACCATTGACTCAAGCATGCCTAGCATGTAAAGATCTAAAGGTCAAAGCCTATTATTATGAGTAACAACTCTAGATCATGGATTTCTTGTAGTAACCTGGTTGATGGAGAGGATCTCAAACAAATTTTAGATGAGCTTAAAAATATGCTTCAAGAGTTTTATTTACCAATTTTTACATTAAAGAATTGGTTTGGAATTTAACAAAGGATGGTGAATATTCGATCAAGATGATATATATATATATATGACAATCAAAATTTTCTTCTCCCAAATATTTTCCTTAGAAGAATGTTTGGTCATTAGAGGATCTCCCTAAGGTCTCAACTTTTCTTTCATTAACAATTCATAGTAATATTCTTACAAGAGAGAGTATACAAAGAAGAGAAAAAGGGTATACAAAGAAGAGGGTATTATGGATCCTTTATATATGCCTTGTGTGACAAATATTTAGAAACATTAGACCATTTACTTATTCATTATCTATTTACTCACACCATTTAAGGGGTACCTTTGTCAACATTGAAAGAGTTGATGAAATGTTGGATTAATTATTTCAAAGAAAAAGTATTATGTATTATTTGGAGGATTTTACCTGTCATTATTTGTTGAAAATTATGGTTTGAAAGGAAAAAAAAAAAATTTAAATAAATATCAAAATTCTCAAGTTTGGAACATTATTATTGCCTCTCTTGCAAAATACCTATAAATATGGTGCTCATAATGGATGCCTCAATTGTAGAAAAAAAGGTGCTAATGACTTGACTACAGTATTTTTAACATACATGAAGGATTCATTTGTGACAATGGAATTAAATCAAATGATCTACTTTGATCTATGGTAAAATGGAAATGTCCAAAAATTGAGTTTATCAAAATCAATTTTGATAGTTCTTCTAAAGGAAATCTAGGAAAAGTTGGTGGAGGTGGTTTTTTAGAAATAGTGAAGGCAAAATTCTCCTCACTTATTTAGAATCATTTGGAACTTCAACCAACAACTATGCAGAGACTAGGGAACTTCTTATAGTGATTAAAATATCTCCAAAAAATGATGGAAATATATTTCAATTTAGAGGGACTCACAAATTATCATCAATGCTATTAACAAAAATGAATGTGAAGACTGAGAAAAAAAATATTATTGCTAATATTCATAATCTATTACTAGAGGCAATCTCTTGGTAGTGTGAGCATATTTATAGAGAAGGAAATTAGGTAATAGATAAACTAGTGAATTGTGGTGTTTATCTGCATCCGAGTGAAACTCAAATTTTAGAAGGTAACTAGCCAAATGAGATTTTATATCTTAATCAAAATGATGTTAAGGAGCTAATTGTGGAAACATAGCACTTTGAGGAATATGAAGAGTATATTTAAGAGAAAAAATGAAAAAAACTATAATAAAAAAGGTATGCACCAAATGTAATATTTTGGTATTTTAATGGAAGTGGTCCTTAATAGAGCCACATATAACTTATTAAAAACAAAATAAAATAAATTTATAAAGCCAATTTTATAGGCTAGATGATAGAGTAAACAATCACCATACTATATATATATATATATATATATATATATATATATATATATATATATAAACTATTTTTATAGATAATTCAATACATGTTTATGCAACCAAGATTACTTGTAAACTGTAAACCATAATATTGTTATTGAAATATAGTGTATAAATATACCACTTCACACCTTAAAATTTTATTTACAATTTTAGAATATTTAGATTGGAATTTATTGACCCACATGAAAACAACTTTAAAATTTGAAATGAGATAAACAAGTGGCATATGTTATTGTCTTGTTCTTTGAGTGATCAAAATTGTGATATATTTTTTATATTAAGATAGTGTGAGAAACCCCTATGATAAACATGTAGGTTTGGGCATCCCCATCCCACTATGACCTCCCATAGGAGGGAGAGCTGAGATTATCAATAATGACTTTAAAAAATAGCCACCCACATATACATGCCATAGTTTGAACCTTGGAGAAGAGCCAAAGCTTGAACTATTGTGTTGTCCCCACAACATCAAAATTACAATGTTAAGAGTTGTGGTACAAAAACAAAAAAATACCAAGGAAAAAAAATCAAGTTCAATTTAAATTAAAAATATAAAAGAGTTTTATTCATCCTATATCGTAGATGTTATAATTAATAAATAGATCTTATAAAATTTAAAATATATATATTTTTTAATTGGTATAGGTGATTTGGAAGGATCCCGTAACCTTTTACTAAATAAAGACTATTCGGATAAGCCATCCAAAGCAAAAATAAACCATAAGTATCACCCCTCTATGAGTCAATAGAGAAACAAAAAGGGACTTGAAAACCCATGCAGGGGCACAAATTGGGAACCCACAACTGGCACTGAAGAGGCCCACGCAAAGTCAGCTAGGAAACAAAAATAAAAAAGAGAAACACTTAGACCCATAGCAGCCAAAATAATTGTTGGGGTAGCCAGAGCCCCAAAACTTGTAAAAAACTTTATTTACTATTTAAAGCTCCAAGAAACAAAATACATTAATAGAAATTGGGAGTGGATATCTTACCCCTAGAAAAGGGTTGAGAAGGATTTCCAACACCCATATTCAATAAATACTGAGAGCCATCGGAAATATCTAACTCTATATTTTTTTTCCTTATAGCTTTAATTAATGGTCTCCCAACGTTACGCTCTGTCCCAACATCTGCACATCCCTTTTTAATACTTCTTGGATTAAGGAAAAAAATCACCTCTCCAAGAAGGATTTTGAGGGACATTTATGAGTTCTAATTTTAGGGCTCGAGGACCCAATCACATCAGTGTATAGCTTCCTTTGGGTTTGGGTAGGGGGAGGACCAGGAAAGAAAGGACTGGAGGAGATAAGGATGTCACTGGCAGAGCTTAGGAGACTCTTAAGGGAAGAAGGAGAGCTAAGGGGGTGGGTAAATGTAATCTAGGAGAGAGTGTAGTCCTAAAGAGGAGACCAAGGAACAACTGCTACTTATTGTTCCAAATCTTAGGAGAATTTAAAGGGTTGATTTGAAGAAAATCTAGGTCACTTGCAAAGAAACTCATTTATGAAAGTCCTTTCTAAAAGCATGAATGACCAAGTTGGAAGTAAAGAAGAAAAAATATATGAAAAACCTATCCAAGTAGCAAATTCTAAGTGATTATCAAGAATGAGAAGATTGAGCATTCTACTGCAAAAGTAATTATCAAGGATGAGAGGATTGATCATGATATAAGGGTTCTTAAAATGAGAGGGTTAATATGTAAGTTTCATTGATATTGACTAGGTTTTTCTAAGATTAAAAATTGGATCAAGTCAAGTGATATTGAATTCAAATTACTCTATGAATTTTCTTCCAAAATGATATTTCCTTGTTATTTTATCTAGTTTAGAAATAAGGGATAAAATAATGGATGAAGACCCATGGTTTAGGGGTAAAAATATATTATATTTAAGACCTTGGAGTGAGAATTTTTTGTGGACACAAAAACTATTAAAATGCTTCTGATATAGATTAGGCCTTTGTACTTCCCTATCAACTCATCAATAAGGAGGTTTTGAATAATATTTGGTAATATTCTAGTTGAATTCATCTAGGAGGGACCAACTACTAAATAGATAAGGCATGTTTTATACACTCAAATATGTATTGTCATGGATATTTCAAAGCCTTTACAATAGTCAATTAGGATTAAATATAAATCAAGAGAATGATATCTACAAGTGGATTATGAAAATATTGCATTATGATTTCACAAACATCATGAAACTAGGCACATGGCAAGATACTGCAAAGTGAAAATGATAGAGGAAAATATAAAAAAATTTAGGCATAAAGGTAGCATCAATTTGAAACAAGACTATATCAATGGAGAAGTTGGGTCAAATCAAATATTTTCCACTCCTAAGAAAGTGGCTTGAAAAACCCCACTACATCATCAGATTTCAAAGACAATTAAAGTTCACTTCAATCAACCATTAGAATATAAAATGATATGAGGGATGAGAAAGCTCAATGCACAAGTCCAAATATAGAAGGAGCTAAAGGTGCAAAGGAATAGGGAAAGACAAATTTTAAAGCAAAAGGAATATGGGGAGGTAAATTTAAAAATAAAAATGAGGGGAAGGAGATCAAGCTTAATCCATGTAAATCACCTTTATTCTCCTCAAGTAGCATAAAATATTCTCCTTACAATAAAAATGAAAGTAGTACGAAGTGTATTCCTTGCACTTTAAGGTTTCAAGAGCAGTACAATAAAGAAAATCTTATGGAGGATATCCAAGGAAATTTAGGGTTTCTAGACCAACATAAGAAAGTAATGACTATGGAGGATCATTTATGCAATTTAGAGTTTTTAAGGAAACATAAAGAAGAAAATGCTAATGAGGCTATTCCTTGCACTTTTGACTCTTTAGAGAAACAAAAATATTTAAAACATAGGTCTCATTATGAACAATATGAAAAAATAGAAAAATTAGAAGAGATTGATGAAGATGAGATTGTTGGAAAAAATGGAAGAAAGAGAGGAAGCCCATCAAAGTAGGAACAAAGAGAAAAAGAAACTCAAAAGGATATTGATATTGGAAGCCAAATAAAAATATAACACGTATTAAGAAGAAATTGGCCTAAGCCTACTAATATAAATAAAAAATGTTGATGATGAAAATGATATCATGGAATATTAGAGGTATGGATAAAACCTTATAAAAAAGAGTTATTAGGGAATTAATAGGTTGTTATAGTCTTGATTTTATTTTAATATAAGAAACAAAATTAAGTAGTGAGGAATTTAAGGATTATTTTGAGAAGAATTTGGAAGATGGGTGATTGTTTAAAATTTTCTTCTACATGAGCTTTAGACAGTACTATAATAATAAATGGGAAAAATGCAAATGGGATGGGCAACCATTAGAAGAAAAAAGTAATTGGGTTGTTGGATTATTTTGTAGGAAAGAAGAAAACATCAAAGTTGGGGTTATAATATATATGCTCCAATAATAGTTACTCCTTGTGAAAGATGTTGGAAGGACCTTAGCATATTTTTCTTAAATACAATAACGATTAATTATGATTTATGGATTCTTAGGAGTGATTTTAATATTGTTCTATCGCCTTTGTAAAATAAGGGTGGTATTCTAGTATGGTCTAAATCAATGCAATATTTTGCTTCATTTGTCAATTCAAATGACCTTTGGGGTGTTAGTCCATCAAGATTTTAATATACATGGGATAATATAAGCATTGGACAAAATCCTATAGAAAAATATTGAATAGATTCTTGTTATCCTATAATGGTTGCAAACAAATTATATAGTATCTTTAGATATTTTATTATAAGCAAGATCAAATCATAAACCCATTATTTTTTTTTGGTAATTATTTTAATATATTAACAGTGGGTTTTTATAGAGGATCCCAAAACCTTATGTACAAAATTAGCCACAATTCTAATAATGCATCATACCTCTTGGCTGTAACAATAAGCCTAATTGCAAGTAAAGCCATCCTAATGCTAAAGACTTGGAGACTGCAAAAAGGGCTTTTAGGCCTGGAAACCCAATGAAAAAATGAAACAGGACAAACCCGAGAGGACAGGGAGGCCCCCCCCCCCCGAGGATTGGAAGGAGCGTGCCAAATCCAAGGCAAGGATTTGACAAGATCCAAGCCCAAACATTCCCGCACACCGCCAATAATCCACACACGCGTGGGCATCGTTGGAAAGGGGTACTTTGAAATGCCAACCGCGAACCAATGCCAGGATCGGACAAAACAGATAAACCGCCTTGGTGGAGAAAAATGTGTTGAGAGCCTACAAGGCACCAAATCTGGTGCGTCCTGGAGACTTGAAAAACAAATAGCTTTGGAAACAGGGGTGCGCTTCACAAGACACTTGCACCCACACTCGCCCAAGGGAGTAGACAAAATTGCCACGCCACCCCGATACTCGTCGGAAGGGGCTTTCCAAAAACTGTGCGAGGTAAACCTCATGAAGGGATGTCCGCTCTGGCCAACCTTTCCACCTCGGATGGGAAGCGAGACCGCCACACGACCGGACACGTGGTCGCGAGCCCTTTGTTGGCCATGTGATCAGCCACGCGATTACCTTCTCTCAAAATATGGTTTGCTTTCCACCTACCACGATGGGAGAGAAGCGTTCTTGCCTCGAGGATGATGTTGTAGACTTTCCAAGAAGGATTTTTGGTGCCAAGGAGGTAATTCACGATGTTGAGCGAGTCACCCTCAATAATTAGAGGCCGAGGGTCCTCAGAGAGAATCCGAATACCTTTCAGAGCGCCTCGGGCTTCGGCATAGTGATTCGTCTGGGAGCCCAACTCTTCACAGTAGGCCATCACAAGATTCCCATCATGATCTCTAACAACACCCCCAGCACCAGCGGGCCCAGGATTACCCTTAGCCGCTCCATCAAAGTTTAATTTAATCCACCCCATGGGGGGCGTGGTCCAAACAACACTCCTTCGACAGGGCCCTTTAACAACATCCAAAAATGGCCAGAGATTCATTATTTTGAGAATCGCTTCTTCGCTCGGAAGGTGGGGACGGGGACTGGGAACAACAATAGAATTCTCGATGGCGTAGGATAACGCCCTTTGAGCAACAGAAGGAGGCCCTCTAGGAGCTCTGCCAAAGATTATGGCATTCCTCTCTAACCAAATTTGCCAAATTGAATGGTGGAAGGAGGCCTCGAGGAGGAAGCGGAGTTTAGGATTCTTGAAAGGATTAGGCCATTGGTGGAAAGCATCTCTGAGGGAACGGGGAGAGCACCAAAGGATTTGGAAGGAGGATAGGACAATGCTAAGAACAGAGTGGGAAAATGGGCAATGCAAGAATAAATGATCCCTCGTCTCGCAATCTGCTAGACACAAGTAACACCTATTGGGGAAGGCAAAACCTCTCTTGTGAAGGTTGTCAATAGTTAAGGCTTTGTTGTGGAAAGCGATCCATGCAAAAAAGTTGATTTTAGGGACGACCCCTTTCCTCCAAATAGTATTCCACCTATAGTCGAGAGCAGTCTTGGTGGTGAGAAACTCATAAGCAGATTTAACAGAAAATAGCCCATCCTCCGTACCACTCCAGATGATTCTGTCATTCCTCCTAGCAGAAGGAATTAAAACCGACTGGAGGATATTAGCAAGAAAGGTAACCTCATTATTAAACCCCTCCACAACTGGAAGCTTCCACCGGGGAAAACGGGTGCTCCGGTCTATGAAATCCGCCACCCTGAGTTGGGAGTTTGGGTCAGTCAACCCTCTCAGCCCTGCAAGATCCGCCCTCGACCCAAGGGCTTCCTCAGTCGCCCACCTGTCCTTCCAAAAGAAAATGAGGTTGCCATCACCCAAAATCCAGCGGGCTCCCAGGCTGATCAAATGTTGGGTTTGGAGCACAGATTTCCAAAAAGTCGATGCCACGGAGGAGGTCTCAGCATCCAAGAAGGAATTGGGGCCAAGATACTTCTTTTTAACCAGCTTAACCCACTCCACCGGGTCGCTAGAAAGAATCCTCCAAGCATGCTTCGCGATCAGAGCCAAATTCATAAGTCTTGATCTTCTCAACCCCAAGCCGCCTTGGTCTATCCTCAAGCACACCTTGTCCCAGGCAACAAGGGGGAGTCTAGATTTCTCTTCGTTGCCAGACCATAGAAAGGTCCTCTGAATCTTCTCGATTTTGGAGTGAACAGCAACCGGAAGCATGAACACCGACATAAAGTAGGTCGGGATCCCCTGAAGACAAGCTTTGGTAAGGGTGGCTTTTTCGGCTTGCGACAGGAGTTTGCCCTTCCAAGTGTCGAGTTTCTTGTGAAGGCGCTCAAGAATCATGTTCCACATGTCTCCACTGGTCCGCCCACTAAAAGACAGAGGCAACCCCAGATAGGACGTAGGCAGGGAATCAATAGTGCATTCAAGAATTCTAGCAATCCGAAGTTGCCTACGCAGGGGAGTGTTAATAAAGTAGATTTTGCTCTTGATGTAATTGACCTTTTGCCCTGCAGCTTGCTCATAACGGGACAGGATCCGCTTGAGCGATTTGGCTTGGGCAACAGACGCCCCAGTGGAGATGAGGGTGTCATCCACAAATTGCTGATGAGTGACAGGATCAACCCTAGAAGTCGACAAAATGCCAAAAATCTTGTTCTGACGAAGAGCCTCTTTCATGGACCAACTCAGAACCTCTGCCAGAAGAATGAAAAGGATGGGAGACAAAGGATCGCCCTGTCTGAGGCCTCTGGCACTTTGGAAATACCCAGCTGGGGACCCATTGACCAGGACAGAAAAAAAGGGAGTGGATATACAACTGTAGACAAGGTCAATCCAGTGGGGATGAAAGCCGAACTTGAGGAGGACTGCACACAAAATTTTTTGATCAACCCGGTCAAAGGCTTTGTTCATGTCGAGCTTAAGAAAAAGAGCAGCATTCTTGGAGCGGTAAGCGGAGTGGAGGGTCTCATGGACAGTGATGACACCATCAAGGATGTTTCTGCCTTTAACAGTGCTTCCCTGACAAGGATCAATCAGGAGGGGGAGGACTGTTTTGAGTCTATTGGCTATAGACTTGGTGAGAATCTTGTAAAAAACATTGCACAGGCTTATGGGTCGATAGTCAGAGAAACTTTTGCAGGCAGGAGACTTAGGAATGAGGGCAAGAAAGGTGGAATTGAGTTTTGGGTGGATGGATCTGGAAGCTTGAATAACCCGAATAGCATCGCACACATCCGGACCCACGACCTCCCACATGACTTGGAAGAATCGGGGGGAAGCCATCGGGGCCAGGGGCCTTATCTGGTTGCATGGAGAACAATGCTTCCTTAATCTCGGATGAGGAAAAAGGTTCCAGAAGCTTAATGCTTACCTCATGGGGAACTTTAGTCAAAAAATTGGCAAGCAGAGATTTTTGGACCTGTAGGTTGCTGTCCGGAGGAGTGCCGAGCAAATCCTAAAAAAAGTCAACCGCTTCGCTCCTGATTTCCTCTATCTCCCTGGTAATGCGCCCATCCTTACAAGCCACTTCTCTGATCTTGTTGACCCCTCTGTGCCTCATAGTAGACGCATGGAAGAACCTCGTGTTGGAGTCTCCATTCTTCAACCAAAGGTCACGAGATTTCTGGCGCCAGAAAATTTCCTCCCTAGCGAGAATAGAATGAAAGTCCACCAAAAGGCTCCGCTCTTCCTCCCTGAGACCCTCAGTGTAACCCTCGAGTTCCATCCTTTCCTCCAAAACCTTTAGGTTCTCAGAGATGGATTTTTTGGACTCAAAAATGTTGCCGAAAACCTCTTTATTCCAAACCTTCAACTTTTCTTTGACCATCTTGAGCTTTAAAGCCACCCTCTTAGGAGCGCTTCCTTCCACCTTCAATTGCCACCACGCTGAAACCAATCCTTTGAAGTCCTTGTGAGAAATCCACATGGATTCGAATCTGAAGGGGGTCTTAAAAACAGGCCCATCGTCCACCTCCAAGAAGATAGGGTTATGGTCAGACCCAATCCTTGGAAGTGTTGAAAGGATAGCCCCGCCAAGGATGGGAATGGCTTCTTGGGAAATGAAAAATCTGTCGAGCTTGACCTGAATCAAACCGCTCCCAATCCTTCTGTTACTCCAGGTGAAGGAAGCCCCTTTGAGTTCGATGTCAAGCGAGGCCATTAGTAGAGACAAAATCTCTGAAATCCTCCAAGCTACGGTTGGAGTGGTCGGACCCTCCTTTTTTTTTCGAAGGATGAAGGGGACAGTTGAAGTCACCCCCTAAAACCCAAGGAAAATTACTAAAATTCTCCCTCATCTGAGAGATAGCTTTCCACATTTCTGCTCTCTCTGTGGCAGAATTTGAAGCATAAACGTTGGACAGAATCCAGGAAAAATTGGTGGTTTTGGACTGGAACAGTACATTGATGATTCTGTTGGAAGTTGACAGCAGGCTGCCCTCAAACCTCGATGGGTCCCACAGAACCATGAGTCCTCCCGCTGTTCCCACTGCAGGGCTGGACAGGACAATTTGCCTTGGCCCAAATGGCCTTCGCAACTTTATCAGAGGAAATAGCATCGATCTTGGTCTCTTGCAAAATAAGGATGGACGGGTTAGTCCTCCTACGGAGATCAGCCACTAACCTTCGTTTGGCTGCACCGTTCAGTCCTCTCACATTCCATGAGAGGACTTTCATCTGGACAGTTTGAGGTTTTTCTTGCCTCCCCTTCCTTGCTGAGGGGGAGGTTTTGATGCATGCGCTTCGTCCGTCTGAGCGTCACAGTCATCCAGAACCAACAAACGTTGGGTTCCATTTGCAACGTCTATTGCTGTCTCTTTGTCTCGCCTGTCTTTGTTAGGAGGACGGCCCTGCTTCCTCTCACTACCAAAATCCACACTTTGCTTTTGGCTCCTCGTGTTTCGGGGGCTAATGTGACCGGACTGCTCACCCCTCCTTCCCAAGAGGTAATCTTCTAGCAGTGTCTGCGACTGGCTAAAATCGGGATGACCCATATCTTGGAGCAGAGAAATAGCCTGTGTCATATTTTGGGATGGGGTCCATTCCTTCTCTTCCTGCGATTCACTTTCCAAGTGGGAGTCTGCTCCTTGCTGATTGTCAGCTTCAAATTGCTCAGGGTCCGATTGAAGAGTGGGATTCTCTTCAGGCTGAGAGAGTCCACCGCAATCTCTGGAGGGGCCTGGAGAATGGCCTTTCACGTTTGGATTTGACTACTTCGCCTGACCTTCACCATGCTCCAGGGGATTACCATTTTCACGCTTCTGCTTACCCAATTTTTGAAGAGGACACTGGGACTGAAGGTGCCCTTGGGACCGACACAGGGGGCAGAAAGCTGGTCTATTTTCATAGACAATAGCTTGTTTATGAAGAATGGTATCTCCAGACCGAAGAGTGATGGAAGTTGGGAGCTCTGCCTCCAAATCTGCCAGAACGCAAAAATGGGCTTGGACAAACCTGGTTCGAGCTCGGGTGGGAGGGTCAATGGTGACCAACTCCCCAATGGAGCGCGCAATACCCCTTATGACATTTTCATGCCAACCAAAGAGGGGAAGACTCGGGAGCCTAACCCATATTGGGGCGATGTTGATGTTTTGGGTGTCAGGATTGAAATCCATGTCCCACTTCCTAAGGAATAAACTTCTACGGCCCAGAAACCATGGCCCGCCAGCCAAAATTTTATAGTAATCCTCCTTATTGTTCAGTCTAATGGCAAAAAAACCTCGGGATAGGGCCGCCAGCTCCATATGACCAGAAGTCCTCCATTTGCTTGCTGCCCACTTTCGGATGGTTTCCATGTCGGGACGGCCGCCAATGAATTTGCCTATGAGGGTAAATTTCTCAAACTCCATGAAGCTTGAAAGGACTTCCGTCGGGATGTCCAGCTCATCCCCAACCAGAAACAACTCTTTGGTAGAGAAACCGTTTAGGGTTTCTGAGGCCGTTGCCTGAGCATAAGTCTTTTGAGCCCCACCACCCCCTTTGTCTGGTGGGTCCTTACCCCGACTGACATCGTCGTCAGCCCGGTCTTCTTCAATGGGTACGGACGCTTTCGTACCTCCGAAATCCTGGTGCCCTCCGACTGCTCCGCTGCGCCCAAGAATCGAACCATGGCCGCTCCCGAGCTCCCCCGCAGACGACTTCCCGCCCATCGACATCTCCGCCTCCATCTCCCAATTTTTCAGTCACCAACCAAAAACTTCATCCATAAACCCGTTATTTTGACTTATGAGTTACCTAATAATAGTCATCCAAAACCATTTCACTTCTACTCTATGTAGCTCCAAGACCCTGATTTTTTCCAAATGGTTATGTTATGGTGGGATGAATCAAAATTTTAAGGGTCATATATGTATATGTTTGTTCAAAAGTTTATTTAAAGGATCAAATGAAGACTTGTAATGAAAAATATTTTGATATCATTTTTAAAGAAAATAAATATATTGAATCTAAGCTCAAAAATTTACAAAATATAGTAGCAATTAATGGAATGGATCAAGATTCTTATGTGAAAGAAAAATAATTACTTTCTAACTATAATAATGCATTGAAAAGGAGAAATTGCTCAAAAGGAGATAGAAATACAAAAAAAAACATCTCACAACAAAAATGATATTATTTTCATCATATCCAAAATATTTTAACTTCGAATGGAATAAATATTGAGGATGAAGAAGATATAAGGAAGGAAGTAATTAAGTATTTTAAAATGTCATATTTTAAGCAAGATAAGGAGACACAAGAAAAACTTATATAAAATATTTCATCAATTATCAATTAGGGACAAATTGAAAGCTTGATGAAGAAGATATATGTTAGAAATAGATTCTATTCCATCATTTGGGTTATGTAAGTGTATCTTTCAAGGTACATAGATTACTTTTTTTTTTAATTTAGTGAAAAACCCCTTGTGGGTCCACCTTGGTCTAAGAATCCACGACCAGCGGGTTCTACAACATAAAAATCACCCAAGAGTCACGCCCATCCCTGACCGCACCAACATAATCAACTGAATTTTGGGTACCCAATGTGCATTTGGTAGGGTGGATATTTGAACCAGGGACCTCCCTTGGAGGATTGCCCTACCCTCTCCAAATCACCTACAACACGTGGGTACATACTTATATTACTTTAGGGGTAAGTTAGCTAGTTACTTCATGCAATGTAATAAATGCACAAGTGTCAATGTGCAAGTTGTACATGTGCAAGTTGTCCCTGGCATAGCTATATAGAGTGTTGACCAAGTATCTTATTTTTACTATATAAGGATGGCCTTATTGATAGATATATATAGATTCATAGCTATAGGTAAATTCAGGGAACATAGTGTAGCTTAGTTCTATTTGCAACATCATCCATTGGTGGTGGGTGCAATGTAGTTCAATAGCTTTATAATGGAGTGTTCATTTCCTCCATAGCTACATTGTAATATTTTATATCATTTCTATTTATGGTATATTTTAGTCATCTAGCAGATTTACTTTCTTTCATATAATTTAGCATCTTGTGATTGTTATATCCCAATGCTTTCTACATTAAAATGTAATATCGGTATCTGAGCTACGATAGATCTAGTCTATGTAGGTCTATAGGAAAGCCACCATTATCATTGAGCCTGAGTGTTTTGACAAACTGACACACCACTGGACCAACCACTTTCAAAAGCTCTTAGAAGAATCTAGGTGGTAGAATTAGGGAGAGTCAAAAGTGAGGATTGAAAGAAATCATAGTTCCAAGAAATACTGAGATTGTGATTGACTATAGTCTTTCCACAAAGTTTTAGAAAAGACTTATGAAGACCAAGACTCAGCATTCAAGGCATTGGATTAACAAATCATGTAGTGAGGTTTATATAGGATATCTAGAATTTTGCTAATTAGTGCCTAAATTTTATTTTGTTTGTAGGAAATTAATTCTCAGAGGATTGGGACTCCTCCTACGACAAAAATATAGGAGACTCCAACTTTGTTGCCCAAAGGTCGACGTGCCCTCATAGTACAGAGATTGGTTCCTTGTGCAAGAGAAGAATACTATGGAAGAAGAATTCTTGTGAAGAGGTTTGGTGAAGTCAGGATACAATAGATCTCCATTGTTGAATCAAAGAAATTCACAATTTGAAGAATACTCCATAGAAGCCTTGACATAAAAAGGCCATAGAAGCCTTGGAAAAAAAGCCACAAGAGCCTTGAAGGAGAATCCATAGAAGTATTGATACCAAAAATACTACAAGAGCCTTGGTATTAAAAAAGGCCATAGGAGCCTTGGTACTAAAAAAGGCCACAGAAGCCTTGATACTAAAAAAGGATTTAAAAGTCTTGATCCCGAGGAATAATTTGAAGAGAATATATGATTCAAAAGTATACTAAATATTTCATTACTAATACTTTGTTGCAAGTAAAGAAGATTCGGTGAGTTGGAAAACTTCCTATAAGAAATTTAGGAAGGGTATCTTCTTTAGAATCAATTCAACATCTAAAGCAAAATAAAAGATATCAGGAGAAGATATCTTTGTAGAACTTCTAATAAAGGAAGGAGAAGGAGAATAAGGACTAGACGAGTCGTGCTCGAATCCAAAAGTAGTATAATTAGAAATACAGAAGTAGATCTCATCACCAACACTTCTGGGAACATAAGGTTGAATAAAAGGTCTAAAGGAAGACCATCAGAAGCTGTCAGGTTAGAGACCTTGGGAAGTTCTTATCGAGAATCCAAAAAAATACTAGGAGATTCTTATTGAATATATTATAAAATAATAACTCATCAAAGAAATCCACTACCAAGGAGAAGCCCCTGATAGGGAAGGACTTGGGAAAATTATTATCATTTGACAACAAGCCCAAGAGAAGAAGAATTTGGCAAGGAGTGCCAAATCCTAGAAGAAGAATTTGGCAAGGAGTGCTAAATATCAAAAGAAGAATTTGGCAAGGAGTGTCAAATCTAAGAAGAAGAATTTGGCAAGAAGTGCCAAATCTTAGAAGAAGATCCTACTTGAAGTTAGAAATCAACAATATGACTTGAAGATAGAAGAAGCTCACCAAATATTGAATATTTGAATATTAGCTCTCATAACAAGAAGGCATCGCTTCGGAGACAAAGACTTCTCCAAATTTGTAGCAGAAGGAGGAGAACATACGAGGATAATAAGCCATCAAATCCTAAGCTCATAAAAGAAAGGTCAAGACAATTTCGTGAAGAAATATATATTAAATACAATCTACAAAGAACTACAAGGATATTCTCGTAGTAGCAACTTGGTTATTTTAGACAAAAAGATCTACATTCTCTATAGAAGTGATAAAAGAGATACTACAAAAAAGGTATGCAACTTTCTGGTGCAAGTAGGTTCGTTAATTCATTTACCTATCAAATTTGTTAGAAGCACCTAAATTTGGATTAAAGTTGGAAATATAAAATTGGATTATAGTCTTCGAAAGTGCAAAAAGATAAAATTATTTTTAAGGTTCAATTGCACTTTTATTAGGAGTTGATTAGATTTCAAAATTGCTTCTATCAACTACCTGTTATCTATTTTGAAAAACAAAAAAGAAGATTGTCCTAAAATATTAATTGTAGTGAAATTGCAAAATAACTCTTAAAGATTCATTTTAGTTTATACTTGATTAGTTGTAGTAAATTCTTAGTGCATTAATTTGAGAGTTGATTGGAGTGATAAGGTGTAATCTTAGTGCATTAAAAGTGAAATACTTGTACTATTATACTACTCTCAAAAGAAATTAGTTTTGTGTTCTTGAAGGGCATAAAATCTTATTTGTATCAAGTGTCTAAAGACACTATTGAAGCACATAAATTTGCAACTCATAGTGGCAAAAGCAGCCACCCAGAAAGGTTAGAATCCTCCAAAACTTGGAGAAGAACACAACTAACCAAATACCAAAATAGAAACTTCAAAGATTGATACTTGGTGAGTCTCAAATCCAAAGCATTACAAGATTGAATGCAAGAAAAGAAAGTGCATAAAATTGCATAAATTAAAAAGCTTCTATCTACTGTTGTCTAAGCTTAGATTTATTATCAAAGTGTCCAAGAAAAAATGGGAAGGTGTCTACTCATAAAATACAACCTCAAATCCCTTGTATTGCAAGAGAAAAATCAGCCATAAAATTAGAATTGCAGATATGAAATAAAAGTGCAAACGAAGGTGCATCAAAAGAGGTTGATGTACATTCTATAGTACATTTTATTGCACTACTTTATCTATTTTTTTACAGCCCAAAGCATATTTTAATGTGCCCCAAAAATGTACTCTATCCATAGCAAAAAAAATCCAAGAAAGGCCGAACATAAGCACTCTTCTTCCCAAGATATAGAAGCCACTCAAATGGCTCATCTTGGATGGACGAACCTGCAGAAGACAAGGCATAGGGGAAGATCAAGTAGTGTACAAATCAGAAGATAAATCATACGTAAAGCAAAGGATAATCTCTATGACATCAAAGAGACATCAAATAAAAGGAGCATTCTTATCAAAGAAATCTACGAAGCATTTCTACCATAAATGAAAGCTGACAATGGAGGAGAGCATCAAGGATTTTTCATCCAAGCATTGCCATTCAGACTCCATTAAAAGGCCACCAAATCTATTATGTATCTCTACCATAGATTCACCATATCTCCACCATAGCTCAACCTTTAGCTTTGCTTGTCTAGAGATATTTCAGCATCTATGCAAAACAACAAATATCAATGTGGAAAATTCATTGGAGAGTCTTAAAGTAAGTGTTGATAAAGAGAAGGGCATGCAACCACAACTTTTCATCCTATGAGAGATCCTATATAATTCTAAAAAATAAGATGTTATATTTATTGGTTCCTATACTCCATGTAGAAGAGGAGTTACATACAACTAATAGCTTGACATACGTTACAACAAAGAACCTTGTAGACGTTGAGGAAGGAGTGTTTCTTGGATAGTGCTCAAGGGAGAATCATAACGTCTCAATATAGAGGTGACATTTTTCACAAGTAGTGGAGTGAGTTCAGTGCCTCCACCAACCAGTTAAAGCTTCTATGAGCATTCAAAAACTTATGCCGTGACACTTTTCACTCATCCTATCACATATTAGACACATCGTGGACCATGGAAAGAAAGTGCAATAGTTGAAAGTGATATGAGCAATATTTTGGAAGCTACTTGACAGTGGATTGACGATATGATTTTGTAGATTGATAGTAGATGCTCAGTAGAAGTTTGGGCATGACTTGATAGATCGATGGTAGATGCTCGACAACAGTTCGGGTGTAATTCGATAAGGATCTAATGCAATTCAAGTACAAAAGATATTACTCTCGATCAACCATAATTTACAAAGAGCATTAAAGCCACAAATTGCCTTGGGGAATTTACACTCAAGAAGGATATTTTACTGCCATATACATCTGATGTCATAAAGGTACATACCCTTAATCAAATTTCCTCATACAATTTGCTTTCATTTTAAAAGAGAGTTATAAGGTTATAAGATAAGGTTGATATAGTAATTAAAATCAATCTATGTTTGAAAGCAAAACTTAGGGAACTTAATATAAAATTCACAAAATATAACTTAGGAGAAATAAGGGATACTATTTGGAATTAATCCTTTTAATGTTTGCAAATATTAATGTGTTCTAGATTTCCAAATTTAGGAGTGATAAGGGTTTCAAATTCAAACTTGTTTTTTTTGGAAATTAGAAACACTTGAATAATATCCTAAGGGTTTCAAAAGGGGTTATTAGAAAATTTTATCAAAGTTGAAAATTTATATTCTTGTCTCAAAAAATTTCTCTTTAGGGACAAAAGAAATCCAACATTAAAACCTCTTCAAAAATTGAAAAGTTCCTAGTTCAATAGGAGTATTAAGGAGTTAAGAAGTTGATTTTTGATATTTAGAAATTTTTTATAAAATCAACCAATAATTGAACTATGTCTTTCAAAAGCACTACATCATACTCCAAAATATATCTAGGGAGATATAAGGAAGCCTACAATATAAGGATTAATAAATGTTTCATCAAATTAAGCTTATATACTTAAATTAAGGAGCACATATCCTAAGACTAGGGAGCTATATAAGAATGTCTACTTCTACCAATAAGTGCTTCAGAAAGGAAAAATCCAATTCCATAAAACTTGGGATCATGAATCTACTAAAGAAATCAAAAGGAAGGTTAGATTTAGCTTCAAAAGTAATCGATAGTAAAGCTTTAGAAGATATTTTTGATATTATGGAATTTTATCTTAAAACTCATCTCAATGAAGAAATTAACGATGGAAAAAATGATATTTTACTTTCCTTAGACTTTGCAAGAATATTATACATGGTACTGCTCACATATAAACACTAAAAGGCAAAAAATGAAAAGCAAAAAGGATTGATATAATTACTCAAAAAGAATTCAAAACTTGATGAATCATATCTAGAAAAAAAATTCAATCCTCATGCAATGCAAATTCAATTGGAATAAGAAGCCTCGGCTCTAGGTTACTCTACATCATATGAAGACACAAATTACCTACTGAACCTAAACACAAAGAATACATAGAAATAATACAAATTTTAGGAGGATGATGGAGAAGAAGATCCATATTGAAGACTAAAGGCTTCATTACCCAAATAATGTAATATAGGGGGATGTTAGAAATAGATTCTATTCAATCATCTGGGTTATGTAAATGTATATTCCAAGGTACATACTTATATTACTTTAGGGGCAAGTTATCTAGTTACTTCATGCAATGTAATAAATGCAAAAATTTCAATGTGCAAGTTGTACATGTACAAATTGTCCCTTGCACAGATAGATAGAGTGTTCGCCAACTATCCTATTTTACCTATATAAATATGGCCTCATAGATAGATAGATAGATATATAGAGTCATAGTTACAGATAGAGTCGGGGGACATAGTGTAGCTTAGTTTTGTGTGCAATACCATCCATTGGTGATGGGTGCAATGTAGTTCAATAGCTTTATAATGGAGTGTTCATTTTCTTCATAGTTACCTTGTAATATTTTATATCATTTCTATTTATTGCATTTTTCATTCATCTAGAAAATTTACTTTCTTTCATATTATTTTACATCTTGTGATTGCTATCTACCAGTGCTTACTACATCAAAAGCTAACAATATCTATGGAGAATATCCATGAAGCAATGTTCTCTTTTCATCCTAACAAGGCCCCTATCCTAATGGATTTCTTGCAATTTTCTTTCAATTTTTTTAGGATTTATTGAAGAATGAGTTACCGTTGAAGAGGCCCAAAAAAGGAAGGCTATAATAAGTGAGATCAATGCTACTTTTATTACCTTGGTTCCCAGAAAGGAGATAAAATATTTTGATATTTTTCTCAATAATCCTTTGTAATATGATTTATAAAATCATTTAAAAAATTATGGAAAATAGGTTGAAGGACATTCTAGGATGTCTTATCTCAAAATAACAAGGTAGATTTAGTTGTGGTAATCAAATTATTAATGAAATAATTATTGCACAAGAGGCCATACATTCTCATAATTCCATGAAAAAACCAAGTATTCTTTTGAAACTAGATATGAACAAAGCATATGATAGGGTTTCTTGGAATTTTCTACATGCTATTCTCAAAATGTTTGGCTTTGATTATAGTTGGTGTGAGTGGATTAAATGTTGTTATAGAACTACATAATTTTATATTTTGATCAATGGTTCTCGTACTATTTAGTTCAAATCATCTTGTGGATTTTTTCAAGGTGATCCTCTTTCTCCTTATCTATTTGTTATTTTGGAAAAAGCATTAGGGAGAGACTTTTAAAGGTAAAAATGGAAGAAAAATTCAATGGTACTAAAGTTGCAAAAAAATATCCCTCTAAATCTCATCTCCAATTTTTTGATGATACTTTTCTTTTGGGCCATCCCTAAGTCAGTGAGGCCATGGAATTTAAATGAATATTATCATGCTATGAGAATGTTATTAGACAGTTGGTAAATACTAAAAAATATATGATTTTTTATTAATACTACCCTAGATTTACAACAAATTATTGTGAATATTTTAGGGTTTAAATAAAAAATTTCTACCAACCTACTTGGGTATTCCTTTATTTGATAAAAGAAATAAAAAGGGTCTTTGGATCTCCTTTTTGGATAGAATGTAACCTTGCTTACAATATTGGAAAGGTAAGTTCTTAACCATGGTAGGAAGGTTACAACTCACAAATACTACATTACAATCCATCCCTATTTACATGATGTCACTTTTAAGACTGCCAATAACTATAGTATTAGAAATTGATAAAATTTAAAGAGATTTTATTTGGAAAGATTGTGAGGAAAAATTTAGGTTTCTTTTTTGTAAGTGGGCTAGGGTTTGCAAAAGAAATAATATTGGAGGAGCAATCTTGTATAATTATAGAATTATAAATTTGGCATTAGGAGAAAATCTTGTGTGGATATTATTCATAGATGAAGAAAATAATTGAAAAAATTATATTATTTCAAAATTATATAGGTTCTCTTAATGTCGTGAATTATTTAGGAAAATAAATTTACCCAAAGTATTTTCAACATGGAACTTCATATCAAAGAGTTTGTAATTAATAAAGGAACATATTAGATGGTTAGCCATTGAGGGGATTATACAAATTTTTTGTTTGATGCTTAGTTGAAGCCTTATCCTCTTTTCTCTAACTCTAAATGGAAACCATTGACTCAAGCATGCCTAGCATGTAAAGATCTAAAGGTCAAAGCCTATTATTATGAGCAACAACTCTAAATCATGGATTTATTGTAGTAACCTGGTTGATGGATAGGATCTCAAACAAATTTTAGATGAGCTTCATAAGATGCTTCAAGAGTTTTATTTACCAATTTTTACATTAAAGTAAGAATTGGTTTGGAATTTACGAAAGGATGGTGAATATTCGGACAAGATGATATATATATATATATAGTTATGACAATCAAAATTTTCTTCTCCCAAATATTTTCCTTAGAAGAATGTTTGGTAATTAGAGGATCTCCCTAAGGTCTCAACTTTTCTTTTCTTAACAATTCATAGTAATATTCTTACAAGAGAGAGTATACAAAGAAGATAACAAGGATATACAAAGAAGAGGGTATTATGGATCCTTTATATGTGCCTTGTGTGACCAATATTTAGAAACATTAGACCATTTACTTCGTCAGTGTCTATTTACTCACACGATTTAAGGGGTACCTTTGTCAACATTGAAAGAGTTGATGAAATGTTGGATTAATTATTTTAAAAAAAAAGTATTATGTATTCTTTGGAGGATTTTACCTGTCATTATTTGTTGGAAATTATGGTTTGAAAGGAAAACTTTTTTTTTTAAATAAATATCAAAATCATTCTCAATTTTGGAACATTATTATTGCCTCTCTTGCAAAATACCTATAAATATGGTGCTCATAATGGATGTCTCAATTGTAGAAAAAGAGGTGCTAATGACTTGACTACATTATTTTTAACATACATGAAGGAGTCATTTGCGACAATGGAATTAAATCAAATGATCTACTTTGATCTATGGTAAAATAGAAATGTCCAAAAATTGAGTTTATCAAAATCAATTTTGATAGTTCTTCTAAAGGAAATCTAGGAAAAGCTGGTGGAGGTGGTGTTTTTAGAAATAGTGAAGGCAAAATTCTCCTCACTTATTTAGAATCATTTGGAACTTCAACCAACAACTATGCAGAGACTAGGGCACTTCTTATAGTGATTAAAATCTCTCCAAAAAATGATGGAAATATATTTCAATTTAGAGGGACTCACAAATTATTATCAATGCTATTAACAAAAATGAATGTGAAGACTGGATAAAAATAATATTATTGCTAATGTTCATAATCTATTACTAGAGGCATTCTCTTGGTAGTGTGAGCATATTTATAGAGAAGGAAATTAGGTAATAGATAAATTAGTGAATTGTGGTGTTTATCTGCATCCGAGTGAAACTCAAATTTTAGAAGGTAACTAGCCAAATGAGATTTTATATCTTAATCAAAATGATGTTAAGTTAAGGAGCTAATTGTGGAAACATAGCACTTTGAGGAATATTAAGAGTATATTTAAGAGAAAAAATGAAAAAAACTATAATAAAAAAGGTATGCACCAAATGTAATATTTTGGTATTTTAATGGAAGTGGTCCTTAATAGAGCCACATATAACTTATTAAAAACAAAATAAAATAAAATTAGAAAGCCAATTTTATAGGCTAGACGATAGAGTAAACAATCACCATACTATATATATATATATATATATATATATATATATATATATATATATATATATATATAAACTATTTTTTGTAGATAATTCAATACATGTTTATGCAACCAAGATTACTTGTATAATGTAAACTATAATATTGTTATTGAAATATAGTGTATAAATATACCACTTCACACCTTAAACATTTATTTACAATTTTAAAATATTTAGATTGGAATTTATTGACCCACATGAAAACAACTTTAAAATTTGAAATGAGATAAACAAGTGGTATATGTTATTGTCTTATTCTTTTAGTGATCAAAATTGTGATATTTTTTTTATATTAAGTTAGTGTGAGAAAGCCCTATGATAAACATGTAGGTTTGGGCATCCCAATCCCACTATGACCTCTCATAGGAGGGAGAGCTGAGCTTATAAATAATGAATTTAAAAAATAGCCAGCGACATATACATGCCATACTTTGAACCTTGGAGAAGAGCCAAAGATTGAACTATTGTGTTGTCCCCACAACATAAAAATTACAATGTTAAGAGTTGTGGTACAAAAACAAAAAAATACCAAGGAAAAAAATCAAGTTAACTTTAAATTAAAAATATAAAAGAGTTTTATTCATATTATATCGTAGATGTTATAATTAATAAATATATCTTATCAAATTTAAAATATATATATATATATATATATATATATTTGATTGGAATAGAGGTTTTGGAAGGGCCCCGTAACCTTTTAAAAAATGAATACTATTCGGATAAGCCATCCAAAGCAAAAAGAAACCAGAAGTATCACCCCTCTATGGGTCAATAGAGAAACAAAAAGGAACTTGAAAACCCATACAGGGGCACAAAGAGGGAACCCACAACTGGCACTGAAGAGTCCCATGTAGGGTCAGCTAGGAAACAAAAATAAAAAAGAGAAACACTTAGACCCATAGCAGCCAAAATGATTGTTGGGGTAGCCAGAGCCCTAGAACTTATAAAAAACTTCATTTACTATTTAAAGCTCTAAAAAACAAACTAAATTAATAAAAATTTGGAGTGGATCTCTTACCCCTAGAAAATGGCTGAGAAGGATTTCCAACACCCATATTCAATAAAGGCTAAGAGCCATTAGAAATATCTGACTCTGTCCTTTTTTTTCCTTATAGTTTTAATTAATGGTCTCCCAACGTTACGCTATGTCCCAACATCTGCACATCCCTTTTTAATACTTCTTGGATTAGGGAAAAAAAGCCCCTCTCCAAGAAGGATTTTGAGGGATATTTATGAGTTCTAATTTTAGGGCCTGAGGACCCGATCACATCAGTGTATAGCTTCCTTTGGGTTCGAGTAGGGGGAGGACTAGGGAAGAAAGGACTGGAGGAGATAAGGATGTCACTGACATAGCTTAGGAGACTCTTAAGGGAAGAAGTGGGGCTAAGGGGGTGGGTAAATGTGGGTTTAATGAGGTCTGTGGTGCCAACAATGATAGAAAGAGGGGGGGAATGGTTGGATAAAATAATTGGAGGATTATGATAAGGAGATAAAATGGTATTAGGTAAATAAGGTACAGTGAAACCCTCCATCGAGGGTTTCCCAACAATACCAAGGGAGGGATAGATATCATTCTAGGGAATAGAAGGGAGGATGGTGCAACAGAACTAGAAGGGCAATGAGGAATAGACTTAGATAGATGATGACCTTCGAAAGAAGATGGTTTTAAGATATTTGAGCATTGGGATCGAATATGGCCTTGCTTGAAACAAAAATCCCCAAAAAAAGTTTTATTTTCGTATTAAATAATTTGGGAGAAGGTACAAACCTTTGAAATGAGATTGATCTAATATGGGAGGACAAAATCCAAATTTGCATTGATGCACATACAAGCCTGGATCATGCATGGCCTCATTCAAGTGGGAGGATCGAAAGTGATGAGCTCTCTAATGTTCCTTGAAAAACCCCAAAGAATATATTCATTCCAAAACTAAACCGGTAGCCCTAGTAGATGAAACCATATTAGAGTAGAGTTAATGTTCTAAGTAGATGGGTTGAAATACACACCCCATTTTCATAGGAATTAACATCTTCATCTAAAGAACCACAATCCTCCTATGAGGATTCGATGAGAATCAGTTAGGTTGTTTAACTAGATCAAAAAGAAGTCTTTAGGGAGTGTGACTAGATCCATGGATCCAAATATCCACCAAGAAGAGTGAGCCCATTTATGAATAGATTCCACATCTGATCATGAACCTAGGAATTTCCCCACCAATGAGTTGTAGTTGTAGTCAACCATAGATGAAATGAGTTCACAAGGAATATTAATACTATCGTTAGAAGGATAAAGATCAACACTTGTCATTTTAGGTTGACTAGAATTTGGATGGTATTTGACCATATATGTGAAATACTTGGGTGCATCCTCTCTTGATCCTCCTATCGTAGCTATCGTTGTTTGGGGAACAACTTCATTTGATGGTGAGACATTTCTTCACTAGTCCAATAAGGATTCTTAATCCGTCAATGTGTAAGGTCTTTTCGCTATACCATAGATGATAGATCCAGATGCATCTGTCTCCGTAACCATCCCGTGATAGAGTGATCCACTAGTGATAAGAGTAGTGGACCTAGAATCATCTTTTTTCTTGTAGGCCACCATAGAATTTCCTTCCAAAATTTTTGGGTGGGCAAAGAGTTCCTCAGTATCCTGATTCATATCATCACCTTCTGACCCACTACTACCCATGACACTACCATGATCATTTCCACCATATCCATTATCGTCATTCGCCTTTGTTGTTGTTGTTTTCATTTTTGCCATCTCCCTCATTCAGTAAACCCTAAATTTCTATTTTTACCATATTTAAATAAAATTAAGTTAACTTTAAATTAAAAATATGATATTTTTATTCATATTATATCTTAGATGTTATAATTAATAAATAGATCTTATTAGATTTAAAAAGTATATTTAATATATGAAATTATATTAAAACACTAAATAGGTAAGTATGCATAAAATGAAACCTAAGTAAAATATATATTATTCTAATACAAATTAAAATTTACAATATCATTTTTTATTATAATAAGAGGGATTAAAATGTAAAGAAAAATAGAGAAGTTGGTCAAGTGATTAATTTCAATCTCTCTAGATTTAGAATTTATCATGACTAAAATATTGGTTGAAATATTTTTCTTAGGTAGGGATGATGAGGATGATTACCTTGGGGCTATGGGAGCCTTAGAGTATACACGATGAAGGATTGATCTATAGAGATACTTCTAGACCTTTCTTATTATACATATCAAGTTGAGAAATAGAGAAAGATTTGACAGTCAAATGGTTAGCCAAAAGAAAACTTCTTTACCTAACAATTTATTCATAATGGAATTCTTACCTTTGATAATATAATATGTAGGGGGATTTTTCATCCATTTCAATGTGTTTTATGCTATAAAATCAAGGAAATATCTACTCATATGATGTTTGAATGTTTTTTCATGTTTCATATCTAGGAGAGATGGTTCTTAGATTATAAAATTTGAGCTAATATTGATCTCAACCATATTAATGTTTGAGAAATATGGAAGAGGGACATATTTAAATCTAAATTTTATTATATCAGGTGGAATCTTGGATTAAATTTTAATTGATGGTAATTATGGTTGGAGAGAAATATTTTTTTTTTAGAGAAACCTTCTCCTCCTTGGAAGGCATCTAGAGGTTTAATTGGAGCAAAGTCATGAAAATCAATACAATGTATGCTAAAGAGAACATTCAAGATGACATAAGGACGATGGAGGATGCAGTTCATAGGAAGGAGAGTTAAGATAGAGCCAAGTTGAAGGTACCCCCAAAAGGGTAGATTAAAATTAATATTTATGGAGTTGCAAAAGGTAATGCGGGCAATGCTGGAATTGGACTAGTCTATAGGAAGATGGTGATCTATTGGGAACTACAAGACATGGATAAGGCCATGAAAAATGAAGCAAAGTTCTTAGATATTAAATTTGCTTCTCTTTGGGCTATAATACAAGGTCAAGAGGATAATCATAGAACTATATTCACAAAACATGATAAGAGATTAGATTGCATAAGGTACTTTGTCTTGGAGACATGGAGGTTGATGATTCTTTTCACCTAAATTAAATATACATGGAGTAAATTGGATGATGTTATCCTAACTTATGTGTGCAAAGCTCTGAATATAGTGGTAGACTTCCTATCTACGATGTGTTCCAAGAAGGAGTTAGGGGTTTAGTGGCATAGTGACATGGCTATTGAGGATGAGGATTTGGAGAGTTTATGTGTAAACTCAATGCTTAGATGATTTCGATAGCTAGCATAAACACATGGTTTAGTATGTTTGGATACATTACGAGTCTCTTGTTGGTTTTATAACCCACACTAGTTAGCTCTTAGGTTCATGGGCTTTAGAGTCATAAATTGTTTTTGGAAATACAAAAAGAGGGGATGGGTGCTCTTTACCCCAACATAATATTTTTTAAAATTCGAAAAATAATAGCCAAGACTCTATGATATGGAACTAATGCAATTTTATTAATAAATAAGTAATTAATGACCTTTAAAATCCATAAAATCCATACATAACCTATTTAAAAAATAATAATAAATAAATAAATAAGCAATTAATATAGTAAAATTTTTAAGTTTTTTGAATTGACTCTTTAATAAATCTTTAATTATTCTAAGAGTGATAACCAACAAATTTATTTGGATTTTTCTTACCTCTAAGATTTCTTAATTTTTTATTTAATTTGTGAAGCACATCACAATTTAAATAAATTGATCTCCATTTGATGCTTAGTCATTTGTAGAAATCAAGAAAAATAATTTAAATAATAACATTTGCAAATAAATTATATATGAAAACATAAAAATAATTTTATATTTAAATTAAATAATGGAATTAATAATATAATCAACAATTATAATTTTATACTACTACACTTTTAAGAAGTTAATAAACTATAGATTAGAATTTTGTCATTACAATACAAGAATATTTACTATGTTATTGTATTAACATGATTATGATGTAGTACTAAAAGAGGTTGATTCAATTCTATTTAAATAATTATTAAACATATAAAATATACTATTACAAATAGATGTATTACCAAAATGTAAAAAATCTCAATAAGTAATAATTATTATGTTTATATTAACTTTGTACTATTAGAATAATTAAAATAAAATAAAAAATAGATTTATTAATTCTTAAATGCTTGTAAAAAGCTGACAAAATTATTTATAATATATTTTTTAATTTTTGATTATCTTGAAGCTAATACTTTTATATATTTTAGTTTATTATTGTTTGAATACATTGTAATTATAATTACATGAGTATACTTAAGAAAGTTAAGTAAATCACAAGTCCACGAGCATTGTACACACTAGACCACTATATACTACTATGTGTCCACTATGTACACCCACTATGTATGGGAGGATACATTCTTGTCATGCTATCTACCTATATGGAATATATACCCTACACCCTTCATATGAGAAGCTTGTACCTCTAATATAAAATACCTAAGTAATATGAGATAGTTCAAATAAAATATATGGTAGATTTATATTTTTATCAAAACCAAGAATTATATTAAATAAATAAAAGAGGTTCCAATAGAAAAGGAGTTGGAGATATCACAGCTTGGGGCCCATGACAACCCACACAATCAAAACTAAAAAATATCCAGAGAAACCAAAATATAAATACAAAACCATCCCTTAAAAGAGTGAGCAAATAGCATAACCAATCATAGGGAGCCACTTATGAAGGAGGAGGAGGGTCATTCTTTGACCGAAAAGAGCCCAAACTATGAGGATTGTCTATAGGTGGATCGAAAAACCAAGATTGATCAAGAGCAAAAATGTTTATCAAAGGAACCATAATACCTCAACTAGGAAGAGTAGAATTGATCAAAGCTAAAGGTGACAATGGAGTAGAACCAATAGGAGTAGGAGGAGAAGTAACTAATTGAAAATATGAGCCAAGGCTCCAACTAGTACCATGATTAGTCGAGCGATGTATAAGACTCCATCCATACTATAAAAAGCAATAACATGAACGATGCTTATTGTGAGAACTAGGAGACTGAGCCCTACTTTGAGCACTAGAAAAATTTATTGAGGCCAAATAATGGCACCCCCTAAACCTACTATGTCAAGGCTTAGAGAAATTGAGGTACCTTGAGATAGAGGAAGGTCAAAAAAACCTAGGTGATAGTGCATGGAGCCTGATGCCAATACTCGATAAGATTCATCAAATGTGCCAACTCATGTGCCACCTTAGAAACCTATGAATGGATCCGAGAGGTAATAGTAGAAAGCACCATAATATTTTTATTTGTAGAAAACTAAAAGAAAATTAGATCTCTAGAATAGATAGTAGCATTCCTAGCTTTCCATAGTTGAAACAAAATGATTGCGCAAAATAAATTCCATAGAGCAGCAATATAAGTAGGCTAACAAATATTATCACAAAAAAAAACATCTACCATTTGAATATCTCAAGATGAAAAGGCTTAATCAAGTGAATCCATGCCCAGGCAGATTGAGCATAAGGGCAAAACCAAAATAAATGCTTAAATGTTTGAAAATGACCACAAGCAAGACACATAGGATTAGAATATAAGGTAGATTTGATATGAATATTTTATAAATAATGTTCAAATTTATGAGCTAAGAGGAGATATAAATTATAATAATCATATCAATAGAGTTTCCAAGCAAGGTTCTTTGAACCACTATTGTATGTTATTCAAAAGGTTCCCATCAAGCCATTGTCCTTTCCCTTAAATCAAAGGTATAATTGAATTTCACACTTCTCTTGCAAAATAGCCATGAACTAGAATATGGTCCATTGTTTCTTATTCCTTTCTACACTAACACACTAACTTGGTCCATTGTTTCATTTTTTGTAAAATATTATTCTAATTCTTCTTTCTTTGAACCACTATTGTATGTTATCCATAAGGTTCCTAGCAGGTCATTATCCTTTCCCTTGAGTCAAAGGAAGAATTGAATTCCACACTTCTCTTGCAAAAATTAAATGAACTAGAAGGTGATCCATTATTTCTTTGTCCTTTGTGCACATTACACACTTAATTTATCCTTTCCAAGACCTCCTTTGAAGAATATCCCATGTTAGTTTTTTACTAGCTAGAGCTAACCAAGAAAAGATTCTACTTTTTAGGGAAGCTTTTATCTTCCATATTCAACTCCAACACCAAAGCTTTTTCTCATTATCAAAATCTTACCTTTTATGTTTCTTTGGTTGTGTACTACTCACTTGCTATATTCTTGGACCATACGAGAAATTTTCTTTGTTGATTTAGTCTTATATTTGCTCTTTCCAGTTTCTTTATGCAATCATGCCAAATATGTGCTCATTTCCTCCCAATGTTAGATCTACTATGAGTCATAATTGTTTTCATAAATTAGTGTTTCCTATCAATATACCAATACCATATATCCTTGTCCATGGAGATTGACTATTATGTTTTGTGGAAGCTGGTAGTCTCCTTTGCTGCCTAGCCAAGGATATTTTCCCATTCTTACTTCCTTCCCTATTTTCCATACCAAGAAATTTCCAACTAATGGGAAAGCTCTCACCAGTGCTTTGCAAATAATTTTGGCTTTTAAAATTGTTTTATATTGTAGGCTAATCTAATCTATAAAGTACAAGGTGTCTAAATATTTCTCTTGAATTACTTCCTACCATAATCCTTTGTCGGTTATCAATATTCATAAAAAAATTGTTGCTAAATAATTTTAAAAAATGTATATTTTAGAGGTCCATCGTCCATCTGATGTATAACCAATACATGACATCATCCAATTCACAAATATAATGCTACATCTAATTTAAACTAGGGTTAGCCTAATGTATAACAAATTTACTTCATCAAAAGCAAGAATTGGACACATGGACTTCAAATTTTTATATATTATATAAAGAAATGAATTTTTTAACTAAAGCTACAAAACTAATTGAATTTACATGGGAGAGAATTTTTTCAAGCTTATTAAATTTTGATGTTTATTTTAATTTTAAAAATTTAATTGAAATTAAAAATATTTTTATTAGTTGCCTAAAATTTAATTTAAATTTAAATTTTAAAAAATTACATTCCTAATCTAAATGCTCAAAAGGTTTATAAATGGTAACAAAATTTTAGATCACTAAATTTTAGAATATTTTTCAATAGAATATTTAAATTTTCTTTAAATTTTATCAATAGATATTGATCTTTGATTACTATAGCAACTAATTTTTCAATATCTTGATAGAAGATTTTCTAAACTTTATTAGAAGGAGACAATTAATGAAATTTAAATTTTTAAATGTTATTATTATTATTATTATTATTATTATTATTATTATATATATATATATATATATATATATATATATATATATATATATATATATATATATATATACATAATACCCTTCTCAAGCCTATTAACATTTTGTAAATTCAAAATAAATTAAAAGATCATTCCTACTCAAAATTCTCAAAAGCATCACCAATGAAAATAAGAATGAACGGGGACCCCTCATAAAAACCTGCTATTTACCCTAAAATTTTATCTGATGAGAGGTACCCTAGTGGTAAATCATTGGTTTTTCATCTAGAGACCCAAGTTCAAACCCCAAGGGGTCCAAGATCCCTCATAAAAACCCATACTTTATCCTAACATTTTGTCCACCCTCATAGCATAGTTGGTTTTCGAGACATGGCCCCAAGATGAATAGGAGGTCTATTATTTGAACCAACCCCTATGTATCTTTGCAAGTGCAGTTTGTTTTTGAGACATAACCCTAAGATGAATAGGAGATCCAGTGTTCCATCTACCCTCTATGTTGTCTTTATAGATAAACAAATCTACTATGTAGGCCTTAGGGGTATACGTGGATGGGACTCGTGATAGGCTCCAAGGATGAAGTAGTTGTAGCACAGGTTGTAGTATTCCTGGAGGAGGAAGTGATCTAGAGAAATTAGATATTATTCCTAGTATTTTGTAACAACTTTTACCAAATCGTACAAGGTGTATGATTTGCCTTATACAATTTGATAACTTTTCAAAATAGCTTTGTATGGTCACCAGATTGTATAATTGTATGATCCTGATTTTACAACACTACAACTTGTATGATTTTACACTTAGTAAATTCATTGAAAGTGGTTTTGTAACTCAAATCGATCAATTTTGCAATTGATTTCTCCTAAACACTATTTTTCCATATTTGGCAAGTTCTAACTATGCAAATGAATTCCCAAATTAGAAAAATGATCAGTTGTACGGTTTGGTTGTTAGGATGTATAGTTTAACCAAACCCTTGCTGAATTTTCCATTCACAAATCTGCCAATTTGTATGACAACTCTTTCCAAGGCAATTTTGGAGATGTTTTCCTCTTGTAATTGCCAACCTTTCCTCCAACATGCAAACCCTAATTAAGTACCATTGAATTATCATCATCATTAACATTTCCAAAAAATGTACAAATGCCATAATATGTTTTAGTACAACAGTATTAACCCATTAATCAATTATATATCAGCATAATGAGATAGATTCATCAATAAGGTAATTCCTATATCTTCACTGTTCTAACACAATATCTTGGCCATACTTGCACAAAATACACAACCCAGTTTCACTATTCACACACACAATGGAATCCACATAACTCACAACCTATAATATTATTCTAGTTAATATAGGTAAATATGTACAATTACCATGAACAATCACCATGAACAACAAGATGATTAAACTATCAACAATGAACAACTATCATCAACCATCGATTAACAACCATGAACCTTTATCAATCAACTAGCATGAACAACCATAAAAATTGGATGGAGGGTCCTTATAATGCTTTCCCAGGCCATTCTAAAGTGGATTCTATGACAAAAACCATTTACAACTACCATCCCCATAACAATCAACTTGCATTAAGGTTTTCCTTAGTCTAATTTATATATTATAAAATTCACCTTAAATGCATATTTCAACTAATTTAACTTTAATTTTTTATTGCAATTTTTATAAATTTGTACAATTACAACCAATTATATGTTTTCTAACTCTCCTTTTTACAATTAGACAAAACCTCACATGTGTAAATTTTGACAAAACGTACATCTAACAAATTTAAAATTCATGCAAATTCAATGTTTTTAATTCTTCTTTTGGTATGTTGATTTGCTACCTACATCTTCCCTCTCCTTTACATCAGTCGGTGTCCTCGTCGACTCATTTTTATTTACTTTGGTTGACAGTTCCCTATTGAAAATCCTCAAGCTAAAGATGAAGAGCAACACATTCATTTTGCAATTTGGCCACATAATGGTTAAGTTCCATAGACTTCAACACATACTTATTAGCCTTCTATTTTACAACATTAAAGAGTTGAGCTAACTCCTTATCTCACTCGGATTCTCCCTTGCATGTTTTATTTTTCAATGCAACTTTCGTGTGATTTGCTATGACTAATTCCTTGTTCTTCTCTGTAATGACCTTAAGATTCTGAAGTATGTTAGCTTCACAAACTACAATATGCTCATCCTTAGCTTGAAGTCAAGACTTATGATCCAATATCATTTCATTGTAGAGCTTGGCATACATGGCCATATCCTTGATATTATGATCCTTCTTCTACATTTGGTCCTCAAATGCCTTCAACTGGTTTTCCTGTTTGGTCAATTATTCACTTTGTATTGTTAGTTGTGCTTCTAACTACTTCGTGCACTCTTCAAGTTGTCGGATCACAAGCTAATTCTCCTATTCCTATGAGCATAGTTTATCTTTGTAAGCCATATTAAGGTCATTCCATTTAGCTTCTACATTTTTCATCCTCTCTTCAGCCTTGGTCTTATTGCGTTCTAGTTCTTCAATTGCAGCCATTTCTTTTCGAGTAGCTTCCACTTCTTCCTTTTGTGCTTCTTTGGCTTGGTAAATGTGTTCAAGACCCAAGCTTAGCCACTCGATCCAATGTGTTAGGAAATTAAATTTTTATAAGGTGAAGACTAACTCGAAAGGTACCCTTTGAAATTTTGTATCTGGTGTATTTAATGAATAGCTCTAGCATGTTACCCGATACAAATACACTTGTTGATATACCCTACAATTGGTCTTCACTCCATCTAGTAAATTTGAAATTCCCAACATTGTTGTTACCTCCACTCTCAGCAACCACCATGGGTGTTGTGTATGAATCTAGGCTATTTTTTTGATGTGTTCTTCACTACACACCCACTCCATGACCTTCTCCAACTCAGTGAAGGTTTACTCCCTCCACCGCTTCAATTTTCACACACCACCAATAACAAATTGCAATATAGCACTAGCGAACATCTCACTAACTCATTGGAAAAAATGCTCCACATGTCCATATGTGTCTTCTTTATCACTTCTCGAGATACCAAATTGATTCCCTTTAAGAAAAAAGCATGTACAAAGGCTCTCCTAATTCTCCTATGGTGTAGTTTGCTCTTCATGTTCATCCTATGGAATTGAACTTCCTCCAATATCTTTTATTGTACCAGATGCATTCCCTTCCTATTGAAAAATGTGATCTACAGTTTTATCTATCTCTTCCTCCTTGGATGGTCTAACATATTCCATATTGATGGTATCCTTGAGTAATTGCTACTCTAACATAGATGCCTAGAATTCCTTTTATGGGTTAGGCAACTCCTCCTGTTTAGTTTCTATAAACCCATAAACATGTAGAATCACTTGTACTTCCCTCATTGTAGTAACTATCAAAGGTGGATTAGACTGTTCTTGTGGTGGCTATGCACTTATCTACTCCTATTGTTTGTTGCCACCTCACATGATAATATATATCTTCTTATTTCTCATAGTCTCTTTCAGTGGGGCTACTATCACTATTTTTGCCTTAACTATTGGTGATTTTATTGGGGTTTCCCATCAGATTTTAGTTGAATTCAAAAAATCAAAATTGATGGATTGAAGAAAATACAGGAGATCCCATCACTTCTCCCATCTATCCTATACCACTAGGCACATTGATATCTATAAAATCCAAATTTTCTAGATCCAAGTGCACATCATCTAGAGTCTCAAGCATAGAGTCAAGTTGCTCCTTCTCCATAAAATTTTTCTCAATATTATATCTCTCTCATGCCAATGCGTTCTAATCTATACTGGATTGGATGTCAATGCTACTACATCCTCCCCTTCTTGATATAGTGCCTACTCCTATATCCTTTGCTCAAATGCCTACTAATCCAAATCAATTTCAAGCCATCTTCATCTCTTCGTTCATATATGGACTTCCTCATCTAATGAAGTCTCTTCCATCACTGAAGATTTTGGTTTCTTTTTTGCCTTCTTTAGTCGAGGTTTCTTTGGAGTCCCTTTATAAAGAGGTACGATCTTCACCCATCACAATATAGAGGGTTGATCTAGAAACAAATAATGAGGTGGTTTCACGCCTGGAAATGGAATGCCTACTTGGGATATTGCATCCAACATGAGATCAATAAAATAGAAGGTCATGGCAAAGGTCTTTGTTCTTATATCCAAGAGCATTCAAATTATTTTCTCCAAATAGGTTTCCCAATCGTACTTGACTCTTTGGATGATGCCCTCCACATATTTTTCCATCCAATTCAGCATCTATGAAGATCGTTTTTATCCTGACAAGTGAGCCATTACTATATTCATAGCACATGCAAGTTCATCTATCTTCAACTGGATCTACTTGATTCCATGACTTCTAGAACCATAAATCTTAGTTATTTTTAGAGACTTCACTCATGTAAGTGTAGTAATCAGCATATGGATCACAATTTTATCTACCATCTTCTTAAAAATAGGTTGTCCTACCTTGGGTAATCTAAAAATCCTTTGAAATATTTCTAGCAAGAAATCCACCTTACTATGGTGGTTATTCACCTGCACATAGGTGTGATTCTTACTAGGTTTGTACAATTGTACGATCTGCAATAAGTATTCATTGTAGAACACTTTATCCTGGGGTGGGATTTGTACCAATATATTGATGTCAGCTTTAGCCAATGCTACTCTCAATGAATTCCTAGGGTCATATTTTTCTTGACACTTCTGATAAAAATCCATTGTTGGTTATCCAAAAGTGATATCCTTGATATCCACTTGTTCTTCTTCCTCCTCACTGAGCAATTCTTCATGTTCCTCTAGGTAATATCCTTATGAACTTCACTATGAATTTTCCTTCAATGTGCTCTTGGTGGTTCCATCATCTCTCATCATAAATGTAATGAGGCCCCTTGTATACCACCATGCCAACATCAATGACCTCTCCATGGCCTATATCCTATACCTCTCCAAGGACGATAGCCGCTTCTCCCTTATGGTTGAAACTCTTGCCCTTGTCCTTGTATGGGGTAGGTATGTGAAAATATCTAGTGTAATGGGCCTAGGGAGACTTCCACCGTAGTGGTTGTAATTCAGTCTAACCAATTTCAAAAGTCTTACGTAGATCTCATTCTTCTCCCATGGTCAATGTGAAACGACTTCTGTACAACTTATATTCAACTTGGAAATTCTAGACAACTTCAACCAAAATGACTCCAAAATCTGTATAGCTGCACCCAAAACATAAAAATTCCTCTATAAATCATATAATGATCCTCCAAATTGTACATGTATGTTCCTAAAATCATACAACACTCTTGAGATTGTATAGTGAATCTTGAAATCATACAATTATACTTGATTTCATACAACTTTACAAAATCATACAAATTGAGCTCCAAATCATACAATTCCACCCAAAAATCATACAATAAGCTCTAAATCATACAAGGGTACTTCACTTCCATATAATTGCATCAAAATTTATACAATTACCTCCAAAATGCACAAATCGGGTTTCAATTTGCCCTAAAATCATATAATCTCTTCCAAAATCATACATTTTCACCTTAATCATATAATATTCTCTTCAACCCTTCACTCAATTTAAAATTGATGTTTTTGCTTTATTTGCATGATTTGTATGGTTCTCTTCTACTAGTAATGTGCAATTCTTCCTTTCTAGTGTAATTTTGGTGTACTTGTACAATTTCTTTGCTGACTAGTGCAATTCCTCAACAACATGAATTATTATCGATTATCCTGAGTGGCTATTAAACATGGTACTCATTCATAATACTAATTGGGTGATACACGTATGCATTGACTTTTGAGATCTTAACAAAGCATGTCTTAATGATGACTTTCCTCTCCCAAATATTGATACTCTTGTTGATACATACACTGGCCATGAAATGCTTTCACTCATGGATGATTTTTCAGGATACAATCAGATTCGAATAAATCCTAATGACCAACATAAAACAACATTCGCTACACCTTGGGGAACTTTGTTTTACAAGGTGATTCTCTTTGAACTCAAAAATATAGGTGCCACTTATCAACGTGCCATGACATACATTTTCCATGACTACATGCATAAGATTATCATGGATGATCTTTTGGATAAATCCAAAATTTGACAAGAACATGTTGGTGTATTGGAGAAAGTTTTTGATTGACTCCTAGAGCATTATGTAAGGTTAAATCCCAAGAAATGTGTCTTTGGTGTCACCTCGAGTAAACTTCTAAGATTCATTATCTTCAAAAGGGGCATTGAGGTGGACCATAACAAGGTCAAGGCTATACTAGAGATACCTCCTACAACTAACTTAAAGGAATTGCATAGTTTACAAGGAAATATTCAGTCAATCCATCATTTTATCGCATAACTTTCTGAAAAATGTAGGTCATTCAATCGCCTACTAAAAAAGGGGGTGCCATTATCTTGGATAGATGAATTTCAACAAGCTTTCGATGACATTAATAAATACTCAGATTCTCTGCCAGTATTACGTCCTCGTCATCTAGGGGTACCATTTTATCTTTACATCTCAACAACAAATTTCGCATTAGGGATAATGCTTTCACAAAATAATGAACAAAATCGAGGGCAATTTGTCTACTACATTAGTCGAACATTGGTAAGCTATGAAACTAAATACGCTTATGTAGAAAATTTTTGCTTAGAAGTGGTTTTTGCCACTAAGAAACTTTGACATTATATACTTATCCACTCAACTTTTGTCATAGCTAGATAAAATCCTCTACATTATATGATGTCTCACACTTACAATAATATCCGCACCACTAAATGGATAATGCTCCTTATGAAATTTAACCTAGAATTTATTAGCCAAAAATCCATTAAAGGGTAGGTAATAGCCGATCAACTTGCAGAAGATCCCAAATTATTTGATATTTGTTGTCACTGATCAAGAAGTAGATGTCATTCCAAAGGAAGATGTCGATATCATACTATTATTTTATGGCTCTAAGTGCATGAAAGTTCAAGGTGTTGGAATCATATTTCACACACCACATGGGGTACCTATCCCCTTGTCATTCAAACTAAACTTCCAATGCACAAACAACACCACAGAGTATAAAGCCTTAATCTTAGGTCTTCAATCAGCAATAGCTATGAGAATCAAGTGTATTAGGATATTTGGTGATTCTCAACTTATTGTAAAACAAATCAATGGATAATATCAATGCAAAGAACCTACCATTAAGCTTTATCATGAAGTAGCAATGAAGTTGCTATCTAAGTTTGATTGGTATGAAATCAATGGTTTGTCAGGTTAAACTAACATATTTATATATGTGATGGCCTCCCTTTGATCCTTGATTCTAAAAGACTTCTTTGGAGAGGTACAACCCCTTATCATTTCAACAGTCTCTAAATATACAATTTCCCATGTTGAGTCAAAATATGAAAAGGATGGTTGCTTTATCTAATCGGATTCATATGAGCCTTGGTCGACACAAATAGTAGCCTTTCTAAATTTTGGAACACTCCCATATGACATGTCTCAAATTGCCAAGTGCACTTTCAAGCAAAAGGTAATCCATTTTGTTCTATTGGAGGACATGTTATATAAACATGGTTATGATGGAGTCCTCCTTCATTGTCTCAAGGCTTGCAAAGCTCAAACAACCATAGCTGAAGCCCATGATGGTACTTGTGGTGGTCATTTTAGTGGAATGGCCATTGCAAAGCGTATTATATGCATAGATTATTATTGACCCACAATGGAATGTGATTGTTGCACCTATGTTAAACATTGCAAAAAGTGCCAAGAACATGCCAACCTAACTCATGTACCATCACAAGATTTACAACCTATTCAAATCCTTTGGCCCTTTTCACAATGGGGCCTAGATCTAATTGGTAAAATTTCACCTGCTTTCTTGAGACAACATACTTTCATCATCACAGCTACTGAATACTTCACAAAGTAGGCTGAGGTAATTCCACTAACCAGCATGACAGGACCTATAATTGTGGATTTTATACTTCATCACATCATTTTTCATTTTGGTATCCCCTCAAACATCATTTCAGATAATGACAAGTCTTTCAAGAACATAGATGTTCTAGTATTTTTTGAGAAGTATAAAATTCAACATAGTTTCTTAACTCCTTATTATCCACAAGCAAATGGGCAAGCTGAAGCTTCCAACAAGACCTTGATTGCTATTCTCAAGAAAATTGTCAAAGAAAATCATAAATATTGACATACACAAATTCCCTTGGCATTATGGTCTTATCGAAAAAGCATCCACACGCCTATAGGGGAAACACCATTTTTATTCGTCTATGGAGCCAAAGCAATCATGCCTCTTGAGCTTGAGATCACTGATTTGCAAATTTCTTTGTAGGAATTCATATATTATGACACTACTAGACAAGAACATCTTGACCAACTCACACTTATTTATGAAAGGTGAGTTAATACTTTAGAGCACTTACGAGTTTATCAATACCACCTCAAACGTGCTTACAACACCAAAATTCATCTACATGAATTCCAAGTAGGAGATCTTGTCCTTAAAGAGAACCAACAAAAAACCAATGCATTGTTGCATCTTCATGATAAATTCATGGCTAATCGGTTAGGTCCATACATAGTTACACAAAGAGTGGGTAATGATACTTATAGGCTTGCTATTCTAGAGGGAGAGGAAGAATATGAACCACTTAATGTTATACACTTGAGACCATTCTATGCATGATTTTATTATTATATATACATGGCTAATACACAAAAAAAATTTGCATACATTTCATTCATAACATTTTATCTCACTAGCATACACTTCATTCCAAAAAATGCATTCACCCACATTTCACATTACATTTCACAAAATTGCACATCATACATTGCATTCACATCCAGATTTTATATTTCATATAGGGATCATTTATTAAGTTCAAGGTCTTAATTGGTCCAATAAAAGTCATGTTGCCTTAATCAGGGGCACCTTCACAATGTCATCCACATATTTCCACAAAGTCAAATTTCCATCCACACAAGCCACATTCACAAACTCCTAGGTGTTTTTGATCACTCAGCCACCCCTAGTGTTTTAAGAAACCTCCAAAAATCATGTTGATTTCTTCTTAGAACCATTGCACATATACACTAAGAAAAATCTAGAGTTTAGGAACTGATTCCAAAAATATTCTTGAACCAAATACAACGTTCACACCTTAAAAACATCTTGTGTCAAAGAGGGATAACACCATACTTGGTATAAACCTTGAAGTGAAAAGGGTCATCCTTTCGATTCCTATCATGTAACATAGTCCATAAAAAAAGAGGTTCTCACCACTATCACAATTCCAAAAATAAAATAAATAATAGGGACAAATCCCTAAAAAAATTCTAAATATTTTTATCACACACCACTGATAAATTGGGTTGTAAGGATCGTACTACATTTCTAGTAAGATAGTTAGGTAGTCATCCCCAAAACTTAAGAGATCAAAAAAAAATCATGGACTATGGAGTTAGCCTCCACCGGAGCTATAGACGCTTTACTGGGAGTGGAGTATGCTCATGCATGGTGACATGTCACTTTTAAAAGAGACCTCTGACCGCTCATATAGACAAGTTAGCTTCTTGGTTTCATCCATAACATATTTACCCAATTTACTCAAGATGAGTTAATGAACTCACTTGCAAACACACTGGTTCTTAATTGTCTAGGTTCATTACCTTACTCTTGATTTGGTAAATTAACCCACTGCACACACATTTGGTCCTAGAAGGATTAGGCAGTTTTAGTGAGTTTGTTTGATGTCATTAGGATGTTTGAGTCTCTGCAAAATAGGTAGTTTTCCATATCAAAATCCATATATTCTTCCATATCAACATCCATATCTTCTTCCATATCAACATCCATATCTTATTCCATATCAACATCCATGTCTTCTTCTATGTCAACATCCATGTCACGTCATGAGTCATTCATCCCATATGCCACCAAGTTTGGTACCCCTAATTAAACAACAATGCTAGAAAATGGTCAAAACAAAGATCTAAACCATAAATGATCATTAGCATTAATCATCCATACATGCCATCTTGCATTAGTAATCCATAACATATCATATGCATTAATCATAAATATAAACATGAATCCCATAAAAGCATTCCATAAAAATCATTCACACAAATATATAACACAAAAGGTAAAATCCATGTATATATATATATATATATCAATGAATTCCAAAATGTTACATACAATGGAGCACCATGGCTCATATACAAAAGTGCATCTAAGCACTAGCTACATCCTCCAAGAATAACCTAGTGACCTAGTAGGATTTTGTGACCTAGCATGAGCCCCATACCTAGTAGGAGCCCTAGACCTAGACTGACTATGCCTAGCACCCTTAGATGTAGATGAGGTTGGAGGTAACACGAAAATCACCAAAGCTTGGAGGGGATATAACTCCTTGTCCACATACATAGAAAAATAGGGTATGTCTCTACTCTCCACATTAACCCCCTCCCATGCATCACCAAACATCCTCATCATATCCATATTTAGTTGAGGCCAACCTCAACCCGGATACCCTCAATCAGCACCTTGAGGATGTGATACACATCCTACAAGGTCATAATCACCTCACATGTGGGTAGCTAAAACATCCCCTTATCAGCATCCCACCTCTCTTCCAAGGTAGCTATGTACCCCTCATATGCCCTAACCATATCCAGTCAGGATACCTCCACTAGCCAAATAATCTATGAACAATTCCCACTCATCCCCTGTAATTGTCTTCCTCGTCTCGAGGATGTAAGGCAAAAAATGGTGTCGAGCCTCCAAAACTCTAAGCTACAGCACAACACAAAATATTTGTTAATAATTTATAATAAAAAAACTTTGTACAATACAAAATAAACAACACCTTACCTCAGTAATCCATGCCCCAATAGCAACCTCAGCCTCCACACTAGCTCCCTCTGTCGCCATAGCTTCTGCTCTCCAAATGCCTCACCTCACTTCACTCCTCACTCAACCTTCACTCCTCAAACACAGCTTTCAAACTCCATAGACACACAAATGAACTTTAATCTCACCTAGAAAGCTATTTGTAGTTGTTTTAGGCGCTTTCAAGTGCCCATGGGCATTTCCTAGCTTTCTTAAGTGACTGTGGGTATTTTTGTGGATCGTAGGCACCCACAACTGTTTCACATCAGAATTGACGAAAGCTAAATCAATGCAAAACAGTAGCTTCCCCTAACCAAATAACTCAAAATTTCACTCACTAGTACATTCCATCGTTTTATCAAGTTTTATGAAGATTATAACTGTTTTGGATGAATAAATCTCATTTACGACCACATTGACCACAATTCACAAAACTAATTCTAGAAGCATCTAAAATAGCCTAGATCGTAACAAAATAACCAGCATCATTCATATCATAATTCATACATCATCTCCACCTCATTTCACATCATCATTTCCATATTTGCCAAGTTTACATAACATGCAAGTGAATATTGTATCTAGTGTGTTATTCTACATACTTGGTGATTGCAGCAATTTGGGTCCATGCAATTCAGTAAGATGAATAGCTTACAATAATAACCCTTTATCATGATCATCATCACTTATATCCTTTCTCAAATTAATAATCATATTTGGTATTTCCTCATATTTAGAGTGAAACATTGCCAAGAACAATTCGCATAACCATTTTCATTGGTGGCCTAGTTCGTGAGGCTTAAAACATGGATAAAATTTAAATTTCATCATTCAAAAACTCCTTAACACCTTAGAGATAGGCAGTAGCTAATATGATTGGTTCCAATTGCGGGAATTATCCAAACAGTCACTAGTAGTCCATCCAAGGTTGATATTTTTTTATTTTGCATCATCATTTTGCATATCAATCATGTCAAAAAGGCAAAGTGTTTCAACAACATCGAATCACCCCAAAATTTGAGGATAACCATTTTTTTTATGAATTTCCCACAATAGGATACATCTTACATGATCATGGTATCTACACTTATCAAAAATCCCTTCTTCTGTTAGGGCAAAAACAAACACAATCATAACACTAGATTACAAAACACCCTTTCCCACCGTTGGGGAAAAAATGGTATCAAATTTTACATCATTCATATCGTCATCATCACCTCACATTTGCACAAAACCCTTCATCTGTTGGGTCAAAAATAAACACATTATATCACATTTTCCACCAACCCCCTTCCCACAGTTGGGGTAAAAATGGTATCACATTATCCATCATTCATTTGCATAGATTTTTTTTTCAATTGGCTCGTGAGATTCATCCATAATATCATTCTCCAATTGAGGGTGTAAGATATGCAAAACTTTAAATTCTTTTATTATTTTATCTTCAAGCTCGTATTCCAACAAGAGAAAGAAGCTACTTTCGCACCTGGCTAAAACAGGTGTCTCGTGTTTTTGCACAGCATTGTGTTTCACATAACGCAGTACAAAAAGGGGTATTTGTAGACACCAAATACTATCCATTTTCCTTCCATATTAGCCTTCCCACCATTTCCACCACCAAATCCTAGCCAATTTGCTCACTATTCCTATTTTCCCATCATTTTTTATCATTATTCACATTTATTTATATATATTTATTTTATATATATTTAAATATAATATTTTATATTATATTTTAATATATATTTAATAAATATGTATTTATTTAAGTGAATTAATCCTAGCCATCCAATTTCATTTAATCCCGACCATCCATTTACATCAATCCGTGCCACACCCTAGATTTATTGTCAACCCTTGGATATGCTTTAATCTCAACCACATGATTAGTGTCATTGAAACCCTAGTATGTCTTAGGGTAGATTATAAATAAGAGCTATTTTGATGGCTCAACCCCTGGATTTTCTATGCCTTGAGTTCTTGATTCCTGATTCTAAGTTCCTTGAGTTCCCTAAGTGCTTGAGTCTTATATCAAGCCTTTGGTGCCCTAACCCCATTACATTCATCGCATTTCACCTCCCTTGCTCGCCATATTGCTACCACAAATTGCACCCTCGCCTGATCTACTTTTGCAAAATTTCCCATCAACCACTAGGTGCCTTTGTGTGCTTTTATATTAATGTTAGGTGCCCACAGGTGCTTTCTCATTAGACCCAGGTACCCATGGGCATTTTATTCAATCATCAATTGCTAGCAGACGTTTTACGCTCCCATTCCTAAATTCCCTCTAGCCTCCAGGCAATGCTAGGGTATCATTGCGCCAGCTACTTGCATCAGATATCATGCATTAGAAGATAGTAAGAAGGTAAAACAAATAAACTCTACATTTGTTTATTTCATTACATGTGCTTTTATTTTTGTCCATTTTATTTACATCACTTACTTAGTGTTTTTATTATTGCTTACAAAGGGCCTCACACTGTGGAGCCCTCACATATACTACTAACTATTTTCTATGTCATTGTATGCAGATCTGGAGCACTACATCAGCATCTGGAGTGGTCCAACCTTGGATATCTAAAAAGCCCACTCAACCTTGTTGGGATCAAGACAAATTTGAAGACATCATGACCTTGCTTCTTAAGGTTTCGGAGAACCCTAAATTGTTGTAATATTGTATCAAAAGGATTCAAGGATCTAAGCTTGTAATAATGGAGTTTCTAGGATCCATCCATCAATAAAGAATTTATTCTATTGTGTAAACTTGTGTTACCTTGTATTTTACTTTTCTTCAAAGCATTGTTAGTATGTTGTGTTTTGCATCTTTCAAAAAGAATTTGTCTTACCAAAAAAATCATAAGTATTTCGTTAATTCAAAATACTATAGAAATTAGGTATTGGCATTTTTGCACTTTGCCACATTGTGGGATTTTTGTTTTATTTTGGTGGAGCATTTTGGATTGTAATGCGACAATATTTGTCTTGAAATATTATTGTGGATCAATTTTATATGTTATTTTTCTATTTAGTATATAAAAAATGATGTATGTTTAAAAGGCAAAAAAAAATTGAGAACTTCATAAGAAATTCATATTCGCAATGATCGAAAGCATCGAGAATTGGATATGCCTTCGAATTTGTTTACTTTGTCAAAAGGGAAAGGGAAAAATAATTTTTGGCTAAGGACCAAATTATTTAAAGTGGGAGAAGGTATGGAAAACACGTTCACCCCAAAAATGGGGTGAAATATTTTTTCGCCCCTCCTTGGGGCAAACGTCTTCTAAAAAAGGATTTAAAAATCGTGCATCACTCACCGTCTAAGAATTTATTTTGGTGAAAGATGTGTTTGCCCCAAAAATGGGGTGAAAGCTCTGTTCACCTTGGCTTGAGGTGAACGTAATATGAAAACATGACGAAAGCAAGTCGGAGAAATATAAGGCATGTGATAACATGAAATCATGTTCGCCCTAGTCGAGGGGTGAACATCCCATTACATGATATTACAAAACTTGGTGGAATTCTTGCTACTAGTCTGCCCCAAATCCTACATTTTATCCTGTGGCCATATTTCCCTCTTTATGTTATTTCTAATTTCTTTCCTACAACTCTAGTCTTAAATCAGTCTAGAATTTAGCTTAGGAGCCAACCCTCTTTGGAGATTGACACAGAGGATATTAATTTCCTTTAGTCATTCAATGTTGGCCATATCTCGGGTGCACAAATGCAATTTTGTATGATTAGGCAGATATTTGATCAACAGTTTTTGGCATGCCCATTGGAACCTAGAAAATTCCATTTTCATAGTATTAAGGTTTGATTTTTGCCTTCATGTTGTATAATTAGAACACATGGCGACTCGATTACACCCAGAAATATCCAAATATGAGTACAACAAAAGTTGTGTCTCATGAATACAAGATCGAAGGCAAAAAATATAGATCATCAAATTGAGTTCTACAAACTTGATATTCAAAGGCTAGGGGAACATCCTCAATTAGCCACTTTACACCGTATATCTTCATTACCTCATATATCCCATATACCATATGTCACATCCTCATGACTAGCCAATGTATATTCTACTTCTGCAAGCCCATATAGTACTACCACTAGCCTTCCTCAAGATCCACCTCATATACCAATTCATATGACCCAAAATCCACCAACACAGTAGCCACATTCACCCAGGCAGTTCCCAGCATGGAATAGCTCAGGGACCTTGAACTTACAAGCACAAAATCCAGTGCCCCAAGTAGCCTTGAAGGCTTTTTCAACCTATGATGGTACTGGTAATATGGCCTATGAGAATATTTAATATATAGCTTCTTTGGCTATGATTTATGGAATAACATATGAAGACATGATGGTAAAGTTGTTGGTATTATCGTTGAGAGGGAAATTGGTGTACTAGTACCGATCGCTGCAACCTGGTACTATTACCTCATGGGATTGGTTGGTAGAGTTATTGATTAAAAAAATTCATGGACAAGTTGACCCATACTCTTTGCTGCATTAGTTTACAATGATTCAAAGACATCCACATGAGGAGATAGTTAATTTCAATGTCAGGTTCACTCGAAGCTAGCAAAGGGTTCCTGATGGTTTGCGACCCACTCATGAAAAAGTTGTGTTTTACTACCTCAGCATATTTAGAACTGAAATTGACATGGTCATGCAACAAGTCAACGTGAATACATTCCTAGACCTGTACACACAAGCAAAAAAGGTTGAATCTGACTTAATTACCGTAGGTAAGCTTCCCCCAAAAATTATTATGCCCATTCTTCCTGACCTCCCATAATATTTGTATTCAAGTGCATTTTTGTAGCCCATGCCTTCCATGTACCCAGTTCCCTCATGGAGTTCAATCCTGCCTCATATCACTTTGATCCCTATACCACAACATCTAACTCCAAGTTTTCCATAGTTTCCTACTCAATCAATACCCTATTTTTTGTCGTCTGTTCCTTTTCCATCATTATCGATAGCAACGTTTTCATTACCATTACCTGTGCCACAAGCACCTCTACCTTTTCCAGCACCTCCCACATCATCTAATCCTGATCCTTTCATGACATTGTTGCAAGAAATGAAGTATAATAATTCTGCCTTAAGGACGATATCAAATGATCTTACGACAATGAGGAAGAAACAAGCCGAGGCCAAGTTTTGGTTGAGATTCCAAACACCATAGATTACTTGAGAATAGGCATCTACTGGTAGAGGTGCTAAGAAGAGCACAACGGTGCTAGAAAATATGGATACCAATGCAATAGAAAAGGCATACTAGTTTGGAGAAGAAACTTGCATGGTGCATATGAATTATGTGCAGATGCTTGCAGAGAGTTTGGTCGGTGGACAATTCAATATGATCATGGAAGTTAATCACAATTTGATGATGCCATATTTGGAGCAAGTTTCAGTTCTTACAAGATCTGGGAAGAAGCCAATAACTATAGACCCAGCTGAGCTTGGACCTTTGAAGGTACCTACGGAGCCAAACGTGTAGGATGAAAAATAGCAACCTCTACTAAAAGTGTCTGGTGTAAGGGCTAGGGAACAATGTTCTATTAATCTAAAATATTTGTTGCCTCAGCAAGCTCAAGAAAATGTACCACCATGCCAACATCAATGACCTCTCCATGGCCTATACCCTCTACCTCTCCAAGGATGGTAGTCGCTTCTCCCTTATGGCTGAAACTCTTGCCCTTGTCCTTGTATGGGGTAGGTATGTGAAAATCTCTAGTGTAATGGGCCTAGGGAGCCTTCCACCCTAGTGGTTGTAATTCAGTCTAACCAAGTTCAAAATTCTTACGCAGATCTCATTCTTCTCCCATGGTCGATGTGAAACCAGTTCTGTATAACTTATATTCAACTTGGCAATTCTAGACAACTTCAACCAAAATGACTCAAAAATCTGTACAGCTGCACCCAAAACATACAAATTCCTCTAGAAATCATATAATGATCCTCCAAATTGTACATGTATGTTCCTAAAATCATACAACACTCTTGAGATTGTATACTTAATCTTGAAATCGTACAATTATACTTGATTTCATACAACTTTACAAAATCATACAAATTGAGCTCCAAATCATACACTTCCACCCAAAAATCATAAAATAAGCTCTAAATCGTACAAGGGTACTTCACTTCCATACAATTGCTTCAAAATTTATACAATTACCTCCAAAATGCACAAATCAGGTTTCAATTTGCCCTAAAATTGTATAATCTCTTCTAAAATCATACAATTTCACCTTAATCATACAATATGCTCTTCAACCCTTCACTCAATTTAAAATTGATGTTTTGCTTGATTTGCATGATTTGTATGGTTCCCTTCTACTGGTGATGTGCAATTCTTCCTTTCTAGTGCAATTTTGGTGTACTTGTACAATTTCTTTGCTAACTAGTGCAATTCCTCAACAACATGAATTATTATCGATTATCCTGAGTGGCTCTCAAACATGGTACTTAGTCATAAGCCTAATTGGGTGATACACGTATGCATTGACTTTTGAGATCTTAACAAAGCATTTCTTAATGATGAATTTCCTCTCCCAAATATTGATACTCTTGTTGATACATGCACTGGCCATGAAATGCTTTCACTCATGGATGATTTTTCAGGATACAACCAGATTCGAATAAATCCTAATGACCAACATAAAACAACATTCGCTACACCTTGGGTAACTTTTTTTTACAAGGCAATTCTCTTTGACCTCAAAAATACAGGTTCCATTTATCAATGTGCCATGACATACATTTTCCATGACTACATGCATAAGATTATCATGGATGATCTTTTGGATAAATCCAAAATTTAACAAGAACATATTGGTGTATTGGAGAAAGTTTTTGACTGACTCCTAAAGCATAATGTAAGGTTAAATCCCAAGAAATGTGTCTTTGGTGTCACCTCGGGTAAACTTCTAAGATTCATTATCTTCAAAAGGGGCATTGAGGTGGACCATAACAAGGTCAAGGCTATCCTAGAGATACTTCTCCCAACTAAATTGAAGGAATTGCATAGTTTACAAGGAAAATTTCAATCAATCCATCGTTTTATTGCATAACTTTCTAAAAAATGTAGGTCATTCAATCACCTACTACAAAATGGGGTGCCATTATCTTGGATAGATGAATGTCAACAAGCCTTCAATGACATTAATAAATACCCAACTTCTTTTCCAGTATTACCTCCTCGTCATCTAGGGGTCCCATTTTATCTTTACATCTCAGCAACAGATTTTGCATTAGGGATAATGCTTTCACAAAAGAATGAACAAAATCAAGGGCAAGTTGTCTACTACATTAGTTGAACATTGGTAAGCTATGAAACTAAATACGCTTATGTAGAAAATTTGTGCTTAGAAGTGGTTTTTGCCACTAAGAAACTTTGACATTATATACTTATCCACTCAACTTATGTCATAGCTAGAATAAAATCCTTTGCGTTACATGATGTCTCACACTTACAATAATACCCACACCACTAAATGGATAATGCTCCTTATGAAATTTTACCTGGAATTTATTAGCCAAAAATCCATTAAAGGGCAAGTAATAGTTGATCAACTTGCAGAAGCTCCCAAATTATTCGATATTTGTTGTCACTGATCAAGAAGAAGATGTTGATATCATACTATTCTTTTATGGCTCTAAGTGCATGAAAGGTCAAGGTGTTGGAGTCGTATTTCACACACCACATGGGGTACCTATCCCCTTGTCATTCAAACTAAACTTCGCACAAACAACACCACAGAGTATGAAGCCTTAATCTTGGGTCTTCAATCAACAATAGCTATGAGCATCAAGTGTATTAGGATATTTGGTGATTCTCAACTTATTGTAAAACAAATCAATGGAGAATACCAATGCAAAGAACCTACCATTAAGCTTTATCATGAAGTAGCAATGAAGTTGCTCTCTAAGTTTGATTGGTATGAAATCAATGGTTTGTCACATTCAACTAACATATTTATATATGTGATGGCCTCCCTTTGATCCTTGATTCCAAAAGACTCCTTTGGAGAGGTACAACACCTTATCATTTCAACAGTATCTAAATATACATTTTTCCATGTTGAGTCAAAATATGAAAAATATGTTTTCTTTATCTAATTGGATTCATATGAGCCTTGGTCGATCCAAATAGTAGCCTTTCTCAACTTTGGAACACTCCCATATGACATGTCTCAAACTGCCAAGTGCACTTTCAAGCAAAAGGTAACTCGTTTTGTTCTATTGGAGGACGTGTTATATAAACATGGTTATGATGGAGTCCTCCTTCATTGTCTCAAGGCTTGCAAAGCTCAAACAACCATAGCTGAAGCCCATGATGGTACTTGTAGTGGTCATTTTAGTGGAATGGCCATTGCAAAGCGTATTATATGCATAGATTATTATTGACCCACAATGGAATGTGATTGTGGCACCTATGTTAAACATTGTAAAAAGTGCCAAGAACATGCCAACCTAACTCATGTACCATCACAAAATTTACAACCTATTCAAATCCTTTGGGCCTTTTCACAATGGGGCCTAGATCTAATTGGTAAAATTTCACCTGCTTTCTTGAGATAACATACTTTCATCATCACAGCTACTGAATACTTTACAAAGTATGCTAAGGTAATTCCTCTAACCAGCACGACAGGACTTATAATTGTGGATTTTATACTTCATCACATAATTTTTATTTTTGGTATCCCCTCAAACATCATTTCAGATAATTACAATTCTTTCATGAACATGGATGTTCGAGTATTTTTTGAGAAGTATAAAATTCAACATAGTTTCTCAACTCCTTATTATCCATAAGCAAAAGGAAAATCTGAAGCTTCCAACAAGACCTTTATTGCTATTCTCAAGAAACTTGTCAAAGAAAATCATAGATATTGGCATACACAAATTCCCTTGGCATTATGGGCTTATCAAAAAAGCATCCACACGCCTACAGGGAAACACCATTTTTATTTTTCTATGGATCCAAAGCAATCATGCCTCTTTTTGCAAATTTCTTTGTAGAAATTCATAGATAATGACACTACTAGACAAGAACATCTTGACCAACTCACACTTATTGATGAAAGGTGAGTTAATACTTTTGAGCACTTACGAGTTTATCAAGACCACCTGAAACTTGCTTACAACACCAAAAAAATTCTATATGAATTCCAAGTAGGAGATCTTGTCCTTAAAGAGAACCAACAAAAAACCAATGCATTGTTGCATCTTCATGATAAATTCATGTCTAATCGGTTAGGTCCATACATAGTTACACAAAGAGTGGGTAATGATACTTATAGGCTTGCTATTCTAGAGGGAGAGGAAGAATCTGAACCACTTGATGTTATACACTTGAGAGCATTCTATGTATGATTTTATTATTATATATACATGGTTAATACACAAAAAATATTTGCATACATTTCATTCATAACATTGTATTTCACTAGCATACACTTCATTGCAATAAATACATTCACCCACATTTCACATTACATTTCATAAAATTACACATCATACATTGTAAGGATCATACTACATTTCCAGTAAGATAGTTAGGTAGTCATCCCTACAACTTAAGATATCAAAAAAAATCATGGGCTATGGAGTTAGCCTCCACCAGAGATATAGACGCTTTAGTAGGAGTGGAGTATGCTCATGCATGGTGACATGTCTCTTTTAAAAGAGACCTTTGACCGCTCATACGGACAAGCTAGCTTCTTGATTTCATCCATAATATGTTTACCCAATTTACTCAAGATGAGTTAATGAACTCACTTGTACACACACTGGTTCTTGATTGTCTAGGGTCATTACCTTACTCTTGATTTGGTAAATGAACCCACTGCACACACATTTGGTCCTAGAAGGATTAGGTAGTTTTAGTGAGTTTGTTTGATGCCACTAGGATGTTTGAGTCTCTGTAAAATAGGTATTTTTCCATATCAACATCCATATCTTCTTCCATATCAACATCCATGTCTTCTTCCATGTCAACATCCATGTCACGTCATGCATCATTCATCCCATATGCCACCAACTTTGGTGCCCCTAATTAAACGACAATGCTAGAAAACGGTCAAAAAAAAGATCTAAACCATAGCTGATGATTAGCATTAATCATCCATACATGCCATCTTGCATTAGTAATACATAACATATCATATGCATTAATCATAAACATAAACATGAATCCCATAAAAGCATTCCATAAAAAGCATTTACACAAATATATAACACAAAAGGTAAAAGCCATGTATATATATAAATATCAATGAATTCCAAAAGGCTACATACAATGGAGCACAAAGGCTCATATACAAAAGTTCATCTAAGCACTAGCTACATCCTCTAAGAAGACCCTTGTGACCTAGTAGGAGTCTATGACCTAGCAGGAGCCTCATACCTAGTAGGAGCCCTAGACCTAGACTGACTATGCCTAGCACCCTCAGATGTAGATGAGGTTGGAGATAACACGAACATCACCAAATCCTGGAGGGGATATAACTCATTGTCCACATACATGGAAAAATAGGGTATGTCTCTACTCTCCACATTAACCCCCTCCCATGCATCCCCAAACATCCTCATCATATCCATATTTTAGTTGAGGATAAACTCATCTTGGAGACCCTAAATCAGCACCTTGAGGATGTGATACACATCCTCCAAGGTCATAGTCACCTCACATGTGGGCAGCTAAAACATCCCCTTGTCAGCATCCCACCTCTCTTCCAAGGAAGAGATGTACCCCTCATATACCCTAACCATATTTCAGTTAGGATACCTCCACTATCCAAACAATCTATGAACAATTCCCACTCATCCCCTATAATTGTCTTCCTTGTCTCGGGGATGTAAGGCAAAAAATGGTGTCGAGCCTCCAAAAATCTAAGCTACAACACAACACAAAATATTTGTTAATAATTTATAACAAAAAACTTTGTACAATATAAAATAAACAACACCTTAAATCAGTAATCCATGCCCCAATAGCAACCTCAGCCTCCACACTGGCTCCCTCCGTCGCCATAGCTTCTGCACTCCTAATGCCTCACCTCACTTCACTCCTCACTCAACCTTCACTCCTCAAACGTAGCTTCTCAAACTCCATAGACACACAAATGAGCTTTAATATCACCTAGAAAGCTATTTATAGTTGTTTTAGGTGCTTTGAAGTGTCCATGGGCATTTCCTAGCATGCTGAAGTGACTGTGGGTATTTTTGTGGATCGTAGGCACCCACGGCTGTTTCGCATCAGAATTAACAAAATCAAAATAGTAGCTTCCCCCAACCAAATAACTCCAAATTTCACTCACTAGTACATTCCATCGTTTTATCAAGTTTTATGAAGATTATAACTTATTTGGATGAATAAATCTCATTTATGACCACATTGACCACAATTCATCAAACCAATTCTAAAAGCATCTAAAATGGTCTAGATCATAACAAAATAACCAACATCATTCATATCATAATTCATACATCATCGCCACCTCATTTCACATCATCATTTCCATATTTGCCAAGTTTACATAACATGCAAGTGAATATTGTATCTAGTGTGTTATTCTACACAGTTGGTGATTGTAGCAATTTGGGTCCATGCAATTCGGTAAGATGAATAGCTTACAATAAGAACACTATATCATGATCATCATCACTTATATACTTGATCAAATTAATAATCATATTTGGTATTTCCTCATATTTAGAGTGAAACATTGCCAAGAACAATTTACATAACCATTGTCATTGGTGGCCTAGTTCGTGAGGCTTAAAACATGGATAAATTTTAAATTTCATCATTCAAAAACTCCTTAACACCTTAGAGATAGGCACTAGCTAATATGATTGGTTCCAATTGTGGGAATTATCCAAACAGTCACTAGTAGGCCATCCAAGGTTGATATTTTTTCTTTTACATCATCATTTTGCATATCAATGATGTCAAAAAGGCAAAGTGTTTCAACAACATCGAATCACCCCAAAATTTGAGGATAACCATTTTTTTTATGACTTTCCCACAATAGGATACATCTTACATGATCATGGTATCTACACTTGCCAAAAATCCCTTCTTCTGTTAGGGCAAAAACAAACACAATCATAACACTAGATTACAAAACACCCTTTCCCACCGTTGGGGCAAAAATGGTATCAAATTTTACATCATTCATATCGTCATCATCACATCAAATTTGCACAAAACCCTTCATTTGTTGGGTCAAAAATAAACACATTATATCACATTTTCCACCAACCCCCTTCCCACCGTTGGGGCAAAAATGGTATCACATTACCCATCATTCATTTGCACAAATTTTTTTCAATTGGCTCATGAGATTCATCCGTAATCTCATTCGTCAATTGAGTGTGTAAGCTATGCAAAACTTTAAATGCTTTTATTATTTTATCTTCAAGCTCGTATTCCAACAAGAGAAAGAAGTTACTTTTGCACTTGGCCAAAATAGGTGTCTCGTGTTTTTGCACTGCATTGTGTTTCACACAATGCAGTACAAAAAGGGTTATTTGTAGACACCAAATACTAGCCATTTGCCTTCCATATTAGCCTTCCCACAATTTCCAACACCAAATCCTAGCCAATTTTCCCACTATTCTTATTTTCCCATCATTTTTTATCATTATTCATATTTATTTATATATATTTAAATATAATATTTTATATTATATTTTAATATATATTTAATAAATATGTATTTATTTAAGTGAATTAATCCTAGCCATCCAATTTCATTTAATCCCGACCATCCATTTACATCAATTCGTGCCACACCCTAGATTTATTGTCAACCCTTGGATATGCTTTAATCTCAACCACACGATTAGTGTCATTGAAACCCTAGTATGTCTTAGGGTAGATTATAAATAAGAGCTATTTTGATGGCTCAACCCCTGGATTTTCTATGCCTTGAGTTCCTGATTCCTAATTCTAAGTTCCTTGAGTTCCCTAAGTGCTTGAGTCTTATATCAAGCCTTTGGTGCCCTAACCCCATTCCATTCATCGCATTTCACCTCCCTTGCTCACCATATTGCTGCCACAAATTGCACCCTCGCCTGATCTGCTTTTGCAAAATTTCCCATCAACCACTAGGTGCCTTTGTGTGCTTTTATATTAATGTTAGGTGCCCACGGGTGCTTTCTCATCAGCCCCAGGTACCCATGGGAATTTTCTTCAATCATCAAGTGCTATCAGACATTTTACGCTCCAATTCCTAAATTCCCTCTAGCCTCCAGGCAATGCTAGGGCATCATTGCGCCAACCACTTGCATCAGATATCATGCATTAGAAGATAGTAAGAAGGTAAAACAAATCAACTCTACATTTATTTATTTCATTACATGTGCTTCTATTTCTGTCCATTTTATTTACATCACTTACTTAGTATTTTATTATTGCTTACAAAGGGCCTCACACCGTGGAGCCCTCACATATACTACTAACTATTTTCTATGTCATTGTGTGTAGATCTGGAGCACTACATCAGCATCTGGAGTGGTCCAACCTTGGATATCTGTAAAGCCCACTCAACCTTATTGGGATCAAGATGCATTTGAAGACATTATGACCTTGCTTCTTAAGGTTTCGAAGAACCCTAAATTGTTGTAATATTGTATCAAAAGGATTCAAGGATCCAAGCTTGTAATAATGAAGTTTCTAGGATCCATCCATCAATAAAGAATTTATTCTATTGTGTAAACTTGTGTTACCTTTTATTTTACTTTTTTTCAAAGCATTGTTATTATGTTGTGTTTTGCATCTTTCAAAAAGAATTTGTCTTACCAAAAAAATCAATTGTATTTTGTTAATTCAAAATACTATAGAAATTAGGTATTGGCAGTTTTGCCCTTTGCCACATTGTGGGATTTTTGTTTTATTTTGGTGGAGCATTTTGGATTGTAATGCGACAGTATTTGTCTTGAAATATTATTGTGGATCAATTTCATATGTTATTTTTCTATTTAGTATATAAAAAATGATGAATGTTTAAAAGGGAAAAACAAATTGAGAACTTTATAAGAAATTCAAATTCGCAATGATCGAAAGCACCAAGAATTGGAGATGCCTTTGGATCTGTTTACTTTGTCAAAAGGGAAAGGGAAAAAGAATTTTTGGCTAAGGACCAAATTATTTAAAGTGGGAGAAGGTATGGAAAACACGTTCACCCCAAAAATGGGGTGAAATATCTGTTTGCCCCTCCTTGGGGCAAACGTCTGCTAAAAAAGGATTTAAAAATCGTGCATCACTCACCGTCTAAGAATTTATTTTGGTGAAAGATGTGTTTGCCCCAAAAATGGGGTGAAAGCTCTGTTCACCTTGGCTTAAGGTGAACGTAATATGAAAACGTGACGAAAGCAAGACGGAGCAATAGAAGGCACGTGATAACATGAAATCATGTTCGCCCTAGTCGAGGGGCAAACATCCCATTACATGCTATTACAAAACTTGGTGGAATTCTTGCTACTAGTCTACCCCAAATCCTACATTTTATCCTATGGCTATATTTCCCTCTTTCTGTTATTTCTAATTTCTTTTCTACAACTCTAGTCTTAAATCAGTGTAGAATTTAGCTTAGGAGCAAACCCTTTTTGGAGATTGACACAGAGGATATTCCTTTCCATTGGTCATTCAATGTTGGCCATATCTAGGGTGCACAAATGCAATTTTGTATGATTAGGTAGATATTTTATCAATAGTTTTTGGCATGCCCATTGGGACCCAGGAAGTTCCACTTTCATAGTATTAAGGTTTGATGTTTACCTTCGTGTTGTAGAATTAGAACATATGGCGACTCGATTACACCCAAAAATATCCAAATGTGAGTATAACGAAAGTTGTGTCTCATGAATACAAGATCGAAGGCCAAAAATCTAGATCATAAAATTGAGTTCTACGAACTTGATATTCAAAGGCTAGGGGAACATCCTCAATTAGCCACTTTACACCATACATATTCATTACCTCATATATCCCATATGCCATCTGTCACATCCTCATGACTAGCCAATGTATATTCTACTTCTGCAAGCCCAAATAGTACTACCACTAGCCTTCCTCAAGTTCCACCTTATATACCAATTCATATGACCCAAAATCCACCACCACAGTAGCTACATTCACCCAGGCAGTTCCCAGCATGGAATAGCTCAGGGACCTTGAACTTACAAGCACAAAATCCAGTGCCCCAAGCAGCCTTGAAGGCTTTTTCAACCTATGATGGTACTGGTAAGATGGCCTATGAGCATATTTAAGATATAGCTTCTTTAGCTATGATCCATGGAATAACATATGAATACATGATGGTAAAGTTGTTGGTATTATCGTTGAGAGGGAAATTGGTGTACTAGTACCGATCGCTGCAACCTGGTACTATTATCTCATGGTATTAGTTGGTAGAGTTATTGATTAAAAATTTTCATGGACAAGCTAACCCATACTCTTTGCTGCATCAGTTTACAATGATTCAAAGACATCCACAGGAGGAGATAGTTAATTTCAATATCAAGTTCACTCGAAGCTAGCAAAGGTTTCCTGGTGGTTTGTGACCCACTCATGAACAAGTCATGTTTTACTAACTCAGTGTATTTAGCACTAAAATTGACATGGTCATGCAACAAACCAACGTGACTACATTCCCAGACATGTACACACAAGCACAAAAGGCTGAATCTGACTTAATTATCGTAGGTAAGCTTCCCCCAAAAATTACTATGCCCATTCTTCCTGACCTCCCATAATATTTGTATTCAAGTGCATTTTTGTAGCCCATGCCTTCCATGTACCAAGTTACCTCATGGAGTTCAATCCCGCCTCATATCACTTTGATCCCTATCCCACAACATCTAACTCCAAGTTTTCCATAGTTTCCTACTCAATCAGTACCCCATTTTTCATCGTCTATTCCTTTTCCATCATTACCGGTAGCACCGATTTCATTACCATTACCCATGCCACCAGCACCTCTACCTTTTCCAGCACCCCCCACATCATCTAATCCTGATCCTTTCATGACATTGTTGCAAGAAATGAAGTATAATAATTTTACCTTAAGGATGATATCAAATGATCTTACGACAATGAGGAAGAAACAAGCCGAGGTAAAGTTTTGGTTGATATTCCAAACACCATCAATTACTTGAGAATGTTAGCGATATATTACAATAGGTGTTTTTTAGTTAATTTGTTATTTAACTTTAGCATCTTGTTGCAGCGGCATCCTGTTGAGATGCGCCCTCTTCGGGCTAATCCAGGAATGCAAATTGTTATTTAAATAGATATTTAATAATAATCATTTGGTTCGTTTCATAACATGGCATCAGAGCCTGGCTGGAGATTGATTTTTTTTTTTTCGTCACTGAAGAACTGACGGAAGCAGGCTGGAATGGAGATTTAAAAAAAAAAAAAAATCAGAGGTTGGACTAGAGACCTACACAGCAACAGAGGCTGGACTGGAGACTGCCACCCCGTGCAGCCCCTACTCCCTACTCCACACGCCATCTCGATGCCACCTCGTGCAACCCCTCCTCCCCGCACCACACGCTCCAGCGTTCCACCACCCTCATGCGACCCCCCCCCCCGCATGCTGCCTACGGTGTGACAGCCACGCGACTGCTGCAGACAGCCGCCTATAGCAGTGGACGTTGTGGCCCCTACCACCACTGCAGCAGAGGACATCACGGCCCCTACCGCCGCCTGCAGTAGAGGAAGTCGCGGTCCCTACCATCGACAGCAGTAGAGGAAGTTGCGGCCCCACGCGCCCACTGTCGTGGCCCAAGTGGAATAAGGGCCCGACCTAGGTTCTTAGACCCAGATCAGCCCACGGGCTCACTGGAAAGTGAGCCGCGTGGTGGGTTCTAGGAACCCAGAGGTCGCGGGTTCAAAACCCGCCGACCCCCCCTGCCAAGGTAATATTTTTTTTGTTAAAGTTTTTTTTTTAATATTTTTGTAAGGTTAATAATTTTTTTTTAATTATTTTTATATAGTAAAAAGTAAAAAAAAAAAATTCTTTTACTATATGAAATAATTCTTTTTTTTATTAACCTTACTAGAAAAATATTTTAAAAAAAAGTGCTTTATTGAGAAAAATTTTAGGGGGGGTATTTTTTCAAAGGGAGGGTATTTTTTCCGAAGAGGAAGAGTGAGCATTTTCTTTTGGGGGGCATTTTTTCAAAAATCAAGGGGGGAAAGTGAGTAATTTTTTTCAAAGGCAAATTTGGCATTATTGTAAAGGTGCATTCTCGGCAGTGCCCGACACCTAGAGGTTTATTTCTGTGGGCACTTTTATGTTGTATGTTGCATTTTCCATTCTTTTGCACTACTTCATTAAAAGTTAAAAATCAATCACACTCCCTAAGTCCCCGAAATAATTAAAACCCATCCGTGCAATTTATTGCACTGCAGTGTTCGGTATTTGTGATACCTCTGGCCAGCACTTATAGGTAAATCTATTGTGATTGCACTATTGTATCCGTCGCCTAATATAGCTGCTAAAACGACGCCTAAGCTTGTTCTCTATAAATCGTCGGGGAGAGATAAGTTTGCCATTTTGCATTTTTTTACTCCATCCATTACCCTAATAGTTCTTGTGTTTAGGCATAAATCCTGACGAAAGTTCTGAAATCCAAAGTGTTTAGGGGAAGTTACGCCCCACGCATGAGGATTGCAGACTTTCTATGGTAGGTGCCATCAACAAGACTATTCCCTTTCAGTATCGCTTAAGTACCACGTATCGTATGATCTCTAAAAATTACCTAAAGTCTCCCTCATGTAAGGGCGGGTGATTTTTTTTTATCTTTCTAAATACCTATAGTCTCCCTCACGTAAGGGCGGGTATTTTGTATGGTATAATGGCCTAGCATAAGGTATATCGAAAGGGGGACCAATTGGTGTTATAAGGAACCTTCACCATGTCTGCAAAATTAATGACTGATTCTCATCAGTTGTTGAAAGGTCCTAATTACACACCATGGAAAAACAAGATGAAGGCAATCCTAGCAATGGATGACTTATGGGATGTTGTATCTAGAACAACAACAAGACCTTCATCTACTGCTGGTGCTACAGCTCCATCTGTCATTCAGAAAGACTTTGATAAGAAAGATAGCAAAGCAAAAGTGCTCATTTTGCTTGTTGTGTCTGATGAAGTTCAACCCCATATTGCTGACTATGAACATAGTAAAGAGGCATGGGATGCCCTTAATACTATATATGAGGGAAAGAATGATTCCACTATTCTATTTCTTCAATCTCAATTACACATTCTAAGCATGAAGTAGGGGGAGACAGTTGAATTTTTTCTTTGCAGAGTGTCTGAATTGAAAGCAAAGTTGAATTCTTTGGGAGAACCAGTTGATGACAAGCTCCTTACCTCAATTGTATTGAGAGCTTTACCTTATTCTTATAGGGTGTTGATCACTTCCCTTCAGGTGTCACAATAGAAAGTTACTTTTGTAGAGTTGGTTAATATGCTTCAAGAAGAGGAGGCACGCCAACTATAGCGAGATGATTCTTCTAACACTGCCCTCTACATCAACAGGAAAGGGCAGAACTAGAAGAAGGGTAATTTTTAGAAGGGAGGGAATTCACAAAAGGATTCAAAAGGGAAACAAACTCAACAACCTCAATAGAAAAAGAGATATTGCAAGATCTGTGACAAAGAAGGTCATGATACCAACAGATGTTGGCATAAGAATAAACAATCAAAATAGAAAGGCCAGAACAAACCACACAAGAACAAACAACAAGTGAATGTTGTTGTTGAGGAATATGACATGGATTCTGAGAGAGCCCACAAAGTTCTCATGACTACCATAGTGTCCAAGCAGACGGATCCTATATGGTATGTTGATTCTGGAGCCAGTAAGCACATGACTGGTGACAAATCATGGTTTGAGTCTTTTGAGGTCAAAGAGGGAAAACCGGTCACTATTGTCGATGATAAAACCTACAAGGTTCAGGGAGAAGGAATAGTCTCTGTCACTCTTCCTGATGGCAAGTGCCAGATTGAGAAAGTCCTCTATGTTCCAGGACTAGCAAACAACTTATTGTCAGTGACACAAATTTTGGACAAAAATATGGTTGTAAATTTCAGTGTTGAGGGGGGCAAGAAGTGTTGTTCTATCACCAGGAGAGGTAAGAACATTGCAACCGCTTCATATAAGCATGACTTATTTGCCCTAGATACTATCTCTTCTCCAGATGTAGCCATGATTGCTTCTACAAAGGAGGCAACTTCCCTATGGCACAAGAGATATGGACATTTGAGTTCTGGTTACTTACTTGAGTTAAGTAAGTATGAAATGGTAAAGGGTCTTCCTTCCCTTTCTACCACTTTACCAGCTTTCTCCGATTGCTTGGTAGGAAAGCAGCATAGAGTGCCTTTTGAAAGGAGCTCTACAAGAGCAAAGAAACCTTTGGAGTTGATTCACACCGATCTGTGCGGTCCCTTAACTCCCAACAGTTGTGGGGGTAAGAGGTATTTTTAGTTATTCGTGGATGATTACTCATGAAATATGTGGGTATTCTTTCTTCAACTAAAATCTGAAGCATTTGGCTTCTTTCAACAATTCAAGAAATCTGTTGAAAAGGAGTCAGGGACTTCTATAAAGACCCTCCACTCAGATCGAGGGGGGGATTTCACCTCTAAATAATTCTCTGAGTTCTTGAAATAAAATGGGATCACACGATAGTTAACTACTGCTTATACTCCTCAGAAAAATGGAGTTGTTGAAAGGAGGAATCGTTCCATCATGGAAATGGTTCGTTGCATGCTCACAGGAGCTAGTCTTGAGCAACTATATTGGGCAGAAGCTGTCACCACAGTAGTATATCTATTGAATAGGGCACCCACAAAGGCCCTACAAGGAATGACTCCACAGGAAGCATGGAGTGGTAGGAAACCCTCCATTTCTCATCTACGCATTTTTGGATGTAAAGCTTTCATGCACATACCAAAAGAGAAAAGGAAGAAGCTAGATGAGAAGACATTGAAGTGTATTCTTCTTGGCTATGATGAGCACTCTAAGGGTTATCATTTGATTGATCCCTTGACCAAGAAGATACACATTAGTAGAGATGTAGTTTTTGATGAGGCTTTCACATCAGAAAACACATCAGATGTATACCTAGACCTTGTGGAAACTAAGGTTGATAAATCTCCTTCATCAAAGGTTGGAGGTCCTTCTTCATCTTCTTCAACACCTCAAAAGAAGAATCCAAAGTGGTATACAAATACAATCAAATACTCTAAGCTATCCACTCCACCAGATTTGACATTGGATAGGCCTCGTACTCGCAGAATGGCTTGACAGGAGAAAGCTGCAACAGAGAATACTGGGGTTGATGATCTGTGTCAATATTTTGAGGAACTTTCTGTAGATCCAAAGAGAGATACATAAGATATGGATATTGATAATGATAGGGTGTTTATGTCTTCAATAGATGATCTTGAACCCACATCAGTGCAAGATGCTCTTGGTGAGCCTCAATGGAAGGCCGCTATGGATGCAGAGTATAAGTCTTTAATGAAAAACAAAACTTGGAAGCTTGTCGATATGCCATACGAAAAGAAGCCCATAGGCTGCAAATGGGTGTATAAAGTTAAGTATAAGGCAGATGGGACAATAGATAAGCATAAGGCCCGACTTGTTGCAAAGGGCTATGCTCAAAGAGAAGGCATTGACTATGAGGAAACTTTTGCACCTACTGCTCGGATGACAACCATTCGAGTTCTTTGTGCTATGGCAGCACAATATGGGTGGAAAGTACACCAAATGGATGTCAAGAGTGCTTTTCTAAATGGTGATCTCCAAGAATAATTCTACATGACTCAACCAGAGGGATTTGAAGTGGAAGGTCAAGAGCAGAAAGTTTACAAGTTGGTCAAATCCTTGTATGGTTTGAAACAAGCTCCTCGAGATTGGTATATAAAAATGGATAATCACCTCCTACAACATGGATTTAAGAGATGTCCATCAGATGCAAACCTCTATTTTAAGAAACAAGGTTCTGAAATAGTGTTGCTTGTACTCTATGTTGATGATCTACTCATTACAGGGAGTTCAGAAACTATGATCTCTACTGTCAAAAGAGACTTGTGTCAATATTTTGAGATGTCAGACCTCGGACTTCTCCATTATTGTCTTGGTCTGGAAGTCAGCCAGAAGGAGCACTACATCAAAGTGTCTCAAAAAATATGCCAAGACCCTATTGGAAAAATATCGCATGACTGATTGCAAGCCAATGTCAACTCCGATGGAAACAAGAATTCAGTTATCACGATATGATGATTCACCTCAGGTAGATGGTACTCTCTATCGACAGTTGATTGGGAGTCTCATATATCTGACCAACACTAGGCCAGATATCGTATTTGTTGTCAACTATCTTTCGAGGTTCATGTAGGAGCCTAAGACTACACACTGGAAAGCAGCAAAGTGAGTTCTTCACTATGTCCGTGGCACAATGGAATATGGCCTAGAATACAAGAGGAACAACAAATTCTTCTTACAGGGATACACGGACTTCGACTATGCCGGATCATATGATGATCGTAAATCAACTTCAGGATATTTGTTTCATCTTGGATCTGGTCCTATCTCTTGGCACAACAAGAAGCAACAGGTGGTTGCTATTTCATCAATAGAGGTAGAATATCGCACCGCACATGAAGCTATGTGCAAAGTGATATGGTTGCGTCGCATCTTGACAAGTATGGGTCTTCCATCAAAATCTCCAATACACTTGTTCTACGACAACATGGGTGTTTTGAATCTTGTCAAGAATCTAGTACATCATGAAAGAACCAAGCACATTGACACACAATGTCACTTCATTCGAGACGAAGTTCCAAGGCATCGAATTCAGCTTCAGTACATTCCCACAAATGCTCAAGTTGTAGACATTTTCACTAAGGCACTTGCACGTGTCAAATTTGAATTGTTTCGCAGCTCTCTCTGTATTTCAAAATAATGTAATAAGGGGGGATGTTAGCATAGCTAGAAGTTATTCAATCACCCAAATATTGTAATAAGGGGGGATGTTAGCGATATATTACAATAGGTGTTTTTTAGTTAATTTGTTATTTAACTTTAGCAGCTTGTTGCAGCGGCATCCTGTTGAGATGCGCCCTCTTCAGGCTAATCCAGGAATGTAGATTGTTTTTTAAAAAGATATTTAATAATAATCATTTGGTTCATTTCATAACAGAGAATAGGCATCTTCTGGTAGAGGCCCTAAGAAGAGCACAACGGTTCTAGAAAAGAAGGATACCAGTGCAATAGAAAAGGCATACTGGTTTTCAACGTGCAATGATCCTCATGGAGAAAAAACTTGCATGGTGCATATGAATTATGTGCAGATTCTTACAGAGAGTTTGGTTAGTGGACAAGTCAATATGATCATGGAATTTAATCACAATATTATTATGCCATATTTGGAGTAAATTTCAGTTCTTAAAAGATCTAGGAAGAAGTCGGTAACTGTAGACCCAGCTGAGCTTGGACCTTTGAAGGTACCTACGAAACCAAAGGTGTAGGATGAAAAAGGGAAACCTCTACTAAAAGTGCCTGGTGTAAGGGCTAGGGAACAAGGTTTTGTCAAGCTAAAATATTTGTTGCCTAAGCAAGCTCAAGAAAAGGTACAAACTAAGGCATCAACTTTACAACCTGTAGTAGGTGTCCAAACACAAAATAAAATGGAGCAAGTCAAGGAGTGACTCAAGTACCCATCGTTGAAAAAGAGATAAATAATAGAAGCTACTCAGTAGTACCAGGACAAGTATGAGTGGGTTACAGAAGAAAATTATCCAACTGTTTCAAGTTATAATATTGTGGAAGAAATGAAGAAGATTCCCATGAAGGTGAGCCTATATGATGCACTACAGTTGCCTGGACAAGTTGACCTACTACAGGAATCTTTGAAGATTTTTAAAGATCAAAAAATTCCTTCTCAAACAGTGTTGGTGCAAGTGCTACCAACTTCAGCACAAGAAATAATAGACCACCTCCATTTTATTTGTCACTCAGAATGGAGGGGTGGATTATACATATTGTATGATTGACTCCGATACTATGACTACTATCATGCCAAAGGTAGTATGTGAAGTGGTGGGGATGGAATATATGAGAATTAGTCCAGAAGTGTTGCAGTTGGATGGGACTCTAGCCAATACGGTGGGAGTAATCAAATATATTCCCATTGTCCTACATAGTATACCATAAATCACAGTCATACAGGAAGTGGTAGTGGTTGATCTAGAATCATACTTTAGCATGTGCCTCTCAAGGGAATTCATATCTAAGCTGGGGGGATATATTTCCTTAGACTAATAACATTTGTAGATACAATTTAAAGGAAAGAGGATTAACAATTATAATGAAAAACCATTGACTTTTCACATTGAAAAGTTGGAGGAGGAAGAAGAATCTTCAGGTGCACTTAACATGATGACTGAGAAGCTAGAAGAGGTTGAATTGATGGAATAAGAACTTGGTGAACTTCACCTTGAAGATGAGTTTTTGCTCACATATTTTAATGAAATTATTGGAATGGACATTGGTTGTTATACAATAACCAAACCGAAGCATATTGAAGAAAAAGTCCCTAATTCCCTGGATCCTGACATAGACAAGTTATGGAAGTTGTATTTTGATGGTGTCAGATGTAAGAATGGTGTGGGATATGGTGTCGTGGTGATCTCCCCATAGGGTTATAGAAGACTTATTATTATAGATTGACTTGGAGTTGTATAAATAATGTATCTGAATATGAAGCATTGTGCTTTGGATTGAAGAAGACTAAAAAGTTGGGCATCAAGCAGGTGCAAATTTTTGGTGACTCCGAACTTATTGTTAATAAGACCACTAATAAGTGTGTATCAAAGCAAAATTACTTGAAAGCCTATCACAACATATTGTGGGATTTGTTTGAATACTTTACAACTTTAAACATTTAGGTGATTTCTTGGGAGCAGAACAAATATACAAATATTCTAGCCTCTCGGTACGAATTATTCTCCCACAAAGCAAGTAGTCAAAAATCCCAAGACTGTTAGGGTGATCTATAGACCTTCAGTCCCTGATAAGAACCTTTATTGGCAATTACTTGATAATGATGAACAAATAGTCAATTTCCTACTTAGAGAAGCTACTAGCACAGATGATAGAGTGCTTGTTGACGAAGAAAGAGAAGGAATGATCCAATTGAAAATAATCATATTTCCAGAGGATTGATTTCTTTGGAGAGTTTATTTGAATAGAATGACAATTTTGAAAAGCATAGGATCAAAGTGGATGAGAAGGAGTATAAGGAATTACAGCTAGAGCCTAAAAAGATTATTAAAATTGGAACTGGTTGCGTGCCAGAGAAGTTGGAATATATTAAGAACTTGTGCTATGAGTACCCCAACATCATGGCATGGAGCTATCAATATTTGAAGGGATATGACAAGGATGTAATTCAGCATACCATTGAGTTGTAGGAGGGGGTGAAACCCTTTTGGAAAAAGCAATGACCTGTCAATCCCAAGATAGAAGTACTCATGAAGGTAGAATTATTGAAGATGTTGAAGTCAAAGATAAATTATCCAATCAAGCACTCAACATGGGTGGTGAACCTGGTCCTAGTACAAAATAAGAACAATGACATTTGATTATGTGTATATTTTTGAAACTTCAACCAGGAATCACTAAAATATCATTACCCTCTATCGTAGATTGATCAAATTTTCATGTGGTAGCCAACATGCAGAGATTCTCATGGCTAGATGGTTTCTCTACTTATAATTAGATATGGGTGAAATATGAATACCAGCATAAAACAACATTCACCACCAAGTGGGTCACATGGGCTCTCAAATGCTGGTGCTACTTTCTAGAGGGCCATAAACATTGCTTTTGGTGAGTTATTGAATATAATTATTGTAATCTATCTTGATGACATGACTGTGTTTTCACATCGCATAGAAGACCACGTTTCCCTTTTGAGGCAGGTGTTCGATAAGTACCATGAGTTTAGAATTTCTATCAATCTAAATAAATCAATATTTGCTATTAAATAAGAGAAATTTTTGGGTCATGTGATCTCACAAGAAGGATTGGTGATTGATCCTGCAAGAGATGAGGCGCTCTTGAAGTTACCATTGCCTGCTAACAAAAAGGACCTATAATATTTCTTCAGCCAAATAAACTTCATTCGCAAGTTTATTGTTGACTTTTATTAGGTCATGAAACCCATGACTGAGCTCCTAAAAAAGAATACCGAGTTCAAGTCGACGAAAGCCAAAATACAAGCTTTTTAGGAAATAAAAGAAAGAATTACCTAGGCTCCAGTATTGATCAATCTTGATTATTCAAAATACTCCATCCTCTATGCAGTAGGTGAGTAAGAGAGTTATGTTACAATTTTGACGCAGAAGCAAGAATTTAGAGATGAGAAGCCAATTGCTTTTCTAATCCAAGTCATTGCGCCCCACCAGGAGAAGTATAATTTTATTGAGAAACAAGTCTACATGGTAATGAAATAATTGAAGAAGTTCTGATACATTGTCTCTTAGAGAAAAACTATGGTTTATGTTGTACATCTAGACGTTCAAAAAATCATACTCAAAGGAGAACTAGGCAACAAAAGGGCAAGTTGGGTCTCAAAAATTCAAGAATATGACGTGGATATCTAGTCAAAAAAGCTAGTTTGAGGGCGAGCTTTATGCCGAGAGTTAGCTAAAAGTTTCGCTTCTAAATCATTTAACATAATACAATAAGAGGAGGTTGGTGAAAGCATTTGTGTGAATCACATTCCAAGTAATCAAGACTAGACAGAAGAATTGGTTGACCATTTTACTTCAAGAAAATATCCAACTCGCCTTGATGCTTCACAATGTCAGAGGTTCAGACTACAAGCTCTCAAATACGTTTTGTTTCCAAATGGACTATTTCACAAGAAAATTGATGGAGTTCTTACTAGGTGTGTTAAGGAGTTCGAGAATGATAAAAAATTGGAGGAAATTTATTTTGGGCTATCTGGTGGTCACTATGCAGGAAGGCCTATGACTTTACAAAATTTTTGAGCATGCTATTCCTAGCATACTCTATTCGAGATGCTCATAAAGTGAGTTAGCATTGTGATAGCTGTCAATGATACATTGGTAGAATCAGAAAAGGAGCTCTGCCTCTATGCCCAATTTAAGTGGAATCACCTTTTTAGTAGTAGGATATTGACTTCATCAAAGTTATTGATCCACTTTCTTCCATAGAACACAAGTACATCTTGACGATGACTGACTATTTCACTAGATGAGCAGAGGCTATTCCTGCCAAGAAGGTTGATCAAGCAACTGTTATATCTTTTCTAGAGGGGATCATTACTATTTTTGGTATCCCAAATTTAATTATAAATGATAATGGAACTCCATTCATTGGGACCAAAATGATAGATTTCGCTAGAAAATATGGTATTTATCTCAAAACATCATCCAATTAGTACCCGTAAGGGAATGGGTTGGCCGAATATACCAATAAAAATTTACTGTAAATTTTAAAAAGGATGTTGGGTAGTAATAAGATAAGCTAGAACTTGTTGAACCAGGCACTTTGGGCAGACATCATCTTCATGAAGAAATCCATTAAAACTTCTCTGTACGCCTTGGTTTATGGGAAAGAAACCATTCTCCCCACTCACATTGAGCTTTTGATACTCCAAACATTGCATTTGTTTCAATATGAATATGAAGAATATGATCCTATGAGTACAAGGTTGGTACAATTGTTGCATTTTGAGGAATATAGAGAGTAGTCCTATCAAACATTTGTTGGGCACATAAAATAAATGAATAAGCGATTTAGAAAAAAAGCAACTGAACACAGTTTTTAGGTGGGAGACATAGTTTTGAAATGGAATGAGAAGAAGGCTAATCCAGGGAAACACCATAAGTTTGATGCTATTTGAATGCCTATATTCAGTGATGAGGTTCTGAAGAGGTACCATCTTTTACATATGTAAATATACTTTTTAGTGTGTTATGTGTTCTAAAATTGTTGATGCTATATTTATATATTAAAAAAAGAGAAAAATAAGCAAATTTGCATTCTCTCTCGAAGTGTTATAACAAAGCTAAATCAATAGGTTCTTTCAGGCGCTTTCACCCAAGAAGAGAATACAAAACCACAGGCACTTCCTTGGGGGTAAATGAAAATAAGAGCGAAGTATGTTTTTGAAGTCATGTTCACTCCAAAGAAGGGGCGACATGTCCATTCATCCTTTGTCTAGGGTGAATTCATTTGTGATATTGATATCCCTTTCAAGGCGAAGAGAACATAAAAGCAAAAATAAAACATTCACAGTTGCGTTCGCCTCAAAGAGGAGGCAATGCAACCGATCACCCTTGATTGGGGCGAACTTGTTGATGACTTCGATATCCTGTTTGGGCGAAGATAAGCATATAATTGACATTGTGTTCACCCTGGGTGATGGGCATAATGGTCATTCACCCTTAGTTTGGGCGAACACGTCGTTAAAAATAAATGGAGCAATAAGAATTGATTTTTAATATTAAAAAAAATTATACATATATATAAATAAAAAAAAAGAGTTCATGCATTTTATTTTTTTTTAGAAGTTTTATTATTTTAATGAGCCCTTTTTAGGAAAGGAAAAAAAAAAAGAGGGAACAGTTGTTTTAGAGGCGATTTTGTGTTTTATTTTTTTTTAGAAAATTATATTTTCTAAATAAGGGTAAATGGGTGGCGAAAGAAAAAAGTTTATTAAAGGGAGTTATTTGCCATAGAGCTTCCAAGAAAAATTGAAGTCGCCCCTAAATGAAGAAGGAGGAAATCGGTTGCTCTTATTTTTGAAGATGCAGTGAAAAGGAAAGGTTAGTGTGCGTCCACAAAGTGATTTCATCGAAGATCAGGGAGCAAGTGTGTCTTTTTTCGAAAGCACGTTGCAAAGACAATGGTGCCCTTGAATACGTGGTAGATATCAGGGAGTATGGATGCAGTTAAAAGAAGGTTTTTAAATACATTTAATTAAAAATGTGCACCCTAAAAAATATTTATGTTCCCGAGGAGTAGGAAAATATTCATCATTGGTTTTCAAGCGATAGATTTATTTGTCCAAGTAAGCTTGGGTCGCTAGGGCATGATTTACCATAAACTTACGCGGTAAGGAGAGCACTCTTTCCCAGGATGATTTGGCAACGAATCATAGGTGATATCGTTACAACATAAAAATATAATTTTTGGTATGGTTTTCCTTTTTTTAGCTTCAACGATGCTTTCCTTTTATTGTAGTGATGCAAATGGGTGATAAAAATGAATCCCTGCTAGGCTATATGTGGACTCCCATTTTTTCAAAAAGGGAGTCATTTTACAATTTTAATAGTTGGTTTTTGGGCCCAGTGATAGAGCTACTTTGCAGTACATGTGAGAGGGTGCTGCGGGAATTAAGAGACGTAGTGGTTGCATAAGAAAAGAGAGATATTTGTTTGCTTACCCAGGGCATAATTGTGAGAATTTTTTATTTCATGGGTAAGCCATTTGTGTTGTCCTATTTTGCTACACAACATATTTTTGCTATAGAGGTAGTGTGCCAGTCATATTATGTAAATGATGTGTATGGATCTGGGTGCGAGAAGAAGACAACATACAATATGCCAATAAAATTTTGCAGTATAGAGGTGAGCCAAGTTGGAAATAATCGGCTCCTGACAGTAGCGTTACAATATTTGGGACTGATAGAGCTACCACAACACTAGAGGTATGACCCATTGGGTAGATTTTTAACTATTATAAAGGCTAAATATTTTCATTTATTCCCTCGATTGGATATTTAGAAGAATAGAAATAAATTTGACGGGCCTGATATGAATTGGCATATTGAGAAAATGACGACGCTTCCACCTTGGCATGACTATTATGAGCAAGAAGTGGAGTATAATCCAGCCCGATATAAGTCACAAATCCCTTCATCGGGTTTATTCATCCAAGTAAAATAAATTTAGTCCAAATGGACTGAGGAGAAGATTATGAATTGGTGTGTAATGTGGGTTCACCGAGGGAAGCCGACTACTCTTTACAGGATAAAGTTGGACGAACAATTTTTGGAGAATTATGATGAGTATGTCAATTTGTATCAGCCCATTGCTTTCACCAATATTTTATCGTAGATATTTCAACACTCTGAAAGTGGCAAATGTGAAATCGAAGGGAAACATATGATGGTTTAGGAGGAGACTCCAGAGGAAGAAGAGCAACAATACATATTTAAACAGAGATCTCAGTGGATGAAACAAAAAATTGAATAGGCACCTGCATCAGAGAAACAAAATGTCTCGAAAGTGCCATCGCTTCCCAAGGTGACAAAAAAACCAAGGATAAGTGTTGTTTCTACTTCCATTGCTGAGGTTTTAGTTACTGCAGTTTCTAAAATTTTGGTTGTTTCGACTGTAGTTTTTAATCCTTCACCAGAGATCTCGACTATGGTTGCACAAATATTTCTAATGGCCCAAGAGCAAGTGGAAGATCATAAGTTAGAGAGCTCCCAAGTAGAGTTCGTAGATGGTGAGGATAAAGTGAACATTGAAGAGAGGATGGAAGTGCAGCAAGAAGTAATTTTACAACCACCCCCATCACCACGTCACATGGTACCTGTGCCCAAAGGTACATCTTTGTTTCTCTCTTCTTCTTCACCGAAGCATGTAGTGAATTTTATTTCACTTACACCATCTTCCATATCTATTTCTCCGCCATTAGGTATGCCTTTCGTATCTATTTTAATTCCATATTATTCCATTCCCGAAGTCATTATTGCTACTTCTATTCCCATATCTTTGACCTCTATTTCTTTTATTTCATATGCATTAGGACCAAATCTCTTTTTGTGGACTTCCCCTTCCATTGCCTCCACCACCACCATTGAGGTTGTATGTATTCAAGATCCTCCTAGAGTAAGCGTAACTGCAACCAAACCTAATTCATCCATTCAAACTACCATTTTTGTTTCCCACCTTCTCATCGTATCATCTGCTCCCATTGATCCTAGCCACTCAGACATTTTGGTTCCATTCACCCCATTTTTGGAATTGCAAATATTGCTCAATGTTCAATTGACCCGAAAACAACTTGATATGGAGAAAATTAACTAGGCACACTTGAGTTATTCATAGTGGTTGAAGAGAATGAGGCAAAAATAAGCATTGGCTCCAGCTCAGCCGATCAAGAAAGTTGTTTTTGACCTAGTTGCGATGGAATCTCACACAACTAAACTCACTCCCTTGGTTCAAAAGTTGAAAGGAGAAATACTGCCAAGTGATTACGTCTGTGAGACTATCATAAAATATGTTACCAAGATAAATCCAATAGAGAATATGGAAAATATACAAGTTAACATGAGATTAGTATACTTGCACGATGAGCATTACAAGGAAAAATATTTTGAGAATAAAAATAAAATTATTGAGATCAAAAATGCCTTGGTGAAGAGCAGAGCACAAGAGGAGAAGATTGAAACTGAAAATGAACACTTATACCGGTAGGTTGGAGTGCACCTGAAAGAGAGAGATGCTACTCGGATAGATATGCATAAGCTCCAATAGTAGCTTGAAGGCATGAAACATCAACTGGCAGAGAAGGCTGCACATGATACTAGTTTTTTGTCAAAAAGTGTCAAGGAGGCCCATATTCGCTCAATCTAAAACTATGAGAAGCTGGCTGCACAGGCAGTCCAAGTACTGTATTATTTATGGGAAGCCCAAATATAGATCTATCTAGGGTAGTAGTTAATTGATAACACTAAGGAAAGGCTAGAGCCATATATGGATATGGCAGTAAAAATTTAGGCCCTATCTAATGCTAACCTACGTATTTTCCCCCTAAGCAAAATGGATCATGCATGGTTGACTGCCAAGGTTACGCTGTGTAGCTATTTTCTAAGGATGGACCTGGTAATATATGGTCAAAAAACCCTCAACACCATCGAGTGAGAGCATACTATTTCCATGACTCACTTTAATACTCTTACCAATTTGGGATTTTTGGACTTTACAGATGAGTGGGGTGAGCCCCTACCAAAGGAAAAATTGGAGGAACTCTGGAGGAAATTCATGGAATATACTTCCAAGATTGATGCATGGTAGGATCTCCTCATGGAATCACATGTACTACCCTTGATGCAAAAATATACGCATTTTGAGTTGTCATTATATGAGCTGGCTCAACGAGCGAAGCACCTCAGCTTGACAAATATTCAAAATATTTGATTTGTTTATGAGTCACTAATTGTCCCATGCCTATTCACTACTCATGCTTGGAAGGACGTAGTCATATCCTATGAATTAATTTTTGAGACTCTCAAGGAACAAGAGAAGTAGACAGCAACAAAGCATGCAATGATAGAGAAGGCAACAAAAGAAGCAGAGCAAGCCAAAGTGCTCAAAGTGGTAACTGAAGCTGAAGAAAAGGAGAAAGCTGAAGAGGAGGCATGTCATAAGACATCTATAGTGAAGGCACCTATCAAGGTGGTTGGTAAGAAGACTCCATGATAGCCCAATAGATAAATTCTTGGGATCGCTTGCATCCATGCGAGTTGGATACCCCGTGAGTCACCAAAAATATTGTTAGTTTTGCACTTTACCATATTTTGGGATTTTTGTTTTATTTTGGTGGAGAATTTTGGATTGTAATGTGGTGATATTTTTCTTGAAGTATTATTGTGGATCAATTTCATATGTTATTTTTCTATTTTGTATATAAAAAGTGATGAATGTTTAAAAGGGAAAAATAAATTGAGAACTTCATAAGAAATTCAAATTCGCAATGATCGAAAGCACCATGAATTGGATATGCCTTCGGCTCTATTTACTTTGTCAAAATGGAAAGGGAAGAAGAATTTTTGGCTAAGGATTGAATTATTTAAAGAGAGATAAGGTATGGAAAATGAGTTCACCCCAAATATGGGGCGAAAGCTTCGTTCGCCCTTCCTTGGGGCGAATGTCTTCTAAAAAAAGATTTAAAAATCGTGCATCACCCACCGTCTAAGAATTTATTTTTGTGAAATACGCGTTCACCCAAAAATGGGATGAAAGATCCATTCGCCTTTCCTTAAGGTAAACGTAATATGAAAAGGCGATAGAAGCAAGTCGAAGCAAAATGCATTTAATGTGTTTTCAAGTCAAAGCAAGGTGGGAGTGTGTTTTCAATGCATTCAATGTCTCTTAATTTTCTGTGCATTGACACCCAAAATGTTGATTTATTGGGAATGTTCCCTTGAAATAAGGTTCATTGTTCCAAAAGGATGAATTTTTAATATTTGTAAGGAGGAATTTTCTCACTCTAGTTCATGATCTGCGATCATTTTGTCTTTATGTGCATTTAATAAAAGAGGCAAAATCCTCTATAAATACTAATCAAATTTCCATTGTAAATGAGGTTGGACGTTCTGCAAGAAAAACTTCTTAAGTTCTCTACATCAATAGAAGAGACTTGGTTTCTAAAATTTATAAGCATTCTTGTGTGTGTGATTTCCTTCTATTTCTAAACATTTTTGTTTATGCTCATGTTCATGATGTTAAGTTTAAAATTCTATTTTTGGATTTAAAACATTGCTAGTGAGTGAGTGAGTTTTGGAATGCAATCTGGAGATTTTATCTACAAAGGTGTACGTGAAATTTTGCTACCTTCCTCCTGTTACATGCTATTATAAAATTTGGTGGAATTCTTGTTGCTAGTCTGCCCCAAGTCCTACATTCTGGACGACGGCTATATTTCCCTCTCTTTATATTATTTCCAATTTCTTTCCTACAACTCTAGTCTTAAACTAGTGTAGGATTTAGCTTGGGAGCCAACCCTCTTTGGAGATTGACACTTTTCCTTCGGTCATTCAATTTTGGCCATATCTAGGGTGCACAAACATAGTTTTGTATGATTAGGTAGATATTTGACCTACATTAGGTCAGTGAGCATAATAAAAAATAATGAGAATAATAAAATTAGATTTTGAGATATATGTACCCATGTAAATCCTTTTGCTATATGGTCAATGATGATTTTTCACAAATTAAAAAAAATCTTTCTAACTAGGATTACAATAATCTATTTTTGAAATAAATACTTAATATCAAATTGTAAATCTATAACTATTAATATTATTGTGTAATAGCCAATTTTGTTCATGCAAATATCAAATATTTAAATACATGCACATTGGTTATAACCATAGCAGTATTAGTTACAACCATATTTAAATATAAGTTATTGGTTATAACTAATAGTCTAACCTCCCAACTAATAGTCTAGTAGGTTACACTCACTCTAACAAATAGGAAAAAAATACAATAATGTAATAAATGCCTAACACCCCCAAATAATTCAAATTTGACATGTGCAAGTGTGTTTGTAAAAATACAAACAAGATTTTCTTTTATGGGAATATATTGGATTTGATTTTGGATATTCTAAACTTGTTCACTGAACATCAATGTGCTTTGTTATTTCATAAAAAATTGGATTCTTTATCAACTTCAAAGCACCATAATTATCGCAATTCAATATTATCATCTAATTTTCAAGAACATCCATATATGATAATATGCAACATAAGCATATTGCTTAATACATAAATCCTCATGTAGCATAATACTCTACCTATATGGATGACAATGCCATTGTTTATTGTTTCTTTTTGTTCCATAACATAGGTCCAAATCCTAAATGAAATATATATTTAGATGTTGACCTCTTGTCATTTAAATATTTGGCATAATTTGAGTCAATGTATCCTTGCAAAATATTCTTATATTCTAAGTCATTCTCTATTGTAATGGAATCCTCTTTGTTTCCTTCCAATGAATCTCCTTAGATTTCTATCTAAAACTCAAACTATAACTCATAGAAAATATGATATCAGGAATAGTATTTATTAGTTATATGAGACTCCCAATCTATTGTAAATAAAGAGTACAAGATGCTATGAATTATTGTGTGAGGATAGTTTTAAAACCTATCTTTATTAGTGTTGTATTTGATTTATAGACTATCAAATTATATTTATCAAAAAATATCTTAGCATAGTTCATATATAAGACAAAAGTGTGATTCTACCTTTTCCATACCTCGAAGTTAAGACAATAGCATACAAGTCCTATATCTATCATGTTAAATAATTTTTTAATTTATTCTTCATAACACTCACCAAATCATCAAAAACATCACTGATGACTAAATTATTAGCATCCAATATTGTAGACATAGAAAATTGACCCACGTGAGTGAGTCATTTTCTCTAGAGAGACCCTATAACTTATCTAAAATAGGTTTAGGCCTCTCTCCCCCTCTTTCCATATTTTTTCCTTGCTCTAGTGAAATCATGGTTGGCCCTTATGGGGCATGATTTTGTCTGGTTAGGGTTTTCTCCTAGGAAACCCTAGCATTTCATTTAACTTTCTTTGGTATCAATTTTTTCTTGGTTTTCCTACCCATTCTTGTTTCAAATATCCTATAAATTGAGGGTTTGAAGCTTTCTTTTCCAACGACTAAGCAAGCTAACAATCTACTTCTAAGTGTTCTCTTTTAGCTCACATTTTTTGGATTTCTTTTGAAGCAATATTATAAGCTACCAATAAATTGATTTTAGCCTTTGATTTTGTAGGAATCTCTTATGATGCATTGATTTATGTATTTTTTCTCTTGGTGGACACATATTGAAGCCCTAAGAAGGATTCTACTATCATAGAGGTATTAATTCTTTATCTACTTTTCCCTACCACCAAATTGTTTTAGTTCATTTTGCATTTTATATATTGCTTAATTCACATTCATTGATAGTTTATTTGCATTATTCTGTTGTAATTTCCTTCTACTATGAAATTGCACCCTATAATTATAGGGTGTGATTTCACCAAAGGAAAAATCATGGTTTCCCCATACAGGGTGTGATTTCACCAGAGTTGAACTTGGGGGTATAAATTTACCCCCAATTCCTAGGGTTGTATTTTCATGTTATATTTAGGACCTAATTATGGAAATTACATTCTATTTATCATTCTATTATGTTGCATTGCCTTCTACTTGTTCATATTCCAAAAAGGTCAACTTTTGCTTTTGCATTTTAAATGTCAACTAAAAGGACCCAGGGGGCTTGACTGTTGCACCTCCAAGTACATTCATATAGCAGCCCAAGTAGGCCCCCTAGCACTGATCATATTTTTTAGGGTTTTGTGAAGCTATATTTTGCAATATAGAATCTATAGGATGTTGTTGGATGCAATTTAATTATGGGAACAACCACCAAATGAAATAAGTACCTTAGTATATTTTTAGGCTATTTATTGGTTGTCTTTATTTATTTCTATTCCAAAATATAATATCATAGGTGAAGCATTTGATTAAAATTCAAAGCATTGAAAGAATAAGAGCATATAGTGTGCATCTAAAATTTTAATATTGTTTTTGCATCCCTCTTGAACCCTTTCTCAAAGGATTTGGTTTCAAATCCTAGTATTAGTGATCATTCAAGCAAAGTATTATTCTAGGGTTAGTTATTGTCTTCTTTCATTTTGTATCTTGCATTGTTCTTTCTCTTTTTATAGTGTAGTTTAGAAAGACCAAACATAGGTGCATGCTTAATTGACACATCAAAACACATTCCACCCTGGACTTGGAGTGAGTCCTAAAACCATTCTTGGTGAACCCTTCCCCCAATTTCCCTCCTGAGTGTAGAGTTATAACATACCCTTGAGGTTCACCTCGTATCCCAGCGGATCCAACCAAGAATCGTATGTAGTAAGGTAGTTTTCCCCCTCTACATATTTGGTGAAACTGGTGTGAACATGCATCTTAGTAGCCAAATTAGGTGAAGAAACACACGCTTATATTGAAATGGGGGGTGAACAGTATAAGATAAAACTTTTATATTTTATTTCCAAAGTAATAACTTGAAATAATATCAATACAATAATAAATCAATGCACATAAAACCATACACACAAGAGACAAGGATTTATGTAGAAACACCCTTTCGGGAGAAAACCACGACAAAAAAATTTCTTTTATTTTATTCAATAAAATTTTTGGGCACCAACCCACAAGAGACACCAATCCCCTTGTACAATTTCGTGGGTACCAACCCACAGGAGACACCAATCCCCTTATACAAGTTCATGGGCACCAACCCACAGGAGACACCAATCCCCTTATACAAGTTTATGGGCACCAACCCACAGGAGACACCAATCCCCTTTTACAAGTTTGTGGGCACCAACCCACAGGAGACACCAATATCCTTCTACTCATAAATCTGGTCCAAAACTCTGCTCAAGTCTTCTTAAAATTTGATCAGTATATATTCATTATAATCCCTATTGTACCTCACTTTTACTCTTTAAATTCTTTCCTTTTCTTGAGTTTTCTTTATTCAACTAAAGGAAATTCTAATATATTCTACCCAGAATTATTTTAACTTCATGACCATATAGAGGATGATAAGCACTAGTGTAGAAAGCTTCAAATGGTCAATATGTTCTTCACATTTATTAATTCTATCGTTTCCACATATTTCACATTTATTATATTTTAAAGGTAGCCCAAGTCTAGCACTAGATAACTTACTTGTGTGTTGAATTGGAGATGCTAATACCTTGCTTTCACTTCTTTATATTTCCATGTTATGAAGCACTTCTCAAGCTCTTCAAATTTTGAATTTCAACCTTCTATGCTTGCTAGGCCCTTGCCAAATGATACATGAATAATATCTAAGTTTTATTGATATTAATTAATCTATAATGATTTAGATTAATTAAATCAAACCCTTTAAAATAAATATCAATGCTCCTTATTCCTCCTCACTTTATAAAACCAAATATTTACCTCAAATAATAAAATCACCTTATCTCTCCAAAATAATATAAATAAATTTACTTTTAATAAACACTTAATTTACTTTCATACTTATCTTTTGACTTCTTTTCATTGGCATATCCTACGTTGTGGTCCTCTATTATCTTCTACAATGATTGATGATGGATCGAGCAAAATTGAATTTTATCCTATCCTGATCTGCTACTTCGATGGGAGTGTTGACTGCCAGTGATGTCCAACATATTTTAAAAACCTTGATTATACCTCTCTAATATTAGTTACGCCACCTCCATTTCGCATGAGCTTCGATCGAAAATCTACACTAGCATAATACTTTTCTCTTCGATGCACTTTAGGATGACTATTTTATATTTGTACTCAAGTTTGAAATAATTTTCCTGGATTATCACTAATGTGGCATTTTTTTTATGCTCAACTTCACTACGTGGTCTTCTAATCTCTAGATCATTTGTACTTTTGATTTCCTTTAGCTAAGCTTAATTCTCTCTCTTGCTTGATACAAATTCATAAGCATATCCTTAGTGATGTTTCTGCATCCACGACTGGATTTCATAGAACTCTCAACTGCATCTAACCCCATAAGCCAGTCTTCCATTTTAGTGCATTCTCTCCAAATAAGCTCTTTTTTGGCTCATTTTTTTTTGCTATTCTTATATGTATCCAGCGCTGCTCATATACCTCGAATATGCTCACACAATCTCACCAGTCCCACACCATGCATAGTATACTCGTCAAAAATCTTAAACACTAACTTGAACAGGATAGGATGCCAGATTCCTCAGTTTTTGATTGAAACCACCACTACTGTGTCTTCTTTGCTACTCTGCCACTCCAATTTTTCTCTACCGCTACGCCTAGTTTTTTTACCCGAACCTTCCACCAGTTTGATTTGTTGCTCTTGTTTCATGAAGGTTTTTCACTGCTCATCGTCACCCATTTCTCTAATGCTCATATCTATCAAAGACTTCAAATGAAATATTTTCATCGCTACCATTCCTCTATATCAAAGGCATTCAATCCAATTATTGTCCAAAATAAACTTTGGTCCTTTTATTTATATGCCAATTTTCACTTTCTACTTTTGGTCTTTGGCACCCATGGTCGGCCCACTTACATTAATATTATGGTGCTAATATATTTAAATATTTAATTTAAATATATCCATCTTTGGATTTTTCAATATTTACATTAATATTTAAATATTAATGTTAAATATTTATTTTTAAATTTGAAACTTCTCCTTTATTTACTTAATAAAGGTCTACTTTTATACACTTATAATAAATGCATATGATATAATTTGCAAGGCGCATACACACATCACACTACCTTGAATAAATCACCCAAGCATGCCAAGTCGGCCTTTGACATCAATGACAACTCAATAGGGAATAATTCCAACAATCTCCCCCTTTGTCATTGATGGAAAAATTGCAAAGAATCTATCCTTTATTGCAACCTGATCAAAATTTGCTCCCCCTGAGAAGCTTCTCCTTACTAAAATTCTCCTCCTTTAACATCAATGGAAAAGGCTTCTTGGGGCTAAATGATAAGACACTGGACAATTACTCCTTACTACTGCTCTAACTGAAACTTCAATGACGAGATGGGAGTAGAACTCCCAACTTACTATGCTTCTTTTCTTGTTCCATTTTCTTTCTCCAAACTTTGGAGGACATATTCTTTTGAATAGTTTGACCATCCTCCTTCTTACTTGATTTTGAAAGTTCAGGGAACACCATTCTACACCATTTAGCTCTATACCCAAAATTATTACATTTGTAACAAATGATGTTGTAGTCCATGAGAGGTGCAAATGAATTAAAATTTCTCTTGGTGAAGCCAAAATTATTTTTAGCATAGACCCTGCAATATATAGCTTTATGAAAAAATTGGTGACTTGAAAAGCAATAACCTTGGAAGAAATATTGAAACCTGTTTGATTGCCTTGGAGGATATGACCGCATGGTTCTCTCATTGTTGTTTCTTTGATGGACCTTGTTCCTTGATGATGCTTTGTTTTCTTCCTTCTTGATGCTTTCACTTCTCAACACATCAGCATAGGTCTTAGGTTCTTCTTTAATTGTTTTTTTTTATGCCTCTATTCCTTTTGAGATTGAATCCTTTTGTTTCTTTTGACCTTATTAAAAACTAAGTCCAGTATTTATAACTGAAGATCTCTATGCTTTGATAATATCATCCAAGATTTTTGTGCTTTTCTCCAACTTAATATTTTGATGTAGTTTATCATTAGATTCTTCCACTTTATTTCTTAGAGATACAATCTCACGTTCCCGTTTTTCACATTCCAACTCTTTTGCCTTTAACTGCTCCGCCATACCTTCTTGTTGTGGCTGCTCCACAAATTGCCCCAAAATTGGAGACCCACCTTTATTTTTTGTGTTTGGGTGTTTTCATTTCGTTTGGATTGGCTAGTATGTTGCTTGATATAGTTTTCAGTTGTGGGTTTGTTGTTATCATTTATTTTCTTGTCGATGATATTTTCTTGTCGACAACATTTTTTTTTTATGATGACCTTTTCTTGTCGACTACATTTTCTTGGCGACAATATTTTCTTGTCAACAACTTTTATCGTCAAATTTTGTTGTTAGCAATTTGGTTGGTAAAATTTTGTGTTTCCATATTTTGTAAGTGTCAAATAATAGTAATAAAAAGTTTAAAATATATATATATATATATATATATAAATAAAATGAATGTTCATTCACTTTAATTCTCAGCAATAAAATAAATGACCGTATAATAAAAATAATATAAATCAGAAAAGGGATAATAAGACAATATAATATAATATAATATAATATATATATATATATATATATATATATATATATATATATATATATATATATATATATATAACCAATAATAAAAAGAATATCAATATAAAAGAATAAATGATATGTATATAAATATGTATATTTATATGTATTTATATGCATATATGATAGTAATAACCTAAGATAAAGCAAATTGAAATGGTTATTCGTTACAGTGAAATGGAACCATGCTTCATCTCGTAAGGCATTCCAATGGCCTATATGTTAAGATTATATTGCTTTTAATTAAGTGTCTTTATATTGCTTTTGATTAAGTGTATTTATATTACTTTTAATTATCTTCATGTTGGTGCAGGCTAATGACAAGAGACTGAAAAGTTCGGCCAGACACAGATGTAGAATGAATCCGACAAGGACGTGATGAATTGGAACATGCCAGTAGTAGAGAAGCTAGCATGGATTGTGGGTACTCCCAGAAGAAGCAGAGGAGGACGATGTGTTTACCAATGGTAGCGTTGGGGGTCGATCGACATAGGTGTGATGACGTTCGGCAAATGGGGAAGCGACCATCTAGAATTCAAACGGTAACAAAGTGGGTATCGAGTGACAATGAGGCATTAGTGTGGATAGACTCTCGATTGGCTTGGATGACAGGGATCCCACGTGGACAAATCACGATCAATAGGCTACGATAGAGGATATTATAAGCAACGATGAGCCAACGACCATGACAGATGTGGCACGGGTAATTCACTTATGATGTGGCTAACTCGAACAAAGGCTACCCAGACATCATATGGTGATTGGTGTGAAGAGCAGCATAATGGGCGATGGCAGGCTAACATTGGGAAATCTCATCATCAAATGAAGACTGAGTTGTAGGTATACATGTGATGGAACATGTCAAAAGCAATGAGGAATATTGGGACTGGAGTAGCGGTTTCAAACCAGAGGCCAGTATGATGAGTGCAAATGAATTGGTGCATACCACTTGCTGATGCGATTAACACGACATTTGAGAAATGCCAAATGGTGGAGCTCGACGTAGAGGAATTTGACAGCAGCGACTAAACAACATTAGAAACACAGAAGGATATAAAGAAGCTTCGAGAAAGTGGTAGGCCGAAGGAGTCTTATGTGCAGGGTAAACGAGATGAGCAGTGATGATGGGGCATAACAAAAGAAATTGGCCAATGAGCATCGAGGGAGTTTGACAGTGATAGCATTGAGAGTTTCGACTAGATAACATCCCGGTAACCTGGCAGCGGGCGTCTATGTTTAGATAACAACAAAGGAGCGAAACATATTCAGTGGAGAAAATAAAGCATACAATTTGGCCAATCAATGGCGATGTTAGCGGGATTTGACGAGGACCAACGTAAATAGCGAACGTATGGTGATTTTCCAGACACCAATTGTGGTACCCGTGTGATGAGGAAGCCAAGGAGTGGATGATACCTTAGCAGTATGCATACATGGACTGGCAAAAGATACATAGACCAAGACTCATTACTCGTAGGGAATAGTGTTGGGCAGCGAAAGTGAGGCCCATTCGTAGAGTAGCATGGAGTGTCTAATAAAATAGCATGACAACACTTGGAAACATAAAATTATGGGGAGTACAGATCGTACGTTGCCGTGAGTATAATGGTAAGTAACGCAGGTGAAATTCGCAGCACCATGCAACAAATAGCTAAGGTGGACATATGACCAGGAAGACCACGTGGAAGTCAAGCATAAATATGAAGATATCACGGTAGGGAGATATAAACCATACATCACCAGCATGCTACAACCAATGAAAGGGGGCTAAATTTATGCATAGTCGAAGAAGTAACACATAGTGCAATGTCGAGTGTAGAGGATGTGGAAGACGTAGACCCATGTGGACCCACGTAGGCAAACGGACGAAGTCGAGGGGTAATATTAAAAATAATTTAAATTGATATGACAACATGTAATGGGATGAGTGGTTCAAGAGACTCGGTGTACATCATCAAACCTTCGACGTCACAAACTAGATCGATGTATGGGGTGGCACCCCAGCAATAGTATTTGGGCTACACGATATTGATGTAAAGGTTGATGACAAGGGCAGTCAAATATAGATAACGATTACGACCGAATGATGTACGCGGTAGCTGACAAGATAGTGATGTGCCTCGTTGGACACCATGATCATCGGGTACGCCAGCTCAGACGATGTCATGAAAAATAATGAACACGCAACGATGGGCCATTTGCGGATGCATAGGAACCTATCGACTCATTCTTACTAGAGAATAGCATAGAAGACCACGACGCTGGCAGATTCAAACAACGAGCGAGGCGTTACAGGTGGTTGGTGGTTGTTGAAGGCTTGTAGTCATTACATGAAATCCACGCAAACAAAACAAAATAGATGATATTCATATTTTGGTGAATAGGATAATAGGGGATACAGATTAATATAAGAGATTATATTTTTTATATATAAAAGAGCCTTTTTGTTTTAATAAGTTGAAAAGGGCATCGGTTACAAATGTAATAAATATTGGGGAATGTGTCCACGGGATGGTAAATACATCCAAAGAATGGTAATGATAAAAGTCTTATGAGTTATTTAACAGCGGTTACGTAAGCAAAAGTAAAGAGAATGTCGTTGAAGAAATGATGGGCTTTTGAAAATAAGCCAAGGAAACGAAAGGAAGAGGAAACGAAGATGAAATGAAAGGGCTCTCAAAACAGAACATAGAATTTTAAATAACTCATCGCAAATGGAGATAAGGGCTGGACCTTTTAGGAGGCCAAATGCTGCCGAGATATGAACATAAATAATGGAAATATCATTTTTTAAATGTAAATGTGGTTTTAAAAATTTAAGCTTTTGTTAGCAAGAAAGGAGAAATTTTTGCATGCTGGGATTTATTTGTTTATTTTTCCTCTTTTTATATTTAGGATTTATAAATTATGTTTAATGCTATTTTGGTTACATCAAGTGAATATTTGAAGTCTGAAATTTATTTTTGTGATCTTAGGAGCTAGCACTTAATTTATTTTAATTATGCAAATGCACGTTAAAATCGATAACGTCGCATGTAAGAGTTTCTCACATCTTCGGTTTTGCAGGACGGGGTGCCATCATACTGAAAAGGCTTTGCATGTTTACATTTTTAGCATTCAGTTTATTTTCAGATTTTACTTTTTGTTTTCTAACCCTTCATTTTGTATTTTTTTTAAAACTTCGGACATAAAAATAAAAATTGAAAAAAAATAAAATGACAAAAATAATTACATGGGTGCGAAGCATGATATACAATATTGCATACGCAATAGATTCAGGCTCATTCCGAGGCCATTTTGATTTTATAAATATTTTTGAAAACTGCTATTTTTAAGGGTTTTTATAATTTCGAAAATTCATTTTTTTTACATTTTCAAGGCAAATCAGATTTTAAAGTTTGCATTTTCATTCATAAACATAATATGAGCTTTCCTTTATGAAAATTCAATTTCATAAAAGAGAGGAAATTTTTTATGGCATTTCATGAGCCATTATTTTCGAAGCAATAAATGCACTTTTCTTCATGAAAAATCTGATTTCATTGAAGAGGGGTAATTTATCATTACATCAAAGGGCTTGGTTTTAAATAATGAAATTATTTCTTCTTAATGAAAATTTATTTCATTAAATATGGATAATTCATCATGATATTATGAGGCTACTATTTTCAAGCAATAAATTGGTGTATCTTTATGAAAATTAATTTCATCAAAGAGGGATAATTTATTTATGATATCAAAGGCTATATTTATCTTCATGATAAAAGCTATATTTAATGGATCTTTTCATAATTTTAGATTCACATTCATATATATATTTAATCTTCTATTTCATGCTTAAAGTAGGATTTAATGCAAGATAAAACTTGTTTAAAATCCACTTAATCAAGGAAGATAAAATCAACCTAAAAGCATTCAAGAATAAAAGGAATTAAGGCTACATCATGGTCATATGAGGGCCAATTCACATTTACTTTTATTTAAGGTTTATGAACAATCATTAATTAAGCATGGTAAAATGAACCAACACATGCCCCTTGTTAATAGTTACTTGCAATCACTAAGGTGTTCCTAGCATTTCATTGATATTTTATTGAGATTACTAATACACATTGACAAATGCTAATATAGCGGAGACCTTGGAGAAGTTGTTTTGTTTTGAATTCTTTGCAAGAGAGGGTTTTGGGATCAAAATCCTAAGGGAGAGTGTAATTTCATAATTGGGTAAAATTACCACTCAACATTTTGGTGCTATAAGGAGGGCATGAATTGGTATTCATTGATCTAACGCTTTTGGATTGTTCATACAGGAATAATTTGATATTGGTGTAACTTTGAAAGTTTTGAATTGCTAAATATTTCAAGTCCATTTAATTAGCATCTTTGGCCTCTTTAGCACTCAACACTTTGGGAGCTAAGAGGGCTTGAATTAATTTATTTTATTGCTATCTAGATGCTAAGTTGTTCATGTTACTTGAAAGATTTATTTAGAGACATTGGTCTTGACTAACGAGGTTTCATTTTCATGTGATTACTTTTATTGATTCTAACATTCTCTATTTGATAATGTGTTAATACTAATATTTTTGCAAATTTGAGAATATTTTTCAATGTCATGGTTTAATGGATGCATATCTTTTGGATGATGCTTTTAAAATTTGTTAGTCATTTCATACTTCATTGCAAGATATTTTTATTTGACTAACAAAATTGGTACTAAAGTTATATCTTCTTGACTATTGCAAGATTTACTTCAATGATGGCAAGTAATCCTTTAAACATACCTAGGCCTTTACATGAGGTGAATATGGGCCATGTGTCTTTTATACCTCATTTTAGGCATGAGGGAGCTAGTTCAGCTAAAGCACACATTAATGCATTCAAATTCTATATGGATTTGTGGCAATAATTCATGAAGATGTTGGATGCAAATTATTTTCATACACATTGGATAAAATTGCTCATGACTGGTTTATCAATCTTCCTGTAGCTTCCATCACTTCATGGGCTCAATTAGAAGCAATGATTCCTAACCATGTGGGAAATTGATTTGACCCAATTGTTGTAATAAATAAAGTTGACTCTATTTGCAAAGAACCTAATGAATCCATGCATCAATTTAATGAGAGGTTCCGTGAGTTGCACTCTCAAATGTGGGAAAATTTTAACACAACAGAAGAGGAAGTTATTCAAGTATACATGGGAGCCATACACCCCGTACTTGTTACATATTTAAGAAAAAAAATGGATGACCCATATCTAGATACAATATATAAGATCCTATAAAAGGCAGAAAAATGGTGTGTTTCAAAAATGGAAGAAGAGGCACAACATGTTCCCATGAGAGATTGTCCTTCTAAAGCTATTGATGCCAACCTACACCAACCATCTAAGATAGCACCCTCTACTACAATGATGCCTAAGGTGAATGATAAAGGGGATGAATTTGAATGTCCAAATTTTATAACCACCTTAGATATAGTCCAAGAGGAGATGCAAGTTGCCAAGCCAACATCTACCAATGAGGATTGTGTAGAGATGGATTCATTTCTAGAAGTGCATGAATATTCAGATAATTAAGGTGTCCTAAATCTAATTCATTTGGAGATATGTGATAGGACATAACCTACCATAGAAGTGAATGAAGTGGTTGAAAGTGAAATTGAAAGAGAATCAACAAATAAATTTGAAGATATAATAGAATTTCACCGGTTTTTCTTGAAATATGCTTTAGATGAGGTTGTTGAAACTAAGGGTAAAAAAAACCCACACCTTCCAAATTGTGATGAAATTGAATTATGGGTTACAAGTGTGGATTGTGATAGTCTTGTAAACTTGAATACAAAGAGTAACCCACTTTTGGAAATTATTGAACCATCTAAGGAAGGTGAAGGTGAATTTTATGAAAAATATATTGATGAATTGGAAGAAGTTGAAGAAGTAGTTGAGTGTCACCACTTGATTTTGGAAGATGATTACTATGATTCTTGGAAGAATTGGGAAGAATACACTAACTCCAAACCTTCTAATGAAACTTTTATATCAATTGATATGCAAGATAATACAATTGCTTTATCACATGAGGATATTACAAGTCCTGTATAATTTGAGAATATTTTGGAAGAAGGATTGGAATCTCATCAAGTGTTGGAGAATGATAATGATTCTAATATCGAGGATAAAGAAGAAAAAGAGTTGATATATGAATCAAAATATCATACAAAATATACAATGGAGTTTCATCCCACGAATTTGAATGACAATTTTTACAATGGTTGGGGAAGATATGAAGATGTCTTATTTTCTCACACTCCTATTGATGAAACACCTATTCCTCTTGACATGCAGGATGTTGAAACTTCTATTTCACATGAAGATCTTACATTCGCAATATTTGAGAAGGGTATAAAATTAGATCATGTTGAACATAAATTCATTAAATTTTTTGTTGAAATAGAAAGGGAAGAAATGGTAAAATTTTATTATGACTAATCTATTGTGGATGAGGAAGAGGTAAAATATGCTCTTTAATTTTGGGATAGTGAAAATTAGGATACAAATTCACATGATTATTTTGAGGACTCAAATGAAGAAATATCATGGATAGTGAACAAAGAATAAAAATAAAACGACAAAGAGGTTGATCTATGTGAAGCAACTCAAGTGATTGATTATGGTGAGGGGTTATTTGACAAACACTTTGACCAACAAGATGTAATATTTGAAAAATATGGGCATGTTTTTAATTGGGTGCCTAATTTTGGTATGTTTTATGAACAGGTAATCAATGAAGAAGATAAATACCATGAGGTAAAAGAAGAAATTGCAAATCCTCACCAAGTTTTGGTAAATGAAAATGTGCAAAAGGTAAAATCTAACCTTTTGTGTCCAAACATCCAAGCTTCAGGTGAATATTTGTATAATTACTCATTATATTCAAATGATGTTTATGATGAAATGCTATTGAAGGTGAATGAAGAACAAGGATTGATTTCTACTCACACCTTTAATAAGATTGCTTTGATAAATGAAAAAGAAGTTGATGTACTTGAATTGTTGAATCAAATTCATCAACAATTAATTATGGAATCTAGGATAAAAACTTATAATGATTCTCATTTAGTAGATATCCTAGATGCTTGCAAATTTTGGCATAAGTTTGATTGGATTAAAAACATGAATAATGAATTGGCTTCAAAAAAATTTAGAAATAGGCTCTTGTTTGCAAAATCTCATGTTTGAAAAAGAAATCCTAATTCTAAATCATGAATTGAGTTGTGAAATTGAAATCTTAAGGAATAGAAAAGAAAGAATTGAAAATCAAATTGTTAAGATCCTGCTATAAAATAAACTCAAATAACACACTCTCACACAATTGCTTGGAAATAACTCACATAAACATCACATTAATATAACAAAAATTTGCATAAAGAACAATCTCACAATAGGACTGAATTGCAGGCCTCTTCGAGGGGGCAACCTCCTTCAATACTTCATTAATTTTGCAAAATATGGTTACATTGGTGCCTTTTCGGGTTTTTAAGGAGTTTCCTTCCAAGGTTGGCTTACATGCAAAATGCCACCTGGATTACATGCATAATGCCACCCGAATTACATGCATAGTGCCACTTTGAATTACATGCACAATGCCACTCGAATTACATGCACAATGCCACTCGAATTACATGCACAATGCCACACGAATTACATGCACAATGCCACCTATCTACGATGTGTTACATAAAAAGGGTGCCATTTGTCATAGGCACTACCTAAGCTAAAACTTAGAACATTACAAAATATTAATCATGGGTACTACCCACATTCACTAGGAATTATTACATCAAGGAAGTTATTACATTAAGGGTTAGTATGAGATCCTAACATGCCCTTCTCCTTGAAGAAGCTTTGTCCTCAAAGCTAAAAATGAGGAAACTGTTTCTGGAGTTGATGGAGGGACTCCCATGTAGCATCCTCAGGTTGAAGTCCATGCCACTGAACCAGGACCTCTGTGATGGTACAATTGCGAGTTTGACGATACAACAGCTGCTTTGGTGCAAGTAATATGGAGCCTTCTTCATCCAATTCGAGAAGTGTTGATGGAACCTGTACCTTGGAGCTGCCCGAAATGTAGGAGGGAGGCGTGAGTGGAGGGTGCTCATACTCTGCCTCTAGTGGCGGTATGATAGGAAGTGTTGTACCACCATTCGGCCAAAGAGAGCCATTTTGCCCAATGAGTAGGATGATCGGAGGCAAGCAGCGAAGGTAGGTTTCCAAACAGTTATTAACAACCTCTGTTTGACCATCCGTTTGTGGATGGTAGGCTAAACTCATTGTGAGCTGAGTCCCCTGCAACTTAAACAACTCTTGCCAAAAATTGCTAGTAAGGTTGGGATCACGATCAGATACAATGGAGGTTGGCATGCCATGAAGGCAAAATATGGAGTCAAGGAAAATTTGGGCAATAGTGAATGCTGTGTAAGGATGGGTTAGGGCACAAAAGTGAGCATACTTTGAAAGGTGGTCCACTACCACAAAAATAACAGACTTGTCTCCAGATTTAGGTAGCCCTTCTATGAAATCCATAGAGATGTCAGTCCACACCTGATCCGGTATCGGCAAGGGTGGAAGAGTGCCCGAAGAGTGCACTGTTTCTCTTTTCATCCTTTGACCTGTGTCGCAGTCTGCCATAAAAGAGTGAATGTCCTGTTTCCTACCTTTCCAAAATAAGGTGCGCTTGAGTCGCTCATAAGGTGGTCTGATATTGGGAGGTGTACTATCCGGCAATAATGGAATGGCATGGTTGTGAGAGCGATGCAGTGGTAGTGTGATGGGTTCTAAAAATATGGCCTCATGTTTGTGGAGAATCTGTTGCATGTCTTGTGGGATTTCACCCATTGGAGATGTGGATGTCTGGATGGAGAATAGTTGTGCAATGACCCCACGTGATGATTTCTTTAGCAATTTCTCCATGTCGTTTGAACTGATAATTTGAGGTGTTCCTATCGGGGAGCCCTTGATGATGTGTGTTTGTCCGTTCTGGAAGAACTACATCCAAAGTTTAGCAAAGTTCCAACTGATAGTGCCCAACGTACTCAACTATTGGCATCCCAAAACAATATCACATCCACCCAAATGGAGGGCAAACATGTCCTGCTTGAGTTCATAGTCCCCTATCTTGATTTTAACATTGCGACACTTTCCTTTACAAGATAAGGTTCCCCCATTGGCTACCATGACCTCAAAGGAATTACAATTGTGGATATAGCAATTTGCCCATTGAGCAACTCTAGGGTCAATGAAGTTGTGCGTGCTTCCCGAATCCAAAAGGATGGAAAGACGTTGGCCCTTGAAACATCCTGTAACCTTCATGGTTTGAGGAGTAGTAATGCTCGCAAGGGCATGGATTGTAATTGATGTCTCGAGTTCTCGTTTCCCTTCTTGTGGAGGAGGTGTTTCGGAGGGTCCTCATCCTCATCACTCTCGTCAACGGTATCGGGTTCTCCAACATCTATCAAGAACAATTTTTTGTGTGCACACTTATGCCCCTTGAAAAACTTTTCATCACAATTGTAGCATAATCCTTGGGCACGACGTGCATCCATCTCTTCGGTGGTGAGGCGCTTGGGTGCAGCAGGTTTATTATCATCTGGGTTTTGGGCTCTCGGGGGAAATGAAGGTATATTTTGAGGAAACTTTGATGGGCATCTTTGGGCAGAGAGTTTAGATTCGGCCAGACGGGCCAAACTGATAGCTTCCATCATAGTTCGTGGTTTCAACATTTTGACTTCTGCTTGGAGTTCCATCTTCAACCCACCGATATAACAACTCTGGAAGAACCCTTCACTCAATCCTCTTGTTCGATTGGCCAATTTTTCAAATTGAGCTTGGTACTCTCGAACTGACCCTATTTGTTGTAGTTTGGATAAGGCTCCTGTGAAGTCCTCAAACTCACTAGGACCAAATCGAGTGAGTATTTTGGATTCAAACTCCTCCCAAGAGATATTTGGGTAGGTAAGACACAACCATTGAAACCAGTGTAGAGCCTCAGATTCCAAGTTAAAGGAAGCCATCTGGACTCGATGAAATACTGGTACATTATGAAGTCGAAAGAATTGGTCAACCCGACATAGCCACCCATCAACATCCTTCCCACCGAATTTGGGAAAGTCCAACTTGGGCATTCTAAAGGGTGTATCATGGTCACGATTCCTTGTAGACCTCTCGGCTTGGTATTTTGATTTGGGTGGTTCTCTTCTCGATTCTTGTCCACTTCGACCAATGCTTCTTCTAAGCGATTGCTAGTGGCCTCATGCTCTAGGCGAAGACCTTGGACTTCTTCCCTTATGGAGTGAAAAGCCGAGTTCAAGTTCTCAATGGCTTTTGTTAGGGACTCCAAGTGTTCTAGTTCTTTCTGGTGTCCACGGGTACCCTGGGCCATTTTTTGACCTTTTGTGACCAGTTACTAAAAATAGAATTGAATTTTTTTTACTTACTATTTTTAGTAAGTGCCCAAAAAAGTGCTTGGGTGCTATATATCAAAATTATCAGTAGGAGGAGGTGGTCACAATGAGCTATATCTCTCAACACTACTTTTTGGCACCCCAGACTTTTTTTTTTTTTTTATCTCTTGTTTTGCTGAGTCTAACGGTGTTTACAGATTCTGATTCTGAGCTACTGAGCAAAAGTTGGGTACTGGAGCACTATCTAAAACTGGCCATGTTTCACACTCAAGATTCTCTGTATTTTGCAGGTGACTGATATGACAGTTCTGTTCTGACTCTGAAGACTATGAATTTTGCCTTGACTGTGCTGACCTCTCTGACCTAACTGACCTGACTGTGACTTGCCACTGTAAATTTTACTGTTACTCTCCAGACTTTCAACTTAAGTGTCACCCTCATGGCTTATCCCGAATGCATGTCCCTTCTGTTATTTTTTTGGTAGAGGACTCCTTTCTCATATGCTCACTTTTGAAATGCAGGTTTACAGGGGTGTTTGGGTTCTTATTTTTATTTTTATTTTTGCATTTTTTACAGGTTGCAGTTTTAACAGAACTAGGGAATGCTAAGTATAGGAGTATGTACCACCCATAGGCCCTCTAATATACCGACAGAGTGACGAACAATAGTGCTCGGACCAATATTTCAGGCCACTACTCAAGGAGGATTCCACACATACCCTTGAGCACACTACCGCCTCTCTGACAATACGGGAGGGTAATCGTCCAGGATGCTATGTCCCGTAGACTATGAGTAATACAAGGACGAAGAGCTTCCTAATGGCTAAAATTTTGTTTAATCCTAGATTGTCTCCCGATATACCCAAAGATACGTGGGAGCTCAAGTCCGTGCGCGAGTTCTGTCTGAGGCCTGGGTATTGGAGCCTGATCGCCCCTCACTTCACTAGACGCTTTATGGGCTATCTAGCTTAGCCAATAACGACAGATCCTTTGCGATATTTTAAAACCCCTGGTACAGGGTTTCTACCTACTCAACTAAAAATATATTTTTTTGTTTTTGGTCTGGAAAAAAAAACACTGTATTTTTTTTGGATTTTTTTTTTTTTTAATAAGGAAAAATGGAATGGAAAAAACACACAGAATTTATACCTAACAGGCGGATTGGATGGCAAGAATCGTTGCAGTTGCAGCAGAACTTGGCCCTGGAAAGCGCTCTGATACCACTTGTTAAGATCCTGCTATAAAATAAACTCAAATAACACACTCTCACACAATTGCTTGGAAATAACTCACATAAACATCACATTAATATAACAGAAATTTGCATAAAGAACAATCTCACAATAGGACTGAATCGCAGGCCTCTTCGAGGGGGCAACCTCCTTCAATACTTCATTAATTTTGCAAATGGTTACATTGGTGCCTTTTTGGGTTTTTAAGGAGTTTCCTTCCAAGGTTGGCTTACATGCAAAATGCCACCTGGATTACATGCATAATGCCACCCGAATTACATGCATAGTGCCACTTTGAATTACATGCACAATGCCACTCGAATTACATGCACAATGCCACACGAATTACATGCACAATGCCACCTATCTACCATGTGTTACATAAAAAGGGTGCCATTTGTCATAGGCACTACCTAAGCTAAAACTTAGAACATTACAAAATATTAATCATGGGTACTACCCACGTTCACTAGGAATTATTACATCAAGGAAGTTATTACATTAAGGGTTAGGATGAGATCCTAACACAAATGTTGTCTAAAAAACTTAATTATTTGAATCTCACCCATAAGATCATTAATGGAACAAAATAAAATTGGTGGGGGGAGAGAGGCAAGTTGAATATTGTTGTGTTGTTTGGCTTAATCTTGTTTTAGTTGGATTCCTGTAAATCTTGGCTTGTTTATCATGTTATATGTCTTTTGAAGTGTGCTAATCATGTGTGGGATCTAGGGAAGTGATAGTTCAACGCTTCACACCATCTTGTACCATATTGTACATTTGCATATAGTTTGGGTTTTGCTTTCTATTTTGTGCTTGGTCATTGATTTTGGTTGGACATAGTTTTTGTTTGTGTTTAAATTTTGTGTCGTGGGTTGTTCCCTTTGCTTAGGGGTAATATTTCACGGTCACTAAATTTTGGTCTCTAGACTATTTTAAATCTCCTTTGCTTAGTAGGTTGGAATACATGAGTTGAAAGTTTATGAGCTCGAAAAAGAAAAGGCCAGGACTGGCCCTATTTTGAGGTTTCTTGTCTTAGTAGGTTGGAGTACCTGATCTGAAAATGGATAAACCCGAGAAAAGAGGGATGTGTTATTTGGTGATTATGCTTAGATTTTGGGGACTAAAATGGTGGAAAGTGGAACAATGAAAGATTAGCCAAAGATCCACTTGGGACTCACAAACATTAATTGGTATTTCTAGAATTAGGAAGGATGAAGTTATCTTGATTTGCAACCCTAAGAAAAAATCTAAAATGCTTCACTTATAGGCTACCTTACCCCAGTGATGCTTGAAGTTTTGCAAGGTTGTTATTTTGAAAAGGAAAAATTTTATACATGAAAAAAATAGAGAGAGAGAGAGAGAAAAGAAAAATAGAGAACGAGCATTGGAAAGCTTGATCAAATCAATCACATGATCTAGATAAACTCTATTGGGGCTATGGAAGCCTGACCTAAAGTAGGGCTCTATCTAGGTATAGCTCGGGTAAAAGGAAAGGCTTTACAAAGCATTAAGTAGACACAAGGGTGAGTTGGATAAACTCCACCGAGGCTATAGACGCCTAACCGAAAATGGGGCTCTGTCTATAGCTATTTTTTATGAGCAATACTTCATAGCCTAATGTAGAAAGGGATGATGGAATCTGGAGGATTTTTAGAAATACAGGAATGAATCACTTTTGCACACGCTAAGCAAAGGAATATGGATTAGTTATTTCTATTCAAAGCTATTTACCCTCATATTCTCGATATGTTGCTAAATTATTGTGTCTCACTGATCTTGTGTATTTTCATTTCAGGTTGGGTTCTTACCAAAGTGCTCATAATCATTTCCCACTAGAGTCATCATTTGTTGTGGCTGCTCCACAACTCACTCCAAAATTGGGGACCTACCTTTATTTTTTGTGTTCGGCTGTTTTCATTTCATTTGGAGTGGCTAGTATATCGCTTGATATAGTTTTAGTTGTGGGTTTGCAGTTATCATTTATTTTCTTGTCGATGATATTTTCTTATCGATGACATTTTTTTTGTTGACAACATTTTCTTGTAGACGATATTTTCTTATCGATGATTTTCATCATCAAGTTTTGTTAGCAATTTGGTTGGTAAAATTTTGTGTTTCCATATTTTGTAAGTGCCAAATAATATTAATACAAATTTTAAAATAAAACCAATATATATATATATATATATAATAAAATGAATGTTCCTTCACCTTATTCAGCAATAAAGTAAATGACCATATAATAAAAATATATATATAAATAAAATAAATCAAAAAAAGGGATAATAAGAAAATATAATATATATGTATATTATATATATATATATATAACCAATAATAAAAAGAATATCAATATAAAAGAATAAATGATATGTATATAAATATGTATATTTATATACATTTATATGCATATAGATGATAGTAATAACCTAATATAAATCAAATTGAAATGGTTATTCATTAAAGCAAAATAGAACCATGCTTCATCTTGTAAGGCATTCCAATGGCCTATATGTTAAGATTATAATGCTTTTAATTAAGTATCTTTATATTGCTTTTGATTAAGTGTATTTATATTACTTTTAATTAAGTGTCTTCCTGTTGGTGTAGGCTAATGATAAGCGAGGGGGGGAAAGTTCAACTAGGCATAGATGTAGAACAAATTCGATAGGGACATGATGAATTGGAGCATACCAGTAGTAGAGAAACTGGCTCAGCTTGTGGGTACTCCCGAAAGCAGAGGAGGACAATGTGTTTACCAATGACAGCATTAGGGGTCGATCGACATAGGTGCAATGACGTTCGATGAATGGGGTAATGGCCATCTAGGATTCAAATAGCAAAAAATTGGGCATCGAGTGACGACGCGACACTGGCATGAACAAAATCCTGATTGGATTGGATGATAGGGACCCCACGTGGACAACTCACGATAAATAGGCTATAATGAAGGATATTCTGAGCAGCGACAATCCCACGATAACAACATATGTGGCATGAGTAATTCATTGATGATGTTGCTAACTCGGACAGAGGCTTCCTAGACATCACACGATGATTGGTGTGAAAAGCAGTGTAATGGGTGATGGTAGGATAACATTGGAAAATCTCATCATCAAATGAAGACCAAGTTACAGGTATACACGTGACGAAATGTATCAAAAGCAATGAGGAATGTTGGGACTAGAGCAGCGGTTTCAAACTAGAGGCCAATGAGATGAGCGCAAATGAATTGGTCATACCACATGCTGACGCGGTTAACATAGTGTTCGAGGAGTGCCAAATGGTGGAGCTCGACGTAGAGGAATTTGATAGCAGTGACTAAACAACATTAGAAACACAGAAGGATATAAAGAAGCTTCGAGAAAGTGGTAGGCTGAAGGAGTCTTATGCACAGGGTAAACGAGATGAGCAGTGATGATGGGGCATCATAAAAGAAATTGGCCAATGAGCATCGAGGGATTTTGACAGTGACAGCGTAGAGAGTTTTAGCTAGATAACATCCTGGTAACCTGGCAGTGGATGTCTATCTTTAGATAATAGTAAAGGAGTGAAACATATTCGATGGAGGAATGAAAGCATATGATTGGACCAATCAACGACGGTGTTAGCAGGAGTCAACGAGGACCAGTGTAAACAATGGATATATGGCAATTTTCTAGACACCAATTGCGGGACCTGCATGATGGGGAAGCCAAGGAATGGACGATGTCTTAGCAGTATGCATATATGGACTAGAAAAAGATACGTAGACCAAGACTCATTACTTGCAAGAAATAGTGTTGGGAGATGACAGTGAGGCCCATTATTAGAGTAGCATGGAGTGTCTAATAAAATAGTGCGATGATGCTTGGAAACACAGAATTTTGGGGAGTACAACTTGTACGTGACAGTGAGGATAATGGCAAGTAACACAGGTGAAATTCATAACACCATGCAACGAATGGCTAAGGTGGACATATGACCATGAATACCACGCAGAAGTCAAGCATAAATATGGGGATATCATGACAGGGAGATATAAACCATACACTACCAGCATGCTGCAATAGATGAAATGGGGCTAAATTTGTGCATAGTCGGAGAAGTAACACACAGCGCGATGTTGAGTGCAGAGGATGTGAAATATGTAGACCCATGTGGACCCACGTAGGCAAATGAACGAAGCTGGTGGGTCATATTAAAAATGATTTAAATTGATATGATAGCATTTAAGGGGATGAAAGATTCGAGAGACTCGGTGTAGCATAGAATACCACGATGCTGACGGATTCAAATGACAAGCGAGGCGTTATAGGTGGTTGGTGGCCGTTGAAGGCTTGTAGTCATTATATGAAATCCACGCGGACAAAACAAAATAGATGATATTTATTTTTTGGTGAATAGGATAATAGGGGGCAGATATTAATATAAGAGCCTCTATTTTTTAATAAGTTAAAAAGAGCATCGGTTACAAATGTAATAAATATTGGGGAATGTGTCCGCGGTATGGTAAATACAGCCAAAGAATGGTAATAATGAAAGTCTTATGATTTATTTAATAGCGGCTACATAAGAAAAAGTAAAGAGAGTGCCATTGAAGAAATGAGGGGCTTTTGAAAAAAATCCAAGGAAATGAAAGGAAGAGAAAACAAAGACAAAATGAAAGGGCTCTCAAAACAGAATAGAGAGAATTTTAAATAACTCATCGTAAAGGGAGATAAGGGCTAGACCTTTTAGGAGGCCAAATGCTACTAAGATATGAATATGAGATATGAATGTAAATAATGGAAACATTATTAAAAATGAAAATGTGGTTTCAAAAATTTAGGCCTTGTTAGCAAGAAAGAAGGAGAAATTTCTGCATGCTAGGATTTATTCGTTTATTTTTCCTCTTTTCAAATTTCGGATTTATAAATGATGTTTAATGTTATTTTTGTTACATCAAGTGAATATTTGAAGTCTGAAATTTTTTTTTGTGACCTTAGGAGCTAGCACTTAATTTATTTTAATTGTGCAAATGTATGTTAAAATCGATTAGGTTGCATGTAAGAGTTTCTTGCATCTTCGGTTTTGCAGGACAGGGTTCCATCATCCTGAAAAGGCTTTGCATGTTTACGTTTTTAACATTTAGTTTATTTTCATATTTTACTTTTTTTTTTCTAACCATTCATTTTGTATTTTTTTAAAACTTCAGACATAAAATAAAAATCGAAAAAACATAAAATAAAAAAAATAATTACATGGGTGCGAAGCATGATATACAATATTTCATACGCAATAGATTCGTGCTCATTCTGAGGCCATTTTGATTTTATAAATATTTTTGAAAACTGCTATTTTTAAGGGTTTTTATAATTTCATAAATTTATTTTTTTTACATTTTCAAGGAAAATCAGATTTTAAAGTTTGCATTTTCATTCATAAACATAAGATGACCTTTCCTTTATGAAAATTCAATTTCATAAAAGGGATGGAAAAATTTTATGGCATTTCTTGAGCCATTATTTTCGGAGCAATAAATGCACTTTTCTTCGTGAAAATTCTTCATTGAAGAGGGGTAATTTATTATTACATCAAAGGGTTTGGTTTTAAAGCATGAAATTATTTCTTCTTTATGAAAATTAATTTCATCAAAGAGGGACAATTTATTAATGATATCAAAGGCTATCTTTATCTTCATGATAAAAGCTACATTTAATGGATATTTTCATCATTTTAGATTCACATATTTAATCTTCTATTTCATGCTTAAAGTAGGATTTAATGCAAGATAAAACTTGTTTAAAATCCACCATATAAAGGAAGATAAAATCAACCTAAAAGAATTCAAGAATAAAATGAATTAAGGCTACATCATGGTCATATGAGGGTCAATTCATATTTACTTATATTTAAAGTTTATGAACAATCATTAATTAAGCATGGTAAAATGAACCAACACATGCCCCTTGTTAACAGTTACTTGCAATCACTAAGGTTTTCCTAGTATTTCATTGATATTTTATTGAGATTACTAATACACATAGACAAATTCTAATATAGCGGAGACCTTGGAGAAGTTGTTTTGTTTTGACTTCTTTGCAAGAGAGGGTTTTGAGATCAAAATCCTAAGGGAGAGTGTAATTTCACAATTGGGTAAAATTACCACTCAACACTTCTTCAATTCATTTTGCCTGTTCAATTTTCACTTTTAAGTTGATGAGATCTTGTAAAAGCTTTTCCTTTGTCTTTTCATCCTCTTGTATTTGAGTCTCCAATATAGAGTTCTTCTTTCTAAGTCTTTTCATTTCTTCAAAAGAAAAAATAAGTTCCTCTTCTATGTCAACTATGGCTTCCTCTTTATCTTCTGGATCTTTCTCCTCTTCTTGTTTTTCAACAATAGGAGCATCTTATTTTACTTCCATGGCCAAAAATAGGATTTATTCTCTTCCACTATCGAATAGAATTTTATCACTACTATTGGAATAACTTCTTGCTTCCTCAACATAAAGACTCTTCTTGTGCCTTTGAAATATCTTCTTCTCATGCTTGTTTTGATCGTGCCTCTTTTTCTTTTCATGATAAAATTTTCTTTCCTTCTTTTTCTTGTATTCCTCTTCTTCTTCACTACTACTACTTCCAAGTTTTGGGTACTGAGCTACATTATAACCAATGTTACCAAAATTAAAACATTTCACATTATGCTTATCTTTGTGTTTTCTTGGTCCCTTCTTATTTCTCCGTACAAAGTTAACTTCTTCTCCACTGCTCTATTCTTCACTTTATTCTAGTTCTTTATTATTTATCTTCTTTGAAGCTTTAAACACAACCTCCCATTTGGATGTTTGATATTTTTCAGTCCTCATCTCACAGGTTGTAAGAATTTTGTGTATCTCATCCATGCTTAAGGTTTTAAGATCCTTCATTTCTTCAATAAAAGATACATTTGCATAAAATATCATGGGAAGTGACCTAATATTTTTTGAACAATATTAGAGTCATAAATACTTTATCCAAGTCTACAAATGGTGTTGAAAATTTCATCAACATGGAGTGGATATCTGGTAATATATTCCTCATATTTCATCTTCAAGTCTTCGAACTTCCTCTTGTGGGTTTGAAGTTTTATCATTTTAACCTTATTGTCTCCTTCATATGTTCTTTGTAACTTGTCCCATATTTCTTTTTCTAAGGTGCATTGCATGACTTTCACAAACTCTTATTCACATAACCCACCTAAGATTGCATTCATTACCTTGGCATTGTTTTCAAATGGTTTCTTTCCATTTTGATCCTTGGTAGGGATTGCAGGTGGTTTGAACCCATCCACAATAGATTACCATATATCATAACCATGTGCCATAAAATAGGTTTGCATCCTCACGCTCCAGAAAGCATAGTTAGTCCCATTGAATAATGGAACCCTACTTGATGAAAAACCTTCTTGGTAAGCCATGTGTGTTCTTATAAGATCTTCCTTCAAGCGGTTAGGAATTCACAAAGGAATCCACTTTGATACCAACTGAAGAAACGCATGCTTATACAAAGAGGGGGGGTGAACAATATAATATAAAAAATTTCTCTTTTCTTTCCACAGTAATAACTTAAAATAATATCAATACAATAATAAATCAATGCACATAACACCATACACACAAGAGATAAGGATTTACATGGAAACACTCTTTCGTAAAAAAACCACAATAAAAATATTGCTTTTATTTTCTTCAATAAAATTTGTGGGCACCAACCCACAAGAGAAACCAATCCCTTTGTACAATTTTATGGGCACCAACCCACTGGAGACACCAATCCCCGTATACAAGTTCATGGACACCAACCCACAGTAGACATCAATCCCCTATACAAGTTCATGGGCACCAACCCACATGAGACACCAATCCTCTTATACTAGTTGGTGGGCACCAATCCACAAGATACACCAATCTCCTTCTGCTCACAAATTTGATCTAAAACTCTACTCGGGTCTTCTTAAAAATTTGATCAATATCTATTCATTATAATCACTACTATACCTTGTTTTTAATCATTAAATTATTCCCTTTTCTTAAGTTTGATTTCTTCAACTAAAGGTAATTCTGACATATTCTACCCACAATTCTTTTAACTTCATGAACATATAGAGGATGATATGCACTAGTGTAGAAAGATTCAAATGGCCAATATATTCATCACATTCATTAAGTTTGTTGTTTCCACATATTTCACATTTATTACATTTTAAAGATAGCCCAAGTCTAGTATTAGATAATTTACTTGTGTATTTAATTGGAGATGCTAATACCTTGCTTTCATAATTTATACTTCTACATTATGAAGCACTTCTCAAGCTCTTCAAATTTTAAATTTCAACCTTCTATGCTTGCCAGGCCCTTGCCAAATGATACATGAATAATATCCAATATTTGTTGATATTAATTAATATATAATGATTTAGATTAATTAAATCAAACCCTTTAAAATAAATATCAATGATCCTTATTCCTCCTCACTTTATAAAACTAAATATTTACCTCAAATAATAAAATCACCTTATCTCTCCAAAACAATATAAAAAAATTTACTTTTAATAAACACTTAATTTACTTTCATACTTATATTTTGACTTCTTTTCACTGGCATATCCTGCATTGTGGTCCTCTATTATCTTCTACAATGATCGATGATGGCTCGAGCAAAACTAATTTTTGTTCCATACTAATATACTACTTCTATGGGCGTATCGACTACCACTAAGGTCCAACATATTTTAAAAACCTTAATTCTACCTCTCCAATATTAGTACACCACCTTTGTTTCGCATGAGCTCCAATCAAAAATATTACACTAGCATAAAATCCTCTCTTTGCCACACTTCAGGATGATCATTTTATATTTGTACTCAATTTTGAAACAATTTTCTTGGATTATCACTAACATGGTATTTTTTTCAGTGCTCAACTTCACTGCATGATCTTCTAATATCCAGATCAACTATACTTTTGATTTCTTTTATCTTAGCATGATTCTCTCTCTTGCTTGGCATAGCTTTACAAGCATCTCCTTAGTGACTTTTCTTTGTCCACAATTAGATTTCATAGAACTCTCAACCGCATCTGACCCCGTAAGCCAATATTCCATTTCAGTGCATTCTCTCCAAACAAGCTCCTTTCTGGCTTGTTGTTGATAAGTGGCAACTACGTTTTTGAGACCAAAGGACATCACCATGTAATAAAAAGTTCCCTAAGGTGTAGTGAATAATGTTTTGTATTGGTCATCAGGATTTATTCAAATTTTATTGTATCCTTAAAAATCATCCATGAGAGAAAACATTCGTGGCCAACACAAGTTTTGATAAGCGTATCAATGTTTGGAAGAGGAAATTCATCCTTAGGAAACGCTTTGTTAAGATCTCAAAAGTCAGTGCAAATGCATATCACCTCACTAGGCTTACAAATGGATACCATATTTGAGAGCCATTCAAGATAATCAATGGGTACAATGAAACCCATGTTTAGTATTTTTTGAAGCTCGTATTTGACCAAGAGACCAAATGGTAGGATGCATCCTTCTAAGTTTTTGTTTGACTGGCTTAGCATCAGGATGCAAGGTGAGATTGTGGGCAATCAAGCTAGGATCAAGACCAGGAATGTCCTTGTAGGACCATGCAAAAATGCTCTTCTTCCTCTTTATGAGAGAAATTAATTGTTCTTATTCATCATTGAATAAGATTTTATGAATTTTGATAATTTAGGGATTATCTTTGTCTGAACTAAGATCCACATCGATAGTATCTTCAATGGACATGTTGTAATATTCCTCAAGTTAATGAGGATTTGGGATCATATGAATGTCGTCTATGATGTCATCAAACTATTGTGACTTATCCTCATTTACATCTACCTTGAAAACCTTAGGATTCAAATGTGAAGGTGGAGGGGATGGAGAAATGTAGTTGGCTGAAGCCCTTAACAATTCCTTGGATAGAATAAATTTAGAAAAGGGATGTGGTGAGGAAATCTGATACATATCAATAATACTCACATAAATTGGAATTGGCTTTGCCAAATCATATGGATTATGGATTGGGGTGAATAAGTCAACAGGATTCATGTTGACTTATGGGCAAATGGAAGAGGTGAAATTTATGGGATGGATAGAGCCTAAGAATAAATGCTAGGCCCTTGGTAAACCTATATAGAAGTAAGAAACACAAATAAATGCACTTAACTAAATTCTATATACATGCTATAGAAAGAAAATAAAATGTTTTTTTTTTTTTTTTTTTTTTATGATTTATTTTTGGTATTATGTACATATGTTTCAATTTTGGCTGATGAGATGGATTAATGAGATGGAATTGGTGGTTCACCGATAGGTTTGGCTCACTCTTATGGAATAAGTAACAAAATATGGGTTCATGGATGGGAAAAATTCTGAGATAAAACTCATATTGTTCAAGGTGGAAAATTATGGGGTCTGATTCCTCATCATATTCATTAGAAGCTATCGACATGAGGATGAATTCTTCGTATATTTCCTCATCATAGTTATTGGGGTGGAGGGATTCTTCTTCTGAATTCAGATTAATCCTTTGGGAGACTTGTTTAAAATAAGATATGGTGGAAAGTGGATGATAACCTAGACCTGAATGGTCATGCACTTCTTGATATGGGACATTAATAAGTTGAGGCACTCCCTATTCATATCGGCCTAAGCCATGTCTTTTTCAATTATTTCGATGAAAATAATAGGATGGAAAACCTATAATTTCTTGGATATTAGCATGTACTGGTTGTTTGGGTTCATCTAAGGGAGTAGGATTAGACAATGATTTTATCCCCCCATATACAAAATTTATGTTGTTAGGCACTGAACCCATGTTGTATACCACTCTTATTGATAAATGTTGGTCATGTGGGTGATCGAAATCCTTAGTGCTAGGGATGTTGAGTGGTGTTATTGTGATGTCTTGGACCACATATTCACCAATACCAAGGTTAGTGAGGTGGACCTCAACTTGGGATGATGAGGATGAAGTGGACATGGGAGGCTCATGGTTTGCTAATGGCTCAAGCGATGGGGAAGATATGGGCATCTCATAATTTGATAATTCAACTTGTGAATTGTTGACTGATGAAGATGGATTTTTTTGCGAAGGAATGGTTGTAACCAATGAAGGGTATGATGATGTGTATGGTATGGATTAGATTTTACCATGTGTACATGTAGTCAATGATGATGATAATGGAGGTGTAGAAGTGGATGTTTGGATGGAATTGGTGATGGGAAGTTCCTTAGGAATGGGAGATTTTGATTAAGGATTGGATGGAGTTATTGATGATGTGGTCGATGAAAGTGAGGAAAATATGGGTAGAAGGAAGTATGGATTCATAAGGATTGAGATGAAATTGCAAACTTAAATGGTTCAACGTCCACATGTATACAATGTACTTGCCCTTCATGTATGTATTTAAAAAATTGATGTAATATAGAAGGGACACATCATTTTACTCATCCAAGGTATTCTAAGGAGTACATTGTACACCAGGGATCCTTATAATATTTGAAACAAGGTATCCAATATTTTTACCCCTACTTTGATGGGTAAAATGATAGTGCTAATTGTAGAGCAGAGAGCATCATTAAATGCTTTCAATGTGAAGGTTGATTTGGTTATGTAATATGGACGAAGATTGAGATTATGGATGGCAGATGTGGTGATGATGTTAATAGAGGAGTCGGTATCAATTAAGACTCTTTTGAATGGTTTCCTATCCATTTGATCCATTATATGCAATGGAGGGTCCACCGATTCTAATGATATTGGTTTAATATCAAAGTCATAAAACATGATGGAAGGTTCCATGCATGTTTGGATGCTCCCTAAAAAGTTGTTAAAGGCATTGGAATATTGAGATTGGAGTTCGATGGATTTAAGAATATTCATTAATGACTCATGATGTTGGGGAGATTTTTGAATTAGGTCATGAACATATAGTTTTGATGAAGCTATTTTTAAACTCGTGGTTAACCAACCACTCAGAGAAATGATTTAACTTTGAGGGCAATTGATGGGATGACTTGATGAATTAGAATGATTGGGAATATGGATTGGTGGAGAGGGATTTAGGAAAATTTGGATGGGTGGTGATGGAACAGGTTGAGACTCCCTTGCTTTTGAGTTCATGGGTTGTTGAATAGGTTGCTATCATGCATCTTGTTGATTGTTTTATCTTTGTTTACCTTGAGTTACCACATGAATGGCACTCAAAAAACCTTGGTTTTTTTAATATGGTTAACTTTATTGGGAGGATTTTTTATGTTAAAACCTCATGTTGTGGATTGCATCTCCTCATGATGAGGAAGTGGTATTTGGAAAATACCAATATTTTGGTTTTTTTGAGCTAGGGAGCTATCAATCTTGATAGCTCCTAACTCAATAAGGTCTTGTACTACATTCTTAAATACATGGTATTTATTGATATCATGCCCATTTTTCCTATGATAGGGGTAAAACAAATGTTCCCTGTAGTTTTTACCATGTTTGGTGGGATCATTTGGTCTAACCTCAGGCAAAGTAAGTTTATTAGTGTCATAAAACCTTCAAAAAATGGAAGCATAAGACTCAGATAGAGGGGTGTATTGGTGATTTTGTCAAAAATATTATTGATATTGGTGATTCTCCACAGTTGGCACTGTGCTTTGCATAGATTGATTTACTGAGAGTATTGTATGATAGGATTTTTTTTGCGGTGGTTGTTGCATTGTTTTTTGTTGAGACATTATCGGTTGGCTCATGACCACCTGATTGACATGATTGGCTTAATTGGTTGGATTAGTCTATGTTGATTTGGTTTGGCTAGAATAATTATTTTTGTGTTGGCTCTTGTTTTGCCATTCCTTATTTCTTGGCTTAAGTATACCCTCTTGGATCTTTATTTCTTCTATGGTACTATCCTGGGCAAGAGCTTCCTCAAATGAGTGATATGTTTGCAATTGAATCATCCAAGAAATGGGTTTTAAACAACTCTTGGTGAATAGCTTAATAAGCTATTCCATTGATAGGGTGAATGGTATTTTGGTCATGATGTCCCTCCAATGGTTGCCAAAATCATAGATAGACTCATCATCATGTTGTCTGAAATCGTAGATATCAAAAAATGAGACTTTCTTTCTTACATTGAGGGCAAACCATTCAAAGAATTGGGCAACCAATTGCTCTAAAGTATAGATGCTATGATTGGGCAATTGGTTATACCACTCTATGGCATCTCCTCCCAATATCTAAGGAAATATGTGGAGTATGAGAGCATTATCATTTTGAATTCTAAAGCATGAGTGCACAAATGTACTCACATGCTCTTTAGGGTCCTTAGTCCCTTTGAATTTGTCATACCTTGGTACCGTGAAGTTTGCTATATATGGTGGTGATGGTATCAAAGAGTGAATTGGTTGATAGATTAACTGACATAAAGTTGGCTTTTGGTTATTGTAACTAGGACTATGTTGTATCAAGTTATCAATCTGCTATTGCATAGCTTTGATTCTAGGATCTTCCCCAAGAATATGAAAACCCTTAATCACTTGATGATTTTGTGAAGGGGTTGAAAAATGTTGTGGAGTGACAATATGATGATGAATAGGCAGTGTATTGGAATTGATAATGGTGAGATTGATTGAGAAAATATGGTGACTATTGAAAAGGGGACAATGCATGAGGATTGTGGCTAGACTGGCCTATGGGAATGGAATGGGTAGATGGAGGTGTTGTTATGGAAACCAAAGAATATTATGGTATCTAAGAGGGGCTTTGGCTAACAAATATGGGTTGAATGGAAATTGGTTGAGGTGTAGGGTTCGCCTAAATTTGTTGTTGAGTTGTCTACCACTTGAGCAATTTGTTCAAATGTTCCCATACTTCATTAATTTCCATGTCATCATTGGAAGGCATGGATGGATATGGAATGGATGATGTGGATGGGGGATAAGTGGCAATGGAAATTGCAACTTGATTGGATGAAATGGGTATTTGTGAAGCAACATTAACTTGTGCTTCATACAAGGGGTTGGTATAGGTGGATATATATGAAGTGCTAGGAGGACATGATGGTTGGGGAATGGAAAAATGGGATGAAGGTGCAATTGATGCCTCAAAAAGAGGTTTAGTGTATACCTGGATGAAGCTAGATGGTTGGGAAGGAATAATTTCCTACTGTAAAAAAGGATCTTGATCTGGGTCATTATGGATGGGTTGCAAAACATAATTAGTTGACTTGTAGAAAGCCTCTACTTTGGCCATGTCTATATGGGTAATTTTGTGGTCAATTGTGGGTGAATATGATTTAGTTTGTGGAATATATGTGGAGGTGTATCTATGTGAGACATCAGTAGCCTACACAATATGTGATGGGCATGTAGATAAATCTATGCAATATGTCTAAACGAAATTGATAGGATTTACCATAGATTTGATAGAAAATTAAGATGAACAGTCCATAGATGTATTGTTTTGGTTTAAATGTTTCTTTTGATTTCTTGTTAATACCATAAACTACTAAACCAAATGTAAAATGTGTTGTAAAGGAAATGCAGAAATGAAAATTCACAAAAATCAAGTGAAAACAATTAATGATATGTTTACTCAACAACTATGTCTTACCTAATTCATTGACTATCTCATTTTAATGTTTTTTTTTCATTTTTTTTAAATTATTTTGTGATTTTGGGTGTTTGAATGCACTAAAATGAAATTAAAATGGGTGAATACTATGGCTAAGAATGGACAATGAGATTCTTACTAGTGATAAAATCTAGCAAGTTTGCTTGGGGGTAACGTATGGTGTCTAGGGGAAAGGTTTGGTGGATGGAGATGAAACCCACTATCACCAGATCTCAAGCAATGGTTGGTGATGAAATCCAACCATTATTGTTAAACATGATATGTGTAGTGTGTGTGATTCCTTTTCTATTTTTCTCACACACTAGAATAAAATGCACAAAAATTAAAAATTTTACTTTGTAATGAATTCAACAAAAATTTACGATTAAATATTCTCATGTCAAGTATAAGCTCTCAAAAGAGATTTGGGGTACACCGCTTAAAACCCATCCCGAATCAACAAGTGATTCCAACAATGGAGGGTTCACCCAACTCTTCTACCCTGAACCAAAAAGTTTTTCCAATAGTAGCAGGAAACTTGAACAAAGGTAATATATCATAATCCAGAGGAATACAAGACAAAATAAATGAGTACAATTACTTATACACTTTCTTACTGTATAATGCAACTAGAATGCTTTTAATGATTCATATGCAAATAGTAAATGTAACACATCAAAATTCATGAAATATTTAAAAAATTAAATGTGTAATATGCAAATGCAAATGGATGAACATATGCCTAAATGCACATTGAAATGATTGCTTTAACAAATATGTTATGATGTCCGTTTTAATACAATATCTGAAAGAAAACAAAAAAATGTAAAATATTAGAATGCATAGAACAGAAACTAGGGTTTTAAAGTAAACTTATAGGAAATATTATGTATCTTTCCTATTCTCCATGAAACACACCTAGGCACATGTGATGCCTATGAAATGTACCTAAGCATTTCTTGAGTATCCCATGAATGTCGTAGGGCTTCTATGCACCTTTTGCAACTTCTGTGCTGATCTAATTATCCAAATTTTGAGAAAATCACGTGATCCATGCTTCTAAAAACCTTAAAAAACACAAAACAAGTTAGAACACAAGATAAATAAAATTAAGAAACCCTTAGGGTGTCACACTGTGATCACCATTTTTAAAGACAAAAACAAAACACCAAATATATAACAGAAAATGAATAAGCAATGATACAAGATATTGCACAAAGAATGGATTTTATATTATTATCACGATGTGGATCTTAGTACAATAAAATGTACCCCAATTTGGATTTTACACTATTTATTCTTTGATACAATTAAATAAAGTATGCTAGGGTTCTTCGAAACCCTAGCTAGCAATGCTCTATGGTGTCTTCAATGCTCGTTCTTGCTCCCAACAAAGGTGAGTGGGCTTTAGATATCCATTTTGTTGAGAATTTACCATGTACAAACAATACATAGCCTATGAAAAAAATAATAATAACAATGAAAATGGAGAAACAGTTCAAACCCTAGTTAAGCTCCCATAAGAAAAATAGGAAACAATGCAATAAACAACAAGCAATCACACAAATGTAAGAGACACAAGATATACGTGGTTCGGGTAGTATACCCTATATCCATGGAGAAACAATCAGTCCTTTGTATTAGAAACAATACAACAATCTTCTCCACTTGTACAATGTCTCCTCCCCTCTCTTCCTCCAAACTAGAAAAGAGCATTCACATATAAGACGATCTTTAAAATACAAAATATATAGAGAGTCATGACTTTTCAACTACCCGAAACCACATAGTAGTGTCAAAATACTATGGGCCAAAACCATGGGTTGAAACCACCCATACGGTTATCATGTTCTTTTGACAAGTGTTTTTCACCAAGAAATACAGTTAAATTTTCAAAAAAATTCTCCCCATCACAATATGGGGGAGGCACGCCAGGGGCATTGCCCCTTGGAACCCCATTCACATTCCTATTGTTGATCGTTGCCCATCAACAATATTTAATGGCTTTGGAACCCCGTTAACAATATTTAATGGTATTGGAACCCCACCAACAATATTTAATGGTAATTAATTCCTTTCTTATCAATTTGGCTCCATTACCTAACACATTTTCTAGACCACTCCAGCTTATATAGCTTCTCAATGCCTGTGTATCTCCAAATATGCACATAGAAGATAATAACAAAGAGTTAGTAATAACTATGAGGGCTCCACTATGTGAGACCCTTAGAAATTAATAAAACCCTAGCTATCAAAGAATGAAATTGCATGCAAATATGAAGATACTAAAATTAATAAAATAACAAAATATTTACCTTGTGGACTTGTCATTTTTTTATTTATCGTTGGTCATCGTTGCAGGAAATAGGTGTGCAAAAACCCTAGCAACACTCAAGGGTTTTATAGTCAGTAAAAATAGGATTTGAGATACCCAAAAGTTCTCAATATTATCATAAAGTACCCATGGGTGCTTAGTGATGGAGGGAAGGCACCTAGAGGTGCTCGACAATGGAGGGAAGTGTCTGAAGGTGCTCAATGATGATAGAGAATACCCAAATGCATTCAAGGATTGAGATAAACGTTTTTAGAAGTGGATATGGTTGAGCGAAGTGGGTGGCAATGAAGACAGAGGCTATGGCAAGTGAGGGTGGATGGCGAGAATGCCTAGATACTCCAAGGAGTTTTGGGAAATCAAGGATGCAAGGAAATCACTCAATCCAAAAATTTATTAGAAAACTTAGGGAACTCAGGATTTGAGACATAAAAATGGCTCCTATTTATAATATCACCTAGGGAACATTAGGGTTTCAATGACACAATTTTTGTGGTCAATATTAAAACATGATGAAGGGTGGAGATTAAATCTAGGCATGTGGCATGGATCAAGGTGGATGAATGGATGGGATTAAAAAAATATGGATGACCAGGATTAATTCACACACACACACACACACACACACACACACACACACACATATATATATATATATATATATATATATATATATATATATATATATATATATATATATATATATATATATAATATAAAAATATTAATATTAAATATATATAACAAATATATATAAATATATGTAAATAATGGGTAAAAATAGTAGGAAGACATAGAAGGATGACAAGTGGCTAGGATTTGGTGTCTACACAATTATCATCCACCATGATGGGCACCCCTACTCATCCCATATTTACACCCCTTCTCCACTATCACCTTCTTCTATTGATTTGCAACCCATCTTGGCATGTCTTGATAATCTTGAGTTGCACCTAAGCCACTATAAATATCATACATCCACTCATCACTCATTCATGACATATTATCCAATGCCTTCACCTCCATAATTCTTCATCCTCAAGAGTAATATTCAAAACAATCTAGGTAGGCACTCACCCCATCCCTACCTAGTCCATCTCTCATAAACTCATCACATATCATGCACTTTATTCATCCTAAATCGATTCTTCCTAAGCCTCTATCTCATACCTTTCAACAATTGCATCATGTAGGGTTCCTAGTTCTATCCAAGGTCAAATTGATCGACCCACATCATTTAAAATAAAAAGGGTACAATGAACACCAATTTTGTGTTTATCATCACCAAAAAGGGTATGCTATCAACACCTATCATGTTTTTGAATGCCTAGTCTACAATATGATAGAGGAGGAACTAAAATGCACCAATCATTCTCCCTCTTCCACTAAAATCAAGGTATTTTTCAAAATCTATTACCTTACACTATGTCACCATAACCATACATTAGAATTTCATCATATTCATCTAGGCCTCACCAGGTTCATCATGTCCATGATCATACATGTTATCAAGATAGTAGTCACACTGATCTTGTGACTCATCTTTCACAACCTCTATGACAACATCCTCCACCAACTTAGCATTCTATCATGCTTTGTTGCACTTCTTCCTATTCACATATTATTTATTCATCCTCTACATTTCCTCTTTATCGTACCTTATCATTGTTGTATGATTATGCTATGAGTGACTGCATACCTTTGACTTGGCTTGATATTCTTCCCTTATCTCTCCTTTTCACTTATTTTCTTTCTCTTCTTTTCAACCACTTGATTTCCATCATATCTTATATGCTTTCCCATCATTCATATGATTGAAGGATAAATATTCCTCTTTTCTGCTAACTCATATTTGATACTTGCAAGGGAATTTAATCTCCTCCTAACTCCATCTTCCCACATTAAGGGGAGTTTTACATATCCCTCTATGGCATCTTATGTAGGTTGTGGACATCATTTCCTACCACCTCCTCTTTCATGATTAGGGAATACTTTTCCATATTCTATCACCACTTCCTTTATTTTCTACTATTTTCCTCTAGAATCGTGTCAATGTTGTATTGTCACGTTATGAGCAGCTACATACCTTTGATCCAGTTCCCAATTTCTTATTTTCCCCTTTCTCCATTCCCCTTATTTCTCTTTCATACTTTATTCCACTATTTCTTCTACCTTCTCTTCTTTTATTTTCCTTGTCCCATTCTTCTACATTTCTTATATTCTCCACCAACCCCATCATCAAGGTCTCCCATTTATAGTTCCTTTTCATCCACTCATCACACATTCACATGCATCACTCATGATCACTACTGCCACACATTGGCATTATTTTCACTCGCATGTACATACACCCACATATTTTTTATTTGGTCCAATGCACTATACATCACATTGGAATATATCATCTTGCATTTTTCTATCTCACTTGCTTTGTTTCTCTTAAAAACAATTTGTTCATATACCACCATGCATTTTTAGGTATTTGGTTGCATCATGTCTCCTTGTACATATCATATCACATGCATTGTTTGTAGTCATATCCATATCTTTCTTGTACATAGACCATTAATAACATACATATAACACCACTTTGTGGAGTTACAAACACATTTGTTAGCATGCCAATCATAGTGTTGCTTATATTCTTAAAATTACATTGTAACAAGAAGCTTTTCTTTTGCTCAACCAGTCATAGTTTGTCTAATCAACCTGTATCAAACACCACCAAATTCTATAGGATTTCAGTATTTCCCCTAGTTGAATTAAGACATTCATGGACCACTCACACATTTTTGCATCTTAAGAAAATTTTGTGTAGTGAGGATAACAAATTGCTTAGACCTTTCCATTTAGCGAACAATTTCCCTTGCTCTATTAGAGTTAGATAATATTACATCATTTGGATAATGTAAATGTACCACCTTTGGTACATAGTTAGATTAGGATATTACTTTAGGGGGATGTTATCTAGTTACTTTAAGAAATGCAATAAATGCACAAGTATCAATGTGTAAGTTGTAATGTGTGATGTGTCCCCTTGTACAACTAGGTAGAGTGTTGGCCAAGGAATCTATATTCCTATATAAAGGGCCTCATAGAGATATATAAGGTATATCAAGTGAATTGTATTAGAGAGTAGTAGATAGTGGTAGAACTCATGTATGGATTCCAATATATTTATTTATCTTATATTAATGGAGTGACCATCACCTCCATAATACATTGTATTTTCACCACTTTCTATTTATAGTAAATTGTAGTTATATTCCATAATTATTTTCTTTTATATTTTCTATATTTTATTAGGACCTATGATAGATATCTTCCATTGCATATATCCTCAAAATCTAATAGTGGTATCAAAGCTATGGTGAATCAATAAAGAAGTAGGGAAAGTCATCATTACTACTATTGACCTGCATCTTTACAAACTGAATCTATCTTTATGTGTTGTTGCATGCAAATGTTACCACTAGGAATCCATTTATAGAAAGAGCCACAGTAGTCAATATGATTAGGGAGAGTCATAGGAAATATGGAAAGGACTGAAATAAATCTCAATTACAAAAATTTTGAGATTACATTTGGCTAGAGTCTTTCCACAGAGTTGCAAAAAAACTCATGAAGACTAGGACTCAACATTCATTCCACTAGTTTGAAAAATCAACTAGTGAAGATTCATCATTGCTAGATTCAAAATATTTATACTAATACTTTATTGCAGGAAAAAGATATTCATAGAAAGATATGAATATTCCTATAGATATATAGGAATAATATCATATTTAGAATCAATCTATCACTAGAAGCAACAACTAGAATATTCTAGATTTGGAGGCCTATAGAAAAATTCCCACTGCTATATACTGCAAACTAACAAGATTGCTAAAGAAGAAAAGGCCATAGAAGCCTTGTTGCAGATTAGAGAAGAGACTCCAGAGAATAGTCCTAGAAGAATGGAGGTTGGTGATGTCCTTAGAAGATTGAATACCTACACATTACAGAAGAAAATACCACAGAAGCCTTGATCCAAAAGAAAAGGCCATAGAAGCATTCTTCTTGAATAAAACTCTTGAGAAGATTTCCTAAAGAATATTCTAGAGAAGATTTTGTGAAATAGTATATTGGTGATATCCGTTGAAGACTACAAATTTTAGATTAGCTAGAGTCTTTCCACAAGATTGTTAAGACTAGAACTCAACATAGAACTCATACCACTAGTTTTAAGAATAACTAGTGTAGTTGAAAAGATCTGAAAAAGATCGCATTGGAAACAATAGATAGAAGATATGTTTCAAAAGAAGCTGCAAAGATCCATAGAAGATCTTATTTTAAAACTTCTATTATTGGAAGAGATAAATAAGTACCAACAAAGTTCCATTTCAGAATCTAGAAGCAACAAATTTTAGAGATCCAGGAAGAAGATCTCACCACAAACACTTCTAGAAGTAGAATATTAAAGAAAATATCTCATTTGGAAGACCCAAGAAGCTACAATATTGAAGACCTTGGAGAGGTCTAAATTTGGAAAAATAAGAAGGATTGGAGAGCCTTATTGTAGAGCTCATAAAAGCATCATAAAAAGAGTTCCTAGGAGAACTCATTGGAGAAATCCACTACCAAGGAGAAGCTCCTGATAGTGAAGGACTTGGGATAATTATAGCCATTCGATAGCAAGCCCAAGAGAAGAATAATTTGGCAAATAGTACCAAATCTCAAAGAAGAATCTAGTGAAGACCTCAAGATATTCAAAATCATGAGAAGAAGAAGATCTTGTTTGAAGGAGGATTCAGATAGAATAAGCCTACCAAATCCAAGAGACTTGGATATTTCCTCTCATAGCAAGAAGGCACAGTTTAGATATAATAGTTATCTAAATCTACAATAAAATAGAAGATCACTAGAAGGTTCATGCCACCAAACCCTAGGCTTAGAATATAAGGTTTGAGACCATAGTTTGGTGAAACAAGAAGTTGTTTTGGATAACCAACAAGAAGCTATGAATTCATCCATTACAAGATAGCAACTTGGTGAATCAAAACGCCAAGATCTACATCTTCTATAGAAGCCATTAAAAGGTAAGCAACTTGGGTGCAATTAGTTGAACTTAAAATAAGGGTTCGTTATCAAATTCCATTAAGAATCATATATAGATTTGAGTTGTAAATAAAAAGGGCTTATATTATAGTATTCAAGAAGTACAAAAAGGAGAGTTCATTTTAAAGATATATTTACACATTAAATAGGAGTTGGATAATTTTTGAAAGAAATAAAATTATAACCTACCTATTATATATCTAGAAAGCAAGAAGACTACATCCTACAATATTGATTGTAGTGAAAATTGTAGATTATTCATTAAAGGTTCATTAAATATTACTCTTAAAATTTGCAAATATTACTAAGTGCATTTGGAATTATTTTGATCTTTTATTTAAAGGATCAATAAGGTGAGATTATTGTTATCATTAAAGGGTATTATTCGTCCATTAGCACTATACTAGTTGATCTTTAACTAGTTACTATAAAAAAGGTTAGTTTGTGTTTGTTGATTTTTAAATATCAAGGGCACAAAACCTAAAAATTATCAAAGTGTCTAGAGACACTATTTGGTGCACATAACCTGTAGCATTTTGTGGTCCAAAGAAACCACAAAAATAAAATCATATTCCTCTAAGGAGTGGAGAAGAAATCCACCATCAAAATCAGTAAAAGAAGCTACAAATTGAGACTTGGTGAGTCTCAGATTCAAGGTGCACTAAGGGCTATTTACAAAAAAAATTAGTGCAAAAATTACTTCTAAAAAATCTTCTATCTACGTGGTTATTAGCTTGGGTTTATTACCAAAGTAACCAAGCAAAGGAGAGAGTTGTATAGCAAAGGAGACAACATCAAATCAGCCCTTTCCTACAAGAAATCCACCATAAAAACTAGCAGAAAAGAGTGCAAAAGGAGGTACAAAAATAAGGTATTCTATTTATAATTTTATTTACATTATCTTGCACCATAATATTTTGTTCTATGTAGAAAAAATGACAAGGTCTAAGTTTCATAAAGACACAGGAAGAAACATATCCAAGTGGTCGTAGAGAAGCATTATCCAAGCAAGGTAAAAGGAGCCTTTAAGGAGCTCAAATCATCCATGGTTTGGACAACCACAATAAGCAAAATGCACAGTATACATAGCATAGCACAAGAATACGTTATTATCTATGAAAGCAGAATTACAAGTAGCTTGAAAGTAGGAGAAAATCTAAGTGTAGAGAATGCAATACCCAAGAGCTAGACGTACGTCCACAAGGAGCATTAAAAACACAATTGGAGTAGGGTTGCTCACAGTCCTAGCTCATAATAATTGTAGCAATGCTCATTATTCCAACTAGAACCAAATCACATGCCAAGCATCATCGAATAATTGAGGAGAAAACACAACAAAATATGATTTGGAAATACTGCATTGAGGAATCTTGCAAGAATACGTTGAAGAGGAAGGTTCATGCAAAATATAAAAAGTGCCACTTTTCACTATTGAGGAAACCCTAATGAGCACTCAATATAACACTCAAGATTACATGCGTGAAAGGAAGAGTTACATAGAGAGAACATTTGTTATGTTAGAGAAGAGGTGACACTTGTAACCAAAGCATACAAGTGATTACATAAAGACTATAATGTCTATCCTCCAAAAAATTTCAAGTTTCTTCTTTGAGAATTGAAATAAAACTATTGTGACACTTGTCATATTCAACAAATCCTCTTTCTATTTAAGGTGCTTGAGACTAAGTAAGGAAGTGCATTGGTAGCAACAATGAGTTGTAGTATATAATAAAGGAGAAGAGCATTTAAAGCTCTTGGTTAAGGTGATCAAAGAAGCCAAACTTGAGGCATCCACTGTCCAAATATTATAGTCAAAAGAGAATAAAAAATTAGTCATCATCCATCATAGAAGGAGTTCAAGACAAGCATTAAATTCTTTCAATCTCATCTATGCCCGTACGTTGGAGATTACAAAGCTTACCAGTGGTCATAATGTCCATGAGGAATACTAAATATTGTTGTCATATACGTCTAAATTCAACATCGAGTACATAGGGGTTTGCAACATTATAAAGGTAAGATTTTACCTTATTCTAATTTTCTTTCTTTAAAGGGAGTTTTAAGGGTATAATATATGGTTGAAACTATAGGAAAATCAACCATATTTGGAAGAAAAAATAAAGGAGAACTATAGCTTAATATTTGCAAATTAAAACATAGGAGAAATAAAGATTTCTACCTAAAAAAATTAAATTTCTATTATTAAAAATATTATTGTTTTCTAATATTCCAAATTATGAAGCTATAAGGAATACTACACCAAATTAGGATATTGGAATTTAGAAACATTAAATATCAAATATCAAAGGCTATAAAAGGAGGTTCATTAAATATTATCGAGGGTTGGAAATTAATTGGTATACTCGTCTCAAAACCACTTTAAAGGGACAAAAGGAATCCAACCATTAGGACCTCATAAAAAAGAAAGTTCTTAAGTTCAATAGGAGTAATAAGGTGTAATAGAATTTTTTCTATTCATAAAACTCTACAAAATCAACCCAAAATTGAACTACTATTCTCAAAAGTACTTTATCAATCATTTAGCATATCCAAAATCACTAGGGAGATATAAGGTATTCTAAAAGACTTGATAATAATAGAATTCATCAAAGTTTATCAAGTACTCAATCCATTTGGAGTCATAAGGAAGCCTACAAAACCTAAGTTCTACAAAATGTTTTATCAAATCAAGCTCATATACTCTAAACTAGGGAGTTATAAGGTAGACCACTTAGAATATTCTATCTCATAAGATACAAGCTCTATCAAAGTACTTTACACTCTAATTCACAAAGTTATAAAGATGACTACCAACATATTAAGCAATACATATATAAGTGGAATGAGAAAAATACCAATATGGATTAAAAGCATGATTGATAATACAATGGATAACAATAAGGAAAATGAAAAAGGAAAGGAAGAATCAATAAGATGAAAAATAAGTTTTGAAACAAATAGCTATGGAAAAATAGATTCTTCTAATGAAATTGATGATAACTATACCAATGAAAACATAAAAGACCACATTCAAAAGGGAGAAAAAAGATAGATCAAGAAGACATCATACGAAGAAGTAAAAATGAAATAGCTTCAATTGTGCACATATGGTTTAAGGATCTAGTCAAGGATATAGATAAACATGATATCCCTAAGATAGACTATAAAGCAATCAAAACATATCCATTGTGCACCTATTATCATCAATACGGTCATGAAAAGATCAATTATTGGAATTTCCATCCATGCAAATACTGTGAAGGGAAAAATCACTCATCTTTCTTCTACTACTATAAATACAAGTACTATAAAATCCATGAAGAAATATTACTACACAAAATAGATTGTTACTTTGAAAATCTTATTCCATAAGCATCTACTAACATTAAGCTCAAGATTGATAGTTATGAATGTCAAAGAAACATGTCATACAGAGGTCCAAAGAAGATAAATTGGATCAATTATAATCTTCTTAAGACATGCAAAATCATGAGATCACTAGTTCATCAAAGACATTTGATGTCAAATAATAGAGGATTGGAAAAGACAAGAAGCTATAACATGAAGACTAAATCAGCTAAATAAGAACCTAATCAAGACTATTCTCAAGAAAGAGATCCATATTGAATATTCAAATATTTTATATCCAAATAATGTAATGCAGGGGGTGTTATAGTTAGAGTATATTACATCATTTGGGTCATGTAAATGTACCACCTTTGGTACAAAGTTAGAGTAGGAGATTACTTTAGAGGAAGTTAGCTAGTTACTTCAAGCAATGTAATAAATGCACGTGTCAATGTGCAAGGTGTCCCCTTGTATAGCTAGGTAGAGTGTTGGACAAGGAATATATCTTCCTATATAAAGGGCCTCATAGAGATATATCAATCATATCAAGTGCATTGTATTAGAGAGTAGTAGATAGTGGTAGAAATCTTGTATGGAGTACAATGTATTTCTTTAGCTTATATTAATGGAGTGACCATCACCTCCATACTACATTATATTTTCACCACTTTCTATTTATAGTATATTTTAGTCATATTGCATAATTACTTTCATTTTTTTGTATTTTATTAGGACCTATGATAGATATCTCCCACTGCACATATCCTCAAAATATAACATGCTCATCCTATGATTTGCATGATAAAAATAAACATGGGGATAAACAAAGGGACAAAAAAATTCAAAAACAAAGGGGTAGAAAATAAAAGCCAACACCCACAAAAAAATTGAAAAGAGCACCACAAAAAGAGGATCAAACAATAAAGAGGCAGAAAAAAAAAATCCTCAAGAGTTTTATCAAAATCTTGAATTTCAGAGGTCCTCAGGTCCAACATAATATCACGGGGTGATTTCCATCGCTAGCAATAGGTTGCAAGAGCCTGCCTGGTAGTGGGATCTTAATTCAAGATCTTAATTCCCTAATAAAATGTATATGTAAAATTGAGATAAGCCCATACTTATCTCACTCAAATATGGATCTATTGCTACACAAGCCACATCCAAATCATGCAAGAACATTGAGAGAATCTCATACTTCTCTTGATTATGGATTCCTTAACTACTCAAGCCTCATCCATCTCTTGTAAAACTTATCCTTCAATCCTTCAATAAAATTTAGAATATATTCAATACATTGGAATATTACTTCACTAATAAACCAATTTATAATCCTTATTATTCATAAATTAATATCGATTATTGCTTAATTAATATTAATAATACTAAAGTCTTCAATATTAATTAATAGTTTCATCCCATAATAAAACTACTAATTAATTACATAATTAATTAATAAATAAACAAACACATTATTTAATTAATATTAATAATACAAAAGTCTTCAATATTAACTAATAGTTTTATCCCTAAAATTATTAATTAATTACATGATTAATTGATAAATAAACAAACACGTTCTCCAATATCAATTAATAGTTTCATCCCTATAAATAAAACAACACATTATTTAATCAATATCAATAATCAAAAGTCTTCAATATTAATTAATGGATTAATAAGATAAGAGTAATAGTTTCATCCCTATTGCTTAAGTAAACCATTAATAAATTAAGGAACTAGCAGCTTGCTAATTGATTGGTTTTCTTGGAATCCCATTTAACTTGTTTTCTTTATTTAATTTTCTAGAAATCATGTGAAACATATAGAACATCCATTATTTTTATCTAAACTATTTATCATGCGGGAATTGTTGGTAGCTTTGAAGAAAAACAAATTGATAGAGAGTTATCATTTTTTAGATGATGCAACTTGCACCATGTTAAACAACACGACTATAATTACCCTTTTAAATTCTTAGCTTATCCTTTAGCTATGAATTGTATATTGAAAGCTTTTAGAAATGGCAAACCATTAAACAATTTACTCAAAATAAATGTATATATTTGTATAACTCTCGGATTGATTTAAATTTTGAACTCTATTGTGACGCGTGTTCAAAACACTAATGGTCCTGACCCTATTGTGGTTAAAAGGGATTCCTTTATTTTTTAAATGTCATACTCTTTAATACTGAGAACATTTTACCTTGGTCATTTACTGAGCACAAACTTTTGTAAGCTTTGCCTATTTGGAATCAATCCTAATCCAGCCTAAAATGAGTGTTTCCAAGGGACCAAACAATAATAACCATGTTGAATCAAAATAGTATGAACTCTTAAATCTCACATAGGTAAACTAATATCTTATTTAATGATATATGCATAGTTATCAAGCACATTCATCGTATAATAAAAAAGTTGGCTCATTCCCTTCAACACAACCAATTATTATTAATAACACTAATAATATATGGGGTTTAAAATACACATAAAGGTTTTAAAAATAAAAGTGGAGATGAATAATCTCATTCAAGACGAGTTATAAAATTTTAAAATCCAAGTTTGAGTTTAGTTTACTGGCATCCATCGAAATGGTAACATTGATGTTTTCCATCGACTCCTATTCGATGATATCCATCATGTCAAGTGGGTGTTTGCCCACCAACCACTAGAAAAAGCTAAAATGGCTCATTGTGAAAGCCCAATATTAAACTTCAATCTAGGCTATTGGAAACCTTCCTTCTATTCCAACCATTATTCAATTACTCATATGCATAACAACACAACTTCAAACCCAATAATTAATCAAAGAATTCAAGTAGCTCAAAAGATGAAAATCCAGGAAGCATACAACTAGAAGGAAAATACCTCCACAATAGCAACTCCAAGACTCTTATCTCCTCCATTATTTCACCTTGCCAATATGTCTTCTAGCTATAAATCAACCCCGTAAAACATGGCAGTAAAAAATCAAGTAATGCTCAGAGGGAAAAGGAATATAAAAGGTTAGAAGTTCCTTCTTTATTCTTTGTAATTCATACCTACCACCCATCGACCCATATATTTTACTAGCCCATTGTGCAATTAGGGTAACATTTCAATTTTACATTACAATAAGATTTGCCAACTTTTCCAACATTTCCAACTTTCTAATATTATTAAAATATGGACTTTATTCATATTTATTTCTATAAATTTCAACCTATTAAGGTTCTCACTAACTAACATTATAAAAGAAATATTTAATAATTAAATCATTCACTCATCTTATTATTATAATTTTCTAAAGGAAGGCAGAAGGGGAGAGATGAGGAGCGGTGGAGGAAGCGGAGGAAGCAGAGGAGGAGCAAAAACGACATGCAAGAATTTTGAACCAACGAAAGGAGAAGATCCAGAGGCAGGATAGAATGTTGTAGCTGGAAAGGAAAAGGATTCCCTGTCAGCTCAGTTCGAAAAGGCTAAAGGTACATATCCTCTAGATAAACCCTCATAAAAAGGGTCCCACTAGGTTTCGAGAGCTAGCAACAAGGGCCCAACCTTTTTAGAAATGTTGAAAGGGAAAAAGAAGGAGCCAGTCAATGAAATACTGCCCCTAATACCAAAAAATAACAGGTTAACTATGCCAGTGGAGATTATGGAAATATTATTGGATATGGAGGCATCATCCTTATTTGGCAAGTTTTTGGGAGGAAGGACGAACATTGAGACTATTCGCTCATGGGTCGCGGCAAAGTGGAAAACTTTAGGAAGCTTAGAAATTGCAGCCATGTCAAGAGGTTTTTTTATGATAAGACTCAACAACAAAGGTGATGCAGAGCGCATCTTGACAGGAGGACCTTAGTTTCTATGAAGGCATAGCCTCTTTCTGAGGAAGTGGGGGGAGGATTTCAACCCAGAGAAGTAGAACATTAATATAGCACCCATTTGGGTCCACTTACCAAACCTCCCACCCTAGTTTTTTAATGAGTATTGGCTTAGTGGCATAGCAAAGATGATAGGAGAGCTCATGGCAATAGACCATTCAACTCGGGCAAGGACTAGACTGACGCATGCCAAGATCTGTGTAAATACAAACTTGGATTCCGATCTACCTTCTCAGGTGGAACTAGCATATGGAGAGTTTATAAGGATTCAGCCTATGGAGTATGAGAACAAGTCGGCATTTTGTAGCATGTGCAAAACCCAAGGCCACCTTCAAGCCCAATGTTTGACAATAACTGCAAACAAGGAAGCCACGAGCGAAGGTTTTCTAGGGAAAGCTAATGGGAGAGGGATCCCAAAGTTTCAAGGACCGCGTCTTAACTTGGAAGGATACAGACAAGTTAAGAATAACCAAGCTGACCAAGCCAACATAGAACTGGCAAAAATCCAGGGAGAAAGGAAAGCAACATAATGAGGGAGGCAAAAATCATAAGGTATGTAATAAAGATCCCAGCTTGAACATGTTTGATATCCTAGCAAATCTAGAAGTTGAAAAAGAAAACAATAAGGATGATACCATCAGTGTCAAGTTTCCTAAAACCCTAGACTCCCCATCCAAATCAAGACCATCCACAACTATGACAAAAATCCCCAAAAGCTATGCTCAAAATGAAGAAAAATTGCCAGGTCATTTCAATTTAAACATGGAAAAAATAGATTCAAGAGTCGAAGTTGTGGAAACAAGAGCCAGGAATGTAGCTTCTAATCCGGTAGTGGAGCAAATTATCCCTTATCAGATGAGCCCAACGGTAAAATGTTCCTTGAAGGAAAGCCCCCTGTTTAGGAACCAGATAGGAGAGGTGAACCAAAACAAGGCTGAGGATGAAGAGGGAATTGAAAACCCCCAAAATGAGGAAGAAGATTCAAGCCCTAGACTATCACAGTATATGCCCCTTCATTTCAGTCCAAAATAGACTAGAAGCACTACCAAGCTTCCGATAGATTATGGAAGTGAAAGAAAGAAAGGTAGAATATCTACAGTAGAGCACTATAGAATGAGAATCAATGAAGAAATTGTAAATGGAAAGCAAAGAACATTGTTACAGCAAGATATTCTTGGCCAGGATATTAGCAAAATTGACAAACTCCCTTTGGATTAGGGAAGGGGGTGGGGAAAAATATCAAACAGTCTAAATGAAGGTTCTCTCATGGAATGTGAGAGGCCTAAATGGCCCACCAAAACAAAGTATGGTGAAGTCTATAAGGAAGGATTGGAATCCTACTATATTTTTTCTTTAAGAAACCAAAATAGATGTAGTACAATCAGCACTTATAGCTAGAAGGATTTGGAAGAAATGGGAAGTGGCCTTTCAACAGGCGAGAGGAGCATCTGGGGGCCTCATGATCTTATGGGATCCTATTAAAATAGAAGGAAGTATTATTCAAGCAAATGAAAGAGTCTTAAGCGTATTATTTCATGATTTTGATACTAATAAGAATTGGATTATGTCAAATGTTTATGCCCCCACATCTGTCCAAGGGTGGTCTAAACTGTGGGAGTTTTTGGGGCATTTGAGCCAAGCTTTTAAAGACTTTCCTTGGGTTATTGGGGGAGATTTCAATACCCCCCTTTACCCATCTGATAAGAAGGGAGGATTTGGGTTACCCTCAAGGATCATGGAGGACTTCAATGAATTCATTAACATAAATGAATTAATGGATGTAAGACTAAAAGGAACCAAATTTACATGGAGTAACAAGAGGATAGGAAGTCAGCTAATTCAAGAAAGGTTGGACAAGTTTTTTTATCCAAGGAAGCTACAACAATGTTTGTTGATTCAGCGTTACAAGCCCTTCCTAAATGCGCTTCAGACCATAATCTTATTCTATGGGAGGCATTTCAGGCTAACTCCTTTAAAAAGCCATTCAGATTTTTGTCAATGTGGGTTAAACATCCAAACTTCAAGAAACGAATAGAGGAATGGTGGCAAGACCTATCCAGGGGAAGTTCCTCCTTCAAACTATCTCAAAAACTTAATATGGTGAAAAACAACCTTAGAATATGGAATAAAGAAGTCTTTGGAAATATTTTTGAGAATAAGAGAGCGATGGGGGGACAAACTGAGAATAATAGAAAGCAAAATCCAAAATGGAACCTATGATGAGGCGACAAGGACTGAAGAGAAGGAAACCCTTTGTGAGTTTTATAATATTTTAGCTTGCGAAGAGATCTATTCGAGGCAGAAATCAAGGGCATTATGGCTAAAGGAAGGGGACTCTAATTCAAAAAATTTCCATGTTACCACTTTGAGCAATAGAAGCAACAATAATATTAGAAATTTAACTAAGGTGGATGGATCCTCAACTCAAAACATTCAGGAGATCAGGGACGAGGCTGTTAATTTTTTCAGTTCATTATTGGGTGAAGAACGGGCCTGTAATGCCCAAGCAAAGGACTCTCTCCTTCAATTCATTCCACAACTCATTGATGAAATGATTAGTGAGTCTCTTACAACAGTTTTTTCAGACGAAGAGATCAAGGAGGCTTTGTTTAACATGGATCCTGACAAAGCTCCTAGGCCGGATGGGTTTTCATTGCAGTTTTTCCAAGTTTGTTGGGATATTGTTGGAGCAGAAGTTATTGCTGCAATCAAGGAGTTCCAAAGTTCAAATCATATTCCAATGGGATTCAATTCAACTTTTATTGCTTTGATCCCTAAAGGCCCCAACCCCAAGACTATGGCTGACTTTATGCCGGTTAGCCTGTGTAATATATCCTATAAAATTCTGTCCAAAGTTTTAGCCAACCATTTGAAGAAAGTTCTACTAGTTATCATTGATCCAAGTCAAGGAAGTTCTATACAAGGAAGATCAATCTTAGATGGAGTTATTACTATTCATGAGGCTCTTCATATAGCCGCTCAGACCAAAAAAGTAGTCATGGCTTTAAAGTTAGACATGAACAAAGCTTATGATAGGATAAATTGGGAATTCCTAGAGGCAGTTTTATTAAAATTTGGCTTCAACATGAAATGGGTCAAGTTAATAAGAGAGTGTAATTCTAAACCTTGTTTTTCAGTTTTGGTTAATGGTTCTACTGTAGTTTTTTTTCAAATCAAATATGGTCTAAGACAAGGAGATCCCATAAGTCCTATGTTGTTCATCATTGTAGTTGAGGCCTTGGGAAGAACCATTAAGGCAGTAGCGGTAGTTGGACTCATATCAGGTATCAAGGCCACGTCGCTAACTACCCTAGTGACACATCATCAATTTGTTGATGATACATTGCTACTGACTTTGGCTTCTGTGGTTGATGCAAGAAGGATTAAAAATATTCTCATAATGTATGAAGAAGTGGTTGGACAGAAAGTGAATTTTGATAAGAGCAAACTTTATTTCATCAATACCCCCATTCCTAGGCAAAATAGCATAGCAAGGATCATGGAATGTCAGATTGCATCCCTTCCCACCTCCTATTTAGGTCTTCCCCTGTTTACGAGGAAACCTAAAGGATCAATGTGGAACATAGTTTTGGAGAGGATCCAAAAAAGCTAGCAGGTTGGAAAGGACATCTCGTTATCTCAAGCGAGCAAAGCAGTTTTAAATATGGCTTCACTTCAAAGTATACCTGTTTACTTCCTATCGGTCTTCGAGCTCCCGACAAGGTGTATCACAAAATTGAGCGACTTCAAAAAAAATTTCTCCGGTCGGGGACTGAGGATAAGAAAAGGATCCATTTAGTAGGTTGGAACAAGGTTTGCAAACCTAAATCTGATGGGGGGTTAGGATTGAGGAGAGTTTTTCATCTCAATACAACTTTGTTAGCCAAACAAGTGTGGCGGTTATTGACTAAGGTCGATAATGAATGGACTGCCATAGTTAGGAGGAAATACCTCCAAGGTGTGAACTTCCTTAATGACAACTTACCAAGTAGGGGGTCTACTTTTTGGAAGGAAATCCTAATGAGCAGGGATCTTGTCAAGAAAGGTCTTATATGGATTCTAGGAAATGGGTAAACAATAGACTTTTGGAAGGATCGGTGGGTGAGAGCTGAGGAGTTATCCCAGATTCCTCATTTGGCTAGGATTCAAGAGCATATGGAGTAGCATATTAGGAAGAAGGTTGCAAATTATATGTGGTAGGATATAAATATCAACAGGTGGAAACACATCAAAGTACAGGGTTTTGAAGCGGAGTCTGAAGAGCTTTATAACATTTTAAGTCAGCAAATTATTCCCTCTGGAGAGGATGAATATCACATTGTTTGGGCTAAGATTGAAAGTGGTGACTTCACAGTTAAGTCTTCCTATAATTTGCTTCTCAATGTGGAAGGTCAACAATTTCAACTGAGTTTGGTTTGGATCAAAGGCTTGATTCCTAAAATATCTTTTTTTCATGGCTGGTGATTCAAGGAAAAATCCTCACTATGGACAATATGTTATCCAAAGGTACGGTTATTGCTAACCGTTGCTACATGTGCAGGGCAGGATGGGAGATAACCCAACACTTGTTTTTGGAGTGTCCGATAGCGGAGTCCATCCTGGATGAACTTTTCCAAGCCTTTAATATCTCATGGGTTAAGCCTACTCTTATATCCGAAGTGTTCCATCAATGGCCTCAACCCTTTGTTAGCCTAAAACTTAAGTACCTATGGAAAATCTGTTGGCATCATTTTCTCTGGAAGATTTGGCTAGAAAGGAACCATAGAGCCTTTAAGGATACCATTCACAACCAAAAAACCATCCTCAATAGGATTATTGTCTTTGCGAAAGAAAACCTTAGCACCTTAGTGGATGAGAACCACTCAATTCTTCCCTAAGAAAAATAATTAGCTCGGGCCTTAGGTATTGAGGACAAACCTTCCATTCCTTTGCCCAATCCCAAAAATGGGATTATTTGGGAGCCACCCCCCAAGGTTGGTTTAAACTAAATTTTTATGGTGCAGCCAAGGAGAACCCGGGAAGAGCTGGAGCTAGAGGAATAATCAGGGATCATCAAGGAAATCTAGTCAAGGCCTTCGCTGAACCATTGGGAATCAGAACTAATAATGAAGCATAAGCTAGAGCCCTTTGGAGAGGGTTGCAAGTAGCCCAAGCAACTCAAGGTAACTTGATGATTGAAGGTGATTCTATGAACATCATCAACTTGTTAACCAATGGCAAAAAACCTCCATGGAGAATCGAGGGAGTCATCCATGAAGTGAGGATCCTTTTTGTGGCAAGACAGAATAGGAGGGCTCGTCATGTGTATCGTGAGGCCAAAAGTTCAGCTGACAAATTAGCCAACATAGGTGTTGATGTTGGTAGTTTGGTGACATGGAAACAAGGTGTGCCACGTGAAGTGGAAAACATTATTAGTCATGAAAATAAACCTACCCGTTAAGGAGAAAGATGAATGGGTGTTCTTTTCCCATGGAGTCGGTAATAACTATGGGGTTTCCCTCTAAATCATACCAAATTGGAAATGAAGGTAACAGGGTGTAAGCCTTGGAAGATTCTGGACGAGAGAATAGGAAATGGGCAAGCAACAGGTTTCACAAGTGCAAAGTTCCAAACTTCAATTCCTGTCAATGTAAGTAATGTTTACGATTATGTTTAGGTATGGGTGTGCTTTGTTAGTAAGGTGTTGTAGGGGATTCAACACAATTTCTGGTAAGAAATTTTCAAGGATGACTAGGATCTACAATCTCAGTAGAAGGTTGGATATTGTAATAGGTTTTGGGTTAACCTGCAAAACTCGGTAATTAATGAAGACTTTTATTTACCAAAAAAAATTATCATTTTCTAAAGTTAGTTTTAATTACTAACATTAAGACAATAATAATTGAATTAATTACCCACCTCACAAAATTAATTTAATTAATACCGAATGTTAATGTTAACCATTAACATTCTAATTTTATATTTTAAGTATTAATAATATTAACATTATTATTCATACCTTACTTTATAATTCATTAACCAAAAAAATTCCATATTTTAAAATACATGCAAGAACACAAGGGCTCTTGCTAAAAGTTATCCTTGCCTAGACTAAGATGCAAATAAAACATACACACAAATAATATGTTTCCTTAATCAGGAGGTTTTATGATAGCTACAAGGTTATCGCCCACCTATGAAAGGATCCCCTAATCGCAGGGTATGGGCTCTTTTTCTTTTATTGCAACCTCTTTTCCCAATGGTGCATTTTTAAATTAGACATACACATATGCAAATATATCTATATGAAGGTTTTACCCTTATGACTATTGATGAGAATTAATCCACCAATTCTATTTTCTCTCAACTTTGGTGGTTGTCCCATATAAATCCACATGTGAGAGTACCTTGTCTTCCAACCACGCAATTCATCAACAATACCATATTCTAAAAATAGCATAATCTAACTTTAAAAATTATAACTATCAAATCATGTTCATAGAACACAATAGGATCATGCATTAAATATAAACACATCAATATATTAATCAAACAAAAAGAGTAGTCCTAAAATGAGGGTCATTACAAAGCCTTTTCAATCATAAATAAAAGAGCTCTATCATTGATAAGGTTTCAATCTAATAGCAGTTGTGGACTCTTATTCTCCATGGATGGAAGAGGTTGTAGAACCATCCAATTTCCACATCTATTTGGTTTTACCATGACTATCTAGCTCATCACAATTCCCTAATGTAATCACAAAAGGGCACTAGATACAAACCCCAATAATAAAACCCATTAGTAATTGAGGAAGAAGGGAGATATGAGGTGACAAAATAGGAAACCAGTAAGGCAAGATCCTTTTTCTCCCTCAAGAGGAGCTTAAAAATTAATTATCTATAGAAATTAAAGCTTTGTGGAGATTTCAATTTGTGAAACCTCTATAGAAAAATTAGGCTAGCTAGCCCACACAAAGGTCATCTCAGAGGATTTTGGCAAAGAAGAAAAAACTAGAAGAAGAGGGTGCCTTCGACACACCCACCAAAGTAGAGTGTTTGATAATATTTATCACCATAAAAGAATCAAAAAATGAGTAATAGATATGTCAATGATTAAGGACACCCCTTTGAGCTGGAAAATACAAAAAGGAAAAAAATAAAAAACTTGAATAGTTTAAAGATGCAAAACTTTATAAAATCAGACATAGCACCATAGATGACAAATAGTGCATTAAAATCAATGACAATGAGGCTACCGAGAGGTGATGCCAAAGCTAAGGATATTAATAGTGGGAAATATCTAAATTCCAATCACAAGAAATTATCTAGTATGGGCAATCAAAAGAGTGTAAAGAAATAACTACATCCCACTAGATCAGCCCACTTGTAGCATTTATGGCTACAAATCTAAAGACCTCAAGATCACAAAAAATTAATCTCAAAAATCCTAGAAAAAAATTGAACTGAATATTTTGAATTCTTGCATGAGTTTTTAGGAGGAAAAATTCCTCCATATTCTCTTATAAATATCTTCTTATTTCATTTTGTAAGACATTAAACATTTATTGTATTCTTGTCCGGTGCCTAGCCTTGTACATAGTTTCTTTAGTTCTTATCTTTGTGATAGTCTATATCAAGCCTTAATTTACTATATAGATATGCTTTGAGCCTCTTCCTCGTCCATGAATGTAAATATATATATGTGATAAATAATAAGTTGTGACTATTCTCCCTTTGTCATGTTTCTTATGTGTACGTATTTGTGGTGCTTTATGTTTTATGAGACCATGTTCCTTATGTTTTTTTATAATGATGCATGTGTTCATCACTCCCACTATTATATGGAGGATATTTATAGATCTTAATGCATCACCTTCCTTAGAGTATATTCTTACTTTCATGTTTTTATTATTTTATTTTATTTTTTGTTTTCTATCCCTTTCTCATATATAGAACATAGTAGACTAGGTTATATTAGAAAGAGAGCATCAGGAATACATCCAAACATTGAATGAATATTAATAAAAATCCTAGAGGCCATACCTAGAGTCATGTCGCATGCTTACTATAATTCTTGATTATATGCTCCATGTGAGGTGTGAGCATCAAATGCACCCGATAACCATAGTGGATGGACATTGTGCCTATAGTGTGAAACAAAAATTGGTTCCTCTTGGTCTACAATATGACTAGTGGTTAGAAGTGTGTCCTAGACTGTAGGTCAATATTTGATGGTTAGGAGTTTCTCCCTACCAACTTCAATAGAAGGTTGGTTTCTTATTTCAAAATAAAAATAAAAAAGAAATGGAAGAAGACTAAAGATAAAAATGGAGGGTTAGAAGAATATAAGGGAGATAAATATGGATAACATTCACTCATTCACTTGACCACTTATTCACTCGACCATTCATGCACCTGACCACTTTGCATCTAGCCACTCTAAAGTGAGAAAACGTCTTACCTTAGTCAAATTTTAGGTCTAACGAGTTGCTTCTTAGTCACCATCCAATTATATGCAGTAATAGAACAAGATTCCTTGTATCTTAAGTAACAAAGTTTAACAAAATTTATAGTCCTAAAAAGCTTTTCTAGGATAAATCTATGTGGAAACTCTCAAAGGCCCATATCATTGGAGCCTCCCAAATATTTTTTTCTTGTAAAATTGAGGACCTAGATAGATTTATCCATTGGGTAATGTAGTCAAGCAGTGTTAAATAAAGTACTTAAAATTAAAAGAAACTAAAAGCTAATTGATATATACTATTATTGGCTACAATTAATCAAGCTTGTTCTTTTTACTATGTTGGCATCACTAGGCCTTTTTAGCCTAATTTATCATATTATTTTATCCTCCCTTCAATAGCTAGCCTAAGTATTTTAGGTTGTTTCCTTACCTTTCTTTATCTTTAATTCCCTCTTGATCCTCCTTTCAAAGCTACCTTTGTATGATAAGTACCAGACTATTTTATGTGATTAGTATGCCCACTCTAATATCTTTATCTTGTTTAGCCTATTTGCTCCCTTTGATTTTGAATGATAGATTTCTTACTATGTGATATCCAAAAAAAAAAATTCTTTCTTTCTTTATTTCTTTCCATGATTAAGGTGACCTCTTTATGGAACCAAAAACTATAGAACTTGTGAAATGCTTCTTATCTAAAGCTCAATGAAGACTTATATTTTCACAATTCTTAAGCATTTATGGGGGACAACCTTCTTTTTCCTAGTTGCCTTTAGTACCCTTTAGGTATCTACCTTTTCTATTTTTCTTTTCCAATAGCTACCACTAAGTGGTGACAATGGGTCTCATTGTCTATGGAGCATAACATGGTTTTCAAACTCACCCTCAAGATAACAAGTGAATCCTAAACTGTTGAATTGGGTTGAGTCTTCCTAAGAGTAGAGTCCTTTTAGTTGATATTGGAATAGTTCTAGAACTCTTACCAATAGCAAGTCTTGGATTATTTATCATTAGAAGGGCTATTGAACATTAATTTTCTGATCTGGTGGATTAGTACACCCTTGTGGCATGGGGAGATTCAAACCTATTAAAAAATTTCTTCTAGGGATTTTACTTGTAAGCAATGGAACCTAAGAGGCCCTAATATCATTCAACATTGTATAGTATTTTGGCTCCAAATTCTTCTCTTAGGTTAGGTTTTTGCTTGTATAAGTAAAGGAACCAAATTCTTCTCTTAGGTTAGGTTTTTGCTTGTATAAGTAAAGAAACTTAAAAGCAAAAACCTTATCTATTGGGCATGAAGTCCATTGGAACCTTTAAGCACTAAAGAGAAGGGAAAATAAGCTATTTATGTTGAAGGGTATCATTGGTCAAGGTTTTTAAAATGAAGGGGAGTGAAGCCTCCTAATATAGAATTTTTTGATCAAAAAATTTTTACAATCACTTATCTGATTGGTGCTCTTTCTCATCCCCATATTCTCTAGAAAGCCATTGAAAAATAAATTGTAAAGCAACTGAATCAACAAAATTTATTTATTCATACCCTCTTAGTTGTCTTATTGATTCTTGTGCTATCAAATTTATACCAACTTTCCATGATCACACATGCAAACTCCCTATTGCACTTTTATCAAAGACTTGTCTCATGTTGGAAATAATTCATTGCCCACCTTATCCAATGACTTTTTTCTTGAATAACACAAGCTTATACTGAGAGGGGGGGTGAACATTATAAGACCACTTTTTACTTTTCTTTCCCAAATAATATTATCCAATATAATTAATGGAAATATCAACAACAGTAATCAAAGCAATGCACAAATCATAACATACAATAGAGACACCAATATAATGTGGTTCACCCAATGTGGGCTACTCCACAGAGAAAATATTTCACTATAATTTTCTCAAAAAAACTCTTGGGAATACTTCTCTATTACAATATTTAAGGACCTATATCCAAAGGAGACACCAATTCCCTAATCAAGATCATGGATCTCTATCCACAGGAGAACTATTCCTCCTCTAATGGTTTGTGGATATCTATCCGTAGGATAACTCCTCCTCTACTTTGGTTGGTGATCTCTTATAAGACTTACTACCTCCACTACACTGGCTTGTGGATCTCTCTTCGTTGAATACCCTTGTCCTCACACAAAAGACCTATGTCCTCACTACCCTAGCTAATGGATATCTATCCACTGGAGACTATTGTCCTCTACTATACAACCTCCAATATTACTCTCATATCTGATCAATATTTGTCTCAAATATGCACTAAACACTGTTCTTTGATCTAGCACAAATCTACTCAATCTCTATCTCAAATCTACACTAAACATTGTCCTTTGATCTAACATAAATCTGCTTAATTTCTATCTCAAATATGCACTAAAAATTTTTCTTTGGTCTAGCACAAATATGCTCAATATTTGTCTCAAATCTACACTAAACACAATCCTTTGGTCTAGCACAAATCTGCTCAATCTCTATCTCAAATCTAAACTAAACATTGTCCTTTGATCTAGCATAAATCTGCTTAATCTTTGTCTTCAATCCTTAACACAAAGCTTGATCAAATCACAACTCAAGTCTGCTATATCTGCTCCAAGCCTTAACTCAAAGCTTGAGAAAATCAATCAATCAACTCTACTCTCAATTCTTCTCAAAGACTTACCTCAAATTTGTCCACAAGTCCTCTTAAGAACTTGCATAAAGCTGCTCTCAAGTCTTATCTAAGACTTACCTCAAATCTGCTCACAAGTACTCTCAAGAACTTGCTTAATACTTCTCTTAAGTCTTCACTAAGACTTACCTCAAATTTACTCAACAAGTCCTCTGTAGAACTTGTTCAATCTTATCAACAAGTATTCACCAAGACTTGCCTCAAATATTCTCAACAAGTTCTCTCTAGAACTTGTCCAATCTGCTCAATAATTCTTCACCAAGACTTACCTCAAATCTACTTGTAAGCTTCCACAAAATCTCACACAAATCTATCCTTAAGTCCCCTCTAGGACTTACTCAAATCTGCACACAAGCTCTCACAAAAGCTTGCTTAATTCTATCCTTAAGTCCCCTCTAGGACTTACTCAAAACAATCCACTAGCTTTCACAAAAGCTTTATTCAAATTGCAAATCTTGCATACACAACTCAACTTAATCCTTTTATAAAACCTCTTCAATCACACAAACAAGTTTCACTCATAATCTTGTTTAACCATAGAAACATATAGATAATGGTAAGATACTCAATATGTTTCACACTCACAAAATCACTTTATTACTTTCAAACTCACTTTCAAATAAATTAAAAAATAAAGAATAATTTGTTTCAAAAATCTTGAACTATCAAGTCCGAGGTGTAGACCAATTGGTTCATCCAAACCCCATAAGGGGGGTAGAGGTCCAAGGTTCAAATCTCGGGCCTCGTCGAACTAAACGCTTGTCCCTTTCCTGGTGCTTTCAGCAGCGTAAAATATTTAAAATGATTGTGGCATGGTGGTTATAGGTGCGGACTGTGTGAAGATCTGTGTGGCGGCTTCTGGGGTGAACAACGCAAGAATACTATGGTGGCCATAAAAGCTAGACAACCTGCCCGGATTCATGGCGGCTACCAATTCCACCATGTAAATTAAAAAAAAAATCAAAAAAAAAATCTTGAACTATCACTCCAATGCTCTCAATCAATAATGATCAATCAACTTCACTCAACCATCCACTCAATTAAACACAACTTGCATACAAACCCTAACCAGGTGTTTTACTATACTTACCACAAATCACACTATAAACCTTGACTCAAGATAATTCCAATTTTTGCATAACAATGATACTCATGTTCTTTCGCAAACCCTAGTTCAAGATGATTCTCAATTTCACATAACAATGATACTCATGATCTCTCACAAACCCTAGTTCAAGATGATTCTAAATTTCACATAACAATGATACTCATGATATTTCACAAACCCTAGCTCAAGATAGTTCTCAATCTCACATAACAATGATACTCATGATCTTTCAACATCCACAAATCATGCACATGAAAACCTACTCAACATTTCCAACAATGCTTATCAAACAATCCTTTTCACTCCAACTTTGCATTTCACAACATTCAATCCAACAATATTTCACTCATAAGTAAGATGTGCCCATACCTTTTATTTTTATGGAGATATGTCTTCAAAACCTATCTTAACCACAATCAAATCTTCTTTTCCAATTTTAAGGTTAGGTAACAACAATATTTCTCAAAATCTCCTTGCAAATATTTTCCCAATAATTATTTTACCATACAAAAATAACAAGTCTCAAATACACCTTATAATCTCCAAAATTTCAAAATATAAGTCAACAATTTTATTAAAGGAAAACATACACAATAATCTCCTTTATGCACCTTATTTCTCCTCTCAAAAAAATTAACACAATATAGCTTTATGTCAAAATATAAAATATAATTTTCCTTGCATACCTTATCACTCCTATCTTATAGAATAAATTCTAATCACCAAAATTAAAATAAAGTATTTTAATTTTTTGACACCTTATATCTCCCTTAAAAAACTAAAAAAACTATCTCTTCAATCTTATGAAACCCTTTAATGCAGATTTTCTAATATCAAAAACCTTTGAAAAATCAAATCATGAATTGCATACCTTTTATTTTAATTCTGCCCAAAAAGTGCTTCCAATGAAATTCAAACACACAACCTTACCTTCTCAACACCCTAGCCCAAAGCTAGGCCACTAGTTGGGCTATGCGCCCACATGAAAATCAAGAGTGCACGAGTTTCCTTTTACTCCCTATCTCCTCTGTCCTTTAGCGTAAATAAAAATTGATTTCCCTTGCAAAGCACAATGACATGAATTGAACCCACGTTCTTGCCCTCACAACACTCTAGCTTGGCCTCAACTACCACCTACGCTAACAAAGCCGGTGGAACTTCTTCCTACGACACTTGCACTTAAACCCTTGCCTTTTATTTCAATATTAAATGAAAATTCTTTCTTCTTTCATAGCAAGGCAGCACACGAAGTATTTTTCATAGTATAGCATAGCATTGCATTTGAATATCATATCATCAGGGAGGAAAATAATGAAGATTATTTTCCCTATAAATATGTTTTCTTTTTGTCCTTACACGTCGACCCAATATTCAAATTTTGAAATTCGAATTTAAATTTAAATATTAAATTTAAAACCTTTGACGTCCATTATTTAGCTAAATTAAAATTTTAACCAAGGGTTAAAATATTTTAATTTAAATAAATTAAATTAAATCCTTTGCAAGTTGCTTAATGGGTCTTTTCAAGGATATATTATTTTAATAATTCCTTGAACCCAGTTTTCTTCACCTCATCATTTTGCCCGATAATATTAAATATTATAATATTATTATTTAATTTAAACTTGCTTCTCCTTCCTTGGGTCTTCAACCTTTTAGGCCTTTTTAGGCATATAATATTAAAAATAAATATTATATCCTATTCCTTTTAAAACCTCCTTGCTTTTGGAAAAACCACTTGATGACAGTAATGATGACGAAACTAAAACGACAATATCTTGACATCAATGACAACAAACGTTGCTTAAATTTCCAAAAATATCCCCCTTTTTCATTGATGGTAACCCTTTTTCCTATGGAAACCCTTTTTCTTTAACCATTCCTTTTCCTTTTTCAAAAAGCTACTCCCCCTAAGAAACTAATCCCCCTGACTGAATTCTCTCCCCCTAACTCAAATCTCTCCCCCTTTATCATCAATGTCAAAGGGCCACCTATGGGGCTTGCGGCTAAAGATAAGACTCTTAGCTCAACCCCTTCCCCAAATCATCTCTTTGAGGTGTTAATTTTGGGGTGGGAGTATCTCTACTCCTAGCATACACTACTCTTCACCTTTTTCCATCTTCTTCCCCAACTAATCCTTCTGATTCCTCTAAATATTTTTGTTCCTATTTCGTTTTGGAAATTTTACTCTACACCACTTAGCCATATGCCCACCATTATTGCACTTATAACACTTAATATTGTGATTCCTTGAAGGTGAAAATATCTTGTAGTTCTTCCTGGTGAAGCCATATCCATTTATGTCATGAACCCTACAATTAACTGCCTTATGACTAAATTGATTACAAGAGTGACAATACCCTTGAAAGAGATTCCCATTTCTAAAATTTCTACTGGTGAAACCATATCCCTGTTTTTCATGTGTCCTACACTATGAATCCTTGTGACCAAACCTGTGACATGATAAGCAACATCCATTGGAGAAACCTTGCCTTGACCCCATTGGTCTCTTAGTCTCTTCTTCCCTGTGATGTTTCTTGTTCCATATGTTCCTTATTTGTGTATTATTCCTTTCCTTGTTGAACTTTCTATTTTCCAACTTATCCTCAGAAGTCTCGCTTTATTTTTCACTTTCTTCTTCTAAAGCTTCTTCTTCTTTGGAGCTTGATATTGACTCCTCTCTTTGTCCTCTATATTCTTCTTCAAAACCAAGTCATGTTTTTTTTTATGAATATATTTGTACCTTGATAATCTTATCCAAGTTCTTTGAGCTTCTCCCAAACCTATGTAGCTTATATTTAGACTCTTTCATTTCCTTCCTTAGTGAAGCTACTTCATTCTCTAACCTTTCACATTATAAAACCTTTGCTTCTAACTTCTCTTTAAATCTCCTTGTCTTAGCTATTGAGTTTGTTAGATCTTCTATAAGCTTTACTTTCTCTTCATCACATTCTTGAAATTTAAGCTTGAATTTTGAGTTTTACTTTCTTACCTTCCTTAATTCCTTAAGAGCAGAAATAAGTTCACCCTCAAGATCAACTTCTCCTTCCTTTGATTTCGATTTTTTGTCTTTTAGATCATCCTCATTATTTTATGATTTATCTTCAATATGAGCACTTCCTTATTCTTCTATTGCCATAAGAAGAATTTCTTCTTCTAGACCTTCAAGAGCATCTTCATATTCATCTTCACTAAAACTAAACCCATTCTTTGTACAATGATCTTCAAGATGACCAAATTTACCACACCTAAAACACTTGAGAATTATTGGTGCCCTTTTTCTAACATCTTCTTTTTCTACTATCAAAAATAGAATTTCTTCTTCTTCAATATTTTAGGACCTTCCATCACTATCACTTGAACTCTTACCTATCTTATTTGCATAAAATCTCTTCTTATACCTTTGGAAAAACTTATTTCCTTGCTTGCCTTGTCCATACCTAATTTTATTTTGATACTTGTGTTTTCCTGCTTTCCTATTCTTATGATCACATTTCTCATCACCACTATTATTTTGAGCTTCTAGGCAAATATATGCATAGTGACCGTATTTACCATAATTAAAACAACTAACTATTTTTGTACCTTTATACTTTCTTTTATCCCTACTCATTCTGCCATAGTTTGCTTCTTCATCATTGGATAAATCATTACTTGAATCTAACTTCTTATCCTTTGTCTTCCTTGTAACTTTGAAGGTTGCTTCTTTCTAGGGGATAGGCTCATCTTTTATTCTCATCTCAAAATCTATGAGAGTTCCATGTAACTCATACCTTGTCAAATTTTCAATATATTTTGATTCTTCTATGGCTGAAACCTTCTCACTATACCTCTTAAGGAGTGACCTTAAAATTCTTTTGACAAACATATTTTTATTCAATTTTAAACCCAAGTCCTTGCATGGAGTTAAAAACTTCATCCACACGGAGTAAGTATGTAGAAATGTTTTCCTCATTCTTCATCTTTAGATCTTCAAATATTTTCTTATGATTTTGCAATTTTGTTATCTTGACCTTTTTGTCTCCCTCATATGTTTTCTAAAACTTTTTCCAAATATCTCTTGCTGATGTGCAATGGGAATTTCACAGCTAAATGTTCACTTAATGAGAAGAACAGAAGTGATGAAGGATCGCACAAAGAAATAAGTGATTGGAAGAAAAAATCAAATTTCAGAAAAGGCAACTTCAAGAAGAAAAGTTTCATCTCCAAGAATGTCAGTTCATCAGAAGACAACTCTAGTGAGGATTCTGAAAAAGAAACAGGTAAAGCTCTTTTCATGGCATTTGAATAAGAAAAACTAGAAAAGAACAAGAATGTGATGAAGAAGAAATTGATGCAGAAGTGAATTTGGAAGAGGAACTAATTGCAACTTTAGATGAATTGAAGATAGAAAGAAAAAGGAATAAGAAAATTTCAAGAAAGCTTGAGGATGCAAATGAAATAATAACAAGTTTAAAAGTGCAGATAGAAGAATCCAATAAGATCTACGAAGATCTCAAAGTGCAAATAACCATGAAAATATATTATTGCAAAAAGTTAGAAGAAGAGGTTGTTGGTTTAAGGATGCAGCTACAAGAGATGAATAATAAAATTAGCTCTTATCACAAACGTGAAGAGAGTTCTATGAATTTGGAAAAGATTATAAAGAACCAAAAGACTACAAGCATCAAATTTGGTTTGGGTTTTGACGAAGAATAATCATCAAATGGATCAAAGGCCACAAATTAATAATCCACAAAGAATGAAGAAAAGAAACAAGTTAATCAAGCAAAAATGAATCATGCAAAGGAAAGCAATAATGCAAGGTAAGAAAGGAGAATTGACAATTATGGTTTCATCAATGTCACACATCAAAGAAGAAGAATATTTATGGCTCCTACAACAACATGGCAAAGACCACCACCCAGGTTCAATCATCCCTTTTTTGGTTACTATTTTAAATGCAATGGTTATGGACATAAGATTTTAGATTGCAAGTATAATGTAGGACCAAGGAATTTTGCCAGTAGAAATGCTTTTTCACCTTTGATGGATTATGTAGTAGAATGTTATAACTGTCATAACTTTGGGCATATTGCAAGAAATTGTAGAAGTACATTTGCATCAAATCAATTTCAGGGAAGAAAATTTCAGCCAAATGGAATAAGACAAAATAGAAAATTTCTCGAAAACATGCACAAGCCACTGAAAAAGAAAAGCCAAAACAAGAGCCCAAAATTGTAATCAAACCGAAGTGGAAAGAAAAAGAGCAACCTAATGAAGAAAAGGAATTCTTAATAGTATAGACAACATTTAAAGCACAGAATAAATCCACACCATGGATACTTGATAGTGGATGCTCGAGTCATATGACAGGTGACAAACAAAAATTTGAGAAGTTGCAGCAATATGAAGGTGGTTCAATAAAATTCAAAAACAATGATGGAGATAACATAGTTGGCAAAGGTTCAATTAAGATCAGTGATGGAAAAATCAGGTCATAAGAATTCTTGTTTGTGGTTAGTCTAAAGCATAACTTGTTGAGTGTAAGTCAGATTTGTGATAGAGGTCATGATGTGATCTTTAAGAAGCAGGGTTGTGAAATCAGAAAGGCAAATAGTGGGAAGTTTATAGAAGCAGGATCAAGGACATATGGCAACCTGTACACTCTCTCGAAGACTTCAGAAGGATATTGCTTTATTGGATAGGAAGAAGAGAATTGGTTGAGGCACAAGAGGCTTGGTCATATCAGTTTTTATAATCTAGTAAAAGTCAGTTCAAAGAAAGCAATGAGAGATATTCCCACCATTGGCAAACCATCAAATAGCATTTGTGCTTCATGTCAAAAAGGTAAGCAAACTAGAGTCTCATTTAAAACAAAAGAGTACTACACGAGCAAACCTTTGGAATTAGTACATACTAATTTATGTGGACCCATGAGAATGTAAAGCATAAACAGTGACAAATATTTCATGTTGTGTATATATGACTATTCCAAGATGACATGGGTATTGTTTTTGAAGCATAAATCATAAGCTTTTGAGATGTTCAAGGTTTTCAAAAACCAAGTTGAGAATCAAATAGAAAAAATGATTAAATGTTTAAGGTTGGACAAAGGAGGAGATTTTAATTTAGAGGATTTCATAGAGTATTGTGAAAAATATGGCATCAGGAGACAGTTTTCAGTAGCCAAGACACCTCAACAGAATGGTGTGGTAGAAAGAAATAACAAGATAGTGCAGGAAATGGCACAGACTATGTTGACTGAGAGCAAATTAGCAGATAGATTTTGTAAAAAGGCAGTCCATACTATGGTATACATCCAAAATAGGTGCATGTTGAGGATGCATGAAAGCAAAACTCCTTATGAGTTGTGGTTCGATAAAAAGACAACAGTAATATATTTTAAAGTTTTTAGCAGCAAGTGTTACATTAAAAGAACTAAATAAAACCTTGGTAAGTTTGAAGATAGAGCGTATGAAGGCATTTTTCTTGGCTATTCATCAAAAAGCAAAGCTTATAAATGTTACAACAAGAGGCTAATAAAAATTGTGGAAAGTGTCGATGTTAAAGTTGATGAAGGAAGGGAACGAGTAATTAGCTATGAAGAGATCTACCCAATTTATGAAGAGGTCATTGAAGGATATGAGGAAGAGAAAACAGAAAAGAAATCAAGAATTGACTCAGATTCGAAAAGTGATTCAAAATTGGAAGAAAATAAGAAATTCAAAACAGGTAGCTAGCAAAAATATCATCCTAGAGAGCAAATAATTGGAGACCTCATAGTTGGTGTTTAGACAAGAAGAATATTAGTAAGTAACTACTCTTTACTATCCAATATTGAGCCCAAAAATTTTGCCGAAGAAAGCAAAGGTGAAAGTTGGGTAAAGGCAATAAATGAAGAATTAGATCAGATCGAGAAAAACAAGACTTGGGAGTTAGTACCAAGACCCATAAATAAAAATGTAATTGGTACTAAATGGGTCTTTAGGAAAAAATTGAATGAAGATGGATAGGTAGTCAGGAATAAAGCAAGATTGGTATGCAAAGGGTATGCGCAAGTTGAAGGTATTGACTTCGAGGAAACATTTGCACCTGTGGCCATACTAGAGGCAATTAGAATATTTCTTGCTTTAGTGGTTTACAATAATTTCAAAGTTTATCAAATGGATGTGAAATCAGTATTTTTGAATGGGAAACTTGAAGAAGAAGTTTATATTGAGCAGCCATACGGTTTTCAACTTGGTGATGATCCCAACTTGGTTTGCAAGTTGAAGAAAGTGTTATATGGCTTAAAACAGGCACCACGGGCATGGTATGCAAGGCTAGACAGTTATCTTACTCAGAAAGGGTTCAAGAAATGTATGGTGGACAGTAATTTGTATGTCAAAATAGAAAATGGTCATCATATTGTTGTTGTTATATATAGATGATATCATATTTTGTAGCAGCAAAGATGAGTTGTGTAAAGATTTTGCAAATAAGATGCGAAAGAGTTTGAAATGTCAATGATTGGTGAACTTTCGTATTTTCTCGGATTGCAAGTTAATCAAAAGGAGAAGGGCATATTTATTTCTCAAATCAAATATGTGAAAGAGATGCTGAAAATTTTCACAATGGAGGATTGCAAGCCAGTTACCACTCCCATGAGGACAGGTTGCAAGTTGAGCAAGGATGACAAATCTCCACCTGTTGATCAAACTATGTATAGATTCATTATTGGGAGCTTACTGTACTTAACAGCTACTAGACCGAATATTTTGTAGGCAGTATGCATGGTAGCACAATTTTAGGCTAGTTCCAAGGAGACTCATGTGATAGCAATAAAAAGGATTTTTTGGTACCTCAAGGGTACTAAGGAGTATGGGTTATGGTATCTAAAAGGTAATGACTTCACCCTTATTGCGTATTCAAATGCATATTGGGCAGGATGTGTAGATGACATGAAGAGTACCAGTGGAGGTGCATTCTATCTTGGTGATAATCTTGTTGCGTGGAATAGCAAAAAGTAGGAGTCAGTCTCATTATCCACAGTAGAGGTAGAGTATATTGCAGCGACATCATGTTTTACACAGGTACTTTGGATGAAATAAACTTTGAAGGATCTTGGAATAAATTTTAGTGAGCCCATATCTATCATGTGTGACAATACAAGTGCAATCAATATCTCAAAGAATCTGGTTATGCATTCTTGTATAGAACATATTGCTATCTAGTACTATTTTTGAAGGAGAAAGTTGTGGAAGGTGAGGTTAAGTTGGATTTTGTTCCAACAACAGAGCAAGTAGCGAACATCTTCACCAAACCATTACCCAAGGAAGTATTTGAGTACCTTCTCAATAAAATGGGAGTGGTCACACTTCCCAAGCATTGACTAGCTATCGGGATCACATTCTCAGGGGGAGCATTTGTGTCTTTGTTTATCTTTTTGCTCATGTTTGTGATTTTTACTAAGTATAATAATTTTTGCCTAAGAATGGTATGCATAGACTTAGGGGGAGTTTGCAGCAGCCCTTTGGTCTTATTTTAAAATAGAGAGAAGAGTTACAAGAAATTGTGCATGTGTTGCCAACAATTCCAAAGACGGAGATTATTGAGCAAGGTGCAACGACAGTATTGTCATTGTTGTCAACACACTCAAATGGATAGGTTGATGCAATGGATAGTTTTTTGGAGGTTGTTTAGATTATGCACAGTGGTGTTCAATACTTATGAGAATTTTTATGATGTTCAGGTGAAGTTGTTACACGTTGTTCGTGCAAATTTGCAAAAGTTGCAAAAATTGTCAAGTTGTCAAAATAGCAAAAAAGGAAGTTGTCAAAGTGGCAAAATGTCAATGGAATGTGTTGGACAGCCCAAGATATTATTTGGAGGTTTTTTTATCATTAGTAAGTGTGGTTGCAATGTTGGAACGACCAATTGCTTCACCGATGCATTGTTGGTCATGAAACTGCAGCTGTAAAATCTACGTTGAAGGTCACTTTATAGGAGGAATATTAAGATATCCATGAGTAATAGGATCTCATTTTTTTACTGGAGGTATCTGGATATACTGAGAGCTTAATTTTTAAATTTCAGCCCAAACAAAGTCCGGAGGAAGAAACGGTGAGCGTTGCAAAATGGCTCTGGAGCACTTTTTCAATTTATGTGACAGGTGTAAAATCAACGCCAGAGGCCACTTTGTTGTAGGTATATTAAGCAATATGTGAGTAATAAAACTTTGAAATTTTTACTAGAGGTAGTCTGATATATAGAGAGCTTATGTTTTAAGTTTTAGCCCGAACGGAGACCCGAGGAAGAAACAGCGGCAGTTGCAAAATGCCTCCAAAGCACTTTTTCCAGTTTTGGGCAGCCAAGTGCTTTTGCGCTCGAATACTCAAATTCATATTTTCTTGTTGCTGAATGTTCATTTTAAGTGTTGTTTCATGTATAGATCATCTAATTGAACATCTTTTCTTTTTATTCGGAGTAATTTCGATGTCTCCAAGTGTAAGAATGAGTAATGTGCACAACACTTTGTCCGTGAACTGTTTGACAAAATGCCTCTCCAAAATAAAAGTGAAATTTAAAAAGGTCATAACTTTTGATCCACAACTTCTTTCGAGTCCGTTCTTTTTCTAGCGCGTGCATAATTTTAAAATCTAGAAGAACGTTATGTCTCCCTAGGGTGATGTTATTGAATGCTGAAATCGTCATCTTGCAGCTCAAAATTTGTTAGGAAGTTGAAGTGTTGGAAGTTGAAGGAATTGCAAAAAAAATAGGGTTTTTAAAAGGAGTTGGTGTGAGTACAGATAAGGGTGTGAGATTGAGATTCATATCATATGAGATTAGTCAAAGTGGATGTGTAGAGATAAGCAATGAGCTAGACCACTCAGGGTCTTTTAGAACGGAGATCATATTTTCTAGTATAGTTTTTGTTTTTTTCGAGTGGGTGCTTGGCGATCAGGGTCGGTGCTCCTTGCAGTTGGTGCTGCTAAATTCTGGGTTGGTTGGTGCCATTCCCTGTAGTTGGTGCTGCAAAAATATTGTAAAGATCAAACATTTTCAAGGCTATATTTGGATGGGAGTCCAAATAGTCCATTAGCATGATGGTTTTCCCAAATTGGGTTTCCACTATAAATCTGGTGTTATGTGATACATGTTTGTGTGATTGTTTGTTTTGATTTGATTTTATAGTTGGATTAAATTTTTAATACGCACTGATTCACCCCCCTCTCAGTGTCACGCTTAGTTCAACACTGTTGACTCTTTTCAAGCAATAAATTCCATCTACTTCATTCTTTTGAGCAACTTGAAATTCTAGTTGATCACCACAGGCTCTACGTACTTCCACTAACTCTTCATCAACTCGTACCAGGACAATTGTGATTATTAATAACCCTTCTTTATTTTTTTGATAGCTTTCCTTTGACATTTTTTGTGGTCATGGGTGCATCACCTTGCTCATCACGTCTTCGTGAGGACAGAGGAATGGGTTCATACTTTTAATGTCGCTTTCCTAATTTTTTGCTCAACTTCAAGAATGAAGGCTTGGGACTTGCAACCACTAAGCCATAGTCTAATTCTTTCATCCAAGGATTGGGATCCCAATATTCTATCTAATAGTCAATGTGGGGTTTTGGGGTGTTCCTTTGAACATGCCCTACCCATTCTTTCATTTGGCACTATATTTGGAGATGTGTTTTGTCGCTTGTCCACTTGTTCTTGGGAGTCTGCTTCTTTCATCAATGATTCAAAATTGATCAGCTCTAAGATGTCATCATCTTCAAAGCGGTAGATTGGGTAGAGGGACACAAAATTTTACCCACACTCTTAGTGACTTACAGGGTTTTTCATCTTGTGAAAAAAAAGAACCTAGAAGGATAAGGAGATATAACATCTGAAATAGAGAGAGAAGAGGAGAAGGGAATAATGAGGAGGAAAGTAAAATATGCAAGAGGCAAGGGCAAAGGGAAAAATAAGGAAAAGAGAGCTAGAGAAATGGATGAACATAACAGATGAAATCAAACTTGTAGGAGACAAGAGCATTAGGAAGACAAGTAGTGGAAAGAACAAGAAAATAGGGCAATTGGAAACTAGGAGACATAGAAGGAGGAAGGACAGATGAGGAAATAGTTGAGACAAACAAGGATCTACCACCAACTTGAAGAAATGCAAGCAACAAAGAGAAGGAAATTTTTGAAAGGAAGGGGAAGGTGTTAGAATGGGAAGACACGAAGGGAAAAGCAACCCAAATTTTGTTGGAAGGGCATAAACCCTTCTCCATGAAGAACTTCCTTGGATTGAATCCCTTTAACCATATCCCACTGAGAACCTAAGACATTCCAATAGCAGATAGATGGCCATTGATACTCTCTTATTTTATCCTAGGATTTCTTCTTTATGCAATCCAACAATGACCCTCTTTTATTGACTGTTATCAACCAGGAGGTCATTCTATTTCCACTGTGCTTCGTAGTTTACACTTCCTGGTCCCATCTGCATCTACCAGCAGGGTGCTATTTATAACCTGCTTACCTCACTTTGTACTTGATTCCAAGGATTATTAATACAACTCCTAAAGATAATATAAGAGGCCTTGATAATTGTTGGATGCATTCATTGGGCTACGGATTCATAATAACAACACATGGAAGAAATGAGAACTAAGAGGACAACACAAATATTGAGGAGGAATGTTATATTTCCAAGACAATTTTCTAGGGAATCTTTTCCTGAAGTGAAATCCCTACAAGTCCCAAAGAGCATGATGACACTTTACACGCGGTTATGCAAAGGGCACAACTTTATTTAATTGTTGCAAAAATATAGTGTGTCAGGCACGCCTGAGCCTAGGTTGTTAGTGTTATTCATCCTTTGAATCTGTAATGACCAGACTAAATTTCACCAAATTTGAGCCTCTTATTGTATGGGCACTGTTGATGTGAGCTCAAAATTGTGACAAGCTCGTAATTCATCTTGCTTTTCCTAAGCTCTTAGGAGCTCAAACCCTCAAAATTTAAGATGGTAATTACTTTTGCCACCTTATTCTGCCTTTCAGGTGATGACCTATCAGGGGACAGGTTTTTGATATTGACCTACTGTTCCAATCCTACGGATGGCTCATTCTCCTATGGTATCCCAATTTTTTGATTTGGCACAAGCTCTAGAGAGGGAATGCTCATGCAAGGTAGTGATGGTTTTTTGACGGAGACGGGAACCCACTCTTCACGCCCACAATGCAAAACCGAACATTGTCATTAATAATCGAAAAAAATATTTACATGCATCCAAATAAACATAGCCCGCAAGCTTACAATGGCTGGTCTTCGCTTCGGCTCTGTTCTCCCCTCTCTGTTCTACTTCCTCCTCTGTTCTCCGGTCCGCCCTCCTCGAAAAACAAAAATTTCATCTTTTTAACGAGGTCCCGGTCCTCCAGGCAATCAATGCCTCCACCAAATATAATTTCAAATTCAAATTTCCCTCCTCCGAGATTTTCAAAATATCAGTCTTAAACGGCCATCTGCCCGATCTACCATAGTACCGGCATTAATGGTCTTCCTGCACTGGCCGCGTCGTTCTGACCGTCCTTGCACTGTCGGCTCCTCCATTAAATTACCAACTGTAAAATGTTACAATGCCAGAAATGTCGAGAAGAAAAAAAAATGCGGTCGACTCCTCCCTTAACAGTTAAAGTGACCCATAAATTAGCTTGAACACACGTGGCCGGCTGCGTGTTCATCTTTCCAAGCTTCTCCCCCTGTTGCCACAAATTTGATCCACGTGCCCTTCACGACCGCCACGTGTCCAGCTTGGCTTTGCCCGGTCGTTCGTCATTTACCCTTGGTCTTGTTCTCTAACTCTCTTTGACTTTCACCACTATCGGAATACCGGCCACGTGTCGGCCTCACACTGGTCGCGATATCGCGACAGGACTCCTTCCTCCGCTTTGCCTTCGAAGACCGTCGCGATATCGCGACGTCTAGAGCTCCTCCTCCCCTTCTTTGTATTACCGTCGCGATATCGCGACGTTTGAAGACCCTCGCTCTTTCTTTTCAAAATCGTCGCGATATCGCGACGTCGCGATATCATGACGTTTGAAGACTTCTCGCCTCCTCCTTTCATTACTGTCGCGATATCGCGACGTCACGATATCGCGACATCGCGATATCGTGACAAAACTTCACCAAAGTTGCAACGCTACGTTGGGGTCACGATTTCGCGACATGTCACGATTTCGCGACCCCTCCCTTCCTTGCCTCTCAGAACCTTCCAAACCAAAACTTGCTTCACAAACCTTTCACAGTACTTGAAAATAATAGATCTAAGTGCAAAGATCTTAGAAAGGAAACTAAAAATATTTGGAAGATGCAAGATTGCTTTTCCCTCACCGGATGCTCCTACATCAGACACCCCGGGTAAGAAGGAGAAGTGACCTTCACTTCTACGCTGTTCGGGCTGCGTCCCTTGCAATATCTCCAAACATTCATCAACCTTTATATCCGGCTCAAATCCTGCTTCTTGGCAAAGTTTTCTGCCCTCTACCAGGCAAATTCTGGCATTACTGCACACCTTCTCATCTTCGGTCTGCAATGGCTTCAACTTGTGCCGCATTCCATCTTTCACCAAGGAATAAGTATTTGCACGGCCATCATGCACTACACTCCGATCAAACTGCCATGGCCTGCCCAATAGCAAATGGCATGCATCCATAGGGAATACATCACACAGGACTTCATCCTGGTATCTCCCAATCTGGAACGTGACTAAACACTATTCCCGGACCCAAGCTCTATGGTCCTTCCGCAACCATGCAATCCGGTACGGGTGCGGGTGTCTCCTTCTCTCCAGCTGCAACTTAGTAACCATCTCCTCGGAAACCAAGTTGTCGGTACTCCCATTGTCAATAATGACATTACAGACTTTGCCCGCACTTTTGCACCGGGTGTGGAATAGGCTTCTCCTTTGCTCAGACTGGTCTTCATCCACCAGCATGGTCCTTCTCACAATCATGGCTTCTCCCTTTTTAGCTTCTTCAGAATGCTCTGAATCAGCATCCTCAACTGCCACAACTGCTCTGGCAGGACCCACCTGCTTCTTGTTTACTCTTTCTCGGTGTTGGGGGCACTCATATGCCCGATGTCCTTCTTCTCCACAATGGAAACATGTTCCACGAAATATTCCTCTTCCATACCCGCGTCCAGATCTACCTCTTCCTCTCGGGTAGTTATCATTCTGAACTGGCGGTTTTGGGTCTTCATCTTCTTCTTTCTGATCCCGGCTGCTGCTCTCCTCTTCTTTCTTATCTTCCTTTCCTTCTTTCTTTCCACCGTTCTTTCCTCCCGGTTCTTTCACTTTCTGCTTGCTTTCAAACCTTCGGTTCAATTTTCCTTCAACCTTTAAAGCAAACTGGTAAGCATCTTCAATGGTGCTTACCCGAACCAAACTCAACTCCTCCTGAACACTGGGCCTCAACCCATTAATGTAATGGGCCACCTTTTCTTTGCTGGCTTCTAAGTGTCCGATTCTGATGGAAATTTTATAAAAATCCTCCGTATATTCTTAAACTGTTATGTTCATCTGCCTCAAGCTTTGCATTTTACGTAACAGATCCAACTCATAGTCAACGAGGATAAACTGTCTTTTTAACTTCTCCACCATTCTGTCCCACCTGGTAATCCGTTCTTTTCCTCTTTAGTTTCTCTCCAGCTGTACCCCCTTCCACCAAATGCTAGCATGACCCTTCAGTCGGGTCTTAGCAAATCTGACCCGGTTAGGGTCTTCAACTTCTTCGTATTCGAAGTATTCTTCTAATTCATTCACCCAGTCTATCAATTCCTCTGGGTTCAAGTTCTCGAAATACGTGGGAACCTCTAACTTCGGCCTCTTCCCGATCCGGGATATGGCCTTGTATAGCCGGGCTCGTGCTTGGGTCTACATCTTCCTCCTCTTCTTCAAACTCATTCTCCTCTTCCACTTCATCCTCACTGTCTGCATCCCTTCTCGGCTCACGTCCTCTGCGTAGCTCTTCTTGCAGGGCCTGGACTTGCCACTGCAAAGCCCGAAAATCTTCCGCTGCCATGCCTCTTCCACCCATCGGGTTTCTTCTCGGAGGCATCTTCACCCAAACTCAAACCCTCCCACACGTCCTGGCACAAACTGCCTCACGGCCGACGGTCTGTTTACGCACTCAGGAACTCCCGCTCTGATACCACTGACGGAGACGGGAACCCACTCTTCACGCCCACAATGCAAAACCGAACATTTTCATTAATAATCGGAAAAATATTTACATGCATCCAAAGAAACATAGCCCGCAGGCTTACAATGGCCGGTCTCCGCTTCGGCTCTGTTCTCCCCTCTCTGTTCTACTTCCTCCTCTGTTCTCCGGTCCGCCCTCCCTCGGAAAACAAAAATTTTGTCTTTTTAACGAGGTCCCGGTCCTCCAGGCAATCAATGCCTCCACCAAATATAATTTCAAATTCAAATTTCCCTCCTCCGGGATTTTTGAAATATCAGTCTTAAACGGCCATCTGCCCGATCTACCACGGTACCGGCATTAATGGTCTTCCTGCACTGGCCGCGTCGTTCTGACCGTCCTTGCACTGTCGGCTCCTCCATTAAATTACCAACTGTAAAAAGTTACAATGCCAGAAATGTCGAGAAGAAAAAAAAAACGCGGTCGACTCCTCCCTTAACAGTTAAAGTGACCCATAAATTAGCTTGAACACACGTGGCCGGCTGCGTGTTCATCTTTCCAAGCTTCTCCCCCTGTTGCCACAAATTTGATCCATGTGCCCTTCACGACCGCCACGTGTCCAGCTTGGCTTTGCCCGGTCGTTCATCATTTACCCTTGGTCTTGTTCTCTAACTCTCTTTGACTTTCACCACTATCAGAATACCGGCCACGTGTCGGCCTCACACTGGCCGCGATATCACGACAGGACTCCTTCCTCCGCTTTGCCTTCGAAGACCGTCGCGATATCGCGACGTCGCGATATCGCGACGTCTAGAGCTCCTCCTCCCCTTCTTTGTATTACCGTCGCGATATCGCGACGTCGCGATATCGCGACGTCGCGATATCGCGACGTTTGAAGACCCTCGCTCTTTCTTTTCAAAACCGTCGCGATATCGCGACGTTTGAAGACTTCTCGCCTCCTCCTTTCATTACTGTCGCGATATCGCGACGTCGCGATATCGTGACAAAACTTCACCAAAGTTGCAACGCTGCGTTGGGGTCGCGATTTCGTGACCCCTCCCTTCCTTGCCTCTCAGAACCTTCCAAACCAAAACTTGCTTCACAAACCTTTCACAGTACTTGAAAATAATAGATCTAAGTGCAAAGATCTTAGAAAGGAAACTAAAAATATTTGGAAGATGCAAGATTGCTTTTCCCTCACCGGATGCTCCTGCATCATTTTTTCTCCCCTAATAACATATGTTTAGCTCTGATAACTTCCTCATAAAGTTAGGGAAATATATTCTCCCTAGTTTGACATAGAAGGATTATCATATTATGGTTGAAATCCTGAATGTAGAATAGATATGCTTGGGTTGAGGACATGAGGAGTAGACCTGGAATCCTCTTCCAACTACTACTAAATCAGATTTTGAAGTCTACCACATTATCAAGAGGGTTCTTCTTTATAAATGTGAACTAAGTTAGTAGCTAGAAGATATCCTCAAGTTTACCAAATGCATCCAGAAGAGCTTTAGCTAAATTTACCCATGTGAATATGCTCCTAGACTATAGGGTTTTGTACCAGAGCCATGCTTTAACCTAAAGAGAAATTATAGAAATCCTGATCATCACATCTTCATGCATGATATTATGAAGGGTGGCTAGGGGGGCCACATTTTCCAAGTGCTTCTTCACACATCCACTGATGCCATCATAGCTTGGTAAAAACTCCAATGTAGCTTCAGGGATATCATGCAAATGGGGAAGACAAAGAGGGCCATGATCATTCTAGCTAGGGCAACTTGGCTAGGCCATTAAAGCATCAGTACCTCAAAACCTTTGGATTACACTGCCAGGTTAGAGTTTCCAAATGAGCATGTTTTCTACACTAGCAAGTTTAGGGTTGCTCATCTAACCCTTGGTCCTTCGAAAAGGAAAACTTATTTTGCACAAAAGGGCAACTGATCTCATAATTTGGAGACACTACATAGCTTAGAGTCACCAGGTGATTTGAACCGGATATGGGTAAATCATAGTATCACCAAACTCTAATTTCCTCAAACACAAAAACTCAATGAGTTCCCAAAAAGAGTTTCCAAAAATTATTGGTGCAAAAATTGGCACCAGACAAGCGGGGGACACACCTGGTGATCCTCGACTAGCATTGAATGGCTACCCAGCCTGAGAGAGGCAGATGTGGTTAATATCTGGAGAAGGCCAACTTCTGAGGTTCTAGCTACCTACACCGCAAAGAAAAAAAGAGGTAAAAGAGAATGAGAAAGAAAGCAAAGGAGTTCATAGCCAAAACTAACAAGGATGGGGTATGGTTGCATCAATATACATTGGTTCAACGTCATTGGTGCAAATAGTAGTAGACCACCTAATAGATCAGCCCACCCTATCTTCACTTCTCGCTCAACATAGCAGGTAGGTATGAATTCAAGAACCAATGAGAGGGTGCATGAAATCTAGGCAGTAGAATTAGAGCACTCCTACTCGATCAACTTTAACATAAATAAAATTTGATGCCCAAGAGTGGATGCAAATTCAAGAACTACCCAGATAGATCCAAGAAATCTAGATAGCAAAATTAAGCAAACCAACTCAGGCAGACATAGCAAAAATAGACATCCATAGATAAGCAAAAGATAGAAGCAAAGACATATTGAGAGACCAAAGAGTGATATGCTATTATTTATAGGAAACAAAGAATTAATATGAATTATAAAGGCCATAGAGCCACCCTTTGAGATGGTGAGCATTCTGCTATTTATAGAATATTTTATAATAGATTCAAATATAAGCATTGATGGCATTGGGTGGGAGGAATCACGCTAGAACAATTGGAAGATTTGTTGATGCTTTGTTTTAGGAGGGATGGTGGTTGTTCGAAATGATTTTGGTATTCATGCATAGATCTGGGCCCTTGATCACTCCTATTGAATCTATTCAAGCAATAAATTCCATCTACTTCATCCTTTCAAGTAACTTAGAATTTTGGTTTATCACCATAGGCTCTACGTACTTCCACTTACTCTTCATTAGCTCGTATCTGAAAAAATATGATTATTAATGACCCTTCTTGATTCTTTTGATAGTTTCCCTTTTATGTCAACTATGATCAGGGGTGCATCACCTTGCTCAGCACATCTTCATAGGGTATGGATGAATGGATTCGAACTTTCAATACCACTTTCCCAAAGTTTTGATCAGCTTCGAGGATAGAGGCTTGGGATTTGCAACCACTAAGCTTTAGTCTGATTATTTCGTTTGGGGATTTGGATCCCAATATTTCATCCAATATTTAGAGCAATATTTTGGGGTGTTCCTTGGAGCATACCCTTGCCCATTCTTCCTTTCGACACCAAATTTGGAGATGTATTTTTCCACTTGTCCACTTATTCTTGGGAGTCCACTTCTTTCATCAATGCTTCAAAATTTGTCAGCTCTAAGATATCATCATATTCAAAGAGGAAGAGTGGGTGAAGGGACACAAAATTTCACCCACAAGCCCTCCAATGGTTTTCAAAATCATATACTGACTCATCATCAATTTTTTGAGGTTATACAAGTCAGATAGTGTGATTTTTTTACAAACATTGAGGGAAAAGCTTTCAAGGAATTGGTTTACCAATTGTTCAAATGTATAAATACTATGATGAGGCAGATGGTTACACCACTCCATGACATCTCCCCCCAATGTCTGAGGAATGTTCTGAGAATTAAAGCATCTTGAGTTTAGATTTTGAAGCATGAATGAATGAATGTTCTTACATGCTCTTGAGGGTTCTTAGTCCCTTTAAATTTATCAAATTTTGGCACTATAAAATCTATCGAATATGGTGGTGATGTTATCAAAAAGTGAATGGGTTGATTGATTAGTTATTTTAAATTAGGCTTCTGGTTCATCATACCATGAGTGTGCTATATCAAGCTATCAATCTGCTATTGTAAAGCCTAAATTCTAGGGTCTTCCCTAGGTATGTAGAAAATCTGAATAACTTGGTGATTGTATGGAGATGAAGTGATGAAATATTGGGGTGTGATGAGATTTTGATGGTTTGTTGGATTGGATTGCAGTTGATGATTTTGGGCTTGATGAGGTAATGATTGCAAGTGATAAAATGGAGATGAGTTTTGGGGACTATGAATGTGCTGACTTGTGGGAATGGAATGGGTGTGGACTAATAGAGGCATGGGGATGGAAATCGTAGAATATTGTGATACCCATGATGGATTTAAGTAAAATAAGGTAGGTTGGGTTGGAGTAGACTAGGGATTAAGATCAGTCACTTGTATTTGCTATTGGGAACAAGAATGAGCATCTTGCTAACCCATGAGCAATTTATTGAGGTGTTGACATGGTTGTTGTATGGTAATTTCTGAGGCAGATGGTGTGGATGTGGTGGAAATGGATGAGGTGAGTGGAGGATAGGTTGCAACAGGGATTGCAACTAAATTGGTGATATTGGATGCAGTGGAGACTGGCATTTGTGAAGCACCATTGACATGTGCTTCATACAACGGATTGTCATAGGTGGAGGTATAGGAAGATAGGATGGGAATGCTTTGACCACATGATTTTTGTAGAAAATACAAGTAATGAGAAGGTGCATATTACACGTCAAAAATAGGGTTAGTATACACCTAGGTGAAACTGGAAGGATGCGAGTGTGCAAGTTCCTACTGAGAAGTAGGAATATGCCTAGGTGGGTTGATTTTCTCTAGAACAGGGTTAATGGATCTTAGAAAAGTTCTAACTTTACCCATATCTATGTAGGTGATGTTAGGATTGGTAGGGGATGATGACTTAGTTTTTGAAATGGGGGTGTTAATGGCTATGTGCAACACATCAGTATTTGAGGTATACACAGCGTGTGAGGGTCCCATAGACAAACCAAAATAGCTTGTTTGTATCACACTTATAGTATTAACCACATAAGTGGTGAGGAAATATGTGGAACACTCCATGGATGAAGTGGTTTGGCTAACAAAGGCTTGACTCAAAATATTTTCTTGGCTTATGTATGGTGAATGACTCAAAACCATAATCTAATGAGTCGATTGTGTATGGTGAATATATAAAATGTACAAAAAATATGCAATGGAAATCATACAGAATCAAACAATCAACTCAATCCTATATTTTGCAACAAATTCTCTCTCTGTTTTGTTTTTGGTTTTGTGTGTTATGTTGTGCAAACCTAAGCTAATATGCAAGGTAGACTCTAAGGATGGATGACAAAATGAGAATATTTTTGGTGATGAAATCCAAAAAGATTACTCATGGGTAACTATGGTTCTACGGGGTGAGATGATGGATGGAGATGAAGCCCAATATCGCCAATCTCGAACAATGGTTGATGATGAAATCTAACTCGTTGTTAAATGTGTTATGTGCAAAGTGTGTGATTCATTTTAAGATTTATATTATCTATAGTGTTCATTCAATGCTAAAAAAACCCTATTTTACTTGTCTAAGATAGAATCCAAGGACATTAACACCAATTTCCTCAAAATAACTTAGGGTACACCGCTTAAGATCCACCTTGAATCATCAAGTGATTCCAACAATGGAGGGTTTTCCCAGTTCTTTCGCCCTGAATCATCAAGTGATTCCAACAACGGGAGTATACTCAAGTATTATGACCTTGTTCCAAATTAGAAAAGTAAAAATGGAAGATTTTAACCCTAATATGCAACTATTTATGCTTTTGTCATTTCAATTGCAAACAACATACAAAATAGTAAATGAAACACCATAAAACAATAGAAATCTGAATCAAATATGATGATACAACTACAACGAATGCATAAATGCAACTCTACTCTATATGCAAACTATATGAAATATGTAAATGCCTAGAATGAAAAATGTAATTACTTTTTAAAAAAAATGAATGTTTTCCTATTGATTTTACTGTTAAAAAATAGAAAAATGAAAACAAAATTGAGTTAGGGTTTGAACCAGGCTTACCAGGAATCCTACGTATTTCTTCCCCACTCTTCTAAACACCACCCATAGTCTCCTAAATGTTGTGAGGTATTTTCCAAACTCTGTAGGGAATGCCTTGAACGTTGCAGGGCATTCTTGCGACCACTTTTGGAACTCTGCAACCCCAAAAAATGCTCATTTTCATAATTTTTCATGCGATCAAACTTTTGGAAACCTACAAAATAGAAATAGAAACATAAATCAGTGATAAGGTAAATCAAAATGAGGAACCCTTTGGGGGTCCCACCATGATCGCCATTTTTTAAACCAAAAACAAACAACACCAATACAAAGCAAAAGTACAAAAGCACAATAACACCACAGAATGCACAAAATGAATAATATTTATTGATATAGGTACAATGAGCTTGGATATTTGAGTTATACAATAAATGTACCCTAATATGGGGTTACAAATATTTTTGATACAAATATTACTAGTAATAGGGTTTCAAAACCCTAGTTCAATGAACATCTAGTGTCTTTTGGTTCGTCCTTGTACCAAACAAGTGTGTGAATGGGCTTGTGTATCCCTATGAGACCATCCTAACTGTAACAACTTCCAAAAAATGTGGTTTATGCACCTACAAATAACAAACAACATAACAGAGATTAAAAGCACCTACGAGGGCTCCATTGTCTGAGGCCCTCTCAATGATAAAACTTTGTAAAAACCCTAAACACTGCAATGTTGAATTGTAAACAAATAATGTAAAAATATAAAATAAAGCAACTAATATATTACCTTGTCAATGTTGATTTATACTCTTGCTTCTATGTTTGAGGATCGCACGAACGTCCAAAATCATATGAGGACTTATGGACTGTAAATATGCTGTGAAAAATGCCTAGAGACGTTCGAGGATGGTTGCAAATGCTCAACAGTGTTCCAAAAAAACTTAGAAATATTCTACAAACTCTAGGAAGCATTCGAGGATGGATGGGAGTGAAGCAAAACTAGATTTGGTTCACGAGGGTTTTATGGCAGTAGAAACGGGGGGTGTGATGGTGATGGTAAGGGAAGAAAACAATAGCGAAGTGGATAGTATTTGTGAGTGGACAAGATGCTAGGGTTCTTGTAATATCAAAAATCAGGTTCTTGATTCATCAAAATGAATCATATTTTATAATCTACCATTGATCATGCTAGGGTTTTAACGACACCAATGGATGGTCGAGATTAAAACATGAGGAAGGGTCGAGATTGAACTTTGGGCATGAGACATGGATAAAGGTGGATGAATGGCTGAGATTAAGTCATAGAGGATGGCTAGGATTTATTTATACAAATACATATATATTTATTAAATATTTTATAATCTACCCTTGATCATGCTAGGGTTTCGATGACACCAATGGATGGTCAAGATTAAAACATGAGGAAGGTTCGAGATTGAAATTTGGGCATGTGACATAGATTAAGGTGGATGAATGGTTGAGATTAAGTCATGGCGGATGGCTAGGATTTATTTTTACAAATATATATATATTTATTAAATATATATAAATATTAAATATTAATATTTATGTATAAATTGAATAAATACATATATATATAATGGACGACTATGATTGGAGGATACAAATGGATGATAAGTGGCTATATTTTTGTGTCTACAAGAGTATCAAATCCAAGCTCACGATCGACCTCAACATCCAAAACCATTGCACAATATATTGGAAGAGGGCTAGAAGGAGCATATGGAAGCCATATCAAAGATCACCATCTATCCCAATAATAACATTATTCTTTATGAAATCATAAAAGTGATGAGCCTTGGGGTTGTCAAAATACTCGTTAAGGATTCAATAATGACTCTTAGCATCCACATTATTCTATGTATCCTTTTAGAAATATGATTCCATAAAATATATTTAAAGAAATAGAATCTAGAAACATTGGGTTGATCACTTATTAATATCTCAATAAGAGTCATACTCTAAATGATTTGAGTTAGAGTTTGATTGATGATATGAGTTGTGTAAGTCACTGATTTGCCCCATAGTTTATAATTGACTTACTTGGCATGTAATATATATATCTAGCCATGTATATGATAACCTTGTTCTTCTATTCAACCATCCCATTCTACTCTAGGGTAAAGTAAATAAACCTCTAAAATAAAATACCATAAAGGTCCAAAAAGCACAAGAACTTGATCTTCCTATCAAACTAATTCTCCATAGGAGTGTTGAAGTCCTTGAACTTATCAAATATTTCATCTTTGATATGAATGGTGCACAACACAACATACCAAGAGAAATTGTTAATAAAGGTGATAAAGTGCTTATTCCTAGAAAGAGATGATGCCTCCATGGGCCCACAAATATTACTGTAAATGAGCTTTAAGGGATGTATACCACACATAGTGATTCCTTTTGAGAATAAATCTTGTTGATGACTCTTTAAGATATACCCTTCAAAACCACCACTAAGAGGAGAAATACGAGGAAGAACAATATCTAACTAATGTTGACTCATGTAGCTTAAAAATCCATAGCCAATGTGCCTAAGTCTATGATGACATCATTTGTTAGTGTCATATACTCATGTCGTTATAGCCACAATGACTTTCTTATTAGATGAAGAGGAAGAAAAAGGACACTATCCAAGATTTCAAATCTGATTAGACTTATCATAATATCAATATCTTGAGGTAACTATATTAACATTATTATCAATGCTCTTGATTACTCATCAATCTATCCAAAATTCAACTTTCTCATTTGTATGAGTGATGTGATAAGCAAAATGGATATTGTGGCCCATACTTGATACATGGACTTCATCAAATGAGAAGGAACCAATCGCCACCTCATTAAATTTACATACTTATAAAGAAGATTCATTATAAATATCCACACACTTTCAATATTATTTTGCACTAAAGTAATACAAGACATGGTGATTCTTAGTCATGTGCTAGGTTGAACCCAAATCTAATATCCACTCTTTGGAAGAAGTGGATGTCTAATGTTCTAAGTAAATAAATACATGTGCCTATGAGGTCTCATTATCATGGCCATCCTCTGATATGGGGTTTTTGAATACAAAATTCATATTGCTTTCCATTTATTACCAAAACATATTTATAGGTATCATATGCCTTTACAAACCACCCTTTTGGGGTAAAAAATATACCAACCATATTTAATGTGCCTACCTTTATAGAAGGTAACTAGGAAGTGGATATTGCCATGTTTACAAACATGTGATTTTTTAGAAGATTTATATTATCTTATATTATTTACCTTATTTCTTTCCTGCTTTTAAATTAATACCTTGTGATCCTTGTCATTCCTCCCAACAACAAAATCCTTAGACCCTAATGCATAAAAAATAGGAAGGAATGACTAAGAGGAGTTTCAAGTACTACCAATAATACACTTCATATTACAATAGTAATTTTGATGCATCACTAGGCATATTAATCCTTTATAAAACTAAAACAATGTAGTTCCACTAGATCAGCCTCAAAAAATGCTCCAACAAGTATATATAAGCCTATATTTGGAAAGCATATGATGCCTATGGCTAGGATGTGGTTATTGCCACATTTACAAACATGTGATTTTCTAGAAGATTTATATTATTTCATATTATTTACCTTCTTTGTTTTATAATTTTAATTAATACCTTGTAGTACTTATCATCCTCATGTTGGGTAAAGAAGATAGACATCAACACCACTTTTGGTTGCCTCTTCAAACTTCTTAATTCATAATCAACAAAACTCTACTTTGTGCCCTCCCTTACAAAGAGTGCATACATAGGTTCTCAAAATGCTTCTTGGCTTGCTTCTTTCCTTACTTTGGATTCTTTTTAATTTCCAATTTAACTACTTCCTTTGCATAAGCCTATATGGTGAGAGAACAATTATTTTACTATTTTCATTGAGCTTGATGGTGAAGAAGGTATTTGAACACATCATCAAGATATGGGGTAGGAATATAGGGAAAGTATACTTGAAGTATCTCAAATATAATAACAACCATCTCATATGCTTTGAAAATAGTATTAAACATAATATTGAGAACATCAATAGTCAACATTCTACCAATACCTTGTAGTTTTCTAAAGTACTTAATGTACTCATCAATAGTACCAAAAATCTCCATGTCCAATGTAATAAATTCTACCTCTAACTTATTGATCTTTGTAGAGTTAATGCATTCACACATTTTCTAAAAAATATCCAATTGCTATTTTAAATTTGATATGCTACTAATATTTTTTGGTAGGTGGTAGAAATTATATTATATAGTATTTAACTAGTGCCCAAAACCATAAACATAAGTATATGATTAAAAGTACGTAGAGAAGCACAAAATAAGGTGTCTACACCCTAGCCGCTCCATGAACCAGACCAAATAAAAAATAGACCCATGCAAGGGTTGTTTAACATAAAAAAAATATCGAAAGAGAGAGCCCACGCAGGGGCTAAGGAGAACATAAAGAAAAATCAAACCAGTGCCCACGTAGGGATCAAAATATTAGTACTAAAATTCCCATGCAAGGGAACAAAGCTCGAAAGACAAAACAACCCAACTCTAATCATCGACAATCTCTTCAACTACAGAGCTCTTTTGGCCATGTTTCTTGACCAATAGTTTTAGGGAGGCATTGATGCTATCCATGCCACTAATGATGCTACTAAGGATGGTGTTGTGGACTGAGTTGAATATGCCCATCGAAGAAGTAATTTTGTCATTCCTATCATTAGACTTTTTGAGGTGAGCATACCTCTCAGGGTCGGCTATGCATTTCCAATTTGACAACAACATTAAGAATATTTTAAGGGAAATTTTGGTACCATATGGATAGATTCTTGTGACTAACCCCAACATTGGCAAGCAAATCATTAGACTTGTTAGCTTCCCAATACACATGGTAGGTTGTAGTGTTGCAAAAATTATGCATCAAGACCTTAGCTTCTTGAATAATAGTGCACATGTTCCATGAAGGAATTTTATCACTGATGATAGAGTTTGTAACATTCATGGAATCACCTTCAATTTGTAAATTTCTCATGTAATATTTGAGAACTTCTAGCCCTCTCCACAATGCACGAGCTTTAGCATAGTGGTTAGTTTGGATGCCCAGAAACTTAGCATAGGCCACTATGAGTCATCCATTGTGATCCCTGACCAAACCTTTGATACCTGTTGCACTCAGATTTTCTTTAGAAGCACCATCATAGTTAATTTTAAGCCATCCTATAGGAGGAGTCCAATAAGCACCAATTCTGGGATGGGTATTAGAAGGAGTAGACCTAGGGTTATGGGGAATACTGAGAGAATGGAAAATATTGGACTCAAAGGCAGACTCAAGTGGTTTGGTGCAAAGGAAAAGCTTAGAATTTTCAATAGCAAAGGTGATGGCTTTGTTGGCAACAAAGATAGAGTCCCTAAGGGTGTTTGAAAATATTCTACTATTTATTTCGAGCTAGATATACCACAAGAGATTATGGAGATAAAATTTCCACAAATAAGACAACCTAGAATTTCTAAAAGGCATGGGCCACTAGGAGAAAAAAAGAGCCAGGGAGTTGGGTTGGGCCCAGGAGATGTGAAAGGTGGACATGAGATGATCCATGGTAGAGTGGAAGAAAGAAAATTTTGTAAATATGTGGTTGACATTTTCCTAGGCCACCAAGCAAAGATGGCATCTATTAGGAACAACCATCCTTCTCTTCATGGAATTATCAGTAGTGAGGATCTTGTTTTGGATGGCCAACCAAGAAAAGATAACTTTAGGTATGAGGTGTTTAAGCCAAATCAGATTTAAAGGAATGAGAGAAGTTTGGGGAGTGAAATTCAATAGATGAGTAGATTTGACAGAAAAAAGACTAGAGTCAGTTTCTTTCCAAAAAGGGGTATCATGAGATATACCAGATGGAATTACAATTGCCCTTAGCAATGTTGATAATTCTATGATAGCATTTGAAATTTGGGCATCAGCATTTGTAATGTGGAGCTCTTTTCATATTTTGGGTTAGACTAAAGAGTCTATGAAATCAACCACCTTTCTGCCTAGGAGAGTATCAAAAAAATTCTACACCACTAAGACTTTGTTGTTCTCACTAAGTGTTTTATTAGAGATCCACGTGTCTGACCAAAAAAATTATCTTGTTTCCTATTCCAAGCTTCCATATGGTTCCCTTATGAATAAGAGGTCTGGTTTGGAGGATTAATTTCTAGAAGGTGGACCCAACTTTAGGAATATTTTCATCCATAAAATTCCATATGTGAGTGTATTTTTTTATTGATGATGGAAACTCATTCAAGATTGCAATTGGTAAACACCTTCCAAGCCTACTTGGCCAACAGTGCCATGTTCATATTACTAATTTTTCTAAGACCCAGCCCTCCCTGAATTTTGGGTAAGCAAACATTTTCCCAATTGACCAGATGAAACTTATTTTATCCTCTGAACCTGCCCAAAGGAATCTCTTTTGAATCTGTTCAATTTTGTTATAGAAAGAAATTGAGGCTTCGAAGACTGGCATAAAATAAACAGAAATACTTTGAATATAGGCCATAGTGAGAGTGGCTTTGGTTGCTTGGGATAGGAGGACCTCTTTTCAACCTGTAAGCTTTTTATTGATTCTTTCAATAGCATTGCTCCACATAGATTCTTTGGGGCAACTAGTGAACAATGGAAGTCCTAAATAGATAGTAATATGATTGGCATAAATCTTGTTAATATGTAAAGCAATAAAATTATGGGCTTCCTCCTTATCCTTGTACATCAACTTTCTATCATCAAAATTACTGCTTTTAGGATCCTCATTCACATATTTGAGGATTCTTATCAGAGGTTAGTGTTACAATATACCAAAGGTATCTTGATGTAGGAACATCCAAGGAGTATGAGCACATCCTGCATCACCAAAAATAGAAAAGAAAAAAAATTTGAGTGTTGTATTTTAAAATTAAGAAAAGGTATTTTATTTTTAAATAAAACTTGAAATTTGTGGGTGCCTTGGAGGAGATAATATTTTTGCATGTTAAAGTAATTTTTTCGAGATGTTTTACCACTAAAAATGGTTAGTGAGGTAAAGATTGTTTTTTTAGAAATTTACCAATTTGTCAGCAAGAAGATGATAGATAAGTAAAATACAACTAAATGGAGGATACCATGCTTGATTAATGGATTGGGTAGCCAAAGAGAGAGGGAATATTTGGTTTAGGTCCTAGAGGAGTTGATGTTGAGATTTTGATGCAATACTAGCAACTGTAATAAGTTAAAAGAGGATTCTGGCACAATACCAACAACTATAACAGGTTAAAAGAGGATTCTAGCACAATACCAATAGTTGTAGCAAGTAAAAGAGGATTTTGACATAATACCAACAACTATAGTAGGTTAAAAGAGGATTTCGGCATAACACCAATGATTATAGCAGGTTATTTTTAGGTTGTTTAAGAGTGTTCTATAGAGAGTTTTTATTGTGATTTGGCTGATATGAATTTATATCTATTATTTTTAAGATTTAAAATTTGAGCAAGTGAGATCAAACATTTCTCATTGTAAATAAATTCTGTGTGCAAATTATTGTTCAAAACTAAAAATAAATTTAAATTACTATTATTGTGTTGAAAATTTGTTTGATAGTTGTTTGGTTGGTCATCCTTAACTAGATCAACCAAACTGAACTACATTAGAGTGATATCAAAGCAATTTTTTATGGCATATTGAGGAAGAGGAAGGCCAAGAGGTGTTGTAAAGTGGTAAGCAGATCTAGTTGAGGCATTGCAAGGAATCACTGCATGGTTGGACATCATTGAAATGACCCAAAAGAGAGCAATTCACATCGAGGATGTGAGTGAAAGTGAGGATGAAAATTGTATTCACACAAAAGCAATAAGGAAAGAAAGAATTAAATAACCCAAACAGTGGTTGATGCAAACGAATTCTAAGATTGGGAAAAAAACTAAATTAGATACCTTGAATTTGAATGGGAGTTTGAATCCAGAGGACTTGATATAGTGGATAATAGAAATGGAAAAGTTCTTTGATTATGAATCCTTGGCTGATTTAAAGTAGGTCAAATTTACATGCACATGATTGAAGGGATATGCAATGCTTTAGTCAGAGCATGTGCAAAGGAAAAGGCAATGAATGTGCAAGGAAAAAATACAAACTTGGAATAGATTTGTTGCCAAGCTAAAATCAAAGATTTACCTATTGTGTTTGTTCAAAAAACTACTATATCTCAAGTAAAAGGAATTTGGGATGGAGTATATCAAAGAATTCAATAATTTATTCATAAGGGTTGATCATGTTAAAGATGATGAGGAAAAAGTGGTAAGGTATGTCAATGGCTTAAGATTCACCATACAAGATGAGATAGGCTTGTTCCAAATGAAATTCATTGAAGAGGTATATCAATATGCACTCAAGGTGGAAGAGAAGTTGGATCAGAAGCAAAAAAGCAATAATAGAGGGATATAGAGGCCATCCCATGGAAGAAATAAATCCAATAGGTAGCAGAGTGTAACAAGCTCATGGTGAAGAAGAAATCTCTACAAGAGAGAAATTATAATCAAAGCAACCATGAAAGAGGTGAATCATCAAGAGACCAAGGTGATTTTGGTAGAGGAAGAGCTAGAGGTTTCACTAAAAATTATTATCAATGCAAAAAAGTTGGACATAAATATTTTGAATGCCCTCAAGTACAATAGACCAACAATCATGAAAAGGAGTCTCAAAACTGTAAGGTTCATGCATATGAAGAAAGTGTTGCATCTCTAGAGACAATAGAAGAATCAAAACAAGGAGAATCATTACTCATGAAAATAGTACTTCTAAAACCAAGCAAAGAATATAAGGAGCCAGCCCAAAGGAAGAGTTGGTTTCAAACCATCAGCAAGTCTGAAAACAAATATTGCAAGGTTATAATTAATAGTGGAAGCACAAACAATCTAGTGTCCATGGAAATGGTTGATAAATTGGGTTTAAAATGGAAGAAGCATCCAAATCCTTATAAAGTATATTGGTTTCAAAAAGGGCATAGCATCTTGGTGAGTGAGCAATGTGCTATTGATTTTCAAATATGTTCATATAAGGATTTGGTATTGTGTGGCACATGCTTATGGATGTATATCATGTATTGCTTGTTATAACATGGTAGTTCGATTTAAAGGCCATGCATGATGGAATATTGAATACCATAAGCATTTAAAAGGTGTAAAAAGCATACACTCAACCCTTTAAGGGATAAAATAAAAGATGTTGATAGTTTTTATAGAGTATGCACTATTACAAGTAAGCAATTTTTGAGAGATACAATAAAAGGAGAATATTATGCATGCATAGCTAAGCCAATAGAAGTTGGGAAAGTGATAGAGGAAGATAAAACACCATCAAAAGTGAGAGAAATACTTGCTAATTTTGAAAATATTTTTCCAAAAAAGTTACTATAAGGATTGCTACCAATGTAGAGCATCAATCACCATATCGGTTTTATTCCAGTATCTAGCTTGCCAAATAAGGTAGTTGATCACATGACACCAATGGAAGAAGTGTGGAAGCAAGTCCAAGAACTCTTAGACAAAGGATTGATTTATGAGATATTGAGCCCATGCATAGTACCTACAGTGCTAGCACCAAAGGAGGACCAAGTGGCATAGCAGACAACTTCGTGGAGTATATACATGAGTTACATAAAGAGGTAAAGGTGAATTTGCAATAGAGTGTAGTAAAGTGCAAGTGTTGCAAATGAAAACAAAAGAGAAAAATAATTCTAAGTGCAATATTTAGTTTTCACTCATTTGAGCAAGGACAAAGTTCCTAAAGAAAACCACAAGTTTAAATGGAAAAATATCAAACCATGATCAGTCGTGAGGAAATTTCATTCAAAAAATATATGAATTCCATGCAAATGTCATAGCAGTAGAGAGATATTAGTTCAAATTCAAAGTTTATGTTGTAAAACTTTATTATCATTAACATAAATCATTCACCAATATGCAAAAATATAAAATCATTCATCCACGAGTAATTATCCATAATAACAATACACAAATGAGAGAGATAGATAATACTCTTAAGGTAGGAAAACACCAATAAAACTTCATAAGGAAGGAATCACTCCACAAGATCTCCCAAGATGAGAGTCCACTTAAGGAGGGCAAAGTCCCATAAGCCACTTCATGGGCAAAGATGATTACATAAGATTCATCTCCATGATAATTACAATGACAAATATTTATTCTTTATATATCCATATTCTTATTCTACTTTGGGGAGCCTACTACTAATATAATATTATATTATAATATAATATAATATTATAATACAATCAACCTTGGGCTATGTGTAGTCCATGCCAACCCTTATACAATATAATAATACATCCCCAACTATCTATTCCTAGGTACCCCAACATGCCACCCTCCTTACAAGTGTTTCGTCCTCGAAACATATGAAGTAGGGTTATGCATAAGGGGTTGGACTCAAAATGTACTTGTAAAAAAATGATGAATCCTAATCAAAATCAAGGTGAATCATGGATAATTCTAAGCAAATCAAATCGAGCATCTTCATACCAAAATTTGGGGTATTTGAAGCCTTAAAATGTAAGGTCATATTTAGGGCCACTTTTGACCTATTAAATAATATTATAACTTCATAAAAACAACACCATTATATCAGGCTTGAAAAGACCTTGAAAAGACCTTTCCAACGAGTACAAATATGCCTATGTTTAGATATATATTGTGGCAAATTAATCCTAAAAAATATTGGTCCCATAAATTTTAAGCGAATGGGCCGACGTCGAGGGTCCTCATATTCGCCAATTTACAATTTGAAAATTCTAATATTCACCCAAATTGTGAATATTCACCACTATGCATAACCCTAATATGAAGAAATATGATAATATGATTTGCTAAGCAATGTTAGAAATTGGTACCAATCTCGATCATCCATCCATCCAATTGAAATGCGTTGATGCTGGTATGTCATTTTGTTACTTCAGTATCCAAATATGCTTCGTTGGCTCCACACTTTTGCTATTTTATTTTGATAACTTGAATGATTTGTCCACTTGTTTCTTGATGCTGATGAACCACTCTAAAAACCAAGATCACTCTGCTTTCTTTGCCAAATATTGCCATAGTTGGTGCCCTTCTTATTCCATGTATAACCATAATATTGCTGCCTTGAACCATGCCTCCAAGATTATTATCGCTCATGGTGGTGTGGATGGTGATATGGTGTAACCTTAACTTGATGTTCTACCTTCTTTGACTTCTCAACATTTGGCTCCATTGTTTTAAATTCTTCTACACATTGTTCTTTCATGTTCTCTTTGTTTGGTGTGGCCTTGTAATCTTCTATCAAAGCTTCCTTGGACTCTATTACTCCTATTTCCATGGACTCAATTACTGTTACTTCTTCCATGGAATCTGTTGTTGCTACTGTCTTCTTGGATTTTGTTTCAGGTTCTTCAATTTGTTTCTCTACAACCACTTCTTGATTTTCCTTGGATCCTTGCTCCTTAAGTTAAGAAATATCCTGCAATGTTATCTTCTTTTTCCTGTACCATAACTTCATAAATGTATTTTGCACATTAATGTTAACAGTACCCAAATAATCTAACCAAGGATAACCAAGAACAATATCCTCATCATCCATATGAATAGCATGAAAATCTGAATGTAAAACATATTTATCCATGGTGATATTCAAATCTTCAAAAATCTGAACATTCTCACCCTCAAGATGTGTGCCCTTAATTTTTGTTGCTTGAACTTGCAACCTCTTAGCCAAGGAAATATTAATAAAATTATATCTGCTACTAGGGTCAATGGAAATAATAACCTGTTCTTTTTTAATGCTTCCATGAACCTGTAAAATAGACTTTTTAGATTCAAACAAATTCCTTTGTCCATTTTTTAATTTATCTTCTACCAAAGGTATGGTTTCCTTTGTCTGCATACTAACATCTTTTTTATTTTCTACTACTTTGAAATTTGCTAGCTCTATTTTTATTTTTATTTTGTTCTTTTTGAAGTATATTTATTTCTTCTTCATATCCCTTTATGGTGACCTTCAAACTAGCTATCTTTTTATATGGGTCCCATCTACTCAAGAATGCATGCTCCATTGTTTCCCAAGTTAGTTCATCTTGATGGGCGCGAGGAATTTTACAATACCAAAGAAGAGCTTCTCCTCTAAGACAACAAGAAAGACTACATTTCCAAAGAGGATTCCAATGATACAAGGATTTAAAAATTTACCACCAATCCCTAATATCAATATCATATTCTCTAGAAAAATTTTGGAGTTCCATAGTTGATGCCCTAATGCAAACTAGGGTTTTTTTTTTATATAATATATCATGCCCTAATGTAAACTAGGGTTTTATGGAAATAAACATCTTCCCACTGAGTTGAAGCTAAAATTATATAGAGACAACTAGATCTACAATTTTTCTTTCAAACAAAATAAATTGCAACTGATTTGCTTACCCGAACTAAAAAATTTCTTCTTTCAAAAAATTACGAATTGAAAAATCATCATTACCCTTATTCTATATGGTTGACTTCATAATGTCGTATCTCCCTCAATACTACTCATATTCCTTTGTATGACCACTCATTTTAAATATCTTCAAATTTTGCACACACTGATCCAAGAATCGTCTAAATCGGATAAACTTTCGCAAAGATATGGCTCTTGAAAGATGAGACATTTTTTCAAAAAAAAAATCTACAAAGTTTATCACTATCCTTATTCCATATGAGTAACTTCAAAATCTTGTATCTCCCTCAATACTGCTCGGATACATTCATATGACCACTCATTTTAAAGCTCTTCAAATTCTGCACAAACTGATCCAAGAATTGCCTAAATCGAATAAAATTTTGCATATATGTAACTCCTAAAAGATGAGATGTTTTTCCAAAAACATTTCCCCTAATTCTGCAATTTCACACAATTATCCTCACTTTGTCAAAATTGTTGCTTTGATACCACTTGTTGCAAAACTTTATTATCATTAACATAAATCATTCACCAATATGCAAAAATATCAAATTTTTCATCCACAAGTAATTATCCACAATAACAATCCACAAATGAGAGAGAGATAGATAATACCCTTAAGGTAGGAAAACACCAATAATACTCCTTAAGCAAGGAATCACTCCACAAGATCTCCCAAGATGAGAGGCCACTTAAAGAAGGCAAAGTCCCATAAGCCACTTCATGGGCAAAGATGATTACATAAGATTCATCTCCATGATAATTACAATGACAAATATCTCTTCTTTATATATCCATCTTATTATTCTACTTTGGGGAGCCTACTACTAATATAATATTATATTATAATATAATATTATATTATAATATAATATAATATTATAATACAATCAACCTTGGGTTATGTGTGGCCCATGCCAACCCTTATACAATATAATAATATATCCCCAAATATCTATTCCTAGGTACCCTAACAATTTGAACAATGGATATAATAGTTTCTGGAGAAACAAAGAGAAAGCAAAGAAGATAATTGATGAGTGGATTGTCAAGAAGACAAAGGATCATGAGTATAAGAAATATCTTACCAAGTGGCTAGGAAAACCAATAGAAGAGGTAACTTGGATGAGTGACTCAGAATTTCTCAAGCATGGGATCTTGGTTGAAGATCTCATGAAATGTTCATGAGCTTTCTATCCATGAAATATTTTCTCGCCTGGGGTGTCTGATGTAGGAGCATCCAAGGCATATGAGCAATCCCGCATCACCAAAAAAAGAAAAGAAAAAAAAAACTAAATGTTGCATTTTATGATTAAGTTTTTTTTAAATAAAACTCCAAATTCATGGGCACCTAGGTGGAGTAATATTTTTGCATGTTAAATTAGTTTTTCTAGGATATTTTACTACCAAAAAAAGGCAGACCATGAAAGGGGTTTTTTAATTTTTAGAAATTTGCCAATTTGCCAACAAGAAGACTAGAATGAAGGAATTGATAGCTAAATGAAGGAGACTAGGCCTAATTAAGGGATTGTGACAGCTAAAGAGAGAAAAGAGAGATTTGGTTTGGGTCCTAGATGAGTTGATGTTACGATTCTGATGCAATACCGATAACTAGAGTAGGTGAAAAGAGGATTTTGGCACAATACCAACAATTGTAGCAAGTTAAAAGAGGATTTTGACATAATACCAATACCTATAGCAAGTAAAAGAGTATTTCGATACTACCAATAGTTTTAGCAGGTTAAAAGAGTATTCTGACACAAGACCAACAGTTATAGTAGGTTATTTTTAGTCCATTTAAGAATATTTTATGGGGATATTTTTATTGTGATTAGGCTTATATGGATTTATATCTATTGATGTTAAAGATTTAAACTTCCAAAAGTGCAATCATAGATTTCTCATTGTAAATAAAGCTTGTGTGTGAATTATTGCTATTAAAAAATGAAATGAATTTAAATTATTACTATTGTGCCCAAAATTTGTTTTGTAGCTACTTAGTTGATCATCCTTAACTGGATCAACCAACCTAGATTGCAACATATCTCCTCCTACCTTTGTTTCCTTAATCTATATTAAACAATGCGCGAAGATGATAGTCAAAACAAGAAAATTCATTCTATTGGTGATCAATCCATAAGTTAGGAGTACCATTGCTACATCAACTGCAGGCCCTACATAGCAAAAGCAGATGGACTAGATTGGAGTGAAAACTAGAGTACCACTTCATTGTGAGGTAAAGCATTTCATTGATTTTAGTTCTTAGTTCTACTTTTCATAATGCACCTATTTATCGTAGACGAGTCCTTGAAAATGATGAAATCAAGAGGCACATCCAAGAATTGATTCAAAAGAGGCACATCAGAAAAAATGCTTCACCATGCGGTTGTCCAATTGTCTTGGATCTAAAGAAAGATGGAACATGGAGATTGTATTGACTACAAAGTTTTGAATAAAATCACTATTAAGAACGATTATCCACTTCTTCAAATACCTAACTTGTTGGACCAACTCCTTGATGCAATTTTCTTCATCAAAATTGACTTTAAATCTGGCTATCGTCAAACACCCATAAAGCCCATTTATGTATGAAAGACTACATTCAAATCCAAGGTGAGCTTATTTGAGTGGATGATTATGCCTCTTAGCTTGACCAATGCATCTACCATGGTCATGAGAATGATGGATGACATCATATGTCCCTATACCAACCCATTTGTGGTTGTCTACTTAGATGGCATTCTCATCTATAATAAGACATGGGAGGAACATCTATAACATGTTTGACAAGCACTTTAGATTCTTCAAAGATACAAGTTATATGCTAATTTGGAGAAGTGCTCATTTGGCATGATGAAGATTCAGTTCCTTGGGTATATTGTTGAAAAAGAGGGAGTCCATGTCGATCATGAGAAGATTTAGGTAATTAGATTGGCCTAGCCCAAAGACTCTGATAGAGCTTTGTAGCTTTTTGGGTCTTGCTAATTTCTATTGAAGGATTGTATTGGGGTTCTCACACATTGCTTGGCTAGTACACCAAGTTACCAAATGCAATGCCAAATCCAGGTTCCATAAGGGAGATACACAATAGAGGGTATTTGAAAGGTTGAAGGACCAATTGTGTTCAACCCCTACCTGCATAATCTACATCAACCTTTCGAGGTAATGACTTATGCATCAACATGCGCATTGGGAGTTATTATCATACAACATGGGCTTCTAATTGTCTATCATAATGAAACATTCAATGGAGTTTGAAAATAACCCCACATACGACAAATAACTTCATTCTGTTATTTAAGCATGAAAATAGTGGAAGTACTACATCTTGGGTAGCGAAACCATCATCCACATAGATCAGAAACCTCTAGAGTTCAATTAGAAGCAAAGTAAGCTAAGAAATGAAAGACATCAAAATTGGGCCACATATCTACAACAATTTTATTTGATCATCAAGCGTAAGAAAGGGAGTGCAAATATAATAGCAGATTGTTTGAGTCAACATCCAATCAAAGCACTCACCACCATTCTTGACTCCTATGGGCATGATGCTTCTAGTTGGTCCACCTTGTACAAACTAGATTATGGTTTTGTAAATGCATTTAAAGCTCTTTGTGTGAGTAAGCATATTTTTAATTTTTATTTGCAAGATAACCTGCTCTACCAGATGGGTCATATTTGTGTACCAGTTACTCAAAGATGATTTGGAAAGCACACTTCAACAAAATAGTAGGTCAGTTTGAGATGGAAAATACATTGGAAATACTTCAAAAGTACTATTAAGGTACATCATCATATACCCCTTATGGTGTTGCCAAACCAACCAATAAGATACACAATTGTTGGTGCCATGCAAACCTTGGGAATGTGTCATAATGTGTTTCCTCTCATGTTTGCCAACATCTAAGCATGGTCATGATTATATTTTTGTAGTGGTTGATCATTTTTCAAAAATGACCATCATGATTCCTTGTATGAAATCCATTTCAACTTAAAATAATGCTAAGCTTTATTTTAGTTATGTGGCTCAACTTTGACTTGGCAAAGTCCATTATATTTGATAGGAATAGTAGATTTCTAAGATTTTTTTAGTCCAACCTATGAAGCATTATGGACACCAAGTTGACCATGTCCACATCCTTCCATCCTCAATGGATGACCAATCGATTGATTCTATAGCTTTTTCGAATATACAAATATAAGCATCCATGCATATGAGATGATAGCCTCCCCTACGTTCAACGTGTATACAATCAAACTTTGTACAACTCTACCATACACAACCTATTTTATGTTAGTTTTTGGTTCCAACCCTTGGCACCCATTGATATAGCTCTCCCTGTGCAACCTATGGAATACTCACCTCATGGACAAAAAGAAGCAAAAAAGACAATAACAAATTCAACACATCCAACAATAGGCCCATAACCTCTTGGAAAAATAAATCAAAAATACAAGCAACACCATGACCAACATCAAATACCACATCAATTCGAGGTTGGAGATAACTTATGGTTATGTCTTGAGAGAGAGAGAGAGAGAGAGTTGCAATATGAAGATCAAACCTATTTGCTATGGACCATACACAATCATCGAGAAGGTGGGAGAAAATGCATTTGCATTGAATCTCCATCTTATCTTGGTTTGCATCCAATCTTCAATGTTGAACTTATGAGACCCATCATTTACCTTTGTTCCACACTTCCATATAGTTGGAGATTAGCTAGACATTGAAGAAACCAGTCCAAACAACTTAGCACCATTGGAGGATTAGATTGTTAATGCTTGGATCAATACCACTAGAAGATAGCCCATTCAAATGTCAAGGACAACTCGATCACTAAGGAAAATGACTCAAGAAAAACTAGATAGAAAACAATTTCCACTGATGTCAAAAAATGACACAATGGGGACCATTGATTTTCCAAGGTCGATGAATGATGCAAGCATGTGAGCTTTTTACATGGCTTTATGCTATAGAGTTCTCAACACGTTTGTGGAAAAGACACTTCCAAAGGCTCTAAAAATGCAAAACAAATTGATTGTTAAAAAATAGTAATTATTTTAATTTTAGAATTTCATAACCAAAGTGCATCTAGTTATGGTGACACATCATTAGAAAACAAAACACAAAGAAACAAATCACACATATGTAATTTTTTCATTTAATATGCACTTTGTAACTCATGAAAGTTGAATCACTATACTTCCATATAGGTGACCTTCTAACTCACATAAGGTGAACCACCACATTTCCATATAAAAATACCTTCCAACTCATACAAGGTGAACCACCATATTTCCATAGAAGTATACCTTGTTGGTTCAACAAAAACATATAAAAATAATAGTATTCTTCATCAATTAAGAAGTTGGGATCACTAGTCGCTCAAGATTCGTACCATCATCATCAAGATTCGTATAATCATCGTCAAGATTCGTACCATCATCATCGAGATTTGTATAATCATCGTCGATCGTACCATCATCATCGAGATTCGTATAATCATCGTCGGGATTCATACCGTTGTTGTTGGTCTAGCGTGCACTTAAAGGATGCTAAACATGCTTTCCTCGAGGTTTGAACCTAGATGTCTTATTAGTAAGTGTATAGCCAAACAAGCATTTACCAATCCACCTAGCCCTCAAGTGCTTTATCAATTAAAAAGTTGATCTCTACAACTTTCATACTATAGTAGATTTTAATAAGAACTCCCACCTATATGCATTATCTTCTTATAAAATGTGTTAGAAAATATTTACATTGATGGTATTGCTTTTCTAAAATGATTAGGAAATTAGGTCATGGATATCATGGTTTTGATTAACCTACATAAGAGTAAAAGATATAATGAAAAATAGCTATGACCCATCATCTAACAATATTGAAACATTTAAAATATTAAATTGTAATTCCTTTAAATAGATGACACCATCACATTATAATTCTCTTAAGCATGCAATAACAAATAATACACCATGTCTAACATAATTTTATTTTCAAGAACATTTGATCGTGTGGGGGAGTTGGAGGTAGTGGGTTGTGTAAAACTCTCAAAATAAGAGATGTCCCAAGGTCAAATCCCTCTCTTCACATGCGGATATAACCCTAATCTAAAAAAAAAAAAGGTTTTGCCTTCCCCAACAGGTGTTACTTGTGTTTAGCAGATTGTGAGACAAGGGATCATTTATTCTTGCATTGCCCGTTTTCCCACTCTGTTCTGAGCATTGTCCTATCCTCCTTCTAGATCCTCTGGTGCTCTCCCCGATCCCTTAGAGATGCTTTTCACCAATGGCCTAATCCTTTCAAGAATCTCAAGCTCCGCTTCCTCCTCAAGGCCTCCTTCCACCATTTAATTTGGCAAATTTGGTTAGAGAGGAATGCCAAAATATTTGGCAGAGCTCCTAGAGGGCCCCCTTCTGTTGCTCAAAGGGCGTTATCTTACGCCATTGAGAATTCTATTGTTGTTCCCAGTCCCCGTCCCCATCTTCCAAGCGAAGAAGCTATTCTCAAAATGTTGAATCTTTGACCGTTTATGGAGGTTGTTAAAGGGCCCTGTCGAAGGAATGTTGTGTGGACCAAACCCCCCGTGGGGTGGATTAAATTAAACTTTGATGGAGCGGCTAAGGGGAATCTTGGGCCTACTGGCGTTGGTGGGGTTGTCCGTGATCATGACGAGAATATTGTGATGGCCTATTGTGAAGATTTGGGCTCCCAAACGAATCATTATGCTGAAGCTCGAGGCGCTCTGAATGGTATTCAGATTCTATTTGAGGATCCCCGACCTCTTATCATTGAGGGTGACTCGCTCAACATCGTGAATTACCTTCTTGGCACCAAAAATCCGTCTTGGAAAGTCTACAACATCATCCTCGAGGCTAGATCTCTTCTCTTCTATCGCGGTAGATGGAAAGCAAATCATATTTTGAGAGAAGGAAATCGCGTGGCTGACCATATGGCCAATAAAGGGCTCGCGACCACGTGCCCGGTTGTGTGGCGGTCTCGCTTCCCATCCGAGGTAGAAAGGTTGGCCAGGGCAGACATCCCTTCCTGATGTTTTCCTTGCGCAGTTTTTGGAAGGCCCATTCCGACGTGTTTTGGGGTGGCATGGCATTTTTGGAAGGCCTGGACCTGGCTGTTTCCATTCTTACTTCTGTCAACTCCATGATTTCTATCCTGAAGCAAAACCAACAACGCCCAAATTCGAAAGGACAGGAGGATCGTGATTAGCTGTCCATGGTGTCTATCTCTTTGTTTGCGGCCTCTCTTTGGGTTTCTCTCCGGTCTGTCCTGTTTTCTTTTTGTTGTTGGGTCTCCAGGCCTAAAAGCCCTTTTTGTTGTTTTCAAGTCTGCAGCATTAGAATGGTTTTATTTTCATTTAGGTTTATTGTTACAGCCAAGAGGTATGATGCATCATTAGAAAGTTGGCTAAATTTGTACATAAAGTTTTGAGATCCTCTATAAAAACCCATTGTTAATATATTATAATAATTACCAAAAAAAAAAAAAATTATTTTCAAAAACATTTCCACCAAAAGAAGGTATTTTATTGGCATACAATGACAAAAGTCATAGTGCATAGTATAGGTTGCTAAACATAAGTACATGCAAATATTCTCAAGAAGAAACTTCAAAGAGAACAAATTCAAGTAACTAAATAAAATATTTCATTATTTATTTCCTTTTAGAGAGAGTGTCGCCTCTATATAAAATATTTCATTATTTATTTCCTTTTAGAGAAAGTGTCGCCTCTATTCATTTGATTTCTATGAAAGAGTAATCATGTTATATTTACAGGAATATTACAAGACTTAGAAAAAAGAAAAGTACATACTTGGAAGAGTTTAAAAAATAATATAATACTCAAAAGAGGTATTTTGGTGGAGCATAACATCCATCGTTACATCCAAGCACTCAATATAGAGCAAGCAACACTCCACAAGACTAATTCACTATTTTGTCATCCCTACATATGCAACTATTAGTTGTACATGCAAACATGTACGTAGTCCCCTTTCTATCAAGCTAATACGGACATAAAACACTTACGAGTCCCATTTGTCATCTTACAAAACGTGATAGAAATGATTGTATATGTCCCCTTTGCAAATAGCAAATACTCCCATAGAGAGTTTCACATAATATCTTTTTGATGCAAGTTGAGATATAAAAAGTAAATAGAGAAAAATAAATAAATCAATAAGTAATTATGAATCAAATTTATTATTACGAGACTTTAGTAAGCTTTTAATTGAAAAATATATATTGGAATATGTGCCACGGAAAATTTGACGATGATAAACGTGTTCACAAGGCACCTCGAAACTAGATCCACCTAGAAACTTCCTCATAAGCACCACCACTTCCCAAGAAAAAGAGATATACATCACCCCGCCCCCAACCCCGCATAAGCTCTAACCCATCCTAAATATCTACTTCATGCCACTCTAACCCATCCTAAATATCTACTTCATGCTAGCCGCTTAAAACAACTCAAAAGAACTAATATAAATACATGTAGGATGAAAAGAACTCAAAGTGGCTGGAGAGCACTATATGCACTTCAAAACAGGTGTAGGAATGCCGAGTTGTGGGACTGAAAGACCACCAAGGTCTTATTTGGCCTACTTGTTATACCAATTCTGTTGTATGATTGCAAAGTATGGGCTAATGGCACAACAAATGCAAAATAGAGGCAAATAGAAAAGATTCAAAAATATCTAATCACAAACTTTCTCAAAATTAAGGCCATAACCCCTTATGACATTATTCTAACCGAAACTGAAATGTTTCCTTTAAAAGCAGAGGCAAATAAAAAAGATTCAAAAATATCTAATCACAAACTTTCTCAAAATTAAGGCCATAACCCCTTATGAAATTATTCTAACCAAAACTGAAATGTTTCCTTTAAAAGCAATTGCTATGACCAAGCTGTTATGTTACTTGAAAAAAACAAAAAACATGACAAATGATAGATGGCCTAGAGCAGTTAGGGACGAAGAGTTGCATAGGCGAAAAAATACGTGGATGAAACGTGGGAAATCAACATAAATGGATGCCCAAATGTCAACAAAGACATTAAAAATTATGTGAATGAAAAGTTCAGAAGTGGAATGTGGAAAAATACAAGCAAGAAAAGACAATATTATATTGCAAATTTTAACTCAACGTATGACCACAAGAAAAAAGCGTATATAGACGCTGAAATCAAGTGGAAGGAAAAAATACTCATTGCTCAGATAAAGACTAGCTCTCATAGGCTTAGATGTGAAACAGGGAGATGGACAACGCCCAAAGAACAATGGGAAGAAAGGATATGTACTCTATGCGGCACAGGGGCAGTAGAGACAGAGGAACACTTCATCTATAAATGCCCGAGTTTTTCAGATATCCGTGACAAATACAAAAAACACTTGGGAACGAGTTTATTACAGATTTATTTGAAAACAATAAAATAAAAAAAGTTGGAGAATTGCTAACACAAATCAAGAGAAGGAACAACCTTCTCAAAGATATTAAAGATCATATGATATGATTTGAATAATTGTACTTCCATATTTGAGTTCCCATAGACCATATTTGGGTCTCGCGGACGTAATTAAAATCTTTCATTCATTCATTCACAATATTTTTGGCATGCAAAAGCTTATTTTTCCCGTCCCGACAAAACAGAATAAAAAGACATGCCGCCGTCAAGCATTAAAACTGTTGACGTTGTCAATGACAAACCGATACTTGACATCGCTCTTGTCCATCCTTTCCATCGCTTTGTTCACATAATCAATAGGAATCTTCTCAATTAAGCAACTAATGTTATGCTCCCCGCAGAAGTCTAACATCTCCTGAGTCTCCTTCATTCCGCCAATCAAACTACCCCCAACATATCGCCTGCCTGTAAAACACATCGACTTTCAGACACAACAAAGAGCTAGATGCCTCAATAAACACACGCAAAAGAGAGAGAAAGAGTTGGACTTTACCAAATATTACGCTTCCAGCAGGAATTTGAAGTGGCTTAGCAGGCAAACCAACCACCACCATCTTTCCATTGACCTTCAACAGATTGAGCAGAGGCGGTATAGGATGGTCGGCAGAAACTGTATCAATTATGTAGTCCAGTGACTTGGCAGCATCCTGCATCTGTTTCTCATCTTTGCTGATAAGGAAATGATCTGTGCCCCTAGAATCTCCTTTGCTTCCTTTTCTTTATTTGGGGATGTACTGATCACGGTCACGTACAGGCCGAATGCCTTGCCAAATTTGACCGCCATGTGACCCAAACCACCGAGACCCACAACGCCCAAGCGGTTTCCCGGCTCGGTCATGCCGAAATATTTCATGGGGCTGTACACAGTTATGCCTGCGCATAGTAATGGGGCCGCAGCATCGAAGGGCAGATTTTCTGGTACCTTCACCACGAATCTGACGATGCACCATAAATTAATTTAATGCTGGTTGTAAATGAAGTTATGACTGATTGGAAATAAAGTTACGGCCGATAGCGATTGATTGAATGTGCAAGAAGGAAGTTAGGGAAAAGTTGTAAATGATTCAAAGCATGTATTAATGAATTTTTGACTTACTTTTCGTCACAAACCATTAGACTTGAGTAGCCTCCAAAGGTGGGAGTTCCATCCACGTCAATGCTGTTATAGCTCCAGATTACCTTCTCGCAAAACTGCTCTTGCCCTTTCTCGCACGAATCACAGTTATGGCAGCTCCCCACCATGCAGCCCACACCCACGCGGTCACCCACGCAAAATTTCTTCACTTCTGTTCCAACATCTGTCACAGTCCCCACTATCTCATGGCTGCAAAAGCGTTTTAACAACTTCAACAGCTAATTAAATTTCTGCATCAAATTACCGACATATCTTCGCCATTATTTGAGATGGAAACAAATTTACGAAAATAAAATCAAATGAAGCTTTACCCTTAACATACCCAGGGACCAGTGGGTATTGGGAAGTCTTCCATTCGTTGCGAAGCTGGTGCAAATCAGAGTGACAGATTCCGCAGAATGCGATCTTAAACGTTACATCATGAGGACCGGTCTTTCTGCAAGAAACAGAAAAATAAAATATCACTCGACCCTTTTATTTATTCCAATGAATTCCAAACAGCAGTGCTATCCGACCGACACCAGAAAAACAAAATTAAAAACCACATTGAAACTTGTGCCAGATACTCCAACTACGATGGGTTCTCCGAATCCTTACAACAGCCCTTACGCGCATAAACAACAATCATTCTCACATTCAAAACAATGAGGATCTATATTCCCACACCCCATATACAAAATCCAAATTAGCTAAATCAAAATCCAAACGACCCTGCTCTGCAACCCATTTCCATAACAGAGATGCAAATCATGATATCTACCGATGCTCCTAAAGAAGAGATTCCCTCACCAAGTAAAATTTTAACTTTAAATTTGACACGGATACGTATATACAGAAATAAAGGACAGTCCGCTAAAAAATAAGAAACAAAAGAAAGTTGAAGACAAAAGACAGTTGAAGAATTCTTTTATTTTAGACATTTTCAGCAGTCCAAAATTGACCACATATTTTTTCCACAACCAGAAGCACCTCTACAGATGCCCAAATACTCTGTAACATAAAGTGCTCTACGTCGAAAACAAATATGCAAGAAATCTCCGGTTCTGTGAAAATCCTGCTGCAACAAATCTTAACGCAGCAAAGATTTCAGAGATTAAAGACTTGCCTTCCCGTTTAAAACGCTGAAGGCCATAAATAGACCAAATACCCCCAATTATATACTTTATTTACCGTTTCAGGACCCAGTATGCCAAGAAGCAGACAGGGACATTAGAAATGAACGGATTTTCATAGAAACAGGTCATAGAACCCTAAATCTCGAACATCAATCCACCCAATACTATAGTGAAAAACAGAGGTCCAAGAACCATAAAAATTTTGAGGAGCAAAGCCTTTAATGGACGTACCTGCGAGTGAAGTTGAAAGGCGAAAGAATTCCAGATTCGTCCTTGGCAGCCCATCCCTGGACATCCAACCTATTTCCCTCAGCCATTCTTCGCAAAATGTCGAAGCTCACAATAGATGGATATCACAAACGTCAGGTACAAGAAGGTTTCAGAGGGCACAAGCTTTATTTATAGGAGAAATTCGTGGGTCTCGTCTCCGTCAAATCAGTTAATCAAGAGAGTTCCAAGTTCCGCAAACGAAGAATCCACTTAATGCCAACGGTGACACCAAAAACAATCTCGAAGCCACCGCTCTAACGGGGAGGTAGTCATTTTATGGTAAAATTCAAAATATTACTTATAATATCATATTATTTAGGTTGCATAAGACAGTATAATGTGGAAATAATTTTAAAATTTTTAGCACCATCCTTATTTTCATAATATTCAAGTTCAACCTTTCAAAAAGTATATTATGAATGAGATTTAGGTTCAACTTACTTACAAGTATTGGTCTGAAAAGGACGCTTCGTTCAACCCCACAAGTATTGATTAAAATTAAAATTAAAATTTTAAAGATTTTAGCATCCCAATAAGAATTTGTTTCCGATTTTCAAGCGAAGACAACTACCTGCCCACTACTTAAAACGCACGGTCCTACTAGTTGGGCAAGGGACCGTTATCAACCCCATTGGTGGCAGATGGGAACTTTGCTTGATCTCTTACACGTGTCCGCTGGTAGTTGAACTAGATAACGCTATTGGTCGCAGACGCGAATTTGTCTCGATTTCTTACATGTGTGAACGGACGGTTTAATTTTTTCCTGCCGGTTAAAAGGTCGGTCGGCTCCCGCTTTCTATGTTGAATTCCACAGTTTGTGGCTATCAAGAGTCTTTTATTCCGTTCTCGATTTTGATAGGATTCCGCAAACACAAATTTGGAATTTTTCTCTTCTGTGGCCACTTAGATAACCACGTCAGCAAACTGCGGGGAACTGTGGTCCCACTGCCGCCCGTAAGATTCTTGAGCTGTCTAATGTGGGGCCGGTGACTTGTTCAGAGTGTCGTAATGGAGACCAAAATTTGCGCAGAAGCATCTAGAGCCTGGGAGGTGCATGTGATTGTCAAGCATCCACGACATTGGCATCCTCTTTCTTTGATGTGGGTAGATGTTCACATGCAGTCAAGTAAATGATCCCACGTGCAGTGAGCGCAGTGTGAACGGCCATAACTCAATAGGTATGTAGCTAAAAGAAAAAAAAACAAAGATCGTCCAACATTCTTTAATGACATCCATAACATAATGGTTTTGCTTGCGCATTTGGTTGGCGAATCCCGGAGTACCCGGAGTTGCCGGCGAATCCTATTTCCATTGTGCTAAGCATGCCAAATAAATAGGACAAGTAATAAAAATATATATATTTGGATGGATTGGTAAATGGAAGTGGTTGGATACTTATTCAAAGGAGACCTAGGTTCAAACCTCCAATAAAAGTCAATCCTTGTAAAGGTAGTAGTCTGCTCAGAATCTTTTGAGTGTACGTCAGATGTTATGAGTTTCGAGTTTCGAGAGGCTGACGGTCCTTATCTCATACCAGTTTATAAAACTAAAAAATTTGTTAGAAACAGTCTGATTTAAACCTTTAATTTGACCAGCTACTAAAAATAATGACTGTTACCATAAAAAAATATTTATATATATATTTTTAAATTTTATTTTATTTAATAAAAATAAATAATATAATTATTTTAAATTATTAAAAAAATTATATAAAATTAAATTAATAATTTAGAAAGTAATTGAAAGAACCAAAATTTAAATCAATAATCAACCTCTCAAACCACTCAATCCTTACCTTATACACCCTTTGAGTCTTGGAAATGCTTCGGATGCCTACACTAATTCAACACACCCGTTCACAAAATTAAAAAAAAAAAAAACTTTATAAAACTAACAAAATTATTATAATTAATTACAATGATCATTGGAAATATGGCTTCTCAATCCAAATAGGGAACTAGCTAGATGCTCTTTTGGTAGCTAGCTAGATGCTATTTTGGTAGCTTCCTTCTGTTCAAAAACTTATTAAATGAAGCTAAAGAGATTGACAAAGAAGAGTGACGAAAATTTGTTTGCCCAAACAAAAATGATTATGACATTAATTAATTTTTAATTTATTAACATTTGATCCTAAAAATTATAAAGTTAAAAAAATGTTATAAATAAAAAGAGAAGAAGAGGTATTAAAGTGAAACGAAATTTCAATATAACAACGACATTCAAAATAAACAAATAAGAAGTTTTAATGAGAAAAATAATAAATAAATTTGTAATTATAATTTATGTGTACATGTGCTAGATATTTAATATATACAACATATGCATGATTATTACTATTTTCAATTTGATATATAAGATTGAAACGGATTTCATCCCTATTACATCATCACCACTTAGTGGTATTATACAATATGGATATTATCTATGTATTATGGGTCTCTTTGATATGCATGACATTATTTTGTTTTTAAGGAAAATTATATGATATTATTTTGTTTTTAAGCAAAATTAATAATTTTCCTATTTCAAATAAATATTAGATATTTAATAATATGAGCAAGGAACAAGCCTCACTTTTAGAGTTCTTATCCAGGTCATTGAACAAATTAAAAAAAACAAATATTTTCTTTAGGAAAGTCTAGGTGGCCCTAATTGGAACCAAGAATGGACTATTTGGAAGTAAGGATGCCCTAGTTGATGACAAAAGTTAGAATGAATCTATAACAATTTGTATCTTTGTAGCATAAATATACAAAAGGTAATCATCAAGGATCAGATGATCTAACATGAAATAAGAGTTCTTAAAAGTAGACAATTAAAATGCAAGTTCAACAAATATTCACAAAGTTTCTTTAAAGAATTAGAAAATGATTAAATGCAAGTGGAGACTGAACTCAATATATTTAGGAGCATTCCTTTCAAAAAAAATATTATTTTTGTTAAATTCTCTAGTTCCAATGTTAGGGATAGACTAATGGGTGTTAGCCTCTGGTTTAGGAGAAGAGAAGACTTGTATTTAAGACCATGGGATGATATTTTTTTTCAAGAGAACAAAAACTATTAAGAGGATTGTAGTGTCAATTACGCTTTTGGACTTCCTTATCAACTCATCAATAAGGAAGTTTTGAAGAACATTGGTAGTACTAGGGGATCTCATCTAGGGAGAGCTCAATTATCAAGGAGCAAAAGTATTATGTGTATACCAAGATATCTGTTGCCATGGATATTTCAAAACCTTTACCAAGATTCATCAAGAATAATTTCAATCAAGAGGATGGGATCAATTTATGGATTATAAAAATTGACATTACGATGTCATAAATATTATAAGATTAGACACATGGCGAGAGATTGCAAAGTGAAAAAGACTAATAAAGTGATGGATAGTTTTGGTCATGAGATAAACTTCAAGATGAAGCAAGTACATCACATTATAATAGAAATTGAATTATGCAAAAGATTTTATACTCCCAAAAAAATGGCAAAAGAATCCCCTTAGCTCATAAAATGGTGAAGGTCTTCATGGTTTATTTAGAGCAACCAATAGAAAAAATTAATAAGGATGTAAGGGATGAAAAATTATAATATGTAAGTTCAAATTCAAAAGCAAATAAATGTGTGAACAAAGATGTAGAGACAAATATTAAAATGAAGGAAAAATGGTCAACTTTATCTAGGTAAATCATCTTCATTTTTCAAAAGCAGTAGATATTATCTCCTTGTAATAAAAATGATTGTAGTATAGTGTTTATTTCTTACACTTTATGATTTCAAGGGTAGAATAATAAAGAAAGTAGTATGGAGGATATCCATTAAAGTTTAGGTTTTTATGGTAGCACAAGAAAGTAAACACTATGGAGGATGGTGCTTGCACTTTAAGATTTTTGAAGTAGATAAATAATAAAATGTTTTGAGGTAATATGTAATCAACTTGATGTATCCACATTGGTTATCTTTAATAGTTGGCTTGGGTCCTTAGGGTAGGATATTTGAGCCTTAAGCATTACGGTTAGGTCTTATTATTTTAATTAACTATAGATATGAGAGAATGTGATATAATTGAATTATCATTCTTTCATCTGGCGTATATCATCTTTGGTGCATATAAGAGACCTTGTCCTCACTAAATTACTTGGATACTTTTCCTTGTTTTAGTTAAATGAATTGTGTAATGAAACAATTGATAGAAATGATAATCAATTGTAGAAAACTTAAAAACACACAAAGAAAATATTCATCAAAACAGTAAATCATATTCAATAGTAAAAGATCAATTATTGGAAGTAACAAATTCCATATTCCAAATCAATACAAATATAGCCACTCAAAGAGGGTAAAGTGTCATAGCCACTTTATTCTTTACGTACTCTACATATCTTAAAGTTCAAGTACCATCCTCCGTAGTACTTACTTCCTTATGTTGCCCTAAAAATCTAAATTTTAATGGATATCCTCCATACTACTTTCATTATTATTCTATCCTTAAAACCATAAAGCGTAAGAAATAAAATCTATACTATAATTATTTTTTAATGCAAGAAGATAATATTCTATTACATTTGGAAAATGGAGATGATTTGCCTAGATAAAACATGACAATTTTTCCTTCTTTATCTTAATATTTGCCTCTACATCTTCTATTACGTCTTTAATTCCTTTTGAATTTGAACTTGTACATTCTAATTTTTCATCCTTTACATCCTTATTAATTTCTTCTATTGTTTGCTTTAAATAAACCATGAAGACCTTCCTCATTTGACAAGCAAAGGGGATTTTTTTCCCTAATGTTTTGGGAGTAGAAAATCCTTCACATAAGCCAACTTCTATCATGTGATCTCCTTGCTTTCATGACCAAAACTATCCATCACTTTATTAGTCTTTTTTAATTTACAACCTCTCGTTGTGTGTCTAATATTATAACATTTATGACATCACAATGTAATATATTTACGATCCACTTATTGATCACATCTTCTTGATTCAAATCAATCTTAATGGATCTTGGTAAAGATCTTGAAATATCCATGGCAATAAATATCTTGGTATACATATCATACTTTTTATCCTTAATACTAGGCTCCTCCCAAATATGATCTATTGTCCTCTTCGATTATCTTAGCCATCAGATGTAGGTACCAAATGGTTGGGATTATCGCACCTCATGCAAAGAGACACAATAGGGCAACTACAAGAGCACGATATTTGGCTCAATTGAGTGCCTCCAAGGTTTTTTACAAGGTTGACTCCTTTTAAGATATGATCTTCAGTGCACTTCCTACTCTATCCTGTTCTACCAACTTCAAGAGGAAAAGGGATTGGATAATTCATAGAAAACAAAGATAGTAGAAAGGAAAAACCTAAGGTAAATCAATGCATCAAGATCAATATAAGATACAAGATGCTCACACATGTGAATCACCATGAACAATGCTCAAGGAACACTTCCTCCTCTTAGAACAATGAAGTGTAGGTTGCATATAAAGAAAATAAGATAGAAATTAGTTAGTCATGGCCTCCAATATACATACATAAACACACATACATAAAGAAAATATAACAAAAAGAACCAAATAGCCATGGCCTCTGGTATGTGTGTGTGTGTGTGCGTATGTCAAATCACAAGTAATGCTAGAAGTGGGGGTTTTAAAACATATTCATAAATAACCTATGGTTTGGGTGCTTCTATACAAAGAAAGTGAAGGAAAATTATACAACTTATTGATCCTTTACAATGCTAAACTAAGTACTATTTATAGACATGATTAAGGGAATTTTCCCTCTAAAATTGATGCAAGAATTTTTGGTCATACTCTTCTACTAGTTGCTTAATTATATCATTGTAGTTCTTTGAGGTCTTTGGATATGTAGCAATTATTTCTCAATTTCTAGTTGCTCAATTAAAATTATTGGATTCCAAATTTAAGCCCAGAGTTCCTTATGTGAGTACTTCTATTAGATCAAGCATCATACCTGTTTGCCTTGCAATCAATCCCACCTTAGTTTCCCAAAGTTTCAATTTTATTTAAATCTTTTCATTTGGTTTTATGGGGTGCTCGAAATTTTAGTTAGGCATTCCAAATTTTAAAAGGTGCATGCAAAGCCACGCGCCCAATTTTGTGTTATGCACCCCACTTTCTGTGGAGCACACGAAAGTCCAAAGGGACGCATGAAGTCAGCGCATCCCATTTTTGTGTCATGCACCCTACTTTTGGTGGAGCGCATGAAATTCTAATGGCATGCACAAAGCAGCGTGCTCCACTTTTGTGTCGTGCACCCCACTTTTTGTGGAGTGCATGAAAGTCCAATGGGGCGCACGAAGCTGCACGTCCCACTTTTGGGTCGTGCACACCACTCTTCCTGGAGCACATGAAAGTACAATGGGGTGTATGAGGCCATGCACCCCACTTTTATTAGGGTGCATAAGTGTATTAAAGGCACACGAATTTCGTGCACCTCCCCTTGAAGTCATGCACTCTATATTTATGACAAATAAGTGTATCGTGCCTAAGCCAATAAGAAAAAGACACGTGGGCGGCTTTGATACTTCCCTATAGGGATCTAATCGAGCAAATTGAAAAGGCATCCGATCAGCACCCGATGAAGAATTGATTCATGCGCTCAACCCTCATGGCATGATGAATAAAGATCCCTCAGCCAATAGGAAGGCAACATTCCACCTAATGCTATTAATGTAAGCTTAAAAAAAAGGAATGTGACAACTTCCCCTCGTAATATTGATGAGAGTGGATTGAATAGGTGCATGTAGACAACATCACAAGTACTAGTCACAAAGGAGAATTAGGTTGGTGAGTAATTGAGAGAGCGATAGTGCACAGGAACATCCTCAGTCCATAATCACCCGACCTGATGGCTTCAACGAGCACAATAGTAATCATGGTAATAGATGTAAAATCCTGAATCAAAAATTAACAGGGGCTTGATCGGTGACTAAGAGATTCGAAGGAATTGATTGACCATACTATTTTGAACAAAGACATAATGGTAGACCAATAGCAAGAATTGGAAAATGTGACCATATACAACTTTGACCCAATAGAGGAGGACAATCAACGTCACCCAACTCTACTCAGGGTATTATTCATGAGGGCATAGAAGGATAGCGACAAATAGAGCCCTGTTTGTAATAAATGGATTATGAATCTCGACAAATTGGTTTACCCTAGGCTCTACCACTCGTTGAACCTCCTTGCATGGTTGGTAGTGGCATACAATCTCAATAACATGACTATTAGGGATCACACCAACCATGTGACATTCAGAATTATAGTTGATAGAATTATGAGGGTATTCTGACTCTCCATAGTGTCATTAATATTGAACTTCCAGGTATTGGTCCTCCAGTATAATGTCATGCTCAAGACCTCCTTCTCTGGTAGGCTCTTGAAGAGCAATAAGCATTTGCCTCCCAACTTCCCCATACGCAAATCCATGTTGCATCCCTGGGCATAGGATTATGCAGATATGATCAACCTGGTTCTAGGGATGAAAGACTTGGAGCAGATTACTAAAGAGGTCATGTTTTTAATTATTCAATGCAACAAGAGAGATAAAACACCTATGTATCAGTGGGAAAATATTATCAATTGCAACATCAATCAGGAGTTGACAGAAACCACAAGAGGTAATCCTGGCAGATAAACACCAACTCCCTCCCTTTTCCTATAATTCATTTTTTATTCATTTAGTTATAGGCCAACTGGAGCAATCCTTAATTAGCAAAATAGGAGTCAATACCGCATTAATCCAGGATCGATTATTGTGTATACATGAAGGATGCTCGAGTTATGCGACTTTTTGAAAGAACCCTCCCCATGATCCATGCTTGGCTGTGTGGTGAGGAACCTGACAGGTTTGAGGCCAAGGTGTGGATGTTCCTTCATGAGGCAAAATCAAGAGATTTCTTCCTTATAGAAGAATATTCTTAAACTAGGTTGTATGGGTCGAAGCTACCCCCGAAAGCACTACCAAAGAACTACCCAATATCCATAGCCATTTTAGAGATAACCAGGAGGATTGTAGAGGAGGAAAATATATGGTCTATAAGGAATAAGGGAGGAGTTCCATGGCTATAGATACCCTACAAAATGGGTCCCTATATGTACCTGGCCCACTTCTCTTTACTTCGGGCCATCTGGAATATGGACACCTATTGTTTTTAGGAAATGACTTGGAGGCCCTATGATCCTCATGGCTATCACAGACATATTGTCTTCGTGACACTTTCTCTCTTACAAGTTGCACATAGAGTAGATGACTTCAAGGATGAAATGCAGAAGGTCCTTCAACAGGATTTATCATTGGAATTGGTATGGATAATGGATCATAGGCCTCATAGTAGGCTAGAAGCAATGGGAGATTATAGCTCTGACTTAATGTTTCATATATAATTATTGGTTGACAAGGTAGTCCCTTTGGTCCCTATTGCTCCTCTAGAATAATTTTAGGACCCCACCTTCTAGATCGTTCATCAATATTTAGATTTATTTGAAGTCATGATGAAAATAATAGACACAACCCATTAAGAGTAGGAAAGGCTCCCTATGCCTTCTAGTTCCCCCTTGAAATTTCAAATAGAAAGAAGTTGGTAGCTCATCCCTCGCACCAGGTACCAAGTTTAGTTTTAGCCTCGACTCAGGCCCTAATCTCTCCATCCAACCAGACTGACCTGGTAGTGGGTTAATATTTGGTGGTCTTCACCACCCTGGTAATCAATAAAAAGGAGCATTTGATTCCTCACAAGGCTCTAAAGAAAATATAGAAAGTAGGAGGACTGTAAAACATACTTAGAGAGTATGAAGTCTAGGTAGAAAGCCCCTCATAGTCTCCCACCCAAAAAAGGTCCAAGACTGAATCATCAACTCTAGACACAAAGAATTTCATGCTATCTAAGGTGAGAGAAGTGATCCAATTTACTACTGATGAAGAAGAACCAATACGAGACATGGAAGATCAAATAACTCCTAGAAAATGAGTGAGTAGGGCCAAGAGAACAACATAACAAGATACTTATGATGTGTTTGCTACCATGTTTTCCATCCCCCTACCACCAAGCCTAAAGGAAGCCACGATTGATTTTGACAAAGGAGTAATGATGGCTAAATCTGGCCCTATAGATATGATGAAATCACACGTGGCCTATCAAGTATAGATGGTGAAGGCTATAGAGAGGGAAGTCACATTTTTAAAAACCAAGGCTACAGAGGCATAACAATTACAACTGAAAGTGCAGCAATTACAAGCTGAGATAGATAAGCTAAAATAGATGTTGACTTCCTCTCAGAGTACCACCATACAAGCCAGTGATCATTCCAACATAATTGAGGAATTCAAGTAGGAAATGAAGGATAAAATATAGGGGAGTATGGTTGATCTAATAGCAATTTTTCTATAATATATATGCCACTAGACACACTGCAGGTATTTTAAAGGACCTGTTGCAGCAAGAAAATTAACGAAAAAATTTGATATACCCTATATTCTAGAAATTTAAAGATAATTAAGTGGAATTAAGTGGGGGGTGGTCACCCTAGGAAATGGATCCATATTTTTATTTGTGTAGGAATATGCAAATGTCTTCATCTACTTACAGAATAAATCAAACTAGCTCTAGTGGGATTAAGAGATAGTAAGCTCCGAAGAGGAGGTGGAAAGAAAACTCAATGATTATTGATTCACATTGGAGGAGTTCTTCTAAGTACCTATTATTAAATATTTTATCTTCAATTAGATACATGAATTTGACTTTGGTTAAAATATAAAGCTAACACAACAGTTCACTTCTTTGGCTGAACTAGTAGATTGCTTGTGTGTATTTTTCAAGAACACCATCAAATGGCCACGAGAAAGTGTGAATAAAATTACACAAGATGTCAATATGTTAAAAATTTTCTTGACCTTTCATGATTAGGTGTGGGTCTACATTGACCATAACCTATAGGATCTCAAAAAAGGAGTGGTGAGGGACCCACAAGAAGAAGCATCTGATAACGAGCAAGGTGTAGTGGGGCCTAATACATAAAAGGATGTAATTGATCAAGACATGCTAGAGCCAGCTTCTCAATGTGGCGGGGATGTTGGAACATGAGAAGAGTAGTTATAGGAAGAATGAAGTGGGTCACTTGTCCTTTTTTGTCCCTACGATGATTTTGTACAGGATAGGAGATCAAGCCAGATGGAGGGCCGATAGGAAAATGGTTACAGCACAACCCAATCTCATCCAAAGCTATACATAGATGAGCATTGCAATGAAACATTTTTTTATCAATCCTTAGAGAGCAAAATTTTGGTCCAGGTATAAGTCGTGTCTTGAAGTTAGTCATATTTTCCCTTTGTGTTTGTTTTTTATTTATCTCTTACGTTAACCTTTCTTCTGTCATTTCCCAAGAACTTTCCAGGAATCTTGGCCTATTGAGATCATTTCTAGTAGATGTGTAAAGAGTTGGAGACTCACATAACTACAATCAGGATGGAGAGGAACATCCTCCTGTTACAATATTCGAACAGGGGTGCGATTGTAACTACTGTTGTATAGACCCGTGCACTCTGCTGGGTTATTTTATGTAAATCTTTTGATGAATATAAATTCCAACTTGATTCCTGGTATCTACTATGTTAATGATTTATGTATTTTCTTTTTGCATATTGTGGTATCCGAATGTGAGAATAGCACTTTCTCTTCGCTAGTTTAATGGTTCATGTTTATTACATCATTTGAATAAATCTGAATGAACTAGTTTTTCTCTCATTTTTCTCTCTTAGTTCATGAAATTTATAAATCTGCTATGACTACCCAATGGACATGGCACTGGTTTGGTCTGAATAATTTAAATACTACATATTTTGGTCAAAAAGAACAAAAACTAATGTAAAAACACTTAATCTGGTGAAACATGGGTTATAATATCAACATGATAAACATCCAAGCCCATCATCTAGGGTTTCCTTACCTGACCTGGTCTATCTAGAGTCTTATAGATAATATTTTCTTGGGTCAAAGAGGTAGACCCACCAAAGTCTACAAATTGGTTGTGATCCTTGGGATTCCCATGACGTGACACATCATAAAAAAAGGGTAAGCAGAAATTCCACACTACAATACCTCTATCTTCAATAAACCACCAAATTATCTTGGATTGCTATGCTGAAGAGATGTCAATAGGTGATATTAACTTTCTTAATAATGACATATTAATTTAGCTCATCTATCTTTTTGGGAGCATGTTCACCAATACTCATACTCATATCTAATCCTTCTTACTTATTGGTCACTTTCACTACCTTGTTTCCTAAAGTGCTTTTTCTCCTCTTTACTCCTTACTTTCTTTTAAGGTGGTTTAGACTTCTTAATTATCAAGTGAATGGTCATCAAAAATTTTATTCCTTCCTCACATCGAACCTTTAGAAGCTTTTGAGGCTATACTTTTTAACAAAAGTTTTCTACATAAGGGTTCTTCCTTTTTGTCGAGCCTTTCAATTTCTTTGACTATCAAATATTTTATTTTTATTACGGCCTCAAAACTCTTTCATCCTCTCTTTCCTTTGAAATTTTCAAAAGTTGTAACTTTTGGATATTTCGTTTTCCTTGTGCCTTTCAAAATTTTTGATACTTTTGCTTTAAAATTTAAGGTCATATAATCCATTGGAACTTTCACCTTTCTTTTCTAATTAGATATTTTGAAAACTCATGATCTTCAAATATTTACACTTCTTAAGACTTTTGGCCATGCTCTAATTCTTGAAAATTTGAATCACTCAGTCCCTCTAAACTTCTTTTTTGCACTTATAGGTTTGAGACTTATTTTGATTTCCACCAACTTTACCTATCATCCTTTAATATTTTTCCAAGTTATTTAAAGTTAAAGTTGTTGAAAACCCTAACAAGAATAATAGATGGTGATATTTTATCCATCCACAAGATCTCTAACTTGAAGTGCTCCCATATGCCTCTTGCAAATTTGCTATCATTAAGCATTGGTCTCCTTGAAGGAGTCGCTAGTGTAGAGAATTTGAATCAAGTGTCAACCTTGACTAAATGAGATGGAGTAGATGCCTCATAGGATCTCTTGATGATGAGTTTCTACGAGTCTTAATCTATTCCATGCAGTTGTTGATTTTCCCTCAACTAACTCTCCCAACAAATGCATCCTATGCATGTGGTGGAGAGGGGATGGATGAGAGGTGAGGAGCCACAAATCCAAATAAATGTGGATGATAACTGAAGGGGGAGGAAGTAATCCAAACCCCCCAAATGTAACATATTAAAATAAACTCAACCAAAAAATTATTAGTATACTAAGTATATATATTACACAAATGTAAATATCATAAAATTTAATAAATTTAAATAAAAATTTAAGGTGAGATAGAAATAAATCAAACCATATAAAAGACACCAATATTACGTGGAAAACCCTATAAAAGAAAAAACCATGGCCAAAATCGTATCTTCACTTTTGTATTATCTTCAACAAAATATACAAGCATTTTTCCTCAAATGTGATTGGTGCAAATCACCAATGTCTCAAGTAAATAATAGTGTCTCATGGTTAGCTCACACGGTTGGATCAAACAGTTGGCTCATACTATTTTGCTCTATATATTTAGCACTATATCAATACAAGGAGTTTATCCCAAACATATAGTTTAGGTTATCCTCCCGTTGGAAGATAGTTGTAGAAGAAAACCTCCACAAAATGTGTCACTTCACCTATGCCACATGCCACCACACTCATGCCATATGCCACCACACCTATACCACATGCCATTATGTGCCCCACACATGCCACCACACTCAAGTCTCATGCCATGTCACCTTTGACTTTGAGTTGACTAGAGTTAGACTAGATATTGGAATTATTTTAATTTAGTAATTGTAGGAATAATAATATTAAGGTGTAGGATAAAATAAATATAGGTATATATTTATTTTATCCATATACCTTAATATATATTAGTCTAACCTAGGTATATATATACATATTAAGAAATATAAATTAAATACCTATCTATTTAATTTATATTAAAGACTAGATAATATGACATTAGATATTAGTTGAGTAATCATATATATATATATATATATATATATATATATATATATATATATAATATAGCATGTAAATAAGGTTTCCATCAACATGGAAAACATCAATAATAAGTGGCATATATATTCCATCAACATGGAAAATATAACATCCATCAACATGGATAAACAAGTGGCATACATATTCCATCAACATGGAAAAATAGCATCCATCAACATGGATAAACAAGTGGTATACATATTCCATCAACATGGAAAAATAGCATCCATCAACATGGATAAATAAGTGGCATATATATTCCATCAACATGGAAAAAATAACATCCATCAACATGGATAAACAAGTGGCATACATATTCCATCAACATGGAAAAATTAACATCCATCAACATGGATAAATAAATGGCACACACACATATTCCATCAACATGAAAAAAATAAGTGGCATACATCCATCAACATAGAATTCACAAAACCTTAAAAAACACTTAAAAGAATTGACATCACACAATATTATGCATTACTCCCCCTTGAGGGCAATTCTTTTAGGCCTAGTTTACTTCTAAAGTAAGAAAATTTAGATTCTACTAATGGTTTTGTGAAAATATCATAAATGTTCTCATTTGTGGGGCAATATATGAGTTTAATTGTCCCATATAATACCTTCTCCCTAATGAAGTGTGCTTGAATCTCAATGTGTTTTGTCCTTTGATGCATAACAAGATTCTTTGCTAAAGCTATTGAAGATTGGTTATCAAAAAATATTGTGATAGATTTATTGTTGTTAAACCCAATTTTTGTTAGTAGTCTTTGAAGCCAAATGGCTTCTTGACATGCTAGAGTAGCACTTCTATACTCAGCCTCAGTTGAGGAGAGTGCTATGGTTGGTTGTTTCTTACTACACCAAGAGATCACACCTGATCCCAAGGAGAAACAATATCCACTTGTGGATTTTCTTTCAACATTATCCATAGCATAGTCACTATCACAATAACCAAACAAATTTATATGAGAATTACTTAAATATTCCAAATCTAAATTAGTAGTTCCACTTAGATATTTAAGTATTCTATGAACAACATTAAGATGAACATCATAAGGCTTATGCATAAATCTAGCCATCACATTAACAACATAAGCAATATCAGGCCTAGAAATAGTAAGATAGAGTAAACTACCTATAAGTTGCCTATATTGAGTTTTATCTACAAGCTTAGAATCTTTATTAATTTCAAATTTTCTAGAAACCATAGGAGTAGAAACACATTTGCAATTTTTCATTTTAAACCTTTGCAAGATTTCTAATATATACTTAGATTGAGAAATCATAATCTTATGGGATTGTTGGTAGATTTGCAAGCCTAAATAGTAATGCAACAAACCCATGTCAGTCATTTCAAATCTATTTAGTAATTGTTTTTATATATTTCAATCATACATTCATTGTTTCCTGTTAAAATTAAATCATCTACATATAAAACAATGATAGTAATGCTATTATTTTTCCTAGAAATATACAAATCTGGATCAAAATAACACTTATTAAAACCAATTGAAGAAAAATACTTGGAAACCTTATCATACCAAGCTCTTGGAGCTTGCTTAAGTCCATATAGGGATTTCTTTAATCTACAAACATAATTTAGCTTTTCTAGGTTCTCAAAGCCTTGAGGTTGCTCCATATAAATCTCAACATCTAAGTTACCATTAAGAAATGCACTCTTTACATCTAATTGATAAATTTTCCAATTAAAAGTAGTAGCTAATGCTATTATTAATCTAATTGTAGGTATTTTAGCAATTGGAGAAAAATTTTCCTCATAATCTACTCCATACTTTTATGAGAAACCTTTTGCTACTAATCTAGCCTTATGTTTGTCAACTTCTCCTAAAGAATTTAACTTAAGTCTAAATACCCATTTACAACCTATTACATTTCTCTTAGAAGGCCTTGGGACTAAATCCCAAGTATCATTTTTTATAAGAGAATTGAATTCTTGTTCCATAGCTTTGATCCAATTTGGATCATTTTTAGCTTGATTATAGGTTTGAGGTTCATTCAAATTTTGAATTTTAGCCATTAAGGTTATACTTGATGTTTGGATTCTAGTTCTATATTTGTACATTTCACCAAATGGAGAGTCTTTGGTTGTTTTCTCTAACCATTTTGGTCTCTTAGTTTGATTTTCTAAGGGAGAATTTTCATCAATGCTAAAAGAACTAGATTTATATAAAGTAGACTCATCAAATGTGACATCCCTATTCACAAAGATAGTCCTACTATTAGGGTTATATAATCTATATCCTTTGGATTGATTATCATAACCTACTAACACACATTTCAAAGATCTATCATCTAATTTTCTAATATTATTTGAATTATTATGATGTGCATAAGCAATGCACCCAATTACTCTCAAATGCTTAATTGATGGTTTCCTTTGAAACCAAGCCTCAAATGGAGTGACTCCATTTAGTGCCTTAGTGGCACACCTATTAAGCAAATATACAGAAGTAAAACAACATTCAACCCATAAGAAATTAGGTAAGTTTTGGAGGAAAGTCCTTGCCATATTTGCAATGGACCTATTTTTCCTCTCAGCAACCCCATTTTGTTGGGGTGAATATGGGCATGTGAATTATCTTGAAATACCCATTTCAAGACAATAAGAGTTAAACTCATTACTCACATACTCTCCTCCATTATCAGTCCTTAAGACTTTTATGGAGGAAGAGGTTTCATTTTCAACAAGTGCCTTAAAATTTTTGAAATATTCAAATACTTGAGACTTGTTTTTCAAAAAGTAAATCCAAGTGTACCTTGAAAAATCATCAATAAAAGTTAAAGAATATAAACATCCACTTAATGATTTAACTTGAAATGGACCCATAAGGTCAGAATGGACTAATTGCAATCTATAAGAAGATTTAAAAGAAGTTTCACCAAACTTAGTCCTAGGTTGCTTGGATAAAATGCAAGCCTCACAAAGTCCTCCATCAACTTCAATTTTAGGAAGACCAATTACCATGTTTTTGTTAAACATATCAATCATACTTCTATAGTTTAGATATCCTAATCTATTATGCCACAATTTAGAATTATTTTCAACATACATGGCAAGGCAATGTTTACCTAAAATTTGATGTGGAGAGAATACATACAAGTTGTTGGAAAGCATACCTTCTCCAACAATATCTCCCACATTATTTTTGATGATGCACCTATTATCATAAAATTGAATGCTTCTTCCTTGAGAAGCTAATTGCCTTATAGAAAGTAGGTTAGTTGCAAGATTAGGAATAAACAAAACATCATTATATACTTCTTTACCTATCTTAACATTGTCAATTCCTTCTACAACAATTTGGGAATTGTCCCCAATAGTAACTACATCATTGTAATCTAAGTTTAATGAAGTAAAATATGACTTAGAATTAGTCATATGATTAGTGCATCCTGAATCAATAATCCAAGAATTATGGTCTATTTTATCATGAATGGAAGTCAATGCATGAACTAAAGCAACATTATTAGTTTGCTTACCTCCCTTCTTGCTCTTTATGTTTTTGGAGGCTGCCTTCTTCTTGTAACAATCATTTTATTTATGGCCAAAAATGCCACAAAAGTTACAATTACCATTAAATTTAGGATTATTGCTCTTTGATTTCTTCTCAAACTTAGGTTTTGAAGAACTAGTTTGATTCTTACCTTTAAAGTTGTTTCCTTTGTTCCACTTTCTAGGTTTATTACCTTTATGAACATTCAAGGCAATAGAAGTAGAGTTAGGGTCCTTACCTTCACTTACCTTTGTACCTTCTTGTAGCTTGATGGTTTCTTCATGTTGAACAAGTAGGTTGGAGAGCTCCACTAGTGTAGGTAGATTGTCTTCTTGATCAAATCTCGTATTGAGGATATTTACAAAGTCCTTGAACTTTTTAATGAGATTTCTAAGTACAATGAAGCATAAGAGCTTTTCATTCACCCATTCACAACTATATGCAAGTAGTTGTGTCCTAATTTCCCTCATTTTAGCTAGGTATATTACAATAGATTCTTCACATGATATTTTTGTGTTAAACAATTTTGAAAGAAGGGAAAATTTTCTACCCATGTTTGACCTTGTGAACATGGTTTTTAACTCATCCCATGCTTCATATACAAAAGAAAAATTAGAAATATGCACTAATATGTCATCACTTACAACCCTAAATAACATAGAAAGGGCTTGTTGATTTTTTACATTCCATGATTCAAGTGCTCTTCCATTTTGGGGTTGTGGCTCCTTGTTCATGATCTTCCAAAGTTACCTCGCTTGGTATTCCACCCTCATCCTAGGCTCCCAAATATGATAGTTTATCCCTTCAAGAATATGCTTAGGGGTAAAGCTAGCAATATCGTTAGAGGCCATGACTAAAAGCACAAACATGTTAGTATGATTGTAGAAGTAATTTTACAAAACATAAGAATAAACTACAACTTATTTTTCCAAAAAAAAATATTCAAATACCTTTAATTTTAAAAATTAAAAAAGGGGGGTTTTGTGGACCCCACCACCAAATTAAAAAATTAAAAAATATGGGGGTGGCCCCATAGGCCTGCCATCCTCCCTTTTTAAATATTATTTTATTATTAAAAAAATAATGGGCATGGGGGAGGCTCGAGGTCCCCTCATCACACCACACAACCTCAAGGGTTGTTGTCGGCCAACACACTGTTCAGCCAACAGGTTGCCAATGGTTACCATCTAGCTATCACTTGGTTGTCATTGGGTCACCACTATGGCTACCATCAGTAGCTTGTCAAGTTGTTGATACGTAGGCTATGGCCTGGAGTTGGCCAGCTGCATGGCCTCCCATAAGGTGAGTCGCATCAAAAAATAACTTTTAAATAAATTAACAACTTATTAAATTTAAAAAAAAACTTTTAAATTTAATACAATATTTAAATGAAAATCATTTAAATATATAAATAAAAAGAACCCTTTTTTCTATTTTTTTTATATCAAACCCCTAAAAAAATAAAATATAATATATATATATATATATATATATATATATATATATATATATATATTTATCATTTAAAAAATCAATAAAGGAGGGTTTTAAAATAGAATCTAACATTAAATTTATACAAAAGATAAATGTTAGATTTAATTGTAACATAGTTTTTTAATTACTAAAAGCTAAAATTAGAGAACTCACTAGAGATGAACCTGGGCTCTGATACCAAATGAAGGGGAGGGAAGTAAGCAAAATCCCCCAAATGCAATGGATTAAAACAAACTCAAACAACAAATTATTAGTATGCCAAGTATATATATTACACAAATGTAAATAGCATAAAATTTAATAAATTTAAATAAAAATGTAAGGTAAGATAGAAATAAATCAAACCACATAAAAGACACCAATATTACGTGGAAAACCTTGTAAAGGAAAAAACCATGACCAAAATCGTATCTCCACTTTTGTATTATCTTCAACAAAATATACAAGCCTTTTTTCTCAAATGTGATTGGTGCAAATCACCAATATCTCAAGTAAACAATAGTGTCTCACAATTAGCTCACACAATTGGCTCATATTGTTTTGCTCTATATAGTTAGCTCTATCCAACACAAGGAGTTTAGCCCAAATATATAGTTTGGGCTATCCTCTCATTGGAAAATAGTCATGGAGGAAAACCTCCACAACATGTGCCACCACACCTACATGCCACCACACTTATGCCACATGCCATTATGTGCCCCACACATGCCACCACACTCAAGTCTCATGCCATGTCACCTTTGACTTTGAGTTGACTAGAGTTAGACTAGATATTGGAATTATTTTAATTTAGTAATTGTAGGAATAATAATATTAAGGTGTAGGATAAAATAAATATAGGTATATATTTATTTTATCCATATACCTTAATATATATTAGTCTAACCTAGGTATATATATACATATTAATAAATATAAATTAAATACCTATCTATTTAATTTATATTAAAGCCTAGATACCTAATTTTATTATTCACCTTTATACTTAGGTGAATTTACAATATAATCCCAAAATTGGATTATTTGTTCCAACAATAACCAGCCTTGCTAGCTCACCCACAACTGTTGTTTGGATCAAATGATCTCCAAAGGTAGAGCTATTTTAATTATCACTAAAAAGGCTCATAATATTCTACCAATGATGGGGTCTAATTTAGTTATCACTGAAAAGGTTGTGAGAAATTACTACGGGTTGTTAATTATTGAGATTTGATAGTTTGCATAATCATACAATTTAAGGGTATTTATACCCATATTCAAAATTTTGTGATAGCTTTTTGATGATTCTTCATAATGGGCTTCCTGGTGGTCAGTAATGGTATGAGGGATTTTCATTCTACACAAAATTTTGAGACAATTTCAATCATAATTACCCCTCTTGGATGAATGGTAGTGAAATCTCACTACAACTTTGGTGGCTCGCAAGGATATTTTTCTTGCAGAAATATATGAACCTAGAAAATAAGGCTTATCTATTAGACTCAGATTCATTCCAAGGTAGCTTCAGTGAGACAAAAATGACCATCTTAGATTGCATTATCATTTGAGTCAAGAAAATAATAGGTGATAGTCCTTTTATACTATTTTTCTTGAGGTAAAGGCACCTACCTTTATTAAATTTCTTTTGTGAATTTATGCCTCCCTTTATCTATCATCTTTTCACTTGATTCAAGTCTATATTGTTTTCATTAGGGTGATGCAAGAAGATATTCATCCTTATTTTTAGAGTTGGATTTGCATAATATGAAATTACTTCTCCTTTTGTGCATAGGCCCATCATCGCCCTTTTATATTTACTTCATGATATGTAATATTATCGCTATGATTGATTTAATGCTTGACATTGTTAGGCCTTGATCCCAACAGTCATCCTTATTTATGTACCTAAGGAATCTGCTCCCTACCCCTTATGGGAAGTTTTTTCTTTGTGCAATTACAATTTGTTCCATTACATGTTTTTACATTTCAACAACTTACCTAACCTCAAATTTTGATCTGGCCTTGAACTTTACTTCCAAAAATGCTTCCTTCCCTTGTTAGAGTAAAATTGCCTCTTTAAATTACAAGCTATTTTTTAATTTAACTGCATATTCAAAAAATTATCCTACAAAATAAAAAAAGTCAAAATATACATACATATATATACATAAACCTAATTGTGTTGACACTTTAGCTTCCACTTGAGCCTCAACCTACTCCTATAGATCCAAATGTCTTAGGAGAATTGAATCCCAAATTTTGGTCACCTATTGATCCATTTAATCATCTAGGATAAAATGAATGTATTTCATTGACTGGGGTACCAAACCATTCTTCTTTTAATATTATAATTTGATCATCATCTATCTTGACTATCGATAAGTGCTCAATGTGGTGCAAGTAGAGTGGTTTGGATTAGATTTTAAAATGGGTCCTATATTGAGTCCTTAAGACCATGAGAGACCTGCCCATATTAAAATATCCCCCTAGCTTAGTAATGAAGTCTTTGGATAGACAAATGCCAAATGAAGCTAGGAGATCAATTATTGTAACATGCTATATGATAGTCAGGCTTGGACAAATATTTAAAGCAAGAGGAAGCTCCTTAACCACCCCTAATATTTGAACTAAATTATCATCCAATTACACCACTCTTTTATTCATAGGTTGATATCCTAGGCCTAGCATGTCTACTACTCCTTTTGGCATGATAGATGTGTTTACCGCTAAATCTATCATGCAATTATGGATCAACTTATCCTTGTAGATGAGAGATAAATAAAGAGGAGTTTGGGCTTGCTCACTTTGGGGGATGATATTTGTAAAACAATAGGTGCCTTTTGTTGGTCCTTTTTTTCTTCTTCCTCCATATCCTTCCTCATGTTGGAATATATTATATCATTTGGTTCTTTACTAATGTACCGTCATGGGTAAATATTTAGATTAGGATTATATTAGGAGATTAATAGTTTATTAGAGTAATTTAATAAATTCACAAGTGTTAGAATGTGCAACGATGTAAATGTGCATGTAGTCCACATGTACATGAGTCTTAGGGTTCAGTGAGAGGCAAGGAATCTATTTTTCTATATAAAAGCCTCATGATGAGTGTTTTAGATGAGAGTTGTGTAGTCCATAAGTGAGAGTAGTAGTAGTAGCAATGTAGCTCCATTTTGATATCATGAAGGAGTTGTAAACTCTATGAGAGGAGAATTGTAATTTTTGTGAGGTTTATTATATGAGCATTTATAGAGCATTGTATCAAGTTTTCTATCATATTTTCATGCATGTTAAGCTTCTATTATTATAGTTATAACATTGCATTCTTATTTCTATACTTGTGATCACATTTCCTTTAAGTTTAAGGCTCCAAAATCTAATAGTGGTATCAGATCCACAGTGGATCAAAGGAAATATCAAAGTGATCACCATTGCTATTATTGAGTATTTGCAAATCGGACCAGCCATAGTATGTTGCTGCATGCAAATACCATCACAATATTTTTTTTTGATAGAAGTAGCTCTAGATAGAATAATATAAAGTAGAGAAAGCCACATGATTGATTTGGTTAGAGTTTTTTCATAAAGTTACAAAAAATTGTGAAGACTATAACTCAACATTTTATCCACTAGATTGGCAATCCAACTAGTGAAGATCATTTTATTTAGAGTCAGGAATTTTTATTATCTCTAAAATTCCATTGCAAAAGAGAAAATAAGTTTTTAGGAAAAATATTGGGTTACTATCATCTAAGTTTTTTTTTTGTAGAAAATTCTCTCAGAAGTTGGGAAGCTTCCTACAACAGATAAAGAAGAACTCCATCTTCGTTGCCTGAAGGTCGACATTACTTTCCTCGTGTAGGGATTAATTCTTTGTTGTAGAAAAATAAGTAGTAAATATTTGGAAGCCTAAGGGGAAAGGTCCCATTGAGACATTTACAGATTGAAGAGTCCTAGTTGAAATAATGAGAAGAAGATCTAGTGGCCAAGGAAGCCACATTAAATATTGTACATCTAGGAAGGAGGTCCTAGAAAAAAGGCCCATTTTAATATAAAATAAACTCAAGGAGAAGAGTCCTGGAAAATATTGGAGATTGGTGATCTCCATTGAAGACTAAAAAATTCACATTGAAGAAGAGGCTCATTGAAGGCCCTATTGAAGAACTTCCATATTGGAAGATTGAGCACTAAGAAGAACTAACAAATATTCTATTGCAGATTTTAGTAGCAGCAAATTCAGGAGATCCTACAAGAATATCTCACTACAAAACTTCCATAGTTGAATATTAGAGAGGTCAAGGAAAGCATCATTGAAGATCTTGAAGCTACAAGTTTGAGGACCTTGGAGATATATCAAGGAGAAACAAGAAGGTTTGGTGAGCCTTATTGAAGGAGTTCCTAGAATAACTCATTGGAGAAAGTACTACCAAGAGAGAAGCTTGTGATAGCTAAGGAATTGGGATAATTGTCACCATTCAACAACAAGTCCAAAGGAGAAGCTTTGGAAAGAAGATTATAAAATCACAAGATAGTTTGGAATAGATCTCAAGATTGATATATTGTTTGAGGAGGAGATATAGTTTTATGTGAGAATTCAACAAGAGAAAGGAGATAAAAAAAACCACCAAATATGAGAGATTTGGGGGCCATCATTGAAAGGTTCTTGAGTGAACATCTCAGCTATGATTTGCAGGAGGATCCTACCAAATTTTTAGGATTCAAGGATAAATTTTTAGTGAAGGTATTGACTGCCTTACAATCTAATTTTTTTTACGTTTGAGGATAGAAAAAGGTAGCAATTTGAGCAGCGTTAGTGACTACTAAAGATAAAATTTCAGAGGTACATCTTGAAGAAGCATTTAATCCACCAAGTTAAAATATTGGGTAACATATTAGTCAAGTATTGAAGCTGCAAAAATATGAGCAAGTGAGTTGTTTTGGATAGCCTAGAAGAGCTACAATAACATTTACAAAAGGCAGCAAATCTAAGTGACCAAAGTCACTATCATCATCATCTACAACGAAAAATCCAAAGGTTGTTTGGAAATTATTGGGCTTTCCAATGCTTTCTTTGGAATCCGTCTCAATAATCAGGAGGATGCGAATCAAATCCTTATGGGTGGTCCCTAGTTTTTGGGCAGGAAAAGTGTTTTTCTCATGAAATGGACCCCTGACTTTGATCTTGATACTCAAAGCATCAACTATGCTCTGATTTGGGTCAGGCTCCCAAATATTCCTTGGCATATGTGGCATGAACCTCTTCTCAAAGCTATTACCACTACTATTGGGGATTTAGTGACCATTGACCGTGCTACTCTTGCCAGATCAAGGATGACTACTGCTCGTATTTGTGTCAATGCTAATTTGGACTCAGCTCTCCCTACCTTTGTGGAATTGGAATATGAGTCTTTCTATAGGAAGCAAGCCATTGAGTATGAGAATAAGCCTCCTTTTTGCATTGAATGCCAAACTCAAGGACACCTCAGAGCTCAATGCCCTTCTCTAAAGGCTCAGGAAGATGTTGCTGCTAAAAAGCAAAAGGATAATATTCCTTTCTCCAAGGTGGAGAAAAAATATATCCTCCTTCCAAAGGGGTATTCTTCCATCCAATAAAAAATCAGAAGCATCAAGGAGGCAATTCCCTTGCTACTGTTGACAAAGGCAAAAAGGTTTCATCTCTTGTCCAAGAAAAAGAGGTAAGTTCCTTCTTTGCTCTCCCCAATAAATATCAAATCTTGTCTAACTTACCATATGGGAATGATGAGACTAAATTGGTTGCTCAGAGTCCTTGCCCTATCTCAAATCCTTCTTCTGCCCCTGTTCTTGAAATTCGATAGGAACTTTCTCCTGTTCATTCCCCTCTTAATAGGATACCCAATTTTTCCCCTAAAAATGGGACTACAAGTCATGTTTCCCCAGTAAAAGCTAATGAGATTTTTATTGAAAGCTCTGCTGACATATGTGCTCAGAACCACATTGATGAAGTAGCCATCCCTTCCTCCTTCTTTGAATCCTCTAGTCCTATGATTCAAAAAATTAATCCCCACAATTTCAGTCCAAAGCATACCAGAAGCCATAAAAAATCTTCGATTGACTATGGTGGTGAGAAAAATAAGGGCAGACCTTCTAATGTTGATCACTGGAAGTAGGGTCTAGAAGATGATATTGCTAATGGAATTCAAAAAACCCTATTTTCCATAGGTATAAACCTGAGTAAAGATGATACAAAATGCACCAAACCTCCCCAACCTCAAGGAAAGGGAGGCAAAAGAGTTATCAAATATTCCAAATGAAAATCCTCTCTTGGAACGTGAGAGGTCTTAATGACATGGCTAAACAGAGGTTAGCCAAGTCATTAAGAAAAGAAATTAATCCTTCTATTTTTTTGTTGCAAGAAACCAAAATTGGAGACACTTTTGCTAAGTTTGTTTGTAACAATATATGGAAGAACAGTGAATCCATTTTTTGCAATGCAAGGGGGGCTTCTGGAGGACTTATCTGTCTTTGGAACCCTACTCTCTTTGAGGGTATATTGATTCATTCCAATGAAGAAACTTCTAGTATTCTCTTTTTTGACAAATATTCCAACTCCCCTTGGGTCCTTACCAATGTATATGCCCCAAATTCTATCACAGGAAGATCCAGGCTATGGGAAATTCTTTCATCAGTTAGGAATACCTTTTCAAACCTTCCTTGGATCCTTGCTGGAGACTTTAACACTCCTTTGTTCCCTTATGAAAAAAGAGGAGGGGTAGGGTCCTTTACTAAAAGCATGGATGATTTTTAGGATTTCATAAATCAGAACAATTTGATGGATGTAAATCTTAAAGGAAACCAGTTTACTTGGTCTAATAGAAGAAGTGGTTCTCAGCTCATTCAAGTGAAACTTGATAGAGTTTTGTTCTCTTAGGAAGCCATGACTATTTGGGGGGATGCTAATCTTCAATCACTTCTCAAAATTGGGTCTGACCATAGTCCCATCCTACTGGATACCAACAATTCTAAAATATTCAGAATCCCATTCAGATTCGAAGCAATGTGGATGCAACATCTTGATTTTAGAGATAGAATCATTCAGTGGTGGCAAACTGACTTTCAAGGATCACCCTCTTTTAGGCTGAGTCAAAAGCTCAAATTGATTAAAGAAAACCTTAAGATCTGGAATAGGGACATCTTTGGAAATATTTTTCAAAACAAGCATGAAATCAAAAATCATCTTGCTACCATTGAGAAAGACATTCAGGAAGGTCAATGTTGTACTACTAAACAAAGAAAAGAAGAAAGGGATCTCTTATCTCAATATCATAATATCCTCCAGTGTGAGGAAACCTTTTGGAGGTAAAAATCCTGGGCCATTTGGCTTAAGGAAGGTGACTCCAATACCAAGTTTTTTCATGTCTCCACGCTGAGAAATAGAAGCAATAATAGAATAAAGGAAATTCTTTGCCAATATGGAAGAGTTACTTCTGATATTAAGGAGATTAGAGTTGAAGGTGTTTCTCATTTCATGCAATTACTTGAAGATTTACCAGCTGCTAACTCAAGTGTTGCCAAGGATTTCCTTCTCCAATTTATTCCTCATTCCATTTCTGAGGATATTAATTTCAAATTGGTTGTTGGCCTTTCTGATGAGGAAATCAAACATGCTCTTTTTTCTATGAAACCAGATAAAGCTCTGGGCCCTGATGGTTTCTCTCCTAGATTCTTCCAGGCCTTTTGGGATTTCATTGGTCCGGATGTGTGTGCTACCATCAAGGAAATGCAGAATTCTAAAATTATTCCTCATAGTTTTAATTCTACTTTCATTGCCCTCATCCCAAAAAGCTCCAACGCCAAATATTTCAATGATTTCAGACCAATCAGTCTTTGTAATGTTGTGTACAAAATTTTGACTAAAGCCTTAGCTAATAGGATGAGAGAAGTCATGCCTCTCATTATTAATCATTGTCAAGGAAGTTTAGTCCGAGGCAGATCAATCCTTGATGGCATAATTTCTATTCATGAAGCCCTCCACTCAACTTCCTTCACCAAAAAGGTTGCTTTCCTTTTGAAATTAGACATGAATAAAGCTTATGACAGGTTGAACTGGGATTTCCTTTTGGTAGTTTTATCCAAATTTGGATTCCACCAAGATTGGATCAACTTAATTAGAGGATGCATTTCTTCAGCCTGGTTCTCTATTTTAATAAATGGTTCTCCAGCAGGATACTTTACTAGCAGTAGAGGATTGAGGCAATGAGACCCCCTTTCCCCCCTCCTCTTCATCATTGCAGCAGAGGCTCTTGGTAGATCTATTCATGCAGCCAGACAGTCAGGTCTTATTATTGGCATCAAGGTTACTTCTCAATCCACACCTGTTACTCATCAACAATTTGTTGATGACACTCTTCTTTCCACATTTGCCTTAGTCTGTGAAGCCAAAGTGATTAAACAAATCCTTCTTCTCTATGAAGAAGTTGCTGGACAAAAGGTCAATTTCCAAAAAAGCAAATTATATTTTCTTAACACCCCTTTGAGAAGACAACTTAAGATTGCCAACATTCTAGGATGTGCTATATCCTCCTTGCCTGCCACTTATCTGGGTTTACCTTTGTTTGTGGGTAATGCCAATGAACACTTATGGGATAATGTCATTGAAATATTTCAAAAAAAGTTGTCCACTTGGAAAGGTAATCTATTATCCCAAGCTGGCAAAGTTATCTTAACCATGGCCTGCTTACAGAGCATTCCTGTCTATTTCCTTTCTTTATTCAAAGCTCCTGCTAAAGTCTACCAGAAAATTGAACAAATTCAAAAATATTTCCTCTAGACAGGAGCTGAAAATAAAAATAGGTTTCACCTGGTTGCCTGGGAAAATTTTTACAAACCTAAGGATCAAGGGGGAATAGGACTCAGGAGAATCCACATGTTAAATTCTGCTCTTCTTGCCAAACAAGCTTGGCATTTAATTTTAGGGGATTCTGTAGAATGGGTCAAAATTACAAGAAGGAAATACCTCCAAAATTCTGATTTTTTATATGGAGACATTTCTCCTTATGGATCCACCTTTTGGAAATCCATCTGCTCCACAAGGCAACTCATTAAAAAAGGTTTAAGGTGGCAAATTTGTGATGGGAAATCCATGCATTTTTGGGAAGATAAATGGATAGGTAATTGTCCACTTATACAAATTCCAGAATTCAGAATGCTTAAAGAATCCACTGATACTCTTTTTGGCCCCAAGGTTGTAGACTTCCTTACCACTTCCAATGGAATTAGATCTTGGAAAAGGATTCATCTTCCTAATCGGGTAGTTGAAGTTTCATCTCTTGAGGCTTTTTTATCTTCCTTTCCTATCCCTGCTGTGGATTCTTGTGATCATCCTATTTGGGAGCCCACTAATTCAGGTGATTTCTCTGTTAAATATGCTTATTTGTTATCTTTATCTCCTTCTGAGGTTCTCATTCCTTTCAATTTAGTGTGGCTTAAACATTTAACTCCTAAGGTTGCCTTTTTTTCTTGGTTAGCCATTCAGGATAGAATCCTCTCGATTGAGAACCTTATTAAACGTGGTATTCCCCTCCCTAACAGGTGCATCCTTTGCTTGGCTGATTGGGAATCCACTTCCCATATTTTTCTTTTTTGTCCCTACTCCAGGTCTATCCTATGCAATATTTTCCTCAAGTTTAACATCAGTTGGGCTCCTCCTCCTTCTTTAGTTGACCTTTTCATTCAATGGCCAAACCCTTTTAAAAATAATTTCCTAAAAAGCTTCTGGGATTTTTGCCTTCACCACTTTTTATGGCAGATCTAGCTTGAGTTCAATAGGCGTGTTTTATCTAAGGATGTCAGGGATTTTGATCTTATTTCCAACATAATTATCTTTTTTGCTAAGGAAAACTCTTTGATTGCCCCATTTGATTCTTCACCCATTTCCTCCTTTGAAGCTTCATTACTCAATTCCTTTAACATTTCCTTGGAAAATCCTTGTCCTGCTAATCCTCAAGGCTCCAGAACCAACATCAAATGGAATCCCCCTCCTCTGGGATGGGTCAAATTCAATTTTTATGGTGTTGCTAAAGGAAATCCTGGTAGAGCTGGAGGTGGAGGTATCCTCAGAGATCATCAAGGAAATTCCATTTTTGCTTTTGCTGAACCTTTAGGGGAACTTTCCAACCATTCTGTAGAAGCAAGGGCTCTATGGAGAGGCTTACAATTCATCAAATAGGTTCCAAGAAAAGTCATCATCGAAGGAGATTCTTTAAATATCATTAACTATCTAAAAAACTCCAAATCTCCTAGGTTGGAAAATCAGGAACCTAATTGAGGAAGCCAAGGAAATTCTCAAAAGCCAATAGGATGTCATTGTTCAACATGCATTTAGGGAAGCCAATGTTGTTGCTGACAAGCTGGCGAATATTGGTGCCTCTGCCCTAGGGATGTTGACTTGGATAAATTCTCTTCCCATGTGACATCAGTGAAATTGCTAGGTTGGACATAAATTCTTCCCAACAAAATAAATCATTATCAATCCACATGTGATCTTTTGTTTTTTGGTCCTCGCCTCTCAAGGTAAGAATTTCTATGGGAACCAATTTTTTCAACATAATGGCGGTTATCTCAATAATTTTAATTTCCAAAATAAGGTCAAGCTTTATTTTACTCCCACAAGGAGTTCCCAAAGACTTAAGAGTAAGACGTCCATGAGTCCTAAGAATATCAGAGGAGGTGAGGATGACTCGACCGACACCATAGAGAAATACCTTCATAAACTAGTCATTAAATCCACCTCTGCTACTATTGGCCACCTAGAGACTGCCTAGGCCACCCTTGGAAAGGCCATTGCATAATTGAAATATCAGAGGAATGCTTTAATTCTATTATTTTCTATGATACCTTCGATGAAGAGGTCCCTGCAAATTCTGTTGCTGCCAGCATTTCCAAAGCTAAGGAGGATGATGTTGAAATAGCTAAGGAATTATTTAAGGAAGAGCCCAAGGATAAAATCAATGAAGGTGAATAGGGAACCACTAAGGCACCTCCTATGGAGAATTTACCTGCCCGATTCTTGTGGTTATTCCTATGGGGTTCCTTTCTTTCTAGTTTTCCTCTGTATGTCTTTTGATTTTTTCCTTTTATGCTAAGGATGCTTTTGGTATCTTTTTTGCATCCTCTTTCTTTTTCTTCTCTAGGATGCACTTTTACTTTTCTTGCATCCCTTCCTCATATGTTGTATTAAGGTATTGGGGCAACTTTCAAATACCCCCTTAATGAAAATTTTTGAACTTACCAAAAAAAATCATCTACAAGGAAAAAAAGGTATGCAACAAAAAGGTGCAAAAGTTCATTAGTTGAGCTTTTTATATTTGGATTTCTATAAAAGTTTTTAAAGCACCAGTTACAAAAGTTTAAAGGTTGCATCAAAAGTTTCATTTCAAGTCTTCAAAGATAGTGTAGAAGTTATAATCTACAAGGTATAAACCTGCACATTAGAGAGAAATATAAGTTAGGTATATTTTGAGAGAAATAAATTGATCAACACTCTATTGTTTACTCTAAACAAAAGAAGACTACATATTACATAAATTTAAAAAGCTTGTTTAATGAGTATTAAATTAACCAAGCAAGGAAGGAGTTGCCAAACATTGGAATAAACACTCGATTTCACCCCAACGAGCATTACAAAAGATAAGGAGAACTAGTTCAAGATCATAGGGGGCAAACATCTACTCTATGTTTGCATAGCATCAACACTAAATGTGTCATAAGAGAGCATAGTTTGAAAGCACTCAAAGTGAAATAATAAAAAAATCTAAGCACTATTCAAGAGGGAAAGTTACTAAGAGCACTGTGCTTAGAATCTGAAGCATAGCTACATAAGAAAAAAAGGGATAAAAAGAGTAAACCTATGTACAAGTTGTAGACAACAAGGAGATGATAACCATAGAAGGAGAAAGATGTTTGTTTAGACATGTCTAGCATCAAAAGAATCTTTAGAGAGGGTATAAGAAGGTACACAAAAAGCCTGTGGTGAAGGAAATGAAATGTAGACACAAAATCCTAGCCACTTGTCATCCATGCATCATCCAATCACCATCGTCCATTATTTATTTATATATATGTTTATTTATTTATTTTTTGGTAATTATTTTAATAGATTAATAGTGGGTTTTTATAGAGGATCCCAAAACCTTATGTACAAAATTAGCCATACTTCTAATGATGTATCATGCCTCCTGGCTGGAAATATAAGCCGAATTGCAAGAAAATAAAACCCTAGACTGATTGCAATGAGGCTACAAAAAGGGCATTTAAGCCTGATTAACCATATAACAAAACTAAAAAAAATCAAGAAAAACAAGAAGAAAAAGTCGAAGAAACTGGAACATGGAGATTGGAAGCACAATAACCAAACACCAGAAATAGCTAATCCTGGTCCTCCTAACCTTTCAAAATCTACACAAGGAACACCTCATGAAGTGATATCTACTCTGGCAATTCTTTCCACCTCTGAATGGAAGCGAGATCGCCACACGACCGGACATGTAGTCGCAAGCCCTTTGTTGGCCATGTGGTCAGCCACGCGATTGCCTTCTCTAAGGATATGACTTGCTTTCCACCTGCCACGTTGGGAAAGTAGCGACCTTGCCTCAAGAACGATGTTGAAGACCCTCTAGGATGGGTCTTTGGTGCCTAGGAGGTAATTCACAATGTTGAGCGAATCTCCTTCAATAATTAGAGGCCAAGGATCCTTAGAGAGGATCTGGATTCCTTTCAGAGCACTTCGGGCTTCGACATAGTGATTCGTCTGAGAGCCCAACTCTTCACAGTAGGCCACCACAAGATTCCCATCATGTGTTGTAATCACAATGACACTGAGAGGGGGGGTGAATCTGTGTGTTCTTTAAAATTTCTAAAACATATGATTTTAAAACCAGCAGTAGTTTAAAGCAGATAAAAGAGATACTAAATGCATCAAGAAAGCATCACACATAACACAACATTTTAACGAGGTTCACCAATGTGGCTACTCCTCAAAAAGACCGCTTGGACTACCATCCAAATCCAGTCAATGCAAAGCTACAACTTTACATAATCCTTTACCAAGACCAACCGGAAGGAGCACCAACCCCTTAACTTTATCTCGCTTCAACGTAATGGAGCACCAACTCCTATTTTACCAGCACCTACTGGAAAGAGGCACCAACCCCTTAATCCAAGCAACAACTTGGAAGACAATAATAAAAATTATAGAATAAAACTTTCACCTCAATTTTCACGGTCTGTTGTTTTTCTGCATTCTGCTGCTTCTGCGCAAAATGAGTCGCACTATTCCACCTCTTCTCTGTACTTCTTTGCACTCTCTGCTGCATTCAGATGATCAATCACTTCTGTAAACTGTGCACTGTCACTTCAGACTTAGAACACAACTTCTGCACATCGCGCTCTTATCTTCGCACAAGTCACTCTACTCGCTCTTCGCACATTATCTCATCGCAACGCACACCTTACTGCAACTCCAAAGAACTATCACTTCGCTCTCATTCTGAATCGAAACGACTTGCTCTCTGCTCAACATGAACTTCACTTTCACAAACACTATGCTCGCATTTGCACTTTATCTTAACACCCCATCTTTCAAACTCGAAGAACCCTTGCTTTTATAGAAGAAATTTTAGAAACAAACCCTAGAAGAACGTCGACTGAGAAACCCTAGAATTTGTCAGCTGCCAAACCCTAAAATCCGTCGACTGTAACCCTAAGAATGTCAGCTGCAAAACCCTAGAAATTGTCGGCTGCCAAACCCTAAAATCCGTCGGCCCAGATTTAACTTTGTCGGCCTCAAACTCTTCTCCACCTTCGTCACCTTCCTGTAGCTTATTGCAGCGAAATAGTAACACGTCGGCCCTTTTAATTTAATTTAATATTTTAATTTAAATTTTAAATAAAATAAAATTTAAACTAAATATTTAAAATTAAATATCTTCATCATCGGGGCATCTTTTTCAACGAAATGAAGAGCCAACTTGGGTTTTAAGAAAAACCCATTTCAAATCTGTTATCCATGATTTTAAATAAAACTTTTTATTTTGACTGCCTTGGTTTTCACAAAAAACCTTTTCGCTTCTTGACATCTCGTGTTCGAAGACTTCTTCTTCTCATTCCGAATTATGTTTTCTGTTTCGTGCATCTATCATTTAAGGACTCATGATCCGACTAACTTTTGAACTTTATCCTCTCGCATCCGAGTGACTTCGAACTACCTGTCCATTGCATCATTAGATCTAACTGACTGTATTGACAACAATGACAATCCTCCTGCAACACCTTGCTCAACACTGAACTCCTATCCATTGTACTTTGGCTGCACCTTGCTGTTCAATAAACTCTTGTCCATTGCATTAATAAATCTGTCTGACTGTGTTGACAAAACTTTTGAACTTTATCCTCTGCATCTGAGTGACTTCTGAACTACCTGTCCATTGCATCATTAGATCTAACTGACTGTATTGACAACAATGACAATCCTCCTGCAACACCTTGCTCAACACCGAACTCCTATCCATTGTACTTTGGCTGCACCTTGTTGTTCAATAAACTCTTGTCCATTGCATTAATAAATCTGTCTGACTGTGTTGACAACAATGACAATACTCGTTTGTCTGCACTTTGCTCAACAATCTCCCCCTTTGGAATTGTTGGCAACACATGTGCAATTTTCTTGTAAATCTTCTCCCCCTTTGACAATAATACCAAAGGGCTGTCAGCAGACTCCCCTTGAGTCTATGCACAATATTCTTAGACACAAATTATTACAATTAGCAAATATTCCAAGCATGAACAAGAAGAAAAACAAATACACAAATGCTCCCCCTGAGTCCAAGACCACTTCATTTCACCGATTGACAACATCATGATAAGCATAATAGGCATCAATAAAATCAACAATGTGAATAGCAGGAATAACCAGTGAATGACACCATCACCGTCAACTTCACCAATATAACATGTGTAAGAACATGACTGAACCACTGTCTTCTGTGCAACTACCCTCTGTTGCTTTGCAAACTCAAACTTGTCCACCGTTAGTGAAGGCATACAATAATCTTATATAGCCGACTTTTTGTTCCGCAATGCCAAGCAACATCTCGCATACAACTTCACCATGCATCTTGGATATATTCTCAACAAGCTTGAACCTAATGACAGCTGTTTGTCTCTCTCTGCAATGAGAATCCAGCAGGCTACCTCAATCCACTTTCAACTCTATGCAAGTACCAAACACTGTACCACAAAGACAACCAACATCTTTTTTTTTTTCAACCAATTAGGGCTTTAGCAACAATGCTTATAGACAAGGTTTAACCAACATCATTCAACTCAAGATTAACCTTGAAGCATTCAACCAATCACTACATGAAAAGGAAACTAGAAGACATCCTTTTCCTTCCAAAGGTATTTGAACAAGACAACCACCAACATAAATCACCGAGGCAAAGAATAACTTGCTCAAATCAAACTCAATGGAGTAAGCCCAAATCATGTATCAAGAAAAGCATTAACTTGATCAAAACAACCACTATGAAAGCAACTCAACTATTCATCACCAGGCTGGAAATCATCTCGCTCGCTCATTAAAAAAACTTTTTCTTCAATCTTCCCATTCAACATGCTGATTTCACTTTTGTCAACAAAATTGACAAGTGACTCACATCTGTACCAATTTTTGTCCAAAACTACAATTTTATCGCCAACTCTTACTTTCAACTATGCATGTCGAAAGAAGACATTTTGTCAAACACTTTATGGCCAACCGTAGTGCACCTTACTCAGCCTCAAGCTTCTTATCCTTGGACTGGCATTAAATCAATAGTTAAAACAAAACTGTCTGTGAATTAAATATATTCACCAAGGTGTCATGAAAGATCTGGCAATCTTCACATCAAAGAGTAAAAACAAATACATGCTGCTCGAAACACACATACACAACTAGGGCAAGCATTCTTTCGTTGAGCAAATTATCTGGACTATTATGATTCGTAATTTTGAACAGTGGTATTAAGAATCATCAACAAGTACAACAGTGACATATCTCAAAACTACCAATGGTGACAGCTCTCAAATTAAACACCACACTTCACGGCATTTCCACAAACCACTATATAAACTGAAAAACACACTTTAATAGCTATACAACATTAACCCGATCGCTTACCTTTCATCCTCGGATACCTAGACAAATACATAGGAGCATTAAAATAAAACTTTAATATTGCTCCTCCCGAGGATGTGCCACCCGGAGTTGCTTAGAGCAATGGCAGAGTAGCCTCCTTCAGTCCAAGGAGACACAATTTCCTTTCTTCTCGTCTTTCTCCGGACTTTCCTGAACTTGGGCTTGGGTTTTTCAACAACATCCCTATTTTGTCCCTGTTCGTGAACTTGAACATTTTTCTTGTGGGGTTGTCTCTTGTGCATTCTTGATGGATGATTATTTTCTTTTCTTTTATGCACATGATATGTTCCTTGTCGGTGTTGTCCTCTTTGTGTCCGATGAAATCTAGGGTTTTGCCTTAGATTAGATATAGAAGTGCTTGGACAGAACCTTGCTATGTGCCCTTGACCGTTGCATTTAAAACATTGCACATGTTTTATTCCCCGTCTCGTATTGCATTCTATGTGTATGATGAAATCTATGGTATTGCCTTAGATTGGATACGTAAGTGCTTGAACAAAACCTTGCTATGTGCCCATGGCCATTACATTTAAAACATTGCACAGTGGTGTTCACTCAAAAAAATAGAAGTATTTTTATCAAAGATAACTCTTTGATCTATTGTTCAGTCCACAATAAATTGCCTTGTGACCAAAGTGGTTGCATTTAGAACAATAGCCATAAAAAGCATTATTATTAAAAGAGTGAGAGTGAGAGAACCTCTTTTGTTGTGGTTGCTTTGTTGTAGGTCTTCTTTGATATTTTCTTCCTTTTGAGGATTCAGCTTCAGACTTTTCTTGTTTCAATCCTTCAACCGAGGACTTCTTCTTCTCCGCATATTTGGAGGATGAAGGTTGTTCAGCTTCATATCCAAGACCAAACTTAGTTGTGGGGCTTCTTTGTTGATTTATCATTGTATCTAGCAACTCTGTGCTCTTCTCAAATTTGAGATTTATATTGGCCTCTTTTAGTTGTTTCTTCAATGAAACAATCTCTTCTTCTTGTTGGCAGCATACGCTCTCTTTCTCATTGATCTGAGACCTAAGAATATTTTCAATCCTTTTGTTCTGTTCTACTTGCAGCTTTAGATCAACAATAACCTTTTTATATTCCTCTTCACTTGTGCTGTATACATCATTCTTATTATCCAGGTGTGTCTTCAAGGCTTCTTCTGATTTCTTGGCCTTTTGAACTTGTAGGAAGAGATCTTCAATCTCATCCTCATATTCTTCTAACTTCTTGGACAGTATTTTGTTCTTTTTCTTTTCTATACTCCACTCTTCAAGTGCAGATATCAACTCTCCTTCAAAATCTACTTCAGCCTCAAGATTTTCATCACAGACTTCAGGATTCACTTCTTCTACCTTTTTCGGTTCAAATTTCTCTTCTACAGGAACTGAAACTGATCGGGATGCCTTTTTGGATGAGGATCTATTCTTCTTAGCCATTGTGTACTAATCCAAGATCAACCCCGATCGATTTAGCCAAAATTGGGAACCCGGCTCGATACCAATTGTTGTAATCATAATGACACTGAGAGGGGGGTGAATTAGTGTGTTCTTTAAAATTTCTAAAACATATGATTTTATAAAACCAGCAGCAGCTTAAAGCAGATAAAAGAGATACTAAATGCATCAAGAAAGCATCACACATAACACAACATTTTAACGAGGTTCACCAATGTGGCTACTCCTCAAAAATACAGCTTGGACTACCATCCAAATCCAGTCAATGCAAAGCTACAACTTTACATAATCCTTTACCAACACCAACTGGAAGGAGCACCAACCCCTTAACTTTATCCGCTTCAACAGAATGGAGCACCAACTCCTATTTTACCAGGACCTACTGGAAAGAGGCACCAACCCCTTAATCCAAGCAACAACTTGGAAGACAATAATAAAAATTACGAAATAAAACTTTCACCTCAATTTTCACGGTCTGCTATTTTTTTGCATTCTGTCGCTTCTATGCAAAATGAGTCGCACTATTCCACCTCTTCTCTGTACTTCTTTGCACTCTCTGCTGCATTCAGATGATCAATCACTTCTGTAAACTGCGCACTGTCACTTCAGACTTAGAACACAACTTCTACACATCGCGCTCTTATCTTCGCACAAGTCACTCTACTCGCTCTTCGCACATTATCTCATCGCAACGCACACCTTACTACAACTCCAAAGAACTATCACTTCGCTCTCATTCTGAATCGAAACGACTTGCTCTCTGCTCAACACGAACTTCACTTTCACAAACACTATGCTCGCATTTGCACTTTATCTTAACACCCCATCTTTCAAACTCGAAGAACCCTTGCTTTTATAGAAGAAATTTTAGAAACAAACCCTAGAAGAACGTCGACTGAGAAACCCTAGAATTTGTCAGCTGCCAAACCCTAAAATCCGTCGACTGTAACCCTAAGAATGTCGACTGCAAAACCCTAGAAATTGTCGGTCGCCAAACCCTAAAATCCGTCGGCCCAGATTTAACTTTGTCGGCCTCAAACTCTTCTCCACCTTCGTCACCTTCCTGTAGCTTATTGCAGCGAAATAGTAACACGTCGGCCCTTTTAATTTAATTTAATATTTTAATTTAAATTTTAAATAAAATAAAATTTAAACTAAATATTTAAAATTAAATATCTTCATCACCGGGGCATCTTTTTCAACGAAATGAAGAGCCAACTTGGGTTTTAAGAAAAACCCATTTCAAATCTGTTATCCATGATTTTAAATAAAACTTTTTATTTTGACTGCCTTGGTTTTCACAAAAAACCTTTTCGCTTCTTGACATCTCAGGTTCTGAAGACTTCTTCTTCTCATTCTGAATTATGTTTTCTATTTGTGCATCTATCATTTAAGGACTCATGATCTGACTAACTTTTGAACTTTATCCTCTCGCATCCGAGTGACTTCGAACTACCTCGTCCATTGCATCATTAGATCTAACTGACCGTATTGACAACAATGACAATCCTCCCGCAACACCTTGCTCAACACTGAACTCCTATCCATTGTACTTTGGCTGCACCTTGCTGTTCAATAAACTCTTGTCCATTGCATTAATAAATCTGTCTGACTGTGTTGACAAAACTTTTGAACTTTATCCTCTGCATCTGAGTGACTTCTGAACTACCTGTCCATTGCATCATTAGATCTAACTGACTGTATTGACAACAATGACAATCCTCCTGCAACACCTTGCTCAACACCGAACTCCTATCCATTGTACTTTGGCTGCACCTTGCTGTTCAATAAAATCTTGTCCATTGCATTAATAAATCTGTCTGACTGTGTTGACAACAATGACAATACTGTTTGTTGCACTTTGCTCAACATCATGATCTCTAACAACACCCCCTGAACTAGCGCGCCCAAGATTACCCTTTGCTGCTTCGTCAAAATTTAATTTAATCCATCCCACGAGGGGTTTGGTCCATCTAACACTTCTTCGACAAGGGCCTGTAACAGCTTCCAAAAATGGGTAGAGATTCATCCTTTTGAAAATTGCTTCTTCGATCGGAAGATGGGGGTGGGGACTGGGAACAGCATTAGAGTTCTCAATGGCATAGGATAAGGCCCTTTGAGCGACACAAGGAGGCACTTGTGGGGCTCTGCCAAAGAATTTGGCATTCCTTTCTAACCAAATTTGACAAATGGAATGGTGGAAGGAGGCCTCAAGGAGGAAGCGAAGTTTAGGATTCTTGAAAGGATTAGGCCATTGATGGAAAGCATCTCTGAGGGATCGAGGAGAGCACCAGAGGATTTGGAAGGAGAATAGGACAATGCTGAGGACCGAGTGGGAAAAGGTGCAGTGCAGGAATAAATGGTCCCTCGTATCGCACTCCGCTAAACACATGTAACACCTGTTGGGGAAGGCAAAACCCCTCTTGTGAAGGTTTTCAATGGTTAATGCTTTGTTGTGAAAAGCAATCCATGCAAAGAAGTTCACTTTAGGGATGACCCATTTCCTCTAGACAACTTTCCACCAATAATCCAGGGTAGTCTCATTGGTAAGAAACTCATAGGCTGATCTAACAGAGAAAAGACCATCCTCCATACCACTCCAAATGATTCTGTCAGTCCTCCTAACAGATGGAATTAAAATTGATTGGAGGATGTTTGCCATAAATGCAACCTCATTATTAAACCCTTCCACACCTGGAATTTTCCACTGAGGAAGACGGGAGCTCCGGTCTATGAAATACACCACCTTGAGTTGGGAGTTTGGGTTGGTTTGTTCTCTCAGCTCAGCAAGGTCTGCCCTCAAGCCAAGGGCTTCTTCAGTCGCCCACCTGTCCTTCCAAAATAGGATGAGGTTGCCATCACCCAAAATCCAATGAGCTCCCAAGATGATCAAATGACGGGTTTGGAGCACAGATTTCCAAAAAGTCGATGCTTCAGGAGGGATCTCAACATCAAAAAAAGAGTTGGAGCCAAGATACTTCCTTTTGACCAGCTTAACCCACTCCACCAGGTCACTAGTTAGGATCCTCCAAGCATGCTTTGCAATCAGAGCTGAGTTCATAAGTCTTGATCTCCTCATACCCAAGCTGCCTTGGTCTTTCTGTGAACAAACCTTGTCCCAGGCAACAAGAGGAATTCTGGATTTTTCTTCATTGCTAGACCACAAAAAGGTCCTCTAAATCTTCTCGATCTTGGAGTGAACAAAAATTGGAAGCATGAACACCGACATAAAGTAGGTTGGGATCCCCTAAAGACAAGCTTTGGTAAGGGTGGCTTTCTCGGCTTGCGACAGGAGTTTGCCCTTCCAAGTGCCAAGTTTCTTGTGAAGGCGTTCCAGGATCATGTTCCACATACCTCCACTAGCATGGCCATTGCAAGATAGGGGAAACCCTAGATAAGACATAGGTAGGGAGTCAATGGTGCATTCTAAAATTCTGGCAATCCAAAGTTGCCTACGCAGGGGAGTGTTAATAAAATAAATTTTGCTCTTGATGTAATTAACCTTTTTCCCGACAACTTGCTCATAACGGGAAAGGATCCGCTTGAGGGATTTGGCCTAGGCAACAGACACCCCAGTGGAGATGAGGGTGTCATCCACAAATTGTTGATGAGTGACAGGTTCAACTCTAGAAGTTGGTAGAATGTTGAAAATCTTGTTCTGACGAAGAGCCTCTTTCAAAGACCAGCTCAGAACCTCCGCCAAAAGGATGAAGAGATGGGAGACAAAGGGTCGCATTTTCTGAGGCCTCTGGCGCTTTGGAAATACCTGGATGGGGACATTTTTATTAGGATAGAAAAATAGGGAGTGGATATACAACTGCATACAAGGTCAATCCAGTGGGGATGAAATTCGAACTTGAGGAGGACAACACACAAGAACCTTCTATCAACCCGGTCGAAGGCTTTGTTCATGTCTAGCTTAAGAAAAAGAGTAGCATTCTTGGAGTAGTAAGCAGAGTGAAGAGTTTCATGGACAGTGATGACACCGTCAAGAATGTTTCTGCATTTAACAGTGCTTCCCTGACAAGGATCAACCAGGAGAGGGAGAACGGGTTTTAGTCTATTGGCTATAGACTTGGTGAGGATCTTGTAAAAAATATTGCACAGGTTGATGGGCTGGTAGTCAAAGAAACTCTTGCAGGTTGGAGACTTAGGAATGAGAGAAAGAAAGGTGGAATTGAGTTTAGGGTGGATGGATCTGGAAGCTTGTATGTCCCGAATAGCTTCGCACACATCCAAACCCACAACATCCCACATGACTTGGAAAAAACAGGGGGGAAAACCATCGGGGCTAGGGGCCTTGTCTGGTTGCATAGAGAACAAAGCTTCTTTAATCTCAAACGAGGAAAAAGGTTCTATAAGCTTGATGCTTACCTCGTGGGGGACTTTAGTCGAAAAGTTGGCAAGCAACGATTTATGGACCTGAATGTTGCTGTCGGGAGGAGTGCCAAGTAGGTCCTAAAAAAAATCAACCGCTTTGCTCTTGATTTCCTCTATTTCCCTGGTTACATGCCCATCCTTGCAAGACACTTCTCTAATATTGTTGGCCCCTCTGTGCCTCATGGTAGATGCATGGAAAAACCTCATGTTGGAGTCTCCATTCTTCAACCAAAGGTCTCTATATTTCTGGTGCCAAAAGGTTTCTTCCCTTGCAAGAGTAGAATGGTAATCCACTAAAAGACTCCATTATTCCTCCCTGAGACCCTCGGTGTAACCTTCAAGCTGCATCCTCTCCTCCAAAAAATTAAGGTTTTTTGAGATGGACTTTTTGGACTCAAAAATGTTGCCAAAAACCTCTTTATTCCATATTTTTAGCCTCTCTTTGACCATTTTGAGTTTTAAAGCCACTCTCTTAGGGGCGTTTCCTCCCACCTCCTATTGCCACCACGTTGAAACCAATCCTTTGAATTATTTGTGAGAAATCCACATGGATTCAAATCTGAAGGGGGTCTTAAAGACGGGCCCGTCGTTCACCTCCAAAAAAATAGGGTTGTGGTCAGACCCAATCCTTGGTAGGGTCGAGAGAGTTGCACCGCCAAGGATGGGAGTAGCTTCTTGGGAAATGAAAAATCTGTCGAGCTTGACTTGAATCAGGCTACTCCCAATCCTTCTATTGCTCCACGTGAAGGATGCTCCTTTGAGTTCAATGTCAAGCAGGCTGTTAGTAGAGACAAAATCTCTAAAGTCCTCCAAGTCGTGGCTTGAATGGTCAGACCCTCCTTTTTTTTTTGATGGGTGAAGGGGACAGTTGAATTCACCCCCTAAGACCCAAGGAAAATTACTAAAATTCTCCCTCATCTGGGAAATAGCCTTCCACATTTCTGCTTTCTCTGTGGTAGAATTCGAAGCATAAACATTGGAAAGAATCCAGGAAAAATTGGTGGTTTTGGACTGGAATAGCACATTGATAATCCTATTGGAAATTGACAGCAAGTTGCCCTCAACACTCACTGGATCCCATAGAACCATGAGCCCTCCTGCTGTTCCCACTACAGGGCTGTATAGAAATTTTGCCTTGGCCCAAATGGCCTTAGCAACTCTATCAGAGGAGATAGCATCGGTCTTGGTCTCTTGCAAAATTAGGATGGAAGGGTTAGTCCTCTTTTGAAGATCAGCCACTAACCTTCGTTTTCCTGTTCCATTCAATCCTCTCACATTCCATGAGAGAAATTTCATCTAGACAGCTTGAGGTTCTTCTTGCCTCCCCTCCCTTATTGGGGGGGAGGTTTTGGTACATGCACTTCGTCTGTCTGAGTATCAGAATCATCCAGAACCAGAAGACATTGGGTTCCATTAGCAACATCTATCGCTATCTCTTTGTCTCGCCTGTATTTGTTAGGAGGACGGCCCTGCTTCCTCTCCCTACCAAAATCTACACTCTGTTTTTGGCTCGTCATATTTCGAGAGCTAATGTGACCAGACTGTTCACCCCTCATACCTAGGAGGTAGTCTTCTAGCAATGTTTGTGAATTGAAATTGGGGTGGCCCTGGTCCTGGAGCTTGGGTGAATCAGATTGAGTGATATTTTGGGAGGAAGTCTAATCCTTCTCCTCCTGCGAATGGCTTTCCAGACGGGAGTCTGCTCCTAGCTGGGTTTTTGCTCCAAACTACACAGGGTCCGTTTGGTGGGTGAAATTCTCAATAGGCTGGGAGAAATCATCGTGGTCCCTGGAGGGGCCTGGAGATTCATGGCCCATCTCATTTGGAAGATTTGACTATTTTGCCTATCCTTTGCCATGTTCCAGGGGGTTACAGGTTTCACGCTTTTGCTTACCCAATTTTTGAAGAGGACAATTGGACTGGAGGTGCCCTTGAGAACGGCATTGGGGGCAGAAAGCTAGCCTCTTCTCATAGACAATAGTTTGTTTGTGAAGGACGGTGCCTCTAGACTAGAGAGTGATGGAGGATGGGAGCTCCACCTCCAAATTCGTCAACACACAAAAACAGGCTTGGACGAACCTTGTTCGAGCTAGGGTGGGAGGGTCAATGGTGACCAACTCCCCTATGGAGCGAGCAATACCTCTTATTACATTTTCATGCAAATCGAAGAGGGGAAGACTCGGGAGCCTAACCCATATTGGGGCAATGTTGATGTTCTGGGTATTAGGATTAAAGTCCATGCCCCACTTCCTAAGGAACAGACTTCTATGGCCCAGAAACCATGGCCCACCAGCTAGGATTTTACAGTGGTCCTCCTTGTTGTTCAATCTAATAGCGAAAAAACCTCGGGATAGGGCCGCCAACTCCATATGTCCAGAGGTCCTCCATTTGCTTGTCGTCCACTTGCGAATGGTCTCCATGTCGGGACGACCACCAATGAACTTACCTATGAGGGTATACTTCTCATACTCCACGAAGCTTGAGAGTACTTCTTCTGGGATGTCTAACTCATCCCCAGTCGGGAACATATCCTTGGTAAAAAAACCACTTAGGGTTTCTAAAGACGTTGCCTAGGCATACGACTTTTGTGGCCCACCCCCCCATTTTTCTAGTGGGTCCTTACCCTGATTGACATCGTCGTCAATCTGTTCTTCTTTATTTGGCAAGGCCGCCTCCGCATCACCAGAACCGGGGTACCCTCCGCCCGCTCCGCTATGCCCATGGTTCAAAATTTTGTCGCTCCCGTGCTCTCCCGCAGTGGACTTCCCGCCCATCGTCATCCCCCTTTCCTATCCATGTTGTATCTTATGTGTAAGTTGCAATGCCTTTCTTTTCCTTGCTAGAAAATAGTGCAATGCCAGTCATATATATGTTTATTTATGTTTATATATAAATAAAAATATTTATATATTTTTATTTATTTATTTAATATATATATATATACATTTATATATGAATAAATAATAGCCATTCATCATGACTTAATCTCAGCCTTCCATCTAACTTGATCTATGTCACACATCAAAGTTATAATCTTAGCCATCCATTATGTTTTAATCTTGATTGCACGTTGGTGTCATCAAAACCCTAGCATATGGAAGGCAAGTTATAAAAGAGCATTCACTTTTGTGAATAAGGTTAAGCGGTTATTTAAGCAATCAAAAAGGTTAAGTGATATTTTGATTTGTAAATATTTGAGAGCCCTCGTATCCATCCCCATATAAAACCCTAGCATCTCGCCATCATCCTCTCCCCTTGTTACCTTTGTATCCTTCATTTTTTTTACCCATAGTCCCTACGAACCAGATCTAGTTTTGTAGTACTCTCCTCAAAAATCTACAAATATTGCAGATCATTCCTCAAACATTACTGAGCATTCCAAGAATGTTTTAGGGCATTTACAAGCCTTCTAGAATGCTCAAGGGTATTCCCAAACCTTCTAGTTTATCGCAAAAATACCCTTGAACACTTTTGGGCGTTTGTGCACCTTTAGATTGTAGAAGTAGAATAGTATATCAGACAAATCAGGTATCCATGGAAAGGTAAAAGGTTTTTATTGTTTTACATTTTACATTTTTGTATTCAGCTTGCATTTCATTATTTACATCACTAGGGTTTGTAGATTTATCTTTTATAGAGGGCCTCACACAATGGAGCCCTCTTATATGCTATTGACCTATTTGGTATTGTTGATTTGTTTGCAGGTATAGGAAACTACATTCATTACAACTGTTGTAGCTTAGGTGGTCTTGTAGGGATACTCAAGCCCACCTACAACTTATTTGGAGCAGAAGACGACGTAGAAGATACCTAATATTCTTTGTTAATGAGGGTTGTTAAAACCCTTCAATTGTAACTATTGTATTAATATACACTATATTGTAACATTGGAGATCAAGGCTCTCCCCATATTAATATAAATTTATCTCTTCATTATGCAATATATTTCATGTGTTGATTATGTTATTGCTATCTAGGTATTGTCATTTTTTGCTTTACAAAATGGCAATCATGATGGGACCCCCAAAAGGTTTCTTATTTTCAATACCTTATTAATATAATCTACATTTTTTGTTTTTGTTGCAGGTTTTTCAAAGATTCAATCATGCAAAAATTATGAAACTAGGGTTTCTAGAAGTTGCAAAATTCAATATGTGGTTACACGGATGCCCTACCACATCTAGGAGACACATCACAATGTTTTTGAGATGCTCAACAATGTTCAAGAGACTCTGCACTGTGTCTAGGAGAGTTGGAAAGAAAAACATAGGCTTCATAGTAAGTCTGAATCAAACCCCACCTCCATTTTGTTTTTGCTTTTTACAAAAAGAGTGAAAAGAAGATATATATGTATTTTCTATTTAAAAAGCAATTTATTCAGCATATTAGGTATTTATAAACATATTTTCATATAATTTTGCACAAAGGATAGATTTGCATTTGTGCATCCATGCTAGTTGCATCAAAATATTCATCATAGTAAATTTATGTTTTTGTTATTTGTGGTGTTTCTACATTTTTTTTTGTAGGTGGTAAAAATTATATTATATGGATTTTAAAAGGTACCCAAAACCAGAAACATAAGCATATGATAAAAAGTACGTAGAAAAGCACAAAAAGGGTGTCTACACTCTAGCAGCTCCATGAACCAGACCAGAGAAAAAATAGACCCACATAGGGGTTGTTTAACAGAAAAACAAAGATCAAAAGAGAGAGCCCACGTAGGGGCTAAGGAGAACATAAAGCAAAATCAAACCAGTACCCACGTAGGGGTCAAAATATTAGTACCAAAATTCCCACGTAGGGGAACAGAGCTCAAAAGACAAAATAACCCAACTCTAATCATTGACAATTTCTTTAGCTACAAAGCTCTTTTGGCCATGTTTCTTGACTAGCAGTTTCAGGATGGTGTTGTGGATAAAGTTGAATATGGTTGTTGGAGAAGCAGTTTTGCCACTCCCATCATTAGAATTTTTGAGGTAAGCATACCTATCAGGGCTAGTTGTGCATTTCCAAGTCGACAACAACAAGATAAAGAACATTTTGACATCTATTTTGGTGTTATATGGACATATTCCTGTGACTAATCCCAACATTGGTGAGCAAATCAATAGACTTGTTAGCTTCCTGATACACGTGGCTTCAAGACCTTAGATTCCTTAATAATACTGCACATGTTCCATGAAGGAATTCTATCACTAATGATAGATTTTGTAACATTCATGGAGTCACCTTCAATTTGTAAATTTCCCATGTAATCTCTAAGAACTTCTAGACCTCTCCATAATGCATAAGCTTCAGCATAGTGGTTAGTTTGGATGCCCAAAAACTTAGCATAGGCCATTATGAGTCATCCATTGTGATCCTTGACTAAACCTCCAGCACCTGCTACACCTGAATTTCCTTTAGAAGCACCATCATAGTAATTCATCCTACAGGAGGAGTCCAATGAGTGCCAATTCTAGGATGGGGATTAGGAGTATAGCTGGGATTGTGGGGAATATTGAGGGAATAGAAAAGAGTGGACTCAAGGGAAGACTCGGGTGGTTTGGTGCAAGGGAAAAGCTTAGAATTTTTAACAACAAAAGTGATGGCTTTGTTGACAACAAAGATAGAGTCCTTGAAGGTGTCTTAAAATATTCTACCATTTCTTTCGGGTCGAATATGCCACAGAAGATGATGGAGATAAACTTTCCACAAAGAAGAAAACCTAGAATTTTTGAAAGGTATGGGCCATTGGTAGGATAAAAGATCCAAGGAGTTGGGTTGGGCCCAGGAGATGTGAAAGGTGGACATGAGATGATCCATGGTAGATTGGAAGAAAGAATATTTTATAAATATGTGGTTGACAAATTCCTAGGCTGCCAAGAAAAGATGGCATCTATTAGGAACAACCATCCCTCTATTTATGATATTATCAGTAGTGAGAATATTTATTTGGATGGCCAACTAAGAAAAGATAACAACTTTTGGTATGAGGTGTTTAAGCTAAACCAGATTGAAAGGAAAGAAATTTGGGGAGTGAAAATCAATAGATGAGCAGATTTGACAGAAAAAAGACCAGAGTCAGTTTCTTTCCAAAAATGGGTATTATAAGATATACCAGATGGAATTACAGTTGCCCTCAACAATGTTGATAATTCTGTTATAGAATTTGAAATTTGGGCATCAACATTTGCAATGTGGAGTTCTTTCCATGTTTTGTATTGGACTGAAGAGTCTATGAAATCAACCACCTTTTTGCCTATGAGAGTATCCAGCAAAGGTTGCACCACTAAGACTTCGTTGTTCTCACTAAGTGTTTGATTGGAGATCCACCTGTTTGACCAAAAAATTATCATATTTCTTGTTCCAAGTTACCATCTGGTTCCCCTTTGAATAAGAGGTCTGGTCTAGAGGATTGATTTCCAAAAGGTAGACCCAACTTTAGGAATATTTTCATCCATAAAATTCTAGATGTAAGTGTATTTTTTATTGATGATGAAGACCCATTCAATATTGCAATTGGTAAAAACCTTCCAATCCTGCTTGGACAATAGTGCCATGTTCATATTACTAATTATTATAATACCTAACCCTCCTTGACTTTTGGGTAAGCAAACCTTTTCCCAGGTGACCAGATGAAACTTTTTTTATCCTCTAAACCTACCCAAAGGAATATCTTCTAAATTTGTTCAATTTTGTTATAGAAAGAAACTGGGGCTTTGAAGACTGACATAAAATAAATAGGAATACTTTGAAGATAGGCCATAGTGAGAGTGACTTTGGCTGCTTGGGATAGAAGGTGTCCTTTCTAACCTGCAAGCTTTTTATTGATTCTTTAAATAACATTACTCCACATAGACTCTTTGGGGTAACTGGTGAATAGGGGAAGCCCTAAATAGATAGTGGGAAGCTCAGATATGACACACTAAAGAATACGAGTAATCTTGACCTGTCTAGACAGGGGGTATTGAGAAAGAAAACTTTACTCTTGGCATAGTTTATCTTTTGCCTTAAAACCTCTTCATAGAGATCTAAAATACCTTCAATTGACTTTGCTTTCCAAAATGAAGCATGGGTGGCTAAGATAGTGTCATCTATGAATTGCTGATGAGATACCAGAGACTGTGCTATCTGAGCAAGCAACTTTGAGAGCTCTTCCAAGGGATTTAGCAAGAATAATGAAGAGAATAGGTGATAGGGGATCCCCCTTCCTAAGCCCTCTGTTTCTTGGGAAGTAACTTGTTGTAGACCCATTGACTAACATTGAGAACCAAGGGCTAGAAATACAACCTTGAATAAGTTTGACCCACTCTCTATGGAAACTAAACTTGAGAAGGACAACAATTAGGAACTCTCGATTGACCCTATCAAAATATTTATTCATATCAATTTTAAGGACCATGGCAAATTTTTTGTTGTTGGAGATAGAATGGAGGACTTCATGCAAAGTTATGATACCATCAGTTACAGATCTTCCTTTTACTTAACTGCCTTGGTAGGGATCTATGATTTGGGGAAGAAATTCTTTCACTCTAGATGCCATAGCTTTGGTTAGGATTTTATAAATCACATTACACAAACTGATGGGTCTAAAATCTGCCATAGATTTACACACAAGCCCTTTAGGAACAAGAGCTATGAAGGTAGAATTAATACCTATGAGGATGGATTTTGCATGTTGGAGTTCAATGATTGCATTGCACACATCTTGCCCAATAATATCTTAAAAGTTTTGAAAAATCAAGGGGAGAAACCATTAGGTCCAGGGGCTTTATCAAGGTGCATAGTGAATAAAGCTTGCTTAATATCATATGAAGAAAGAGGCTTGATGAGCGAGGAATTCATTTTTAGAGTGACCAGGGTAGGAATGTGATTGAGTAATTGATTCTTGGCCTGATCAAAATTTTAGGGTTGGGTACCCAAGATATCTTCAAAAAATAAGAGGCTTCATCTCAAATTTCAAAAATATCCCTAGTAATGGAGCCATCACCTCTAGTCAATTTTTTGATTTTGTTTGAGCTTCTATGCCTGAGGGTGGCAGCGTGAATTTTTTTTGTATTGGAATCACTGTCCTTGAGCCAAAGGGCTTTAGATTTATACCTCCAGATAATCTCTTCTTTGCCCAAAATGTTATGATAATCTGCTAAAAGTTATTTCTCCTCAACTTTGATTTGGTCACTCAGTTGATAATTTTGTATTTATTGTTCAATACTTCTTAGTTTATCCATAATCTGCTTTTTTCTTTCAAAAATATTATCTAAAACTTCCTTTTTTCGGATTTTGAGGTTTTCCTTGACAACCTCGAGTTTATGGGAAACTTGAGTAATGAAAGACCCAAAAAAATCCTGCTACCATCAATTAGAGATTCAGTTATGAATATCAAGGTGTTGTGTCCACATGGCTTTGAATATGAAAGGAATCTTGAAATTAGGGAATTTGTCAACTTCAAACAAAATGGGACAATGATCAAAGCCAACTCTTAGGAGACAAATGAGATTAGCATCACCCATAATAGGAATAACCTCTTGAGAAATAAAAAATCTATCAAGCTTAACTTGGATATGTTGATCTCCAACTCTCCTATTGCTCCATGTGTATTTTGATCCTTTAATTTGAATGTCCATTAATTCACTATCAGTTAAAAAATTATGCAAATATTTAATGCTTCTGGATGGAGTGATATTTCCCCCTTGCTTGTCTTATGGGAAAAGAGAGGAATTAAAATCTCCAACAAGGATCCACAAAATATTTTGAAAGTATTCCTCATGTATCTCAAGGTATCCCATAAGGTAATTCTATTGGTTAGATTATTGGGGGCGTAACCATTGGAATAAACCCATGAATAATTGATGTTTTTGTAGTGGAACAGAATGTTCAGAACTCTATCTGATAAAAATATTATTCTACCTTCAACTTTACTAGAATCCCATAGATAAATTAATCCCCCTGAAGTGCCTTGAGCAAGGCTAAAATTGAAATCACTATTCTTCCAAATATATTTAGCAATTTTTTAGATTTTATTTTGGTCAATCTTTGTTTCTTGCATAATCATGATAGTGGGCATGTATTCCTTCCTCAAAGTGCATGCAAGTGTCTGATTATTGAGGCCTATCACATTCCATAAGAGGATCCTCATTTAGAAATTTTGGAAAAAAATTGCCTCCCTTTGACTATTGTAAGGGAGGTTTGTATCTTTTTTATTCATCTTTCTCCTGACTAAAAAGGTCCTTGAAAAGAGTATTTTGAATTCCATTGCCAATTTCGTTATCTGTTTATTTATTATTTTGGTCATTTATGGAAGATCTTCCATTTTGTTTCCACTACTGATATCTATAGAGGTTTTCTTATAACTTTTGGTGTTGATAAGGCTGAACTCAAGTTTGTCTAAGTTAGGGTTACAAGTTTTAGAGTCAGTATTGATAGGAGTAGGACTACAAAATTCAATAGGCCCTTCAGGGGTAGGTGGAGGTTTAGAAGGAATATGGGAATATCCAGATCTAGACGGAGAGTGGGTTTTTCCTTGGATAGCAGTTATGGGTCCAAGGGGTACAGGCTCGTGCAAGAGGGTTTTATCAAAGGAAGCATAATCATTAATAAAATTTATAGCTAATATACCAAATTTGTTAGGGTAAGCAAAGGGAGAGCTAACCTTAGCTTGGTCATACACCAGATCTAAAACTACAAATTGCTTCCCTTTAAGTGTAGCCAAACTCAAATAATTTTTTGGGTAAGACCCAATTGTTGGACATTTTGAGTTCCTAAGATAAGATTTGTCATTGATGTCAAAAGGATCTATGTAAGCTAACACTATGTTTGTGTAGAAGCAAAGGTTTTGATCAAAGGTTCAAGAAGGGATGCATGGAATTTGGTTCTAAAAGGATCTTCAAGGGAATCTTAGCAAATTGTTTTAATTAAAAACCATGGATAGCAGATTTGAAATAGGTTTTTCTTAAAACCCAAGTTGGCTTTTCGTTTCATTGAAAAAGGTGCCCCGATGATGAATAAATTTAATTTCAAAGGTTTTATTTAAAATCATGGATGGCAAATTTGAAATGGGTTTTTCGTAAAACCCAAGTTGGCTTTTTGTTTCATCGAAAAAGGTGCCTCGGTGATGGAGATATTTAATTTTAAATATTTAGTTTAAATTTTAATTTATTTAAAATTAAAATTAAAATTTTAAAATTAAATTAAAATAATATTCGCCGACGTCATAAAGGAAGGTTCAAAAGCACCGATGTTTCCAAGCTAATGGAAGGCATATATATATGCCATTAAAGTTTTTGAAATAAATCATCCTTGCTCGATTGAGATTTACGATTTGCTTTTGCGAAGGAAGAGCTCGTGTTATTTTCGTTTTGTAAAGCAACAAATATTGAAAGTGAACTACGTCTATTTTCCAAAGCATGTTCGACAGTGTGGACTAGTGGCAACTTGGTTTGTGCAAAGGTATTGGTGGTAGGAAGGTTAAGTGTTTGATTCCCGCAAGCGTCGTTTTGGCTTTGTTGAGGCACTCAAGGCGCATTTCTTTTTCGCTTGGCAGAAGGAGTGAAGAAGAAGAAGAAGAAGCAAGTGGCACTTCTTTCTTCACAATGAACCCATAGCTTGTGCGGCAGCTTGGCCATGACTAGGTTGTTCGTGTTGGACAGGACAAGGGTTTGATTCCCCTCGAGGCAGGTATTGAGGTTTATATTAATTTTGTTATTGCCTAAGGTGGAGTGATAAGGGGTAAAGGTGATTTGATAGTTGATGGATTGAATAACCTTAGGAATAAGGTTATAGTGGTTGTTTGAGTTGTGGAGTTAAATTTTTAATTGTGATTTTTGAAATTATTATAAGTAATAAGGGTTTTTGATAAAGTTCTTTTTGAAGTAAGGGTTTTCTTTAAAAAGAACTTTGGTGGATATTAAATTAAAGTAGGAGTAATAAGGTGTTATTTGGAAATTATTTTAATTGTTACGTTATTACTCAAGATCTCTAACCCTTGTTGAGATTGAAAAAAAAAAAGTGTTGAGTGTGACAGATTTAGTGGACAACTCATAAGGCATCAAAAAGGTATGAATAACATTCTCCATTGATTTTATTTGGGTGTTTAATTTATGAAATATCATTGGAGTAAAAAGGATTGATTGTGGTTTCCTATTCGAAAATGGTTGGTTTAATGCTTCAAGGTTTCTGGTTTGAAAGTTGTGATTAAAACCATGTTTTATAAGAATTGTTGTTGAAGTGAGTTGTTGTGCAAAGAACTTGAAATTGAGCTGAAAAGAACATGGGTATCATTGTTATTTAAGAGTTGTTGTTGAGTGTTGTTGAAGACATTTTGAGTTGGTTGATTCATTATTGGACTAGGGTTTTTGAGAAAGAGTTCCTTATGGTGATTGGTTGAGTAGAGTTGTTTGAGCCTAGTCAAGTGATTGTGTGAAGTGGTTGTTCAAGTTCCATAAAACAAACTATTCTATATTATGATTTGAGTTGAGATTGGGATTTGAGTATAGAACATATTGAGTCTCTAAAAATTCTCTTTATGCTTCTATGAGATTGAGTTGAGATTTTGTTGAGCTGATTTGAGGTAAGTCTTTGAGAAGGCTTGTGGACTGATTTTGAGTAAGCTTTTGTGAAAGCTTGCTATGCAAATTTGAGCAAGTCCTAAAGAGGACTTGTTGAACAGATTTGAGCAGGTTTTGAGTGATCCTATTGAGCATATTTGAGCAGGTTCTGAGTGAGCCTATTGAGCATATTTGAGTAGGTTCCGAGTGAGCCTATTGAGCAGATTTGAAGAGGTTATGAGTGAACCTATTGATAGAGCTTTGGAGGTGACAGAGTATAGAGGACATAGTCTCAGTGGATAGTGATCTAGCAGCCAGGATAATTGAAGACAGATCTGAGTGAGGAGTCTTCAAGTGGAGAGAGATCCACAAGTCAGTGCAGTAGAGATACAGTCTTCTAGAAGATCACTAGCCAAAGCAGAAGGAGAAAGAGTTCTCCTGTGGAACAGATCCACGAACTTGAGATTTAAGGGATCAACATCTCCTTTGGACAGAGGTCCATAATTATTGTAATTGGGAATGATTCCCAAGAGATTGATTGAGAAAGCTTTAGCAAAATATTTTCTCCATGGAGTAGCCCACATTGGGTGAACCACGTAAATTATTGTGTCACTTTTGTGGATGGTGTTTTATGCATTGCTTTAATTATTGTTATTGATACCGCTATTGATACACTGCATAATATTGAATTGAAAAGAAAAGTAAAAAGTGATCTTATACTGTTCATCCCCCCTCTTAGTATAATATTGTGTTATTCACCAATGTGGTTTCGCTTTCCTTGGAACCTATCACCTAGACACCCAACATGGGACCTAGAGCTAGCTATTTCTTTAGAGGTTTGAGAGACAAGAATTGAGCTTTGAGGTGACCTTGAGTCTAGAAATCAATACAAAAAGTATGCCTATTCTCATATTCAATAACTTGGCATCTACAATATGAGTCGTAGACCAGGTTAATACGGGTTGGCAATTAAGAATCCAAATTTACATTAACATATATTCTTGCATGAATCATCCAAGTTCGATATTTAATGATACGATCAATACCTACTAATTTTCCAATGGATTTAGCAATGCCATGCAAGATGTCTTCGTGCCAAAACTATATAGGCAGATCTAGAATACGAACCCATATAGGAGAATAGTTAATACTTTGAGTTTTTAGGTTGAAATATTCACCCCAATTTGCAAAAAGACCTTTTTGACCATAAAACCAAGGCCTATCTATGATAATTCAAGATACATCCTCTGGGTTATTAAGGTAGATTAGAAAAAAACCTTGAGATAGGTCAACTGACTCCATGTTACATAGGGTTCTCCACTTAGAAAAATCCCACCACCATATGGAATCCATGTCAGGTTTACCTCCAATAAATTTCCCAACCAAAGTGTGGGACTCAAGAAAAATATATTCAATCATGGTCTCATCAAGGATAACCAGATCTTCACCATTGGGAAGTAAGGTGTTGATATTGCTTTTTTTTTTAAACAAATTTCTCTCGCCCTTTCACTTTTTTAGCAAAGGTGAAGAAGGGGGAAGCAATATATTTTGGGGCCTTGCTTTATTTTTTTGAAGGGTCTTTTCCCTAAAAAGGTTTTACATTCCAAAAAATCCCATGCTATTTGGTTTTGAATCGGGACACGCTTTCTTACTGTCACATACATTGCCTATATTTGATGTGTTTTTAGGGGTATATCCACCTATAGATATTTAAAAATTTGTATTCCCACATTCAACTCACTCCCCTTAAGTTGTTTGATCACCTACAACTGCTTGTTTGCTCGCCATCACCTCCGATATTGCTCAACCCAAATAAAACCCTCACACAATCGCTTGCCAAAAATCTCGTTCACACATAGGAATGTGCTGGGATATGTGTTGCTCCAAATAATCTACAAATTTATGGAGACATTCTAGTCTCCCACCTTTAATTTCTTGAAGTTGGAACAAGCCATTGATATTCGATAATACTCCCACTATTGGAATCACTTGATGATTCAGGGTGGAAGAGCTAGGTAAACCCTCCATTATTGAATTCACTTGATTATTTAGGGTGGATCTTAAGTAGTGTACCCTAAGTTCTTTTGAGAAATTTGGTATTAATGTTCCTGGTTACTAGCATAGCTGAGTAAAATAGGGTTTCTTGGTATTGTGTGAACACCATAGATAATATAAAATTTCAAAAAATCACACACTCTTGCACATCTCACATTCAACATTAGTGCATTGGAATTCATTACCAACTACTGATCAAGACCAAATATGGTGGATTTCATCTCCATCCACTATCTTGCCTCATAGCCACCTTAGCAACCTGTGAGTGATTTTTTGGATTTCATTACCAGAATAATCCTCATTTGCCATCCACCTTGCATAGTCATTCTAGGCTTAGGCATATATCAAAACACACCAACCACATAAAAAAAAAAAAAAAATTATCACAAAACATAGAATTCAATCATTTGTTTGATTTCATGTGCTTTCATTATCACTCCACATTTTCACACACATTTCCCACATTCACTACACTGATTGGCTCATTAGCTTATGGTTTCAACTCGAAGCCAAGATAGAATCATGATTCAAGAATCCACCAGTCAACCCACTTCATTCATGGAGTACATCACCTATTTCCTAGCCACTTATGTGGTTAACCCCGCAATTGTGACATAGATAAGCTATACTAGTTTTTCTACTGGATCTTTGCATTTTGTGTTTACTTCAAATGTGGATGTGATGTAAAAGGCTATTCACACTTCCATCCTAGAGATCAAGCCTTCTACACCTATTTATTCCTGAATCACCCACATGGGCATGGATAAAGTTGTGACTCACTTAATACCAACCATACCAGTCTTAGAACAACTTAACATTCCACATAGCCAGGTTCCTTATTTTCAGTAGGAATTTACCCGTTCACATCTATTTAAACCAAGTTCACACTAACCCTATTTTTGAGGCATCATCCACACCTTCATATCACATGTCTCCACCACAACATAGCCAAATACATTCCATCCCATATACCCACACTACCACTTACACCAATCCACTCTATGAAGCACTTGTAAATGTAGCTTCTCACATTCCATCTACCATTTCATCCACTACCTCTCATTCTGTTGTGATTCCTTTCACAACTTACCCTCCACCAACTTCCACCAACATGGCCAACATTCACACCTCACCTCCATCCACTTCCACCACACCATCTGCTTCAGAAATTTCCATACAAAAATCATGGAAACACCTCAACCAGCTGCTAATGGGTCAACAAGAAGCTCATTCTTGTCCCCAATAGCAAACACAGGTGGAAATTTTAAAACCCCATTCCATCCCAAGACAACACACCTACTTCACCTCAAATCCATCATGGGTATCACAACCTTCACAGGTTGTTATCCTCACACCCCTGTTAACCCACACCAATTCCACTACCATAAACCAAAACATTCACATTCCTCAAACCTCATATCCATTTCACCAATAATAATCATCCCATCACCAAGTCCAACCACATGCCCCACATCATGAAATGTACTACAATCCATATGGCCATCAACACCATATTTCCTAAGAGTACTTCCATTCCATACACACCACCTCCACATGATCATCAAGCAATTCAGGGCTTCCACACACACAGAGAAGACCCTAAAATCTCGGTAATGCAATAATAGATTGACAGCTTGATCAAGCATACTCCTGGTATGATGTACCAAAAGCCTACTTTGGGACAACTAGTCAATCAACCTATTCATTTTTTGGTACCATCATTGCCATATCCGACAGACTTTACAGTACCAAAATATGATAAATTTAAAGGGACTAAGGACCCTCGAGAGCATATAAGCATGTTTATACACTTTTTTTTTAATCTAATATCAATATGCTTTGATGCTTTAAATATTTCCTTAGACTTTGTGAGGAGATGCTCAAGACTAGTATAATCATCTACCTCATCACAACATCTTCACATTTGAAAAATTGGCAGATCAATTTTTGGAGAGATTTTCCCTTAATGTTCAAAAGAAAACCACATTGAATGACCAGTAAAACCTTAGACAATTTGAAGAAGAGTTAGTCTATAATTTTGGTAACCGTTGGAGGGTAGTTATTACCAAGTTGCCATTCTCCCTACCAATGGAAGAATTGACCTGAATGTTCACAAGGAGTTTCTTAAAACCCATATCTTTGTTATTACAACTACAACAATATAGAACATTTGATGAGGCTCTTACCCAAGCTTGTATCATTGAAGAGATCAAAATCTAAGAGGGTGATATAAAGCCTAAGAAAAAGGAATGGTAAAACAAGGGCCAAGCAAAAGGAAATTATTCTAGCCAATCAAAGCCTAGTCAAGTGAATCAAGTGGTCTTGAGTTATCCAACAATGACTCAACAACAACAACAACAACAAAAACAACAAGTGCAACAACAATTGCAACAAATCAATTATCAAGTGGTTCCCCCAACTTAGAAACTTCATGCCACAATACCAACTATAGAAAATTTCCAACATCGATAATCTGTTCGACAAAATTGCACTTACACACCTATATATGAATCATATGCATCCATATTCCATAGGTTGTATGAAACAAATCAACTTGCCTTGCCTGAGGTTAAACCTGATTATCCAACCAAATGTAGTAAGAGCTATAGGGAAAATTTATTTTACCCTTATCATCAATAAAATGGGCACAACATTAACAATTGCTTCATATTCAAATACATAGTGCAAGACATAATAGACCGAGGGGTCATCAAGTCTGATAGTCCCTTGGCTCAATAAAACCAAAATCTTGGTATATACCAAACATCGCTTCCTCATCATGAGAAAAAATTTCATGCAATAGGGGAGTCAACCATAAAGACTCCTCCTAATCAGGTCAATCATGTACAATAGTATCAAGGTTTTGTGGGGGCTATTCACATAGTCACCCATGGTCAAAGAAGCACCAATAGACAAAATGAACAACAACAAGCAATTCAACATCTTGTATCACCTCAAGCAAACATGTCTCCTCAAACTACCAATTATCCAACACCCATCCATTTTTCCCTCAATTTATCCCAACCCATTCACCTTCCAAGCCACCCATCACAACCAATTCATCTTTTAACTCATCCACAATGACCCATCATCTCACTAAGTAGTTGATTGACAACTAGCCTTAAAATGGCTTTATCCAAACTATCTATCTATGAGATCATACAACAATCTCCCCCATATCGTGAGGCATTAATGGATATTCTAAAATCCATTGAAATCCAATCCCAAGACACTAATGCCTTCAATAATTTTATGGGGAGTATTCGTATGTTCATGGAGTCTTCAATCACATGCTATGATTTTGAAGTTAAATAAATTTCATTAGAATCAGTGGACCTTCCACTACACATTATGGTTCAAATTGATAGGAAGCCATTTAAATGAGTGCTTATTAACACTGGCTCCTCCATCAACATCATCACCACATCTGCCCTTCAACATATCGATCTTTCGCCATCGCACATAACCAAATCCACATTTACCTTAAGAGCATTCAATGATGCTCTTTGTTCCATAGTTGGTGCTGTCATTTTGCCCATAGAAGTGGGGGTAAAAATTTTGCACACCATGTTCCACATCTTGGAGGGGTCTATGGCCTACAATGTACTCCTCGGATGCCCCTAGATTAGGGAAATGAGATGTGTCCCTTTCATTCTACACCAATGTTTAAAATATGTGCATGAGGGATAGGTTCATTACATACCAGTGGATATCAAATCGTTTAAGTATTGCAATTTTATTTCAAATACCTATAAATCCACACTTCCATCAATCCATATATTCCTAACATCATCAACCACATCATCCCCCACTTCTTCATCTAAATATCTCATTCTTAAGGAGCTTCCCATCACTACACCACATTAGATTTCCACTTCTATAACCCCACCCTCATCACAGTTGACTACATGTACATGTGGTCGAACCCAATCTACACCATCCACATCATCAACATCAACATACACTACCATTTCATCCACATCATCATAAACATCCATTACCATTCTGGCCACATCATCAACATCAACATACACTACCATTCCATCCATATCAACATCATCAACCATCCATCAAATCCCAACCAAATCCATTTTAATTTTCACCCGTTGATGTCTCATAAGTCAACTTAATAGATTTTGAGATGCCATTCCAGTAAAATTTCCTCCCACTACCTGAGTCACAATTTATCCATGAGCCTTCCACTTCCACATCCACCTCACCCACATATTTCCAAGTTGTGGTCCACCTCACCAATCCTAGCATTGGTGAATACATGGTTCAAGACATCACAGTTACACTGCGAAGCATCCAAAAAGTTAGGAATTATGGTTGTCCACTTGATCCACCCTTATCCATAGGAGCAGTGTACACAATGGGTTCAACACCTAATCTTATCAATTTCCTATATAAGGATTTGATTACTCATCCGATCCTCCTCCCCTAGATGAACCCAAACAACCAACCCTTTCAAATATAGAGCACATGTCTGGGTTTCCTTCCTAATACTTTTATTGAGTCAATTGGTAAGGATATGACCTAGGATGGCATGAAAAATTTATGCACGACATCATTGACACTCCATATCGATAAGTGCATTACCGTTTAGGCTTAGGCTATAATTTTCATCCCACCACTTCTTCTTTTGAACAAGCTTTCCAAAGCCTTCATTTAGGTTTAGAAGAAGAAACCACCCACAATGATGACTTTGAGGAGGAGTCTTATGAAGAATACAACGTCATGTTGATAGCTTCAAATGAATCTAAAGAGGAATCAACACCCATCATTCCATTCATCGAACAATATGAGTATTACCTCAAAATGTTCCCCCTCCACTAACTCATTTTCTATTTGCTCCTCCTTAAGGAGCAAGCTGAACCAACTGGTGAACCACCACCTCCACTTCATTAATCCACCTCATCAAAACATTTTGTAATACATTTTGGTGCCACATATTAGCATTAGGATTTTTATTCTTCATTAATCCATCTCACAAAAAATATAAAAGAAAAATTAGGGTTTTTATTCTTCATTATTTCTAGCTAGCTTGAGTGAACAGTGAGCTTTGAGGGAGAGAAGTAAAAACTTGATACAGAATGCTACCCACACGTACCCTTTACCACTATTGCGAATCAGCCTAAGGCCTCTACTAGTGGCAGAGCCAGAGCTCCTAATGTAGAATTTCCATCTCTCTTTAGTGAATTATGCATTAATAAAATGAACCTCACTAAGTAATGAGTTTAAATGAACTTCACTAAACTATGGGTAACGAACCTCACCTTAGTTATATTTAGCATTTGGTTAGCTTAGTGGGTGGATTTTTAATTTTGGGTCATGTTTTGGGTGGGAAGTGACCTTGTGTGGGGTCTTTCCCGTAGTCTCTATCAGAGATGGCGGCTCTCAATATGCCAATTTGGGGCCACTATCACTGTGGTCGGCTAGGTTCAAACCCCAACAGTCAAAAAATTGATTGTTTGTGCTAGCCACTATCAGCGTCAGTGACAACCATGGTGGCTATTGTCAATGCAAGTGGCTAAGGAAACTTAGCAAAAAAATTAATTTTAATTTAATTTAATTTTTTTTTTTTTTTAAAGTTGAAGTTGATTATGCTTCTTGAATTGCACATTTAGACCTGACAGCATAGGCACAAGAGCCTGATTTGCTGCTTGAGTTGCTACCCCAAATGGATCGGCTAAATTGGGATTGGTTTGTGGTTATTGGCCTCAGTTATATCATCTTATTATCGATGATTATGTCAAATCAGGCCTTCTTGATAGCTCTAGTCCATCGATGGGATTTGAGGACTAACACTTTCCATATCCTGATTGGCGAGATAACGATGACGCCAAAGGACATCTACCTCATTTTTAGGATCTCGATCGATGGTTGGGCTATCACCTCCTCGACAACTTTAAATAGAGTGGCAGTCTTTCAGAGGGTGTTTGGAGATAGAAACTTTAAGGCCCTAGATAATATTGAGCACGGTGGGATACCTATTACCTATTGGTTTAGGGAGGATGTCTTCTCTTGGTTCCAAGTCGTTCATTATCTATAATATTCTTCTGCCAGACACATCGGGTGCAAGGTTCCCATGGAACATCCTAGTGATGGTTTAGGACCTGCTGGATAGCACTAAACTATTGATTATAATGTGGGGGAGCACGCTGCTAGCCCAACTCTATGATGAGCTATATAGGATTACTAGGTGGGGGTGAGTTGGAGTTGGGTGTAGCCTACTGCTCTAGGTTTGGGGATGGGAGCACATAAGGATAGATTGACCTTGTAGATTACCCATAGAGATTATAGTAGTAGTGGTTGTGGCATAGTGCTATGGTACTAGATGACCACGGGATTCAGAGACACGCAAGAGCAGATCTCATTCTAGGGATCTTGATCATTACACTAGATCACTGACAGGGCTATAGGTTAGCCAGATTATATGGAGGCCCTACTTGGATTACCCATATTAGGAGGATTTGGATAGGTACTTGGCCCAAATGAGGCACGATAGATGGGTTTTCAGGTGCAAGGTCAGGGTGAGGGAGTTCTTTCATTTCTTGTGGGTCATTAGGCAATTCAAAATTAGGTAGGATGTGCCAAAGGAGCCAGTCCTCTGCAGTAACTTGAAGGTGAAGATGCAACTTGTGTGGCCTTAGGTCATAGCTCTTATAGAGGAGGATGATGGTCCTATGGCAGATACAAAGGTAGCCGATGTAGCGACTATAGAGGCCTATGACACTTGGTGGATGAATCAACTATGGCAGGATGGTGGCAACCTAGGCAGGGCTAGATATGGTGCTAAGGTTGGGGAAGAGGGAGGCAAAGACAATGGGTGATGAGTGCATCACAAGATATATGAGGCGTGGGGATAAAATACAAAGTAGGTGGAGGATTCGCATGATGAGGAGGGGGATGAGGAGGACCCATATGATGAGGTTTCCTAGCTATGGGCTTAGATATACCGTCTGCAGGCATAGTTGTAGACAATGTAGAGAAAGATCCTAGAGCGGGATACTTCTCTTGCTACAACATAGAGTTAGATGTAGGTAGGGCAGAGGTAGTTGCAGGTATATGCAGAGGAGAGGACTACTCTACAGGCTTAGATAGATTCAGTGACTACCACTCTAGAGAATACCACTACACATAGGGATCTTCTACAGGCTTAGGTGGATGCAAGGACTTTTGAGAGAGATGCTTTCAGGACAAAGCTAGGGGCTTCTCTTATTGTTTTAGGGTAGGTTGTGGTAGTACAGACTATAGTGGGTATACTTGTTGTAGGAGATGTAGTATCATTGTAGGTGCAGTTGTCTAGATTTCTAGGGTTTGGTCAGCCAATATGATTTTAGGCATCATTATGATGGTGTATATATCAAACAGCTAGAGGGACAGGTGACCATGCTAGGTGGTACTCTGCCTACGCGATCTACTACAAGAGGATCTCATAAGATTCGAAGGAGTGAGTTTGGATAGTCCTCAGTGCACCCTAGCCATAGGTCAGGTGCTCGATATGAGAGATTGGTGGGTACCATCTCTAGATAGCCTCGTGAAGAGGGATCTGAGGGTGGAGGCAACTCTAGGGGTGCATGCCTTGCTTGATATGCCATGATTTGGCTTGTACCATTTTTGAGTGTAAGATCTAAGGACCTACATTATTGTATCCTACATGCATTTTTGTATACTCCATGTACATTTTGACACACATATATATATGATACTCTATTATTTATCATTATGTGTATTATCTTGTTGCTTTATGTTCATGTGATGCAGTTATGGATGCAATGCTTGTGTGATGTTTGGACTATATTATGCTACATGTATGTTATGTACTAATGACATGCACTAGCTAGATGATATATGTATGATTAGATGTTGTGATCTATATGTGTATATGTGCTACTATGTATGCATATATGGATGCAATGATGAATGTTAAATGCATGTTTAATTTATTTCAATTATTTATGCATCTAATATATGTGATATGATATGATAGATGATGTGTAATGTAGTGCATTAATTACATGAAAATGATCTAATGTAAATGAACCTGTATGCTTTAATCACTTAAAACATAAGAAATGAATTTAATGTGTGTTACAAACTAATAGACAACACCACTAAATGTATAAAAATAATGAATGAAACTGGTAACTCTTATCATAATAATAAATCATTTTAGCATCCATATGTGAAATGAGATGATGTGAGATGTATGTTTTTTCCTTATAAGCTTTTGTAAATTAAAAGATATACACCAAATAGTTAGTGGCTGTCTAAATATCATTGTTTATATCCATCTGGTATCTATCCTATTTCATGAACATCCTTTAATGAACAAAAACTCATAACAAAAAGGGTGATTGATTGATGAAATGATTTGTTGTTGTAAGGAATTTTTGAGGTTTTCCATGAGACTCAAACACCCTAGTTGATTAATCTAAATTTGTATAATGACTACACAAAATTCTTTAAAGATAAAAACTTTTGTTATTAAGACCAAGACATTCATTATCCCTATGTGTGCAAATGAATATATTAGATGAGACATAAGATTACCTCATTTCCAAGAGAGATTCATTCAGCCCATTATTGTAATGAGGATCACCATATGCTCACCATGATACTAAGTTTGGACATAGTTGTACTAGACTACTAGGTAATATAGGCCACCTAAAGCTACTCATTTGTAAATTGCTAAGAACAATCCCATTGTCAGGTAGGATTCATTCACCCCATTGTTGTAATGGGGATCACTCAATGGTTTTGAAGTACTAATCATTCTAGGGATTCAATATCTTCACCCCCTTTTCTTTTTATTGTTTGGGATATTTGCTCATGCTTAGTGATGAAAATCACTGTTTATTTTGTATTTTGTTTTTTTTTTTAGCAAGGGATTTTGCTTTGATTTTGGAATTTTGCTTATTTTATGTGAAAGCAAGGGATTTCTTTGGGTCAGGTGGAGCTTGTACTTTTACCAATGATCAACATCCTATACCATGCGCATCACAATATGAGCAAGTAAAACCTTTCACTTAAGGTAACCAGGACCACTTTGTAGTGTTCATATTTTCTTGTTCAACCTAGGATTATTAATGTTTAGATTACGATAGAATTTTGATAAATGCAAGGTACTATCAAAACTAGAACTCATATTCAAAAGCAAAGATAGCTTTCTACAAAATCTGAGAAGATCACTAGGTATGGTTAAATGACCGAAAAACCCTAGTATATTCCTTATAGCAATAGGAAGGGTTGTGTTGAAAATATAATTACTCATAGGGGATGAGGGATGATGATGATGTAAAGATGCATGATTAAGATACAAACATGGTATTTTTTGTAATATTGTAAACACCACCTATCGTAATGCAGGTGCAATGGATGAAAATACCTAATTTAATGCAATTAAATGAATGCATGTGCAAAATAAAAAATGCAATACCAAATGTAAATGTTTTTGTATTTTTGATGTTTTGCAATGTTTTTGCATTTTATTATTTTTTTGATTTGTTTGGATTTTTGATGTTTTTAATTGTTTTTGTTATTTTAAGTGCTTTTCAAATGTTTTTTGAATTTTTTATTTTATGTATGAAATGCCTGTAGGTGAAGGATGTTGAGAGGTTCAGGATCTTCAACACCTTCTAGCGATATTAGGCGATAGGTACTAGAAACAATCTTTTTTGAAATAATAAATGGACCTAACCAGTTGGCCACAAATTTATCTCATAGATGTGACAGTAGGTTTGAGTTTTGTTGGTTTTATTTTAACACAAGATACCCAAATTTAAAGTCTCTCACAAGAACTTTATTATTGTAATCTCATTTTAGTCGATCTTGGTAAACTCGGAGATTCTCAAGAGCATTCAATCGATGTTCATCAAGAAGCATCAATTGATCTAGGTGATCTTGTCGCACAGTATCATCATCAATGAACTCTTTCAATGTGATGCATAGTGTTGGAATTTCCAATTCCAAGGGCATGATGGCCTCAACACCATATACTAGTAAGAACAGTGTTGCCCCAGTGGGTGTCTGTATACTAGTTTTGTAAGCCCATAATGCAATATGCAACTAAAAATACCAATATTTATGATTTTATTGAACCATCTTCTTTAAAATGGATACCATTGGTTTATTCAAGGCCTATGCTTGTCCATTAGCCTGTGGATAATATGGAGTTGCAAAATTGTGTTGAATATTATATTTATATGTTAAATCCCTTATAGTTTTTTTTTAATGAAGTTCTATTATCCAAAATTATTTTGGAAGGTATCCCAAAATGACATATTATATTATGGAGTATGAATTCCACAATACGTGCTACTATCATTGTAGTTAAAAGGATTGCATTCACCCACTTGGTGAAATACTCAGTGGTCATTATGATAAACGTTTGTTGACCCAAATATGGGGGAGAGATCTTACCAATTATATCCAAACCCCACTAAGCAAATGGCCAAGCTGCTTGGATGGGTTGTAATTCCTGTGATGATAGGTGTGTAAGATTAGCGTGATGCTGAAATTTAATGTATTTCTTGACATACGCTATGCAATCCTTCTCCATGGTGGGTAAATATCAACCCATTCTAAGGATACGCTTGACAATGGCCATGTCGCTGAAATGGCTACCACATGTACCATGAACTTATGAAATCACCCAAGATGATTCTTGGAGCTCAAGGCAATGAAGGAGAATTATGTCATAGCTACAACGATGGAGGATGTCTCCTAACAAGACATATCTAGTCACTTTTTGTTTGAATGCTCTTTTTGCAACATGCAACAATCCCTGTGGGATTACTCCAAAGCTTAAGGAAATAATGTAATTGTGATAACCAATCTTGATAAGCAACAACTTCAGTTGACTGTATGATGTGTTACTATTGTAATTTGACTTGTACAAATACATATTGGGAAACAACCTTATGGAGAATAGTGGTACCGTTATCTATAGGACCCTGTAAGATCAAAGATACCTAAGGCATATTCTTTAGAGAGTCTCTAGCTCTATAGAATCACTCATGGTTTGGTTCTATATGAATCATGTGGATTGATTATTGATTTTCTTGAGCCTCGCGTTGTATCATGGATTATGATAGTATTTTTACCTAGATGGTAGTGAAGTCAATAGACAAATTTTGAGGGATTAAGGATCCCAAAGATGCCATAGTGTCTACAAATCTATTGGAAATTTGAGGTATTTCCTCGATGTCATACCATTCCAGTTGGGCTAAGTGTCCACAAGTTCCTTGTATGCTATCAAGATGGGACACCTGCACTGATAAATTCCCTTAACTTTATTAACTATGAGAAGGGAGTCACCGAATCTTGATACAATGTTACAAATGCAAATGACCCCAAAATATTGATACCAAATCTTGATACAATGTTACAAATGCAAATGATCCCAAAATGGGGGAAGATGTGCTTCACAAGGTCTTAATAACTTTATCACTTTGTTTATACAAGGGATTACTTAGGCACCTCCATCTATTTAGATTAATAAACCATATCATGATGATCCTTTGCTCTATGATGCCCTAAAATCTACACATAAAGAACTTCAAGATAGATTAGTAATATATGAGGCCTCTCGAAATGAGGCTTGTATCCTTGTTAGTGCAAATTGTAAAGACAAGCATAAATGTGTATAAATATGCATAAAGATACTTGAAATATTAATAAGAAAGTGTGAAATAATGCTTGAAACATACAAAGGAGCCTAAAGATACATGTAAACTTGCAAATGAAGCATAAAGAACATAATATATGAAAACATGTAAAGGAAAGCAAATATGCCTATGAAACTGATAATGAACCATAGAAATACAGTAAAAATAGCTAATTTATGCTAGATAAAGCTAAATACATGCTAAAATAGGAAATCTATGGATAATATCAAAAAAATCTGCATGTCAAACCCTGGCTGCTATTGCTCATAGCAACTGGCTCTGCTAGCCGCTATCGACATCATCATCTAAGCTTGCAGACCATTGTTAAAAATAGTGGTTGCAAGGAAGATGTTTTACCTCTTAAATTTAGCTTGATGATGCTCAATTTCCTCAATAAATTGATGGTCAAGGGTCACTTGTGTCTCAAACACAAATTTTGTGGTGGATTGTTGTGAATTTGTAGTCGATTGATTGAGAATTGCAAGCTTTCTCCTTAATATGTTGGAAGCTCCATTGAAACAACAACAATTATCACTCCACAATTTGACAAAAATTTGGCACTCAAGGGATACACAAATTCGCTCTGCAATTCAGTAGGGCTTCGCTATGGTAAATTAGGGGATCAATAAGATTTTCACTTTAATTTTGGGAGGCATCTCATAGACTTTCCAAATCCTAATATTGGCTTCTCAAGGAAGCTAAGATCAAGAATTGGTTGGCCTGAGCAGTTAGGAAGAATCCTCCAGAAGCTTCGCAACTCAAACCGCTCAAGAACCATTGCAAATTTATTTGTTGTAACTAATTTTGCTCGATTTTGGGAGCCCTAAGTTGGTTATAGAGCTAGTCGCTCTTGCTCAGCATGGCTAGGGGCATGGTTGCCCTTAGCCACTATCGACAGTCATGGCTAGCACTTAGCCATTTTGATCATTAGCGATTGGGATCTTAGCTACTATTAACATTAGATACTAAGACTGCATTGCCCTAGGATGCCCTAAATGAGTGATTAGAATCACTGCTTAGTCTTGGAAAGGTCCAATATCATTCATATGGTCTACAAGGGTGCCCATATGAGTAGTCTCTTAAACATGACATGTTTTAGGTGTCTATACCATTTGCTCCTCCCTAAGGAGCAAGCTGAACCAACCGATGAACCACCACCTCCACTTCATTAATCCACCTCACCGAAATATTTTATAATATATGTGCATATTTCATAATTCAAAAAATAATCTTTGCATTGCATGTGCAAGGCTTTTGTCATTTTAATTTACACACATTTCTTGTTGTTATTCAGGTTCTAAAAGCTCTTTCTCTGAGTCTAAAAAGTAGGTCAAAATCCACTCATTCCATTGCCAACCACCATTCCCCCACTAAGTCATCATGAATTTGGGTTGACTTATTAACCCCACTCCATAATACATATGATTTGGAAAAACCAATTCCAATTGACACTAGCCTTACTAATTATAGCACCCTAAAATTGGCACAGTGAAATTGTAATAATTACATTCATCCTAGTAAATAATTTAAATTCAAATTTTAACCTCCCAAATCGCCCGTTAACCGTCGGGTAATCCGTTTCCCCCTTTTTTGCACCATTTTTAGAGGTTGTTTTGATCGTTTGACGATATCGTCGCCGATCAGACGATATCGCCCTAGATCTGACGATTTCGTCTGGGCTAGGACGTCCAGACGATCTTGTCTCAAAACTGATTTTGCACAATTATCTTCTGTTCCAACGGGCCTCTAATCCGGGCAGAAGCGTGTCTGCGCCATTAGAGACCCTTCCCCATTGGAGATCTCCCAAATAGGGATGATATCCAACCTCCTAACCTCCCTCCTAATCCTATTTAATCCTAAGCCCTCCCCTTAGCACCCCCCTGGCTGAAATTCCCTATAACCCGACTGCATACATGTTAAAACATCCTAAGTTTCTATTTTGCATTAGCTCTATACAATTTTGTTGCAGGTACCATATTGTTTTTCAGCCGGAGCAAGCTTACATCGTCGTCGACGAACCTGTTCAAATCGAAGGTGATCCTATCGAATCAGAGACTATTTTGTACCAATGCAAGATGATTTCGACTACAGTCAACATTGAGGCAATCAGTGCCTGAAGTTTGCATTTCTCCATCTTTTCTCTATTGTTTTATTTTGCAATTAGCTTAGTTTATTCAGTATTTTATACTATTCTACATTTTGGAGTTCACCCATCTAGATTAAATGCATAATTAAGCCATAGTTGTGATTAAATTAGCATAATTCATTCCTATTTTTGTTTTCAAGTTTCTATTTGATATTATTGCTATCATTTTACACTGTTTCCCTCTGCTAGAAATGTTGTATTTTTTGTGTTTTGCACCTATTTCTCTATTTGCAGGTTTCTGACGAATTCTTCAGATCTCAGACGATCTTGTCTGATCTCAGACGATCCTGTCAAATCAGAGGAGATCCTGACTGCTTCAAGAATTAGAATCATCATCAGACATCCGGATCAGGTATTCCTCGTTTATATTCTGTAATTTCTTTGTTTTTTGTCTTTAATTTTGCTTTTCTATATTCATTTAATTTGCATCTGCATATAGAATAGCTTAGACGCATTTTGGCCAAACCTAGGATATGAATGTTTAAGGATAAAATGAACACATAAAACTCATTCCCAACCTAGGCATGGAAACTGCCATTGAATGTTTTCTGGTGAACCCACCATCCGTCGAAAAATCACCAATAATACACCTCCCTTGAGAGGCGGGACCTTCGCAAGTCCTCTTAGTCCGAGGTATCGTGACATCCTTTTCACATCCCCCTTTCGGGCACGGATCCTATAGCCTGAAGGTAAGGGTGTGAAAAATTTGGAGCGATACATTTTGGTGAACCCAACGTGAATGCATTATAAACCTTTTGAAAACAAAAACAAAAAAAAATAAAACAACTAAAACATAGATGCATTTCAAATCCTTTCAAACTGATAAGTTGCATATTAGATGGTAGCTCCTAGGAAAATATTAGCAGTTACTATAAATTTAGAAAACCAATTGGTAGCCATAGAAGTCAATTCTGTACTTAGTGTGCCTAAAACAGATAGAAATCAACTCTTGTGGGACAAACTTGATAGAAGACTTAGTGTCATCTCATCTAGGTCAACACAACTTAAACAGATCAAGAGGCTTATCCTAGATAGAATCCTGGATCCTCATCAACTTGTCTTTTATCATGAACTTCAAAGAGCCTGCCATAGATGGTTAGCTTATAGGAGAGCTCTTGTATCTTCAGAATTGTTCACCTTCGAGGAATACCTCGAGAACGCAGACCATTATACACCAGTTCCTAGGTTGTGTAGAAGACCAAGAGGTTGTTCTTACAGATAGGGAAATATGGAATAGAGTTCCTCGAGCTGTGTTATATCGAGAGTATTGCCACGAGCTTTACTTCTATCAACCAGCATCTAAGACAGATAATATCACTATAGCTCTTTTCATTAAATTTTTAAAAGAAAACTTTCAATTTGAAGAAGAACACTTCATGACTCCTAAAGAATTAGAGCCCATTAATGATATTTATAAATTATTTATAGAAAACTAGATCATTTACTTTCATTCTTATTTCTTGCATTTATTGTGTTATTTGTTGTCTTTACAATATTATTTCAAAAATTAAAAAACTAAAAAAAACATAGCAAAAACAAAAACATTTCATTTTAAATATTGTAGTAGGTATATAATTAATATATACCTCTTAAACTTATTGCATATATATATATTTGCTGAAATCTGAAATTAAAGCACCATGCCTAAACTTAGGAATGGTAAAGAAACTTTAGGAGAAGAAGAAGATTGGTTACAAGATACAACTAGAGACCCAAATGTCCTTCCTGAAGATCCAATTCCGGAAAGAAAAACTCTAGATCAACCAGAACATGACCTAGGTGAAGACAATGAACAAGAAGGAAGTGTTAAAGAGGATGGACCCTCATCCCCTAGAGTAGCTCCAGATGGAACTATTGCTTTTGACAACATAGATAATTTCAAAAAAATTCTCAATGATAATATTGACACCCTTAATGTGGCAGTTCATATTGATAAAGGGCAAATTAGTAACACTCAAGCAGCCATGGAATATATGTATGATGTGCACACTAATCCCTTGTCTTTCATTGATCAAGAAAGTGATAAGGCTGGACCATCCAATACGGATATGGTCACTATGATTCAAAACATGTCAAAACAATAGGTTATCCAACCTCCTAAGGAACTTGTTATTCAACCTAAAATCATTCCCACACAAAAGAAACCTTCCTTCACTACTTTATTTCGCCAAACTATTGATCAATATGCTTCAAGTAAACAAAAACCTAAAACGAAGCCAAACACCAATTTTCAACAATCTAGAATACAACATAATACAACTTCAAAATTCCTTCATAACACCTTTCCTACCAATAATTTACACAATAGCAACATGGCATCTAATCTTCATGTCCCTCCATCATATACTCACAAAACTCCTATCAATGCCCTACCGAACCAATATGGTGGGCAAACTAGTAATCTGGAAGCCATGGTGAAACAGTTGGCTTCGTGTATGGACCAGATAGATCCCTACCATCCCTCGTACAATTATCGAGAGATCTATAGTCAACCTTTGGATCCCATAGTTGTAGCTCAACCGTACCCTAAGCATTTTCCCATGCCCATCTTGCCTATATATAAAGGAACCAAAGATCCCATAGAGCATCTTCGCATGTTCAGGATAGCATGTCATGATATATCACATGATGACTTGCTATTACTAAAAATGTTCGCAAAAAGTTTAGGTGGAATGGCATTAGAGTGGTACTATCAATTGCCCACTCATTCTTTGAGAAACTTTGAAGAAACAACTGAATCATTTGTCCATCAATTTAGTGCCTACATCGAGAGGCATGTAACCATTAAATATTTATACAACTTAAAACAAGACAAGGATGAATGTTTTGCCGATTTCTTAGCTAGATGGAGGCAATTGACAGGAAAACTGCACTTTGTGCTACCTTATAGGGAAATGTTGGACATTTTTATCAATAATTTACAAGAACAAATATCTTATGAGCTATCAATCTGCTACTTTAACTACCTTCGACCAAGCTATATATTTAGCTCGAAGAGTAGAAGATGCCCTCATTAGGAGAGGCCAACTTAGGAAGAAGGATGATGAGAAAACATCCATAAATCAATATAAAAACAAACAAGTTGTCGGTGATGGAGTCACTGACAGCAAAAATGTTGCTAATGTCAATGCAATGAAGACAACAAAAAATTTATATTGAAACCTCCTGATAAGCCTCCTCAAGAATTTACTAGATTAAATCAACCCTTATCAACTATTTTACCTCAATTACTCGAAAGAGGTTTGATCCAATTACCGACTATCCGGGAACCTGATCCAACTATACCCGGATACAGAGCTAACTTACACTGTGATTTCCATAGAGGACCTGGACATTCTACCAATGCTTGTAAAAGGTTGAAACATAAAATACAAGATATGATTGATAATAATGAAATGGAAGTGCAAGCCTTCCAACCTAAACAAAACCCTCCTAATAATACTCAAAAGACCGTTCCCCAAAATCAAAATCAAAATGCTAATCAAACATTAGACATATTTCAACACCCTTTACCAAGACATGGTAAAGAGGTAGCCAATCAAATCGAACATCATAATGTTCCCCCTCCTACCTAATATGTAGGAACCATTAGCGGACAATTACCTGTTCAGGATCCTCAAATATTTGACACAACCTTATCCCTAGTTACGACCAAGCCCTTACATAATTTTCAAACTTCTGATTCTAGTGATGTAGAATCAGATACTGAAAGTGAACTAGACATCACTTCAAACCATTAGAATAGTTCTAAAAATGAATCAGATCCTATTCAACCCATCACAGATGCCATGGTTCCAGAAGAACCATTTCCTAGAAGAGTTACTACTCGACCCTCTTCTAATCAATTCCTCCCTAATGAACAAGCCATAAATGCTAGATCGAGGCCAGTTCAATGTCCTCAATATAACATTGTAGGTACCATTGGAGTCATTACCCGACAACAGGCTCAAAATTCTCAACAAGAATCAAATTAGAACAATGGATCATGCTCCTACTGTTCAACCTAAACCCCCTTACAATATTAATGAGCAATTGTCCAATACTACAGCTAGAATTTCCCTTTTGGATTTATTAAGATCCTCTCCCACCCATAGGGATGAGTTGATGCTTACATTAAGCCAAATGATGGTACCTCAAAACATCCAACCTGAAGCTATGGCCAATACTATCATCACTTGAGAGGTTGATTGTATTGAATTTTGGGATAAAGATATCCCACAACACAGTTTACATAAGGACAATCCCTTATATATTACTGCTCTAATTGGAGATGTAGCTGTCAAATGAGTCTTGATTGATAATGGCTCATCTCTAAACATTTGCACTTTTGACTTCTACCAAATATTTGGCTTTAGAAGTGATGAAATGAAGAAAAATGATATGATTATCAAAGCTTTCAATGACGAAACACAAGAAACGTGTGGAGTTATTACCATCCCCTTGCAAGTTGGTCCTAGAACCCTAGAAACAACTGTGTTTATTGTAAATTGCCCAGCATCATACAATATACTCTTGGGTCGCCCTTGGATCAACGCAATGCGGGCTGTCCCATCAACTTTACACCAATGTGTTAAGTTTGAATTTAAAAATTAGTTGGTCACTATCCATGGTGACCCTAGACCCTTTGATATGTGTGCTTTGGCAGAACCTGTTGGAGTGCAATTTTGCCTCGCTTTGTCATCCACACATCCTAGTTCTTATTTTTCATCTAAACATGTGAAACACACACCCATAACTTCACCTACTTCCCCTCCATTAATTTCATCCTCCTATATAGATCAACAATTTTCTAAACAAATCACTTTAGAACCTCAAAAAGATCTTAAATCTACAACCAATCCTTCAAGTTATATCCCTATAATTTCGAAACCCACAGAAATAACTATCATACCTTCCACATCTCAAGATATAGGGAATAATCCTTCTACATCTTATGCTCTTTCTGATGAACTTTTACCAGATTTATCCACAACCTTAATATTAGAAAAGACAAATGCTTTCATGCGAGATTCAATTCTTTTAAATAACTTGCCACCATCTCCTTGTACTTTAGGCCTCCCACAACCTATGGGAAGTAGTTACCAAGTCGGGAGTTGTGCCTTCATTTATAAAGGATATGACTGGGGAAGAATCCCTCGGAATATCAAAACTCATCATGAGGGATACGCTCGATGTTATTTTACCAATGAATATATTAAAGCTAAACCCATGATGCTTAAAATGGGATATAAAGGGAAAGGCTTGGGACCTTTCCAAAATGGCATGAAAGAACCTTTCGAGGTAGAACCGTGGCCTGCCCATTGTGGTGTGGGCCTATTTCCTAGTAGGGGTCAACCCTTTCCTTTTGAATATGATGATCATCTCATATGTTATCAAGATTATTTGGATAGGTGTTATGATTTGCCTCTTAAAAATCAATCGTTTTCATGTAACATGCTATCCATAGCTTACCCTGAAATGATTGCTGACTCCGATGAAGAGTTGGAAGGAGATATCTTCCATGACGTCTCGTTGAAGAGATGTTACACAATGGATTTTATTTTGATGGTTCTATACCAACTATAGCCCAACTTGAGACCACTAATCCTCAAGATGAATTATCCAAATTAACCTTACAAGAATTACAATAATTGGGCGTTTCACCCGCCCCGCCTAACTTTGAAAGAGATCTACACATGGAGGTAGAAAACGTCATTAAAATTAATATTGGAATGGAGGATAATCCTCACATAATCAATATTGGATCAGAATTAAGTCAAGAAAAACAAGAACAATATATCGCATTCCTTAAAGAGTATGAAGATGTCTTCGCTTGTACATACGAAGATATGCCAGGTCTAGACCCTTCCGTAGTCATGCATCATTTAGTGGTCCATCCGAATGCTAAACCTGCTAAACAAAAACTTAGAAAAATGCATCCCAAAGTGGCTCTGCTAGTTAAAGGGGAGTTAGAAAAACTCCTCAATGTTGTCTTTATACAAGCTATCGATTATGCTGAATGGATCTCAAACGTAGTTCCAGTCACCAAGAAAGAAGCTACCAAAGTTAGGGTTTGCACAGATTTTAGAGATATTAACGCCGCATGCCCTAAAGATGACTTTCCTCTTCCAAACATGGATCAAATCATTGACTTTACTGCCGGGAGTGGTATGATGTCCTTAATGGATGGATTCTCCGGTTATAATCAGATCCGGATAGCTCTTGAAGATCAGGCTAAAACAGCCTTTATTACCCCCTGGGGTACCTTTTGTTGGAAAGTGATGCCATTTGGCTTAAAGAATGCAGGTGCAACCTATCAACGAGCTATGACCTATATTTTTCATGATATGATGCATGATATCCTACATGATTATGTAGATGATATTATAGCTTGCTCTATTATTGAAGATAATCATTTAGATGATTTGAGAAAAGTTTTTAATTGATTACGAGAATATCTCATTCGATTAAATCCAACAAAATGCATATTCGGAATTAATTTCGGCAAACTATTAGGGGTTTTCGTTTCTTTACGAGGTATCAAAATTGACCCTCTCAAAATTGCGGCTATCATTGATATGCCCGCACCTACTAATATATTTGAATTATGAAGTTTACAAGGTAAACTTCAAGCCATCCGTCGCTTCATTAATAAGCTGGCGGACAAAACCGGTCCCTTTCTTAAACTCCTTAAGAAGGATGTCCCTTTTAATTGGGACGCAGAATGTAGAGAAGCTTTTGCACTTCTCAAACAATACCTCCTTAATCCACCTGTGCTTTCATCGCCTAAAACTGATCGCCCATTTCTCCTATATATTTCAGACTTCGATTCTCGCCTTAGGAGCTATGTTAGCGCAGCTTGATGATGAAAAGAGAGAACGTGCTAATTATTATATTAGCCGAACCTTCATCGATTATGAAACCCGCTATACAGCATTAGAGAAACTATGTCTAGCAGTCATTTTTGCTATGCAAAAATTACGACATTATATGCTTAGTCAAAAAACTTATGTCATTTCCAAATACGATCCCTTAAGGTATCTCATGAGTCGACCTTATTTATCGGGTCGCATAGCCAAGTGGGTTCTTTCTCTAAGCGAGTTTGATCTCACATTCATAGGACAAAAGTTTGTTAAGGGTCAAATCATAGCAGATCAATTAGCTGTTGCACCCTTAGAGTCTACCCATCCCCTCATCATCGAGTTTCCTGATGAATGCCTTCAATTAGAGGCAGACCACACTGAACAATGGTCCTTATACTTTGATGGAGCCTGATGCATGAGTGGGGCTGGTGCGGGTATTATTTTAATGTCCTCGCAAAAACATCTTATTCCTCTGTCCTTCAAATTGACATTTGCTTACACCAACAATACTGTTGAGTATGAAGCTCTAATCCTTGGATTACGAGCTGCCTTGGCATTAAAAATTAAACACCTTTTAGTTTTTGGTGATTCTCAACTGGTTACAAACCAAATTAATGAAGTTTATCAGACCAGAGATGATAAACTGTGCCCATATAAGGCCTATGTTTTACAATTAATGTCCCTATTTGATCAAGTTACCTTGGAAGCTATTCCTCGAACTAGCAACCGTGCAGCTGATGCTATGGCCGCAGCTGCATCTCTCCTGCCCTTGGAGTTAGATGACGAATATGCCACTATCATTATTCGTCGACTCTAGGAACCCACTTCAAATAAATCATGCTTGGAGACTTTGGATGTGTTTCTAATCAATGAAACTACTCCTGAACCTTGGTATACGGACATATTTGATTTTCTCCAAAATGGGACTTTTCTCGCCAATTCTAATAGAAACCAGCGTCGGTTATTACGTAGACGAGCAAGTCGATTTGTAATAATTGGCAATACTGTGTATAGGAGATCTTTTGAAGGTATCCTATTAAGATGTTTGAATTCAGAAGAATCTAAATTAGCCTTGAGTGAAGCCCACGATGGATCTTGTGGAGGACACTTTAGTGGTAGCATCATTGCTAAAAAGCTCCTTCGGATAGGATACTTTTGGCCTACCATGGAAACGGATGCACATGAGTATGTGCGCCATTGCTACAAGTGTCAAAAACATGCTGACCTTGTCCATGCGCCTGCACAAGAGTTGTAGGCTATTTCATCTCCTTGGCCATTTTCTAAATGGGGCTTAGATATTATTGGCAAAATCAATCCTATGTCATCTGATGGACACAAATTCATCATAACTACCACTAAGTATTTCACGAAGTGGGTCGAAGCTATGCCTTTAGCTTCCTGCACTGGCACACAAGTCTCTAAATTTATTTTTAATCAAATCATTTGTAGGTTCGGAATTCCTACAAATATCATCTCTGACAATGGAACTTGTTTCAAAAATAAAGATGTTAAAAAATTATGCCAAAAATATAAGATTCAACATCGCTGGTCCACTCCCTATTATCCTCAGGGTAATGGTCAAGCAGAAGCATCTAACAAAACCTTAATCAAAATTCTCAAAATATTGGTCAATAAAACTGGTCGTGACTGACACATTCAATTATATCCAGCCTTGTGGGCCTATTGAACTAGTGTTCGAACCCCCATGGGAACTTCACCATTTGTTTTGGTTTATGGTGCTGAAGTAGTTTTTCCCTTTGAATTAGAAGTTCCTTCTTTGGCTCTGCTATTTCAAGATACTGAAGTAGGAGATGAATATCGAGCTGGCAGACTCAGTCAAGATGAAAAATGCATCAATGCTTTGGAGCATCTCCATGCCTACCAAAACAAGCTTAAAATATCATATGCTAAAAAAGTGCGTCATCGATCCTTTGAGATCGGCGACCTTGTTTTAAAAGAAAATAAAAAAATACAAATGCCACTAAGGACCTTAAAGGCAAATTTGAGCCCAACTGGCTTGGACCATACATTATTACTCGCTAAATTCGAATCAAGAGCATACAAATTGTCTACCTTAAATGGTAAAGAACTTAAAGAACCCATGAATATTTTGCATCTTAAACGTTACTATGTATAAATTTGGTCACTTCATCCATGTATATATTTGTTCAAAATCACTATCTTGCATTTCTTTCAAATTTATAAATTCCAAAACACCAAAAACATTCATAATCATCAAAATCTTCAAAACTATTTGTTGCATTTATTTATGGCACTTGTTAAATTTTTTGTTCAAAAACAAAAATAAAACCAAAAAAAACAAAATAATGATAAAAATATAAAAACAGCAATATGCTTGACTCTTTCGAAACCAAAACAATATAAAGAAGAAAGAGAGAGTCAGTATTCTCAAAATGTCTCAAAAGTATTTATATATATTTTCTTACAAAAGTTGCAGTTATATGTTTCAAATTATTTTGATAAATTAACATTTATTTGGAATCCCTCACTTGCACACTCACAAAAATAAATATCTTGATTTTATCTGGCATGATTACTAATCTCTCTTATATCAAAGTCCACAAAATTCAATTAAATAAAGTTTTGAGCATAGAGAATTGATCTTGTTATTTACTTAAACCAAGCACATCTTTTCACAATAAAATGATTCTATTTGTAATTTCCATGTTTTGCTACATAATAGACGTGATTTTTTGAGCGAAAAGTTTCCCCTGCTATCCTATCATGCACATGGTCTAGAATATTTAAGAATTGGCAAAAGGACAAGCTCACCCCTACCCAGAATACAAATCCCTTGCTCTTCAGCTAATCCGAGCAAGTATCCCTAGCAAAGAAAAAGAAAAGAAAAATGTTATTTTATATCATTACAGCAATATTTCAAGCACTATTCAAAAATCAAGCAAAAAATACAAAAAGAAAAAGAAGCAAAGTTCAAAAGAAAAAAAGAAAAGCAAAAGAAAGCAGAAAGCAAGAAAGCAATAAAATCCCTTTCCCTACCCTTTGAAAAGAAAAGAAGGGTTGATGAGCTTGAATCCCTGGAATTCTCAATTATTCAAAAACTATGAGGTAAGCCCCATAATAGGTGGTTTGTGCCCAACCTGCTTGGACTTGGGTAACTCCTAGCGTGGCGATATGTCTGTCACATTAGCGACCTTCTTTTGTACAGACCTATGTCTGCTTATGGATTAGCTAGCTCTTGATAATCCGACCTACATAGTAGTCTAGTATGGTTATATGCATCTACATCATGGTTAATGAACACTTATTTGGTTTCTTCAAATCACTTGTATCATATCATCTTGCTCAAAACTGGTAAATGAACAATGCAATTGCACACACATTTATATTTGAGAGATTTTGTGTATCATTATGATAAATCAAGATTGAAAATGAATTCACATATGCACATGGGATTCCTTATAAATCTAACTTTTGTCTTCAAAATACTTTGAAATATTCCTTTTGCAACTTGTTTGGAATAATTCAAGTACAGTTGTTTAGCATAAAGACAACTACATACATAATAGAAAAATCAAAATTTTCTTTCAAAAATATACAATCAAAACATATACATCTGGTTGACTTTCGCGACGATGGTATAGTTCCAAAACCAAAATTGAAATTTTATGCCTAGCGCAAGTCCTCATCTTCATATTTTTTGTTTATTAAAAATCAACCATGCAATAAAACTCTCTCTTTTTTATTTTCGCGATGATGGTATAAGTCTATACCTACATATTCTATGCCTAGCGCAAATCATTGTAACAATTTTTATTCCCCATTTATTTAAAAATCATGAAAACCATATGACTTAATTCATTATGTTACACAAATTATGCTTTTAAGCATGCACATTTTCATTATTTTATGTCATTATGTTAACCTTCAAATTTTGCAAAGATGGTATAATTCCTAAGGAATTATCCAAAAATTATCACACTTAGGAATTTATGCCTAGCAAAAAACATTATTTCATGCATACTATTTTTATGAAAATATGCAAAACAAACCATCATTTTCACCATTGCACCAAAGTCTTAAGACAGTCTCTTAAGCACTCTTTTACTTTTAACAATATTTTTATACTGGGATTAGCTTGACGACCGAGTGAGCAACGACTCAATGAAATGGTCTATAATAGCGACAATGTCCTTTGAAATTATTGTTTTTTTTTTGAAAAAATTGAAAAACTTGTATTAATACAAAAGGCAATTACAAAAGGAAGAAAACTCATCCCAACCAACAGCAAAGAACTAGACAACAAGCGGAGAGCACAAAGGCAACGCTAACCCCCACAGAGCACAGAAGACAACAAGGCGCGAAAACACGACATGTCGCGAAATCGCGGCAATCAACACCGTCACTGTCGCAGCAGCGCCATCAGCCGTGAAAACGTGACATGTCACGAAATCACGACATGTCGCGATATCGCGACAGACAAAGCCCTCCGCGTCCGATCACCAAAAAGTTCGCGAAATCGCGACAGCAACTCCCTCCGTCGGTCTATCATCACAGGCGTCGCGAAATCGTGGCAAGAACTCCAAGAAGCATCAAATCTCCAAAAGGGTCGCGAAATCGCGACGAAATTTCTCCGAAGCGCCCAGCCAGCAAAAGTGTCGCGATATCGCGACGAATTTTCAACTTGACTCCCAATCCGCAAAAGTGTCGCGATATCGCGACAGTTTTTACCAAAGCCATCAATGTGCCAAAAGTGTCGCGAAATCGCGACGAATTTTCCTTTCAGTTCCCAATCTTCAAAGCGTTCGCGATATCGCGACAAGTTATCCTCATTACAACCGGTCTTCAAAATTGTCGCGATATCGCGACAAGTAATCCAGATGATGCCAGTGTGCCCCAACTATCGCGATATCGCGACGATTTTACCATGCAGCTTCCGATCGACAGAAATGTCACGAAATCGCGACGAAATGTGCCCTTTGCTCAAGTTCACCAAAAATGTCGCTATATCGCGACGATAATCCTCCTTATCACCCCTACGCCAAAAACGTCGCGAAATCACGACAGCAAGCAACCAAAGGCCGCGACGGCGCAACAGGTCGCGAAATCGCGACAAATTCCAACTGGAGGCAACGGCAGCAAAACAGGTCGCGATATCGCGACATTTTTCAACCTTGTCACCCCTTCGCCAAAAACGTCGCGAAATCGCGACGGCTTCCATCCACAGGCCGCGATGGCGCAGCAGGTCGCGAAATCGTGACAAAATCCCATAGAAGGCCTCGTCAGCAAAATAGGTCACGAAATCGCTACAACTTCGCATCATGGGCAACGAAAGCGCACCAAGTCGCGATTTCGCGACATGTCACGATTTCGTGACATGTTCCCTTCGAAGGCTGAGAAGGCGAAACCTGTCGCGATATCGCGACAACTTCCAGCAAGAGGCCACGTCGCCGCTACAGGTCACGAAATCGTGACAAAAACCTTCCTTAGCAGCAAAAACTTTGCACATTATCATAGGTAGCATTCAAGGCCTTGCCTAATCACAGCATCCTCCACAGGCATATCACTATGCATCTGCACTCCAACTTCCTTCTCAGCACCCATCTTAGCAAGGAAATCGGCCGCCTTGTTGAAATCCCTACTCACATAGATGGGAACCACATCATCTAATTCTTTCCAGAGATCCTTTATCTGAGAGACAAGACTCCGCAACCTCCAGGCTTGCAAATCAAAGTTCCTCATGCAATCGAGAGCGCCCACCGGAATTTGGGAGTCGGACTCAAGAATTATCTTTCTATGGCCCTACTTGACGGCCCAGATAGAAGCAAATTTAACAACCAAGGCCTCCGCTTCATTGTTTGTGGCATGACCCAGACCTTGCAGTTCCCAGTAAAGCACGGACCCACCATGATCACGGCACACAACTCCAGTTCCAGCGCTACCCGGATTTCCTTTTGCAGCTCCATCAGTATTGATTTTGATCCAGCCTGCTGGGGAGGGTGCCATCTATCATGAGCCTGTCTTTCAAGAGCAACAACTCCATCAACCAGTGGCACAGAAATAGACTGATGTTCCTCCTCAACGTAGATGGCAACCGTTTCCACCACTTTGCTCCATATGACCTGCCATATTCCATCAAGTGAAGAGAATGTTTCACGAAAAATGCGGGCATTTCTCTCCAACCACACCTGCCACCAAATAAAAAGAAAGCCCAGCTCCCAGCCAATTCGAAGAGCTTTGGATTTAAATCTGCCTCTCTTCCATCTGTCCCAAATATTGGTCCGAGTCACATCACTGTTGGCTTGAATTTTGAAGTGGGAAAACCAGCGCATCCAAATCTGCCGTGTGAAGGGGCATTCAAACATCAAATGATCAGCAGTTTCCTCATGCTTGCGGCATAAAACACACTGAGAAGGACCGATGATGCCTCTGTGTGCGAGATTGTCAAAGGTGAGAATTCCATTGTGCATAAGTTGCCAGGCAAAAAAATTCACCTTCGGCCGGCCCTTGGGGTGCCATATCTTCTTCCAAACATGGACCGGAAAAGAGTGTGGGGGGGCTCCGGAAGAATCCGATCAAATCCCGCCTTCACAGTGTAAACCCCAAGGTTCCCAAAGCCCCAGGAAAGTTCATCCTCCTCATCTCGCCCAGTAAGAAACCTAGCTTTCAAAATTTTTTCCAAGATGGGTGCCAGCTCCGGTGGGATTGGAATTGGCCACTCTTCCAACCTCTTGAACTTTTTGAACTTGTACTCCCCAATGTGGCTGGTATTGAAATAACTCTCAATTTGAATCCAGCCCTTGTCTTCTATGGCTGATTTAATGGGTTGCAATTCGGGAAACACAGCAATGATGGGAGGATGCTGATCCCAGGAATCAGTCCAGAAACGGGCCTTCTCCCCTCTCCCCACTTTCCAAAACAATTGATCTTTGATAACTTGAGCTCCAAGCTTGAGAGTCTGCCATACTAAGGATCCATTACCCTCCAAAGGGAAACGTCCCAGATCATTGGGGTGAGCATGGCCCAGGTATTTACTAGAAAGAATTCTGCTAAAGAGGGATGTTGGCTGGGAAATCCACCTCCAGTACAGTTTACCAGCCAAAGCTTGATTATTAAGCTTGGAGCTTCTCAGTCCCAGCCCTCCTTTATCCTTGGGCTGGGTAACCTTATCCCAGCCAACCAAGGCCCATTTCTTCTTCCCTTTTGCACCCTCCCATAAAAATCTTATGGCCATTTTGTCAAGCTCTTTCCATATAGAATGTGGGGCAGCCGGGATGGAGAATTTATATATTGGCATTGCCTGAATAACTGATTGTAAGTAAGTTAGTCGGCCTCCATAGCTTAACCATTTATGAGACCAATGATTCATTTTCTCTTTGATGCCATCCAAAAGATCCTTCCAGGATATCAATTTTTAGTTTTTTGAAATGCGAGAGGAACCCCCAAGTAAACAACGGGTAGAGAGGTCCTAGTAAATCCCGGGATCTCAGTAACTCTTTCCTGTAACCTTCGGTCAAGATTGAAGAAGACCACTTTGGATTTTTTATCATTAATGACTTGATTTGAGGCCCGAAGGTAGATGTTTAGAGTATCTCTGATTCCTCTTGCTTCCCTGAGGCTGGCCACTCCAACCAATCATGTGTCATCCACAAACTGTAAGTGGGTCAAAACTTCCATCCCCACTTTAATACCTGTTATCAAACCTAGATGTCGTCTTCTCAGGAAGAGTCTGCCTAATCCTTTAGCTAAGATGAGGAAGAGGTAAGGAGAGTAATGGTCTCCTTGACGAAGACCCCGAGAGGCTCCAAAAGGAGTCGAGGGGAGCCCATTGATTAGAACGAGAGAAAGAAGGTGTGGAGATACGGCTCATGACCCGGTCAATCCAGTCTGAGAGAAGCCAAAGGCTGCCAGCATCTTTGCCAGGAAGCCCCACTCCACCCGGTCATAAGCCTTAGACATATCCAACTTTATGAACATTCCTTTGTTGCCTGAAGTTTGCATTGTATGGATTGCCTCCTGAGCAAGGACCACTTCATCCAAGATCTGTCTTCCTTCAACAAAACCCCCTTGCTCAGAGGAAATTATTTTATGGAGAAGAGGTTTTAGCCGTTCAGCCATAATCTTCGTGACTATTTTATAAATAACATTGCATAAGGCAATCGGTCTAAAATCAGAGAGATGAACCCCCCCTCCCCTTTTGGAATTAAAGTGATGAAGGTGTGGTTGAGAGCCTTAAGCATTCTTTTATTAGTTCTGGACTCCTCTGCGATAGCCAAAACATCTTTCTCCAGAGTATCCCAGAAGGCCTGAAAAAATTCAATAGGAAAGCCATCTGGACCTGGCGATTTTCCAGTGCTCATCCCAAAGACCACTTTCTTTAGTTCATCACTGTCAATGGGTCTAAGGAGAGTCTGATTCTCTTCGTGAGAGATAATAGAAGGTATGACATTAATAACTTCATTTTGAGCTTCCACATCTTGTTCCATACTTTCCTTAAAAAGGTTTGAGAAATAATCCATTGAGTGGAAATGCATTCCGAGGAAGAGTATCAAAAGAGTGTCCATTCTCATCTTGAAGGACTTCCATGTTATGCACTTGTCTCCTAGCCCAGGCTGAGCGATGGAAAATTTTTGTATTTCTATCACCTTCTAGTAACCAAGTGATTCTTGCTCTCTGTTTCCAGTAAATTTCCTCTTGATTATCAATGTCCTCAACCGCTTTGCGCAGAGCATCATCCTCAGCTTTAAGGTGCTCAGTAATGGTACCTTCCCTGAAGTGTTTTTGCACCTCCTCCCATCTAGCCATCAAGGGGGCCCTTTGGAGCTGGAAGTCCGACTTATTGGTTTGTCTCCACTGTTTCAATTTACACTTGACAAAATGAAGCTGTTTATGGAATTTGAACATTGCAGTCCCAAAGGGTAGGCGGCCTTCTTCCCACCATTGTGGAATTTTCCTTCGGAGATCCTCCTTTTGCAACCAAAAATTTTCAAATTTGAATGGCTTGTGGTGTTGACCTGTCATCGGCCCTCCCTCCAACAAAAGGGGATAGTGGTCTGAGACTGGGCCTTCCAAAATCTGGAACTTAAGATTCCATTTAATAAATGCCTCTTCAGAGACCAAAAACCGGTCTAACTTAACCTTCCTGCTGTGTGGCTCTCTCCTCTTATTTGTCCAAGTAAAGTAGGTTCCAGGGCCTTTGATATCAACCAGATTAAGGGCCTGGATTTGGGCAATCAAGAACCGGTCCCCTGGATCCAAAACTGGGGCACCACCTTCCTGATCCCTAACAGACAATTTGGCATTAAAATCCCCAGCTATGATCCAGTCAAAAACTTCCCGGGAGGACCTCATGTTGTGTACGACTTTCCATTGGAGCCGCTGGCCATCAAAGCATTGAGCCCCATAGAAGTTTGTAATAAGAACATGTTCGATTGTGGCATTGTTTCTAAACGAGAGATGTGAGAACACCCCTCCAAGCTATGTGTTCTAAAGCTGTCCATTCTCGAGGGTTCCGGAGAGTAACAATCCCCCCCGAGGCACCCTGAGCAGCCACATCCATATAATCAGCACCCCGCCATATTCTGTTAGCAGTCTTGCACATAAGATCTACGAGACATTTTTGTCTCCTGGATGAGCAAAAAGTCTGTTTTACATTTTCCTAAAAGTCTTTGAACAGCAGATTGATGGGTTCTGCTGTTTAAACCCCTAACATTCCAGGATTGAATAATCATTGAGGACCTTGAGAGCAATAAGACTCAATTGGCCTCACCGATCCTCCATTGATCAGCTTGTCTCCTTGTACTGCTAGTAGATCCTTATTGGATTTTCTGCCTGCTCCTTGGGAATTACTGTTTTTAGACCTCTTCTCCACCTGGGTAATCCCTAGAACCGGCCTTTCCCTGTTCTTTTCAGAGCTTCCCATATTGACGTCCTTAATAACCGGTTGCTGGGGAGTGGATTACCAGTGTCCCTGAGTTCTCTGGCTGCATTGTCCCAGAGGGTTCCATTACCTGTTCTAAGACAGGAGTAGAAGAAGGGGAAGCCTGAGAGTGAATGTTAATATCCTCAACATTCCCATCCACTCCCTCCATAACTTGGTCCTCTTGATCCACTAGGGATTTAAAGATTTCATACCGATTGGTTGGCTTAAGTTGTGCCTGCTCCTTGGAATTTTTCTTTTTATTTCTCCTTCGCTTCGGTTGTTCAAAACCATCTTTACGGAGATCAGAATCTGAGGAATACTAGATGGTTCTTGGACGGGGGTAAACTTGCCCTCTTTGGGGTGATTTGGATTTCCAAGCGGAGCCTCCACTTTTGTGCTCAGAATATTTGGGCAGAACCTCGCCAGATGGCCGTGCTTATGGCGGACTCTGCATCTAAAAGGTAGTGCCTCATAATCTAACTGTTGTATCCAGGAGAGCCCTGTCAACTCAAGTTCCACCTCGGCTGGTAGAGGCTGGCTAATATCCATTTCAACACAGATCCTAGCAAAGACAGCTGTGTTTCCCTCTATAGTATCTCTGGAGACTCCTAGAAATCTGCCTAATGAATTACCAATCATTTCTAAAACCTGCTCACCCCAAAACTCCATCGGGAGAGCATACAGCCGGATCCAGACCGGGACTGCCGTGGGTTCAATACGAGGGTCAAAACCCACTCTCCATGGTTGAACAAATAACCCAGCTAGGCCATGGTTCCTCTTCTCTGATTCAAATGCTCTATTTCTATCTGCTAAAGAAGAGAAACTAATAATGAAATAACCATTACTGATAGGCCATAAGGAGTACTCACCTAGTGGCTCCCAGTTCTGTCTAACCCAGGTGTGCAGAAAGTTCAGAGTGGGACGAATACCCATGAATTTGCAAATCAGGTCATGGTGAGCACGGTAGGAGATTGTGTCTTCAACCAACTTCGGTTCTATAACAATATTTGGTCTGGTAGCGGATTGCGGGAGGCAGCCATTAACTCGGTGTGCAAATGCACCCTTGCCAGCATTCTTGAGTAACGTTTGAAAAGCACTTCGCTGAGCTTCATCAGAGGAAGACGAAGGGTTTTCTTTTAACATCTCAGCATACGAACTCTTTCTCCCAGCAAGAGGAACTGGAGGAGACCCCATTGGGCCCTCCCAGGGCAGCGGAAGAACCTTCAGCCAAGCACACTGTCAACCCACCACAGTCCCTGGTAGAGCTTCCACACCAGAAACCCTAGAGAAACGCCCGACACCAGCTCAGAGGTTTTTCCCGCCAAATCGCCAGAGCTCAAAAAATCAAGGATATCCTAGTGATGATAGTATTGGCCATCTCCTTTGAAATTATTGTTAGAAGTCTCTTTTTATTTTTATTTTATCACATTACATCACAAAAAATCAATTTGTTACATCAGATTATTTCATTTAAAATATTACAGCATGACATCAAAATTATAAATTTTCAACATGACATAATTTCATGAATCCTCAATCCAATCATCAAATTAATCAATCAAACATAAAAGCATCATCAACATACACATAACACAAGTCATATGATCAAAAACATATCATATATATATCAACAGTATATATACATCATCAAAACTGGATTGGTATGCCACAATCTGTACCTCGGCATACTCAATCCTCTATCAACAAAAAAATAATAATAAATGCTCTATGTCTCAATCTATACAAAGTCGTGTAGTGCTCTAGCCTCGAAAACCCCTCGAGCTCTTAGACTCATCTCCTCCCCCACCCTGAGGTGGATAAGGTGGCCCCATCATAGTATGTGTAGTACTGCAAGTCCTAGTCGTCGATCGGGACGAGGTCCTCGACGACTCGATCCTGATCGAATCTGCGATGTTGGCTGGCAGGGGTAGTCTATCCTCCTCTGGCACCAGCTGATAGTACAAAGTCTGGTAGAAAGTAATTTGGGCAATAGTCCGTGTCAGCTCCCCAGTGCTCGCCCCTCCACCTCGTGCCCTGAGGCGTGCAATCTCATCTCGGAGCTGTGTAACCTCAGCTTGGTGTCGTGCAGCCTCCTCCTGTAGGGTCTGCACCTGGAGATGCATTGTCTTCGCTTAGAGAGTAGATGTCTCACTACTCTCCCCTGTGTCGACACCCTTGCCCTTATCAGGCGATGGTGGCCTCTCTCTCTATGGAGAAGGGGGTCTCACATCCCTCCTCTCCCTCTACCATGACCTCTCCTATGCCTGTGGCCTCCTCGGCTCTCTTCCGCCATGACCCTAGGCCGCCTCCATAGCCGCCTGGTGTTGCCTTCCTATCCGATGCACAACTGTGTGTATCAAACCCTAAACCATCATCATTCGAGGAGGGCGGATGCCTGCGTACCAGGCATCGTAGCGATCTGTAACCCTTGCATCGTCCCCATCCACTGACTGAATGGGGGCATCATTCGAGTCCTGACTCTAGAAATGTTGCATGTCTAGGAGCCTCGCTCACTGTATTTTTATCCCAGATAGTCCGAGAAAACTCATAATCCCTGAGAGATGGGATCCCCTGTTGCAAACCGAACCATCGTAAAACTTAGTCGTAGCGGTGGAGCTCCACCTCTCCCCTCTCCATCCATAGCCAGCACACTCGCTTGACGCGAGCTAACTCATGTTCGTCCTTGGCCCACCCTGGATGCTCCCTCCAAGGCCTTCAGGTGATCTAATCCGAGACAAGGTCATCTAGCAGTCTTTGAGACATCGAAAGGTCGATCCGTCGCTATGACCCTCTCCGAAGCCACCAGTAGAAAACTCGGGGCCTCTCCCCGTCAATCCCTATCAGAGGAAGCCCTACCGGCCTCTGCACTGCAATGTGCTCCCAGCACCAAACCTGTAGGAGCGATGTCATAACCAGACATCAGTCGCCCTTGTACACGACCCCATGCAGGATCCTGTACAGTCGACATAGCACATAGCTACCCCAAGAAAACTTGTAGCCATGGTCCTGCATGTCGTAGATCACATCTACCAGCATCCATGGCACCCTGCACCCGCTCTGGTGGCACAACAAAAGTCCACCAACTACTCCAGCTAGAACCCATGTGAGTCTAGATGCCCCAGGAATCTGACGTAGTGCCTCGATGTTAACTTCGCCCTTCTCCAAGGCGAAGCTCGGGTCACCACACAATCGCCCCATAGCATGGCCCTGATTGGCCGCAGGAGTGATCAATCGTCCTTGTATGGGGATTCTTAGAATCCTCCATACATCCTTCAAAGTGGGAGTCATATCCCCTGTAGGTAGCCAAAAATAGGAAGAACCTGGATACCATCTCTCTGCTAGGGCTGTCAATAGCCCCATGTCTGTAGACACTTATGGCATCTCTCGCCATATGTCGTAAACCGGCTCGTGCCAGTGATCTCGCTTCTGCCTGTGTAAGAGTGGCCAAGTCATCTCTTAAACCTCCATACTTCCATTCCATGCTTTTTAGCAAACCTCTCTGCAACATAAACAACAAAACAACAAACAATCATTATTAACAAATTCAAGTATTTAAAAATGCAAGTAAAATAAGTTCAATTTAATCCAATGATGATATCGTCCACTATTGGACGATCTCGTCCACTATTGGACGATATCGTCCCAAATTTGAGCATAATCGTCTTCGATTTCGCAAGCCGAAATCGTCCTTAATTTGACGAAATCATCCCACTTTCGTCGATTTCACCCTTGGACGAAATCGACGAAATTGAGACGATTTCGTTGAAATCGGGACGATTTCGTCTCAACGACATTGACGGCCCAAAAACAGTCGTGATGCTCAAAATTTAATCAAAATTCATCTAAAAAGCATGTAAAATCAAATTAAAGCACTCTAAACTAAGTTTAGACTCTTACCCATAGCCCGCGTCGGACCTCTGTTGATCTGTGCATCGTCTCCACCATTTTTGCTTCCAGAGCTCTAAAACCAGTAAAAATGAATAGTAAAAATGAATTAGGGTTTTACCCTATTTTTCTTAATTTTATTCAAAAATAATTCAAAATTAATTTTGCTTTTCCGCATTTTTACCTCAAACGTTCGATTTGGGTAAAAACACGGAGGGGGCACCATAGTAAGTTGTCGTACGATTCGACCAAGAATCGTCGCCTAAAAATGGGAATAATTTTTGCTTTCTCGTAGATCAAGAAGAACTCATCTTTAACACATTTTCTTCAAAAAATTCGCTAAAGAGGGGGCAAAATGTAGCACCCTAAAATTGGCACAGTGAAATTGTAATAATTACATTCATCCTAGTAAATAATTTAAATTCAAATTTTAACCTCTCAAACCATCGGGTAATCCGTTTCCCTCTTTTCCATGCCATTTTTAGAGGTTGTTTTGACCGTTTGACGATATCATCGTCGATCAGATGATATCGCCCCAGATCTGACGATTTCGTTTGGGCTAGGACGTCCAGACGATCTTGTCTCAAAACTAATTTTGCATAATTAGCTTATGTTCCAACGGGCCTCTAATCCGGGCAGAAGCATGTCTGCGCCATTAGAGACCCTTCCCCATTGGAGATCTCCCAAATAGGGATGATCTCCAACCTCCTAACCTCACTCCTAAGCCTATTTAATCCTAAGCCCTCCCCTTAGCACCCCCTGGCTGAAATTCCCTGTAACCCAACTGCATAAATGTTAAAACATCCTAAGTTTCTATTTTGCATTAGTTCTATACAATTTTGTTGTAGGTACCATATTGTTTTTCAGCCAAAGCAAGCTTACATCATCACCGACGAACCTGTTCAGATCGGAGGCGATCCTATCAAATCAGAGACGATTTTGTACCAATGCGAGACGATTTCGATTGTAGTCAACATTGAGGCAATCAGTGCCTGAAGTTTGCATTTCTCCATCTTTTCTCTGTTGTTTTATTTTGCAATTAGCTTAGTTTATTCAGTATTTTATACTATTCTACATTTTGGAGTTCACCCATCTAGATTAAATGCATAATTAAGCCATAATTATGATTAAATTAGCATAATTCATTCCTGTTTCTGTTTTCAAGTTTCTGTTTGATATTATTGCTGTCATTTTACACTGTTTCCCTCTGCTAGAAATGTTGTATTTTCTATGTTTTGCACTTATGTCTTTTTTTGCAGGTTTCTAATGAATTCATCTGATGAATTTGTTAGATCTCAGACGATCTTGTCTGATCTCAGACGATCCTATCAAATCAGAGGCAATCCTGACTACTTCAAGAATCAGAATCATCATCAGACATCTGGATCAGGTATTCCTCGTTTATATTATGTAATTTCTCTGTTTTCTGTCTTTAATTATGCTTTTCTATATTCATTTAATTTGCATCTGCATATAGAATAGCTTAGACGCATTTTGGCCAAACCTAGGATATGAATGTTTAAGGATAAAACGAACACATAAAACTCATTCCCAACCTAGGCGTGGAAACTGCCATTGAATGTTTCCTGGTGCACCCACCATCCGTCGAAAAATCACCAATAATACACCTCCCTTGAGAGGCGGGACCTTCGCAAGTCCTCTCAGTCCGAGGTACCGTGACATCCTTTTCACATCCCCCTTTCGGGCACGGATCCCTTAGCCTGAAGGTAAGGGTGTGAAAAATCTGGAGCGATACACTAATATGGAACAGATTTCATCTCCACCATCCTTTGCCAAATTTATCCTTTTTGAGGAATTATTAAGAGCTTTCGCTACTTACATTCCTCCATCGCCTTCACCTTTGCCTCTGCCATCACCTTCACTTTCCCCCTTAAATCTTGAGTTTTTCCAAGCAGACATAGAGGAAACTGAGTCAGAAGAGTTTGATAATATCATTGATGACATTCATCTGATCCCAACACCCCATCATATTGAGGAAGATTCTCACATGTCCATTGAAGATACTATTTATGTGAACCTTAGTTTAGACATGGACAATCCATAAATCATTAAACTTGGAAAAATTTTATCCACTAATGAACAGGAGCAATTGATAGCTTTCTTCAAGAAGAAGAAGGGTATATTTGCATGGTCCTATAAAAACATGTATGGTCTTGACCCTAACTTGGTAGTCCACAACTTAACCTTGCATTCTAATGCTAAGCTGATCAAACAAAAATTGAGAAATATGCATCCTACCATTGCCCTCATGGTCAAATAAGAGCTTCAAAAGCTATTAGATGTGTGTTTTATTGTACCCATTTTTAGGACCCTACTCCTAACATATTAATAGATATTAATTATGTTATTATTTAAGGACCGACATGTCCTTTCACTATCCATAACTATTGGTAGATATATCTAGGCAAGCAAGGGATGTCTCTAAGGCATCCAGAACATATTAATTTATACCTTGTGGGTTTTACCTTACATAAACCATCGATTTCTTCATTAAAAGTGATTCTTTTCAATTCATTATGCATTTCAATTGTCTAATCCTGCTAGTTACATAACATCTTGTAGCAGAGCCATTACCAAGCTAGGCATTTTATCAAAAAAAATTCTCGAACACCAAGCCTCGATTTTCCATATCTAGTGAACATTGTGCATCAACTATTCATCGATCCTGATGACCCCAGTTCTTCACCTTGCTGCCCTCCACTATCCTCACCCTCCACTACCTCAAACAACACAATAACTGTAATTCACTTTAGTCGATGCATGAAAATTCATCGAGGAAGAGCATTAACATTCTAGTGAACAAATTCAATAAAGATAAACAGAATTAGAGCATACAAGGTTTTAGAAGGACATCCACCAATGATTAACAACAAATTAGTAGCAAAAGAGGGTGATTCAAAGAAAGTCTTGACAAACAACATCGCATGGAGATGTTTTCTGAGCCTACTGCTAAGTTTCAATGCAAAATATTTAACCAAAAACCTTATTAAACCAAAGGTTTAAAAGTTTTGGCAAAAATTTTTAGGCTTCAAGGGGGTCGTCGAAAAGTTTCAAAGGCAAGGGAATTATCCCACACATAGTGGGTAAAATAAACTTCACCAGTTTATATTGGTGTAAAGGAATTAAGCCTTTCATGACTTAGATCATGTGGGCCAAGCCACCCTAATGCACTGAAGCCATATAAGGACCACTCACAGGACCCACATACCTCGAACACCATGTCACTCTTAGTTTCGCTCCTCCCTATGCCTCCACTCTGATCCTTCTCCCGTCTCTGCTCAGCGGTGCTCCTTCCCCCACCTTCGCTCAGCTTCGCTCCTCCCCACTCCTTCCTTCACCTCCACTCAGCATCGCTCCTACCTCTCCACTCCACCGCCACTACAAGCGCCACTCCGCCGCCACCAGAAAACAAGTTGCAAAACAATTTTTTGCACCTATTGACAATTTTTAAAAATTTTGTTCAAATTTTGCAAAACAAAAAGTTGTTTTTTTACAATTTTAAGCAAATTGTGACCAAAATTTTGCAAAAACAAACACAATAACTTGTAAAATTACCAAGAAATTATAAACCTACCATGGCAGAAGGACGAAGGTCACAAGACATGGCAAAGGATATTGCGAAAGAAGTCTCAAAATAAGTGGCAAAGGATATTGCGAAAGAGGTCTCGAAAGAGGTTTCAAAGGAAATGAAAAAGTGATACAAGGAATGGCATTTTGGAAGGATAATTTAGAGCATAAGATTGTTGCAAAAATAGCAGACCTAACTATGAGCATCAACAATCCTAATACTAAGATATCCACTAAGTTTGATGCTACAAATCACTCCATGGACTTGGTACAATAAAAATTTACGTTAATGCGTAGCAGACAACAAAACACTACACCACCACAACAGGCGTTAATAGGGGGACCACATACATCAATACTTCCTCATACCACAAAGCTAGATTTCGCAAAATTTTATGGAGATGACCGCATAAATTAGATATATAGGGCAGATCAATATTTCACCTTATATCAAATTTTGGATATCTAGAAAGTCTGTATCGCATCATTTCACTTAGAATAAATTGCTACACAATGGAGCAATGGTATGAAAAAACAAAAGGTCCTCCCACATGGACCGAATTCATAAATAACCTAATGTTGCAATTTGGCCCTACCAAATTTGAAGACTTCATAGGAGCCCTCACCAAACTTCACCAAACATCCATCGTAAGATAATACAAAGCGCAATTTGAGAATTTGGTAAACCTTACATCAGGGCTCGATGTATCAATATTTCAAGTTTGCTTCATCAGTGGCCTAAAATATGACATTCAACTGGAAGTACAAATACAAAACCCTATCGATATGATGCATGCAGTGACATTAGCAAAATTAATAGAAGATAAGATCAATAACCAATGACAAATAGGGAGAGCTTCAACAAGAAAACCACCAAACACCTACACCAGACAAAAACTGAATAAAGTCATGCCAATTAAATGAATTAGCCAAGAGAAAATGAAAGAACGATGAGAAAAGGGTCTATGTTTCCATTGCGATGAAAAATTCACCCCTAATCACAAAATGCATTTCACCAAAATTATATATTTTGGACACAATTGATTGCACCCCAAAATAAGAGGATGACATCAAAGTTGAAGTACTAATAGATATTCCAGAAGAAAATCTAGGGGATAAAACAAAAATATCTTTTAAATCCCTTACAGGATATTTGACCCTATAAACGATGAAGTTAAAAGTGTATTTTAAGAAACAAAACCCTATTGTGCTCTTAGAATCTGGCAGTACTCACAATTTAATAGACCCCAGATTGGCCAAACAAGTTAATTGCTTTATATATCACTGTAATAACTTTGAAGTCATGATTCGCAATGATAGAAAAATTGCATGCAAAGGCAAATGCAGGAATATCAAACTCACTATGGGAGATTATAACATGAAATCAGATATCTATGTACAACCATTAGGAGGATGTGACATCATTTTGGAAGTACAATGGCTATGAATGCTCGACAAAATTCAATGGGACTTTGAAGAATTGTGGATGCAATTCATACAAAATGATCAAACTTACACAATTTAAGGATTAAAAACGAGTCCCACACAAATCGTAAGTTCCCAAATAATGGAAAATATTAATCGTAAATGAGGAAGAGGCATGGTTGCCCAACTATTTTCCTTGCAAACAACTAATAAAGAACAACCAGAGGCACCAGCATTACTGAAATTCCTAGAGAAACATGATAAAATATTTAAAAAACTAGAAGGATTACCTCCACAGCAAAGCCATGATCATGCCATTCAATTACTTCCGGGATACCAACCTCCTAATATTAGACCTTACCGATACCCATATTTATAGAAGACAGAAATAGAAAAATTGGTACAAGACCTACTAAGGGCAGGTGTCATTCGATCTAGTAGAAGTCCCTACTCTTCTCTAGTCATACTAGTAAGACAAAATGATGGATCATGACTCTTATGTGTGGATTTTAATGCCCTCAACAAAATAACAATCAAAGACAAATTTCCTATTCCCATAATCGATGAATTACTCGATGAACTTAATGGAGTCGCACATTTTTCTTAACTCGATTTATGATCTAGCTACCACCAAATTCGAGTTAAGGAAAATGATATACCCAAAACAACTTTTTGCACTCACGAGGGACATTATGAATTTTTGGTGATGTCATTTGGTCTCACCAATGCTCCGTCCACATTTCAAAGCCTTATGAACAAGGTATTTTTCTCTTTCCTTCAAAAATTTATCGTAGTTTTATTTGATGATATTTTGATTTACAACAAAACATGGGAAGAGCACTTTTTTTTTTTTTAGCGAAAAAATCCTTACGAGGCCGCCTTGGTCTGAGAGACCACGAACATGGGGTTCTCCACCGTCAAATTCACCCAGGGGTCACACCTAGCCTTGCCCGCACCAACATTATCAATTGGATTTTGGGTACCCAATTTAGCTTTTTCGTAAGGTGGAGATTCGAACCTGAGACCTCCCTTGGAGGATTGCCCTCTCCTCTCCAACTCACCTACAACACCTGGATACATGGGAAGAGCACTTAAAACATATAGAGCAAGCACTCAATATCTTGGAGGGCAATCAATTATACACAAAGATCAAAATGCTCCTTTGGAAAGCAAGAAATTGAATACCTCAGACATATTATCTCCAAGGAGTTAAAGTAGATCCTTGTAAGATTGAAGATGTGAAAATTTGGCTAATTCCAAAAACACTAAAAGGGTTGTGTGGGTTCTTAGGATTAACTAGCTATTATCATAAATTTGTCAAGGATTATGGTAAAATAGCGGCACCCTTAATGACACTACTTAAGAAGAATTCTTTCTTATGGTCTCCAAAAGCTAATGAAGCCTTCATGACCTTAAAAAATGCCATGTGTACCACCCTTGTCCTAGCCATGCCAGATTTTTCCAAACCATTTATTATTGAAAGCGACGCTTCAATATTGGGAATGGGAGTCATGCTCATGCAAAATGAGAAACCCTTAGCCTTCACTAGTAAAGCATTTTCAAAAAATAATTTAGCACGTTCCACTTATGAAAAAAAAATGTTAGCTATTGTTCATGCTATCCAACATTGGAGAACATTCCTTATTGGAAAATATTCATTATCCGCACCAACCACCATAGTCTAAAATACCTTCTGGAACAATGGATAACCACACCAAAGCAAAAAAAATGGGTTACAAAACTCTTAGGCTATGATTATGAAATCATATAAAAAAAGGGGAAATATAACATGGTTGCGGATGCACTTTCCAGAAAATTAAGAAACTTCCCAATTACATGCTCTTTCCTGCCCTATCCCTAAATGGATCGAACAAGTCAAGGAAGAATGGTATGCGGACCCTACCACACATACCATAATTCAACACCTCCAACAAAATCCCATGAGAAAACCTCACTATTCTTGGTAAGATAACATACTCCATTATAAAGAATGTCTTGTCCTCTCACCCACATTCGCTTATCATACAAAGCTTCTACATGATCTACATGCTACACCTACTGCAAGGCACTCTAGATTCCTCAAAACCTACAAAAGAATGACTAAATATTTTTATTGGATAGGGATGAAAAATGATATCAAGAGATTAATCAATGAATGTGAAACATGCCAAATAAATAAAGGTGAAATAGTGGCAACACCAGGCCTTCTTCAATCCCTTCCCATACCAACAAAAAATGGGTGGATATTTCAATGGATTTCATTGAAGGCCTTCCAAAATTTGTAGGAAAAACAACCATCCTAGTTGTGGTAGATCATTTATCTAAATACGCCCATTTTTTTCTAGTAGCTCACCCCTATACCGCTAGTACTATTGCCCAAATTTTCCTTGATAATATCTTTAAGTTACATGGCATGCCTTCGACTATAGTTAGTGATCGTGATCCCACTTTCACTAGTAATTTTTATAAAGAATTATTTAAACTCCAAGGTACTCAAATTTGGATGAGCTCCACTTACCACCCCCAAACAGATGATCAAACTAAATTTGTTAATAAATTCTTAAAAACTTACCTCCGATGTTTCATTTCCACAAAACCCCTTCACTAGGTTAAATGGCTTCCACTAGCTGAATGGTGGTATAATACCACATATCACACAACCATTAAAATGACCCATTTTGAAGCACTATATGGCCAATCACCTCCATCCCTAACCTCTTATCTTCTAGGAAATACAAAGGTGCCAACCATAGAGAGGGAGCTTGTTGCTAGAGATAATATTATTCGAACTCTGAAATACAATCTACACATCGGCCAACACCTCATGAAGCAACAGGCAGACCAACATTGAATCGAGTGGGTTTTTCATGAAGGGGATATGGTATTTCTTTACCTTCAACCATATCATCAAACTTTTTTTTAAAATCAAGGGGTATCAAAAGTTAGCGCCTAAATTTTATGGCCATTATAAAGTTCTACAGCGTATTGGACTAGTCACATATAAGCTTGAGTAACCTTTATCCTCCAAAATCCATCCTTTATTCCATGTTTCTTTTCTTAAGTTCATAATAGCCACTCACATCACTACTCAAACTCAACTTCTAGAGTTTTCTGACAATGGGGCCCTCATGGTTGAACCAGAAGCTATCTTAGACCGTCACATGTGCCACCTTCGCAATAGCACCATCATCGAAGTATTGATTCAATGGAAAGGTCTACCTTCAGAAGATGCTATGTGGGAGACACTCCATAATATTCAAAAAAACTTTATGCAATTTTAGGTTTGAGGACAAAGCTTTTTTTAAGGAGGGTGGCATGTTAGGACCCTACTCCTAACATATTAATATATATTAATTATGTTATTATTTAAGGACCGACATGTCCTTTCAATATTCATAACTATTGGTAGATATATCTAGGCAATCAAGGGATGTCTCTAAGGCATACTGAACATATTAATTTATACCTTGTAGGTTTTACCTTACATAAACCAACGATTTTTCATTAAAAGTGATTCTTTTCAATTCATTTTGCATTTCAATTGTCTAATCCTGCTAGTTACATAACATCCATTGACTATATTGAGTGGCTTTCAAACATTGTACCCATTCGTAAACCTAATGGGGTGATACATAGTTGCACTGACTTTCGAGATCTTAACAAAGCGTGACCTAATGATGAATTTTCTCTACCAAACATTGATACTCTTATCGACACTTGCGTTATCCATGAAATGCTTTCTCTAATGGATGGTTTTTTAGGATAAAACCAAATTCGAATCAATCTTGATATCCAACACAAAACAACATTCACCACACATTGGGGGACTTTTTATTACAAGGTGATTCCCATTCAGCCTTAAAAATCTAGGTTCCACTTATCAACGTGCCATGACATACATCTTCCATGATTACATGCATAAGATCATCAAACACTATGTGGATGATCTCTTCACAAAATTTAAAACTCAACAAAAGTAGATTGGTGTCCTGGAAAAAGTATTTGATCGACTTCTAGAGCATAATGTAAGGTTGAACCCCAAAAAGTGTGCCTTTGGTGTCACCTAAGGAAAACTAATAGGATTCATTGTCTCGAAAAGAGGTGTTGAAGTGGATTCAAAAAAATTCAAGGCCATCATGGAGATGCCTCCCTCAATAAACTTGAAAGAGTTGCATAGTTTACAAGGAAAGATTCAATCGATCTGTCATTTCATTGCCCAACTCTCAAAAATATGTAGACCATTCAATCACCTGCTATAAAAGGGGGTGGCATTTTCATTGATAGATGAATGTCAAAAAAGCTTTTGATGATATCAATAAATACCTGGCTTCTCCACCAATCTTAACTCCTCCTCAATTGGGGTCCCTTTCCATCTTTATGTCTCAGCAATGTACTTTGCATTAAGGACAATGCTTTCTCAAAAGAATGAGAAGAACCGAGAGCAAGTTGCTTATTACATTAGTTGAACATTGGTAAGCTATGAAACCAAATATGCTTATGTCAAAAAACTATGCTTAGCAATGATTTTTACCATTAAGAAACTCAAACATTACATGCTAAACCACACAACATATGTTATAGCTCATGAAAATCCTCTACATTACATGATTTCTTACACTTAAAATAACACCCGCACTACAAAATGGATAATATTTCTCACATAATTTGATCTTGAGTTCATCAACCAAATATCCATTAAAGGTCAAGTGATAGCCGATCATCTTGCAAAAGCTCCACTTCCTAGTAATCAACCCTTACTTATTAAGCTCTCATATGATTCGGTATTTACTGTCATTGAATAAGAAGAATATGTAATTCTAGAGGAATATGTGGATACCACACTATTCTTTGATGGTTCTAAGTGTGAAAAAGGACAAGGTGCAAGAATCGTGTTTCATACAGCCCAAGGGGTACCAATTTAATTATCATTCAAACTTTCTATGTACAAACAATAATGTAGAGTATGAAGCTTTAATCTTAGGACTTCAAACAACCTTAGCTATGAGCATAAAGTATATCAAGGTATTTGGTGATTCTCAACTTATTGTTCATTAAGTAAATGGAGAATACCAATGTAAAGAGCTAGTCCAAAAACTTTATCATGAAGTAGCAATAAAATTGCTTGTAAAATTTGACTGGTATGAGATTGATAGCTTACCTATATCAACTAATAGATTTGCATATATGATGGTCTCTCTAGGATCATTGATTTCCAAGAACTTCGAAGGAGATATACAACCATTAATTGTCACAATGATCTCTAAATCTGTAATTTCTTGAGCTGAGTCTAAATATGAGAAGGATATTTTATTTATCCATGCAGTGTCATATGAGCCTTGGTCTATCCAAATAAAAACCTTTCTTGAGTTTAGAGCACTCCCATATAACATGTCATGGACTGCTAAACACACTTTCAAGCAAAAGGTAGCTCATTTCACTCTCTTGGAGGACGTGTTGTATAGACATGGTTATGATGGAGTCCTCCTTCGTTGTTTCAAGCCTACAGAGGCCCAAAGAGCAATATAAGAATCTCATGATGGTACTTGTAGTGGTCATTTTACTGGAATGGACATCGCAAAGCACATTTTATGCATGGGTTATTATTGGCCCACCATGGAATGCGAATGTTGCAATTAGGTCAACAAATATCAACAATGCCAACAACATGCTAATTTACCTCATGTACCATCACAAGCATTGCAACCCATTCAAATTATTTGGCCCTTTTCACAATGGGGTTTGGACTTGATTGGTAAAATCTCACCTTCTTCCTCAAGATAATACACATTCATCATCATAGCCACTGAATACTTCACCAAGTGGGTTGAGGCAATTCCTCTAACCAATACGATAGGACCTAGAATTGTGGAGTTTATACTTCAACATATCATTTTTCATTTTGGAATCCACTCAAAAATCATTTTTGATAATGGAAAGTCTTTCAAGAATAAGGACATTTGAGCACTTTGTGACAAATACAATATCCAACATAGTTTCTTGACTCCTTACTACCCACAAGCAAATGGATAAGTTGAGATAACCAATAAGACCTTGATTGCTATTCTTAAGAAACTAGTCAAAGAAAATCATCGATATTGGCACACTCAAATACCCTTGGCTTATCAAACAAACATCCTCATGCCTATCAGGGCAACACCATTCTCATTCATCTATGGTGTCAAAGCAAGCATACCTCTTGAGCTTAAGATCCACTCACTGCAAATTTTACTATAGGAATTCATAGATGATGACACTGCTAGACAAGCACATCTTGACCAACTTACACTCCTTAATAGAAGGTGGATTAATTCCTTGGAGCATCTACGAGTATACCAATATTATCTCAAGCATGCTTATAATGCCAAAGTCCATCTACGTGAATTTCAAGTAGGAGATATTGTCCTCGAAGAGAATCAACAAAACACCAATGCATTGCCACATCTTCATGATAAATTTATGGCTAATTGGTTAGTTCCATACATTATCACTCAGAAAATGGGTCAAGGAACATATAGACTTATCAATCTAGAGGGAGTAGAGGAACCTAGACCACTTAACATTATCCACTTGAGAGCATTTCATGCTTAATGTGATTTACATATATGTATATATACATGGCTAATACATAAAAACATAATTCATACACATTGCATTACATACATCCACATTGCACAAACACATTAATCATAATTTATGTGCATTTCATCCACTTTATTAGGGTTCATTTGTTAAAATTTAGTCATTAATTGATCCAATAAATATTTTTGCCTTTATTAGGGGCACCCCCAAGTCTACATACATTTCATTACACCACTTCACAAGTCAATTTACTATTTGCACAATACATTTCCATTATCCCTAGGTGTTTTCGGTCACTCAACCACTCCTAGTATTTCAATCAACCTCCACTACATGTCGATTTTTCTCTAGGACCACATCACATTTTCACTAAATAATATCTTGAGTTCTGGATTTAACTCTAAAAACTCTTAAACAAAACACATTTTACACATTAAAAAACAACCTGTGTCAAAGAGAGATAACACCATGATTGGGTTGAACCTCGAAGTAAAAAAGGTCATCTTCTCCTATCCCTTTATGCACATAGTCCAATATCAAAAATAGTAGTCTTCACCACTACCCACAATTCCAAACAAAAATAATGAGTAGTAAGGATAGGGTAAAAATCTCATCATACTTTGGTTGAGAATTTGATTTCTGAAAGCTCTAACTCTTTTACATATCACACACCACATTTCACAAGTTGTAAGGATAGAACTATATTTCCATCTAGATGGTTAGGTAGTTTGAATCCCCAAATTTAGAGATCATATCATTGGAATATGGAGATAACCTCCATCAGGGCTATAGATGCTTAAATTAACAGTGGCATACGCTCATGCGTGGTGACATGTCTCTCTTGAAGAGATATCTGACTGCACATAAGTACAAGCTAGCTTCCCAATCTCCTCCAAGATAATTTTAATCCTAATTTACTCAAGATGGGTTAATGAACTCACTTGCACACACATTGGTTCTTTATTGCTTTAGGTTATTACCATGCTCATGATTTGGTAAATGAACCTTCATTATGCACACGAATTTGGTTTTAGAAAAATTAGATTGAATTTAGTGAGTTTGTTTGATATCACTAGTATGTTTGATTCTCTACAAAACAATTCCAAAACAACCATTCATATGCCACAACATCATTCATGTTATTACCACATCATTACATGAGTCTCCCATTTCACATACCACTATTTTGGTGCCCCTGATTAAACAACAATGATCAATATGGTCTAGCAAAAATCTAAACTACAAATGATCATTATAGCATTAGTTCATTTGCATTCATACACATCATCATTACATTACCATCCATCACATATACACATGCATTCACACAAACATCTACACAAATTCATAACACAAAAGTAAAAGCATTCTCATCATTTTGCATTTCAATGATGCCAAAAAGGCATATTCTTCAATAGCACAAAAACACTCCAAACTTGGGGCAACCAAATTTGATTTTGACTTCCCACATCGAGATACACTCATTTACATTAGTCATATACACTTTTATGTTGGGGTAAAAACAAAATACATTATACACCCGTATTTACAATTAGTAAAAATCCCTTTTCTGTTGGGGAAAAGAACAAAATAAATCATTGCATCATCATCTATGTCACTTTGCTGACATTTACATCATTAAAATCATCCACATTTTTAAAAAATCCCTTGCATCTATTGGGATAAAAATAGAACACACCATATTTACATCACATACAATTGGCAACAACCCCTTTTCTGTTGGGGCAAAGAATAGAATCAATCATTACATCATCATCTATGTCACTTTAATAATATTTACATCATTCAAATCAACCATATTTTCAAAAATCTCCTTTCATTTGTTGGGTTAAAAATAGAATACATCATTCACCCATATTTACACCCACATTATCACCTACAATTTTGTCAATTGGCTCGTGAGATTCATTCTTCACTCATTCGCCAATTGATGGGGTGAGCTACACCCACATTCTTTTTATATTTAGGATATTCTTGCTCTCCAAGGAAATAAAGTTGCTTCACCAAACTAGGTGTCTCTTATTTTTGCATCGCATTGTGTTTCATGCAACACGATACAAAAGGGGTATATGTAGACACCAAATTCTAGCCACTTGTCATCCACACATCATCCAATCACCATCATTAATTATTTATTTATATATACATATGTTTATGTATATTTATGTTTATATATAAATATAAATATTTTATATATTTATATTTATATTTCTTTATTTAATATAAATATATATACATTTATATATGAATAAATCATAACCATTCATCATGACTTAATCTCAGCCATCCATCTAACTTGATCCATGTCACACATCAAAGTTATAATCTTAGCCATCCATTATGTTTTAATCTTGACCGCATGTTGGTATCATCGAAACCCTAGCATATGGAAGGTAGGTTATAAAAGAGCATTCACTTAATGTCGAAACCCTGGCATATGGAAGGTAGGTTATAAAAGAGCATTCACTTTTACAAATAAGGTTAAGTGGTTAGTTAAGCAAGAAAAAATGTTAAGTGATATTTTTCTTTGTGAATGTTTGATAGCCCTCGCATCCATCCCCATCTAAAACCCTAGTATCTTGCCATCATCTTCTCCCCTCGTCGCCTCTATATCCTTCATTTCTATCATCCACAACCCCTATAAACCAGATCTGGTTTTGCAGTACTCTCCTTATAAACTCCTGAATGCTACTGAGCATTCTAGGAATGCTATAGGGCATTTACAACCCTTCCAAAATGCTCCAAGATATTCCACAGCCTTCTAGTTTACCGTCGACAAATCCTCAAATGCTTTTGGGTGTTCGCACACCTTCAGATCATAGAAGTAGAATAGTGGATCAAACAAATCAGGTATCCCTGACAAGGTAAAAGGTTTTTATTGTTTTACATCTTACATTTTTCTATACTCAGCTTGTGTTTCATTATTTACAGCACTATGGTTTGTAGATTTATCTTTTATAGAGGGCCTCACACAGTAGAGCCCTCTCAAATGCTATTGACCTATTTGGTGTTGTTGATTTGTTTGTAGGTACATGAAACTACATTCATTATGGTTATTATAGCTTAGGTGGTCCCATAGGGATACTCAAGCCCACCTACAACTTGTTTGGAGCAGAAGACGATGTAGAAGACACCTAATATTCTTTGTTAAAAGGGTTTTTTTAACCATTCGATTGTAAATACTGTATCAATATACACTATATCATAATATTAGAGATCAAGGCTCCCTCATATTAATATAAATTATCTCTTCATTGTGCAATATATTTCGTGTGTTGATTCTATTATTGTTATCTAGGTGTTATTAATTTTTGCTTTACATAAAGGTTTGTCAAAAAGGTTCACTCGTCAATCTAAAAGGAGAGCATAGAAAACATGTTGACATCGAGAAAGAGTAAAAATACAACCAATACATAGTGAATAGCACATATTTATCATAGGTTTAGTTTAGTGGATAACACAACTCGTAACATTGCTTAGGATTCATTATCACATGCACATCGAGAAGTCATGCTCTCATCGAAGACAATAACTTGGATATAGGAGTTCTAACATGTCTAGAAGATGACCAAAATACCAAGTACAGTGAAAGGAATATCATTTCAACGTGGATAATCAAGCAAAGGAAGCTCAAAGTTGCCAACCAAGTACTTAAAATCTTCAAACTCACCAAAGGAGGTGAAAATTTACAATAGAAGCACCATATTGAAACCTTTCAAACACTTACAGGTATAGTGAAGGAAGTAAATATCGTTACACAACAAACGAATAAGACAAACACACACCAAATGAAGCAACATGGAGCTAAATTTCATGCAAAAGTGAAATAAGATACTTGATGAACTTTGCAAGGAAGAAAGTACCACTTGGTACAAGGTGGAATCATTTCATAATGTTTACCACCAAGAGAAGCACTCATACAAAGTGTAACTCCCAAAATGAAGCGCTTCATACAAAGTGTAACATCTAGAAGAAAATTATTGCCACATGTCATAACCTACCAGAAGGTGTAGCGCTCAATAGGGTATCATTTGTCCTAAGTTTTACCCACCTAATAACGCCCAACCAAAACAAAAACTATTTTTTCAAGATATTTGACACTTGTCACAGTGGACAACCATTTTTTGGAGGTGCTTATACAAGAGCACATAACAAGGAGTGAGAGACAAATGAAAAGGTATAGCAGAGTGTTGAGAAGCATTAAAGTCAAAAGGAGTGCATTGAAGAACGTAGGGATAACATTGAAGAACAAAAATATACCATAGAAAAGTGTTGGACAACATTCTACCATTGGAGGAGACCACAAGGTGACTGCTAGATTCATACCATAGTAAGCAAGCACTTGATATAAAGGTAATATCTAAGTTTTATTACCTTCATAAAGTTGTAAGGAGTGATAATATTATACATATCATCTTTAATATTAATCTAGAGATATTAGTTTTAGGAGTAATAAGGTGTTGAAAGAATCTCTAGAATGCTTATTTATTACATGAAGAAAGAAGTTAAAAGTTGAAGCATATAAACTATTTCTATTGCTTCAAAATATTTGTAAATCTTAAATTCAAGGAGATAAAAGGATTAGTAAAACTTAATTTGCAAATACTTAGTATTTCTAAAACTTCTAATTAGGGAGATATAAGGAATCCTACTTCAACTGAATTTCTAGAAGTTTAGAAATCTATCATTATATTGAATCATTGTATAAGATATTAAGATATTAATTGCATCAAAATTATAGTTGGAAGTGTAATACAAAAGGTCATAGATAATTCAACTAAAGATATTGAAGTCCTATCCTTGAAATTGCATTTCAAAAGCTTTCTATAAGAAGAGATAAATAGTTATAAAAGATACTACAAGTTGAACATTATTTGAAAAATTATTATCTCAAAGATTAGGAAAAGTCTTTCCAAGATTGATCCTACATAAAGAAGAACAATTAAATATTCTATTCGAGAGACACAAGGATGTTTACTCAAAAGGAAAATTCCCAATGTGGTTTAAAGATAAACTTGACTCAATAGAAAGTATGATTAGTAAGTTAGATGAAGTTAATAATGAAGAATCAATTGAACATAGCACTGAATGTTTGACAAAAATCTATCCTTTAGAAATATCATCCAATGAGACAATAAAATATAACATCAATATCCAAAAGACTAAAATAGAGGATCTCATGCAAATTTATGGAAAAGGAAAAATGAATAGTTACAATTGTTCACACATGGTTTAATCAGTTCATCAGAGAAATTGATAAACATGATATTCCTAAAACTAATGATAAGGAAATGGAGATACATTTACTTTGCACTCATTGTAACAAACTTGGTCATGAGAAGGAATATTGTTGGAGTTTACACCCATGTAAATATTGTGAAGGAAAATCTCATTCATCCTATTTATGTTACTACAAGGACAAATACTATAAAAAAATTAAAGAAAATTTAATATTCATATTACATTGCTTTCTTCAAGTTCTTATTTCAAAAATATCTACTGATGATAAATTCAAGCTTGATATTTTTGAAGATCAAAGTTATAGGTCAAATAGAAAACCAAAGGAAAGAAAATAAAATAATCATGATCCTCTCATGACTTGTAAGATTATCGGATCCTTAGTTCATCAGGGATATCCAAAATATTTCAAGAATTTCATCAAGCATTCAGGATCAAAAGGAACATGGAAACACCACATAAATACAGAAGCAGTAGAAGGAAAAGAACCTCATCAAGATGAAGACTATTCAAGAGTCAAAGACCCTTATTGAATACTAAAGTCTTCAAAACCAAATAATGTAATATAAGGGGGTGTTGGAATATATTACATCATTTGGTTCTTTACTAATGTACTTTCATGGGTACATATTTAGATTAGGATTATATTAGGAGATAAATAGTTTATTAGAGTAATTTAATAAATGCACAAGTTTTAGAATGTGCAATGATGTAAATGTGCATGTAGTCCACATGTACATGAGTCTTAGGATTGAGTGAGAGACAAGGAATCTATATTTCTATATAAAGGCCTCATTGTGAGTGTTTTAGAGGAGAGATGTGTAGTGCATAAGTGAGAGTAGTAGTAGTAGTAGCAATGTAGCTACATTTTGATATCATGGAGGAGTTGTAAACTCCATGAGAGGAGCATTGTAATTTTCGTGAGCTTTCCTATATGAGCATTTCTAGAGCATTGTATCAAGTTTTCTATCATATTTTCATGTATGTTAAGTTTCCAATATTATAGTTATAACATTGTATGCTTATTGCTATACTTGTGATCACATTTCTTTTAAGTTTAAGGCTCCAAAAGCTAACACCTCAAATGCTCCTTTTGTACTAATATGGATAAGATATCTTAGACAAACATCACAACTACTGATGAGGACATCTAGGAAGACTTAGGTATATTATTTTATTATGTAATATTTGAGATTCTATTCTAGATATAGTTTGTTATGTTCTAGATATCCTTGCATAGTATCTCACATAACTTAGGTTGTTAGAGTGAGTTGCTAGATACTTAAGTTGACATGTTGTTAGATAAATTTAGTTGCATATTGTTAAGAATTTGTTGTATATATTTTTAAATCATGCATGCTTATTTAAGCACTCACTAAATATTGTAAACTTAAGTTCATTTTGGTTCCTTATTAGGTGTTATGAACTTCTTCAAATGGTCCATGATAATTGACTAACTCAAGAGTTACGATGGTCTTTGGTATAGCATGTGCCAGAACTGGAAACCTTGGCTTATTTCTAGTTGGTTAAAGGCTTTGGGCTAGTTTTAGCAAACGTACCTATTGCTTTTGGGTCTTTGGGATGTTTTTCTTAATGACCACTGAGGGCTTTAGTATTTTTTGGGGGTATAGTTGTTGGAGTCTTCTAGTTGTAATGTTATTATGGTTTGATCACTCGATCCCATCTAGTTGCTTCTATCCTACTACTCAATTGCCTACTTTTTGACCCTCATCAAATAGTCTAATCAAACTTGATTTATATTGGCTACCAAATTGCTTGCTCTATCAAATACTCCATACACTTCTTCCTCACTCCAAGTGACTAGGATTTACTCTAGATGAGCATAATTTGATTCAGGAAAAGAGGTGGAAGGGGCAGATTGGTTTACCATCTGGGCATTGCTCCTTTAACATGATGTAGATGCCCAAAAGACATCATTTCACTTATCATAGTTGGGGTAAGCTAAGATATTTCTCCAAGATAAACCTGGTGGTGCAATTATCTAGGGTTGGGTAATACTAGGAGACAACCTCCTCTATGTAATTATTTTGAATGGGAGTTATCTCTTTGGCATGGTTAAGAGGTTCTTGTTATAGAGGGGTTGACACTAGTAGTATTTGTTAAATTTATTTCTATTCTCAGTTATTATCCTAACACTTAGGTCTGGGGTAGCCATTGAACTTAGGTTTATTGCCCTATTTTCCTTGCAAAAAGGGAGGTCTTAAGTTATTTTGGTACTAATATCTCTAGGCATTTTCTTGCATCCTCATGGCTTCATTGGTGACCAGTATAAGAAGGCTTTTCTTGATTCAAAAGTTGAGCTATTTAGAATAGACATGCTAAGTGATAATTTTGCCCAATTGTAAAATCACCATCACAATCAGGGTATTATCAAAAAACTTTCTCTTGCAAAGAAATTTAAAACTTCTCCAAGGTTCTTGTTTGCTCAATTACTTCAAATGTGTTGATTTCTTGTGAAGATGTGAAAATGTGCTGAATACCTTATAGGTGCAAATAACTATTAACAAGGGGCTTGTGGTTTGGTATTAATTTGATTTGCTTTGTTCTTTGTTATTCATGAAACTTGTGAAAAAATGAAATATTATTGATCATCTACCTACTTTGAAATGATAATCATGGAACAATGATATAATCTATTTTATCTTCTTTTGTTAAGCATATTTTATCTTCTTTTGTTAAAAAAAATTATCTTCTTTTGTTAACAAATTTTATCATCTTTTGTTAACCAATTTTATCTTGAATTGTTAACAATTTTTTTTAATCTTTCTTTGTTAAGCTTTGTTTGAGCATGAAAGAAAATGACTAAAATCTAACTTTACAATGTTTTTCGTTGTTCATGAAATTTGTGAAAAAAATTACATTATTAATCCTCTATCTACTTTGAAGTGACAATCCTGGAACGGTGATTTAATCCATTTTATCTTCTTTTGTTAACAATTTTTTTATCTTGCTTTGTTAAACACATTTTATCTTGCTTTGTTAACAAATTTTATCTTGCTTTGTTAAACAAATTTTAAAATGATAGAACCTGTGGGGTGCAAGAATTTTATTTTAAAACCTTAGGAAGTGCTCTAATTGAATGTGTCCAAATAATTTAATATTTTAGCCTTGAAGAAATAATTATTTGGATATTTCAATTACTTCAAAACCCAAATTTTAATGCAAAAAAATATAACCCTTCTAGGGTTTTGAGTGTTTGATGGAGCTTAAAAATAAATAAAAAAGCGGGAAAAGCTAAGGTTAGAGAAAAGAAATAAAATGAATCTGAAATAAGATGGAAACAAAAATGTGGACAAGAAATAACAGTGAGCTAATGTAAATTTTTATTCCTCCTTATGCGAAAAAGAGAAGATAATGAACACTAGAAACAAAACCATATTAGACCTGCATTCACACAATCTAAATCAGGTTAAGTGCAAGAGTCTAAGAAAATAAACCATACATTAACAACATTAAATAATGCAACCATTAACATGCATAAACACCATATGATGAAATCAACATATGGAGGAGAAAAATATTCAATAAAACTTTGCATTTAAAACCTTTTATCTTGTCTACAAGGTGATAAATTCCATTGCAGTAGCTTTAAATATCTTTCAATGCTCTTCACGTCCTTTCCTTCAAAAAAAATTCCAACCTCTTTTCATGCATTCGAATGGATATTTAACATTTCCAACCAAAACTATTCATTTCATCTTCTTCCTTTTTTATATTTTTTTTTGTCTCGCTCAAGTTTGTAATGCCTTCCAACAAGGCTGAGTTCGCCTTCGCATTCCCTTGCTAAATGCTGTAATTTCTTAACTTGTAATTACCACATTTAAAAATTCTCATTCTGACCCTAGCTATATTGCCATGTGGCTATGGTGCACCGCTAACCGCATACGAACTATGGTGAAGAGTACACTCAATAAGAATCTACTCCTGCTAAGACATTGTATATAAGTACGAACTCCCTCTCTTTCTTGACAATAAAATACCTCCCTTCATCACTTCTGAACATGCGGCCTCTCAACATAATGGTCTCAGTGGTCAAATATCCATCTACTCGTATATATTTTAAATGTATTAATGGTTTCAATTCTATATTGAAGCTATCCGACTAGGCCACCCTGGGCATGGTGAATAGGAGAGATTTTATTTTTCTTTGATTCAGAGATCCATCTACACCATAGAAGTATGATCTGGTAGACTGAATTTTATTTTTCTAGCCAATCACTCCACTTTCCATTATGACCATGCTATATTTACCTGTAAAGACACCTGATACACTACCAAACACCTTCGTAGACTCTTTACAAATGCATCCATACTTCTGTTTATGAAATTCTCAGTATGTTTATTCTCGTCTATGGTTAATCTATATGTCCACACTACACAGGGTGTAAGACCTGCAGTCTTTAACAAGTTTGAGTATAAAATCTCATGACTTGTTTATGCTCTTAACACATATAAACAATGATTTTGGATCCTTTCATGGACCTCTGAGAATGCACAACCATATGGAAAGCCTGTGTGATTTCGCTACATATGCAAGTCATCCCAGTGTCAAACTCCTTTGTATAATATTTCTTGTATGGACTGGTGAAATCACTTTTTCACGATGGGTAATTTGTTACCTAATTTGCACCATCTTCAATGTCCGTATGGTGTTTCCCGATGAGATATCTTCCTGCGTCAAGTAACATGCCCCATATGTGATCATATTTTGAGTTCCATCCTCATTCATGGATGCATAGATTTTTGGATAGACCCGAGCAGTAGTAAAACATCCATTGAAGGAAAATTGGAAATGCACAACAAAACCATCCTCTGATAAATAGCCATGTCTTACTAAAGATAGGGTAACCATAGACACTCGACTTCAATATTTTGTACATATTTTAGAGCATGCACCAACTTTGGAGGTGTTGAAATGAACTATCTCTTATTTGAACCTTCTGCTAACCTCCCCAAGTTGTTCCTTCATCACTACAACAAGCATATTGCTTTGCTGTTGCATTTGACAAGATTTCGTTACCGAAATACTTCATCCATGGCATCACATTCCTACCAGTGTAGACGACGTCCACTATGCTGGTGATACATGGTCCATCGCGGTCCATCACCCAAAACATATTGGCTACAACACTTGGCAATATCTAGGCACCTGTGTCCATTGGAAATTGTACACCTTTATTCTGCGTTGCCTCGATGTTGGTCGGTAGGGTCTGCTTTATTTCGGTAACCTGACCACATGAAAATGAACAAATTAATTCATATTACCTAAATCCATAATGTAAACAAAACAAAAAATATAAAGTAAACTTTTATGTCACACCTTTTGTAACACGCGGGAATTACCTTCACACAAAGTCTATAATATGAACAACATTAAATGATATCACTTTTTATCAAATGTAATAACTCCCCTTTTGTTCTCTTATTTCAAATATATATATATATATATATATATATATATATTTTTCTTTTCTTTCTTTTTCCTTTTTTTTGTTTTTATTAATACATGGGTAATGAATAGATTGGATTCAGGAGTAATTTAATATAAAATACTAAATTAATCCTAAAAAAATTCAAATATACTAGATAAATATTAGGAGAATGCACAATATGGTAAAGCAAGAGTGACACTAATATTGATATTCGAAATGGGATGACTATAGTGGTAAAAATATGAGGTCAATTACATGAGAAGAATATCAAGCACAAAATATCCACTGCAAATACCATGGCAGACTCCAACGATCATTCAATGCAAACCACACTCCCTATAAATATCAAAATTTTAAGTGGGTTCCCAAAATTGGGGTGTGTTGTGCGACAATCTCAAAAAGATGGTGTTGGAGCAGGTGGGAGTTACTACATGTGAAACTAAGGTTGGTTGGAAAGTTGTTAGCTAGATGTCTAGGGGAGGATACTATGGAGATTACACATTAGGGTACAAAGGCATAAGTGGCATAAGATCAAACCTTCTAATCTAAATTATATCATGCTTAGCTTGGATGGATATGCCATCAATATCTGGTAGGGATTTTTCACCTATCATAAGGAAGATTTTAGAATCTAAGGCCTTGAAATAGTATATAAATGCCATACCTAGGGAAGGATAAATCTCTTCAGGTATTTTGTGCCATGTTTTATGATATTTGAGGTTGAAATCATCCATAATTTTCATGGGTGTCCTCTTTATGGTCAAAAACTATTCTAAGAGAGGCATTCCATCCACTTTCTTTCTTAAAAAAATTATAAATAAAAAGTAAGCTTATCCTAGTAAACAATAGAGTGAAATTGAATTACAACTTACCATTCATGAGCCTTACCTCTAAATAAGGCCATCAACAATATTAGAATCATATTTTACTCTAATACATTATGAAACCTACACAGGCTTACCATGTGGTTTTGATGCTTGATTAGAGTTTTCATATCTTCCCCAATAAAATATGGGAGAGATTTTATTGCAAAAATCTATAATTATAAGCAAGAAATTACTGTGGCGGTGATAGAGAAGCCATGTTTTGACCTAGAGATTTTATTATTTGTGTAATGGTGTTAAGTGGTGGGAGCAACACTTGAAGTTTGGTGACAATAAAGGATTTGATGGTAGGTCTCTTATTCATACACTTTTTGGTCCTTTGTTTAAAGTGGAGTCACTGGGTGAATACAACATGTACTCTTTAAGTTCATAAACCGATATCTTCATCAAAATATCAATATGTTGTCCTTCAATGTCATTTCTTCTAGATGTTTGTCTTTAGTAGAGTTGTTGGATGGGAATTTTAGGTGCTTTCGATAAGCATATAAGTAGAGACCCTCAATAGAGTCAGAGCCTGATCAATTGGGTCCCATTGGGTGTGCCATTAAATTGAGTTACTACAGGAGATATTGAGGTTTGTTTAAAAGTTGTTAACTAGATGTCTAGGGGAGGATGATATGGTGATTGCACATTAGGGTACAAAGGCATAAGTGGCATGAGTTCTAACCTTCTAATCTAAATTAGATCATGTTTAGCTTGGATAGATATGCCATCGATATCTGGTAGGGATTTTCCACCTATCATTAGGGATTTTTTAGAATCTAAGACCTTGAAATAGTATATAAATGCCATACATAGGGGAGGATAAATCTCTTCAGGTATTTTATACCATGTTTTATGACATTTGAGATTTAAATCATCCACAACTTCCATGGGTGTCCTCTTTATGGTCAAAAACTATTCTAAGAGAGGTATTACATCCACTTTCTTTCTAAAATTTTCTATAAATAAGGAAGCAAGTTGGTCTTAGTCAACAATAGAGTGATATTGAATTACAACTTACCATTCATGAGACTTGCATCTGAATGAGGCCATCAACAATATTAGAACCATATTTTACTCTGATACATTATGAAATATGCATAGCCTTACCATGTGGTTTTAATGCTTGATCAGAATTATCGTATCTTCCCCAATAAAATATGGGAGATATTTTATTGCAAACCTCTATAATTCTAAGCAATAAATGACCATGGTACTGATAGAGCAGCCATATTTTGACCTAGAGCTCTTATTATTTTTGGAATGGTGTTAAGTAGTGTGAGCAACACTTGAAGGTTGGAGACAACAAAGGATTTGATGCTAGGTACTTTTTCATACACTTTTGGGTCCTTTATTTGAATTTGAGTCAGTAGGTGAATACAACAAGTAATCTTTAAGTTCATAGACTGATATCTTCATCAAAATATCAATATGTTGTCCTTCAATGTGATTTTTTTCTAAATGTTTGTCTTGAGTGGAGTTGTTAGGTGATTTTTTTAGGTGCTTTAATAAGCATATAGCTAGGGACCCTTACTAGAGTCAAAGCCTATAAGTTCTTTTGATTATGGGACCAAAATATTGACCAATTGGGTCCCATTGGGTGTGCCTTTAAATTGAGTTACTATAGGTGAGACTAAGGTTGGTTGGAGATTTTTTGGCTAGATATCTAGGGGAGGATGCTATGGAGATTGTATTTTAAGGTACAAAGACATAAGTGGCATGAGATCAAACTTTCTAATCTAAATTAGATCATGTTTATCTTGGATGGATATGCCATCGATATCTGGTAGGAATTTTCCACCTATCATCAGGGAGATTTTAGAATCTAAGGCCTTGAAATAGTATATAAATGCCATATCTAGAGGAGGTTAAATCTCTTCAAGTATTTTATGCCATGTTTTATGACATTTGTGGTTTAAATCATCCACAACTTCCATGGGTGTCCTACTTATGGTCAAAAACTATTCTAAGAGAGGCATTCCATCTACTTTCTTTCTAATTGTTTCTATAAATAAGGAAGCAGGTTGGTCCTAGTCAAAAATAAAGTGAGATTAAATTATAGCTTACCATTCATGAGCCTTGCCTTTGAATGAGGCTATCAACAATCTTAGAACCATATTTTACTCTGATACATTATGAAACATGCATAGGCTTACCATGTGGTTTTGATTCCTGATAAGATTTGTTATTTATTTCCCAATGAATTATGGGAGATATTTTATTGCAAACCTCTATAATTCTAAGCAAGAAGTGACCATGGTGGCGATAGAGCAACCATGTTTTGGCCTAGAGTTCTTTTTATTTTTGGAATGGTATTAAGTGGTGGGAGAAACACTTGAAGGTTGGTGAAACCAAAGGATTTGATAGTAAGTCTCTTGTTCATACACTTTTGGATCCTTTGTTTGAAGTGGAGTCACTAGGTGAATACATGTAATCTTTGAGTTCATAGACTGATATCTTCATAAAAATATCAATATGTTGTCTTTCAATGTGATTTATTCTAGATTTTTGTCTTGAATGGAGTTGTTAGGTGATATTTTTAGGTACTTTCGATAAGCATATAGGTAGGGACCCTCACTAGAGTTAGAGCCTATAAGTTATTTTGATTATGGAACCAAAAGACTGATCAATTGGGTCTCATCGGGTGTGTCATTAAATTATTGTTCTTTATACTATCTTGACCATCAAACATAGGGACCAAATGGTCGAGACTATCATGCCTTGTACGAAGCAACACAATAGGGCCACTCTAAGAGCATGGGGTTTGGCTCAATTGAGTGCCTTAGAGGTTTTTTACAAGGCCAAATCCTTTTAAGATGTGATCTTTAGTGCACTTCCTACTCTATCCTAATCTACCAACTTCAAGGTAAAAAGGATTAGAGAAATTGCTAAAAATAAAGATAGCTAAAAGGAAAAACCTAAGCTAACAAGAGGGTGATGCACCAAGATCAAAATAATATTCAACTATATAACAAAAATATGCTTGTATGCATGAATCTCCATGAACAATGATCAATGGACATTTCCTCCTAGCATAACGAAGCACAAGTTACTTATAAAGGAAACAAAACATAAATTATCTAGTCACGACATTCAATATGCACAAATAAATACACAAAGAAAATAGGATAAAAAGAACCAAATACTCATGATGTCAAGTGTATATATATGAATATGAAAAATTACAAGTTATACCAAAAATGGGTGTTTGAAAAATTATTCATAAATGACCTAGGATTTGGGTGATGTTATATAGATAAAATGAAGGGAAAGTTATGTCACTCGTCAATCCTTTATAATGCTAAACTAGCTACTATTTATAAATACAATTGAGGGAATTTTTCCTTCAAATTGATTCAATAATTGTCTAGTCATACTCTTATATTGTTTGCTTAATTATATCGTTGTAGTTCTTTGAGGTCTCTATATCTATAGACAATACTTCTCAACTATTGGTTGCTCAATTAACATTCTCATATTCTAATTTTTAAGTCAATAATTCCTTTTATAAGTACTTCTATCAGACCAAGTGCCATGCCTCTATCTTCAATAAACCACCCATTTTCTTGGATTGTTGCATTGAAGAGACGTTAGTAGGTGATGTTTAACTTTCTTTAACAATGATGCATTAATTCAACTCATCTATCTTTTTGGAAGCATGTACACCACTACTCATACTCAATATAATCCTTCTTCCTCATTGGTCACTTTTGTGTAGTGCCTTGTTTCCTCAATTGCTTCTTCTCCTCTTCACTTTTTTTTTTCTTTTGAGGTGGTTTAGAGTTCTTAATCTTCAGGTGGATGGTCACAAGAAATTTTATTCGTCTCCTTGGGTTGAACCTTTACAAACTTTTGAGGTTGGAATTTTTGTCAAAAAAATTATATGAAAGGGTTCTTATTTCTTATTGGATTTTTGGTTTCTTCGGCTATCATACATTTTTATTTACTATGGCCTCAAAACTCTTTCATCTTGCCTTTCCTTTGGAATTTTCAAAAGTTTAGATTTTTGGGCATTTTGCTTTCCTTGCACCTTTTGGAACTTTTATCACTTTTACCTTGAACTTCAAGGTTATATAAGTCATCAAAACTTTTTCCTTTTTTGTTGATTGAATATTTTAAAAACTCTTGATCTTCAAATATTTACACATCTCGAGAATTTTAACCATGCTCTAATTCTTAAAAATCTGAATACCATGATCCCTTTCAACTCATTTTTTTCCCTTATAGGGTTGAGACTTATTTTTCTTTCTATTAGCTTTTCCTATCATCCTTTAATATTTTTCCAAGTTCTATAAAGGTAAAGTTATCAAGAATCCTAATGTGAACTACAAATGGTGATATTTTATCTCTTCATGGGATCTTTTACTTGAAGTGCTCCCATATACCTCTTACAACTATGCTATAATTAGGTATTGACCTCTTTCTTGAAGGATTCATTGGTGTAGAGAAGGTGAATAAGGTGATATCCTTGACTAACTATGGTGGAGTAGATTTCTCACATGATCTCTTAATGATGAGCTCTTATGAGTCTTCATCTATTCTCCACAATATTTGATTTCCCTTAACTGACTCTCCCAAAAAATGCATCATGTGCACGTGGTGGAGAGATGATGGATAAGATATTAAGAGCCATGAATTCAAACAAATATGGATGATCACTAGCCTTGCTAGATCACTTACAATCACTATTTGGATCGAACCACTTCCAAAGGTAGAGTTATTTCAATTATCATCAAAAATACTCATAATCTTCTACCAATTATAGGGTTTGATTCTATTAGAACTGAAAATCTATGAGGAATTACTATGGTTTGATAACTATTGAGATTTGGTAGTGAGTCTGACCACACAATTTAAGGGTCTTCATACCCATATTCATCCTTTGGTGATAGATTTTTTATGATTCTTTAGCATGGGCTTCCTAGTGGTTAGCAATGTTTTGAGATCTTTTCATTCTGCATAAGATTCTAAGTCAACTTCAATTGTAATTACCACTCTTGGCTAAATGATAGTGAAATATCACTACAATATATCTTAGAGTATTATCATTTTTCTTCAAGAAGTCATTAATAAGTTGATAAGGAAGTTCGAAAGCCTAACAAACATTATAATCCTTTTGATAGTTTTCTTTCTCTTGAAAATATTTCTCATCCCATGGTCTTAAATACAAGTCATCTCTTGTCCTAAACCATGGACCAAAAGCCATTAGTTTATCCCTAACATTGAAAATAGAAATTTTGATGAAAATAATCATTTTTTCTTAAATTAATGCTTCTAAACTCAATCCTCACTTTCGTTTAATCCACCTCTAAATCTGTATTTTTTTGTCAATATACATTGAACTTGCACATTAATCATCTACTTTTAAGAACTATTATTTCATACTCAATCATCTCATACTTGATTAATTTTTGTGTATCTTATGTCACATAGATATAAATGGTTAAATATTAATTCTTCCTCTAAAAGTGAGGCTTGCTCCTTACTGGAATTATTAAATACCCAATACTTTTTTTTTAATTGATTGTGGGATTGAAATGGACCCCACCCATATTACATCATTACCACATACTGGTTTTATAAAAAATCTTGGATATTAATCATGTATCTCTTGATAAGATTTGAACCTTGGTCTCCTCTTTAAATGTTGAGGAATCTAATCAATTTAGCTAATACCACTTGATTAAATTGGTAATTGTTTGTCTGCCTAGGCACTTATTAAGAAGAGACCTAGGTTCAAACTTTGGAGGCATGCATGTTGCAAAGGTAGTAGTATGATCTGAATCCTCAAAGTGTGTGCTAGACCAACGATGATGGTCCTCTTTATGGTGGGTCAAAAGAGGGGCCTCACTGATTAAAGAAGACTTACATTGGAAAGTAGGTGATGGGAGAAAAGTTAGTTTGTGAGATGATTCTTAGGAATTTTACCCCATTATCAAACAATACCCTCATCTTAGTGGCATCAGAGAGACTCTTCATAAACATGGGTAAAATATTATATCTCAATATCTCATCCCCTAAACCAACAACTAGCAACTTCAAGAAGATGGAAAAATTTGGACCAGTGGCTAGGTGAAGAATGGGAAGCCAAAAAATGTGAACTGAAGGAAATCCTAGAAAAAAGAACATTGTTATGGAAATATGGACCTGACCAACTAGCATGGGGATATGGGAAACAAGGCACTAACACAATGAAAGTAGGCTACCGTAAGGCTCACCAAAGTAGCAAGAACCAACCCCAATAACAACATCCCTAGAAAGAATTATGGCAACCAAAATGTTGGTCGAAGGTAAATGGTTTATATGGTTGGTTGCTCACAAAAGCATTATGACTCAAGACAATATGAGGAGAAAGGGGTTCATTGGACCCAGTGGATGTGTAATGTGCTTCCAAGAGGTAGAAACTATAAACCACCCCCTTTTTTATTGCTCCTATGCTTACACAATCTAGAATTGATGGTACTCCATCTTTAGCCAAACTGAATGGTATCCTCCTAATGGTAGTAATTTTTGGGACTATGGATCACATAACACCTTCAAATCCAAAACACTAAGAACAACTTGGAATTTAGGGATTGGCTTCATCTACTAGAAAATATGGTTGAAACTGAACAACAAAATTTTTAAAGAGGAATTTGGTTCATAAGAGAGGACCTGGGGGATTATGTTAAGGAAGTTTTTAGAAATAGTGGTGACCAAAATACAGGAATTATCTTCGATGATAGAGGTAGAACAAGGCATTTGGGCACAACTATGGAATCAAATGCAACATGAAAGATATCAAGAATAGAAAAAATAACAAAGAGGGCTTCAGTAATATTTTTTGGAAGAGGACATATACAATTAAGGAGGTAAAGTTTAAAGAATAGGGGATTCATAGATCCTGGACAAATAAAGAAAACAAAAAAACTGCATTTTGAACCTTGCCAAGAAAGGCAAGATATCAAAATGGATTTGTATAAGTTGATCAGTTTTTTGAATAAAAATTTTACCTTTTACTCAAAAAAAACAATAACGAGATGCTATAAACTTGTTAGGAGCAGCCCCTGTGGTTTGAACCCTACACATGGCAGTTACTAAAAATACTATAGATGTAACCAACTCCCTTATATATATCTAATATTTATTTAAAATAAATATATATATATATTAATTTTATTTAAAAACAAAATAATATTATTTTTTTTGAAAATTTTGAAAAACTTGTATTAAAACATTGATCAGTTACAATTGGGATAAGATACATCCCAGCCGAAAACAATGAAAGCACATGATTACAATAGAAGAGGAAGATTTGTGCTAGATACAAATCTCTTGAACCAATTCCAAGCTAGCTGAGAGAGCTGATAGGTCAGTTACAACAACTTATCGCGAAAACACGCAGCAAACACCAACTTCACCTCTGTCCGCGAAAAAGCTACAAGTCGCGAAATCGCGACACAAGACACATCTGACCGCAAAAAAAGTCAACCTGGCATGAAATCGCGACATGTCGCGAAATCGTGACAAAAATCTAGCAGCAGCCACAACGACGCAACACGTCGCGAAATCGTGACAACTTTCCTCCAACGGCCGCGACGGCGTAACATGTCGCGAAATCGCGACAACTTTCCTCCCTTGGCCGCGACGGCGCAACATGTCGCGAAATCGCGACAATTTTCCTCCCTTGGCCTCGTCGGTGCAACATGTCGCGAAAACGCGTCAACTTCCCCTCGACGGCAGCGACGGCGCAACATTTTGTGAAATCGCGACAACTTTCCATCCTTGGCCGTGACAGCGCAACATGTCGCGAAATCGCGACAACTTCCCCTCGGCGGCAGCGACGACGCAACATGTCGCGAAATCGCGACAGTTTTCCTCCAATAGCCGCGATAGCGCAACAAGTCGCAAAATCGCGACAAAAATCATACTTAACTTTTTCATTAATCATTTGTCTTGAGGATCTTTCAATATAAATTATAATTACAAATTTAAGTATTTATTGTTTTTTCTTATTAAAACAAAGACTTCTTATTTGTAAGACCTTTTTCAAACTTCATTATTTTTAAAATCAAGTGTTAAAATTATTTTTAAAAATTAGTTAATGTCATAATCACTTTCTTTTGAGCAAAGAAATTTTCGTCTCTCTTTACCGTCATTGAATAAGTTTTGCACTGGCATTCTCTTTATCATCAATTAATTAGTTTATGGATATGTGAAAAATTCTTATTATCATGTTTAGGTTTCAACATTTTTATTTTAGTTATGATTTTTTATAAAGTCGAAAATTAAATTTATTAATATCATCGTTTAATTAGTTTTTGGATATGTTTTTTTAATAGTGTGAGAAATTTCTTTGATAATGTTTAAGATCGAGTATTTTTATTTCAATCATGATTCCTTGTAAAGTTGAAAATTAAACTTATCAATTAACACACATCTCCAAATACACACCACTTGAACCTTAAACCTCTCAAAAAAGAAACAAAATCCAAACAATTGCATTATTCCCGAACTTGAATATGCATTCTTAACAACAAGAAAGCTATTAAAATATCATCTAGATTAGTTCCAAGTTGGTTTGAGGGATCATGTATATGATCACTTATATAATAACAAAAACATTTTCTAGCTTAGTTCTAATTTGATTTGAGAAACTTTTATAATTACTTATATAATAAATAAATCTCCAGCGATTGATACTCCTATTTACGTGTTGAGGTAGTATAATCTTATTGGAACAACCCTTATAATTTGAATCTACACTTAACAGTTGGATATAATCAATCTCTATAAATTTTAAAAAATAACAAAAATCAGGTTAAAAATTTTGAATCCTACACTTAATAGTTGGATATAATCAATCTTTATAAATTTTTAAAAATAACAAAAATCAGGTTAAAATTTTTGGATATAATCAATCCCTATATGATAAAATAACAAAAATCAATCCCTATATATTAAAAACTAAAAAAAAAAAAACTTTTTAATAATCATAATAATTATTATTTTATTATTTTTATAAAGTGTTTAGGTTAGTTCTATCTTAACTATTATTATTTTTTTAAAGCGAAAAAATTGCAGGGCCACCTTGGTCCGAGAGACCACGAACAAGGGGTTCTATACCATGAAAGTCACCCGAGAGTCGCATAAGAGACCACGAACAGGGGATTCTATACCATGAAAGTCACTCGGGAGTCGCATCCAACCCTGCCCGCATCAACATTATCAATTGGATTTTGGATACCCAATTCAGCTTTTTGATAGGGTGGAGATTTGAACCTGGCACCTCCCTTGAAGGATTGTCCTCGCCTCTCCAACTCACCTACAACACTTGGGTCTATCCTAACTATTATTATTATTTAAACGGACGTGTTGAATTAGTAGGCATTTGAAGCATTTTCAATATCCACCCTCAAAGAATGCATTTGAAGCATTTTCAATACCCACCCTCAAAGAATGCATGAGGTAAAGGTCAAGTGGGCCCACACATATCTAAGATTGATTATAAATTAAAACTTTATTCCTTATCTTACAAATATTTTAAACTTATCAATCAACTTAACTTCCAATTTTTTTTTTTTAATATTTATTTATTTATTTTAATAATTTTAAACAATAACATAATTTAATTTTATTAAAATATTTTAAATTAGATAAAATTGTAAAAGAAATATATTTCTATTATCTAAAATTTGAATGTTATTCATTTTTTTTTTTAATATAAAAGATGCTACTTTTAATAACTATCAAGGAGGGTTTTTCCCAAGGGTTAAGTGGATTGGTAAAGGTTTGAGTGACCAAGTACTTATCAAGAAAAGATCTAAGTAAGAAAAGACCTAGGTTCAAACCTTGGGGGCACGCTGCTAGCTTTAGCAAAAGTAGTAGTCTGTGCTTAGTACGCACTAGATCGACCACGATAATACAAATAAATTCTTTGAGTACGCACGCTAGATTGACCAGCTAGATTGACCATGACAGTACGAATCCTGAGCGACCAATGATCTCCATCTCAAACCGGATCAACAACAACGAGACGAATAAGCTATTGAGAGCAGACCATGTGATTTGAACCCTGCGCTTGTCGAGTTACTAAAAATAGTGGTTGTAACCAACTCTCCTATGTAACCAAAAAAAAATATCAAACAAGTTCAATTGATCCGTGGTGAAGAGGACCACCCATTACAGGGTTCACTTGATCCGTGGTGAAAAGGACCACCGGTCTTCGAGATTCGTACTGTCGTCTTCGATCTAATACGCACAGAATTCAGACCAGACTACTACCTTTATAAACAAGCTACCCTCAAAATTTTAACCTTGATATCTTCTTAGTAAGTACCTAACAAACAATCACCAATCCACTAATCCTTAAAGGCACAATGTTATTGATCTTACATACTTAGCACATTAGAATGTTGTTGGAGGGCGGAATGTTATTGATCTTCAATGCTTAGCACAATAGAATGTTTTATTGATCTTACATGCTTAGCACAATAGAATGTTTTATTGATCTTACATGCTTAGCACAATATAGCACAATAGAATGTTGGAGGCTCTTGAGATATTACTCTCTTTTCCCTCGGCTATGGTAGGTTGATGATTGGCAACTGCAAGTGTGATCGTGTCCCTAACCACATGCGATCATGTACCAAGAAATAAAGAAAGAAGATGAGCACAACGTAGCCGGCTTAACCAGTAGAATTTTAATGTCGTGGATGCTAACAATCGGCAGTGCGCTTCAAAATTCCTTTTGTTGTTATCGTTGGCAATTAGTGGGCTCTTCTTTTCCGGCGAGTCTAGAATTGTAACTTTCTTGAGTAGCTGATTTGGCGGACACGAGACCGACATTCATTTATCGTATAAATAACTGCTAGTGCCTCCGAATCTTACTTGTGCCAGCCGTTTGTGATATCTATCTATTGTATCCTTCGACATTTTCTGGAGAATTCGTTCTATCGTTCTTGTGTTGTGAGAATGGCAGAGGGAAATAGGTTGGATGTTCAGGGATGGGCTGCCAAGGACGAGTCTGGAATTCTTTCGCCTTTCAATTTTCACTCGCAGGTGCGTCCATTAAATGTTAGGAATGGAGCTTAATTATGAGGAGGCTAAACAGAGAAAGTTTTTGGATTTACTACAGGACGAGCAGGGAAAGTTTCCATATTTACAGTCTGTTAGTCTACCAGAGAAAGTTTCCTGATTTACAATAGGACAGCCAGGGAAATTTTTTTTGTTTTTATCCTAAATTAGGTGTTGGGAACTCAGTGTTTTTTTGTTTTTTTCTTATATATAGTTGTGAGGAAAAACAAAGTATATAATGAAAATTACTTTGTTGATTCCTTGTAAATATAGAGAGGAAATTATAGCAGATATTTGATGTAGGTTGTAACCCTCTATTGCTTGGATTGAGAAAGAAAAGACTGAAAATTCTTGGTGGATGTAACCCACATTGGGTGAACCACGTTAAAATCGTTGTCTCTTCTACTGTGTGTTTGTCTTATTTTGTTAATTCTGTTGTTAAAGTTTGAAACACTATAATTGTTTTTCTATATTTTATATAGTGATTTACTCTAACAAGTGGTATCAGAGCATTTGTTTTGTTGGGTGCACTTGACAGAAAGAGAATTTCTAGATCAAGTGGGAGCAATGGTGGAAGAAGGGAGGTTTAGAGTTGAAAAATTCAATGGCCAAAACTTTCAATTTTGGAAGATGCAGATGGAGGATTACTTGTACCAGAAGGATCTTTACTTACCTCTTGAGGGGGAAATAGAGAGACCTTCAACTATGTCTAATGAGGAGTGGAGTCTCCTTGATAGAAAGGCATTGGGTACTGTGAGGCTGTGCTTGGGAGCCACCGTAGCCTTCAACATCTCCGATGAAAATACTACCAAGGGAGTCATGGATAAGTTGGCCAAGATGTATGAGAAACCATCAGCATCAAATAAGGTATTCTTAATGAAAAGGTTATTTAACATGAAAATGAGTGAAGGAGGATCTGTGCAGGATCATTTAAATGAATTTAATATTGTCACTAATCAATTGCATTCAGTAGGATTGGATTTTGATGATGAGATTAGGGCCTTATTAATCTTATGCTCTCTTCCAAAAAGTTGGAATAGTTTGGTAATGGCAGTAACTCTGCTTCGAGTTCAAATAAATTAGAATTTGATGATGTGGTTGGTGTGATACTCAGTGAGGACATGAGAAGAAAAACCACAGGAGAATCATCTCGCACCGCCTTAACTGTTGAGAATAAAAGAAGAGGAAGAGAAAGAGGCAAGAGTTCACATCGTGGCAAATCCAAAGGCAGATCCAAATCACGTGGAAAAGGAAAGCTACAGTGTTGGCACAGTGGCAAAAAAGGTCATCTCAAGGACTGTTGGCAAAGGAAGGATGATGGAAATGAAGGTAATGATAATAATGGTAACACTTCAGAAGCCAATATTATTGGACAAATTCTACAAGATGCTTTAATCTTATCTCTTGATAAAAATAGTGATTATTGGGTAATTGATAGTGGTGCTTCATTCCATGCTACCTCACATAAGGAATACTTCATAGATTATGTTTTTGGAGATTATGGACAAGTTCTGTTGGGAAATGACCAACCATGTAAAATCATGGGTATTGGAAATATTTTGATTAAATCCCCAAATGGATGTCAATGGGCTCTTAAAGAGGTGAGACACATACCCGATTTAAAGAGAAATCTTATATCGACAAGTAAGCTTGATGGTGAAGGATACACGGTTGCATTCGGAGAAAATGCTTGGAAAGTTACTAAAGGTTCATGGATAGTAGCTAGAGGTAAATTGGTGGGTACTCTTTATTTACTTACTGATTTTTCTCATTGCTCCATGAATTTAGTTTCTATAGGTGAGAGTGCATCTTTGTGGCACCAAAGACTTGGCCATATGAGTGGAAAAGGTATGGAAATTTTACATTCAAGAAAGTTATTGCCTAAGTTAAAAGAGATTGATTTGGAATTCTGTGAGGATTGTGTTTATGGTAAAACAAAGAGAGTTAGATTTCTCAAGGATGGCAAGGAAAGGAAGAAAGAGAAATTGGAGCTTGTGCACTCAGATGTTTGGGGCCCAGCTCAGGTAACTTCTCTTGGAGGTTCCTCTTACTATGTACTTGTTATTGATGATGCAACAAGGAAAACATGGATATATTGCATTAAGAATAAAAGTGATGTTTTGAATATCTTCAAAAATTGGAAAGCATTAGTTGAAAATGAAACTAAAAAAAGGTTAAAGTGTCTAAAGTCAGAAAATGGTGGAGAATATTGCAGTAGATAATTTGATGTGTGTTGTTCTAAAAATGGAATTAGAAGAATCAAGGTAGTTCCAAGAACCCCTCAAGAAAATGGGGTTGCAGAAAGAATGAATAGAACCATCATGGAGCGTGCTAGGAGCATGAGAATACATGCAGGCTTACCATTATTTTTATGGGCTCATGTTGTTGATGCTGCAATATATCTGATTAATAGAGGACAATCTAGTGCCTTGGATGGAGGAATTTTGGAAGAGCTTTGGACAGGTAAACCAGTAAATTATTCTTTCCTTAAGGTATTTGGATGTGAGGCTTTTATGCATATAGACAAAGAGAACATAAATAAGTTAGATGCTAAGGCCCAAAAGTGCTATTTTATTGGTTATGGTATTGATGGCTTGGGTTACAGATTATGGGATTGTGATAACCGAAAAGTCATTAGAAGTAGGGATGTCATATTTAATGAAAAAAACTTGTATAAAGATCGGTTTCAGGGAAAGAAACAGAAAGAGGAAAATATTGAATACATAGACCTTGATGGACACATAGAAAAGGTAACTCCAAAAGTGGTAGAAGATCAAAATGTACAATAGCAGCAGCAAACACCTCAATCTCTAGAAAGTATTGTTAGACGATCTACCAGGATAAGTAGAATTCCTCAACGTTTCTCTGATTATGTTTTGTATACTGATGCTGGTGAGCCAGAATGTTTTCAAGAAGCATTATAGATGGATACCAGGAATAAGTGGGAGCTTGCAATGAATGAAGAAATGGACTCTTTATTCCACAACCAAACTTGGGATTTGGTTGAGCTACCCAAAGGTAAAAGAGCTTTGACCAATAAATGGGTGTACAAGATTAAAGAGGAGAATGAAGGGCATAAGAGATACAAAGCAAGACTAGTGGTCAAGGGATTCACTCAAAAAAAAAGTATTGATTTTGATGAGATTTTTTCTTTAGTTGTAAAAATGACCTCTATTAGAGCTATTTTGAGTCTTATAGCTATAGAAAATTTGTATCTGGAGCAATTGGATGTGAAGATAGCATTTCTTCATGGTGATTTGGAGGAGGAAATTTATATGCACCAACCAGAAGGCTTTCAGGTGAAAGGTAAAGAGGATTGGGTATGTAACCTGAAAAGAGCTTGTATGGGTTAAAACAAGCTCCTAGATAGTGGTATTTAAAATTTGATAAGTTCATGGCTAATCAAAGGTTTGAAAGATGTCAAAGTGATCACTATGTATATTTTAAGCAAACTGAAAATGGTAACTATGTTATTTTGCTATTGTATGTGGACGACATGTTGGTTGCAGGAACAAATATGCAAGATATAAACATGCTCAAGAAGAAGTTGGCTAAATCCTTTGCCATGAAGGATTTGGTAGAAGCCAAACAAATCCTTGGTATGAGGATAACAAGAGACAAGGAGAGTCACACTATGAAACTGTCACAAGCAGAATACATTGAAAAAGTGCTTAAGAGATTCAACATGAACAATGCAAAGTATGTTGCTACTCCATTGACAAAGCATTTCAAACTCACCAAATATTTATGTCCCAAGACACAAAAGGAACAAGAGCATATGGCTAAGGTTCCCTATGCATCAGCGGTTGGAAGCTTGATGTATGCAATGGTTTGTACAAGACCAGACATTGCCCATGCAGTGGGAGTAGTGAGTAGATTTATGAGTAATCCGAGAAAAGGACATTAGCAAGCGGTAAAATGGATACTCAGGTACTTGATAGGAACTTCAAATTATTCTTTGAATTTTGGAGGCTCTAATATATGCTTGAAATGTTTTGTAGATTCTGATATGGAAGGTGATCTTGATGGTGGAACGAGCACTACTGACTACATCTTTACTATAGGAGGAGGAGCGGTTAGTTGGATTTCTAAACTCCAACACATAGTTACCCTTTCAACCACTGAAGTTGAATATGTTGTTGTTGTAGAAGCAAGCAAAGATATGGTTTGGTTGCAAAGACTAATGGAAGAACTAGGGAAGAAGAAAGAGGATAATAAGTTGTGGAGTGATAGCCATAGTGTTATACACCTTGCGAAGAATTTGGTATTCCATTCAAAAACTAAACACATCAAACTCAGGTATCATTTCATTAGATCAGTAGTGGAAGATGGATATTTGAAATTAGGGAAAGTTCACACATCACAAAATCCTGTTGACATGCTTACAAAAGTGGTGTCAAGAGAAAAGTTGAGCTTTTGTTCAACTTCAGTTGGCCTTAAGGAATAAGAGGCCATGATGAGAATTTTTTAGTGCTTGGTTGCAGTATGGTGCAATGGAATTAGTCTCCAAGTGGGAGATTGTTAGGAATGGAGACTAATTATGAGGAGGCTAAATAGAGAAAGTTTTTGGATTTCTGCAGGGACGGGCGGGGAAAGTTTCCAGATTTACGATCCGTTAGTCTACCAGAGAAAGTTTTTGGATTTACAACAGGATAGCCAGGGAAAGTTTTTTTGTTTTTATCCCAAAATTAGGTGCTGGGAGCTCAGTGTTAATCTTGGAATGTATTAAGAAAAGCAGTTTTTTTTTCTATTTTTTTCTTATATATAGTTGTGAGGAAAAACAGAGTATATAATGAAAATTACTATGTTGATTCCTTGTAAATATAGAGAGGAAATTATAGCAGATGTTTGTTGTAGGTTGTAACCCTCTATTGCTTAGATTGAGAAAGAAAGGACTGAAAATTCTTGGTGGATGTAACCCACATTGGGTGAACCATGTTAAAATCGTTGTCTCTTCTACTATGTGTTTGTCTTATTTTGTTAATTTTACTGTTAAAGTTTGAAACACTATAATTGCTTTTCTATATTTTATATAATGATTTACTCTAACATTAAAGGCTTTGCTCTTAAAAAATTTTATGGTTATTGGACTTTTGTTTTTCACTATAAGATCAGATGGATTGATATTGTTCAAGATTTATGGTTTTGTTCCTTGTTTTTAAGAAAATGCGTTCATTTCTAATGTCCCTGTTTGTTGGTTGGGATTCTTGGATGGTTAACAAAATATACCATTGGGGGTAGTTAGTTTATTTATCAGTGTCATCCAAGCCTTTGGGAATGTCTCCATGGAATTGATGTTGATTATCTAACCGAAAAACTGTTATCCACTTCTTTGAATAGATAACTTGTTGGAACAACTCCGTGGTACAATGTTCTTCACCAAAATTGATTATAAATCTAATTATCGTCAAATACTTGGAGAGCCCATTAATATTGAAAGACTACATTCAAATCTCAGGGTTTATTTGAGTGGATGATTATGCCTCTTGAATTTGACCAATGCATGTGCCATGGTTACGAGGATGATGGATGACATCCTACGTCTTTATACTAGCTTAGGTTGTTTACTTAGATGACATTCTCATTTATAATAAGATATAGAAAGAACATATGTAACATGTTTGATAAGTACTTTAGATTTTTCAAATACACAAGTTATATGCCAATTTGGAGAAGTGCTCATTTAACATGATGAAGATTTATTATATGGGATATACTGTTGATAAAGAGAGAGTCTATGTTGATCATGAGAAGATTCAGGTAATTAGAGATTGGCCTATCCCAAAGACTCTAATAGAGCTCTATAGCTTTTTGGGTCGTGCTAATTTCTATCAAAGGTTTGTATTGGGATCCTCACACATTGCTTGGCCACTACACCAACTAATCAAAGGCTATGCCAAATCCAAGTTCAATTAGGAAATTACACAACAAAGGGTATTTGAAAGGTTAAAGGACCAATTGTGTTCAACCCCTACATTTTCCCTACCTGGTCTACATCAACCTTTTGAGGTAATGATTGATGCATCAAAGCATCCATTGGACCTATTCTCATACAACATGGGAATCCAATTGCCTATCATAATGAAACATTCAGTGAAGGAATTTGAAAATATCCCACATACGACAAAGAGCTCCATGTCGTTGTCCAAGCATGTAAATAGTGGAAGCACTACATCTTGGGTAACGAAACCATCATCCACACAAATCATAAACCTCTAGAGTTCATTCAAACACAAAGTAAACTAAGAAATGAAAGACATCAAAAACGGACCACATATATACAACAGTTTCATTTGATCATCAAACGTAAAAAAGTGAGTGCCAATTCAACAATAGATTGTTTGAGTTGAAGTCCAATTATAGTTGTCACCGTCGTTCTTGATTCCTATGGACATGATGCTTCTAAATGGTCTGCCTTGTATAAAGTAGATTATGATTTTGTAAATGCATATAGATCTCTCTATGTGGGTAAGCATGTTTATTATTTTTATTTTCAAGATAACCTCCTCTACCACATGGGTCATAATTGTGTACTAGCTAGTGAGCGCTCAAATATGATTTGGAAAGCATACTTCGACAAAATATTAGACCACTTCGGGATTGAAAATACATTGGTAGTACTTCAAAAGTATTTCTACAACCCAAGATGAGGAACAATGTCAAGAGGCACATCAAGTCATGTACCCTCTATGGTGTTGCCAAACCAACCAACAAGAAGCAAGCCTATTTACACCTTTGCCAATGTCATCCAAGCCTTAGGAATTTGTCTCCATGTATTTCCTCTCATGTTTGCCAACATCGAAGCATGGTCATGATTATGTTTTTTTAGTAGTTGATCATTATTCAAAAATAACAATCATGATTCTTGCGATCCACTTCAGCTAAGAATACTATAAAGCTTTATTTCTATGGCTCAACTTTTCTTGCCAAAGTCTATTATATCTAATAGGGAAAACAAATTTCTAAGAATTTTTTGGTCCATCCTATGAAGCATTATGGACACCAAGTTGACCATGTCCATATCCTTCCATCCTCAATCGAATGGTCAAATAAAGTTGTGAATCGATTGATTGTACATCTTCTTCGAATATACAAATCTAAGAATCCATGCACATGGAATGAGAGCCCCCTTCATTCAACATGTGTACTATCAAGCTTTGTATAGCTCTACCAAACACAACCTATTTTATGTCTATTCTAGGTTCCAACCCTTGGCACCCATCGATGTAGGGGCTCTCCCTCTACAACCTATGAGTAATCACCTCATGGAAAAAAGGAAACAAAAAGGTAATACAATTTGTGGAACAAATTCAAGACATCCAGTAATAGGTCCATGACCTCTTGGAAAAGATAAATTATAAATACAAGAAATGCCATGACCAAAATCAAGTACCCACATCAATTCAAGGTTGGAGATTAGTTATGGTTACGTCTTCAAAAAGAGACTTGTAGGACTCAATAGAAATATCAAACCTCTTTGCTATGGACCATACACAATCATTGAGAAGGTGGAAGAAAATGCCTTTGAATCGAATCTTCCATCTTATCTTAGTTTGCATCCAATCTTCAATGTTGAACTTCTTAGGTCCTATCATCCACCTATGTTCCACACTTACATATAGTTGCAAAATAGTTGGACATTGAAGAACTCAACCTAGACAACTTAGCACCAATGAAGGAGTATTCGATTGTTGACACATGGATCAATATTTTTTTAGGCCCATCATCCACCTTTGTTTCACACTTCCATATAGTTGAAGATTCCTTGGAAATTCAAGAACCCAATTGAGACAACTTAGCATCATTGAAGGATTAGATTGTTGACGCATGGATCAAGACCACTAGAAGATAGCCCACTCAAATATACAGAGTGGCCAAGGCAGGACAACTTGGTCACCAAATGGAATGGCTCACGAAAAAATAGACAGAAATAACTTGATCACCAAGGGGAATGGATCACTCACAAATGATTTAAAAAACTAACACAATGTGGACCATTGTTTTTCAAGTGTGGACAAATGATATAGGTATGTGAGCTTTTTACAACATGGTTTTATGCTCAAAAACATCTAAAAGTGTATTTTTAATTCTTATTGCACTATTTGGGACATAACATTGTGGTTAAGATTTCATTTTAATCCATTCAAAAAACGTTGGAAAGATTTGAGAGAAAACAACAATTATCATAAGCAACTCAATAGAGTTGCCAACATATTTGTGGAAAAAACACTTCATAACACCCTAAAAAATGTAAAACAAAATAATTACCAAAAGTATAATTTTTTAAGTTGCAAGCTTATTGCAATGGTAAGGGCTTTGGCCTCTCTTTATGATGGGGCTAAGACCCCACATATGCCTTCTGACTTATAGAAGGTGAACAACAACATTTCCATATGGGTGACCTTCTGACTTATTGAAGGTGAACAACCACATTTCCATATGGGTGACCTTCTAACTTATTGAAGGTGAACAACCAGATTTCCATATGGGTGACCTTCTGATTTATAGAAGGTGAACAACCATATTTCTATATATTTGACCTTCTAACTTATAGAAGGTGAACAACTACATTTCCATAGGGGTGACCTTCAATATTCAATACGATGGATTTCCAATACACCAATTCTTGTATAAAGAGAGCTGCACAACTACATTTCCATAGGGGTGACCTTCAATATTCAATACGATGGATTTCCAATACACCAATTCTTGTATAAAGAGAGTTGCACTCCTAACTGCAAAAATCATTTATAATGGATGCCATATTTCAGCCTCACATCTCTTCTCAATGATTGCTAGCATTGTACTATCTTTTATGAGCAACATACTCATTCTCTTAATTTGCTTGCATTTTCTTGTGTGATGGTTTATTATACTATGTTGTTTTTGAATTGCATTGTTTCTTGAACTTAACTCAAAATTCTAAATTTCGAATTCATCCAAATTTCCAAGTTCAGATCAATCATATACGGAATAGAGAAATGGAACTATAACTATCAATTGACAAGTAAAACTTGTTGACTTCAAAAGAACATCTCAAAAAAAATTATAATCTTAAACAAGAAAAAAGATTTTATTGCAAAGATCAGGTGAAGATAAAAAGAATAATGAAGGGAACTCATTATACGAAGTTGTTATGCACAACTTGCATACTATAGTGATATGTTTGATGTGGTCCACCGGCAAGGATGCCACTTGCATTATTGGTGATGTGACCAGAGTTCAATCCCCACGATAAATTTATATAAGAAGTATTTCAAAAAATAAAAAAACAATAATGAAGGGAACTCATTATAAGAAGTTGTTATGCACAACTTGCATACTATAATGATCTTTTTGATGTGGTCCACCGGCAAAGATGTCACTTGCATTATCGGTGATGTGACCTGAGTTCAATCCCCACGACGAATTTATATAAAAAGTATTTCAAAAAAAAACTTACATACTATATAGTGGATTTAAATAAGGACTCCCTCTATATACTTTGTCATCTTATAAAGGGTTTTAAAAATAATTATATTTATGGTATTGGTTTTCTAAAATGATGACAAAATAGGTGATGGATTTCAAACATACATAGGAATAAAAAATCCAATGAAAATTAGCAAGTAACCATCACTTAAGTATATAAAAAGAAAATTAAAACATTTAAGGCGTTAAATTATAATTCCTTTAAATAGATGACACCATTAAATTATAATTCTTTTAAATAGGCAATTACAACTAATACACCATGCCAACGTAATTTTATTTTCAAGACCATTTCCAACTAAAGAGAATATATGAATATTTTAAAGGCATAAAATGAGTGTAATACACTACATAGTCAAAGTGCATGACATATTCTATAACAAACATAATTTTATATCATAGAAGGTTGCTAAACATAATCCAACTACAGGCAAAGATTACCATGAAGCAAAACAAACTCGAAGAAACTCCAAAGATAACAAATTTCGAGTAACTAGAAATATATATATCTATATATAAATAATTTATTTCTTTTTGAGAGAAATCACGTGTATAAAGTCGTTGGGACCTGTATTCATTTGATTTCTATGAAAGAGTAATCATGTTATATCTCCAGAAATGTTACAAACTTAGCAAAAAGAATAGGACATACTTGAAGAGCTTAAAAAAATAACATAATACTCAAAGGTATTTTGGTGGAGCATAACATCCAAGCGCCAGGGTGGAAGTAAGTCGAACACCCTTATCATAAGAACATCTACAAATCTTCCACATCATAGTTTCACCATCAACACATTTTTTTTTTTCGAATATTAGACCACCAACCAAGATAGAGCAACACTCCATAAGACTGAATTCCCTATTTCATTTATAAGGAGATTATTATTCCTTTGGTATGCAACTGTTGGTTGTTTATGCAAAGCATTTAAGTACTTCCCTTTGTATCAAGCTAATAGGGACATAAACACCCATGGAGAGTAAAACACTTCAACATAAAAATCTTTAAAATGCAAGTAAGAACATGATGTCAGAGATCACATAAAATCATATTATGATTTTCTTGGAAGCTGTACTCCTCGAGGAAAAAAAACAAGGAAAATGAAATAATTTGCAATAGGAAAAGCACTTACCTTCATCCACCACTCACACCCAGCAGGAAAGTTCAAAGAGATTTTATAAGAAATAAGTACTTATTTATGAAACAAATTTACTATCACAAGACTTTCTTTCGTCTTAATAGAACGAAATAAAAATATTGGAAATTTGATGACAAACAAGTTCACAATGGGACCTCGAAAACGAGATCCACCTGACAACACCTCATAACACCACCCGAAACCCCGCATAAGCTCTAACGCATCCTATATAGATCGACTTCATGCCAGCCGCTTAAACCGCATTGAAAAGAGATTAAAATGACTTGCCACCGTCACGCTTTAAAACTGTCGACGTTGTCAATGACAAACCGATACTTGACATCGCTCTTCTCCATCCTTTCCATCGCTTTGTTCACATAATCAATCGGAATCTTCTCGATTAAGCAACTAATGTTATGCTCCCCGCAGAAGTCCAGCATCTCCTGAGTCTCCTTCATTCCGCCAATTGCGCTACCCCCGATAAATCGTCTACCTGTAAAACACAACGACGTTGAGACACAACAAAGAGCTAGATCCCTTAACAAATCGAAGAATTATATAACAATCACACAAAAGACACAGAAAGAGTTGGACTTACCAGATACAATGCTTGCAGCATGGATTTGAAGAGGCTTAGGAGGCAAACCAACCACTACCATCTTTCCATTAACCTTCAACAGATCGAGCAAAGGCGGGATAGGATGCTCGGCAGAAACTGTATCAATTATGTAATCCAGCGACTTCGCTGCTTCCCGCATCTGTTTCTCATCTTTGCTGATAAGGAAATGATCTGCCCCCAGAATCTCTTTACCTTCCTTTTCCTTCTTTGGGGATGTACTGATCACGGTCACGTGCAGGCCGAATGCCTTGCCAAATTTAACCGCCATGTGACCCAAACCACCGAGACCCACAACACCCAAACGGTTTCCCGGCTCGGTCATGCCGAAATATTTCATAGGGCTGTACACGGTTATGCCCGCGCATAGTAATGGGGCCGCAGCATCGAAGGGCAGATTTTCTGGTACCTTCACTACGAATCTGACGACGCACCATAACTATAGTCAGTATTGACTGTGCATTAAGTTATGACCGATTGGAAATAAAGTTAGACTGATTGTGACTGAATGTTTACGATTAGATGAGAGGGGTTTGGGTGGAAATTGTAATTGATTCAGAGCGCATGTATTAATGAATTTTGACTTACTTTTCGTCACAAACCATTAAACTTGAGTAGCCTCCAAAGGTGGGAGTTCCATCCACGTCCCTGCCATTATAGGTCATGATTACCTTCTCGCAAAACTGCTCTTGTTCTTTCTCGCACGAATCGCAGTTATGGCAGCTGCCGACCATGCAGCCCACACCCACGCGGTCGCCCACGCGAAATTTCTTCACTTGTGTTCCAACATCTGTCACAATCCCCACTATCTCATGGCTGAAAAAGCGTTAACAACATTCACAGCTAATTAAATTTCTTCAACAACTTACCGACAGATCTTCGCCGTGCTTTGATACCGAAACAAATTTAGGTAAATAAAATCAAATGAAGCTTTGCACATTACATACCCAGGGACCATTGGGTATTGGGAATTCTTCCATTCGTTGCGGAGCTGATGCAAATCAGAGTGACAGATTCCGCAGAATGCGATCTTGAACGTTACATCATGAGGACCGGTCTTTCTGCAAGAGAGAGAAAAATTAATTATAACCCGACCGCTTCATTTATTCCAATGAATTCCAAACTCCAGCGGTCACCGAAACGAGAAAACATTGTTACAAACCAAATTGAAGATTGTGCCAGAAACTCCGACTACACAAATGGGTTATCAGAATCCTTACAACAGCCCCTTACGCGAATAAACAACGATCATTCTCATATTAAAAAAAAATGAGGATCTATACTCTCACACCCGATAATCAAAATCCAAATTAGCTAAATGGAATAGGGATTTTATATCGTCCGAGAAAGGTAAACCAAACGACCCTGCCCTACAACCCATTTCCACAATAGACATGCAAATCATGATATCTACCGTTGTTCCTGAAGAAGAGATTACTTCACCAAATAAAATTTGAACTTTGAATTTGATACGGATACGCATATACAGAAACAAAGGACAGTCCGCCAAAAATAAATAAAGAAAGGAAACAAAAGAAAGATCAAGAACTTTTTTATATTAAACAGTCTAAAATTGACCACATATTTTTTGCTCAACCAGAACCACCTACACAGATGCCCAAATACTCTGTAACACAATGTGCTCTACGTCAGCAACGATTTCAAATATTAGAGACTTTACCTTCCCGTTTAAAACGTTAAAGGCCATAGTAGACCAAGTAACCCCAATTATATACTTTATTAACCGTCCCAGAATCCCAAGCAGCAGACAGGGACATTAGAAATGAACGCGTTTTCTTAGGAACAGGTCACAAAACCCTTAAATCTCGAACAATATCAATCCACCCCATAGTAAAGTGAAAATTAGAAGTCCAAGAACCATTTAAATTTTGAGGAGCAAAGCCTTTAATGGACGCACCTGCGAGTAAAATTGAAAGGCGAAAGAATTCCAGACTCATCCTTGGCAGCCCATCCCTGAACATCGAACCCATTTCCCTCCGCCATTCTCAGAACACAAGAACGATAGAACGAATTCTTGAGAAAATGTCGAACCGCACAATAGATGGATATCACAAACGGCAGGGACAACTATGATTAAGCGGCATGCATACAAGAATTTAATATCGGTCTCGTGTCCGCCAAATCAGCCACTCACCGAAGTTCCAGTTTCGTTCCAACGAATCTCCATGCGCACCACCCCTAACGGGGAGGTAGTTTTTTTAGCGAAAAAATCTAAATATTTATCTATAATACCATATTATTTAGGTTGCATAATACTGTAAAATAATTTTAAAAATTGTAATTTTCTAACAAAGAAAGTTAATAGAATCCATTTTTTAGAAAATTTAATTGAAGTTAATTGGTTATGATAAAATTAACTAAGATTTTATCTTGTAAAAATTAAATTGGATAATAAAATCCACTTTTAAAAAATTTAATAGAAGCTAATTAATTAAAATAAAATTAAGTGAGGTTTTATATTATAAAAAATAAATAAAACAACTACCCTACAAATACTCACCACTATAATTTAATTTTTATTATTAAAAAAACTAAAACCTTCCCAAACCTTCAAACATTTATTAACGCATGGCTTGTATGAAATCCTACTTAAAACGCACGGTCTTACTAGTTGGGAAAGGCACCGTTATTAACGCTATTGGTTAACACGGCTAGGTTGACATTGTGTTCATCTTCTTTCTTTGATTTTGGTACACGTTCACATTTCGTCAAGGTAAATGATGACACTTGCAGCCTTGCAGGTTCCCATCATCGACATAAGTGAACGCAGGGTGAAACGATACAAGTCCTAGTTTTCAAATAGGAAAGGTCAGAGTATTTGTCGGTATACTGTTTTGATATGATTAGATTCCGTTGAGTAAAGATCGTTTGACATTCTAGAAAAGGAGTACGTTATCCATGACATAATGGTTTTGCTTGTGCATGTGATTGGCTGAACGTTGCAATTATGGAGTACCGACGAATCCTATTTCCAATTATGGAGTATCGACGAATCCTATTTCGAGTGTGCTAAGCATGTAAGATAAATGAGACTTGAATAATAGTTGTGAATAGAAATTATAGTAGTAACAACACTCGATAGTGGGTGTGTTGGAAGCCTTTGTTGATAGTTAGTTTGAACTCTATCAACTGCGCTGGCAGCTACTAAAAGTTATGATTGCAACCAATTTATTTATGTAATCTTAAAAAAAAAAAAATTGTGTTTTTATTCATATATTTAAGTTTAAACTTTAATACTAAGGGATTAGAACCTCTTAGAAAATAGACTTTTTACTTTGATATTTGTTTGGTTCGATAGGATAGTGCAGTGGTTAGGGCTTTGGCCTTCCTTTGGAAGGTCTAAGGTTAATACCACAACATACCCTAAAGGGACAAGGATGATGGTAATGACTGAGTGTTTGTCGGTTGGTTGTTTCAATTCGTTTAACGAGTAGACTAGGGTTTATAGTGGTAATATTCAATGATATTATCGAAACTTATATCTATTAAAAATAAATAAACACTCGAATAATTTATTTATTTTGTTGAAGTAAAGCGAAGTACAATGGATGGCACAATTGGGGTCGGTTGGTTGTTTCAATTCGTTTAACGAGTAGACTAGGGTTTATAGTGGTAATATTCAATGATATTATCGAAACTTATATCTATTAAAAATAAATAAACACTCGAATAATTTATTTATTTTGTTGAAGTAAAGCGAAGTACAATGGGTGGCACAATTGGGGCCACACTCTTCGAGGCATAAAAAGGGCCTCCCTCCATGTAATTTGAACTTGAATAGTCTGAAAAACAGTTCGACAACATATCACTAAAATGTTTCTAGGAACAACTCGAATAATTTATATAATAAAAATATATTTTTTTTACAAAATTATTTAATCTATTTTTTTAAATTAAAATTATATAAATATTTTTAATTATTAAAATAAATAAAATTATTAAAATTTAAAAAAAATTATGTTAAGTTGATTAGTAATTTGAAATGTTTATCAAGATAACAAATTAAGTTTGATTTGAGTTAATGGGATGAACAATGCAAAATACCATAATAGTCATAGAAAATCATCATGGTGGCTACCAATTCCATTATGTAAATAAATAAATAAAAGTTTAAGTTAATAAACAATCATCAATATGTGTGGGACCACTCGACTCTTACCTAAGCACCCTTTGAGGTTGGGTTGGAAATGCTTCAAATGCTTAGACTAATTCAACACACACCGTTACACGATAGTAATAGTTAGAATAGAACTTGTTTGGCCATGCACTTACCAAGAAGACACCCAAGTTCAAACCTCGAGGGCAGTTTATTTGCAAAGGTAATAGTTTGATCTGAATCCTCTGACTACGTGCTATATCAAAGATAATGGTAGGAATATTAAGCGACCGATGGTTCCTTCACATCATATCAATAATAATGAAATAAAATAGATTTGATGGAAGCAACCCCTATGATTTGAATCTTACGCTTATAAATTACTAAAAATAGTGTTATTGTGACCAACTCTCCTATTTAACCAAAATATAGTTAAAACCTAACTAAAATAAAAAACTTTATAAAAATAACACTAATCATAATTAATTTCCAAATGCTTAGACTAATTCAACACACTGTTACATGATAATAATAATTAGAACATAATTAAGATAATTTTTTTATAAAAATAACAAATTAATCATAATTAATTACAATTATTTTTATAAAGTGTTTTTGTTATTATATAAGTAATCATAAATATGGCTTCTCAAATCAAATTGGGAATTTAGGAAGATGCTATTTTGGTATTTTTTTCCTCGTTAAAATTGCATATTCAAAAACTTATTAAATGATGTTAAAGAGATTGACAAAAAGAGTAACTAAAACTTGTTTGCCTAAAAGAAAGTGATGATGATATTAATTATTCTTTAATTTATTAATTTGTGATTTTAAAAATAATGAATTTTACTTTGTGGTTAGGGTTTTGGGTTTTCTTTCGAGAGATTTTGGTTTAAACCATGATGGAACGCAGAGTATGTGTGTGAGGGTTTTCGGTTTTATTTTGGGAAACCTAGGTTCAAACCACGATAGAGCATAGTGTATGTGTGTGAGTGAGTTTATGTACAAAAAATAATAATGAAGTTTGAAAAAAGAGTGTTACAAATAAAAAGTCTTGATGAAAAAATGATAATAAATAAATAAAATTGTAATTGAGTAAGGATATGGACAACTAAAGAGTGAGGAGTTGAGGACAAGAGAATTGGTCATGATCAAACAAAATAGAATCGGATCGTGAAGTCATAGGAGCGTGCACGAGCATCTTGTGGATGCATGCAGACAAGCAATACCATAGGAGTTCCTTTCATACCTCAGACACAAAGCAAACACAAACCAGTTTTTTTTTTTAAATATGTTGAATATTTTCCATGTTATTTTGGTAGGGTTAACTCTAAAAGGTATTGGACACTCTCAATGTATACTCGCCTGGGTTCGAGGGCAGTAGCCCTTGACAGAAGTTTTAGGGTTTCTTAAGCTATTTTTAGACCCATATAGGCTATTTATGATTAAATACTTAAACTCGTGGTTTTTCATCCATGGTATTGTAAAATATGCTTTTGTGTTGTTGTTATTTAATTGCACTTGAATCGAGGTTTGAAGTGAGAAGAGAGATGAACATTATTGTATTGGAGACAATTAAGTTTATACAATAAGGAGATATTATTGTGTTGGGTTTTTCCTATAAGGGTTTTCTAGATGAGATATCATGTTATGTGTGTATCTGTTATCTTCTTCTTTTTTCTTTTGAATTTGTATTTACTATTTTTTAAATTTAGTTTATCGAGGCTTTTTGCTCTTCATTTGTTATTAGAGCTAGATTTTAGCATTTTTTGAAGAGTAAGGGTTTCAACCCTGTGATAAATTAATTGTTGAGTGGGAGTCGTACACAGAAGAATCTGTGCAAAAGAAAATGACAAGAAGCATACAAGTAGAGATTGAAAAATCTAATAGACAAAATTTTGAGTCATGGAAACTCAAGATGAAAGATATGTTGGTTGATAGAGATTAGTGGATTGCGGTCTTGAGAATAAAACCAATAATAATGATAGATGAATCTTGGCTAAAATTCAATAGGAAGACAAGAAGTTCTGTCAGATTGTCTTATTGATTCGGTATTGTTGAATGTATCGATAGAGACAACGACAAAGTCATTATGGGATAAGCTGAGAACTTTGTATCATATAAAATCACTGGTAAATAAATTCTTTATCTGAAAGAAGTTGTATTCACTTTAGATGAATAATGATGATTCTGTGGCTAGACATCTGAATATTTTTAACACTATGGTAAGTCATTTACACTTTGTTGAAGTAAAAATAGATGAAGAGAAAAAGTGTATTACTTTATTTTTTCATTACCTAATTCGTGGGATAACCTAGTTATGGCTATCACTAATACTACTTTTACATTGAAAGTAGAGGATATAGTAGGAACATTGCTATTTGAGGAAATAAGACAAAAATCTTCTGAGGATTATCATTAGAAGGATGTCTTGGTTGTGAGAGGTCGTTCTCAAGAAAGAAGCAAAAATAAATTAGGAGAAAGAAAATTGAGATCTAGAGGTAAATTTGTTGCTCTAGAAAAGAGGAAATGTTGGAAGTGTGGTAAAATAGGGCATTATAAAAGAGACTATAGATCTAAAAAGGCTGATAATAGTTGATCATCTAATGAAAGAACTTCTACAAAAATAAAGACCACAAATGAAGATTCAGGGGACTTATTCTTAGCTGCAGTGTGCTCACATGAATGCCATGACTCATGGTTGATTGACATAGGTGTTTTCTTTCATATGACCCCTCATAGGGAGGGGTTTTGCAAATATGAAAATATAAATGGAGGTGAAGTCTTCTTGGGAGGCAATTCAACATATAAAATAATAGGTTGAGGAAGATTCAATTTGAGGTTAAAATATGGAAGAATTAAAACTCTTCCTGTTGTGTTGCATATTTTCGGTTTGGAAAGGAATCTGATATCTATGAGTAAGATGAATGTTATGGGTGTGATTGTGGTATTCAATAAGGATAGCTACGAGATGTTTCATGGAGTCTTGATGTTGGCAAGAGGAGTTCATACAAGAACTTTATTCAGACTTGAGGCTAGCATTGTAAGTATTGATTGCAATAACTCTTTAGTTGTAGAGGAGAATAATATTGTAGAAGCAACTTAGAGTATTCCTATAGCAAATATAAGTTTGTGGCATCAACGCATGGGGCATATTGGTGAGAAAGACCTTCGAAAATTAAAAATGAAAGGTATGACTGAAATTTTTTTGATTGTCTATTAAATTTTGATTTTTGTGAGCACTATGTTTTTGAAAAGCAAACCCAAGTCAAGTTTTCTAGTAGTGCTACAAGATTTGAAGGAATTTTGCATCTAGTTCATAGTGATGTGTTTGGACTTGCAAAAGTACCATCATTAGGTAAATCTATCTATTTTGTTACATTTATAGATGACTTTTCAAGAAATACCTGGGTATATTTTTTACGAAATAGATCTGATGTATTCAATAAATTTAAAATGTTTAATGCTCTTGTAGAAAATTAGATAGAAAAAATATAAAGGTTCTGAGAAGTGACAATGGTGGTGAGTATTGCTCTAATGAATTTGAGTAGTTTCGCAAGTATTGTGGAATAGAAAGACAAAAAATGATTTTGTATACTCCATAATAGAATGGAGTTGTAGAACAGATGAATAGGATATTTATGGATAAGGTTAGAAGGATGCTATGTGTGGCAAGGTTAGAAAGGAAATTTTGGGCAGAAGTCGTGTTAACTGCTTATTACCTCATCAATAGATCTACTATCTCAGCTTTGGTGGACAAGACTTCGCAAGAAATGTGGACTGATAAGAAACCCTCTCTCAATCATATAAGAATTTTTTGTTGCAATGCTTATATGTATGTCCCAAAATAGAAAAGGACTAAGTTAGTTTATAAATCTAAAAAATGCATATTTATGGGTTATAGTATTGGTGCTAAAGAATATAAGTTGTGGAACCCTGAAGCACAGAAGATTGTTTACAGTCGTAATGCGATCTTTAGAGAGACGAAAGGGGTTCCAAAATAAGAAATACAACCAAACAAAGAACCTAAAATAGTTCAAGTTTAATTATAACAAGAGGAAGAACTTGTAGTATAACCTAGTATCACAGAAGAAGATGAACTATAAAGAGAATCTGAAGGGAAAAAATTAGAGGAATAAGGTGAGGAGGAAGCTTAAGATGCAAAAATTGGAATCTAAGTTTGAGGAGATCAGATCGAGTGAGAAGACTCCTAGAAAGGTATATCCCTTTAAATATTTGTTCTATAATTAATATATCAATTACTAATGAAAAACCCAAGACTGTAAAGGAGGAACTTCAATGAAGTGAGAATAATTCTTGGAAAAGAGATATGGAGGAATAAATGGAGTCCTTGGATAAAATTAATATGTGGCACTTGGTGAAATTACCCTTGGAAGAAAATCATTTGGTTGTAATTGGGTATTCAAGAAGAAGTACAACATAGAAGGAAAGTTGGAGAAGTACAAGGCTCACCTGGTAGCAAAAGGATTTTATCAAGTTGAGGGAATTGACTTTGATGAGATCTTTTCTCCTATGGCAAAACTAACTTCAATTAGATTTATGTTGGTTATTTTTGTTGCTTTTGATCTTGAAATAGAAGAGATGGATGTAAAAACAACATTTCTACATGGTGAACTTGATGAAGACATATATATGTCACAACCATAATGATTTAGGGTAAAAGGTAAGGACTTAGGATGCAAGTTGAAAAAGTCTCTTTACGACTTAAAGCAATCTCCAAGAATGTGGAACCAAATATTTGATAGGTTTGTTTCGACACTTGGACTTGGAAAAAGTAAAGCAAACCTGCGTGTATTTTAAACAAGAAGATGAAAATTTTGTTATCATTATTTTGTATGTGGATGACATGTTGTTAATTGATAACAATAAGGAGATGATATAGTTACTCAATTTCAATTATTTTTTGAATTTGACATGAAGGATTAGGGTGCTACAAAATTTATTTTAGGTATGAAAATAAGAAAGGCTCATGCAAATAGAAAGTTGTGGTTAAATCAAAGGAAATATGTTGATTTGATACTATAGAGGTTTAGGATGCATGATTGTAAACTAGTATATATTCCATATCCTATTGGTCAAAAGTTATCTATTGAACAATGTCCTAAAATAGATGAGAAAATTGAATAAATGCATCATGTTCCTTATGCTAGCATTGTTGGTAGTCTAATATATGCTATGGTTTGTACTAGACTTGATATTGCACATACAATGGGAGTAGTTAGAAAATATATATCCAATATAGGAAATGAACATTGGACTGATGTGAAAAGGATCTTTAGATACTTGCGTGAATCTTCAAACTATGCTATTTGTTACCAAGGAAAATCTAGAGATAGTAATTTTGTAATTCTACAAGGTTTTGTGGATGCTGATTGGGCTAGATATTTAGGCAAAATAATATCCTTGAGTGCTTATATGTTCAAACTATTTGGAGGGGCAGTAATTTAGATGAGTAAAAATTAATCAGTGGTTGCTTTGTCCACAACAAAGGCAGAGTACATTATAGCAACTCATTCCTATAAAGAAGTACTGTGGCTACAAATGTGTTCAACATTTAGTCTTAAGAAAAATGCTATGAGAATTAATAGTGATAGTCAGAGTGTAATATTTTTAGTCAACAATATTGGTTTTCATGATCGATAATAACATATTGATATTAAGTACCTTTTTATGAGAGAGATGGTTGAAGATAATTAGGTGATGTTGGATAAAGTTGATACATAGAATAATGTTGTTGATTCATTAACAAAGGTTGTACCTACTAAAAAAAAATGGTGTAGAAGATCTATGGGCATGGTTGCCCTTGATAGTTGATAATGGTAGATTGTGGCCCCTATGGGTTGTTTAGGGTTAAATATTTGAACCCATGGTTTTTCGCCCATGGTATTGTAAAATTTGTTCTTGTATTGTTATTTAATTACACTTTAGGGTTTGAAGTGAGAAGAGAGATGAACATTATTGTATTAAAAATAGTTAAGTTTATACAATAAGGAGACATTATTATTATGTGTGTATATGTTATCTTCTTCTTTTTTTCTTTGATTTTGTATTTATTGTTTTTCTAGATTTAGTTTATTGGAACCTTTTTATCTTTAGTTTTTTCAAATTCCATTGAAGTTCCATGTTTTAAGGTTGTTTTTAGACTCTTGCTACCTAGTGGGTGGATATGTCACTTCCTCAAGCTTGTATTTTTGATGCCTTAAAATTTAAGAAGGTTTTGGTGTAGGGATGACCACTGTTGTTTCCCTTCTCAAATCCAAAAATGATGCTTTCTCTCTTTTCTCAAATGCTCTTCCCTTTGACCAAGGTAAAATGGGAAATATGACTCAAGTTCTCAAGGAACATCCTTGTAAAGTTGTTAAACCATAGAATGGAACCACCAAAGCTTCATTTGTGGATAAACTAGATGTGATTCCTGTAGCTAAGGTTCTACCATACTTTGTTCAACACCTTGTTTTGGTTCTAGCTATCTAGGCTTTGATATGCAAATTTGTGGGTATCTTTCCTAGTCCCACTAAAATAGAAAATGGATCATCGATGTATGGGGATTAAATATTTCCTCTTGAATTATTGATGAATGGAAGATGGTAACCTAACTAAAATAATGAGATTTAGTGTTTCATGGAGGACCTTGATTTATGGGGTCTAGCCCTTTGTATATGACCCCTTGGACTCTAGGTTTTGATCATCAAGAAGATGAACCTGACGAGATTTCAATTTGGGTCAAGATTCCATTCCTATCTTTACACATTTAGAATAAGCCTATTTTGGAGATTGTAGGAAACACTATTGACAAGTTTGTGGATTGGCCCCCCCCCAAGGCAAACAATGTTGTTTGTGTTTGAATTTGTGTTAGGGTCAATTTGAAAAAGGGATTACCAAAAAATATTGGAATAAAATTTTTGGACTAGATCCACACTCAACCTCTAGATTATGAGCACATTCCCTTTAAATGCATAACTTACCATCAATATGGATATTTCTCTCGAGATTGTCCCACTAAAGTAGCAATAAAAGCGGATCAAGAAGACAAAAAATCAGACGCTGAGTTCCAAAAAGTTAAAGCAAAAAGTCTCGTATGTCTAGAAGTCGTAGAAGACCAATCCAAAAATATCAGGACCCTCAAATTTCAAATAAATTTGTTGCTCTTAATGTTGAAGAGGATGCAGACCTTCACTCTAATTCACTTAATGGAAAGACTAACAAACCCAATAATACAAAATTTGAGGCTACTTTGTAGCTAAGTTTAAATAACATCACATAACAGTCTAAGGAACAACATCAACCCATCCTTACTCGGTTAGAGTAATCCAATGAATAAATTGAAGAAAAAATTAAAGAGACTCAATAATTTGAAGCAACAATACCTAGATAAACTCTTGCCCTTTGCTCATCAGCAAGAGGTAGGAAATCAAGTCAAGTTTTAAGAGAAGAGTAGGTCCAAAAATATATTCAAAATAAAATGCAGACTACTATAGAGGTATATGCAAAGAAGAAAGGATCTAAAAAATGATAGTCCTCTCATGGAACTATAGGGGATTGGGAAGCCCCTTGAATAAAAACTACTTATTTGACTTAATTAGCCTTAGAAATCCTATGGCAGTGTTTATTCAAGAGACTAAAATATCCAAAAATGGGGTGACTTCAAATTGGCACAAAATTTGAATTCAAAGTTTGAAGCAATAAGCTCTTCAGGTGCTTTAGGTGGTATTTTAACTACTTGGGATCCACAACAACTAACTTGCATTGGAAAACATAGATATAGTAATTGGTTGGCTTTAAATTTTTCCTTATTCAATGGCATATGCATAACTCTAGTTAACTTCTATGGACCTAATAATCCCAAAAATAAATGAGATGTGTAAGAAAACTTAAATCTATAGATCTCTCAAACACAACGAACCAATCTTATAATATGAGGAGATTTGAATGTGACTTTGGCACATTGGGAAAAAATGGGGGAAATTAGAAATCATGACTATCACATAAATATGATTTAGCATTTCATGGATCAACATAATTTATAGGACATCATCCCTCAAAAAGGAAAATTTACCTAGACAAACAGGAGATCAGGGACCCAATTCATAGTAGAAATATTGGACAAGTTTTTAGTCAATAAAAATTTATTGGCTCTATGTCCTCTTCTTTCTAGTCAAATCATTGAAAGTGCCATATTTGACCACAAAGCTATCTCCTTGGAGTGGGAACAAAATAACCAACCAACAAGGAAAATTCCCTTTGAATACAATCCTGGATGGGCTAAATAGGAAGAATTCCATCACCTAGTAGAGAGAAGTTGGAAACAAAGAAATATTTTAATAATACCACAAGAAATCTAGAGTGAGAAGATCAAGCATCTTAAATCTAAGATCAAAAATTGGTTATCCAAAAGGCCAATAAAAAGGAAAATAGGGACTGAATGTAGCAACTTTGGAAGTTGGAGGAGGATATTTGAGACATCGCTCCTCTTTCTCAACAAACTAATAGAAGGAAAGAACTATTGGCTAAACTTTACAAGTTGAGCTCAAAAGAAGAGGCTTATTGGAGATTGGAATCTAGAAGGATTTGGTTGCAATAGGGGGACAGGAACACCAAATATTTCCATCTCAAAACCCTTCACAATTATCATAAAAACTCTATTAGAGCTATTAAGAAATATGGGGTCACTTATTATGAGAAAGACAAGATAAAAGAATTGACCTTTGACCATTCTCAAATCTGCTTTCTTTTGAATTTGCTGACATTCAAGCCCAAACCACCCTGCTCCAAAATATTCTAAATATTCTTAATCAGGATGACAAAACTTATTTGAGCTTTGTGGACACCAATGAAGAGTTGAAGTATGTTATTCAATCATTTCCAAAAGGAAAAGGCTCTTAGTCCAGATGGCTTCACTAACAATTTTTATTGGTAGTTTCTTTCTCTTATTGGGCATGACTTACTAATGATGATTGAGGATATTAGAAAGAGAGGTATGCTCATCAGGCCTATAAAATCAATCTTTCTTTCTCTTATTCCAAAATAAAAAAATCTTCCTTTAATATATTTAGACATATATCTCTTTGTAATTTCTCATATAAAATTATGACCAATACTATAGCTATCCAGATCAAAAACCTTTTAAGCAATTTGATTTTAGAAGAGCAAGGTGGTATTATTCTAGGAAAGTATATCTATTATAACATAATCATGGTCCATGAACCTTTACACTCATACTCCAAAACTAAGTTAAATAAAATAGTCACCAAAATCGACATGGCAAATGCTTTTGAAGGGTTAATCTCCAATTTTTGGAGAAAGTACTCTTTAAATTTGGATTTCCAATGTAACTTGTGAGATGAATTGGAGCATGCATAAAAGCCCCTTGGATATACCCTTTAATTAATGGATAACTTGTTGGTTTTTAAATCCTCTCAAGGAATTCATCAAGGCTACCCCCTTTCTCTCTACCTTTACATCCTTCTTGCAAAAACTCTAGGAAGAACCTTGAGAAATATGTGAAGAGCAAGGAAGGTGCAAGGCATCACAACTAACAGAGGAACTAAACCCATCACTCATGCTCAATTTGCATATGACACTATCCTGCTTGGAGAAGCTACCAAATACAATATCAGGAAGTTTAAGAGTTGTTTATCTTGTTTTGAAATAACTTTAGGTGCAATTATTAATAACTCCAAAAGTTAAATTTTCACTATTAACACTACTCCTTCAAAAAAATGGTTCTCTTAGATCCCTGGATTCAAAAAAATGAAAAGACCAAAATTTTAGATATTTGGGAGTCCCTATGGGTTTCAATATCAAGCCTAAAAATAGCTGGATACCCATTATCACAAAATCCAAAATTGAATTTCTGTATATAGCAATGGATGACTTAGTCTGGCAAGAAGGAAAATTCTCATTAAAATAACTTTATCTACGCTTCCAATCTATCAACTTTTAGTTTATCATGCTCTAAATAGTGTTCTTCAATCTATTGATGGTTATATCAAAAACATTTTTTGGAAAGGAGGGAAATATGATGGAAAAAAGAAGTTTCATTTAGTCAATTGGGAGTTGGTTACCACAGGAAAAGAGAAAGGTGGTCTTAAAATAACAAAAATATATATTTTTAGTAAAGCCTTGGTTGCTAAACTATTATGGAATTTATGTCAACCACGACTCCCCTTGGAAAATGTTTTTAAAATCCAAATATGTAGATACTGCTTTAGGTTTGGCGCTTCTTAGAAATATCAATCTAAAGCCCATATCCTTTATCATATAGAAACATATAGTGGAGGCAAAAAATTTGATCCTCAATAAGACTTCTTGAGAATATGGTTCTAAAATAGATGTATGACTAATCATATTCTTGGTCAGCCTCTTGTGTTAAAGACTTGTCATAAACTTAGAGTTGAGTTTACATGATTGAAAATATCTAAACTCAATGAAATTCTAATTTGGATAAATGATAAAGTTGAATGGAGGAATCTTCCTTTTCTTCAACCATTTTCATCTAAATGGGAACAATTTAAACTAGCTAACAATAATTTAAAAGTTTTGAGACAACACTGCTTAGATCAACTCATTTGGGGAGAGATTAATAAGTTAGGTGTTTATACTATTCAAATGTGTACACAACTTTAACTATCTGGAACCCTAACAATTATCTCACAACTATTTGGAACCTTAATTTTCCTCCCAAAATCTAATTCTTTACTTGGTTAGTCTTACAAAACAAAGTTCTTATAGGGGAAAAATTGCATAAGAGAAACATTTTGGGCCCTCATATTTGTGTCAGATGTGTTCAGAATAATGATAACAAGAACCACTTATTCTTTAAGTGCAAAATAGTCACCCCTATATGGATTTTAATTGTCAATATATTTGGATCTCCTACAACTATAACTGATATTTTGAATGCATAAGAGTGTTTAATTAATTGGTAAAGGAAATACAAGTGAGGACTAAGAGGAATGTCCATTATAAAATACCTTTGGAAAACCATTCCATTCTCTATCATTTGGATAGTTTGGAAAGATAAAAATGAAATAATCTTTGATAACAAAGGAGAGAATAATAGTACCCTTGCAGAAAGAATCATTGTAAACATAATCATCAATATGAAAGCTACCTTTAAACTCAACCAAAATTTCCAAGGTTTAAATTATTCAAAATCACAAATTATACATAATTTTTGCTGCCAAGATCTTATTTCAAAATCCAAAACTGACTCAATTGTCATGTGCCCAAGAATTCACTATCCTACTTTGTTCTTTTATGGGGCTTCTAAGGATAAACCTGGAATTCAAACTGTAGGAGGAGTAATTATGACAAAGGACAACACTGTAAAATATTGCATTAATATTGGAATTACTTACAACAATGTGGCTGAGGTGTTGGCTTGTGATATAGGGCTCAAATTAGTAGTTGAGCAGGGACTAAAATTTTTGTATATTTGTGGTGATTACTCTTTCATTACCAATGCCCTCTCAAGTGATAAAATGATCAACTCTATTCAAATTTAAATCATACTCGATAGAGTAAAGGATCTATCTAGTCATTTTATCCAAGTTTAATACTTCTATGTCAACAAGGATTTTAACAAGTTAGCATATGCTCTTGCTAATATAGCTATTAGAAAAGAGCTATAAGATCATCAACATAGAGCACAATAATAAGTATGTCATCTCCATTAATTTTTTTTACATACAAGTTGGTATTATGGAGACTATTATGAAATCCTTGTGTCTTAAAGTATTCATCAATCTTAGCGTACCAAGACCTTGGATCTTCCTTCAAACCATAGAAATATTTTCTCAACTTGTAAACTAAGGGTTTTTTTCCTAAATGCTATAATCCTTGAGGTTGAGTGATGTATATTTATTCATCAAGTTCTCCATTCAAAAAGGTATTTCTAACATCCATTTGGTGAAGAGACTATTTGAAATGAGTTGCTACAACTATAATAGTATTGATCTTGGCTACTAGAGCAAAGTTTTTTGTGTAATCAAGTTCTTACTTTTGTGAATACCCTTTAGTCACTAATCTGACCTTGTATTTTTTAATGTTTTCATCAGACTTGAACTTAGTCTTATACACCCACTTATTTTTTACCAAATTCTTCCCTTTAGGTAACTCTACCAATTTCTAGATTATATTCTTCATTAAAGATTCATATTCACTTTGCATAGCTTATTCCCACTATGGTTTTCCCTTCACCTCCTCATAAGTTTAAGGATAATTAGTCTTCATAATTATGGTCATTAGAGCATAATTAACTTGTTGAGTCCTTTGATATGTTTATTTAAGACTCTTGGTATTCCTAGGGGGACTTGATTCTTTATCTTCAATAAAAGTTGCCTTTGAACTTTCACTAGTTCTAAAGTTACTATGTGGTACATAATAATTTATGTTGACTTGTGGGATAGGAGTGAAAGATTATTGCATCCTATCCTCAAACCCTTCATTGAACTTGACATCCCTACTTGTGAACACATCCTCCACACTAGGATCATACAACTTGTATCCTTTCTTCTAATCATCATAACCAACAAGGATGAACTTGACACTTTTCTTATCAAAATTCCTTTCTCTGACATCATCAAGTATGTAAAAAAAATCTTCACATGAAAATATTTTGAAATACTTAATATTGGACTTCTTTTTGCTCCATGCTTCCTCTAGAGTGATGTTCTTCAAAAAAATTGTAGGTGATCTATTCAAAACATCAGTTATTGTTATTGACTACCTCACCCCAAAGAAACAAATGAAGATCCTTGGATTGTAGCATGCAACGACCCATCTCCACCAAGATCTTATTCTTCCTTTCAATAACATCATTTTTTTTAGGAGTATACTTGTTGGTAATTTTTCTCTTAATCCCATGATGCTCACAAAATTCCTTGAATTTGTTATTGATATATTCTCCACCAATGTCTATTCTTATCCTCTTTATCCTTTTCCCACTTTGGTTTTCCACAAACCCCTTAAACATTTCAAATTTTCCAAACACTTCATCCTTTTGTTTGAGGAAGTATACCCAAACCTTTATTGAAAAATCATCAACAAATGTAAAATGTACTTAGCCCCTCCCTTTGATGGAGAATTCATAGGTCCACATAAATCACTATAGAAAAATGCAAGAGGTTCACTTGCCCTCTAATTTGATTTTTTTAAAATTTCTCTATGTTGTTTACCCACCATACATCTTGTATACACACTTGTGTTTACCTTGATCCAAGAAAGTCCTTCAACTATGTTCATCTTTGAAAGCATCAATGACCAAACCTTTGATACCACAATTCACTTGCGGAGTCCCCTATAGTGAGGTAAGTAGTCTTGTCTACAAATGCAAATAATTTATAGATGCCATCACTTTCAACTCCTATAGCTACAACCTTTTATCCATCATTAAATGTTTGTTACCAAATATCTATCTTAATAGAACTCAACATAATAAACATGTTGAATTATTTGGCTTATTGAGTGAAGATGTTTCCTTAAATTAGGCACAATATTCATATATTTTATTTTCATTTCCTTGCCATCATATCCTTTCATTGGAATTGAACCTATTCCTTCAATTTGATGTGAGTATCATCACCAAGAAATGTCCTTACACCTTTCACTTTTTTCAAAGAATCATAGAAGTTCTTGTTGTAAGTCATGTGTTGCCTACCCCCTCAATCAATATACAATGAGTTATTTGAAATTCCTTGAGCAACAAATGAAACTATCAAAATATTTCTACTATGCTCTTCCTCTTCTTGATTAAAATTTTACTATTTTCTTTGATAAATTTTTCTTTGTCCTCCTCCATATGATTTCTTAGGGTATTGACCAATCTTATGTCCTTCCTCTCCACAATTGTAACATGTGGTGTATTTTTACCTTTTAGTATTATCCCTTTGATTTTTCCATTCCTTTTATTTTTTTTGAAAATTAATCCTTTATTGATCATAAAAATTTTTTTATTCCATTACCTATGACTATTCCTTTGTTGATTTCCTTGATTTTTGAATAACTTTCCTTGATTGAGATTATTATTTTTACCTCTAGTCATTAATGCTTGTGAACTCTTTCTAGACTCACCTATAGACATTTTAAGTATATTCTCCCCATTCAATAAAGTCTCATACAAATATTCTAGTTTTATATTATCAAATTGCCCATTTAGCTCTAATGTGCATATGAAATTGTGATATGCATTTGGAAGAGTTCCAATACAAAAAACTACAATCTCTAAATCTTCATATTTTATGTTCATAATTGCAAGTGTATTTCTTAATTTTTTCAATTATACAATGTGATCATTCATGTTATCAACTTCATTTTTAGATGAGTCAATTCCCTTTTAATGTCCATACCTTTTAATTTGCTAGCCCTCTTCTACATTGATTGTAAAATATCTCACATTTCTTTTTGTGTTTTGAGATCTTAAACATGGGGCCTTATTGTTGGACTAATTTTCCACACAACAATTGCTCAGGCATTCATATCCATTTTATCCCATTTTGCATGCTTGTGTACATCTTTAGTTTTTTTTTGTTACTAATTCCCATAATCCTTTCATTTGTAGAATTAACTCAATATCATATTTTCAATTTGCATAATTTAAACCATTCACTTTTTGGAGCAACCATAAAATTTGAGTTTTTTCGATGATGAGGCCATAGATGGAAGAAGGCACAAATCCACAAGCACAAGAAATCCTCCACACAAATGCAAAGGCTTGAAGAACCAAACCCCTGCACCAGTAGACAAAATGAGGTCTCTTTATAATTATGTCTTTATGTTGCCTTCTTAATGAGCTGCACTCTTAAGGACTTTAAAAAAATCTCAATGCAACTTTAAATAAAAAGCTTTACAATTGCCTTCAAGGGCTTAAGCTTTGATGTCTAAAAAAAATTGCATTATCAACTTACAAACAAAATATAAAAGCCCCTTAATTTTTTTTTGTATTATTTAACCAAAGTTTAAAAATTGATGTCCACGTCTTGCTTTGGAGATGCATGCAAGTGAAAACTTTATAATTGCCTTCAAGGGTTTAAGCTTTGATGCCTAAAAAAAAATGAAATTTCCACTTAAAAATAAAATATAAAAGCCCCTTAAAAATAAAAATTAACCAAAAGTTAAAAATTAATGTCCATGTCTTGCTTTGGAGATGTACTTAGGCCTCAAAATCTTATTAGATGGTAATAAATCTTATGTATCCCTACTTCTGATATACTTCCCTCCTTCACCAACAATGCCAAACTAGTTGTATATTGTCGAATGAGACACCACTCCATAGATCCAAACTATATCCTTGAACCCAAGGAATGGTGATACACTTCCCTCCTTTACTAGCAACACCAAACCATTTATCTGTTTTAGAATGGGACACCATTCCACATATCCAAACTAGATCCCTGAACCCAAAGGATGCTTCCAAGCCATCTGCAAAATAGATATCTCTTCATATCTAAACAATGCAAAATACAAATCTCAATAATAAATCCTGCAAGGACACCTTAGTGGTATGTCATTGAATTGGTATCCAAGCTATCCAGGTTCAAATCAAGGGAAACGAGGTCCCTATTGTGTCCTCGAAGAGTGTGGCCCCTAGTTACACCACAATATTACTTTTTAAAAAATCTAAACAATAAATAAAATTTTGACTATGCTACCATAACAAAAATATGCAACACTTTTATATAAAACAAAAACAAAAATTACTATAACAAAATTATGCAACATTTTTATATAAGAAAAAACAACAATAATTTAAATATCATACTATAAATATACTTGTTATATACAAGAAAATATATAAAAGTGTTCAATTGAATCTAAATTAACAATAAATTGAAACATCTACATGCTATTATTTGTATGTATCTTATTATAACATCTACACAACAAGCAATTATTCTTATATTACTTATTATAAAATCTCCAAAGTCGCACCTAACATTACACAAAACATTTCATTGTCAAGAATTTTGTTCTCATGGATTAAGTAGATAGATAGGTATTAACGTGAACGGAATTCCAATCATGGAATATGTCACTAAACTTACATCATCACATTAACCAGTTAAAAAGCAAGAGGGTGGACTCTTTATTTTCGGCGAGTCGGAGATTGGAACTTTTTGGCTGATTTGATGGACACGAGACCGACATTAATTTCTCGTATAAATAAATGCTTGTGTCATCAAATCGTATTCGTGCCTATCCTTTGCGATATCTATTATGATAGGGTTTTACTTATTGAACCCTGCCCTCATCCAAGTTGCTCCTTGATGTCTTCGTGGTGCAGGTTGAAGCCTTCGTTCAATAGTATGGATTGAGTGCCACTGAGTTTAACGAGCAAGGGAGCAGGATCTGTTAAGAAGCAGGTGGTGCGAGTTGGGCGCGTATCAAAGTAACCTACCATATCCAAAGGAGAGGCGTTCGACTTGGGCGCTTATCAAAGTAACCTACCAAATCCAAAGGAGAGGCGTTTGTGTACTAGCAAGTTCAAGTGTCATGCAGCAGATATGCTGGTCAGTCATATGGTCAAAGGCATTTACCATGGATACCCGTTGGACCTACTTTGTCGCATGTTCCCTTATGCCTGGGCATTACGTCAAGTCGTGCGCAGTCTGTTGGTTCGTTATCACGGTCTGAGCTGGGAAGGATGTTAGCATCGTGGGAGGTAAGCGCCATGCTTTGGCCAGCTGCATGTTGCAAGTGTTCTTTGTGCCACCAAGTGTTAACTATTGAAAGGTCTATGCTACTAAGGTGTTTTCTACCTCCATGACTCTGTTGCCTAAGCTAAAGGTCTGAAGAGCACCCGAAGGAAAATTACGTGAAGGGTTTTGGCTTGAGAAGGCGTGTGAGTTCTATTGGGACCGTCTGTGGTGTTTCGAGCAAGTTTGTGTTGTCAAGTGTTCTTGCTGCTATGACTTGGTTGTCGGAGCTGAAGGCCTAAAGAGCGCTCCAGGAAAGGGCGTTGGCTTACAAAGGTGCCGAGCCATTGGGTCTTGTCTTGAGTGTGTCGATTGATGAGTTCAAAAAGGAATGTGTCTTTCGTGCTGCCATGTGCTAAGAAGGTTAGTTTGTCTACCAAGGGGTTTTAGGTCATAAGCTACTATTGGAGCCGACCTTGGTGCCAGATGAGTTAGAGTTGTCGTGTCGTCGAGGGTTTCTTGCCACCATGACTTAGCTACCAATGTTGAAGGTTTGAAGAGCATCTGGAAAAGGGTGTTGGCTTGCTGGTTTGTTGGGGCATACCTCGACGTCAATTTATTGGTATCCAAAAGAGCAATTTGAAGGTGTGTCATGGTGCTGCCATTTTGTAAAGGCTTCGTGCCAATTTTTAAGGCCTTTGGGCCAGATGTAATGTAAGTCACTTTGCAACATAAATATAAGTTTTTGTAAATTATGTAAAATGCTGGGTGTTGGCTGACTTTGTGTATGCGTGCATTGTCTTCGTTTTGGCTAACCTTGTGCATTGTGCTTCTGCTATGTATGTTTGCTCTATATGCTACGTTTACATGTTGCTACAAATGCTTGTCAAGGAAATGCATAGTCCGTCCCTGCTAACTAGCGGGCGGCCAGAAGCTAGGGTGTAGCATGTGGAAAGGACCAAAATATGGTGGTTGTTGCTTTTACATGTTGCAGGTGCTTGGCAAGGAAATGTGACTGGCAGGTGGCCAGAAGATGGGGTGTACCATGTGGAAAAGACCAAAACATGGTGGTTGTTTGCTAGGCCATAGAGTGGAATTCCTAACCCCACGACAGTTGGTATCAGAGCTGGATTGGGCTTGTGCCTTTGTTTCCACTTCAGTTGGTTTCAAGGCTGAGTTGGCTTGTATCCTATTGTGCTTTTGCCTTGCATTTTGTGGTTGTGTTCTTCGCAATCGAAGTTTGTTGTGTTTCTACAAAAAAAAATTGTCTAAGTGTTGTTGCCTCCACAATAGGAGCATAGTGCCTTAGGTCTTAGGTTTGTTGGAAATGTCTAAGTTTTCAATAGGGGTAAAATCCCAATTTAGGGTTGGAAAAGCCCTTGCCATTGCAGTAAACCTAATTTCTCGAAGTGTTGAGAAAGTGCCTAAGTGTGAAATGTGCCTAAGTGTTGGAAACCTTCTAAGAGTGTGGAAGGTTTTCCATGTGCCTAATTGTTGGGTTTATGTTGGAAATTTTCTAAGTGTATGGAAAGTTTGCCAAGAGGCCTGTACGATTAGCACCCCCAATCACTTTCTCTTCTTAAGCAAGCTTCCAATTGGGCCAACCTAGTATGTCGTCGTGTAGTATGGTCGTGCCTGGGTCCAGTTCGCCCTTGGATCCATCGAGGTCACAAGGAGATGTAGGCGGAAGTGCTGGTGGTCGAGGTGAAAGTCGCCATGCTAGCAAGACTCATGCCATTGAGTCTCTTGACCATTGGGTGCCTTGGAAAAGTTTGAATCATGGAAAAATGATCTTACCGGCTTGAAGGGAACTTGGAAAATGGAAAGGCCAAGTTGTTGGCACTATGGTTGAAGTAGGGAGGTGGCGTGCCTCGAAAGTTGAGGAAAGGTTTATGTTGAGGAAGCAGTTCGATAAAAGCTTGAAAAGCCCAAGGGGCATGGCAAATTTAACATGCCGAGTTATTGAGTTGCAAAAGTCCCATGTCGAAAATAGGTAAAAGTCCCACAAAAATGGGACGGTATAGTGGGTTGGGGAGTTCGACCCTTCTGAGTACTCATTTCCATGTTTTGTCAAAAGTTAAGCATTTTTTGAGAGAGTAGCATTGGGATGTATGACCTTCTAGGAAGTGTCTCGGTTGGTGCACACCTTGCCAAGTGAGACCAGAAAGCTAGAAGGGGGTCAACCAGGATCAGTTTGAGCATCGATAGGGACGCCACGTTGGGTTTGTTGTGTTGCTGGGTTGCCTTATGCCTATTGCTTTGTAGTGACCACATGCCCAACTTTGGTTTGTTTTGTCATTTTGGTTGTTATCGAAAGGAGGGGTAAAGTGTGGCTATTGTCGAAGGATTTGCAGCTAGGATGAGAAAGTCAAATCGAAACCAAGCACCTTGAGGGGTGAGTAGAAACCTGGATGGCAAGAGTCTTGCATCAAGAAGAGGCGAGGATGATCTCAGAAAGCTAGTCAAGTCTAATATTATCAAAGTGGTAAGCCAAAAGCAGGTTGTTTAGCCTGAAGGAAAAGGGCTTATGTGGAAATTGGTGAGGATTTGAGATAACCACGGTCCTGTCTTGGAGAGACCGTCGAAGTTCGAAAGGAAGGGGGCTCATGTGGAGATTGGTGAGGATTCGAGATCACCATGGTCCTATATTGGAGAGACCACCGAAGTTCGAAAGGTGCCACGAGTTGAAGAGATGCAAGTAGCCAGTTGAAGTTTGAAAGGGTTCATGTTGATTTGGTGAGGATTCGAGATCACCATGGTCCTGTCTTGCAGAGGCCGCCAAAGTTTAAAAGGAAGGGGGCTCATGTTTCAGCTTGGCAAGGATCAAGGATTTCCACGATCGAAGAAAGGTCATCGAAATCTAAAAGGGAAGGGACTCATGTTTGAGCTTGGCAAGGATCATGGATTGCCATAGTCAAAGAAAGGTTGTCAAAGTCTGAAAGGAAAGGGGCTCATGTTTGAGCTTGGAAAGGATCAAGGATTGCCACGGTCGAAGAAAGACTACCGAAGTCTGAAAGGAAAGGGGTTCATGTTTGAGCTTGGCAAGGATCAAGGATTACCACAATCGAAGAAAGGTCGTCAAAGTCTGAAAGAAAAGGGCTCATGTTGAGTCAGTGGGAATTCGAGTCCACCACGGTCCTCTCATGGAGAGACCGCCAAGTTTGAAAAGTAAAGGGGCTCAGTCGAACTTGGTGGGGATCAAGACCACCACAGTCCTATCCAGGAGATATTGTCGAAGTTTGAAAGATGCCACAAGTTGAAGGGATGCAAGTAGCTAGTGCTATAGTTGCCAGATTGTTATGACTTCAAAGAGAGTCAATCGTGAGGTTGGACACTCGCAAGACCGAGCACTAATGCAAAGGGCATTAGGTGCGGTTCATTGAGTTTGTCTTTAAGGTTTGCAATGAGGTTATGGGACTTAGGGCGAGAAAGCCGAAGGCAACTTAGTTGGTGTTCTGCAGAGGTAAGGCGGAGTTGAAAGTTGCTAAGTAGGTTGGCAAGGTTGCCAAGTTAGTTGGCCAAGGTAAGAGATGTCAAGGAGTTCTTGATCAGCTGGGAAGGTTGTTGCTTCCATCAATTGGGAACATGGTGAGTACCTTGTGAAAATTGGGTTTTTTGCCTAAGTGGGGAAGCCTTTGTAGTGTAAGAAAGTGTATAGGTAAGGATTGATCACCCTAACCAAGCATAGTGTATTGTCGGCGAGGCATTTTGAAAGTTATGCAGAGGAAGCTGCTAGAGTGAGTGCAGTAATGATGCAGGTTTAAATCAAAGGTTCCTGAAGTTTTCAAAAGGACCTGTTCAGCGAAGAGCACCTGTGTGTGGCACCGAGGGCATTGCCAATTTAAGTGGGGAAAATATGGTAGGGTTTTACTTCTTGAACCCTGCCCTCTTCCAAGTTGCTCCTTGCTTTCGCCGCCTTGCAAGTTAAGCCTCCATTCGATAGTATGGATTGAGTGCCCATGCAAGTTGAAGCCTCCATTCGATAGTATGGATTGAGTGCCGCTGAGTTTAATGAGCAAGGGAGCAGGGTCTTGACAGGTGGTGCGAGTTGGACGTGTATCGAAGTAACCTAGAAGCTTGACAGGTGGTGCGAGTTGGACGTGTATCGAAGTAACCTGCCAGATCCAAAGGAGAGGCGTTCGTCTGTCGACAAGTTCAAGTGTCGTGCAGCAGATGTACTGGTCAGTCAAATGGTCGAGGCCGTTTGCCATGAAAACCCGTTGGACCTACTTTGTCGCAGGTTCCCTTATGGCTGGGCATTACGTCAGTCCGCGCGGTCTGTTGGTTCGTCGTCACCGTCTGAGCTGGGAAGGATGTCAGCGTTGCGGGAGGTAAGTGCCATGCTTTGGCCAGCCGCATGCTGCAAGGGTTCTTTGCGCTGCCAAGCGTTAACTGTTGAAAGTTTTGTGCCGCCGTGACTCTGTTGCCTAAGTTGTGTTTTTCACTATAGTATCAGGTGAATTGATATTGTTCGAGATTTAGGGTTCTGTGACCTGTTTTTAAGAAAATGCATTCATATCTAATGTTCCTGTGTGCTGCTTGGGATTCGGGGACGGTTAATAAATTATATAGTTGGGGATAGTTGGTCTATTTATGACCTTGAACGTTTTAAACGGGAAGGTAAGTTCGGAGATTTCTTGCATGATTGTTTTCGACGTAGAGCACTGTGTGTTACGGAGTATTTGGGCGTCTTTGTAGGTGGTTCTAGTGGTCAATTTTGGACTGTTTCTAACCATTAAAAAACATATATATATATATATATATATATATATATATATATATATATATATATTTTCTGTTTATGCGTACCCGTATGAATTTTGAAGTTAAGATTTTACTTGGTGAGGGAATCTTTTCTTCGGGAGCATCAGTAGATATCATGTTTTGCATCTCTACTGTAGAAATGGGTTGCAGGGCAGGGTCCTCTGGTTTATGTTTCTCGGACGATATAAAATCCCTATTCCATTTAGCTAATTTGGATTTTGTTGATTTTGTTTATGGGGTGTGGGAATATAGGTCCTCATTGTTTTGAATGGGAGAATCATCGTTGTATATGCGCGTAAGGATTCTGAAAACCATAAGTTTCTAGCACAAGCTTCAATGTAGTTTTAAGTAGTCCCTCTCCATATCCCAGCGGTCGAGTGTCTCCCTAATTAACAGCACCCCAAACTGACACGGCTGAACAGGGGGTGGAGAGAGGACAAAGGCGTTGGGTTTTCTTCTTTGCAATGCATCAAGGGCTCCCCATCAGCGTTATCAAGTTCTGCCGAGGCGAGGCTCTTTAATAACCCCTCTTATTTAGGCGGCAGTCTTCCTTCCGAGCTGCAGCTTGCCCGTATAAAGCTAGCACGGGCGAATTTGATTAAAACTTTCTTGGGAGAGCTGTGAGCAATATTAATTAATTGTTTTATTCCTTAATGCTTAAGGAAACAACAGTAAGGTGCTCGGGTGGCAGACAACTTACAGAAACCTTGTCAGGTTTTTGTTATAGGATCGTTATAGAAACCGTATTGGCAGACAACTTGTTAGATTTTTGTTAAAAAATCATTATAAAAATTATTTTGTACTTTTATTAAATGTATTAATATTTTTTAATGTAATATTATCATGATCATAATAAAAATGATGTTTCTTCAGTATTGAGTTTGGGTATTTGTGTATGTAAATGGTTGATGTTTGTTTGTTATTCTAGTTTAGATTGCTTTATTTTGCAAGTCTTGTTTTCAACAATTGAGTCCCAAGCACTTGCAAAGTAGCTTAGGGGAATGTTGGAGTAATGAGCAAAACTTCACATTTGGATCATAAGATTATAAATTGGTTCAATGAGGAACAAGAAGCTCTTAGGGGTTCATACCTTTAATAGGGTATGAGAGTTGAAGCAACCAAAATGAAAAAAACAAAAAAAAAAAAAACAAGAAGAAGCAAAGTTAGGTGAAAAGAAAAAAAACAACAGCAAGAGTATACCCAAATGAAATAGGGGCGTGATGGAAAAAAAAAATTGAAAGAAAGCTTCCATGTCGTTAGGTTAAAATTGGTTGTGCTTTTGTTAATGTTTTCTTTTGTAAAGAGACTATATTCAAAGTCTTTAGTTTGACATATTCATTCTACGTCTTCGTTAAGTGAGTGAATTTGTTAGAAATTGTATGTTAATGTTGTTTCTAATTTGGTGAATGAATTTGTTGAAATTTACTTACTGGAGAATGAATTTGTTAAAATGAATGGGGTGTCAGTCAAAGACACCATTTCTTTGTGTGATGCACTTGGAATGTTGGAGGACACATCATGATTAGAAAAATAGAATAGATGTTGCAGTTTGAAAGTAGGGAGAAAGTTTTGTTTGAGAAATTACAAAAACATTGGAACCTTAAGCATTAAGGGGGAAATTGTTGGAGAATATTAATTAATTGTTTTATTTGTAATGCTTAAGGATTTGATCAGATAAAAGAAGCAACATTTAGGTGCTCCAATTAGGTTTTCGTCATAGCAACCGTATCTAAATGTTTTGTACTGTTATTAAATGTATCAATATTCTTAAATGTAATATCATCATGATCATAATGAAAATGATCCTTCCTCTTTTTTGTTAGCAGTATTGAGTTTAAATAACTGCTATTCGTTTGGTGTTCTAGTTTAGATTACTTTATTTTGTAGGTCTTGTTTTCAACCAGATCACCTCTCTACACTAGAAAGGGGATTAATGAACTAACTAGCGAGGGGCAACACATCTTTTTATTCCATGAACGAATATTTTTTTGATTGATAGTAGAAGGGGTTTTAAAGGGTCCTCGAACCTATTACAAGTAGGGTTTTGAAAGGCACCCCAAACCTTAGATTTAGAAATAAGACATCAAGAAAGACTGAACTCGATTCAATGAATCAAACCCGAAAATCCAATGAAGCAACCTCCTAGCAAATAAGTCGTAGATTTTATCAAACATGTACAAAAGATTTCTCCATGGTCAAACCACCATGTGCTCAGGAATCTAAAGCATCAAAGAAAAATTAGTAGAATAAAAAAAATGCTACCAGTTAAAAAAAAAAAAATGCCCAAACCGAAGCATTTTCTGCCTAATAGGAAAGGAGAACAGGGAAATCCTATCATCATGATCAACAAATCCGTCCAACAAAGCATGTAACAGGACAACCCCTCATAACAACAACCGGTTTAAAAAAACAACACTAGAAAATACCAACCAAAAAAATCCACAACATAAAAACCATCCAGGAGATCTGCACAAGAAATTCCATGAAACCCACAAATCCCGCTGGAGCCAACCACTCTCAGGGCCATTTGAGAAGAAATTACAAGAAACAACCAAACATAGCACCTGAGAGAGAAAATAAGGATCCCTAAGAAAGAAAGAGAGCTTTGGAGCACCTAAGAGAGAAAAGAAGGATCTCGATGAAAGAAAGAGAGCTTTGGAACCCAAGGATCCAAAACACCCAAAAAGCTGGATCTAGCCACACGACTATCCTCCGGAGCTAGGGAAAACCACCAAACTAGGGAGCCATCAACAAGATACCTTTGTTGCAGACATTCAACCCAAGGGATCCCCTTGGGGTTTGGGGCTGTAGGGGAAAAGACCCAAAAGAACAACATGGAAAGCATCCCCATCATGACTCCCACATCTAGCAACAAACCCTAGCAAAAGCCAAGCAGACACTAGCCTGGATGCCCTAGTAGCACAAGAATAACTCCGCAATCGAAGAAGGCGTAGGTCTTCCCCCAAATTTGGTGCTAGAGGGGAACGACCAAGAAAGCTACAAAGAAACACCAGACTGACCAGGATAGGCAACTAGCAGCCACCCGCAACCCCCAGAGCTAGGGGGTCCCACCAAACCAAGGATCCGACAACAAACCCTAGCAAAAGACCAAGCAACCACCAGCCAGAGCCCAAGTAGCACAAGAAAACTCCGCAGTCGATGAAGGTTGAAGAAGGCGCAGGATCTTCCCCAAATTTGATGCTAGAAGGAAATGATCAAGAATACCTGCAAAGAAACTTCAGACTGACCAAATCAAGAAAAGATCAAAAGAACTAGAACCAACAGAGAGCAACGGAAAGCCTCCCGCTCAAAAAGGGTTTCAAAGCGCATGTACAAGCACAGGAGCGGGAGGCCTCTTGCCGATTTAGAGTTTATCAAGTAACATTCCACGAACGAATATCGCAAAGCCTCTCCTCTCTGATTTAAAAGGGTCCCCCCTCTTCCCTCTCTATTTTAAAAGGTTACGCCTTGCCTGTTTTAAAAGTAACGAGGGTTCAGGAAAAAAAACCTAGTCTGACTGACCTCGCTCACCATCGAACTAGAGAGGCGACCTGCGTTCTCCCCATTACTAATGGTTCTGGTCACTTTGGATAGCACTGCTTTGTGGAATTCATTGGAATAAATGACGCGGTCGAGTGATTTTTAATTTTTCTCTTTCCTGAAGAAAGACCGGTCCTCATGATATAATGTTCAAGATCGCATTCTGCGGAATCTGTCACTCTGATTTGCACATGCTTCGCAACGAATGGAAATACTCCCAATACCCAATGGTCCCTGGGTATGTTATTGGCAAAGCTTCAATTGATTTTATTTTTCTAATTTGTTTTCGGTATCAAAGCACGGCAAAGATTTGTCGGTATTTTGCTGCAGAAATTTAATCAGCTGTTAATGTTGTTAACGCTTTGGCAGCCATGAGATAGTGGGGATTGTGACAGATGTTGGATCAAAGTGAAGAAATTTCGCGTGGGCGACCGCGTGTATGTGGGCTGTATGGTGGGAAGCTGCCATAACTGTGATTCGTGCGAGAAAGGGCAAGAGCAGTTTTGCTATAAGGTAATCTTTGACATATAACAGCATTGACGTGGATGGTACTGACGTGGATGGTACTCTCACCTTCGGAGGCTACTCAAGTCTAATTGTTTGTGACGAAAAGTAAGTCAAAAATTCATTAATACATGCTTTGAATAAACTACACCGTCCACCGAATTCCCTTCTTCGTAATCGTGCACATTCGATCAATCACAATCAGTCGTAACTTTATCTTCAATCAGTAGTAAATTAATTTATGGTGCGTTGTCAGATTCGTGTTGAAGGTACCAGACAATCTGCCCTTCGATGACGCGGCCCCACGGCCGCACGGCCCCATTTCTATGTGCGGGCATAACTGTGTACAGCCCTATGAAATATTTCGGCCTGACCGAGCCGGGAAACCGCTTGGGTGTTGTAGGTCTCGGTGGTTTGGGTCACATGGCTGTCAAATATGGCAAGGCATTCGGCCTGCCCGTGACCGTGATCAGTACATCCCCAAACAAGGAAAAGGAAGCAAAAGAGATTCCGGGGGCAGATAATTTCCTTATCAGCAAAGATGAGAAACAGATGCAGGATGCTGCCAAGTCGCTGGACTACATAATTGATACAGTTTCTGCCGACCATCCTATCCCGCATTTGCTCAATCTGTTGAAGATCAATGGAAAGATGGTGGTGGTTGGTTTCTCAGCTAAGCCTCTTCAAATTTTTGCTGGAAGTGTTATATTTGGCGAGTCAACTCTTTGTTTCTCTTTTGTGTTAGTTTTATAATTCGTGGATTTGTTGAGGCATTTAACTCTTTGATGTGTCTGAAAATCGCTGTGTTTTAGAGGTCGACGATTTGCCGAGGGTAGCTCGATTGGTGGAATCAAGGAGAGTCAGGAGATGCTGGACTTTTGCGGGGGGCTTAAAATCAGTTGCATAATCGAGAAGATTTCTATTGATAATGGACAAGGGCGATGTCAAGTATGGACAAACAAGGGCGATGTCAAGTATCGGTTTGTCATTGACAACGTCGACAGTTTTAAAGCTTAACGCTAGGAAATCTTTTTAATCTCTTGTTTTGTCAAGACGGGAAAAATAAGCTTTGCACCTTAAAAAGGTTTTGAATGCGGTTTAAGGGCTGGTGTGAAGCAGATATATAGGATGGGTTAGACCTTATGTGGGCTCCAGGATGGTGATATATGCTTTATGAGGATGATGTCGTTTTCGACGTCTCATCGTGAACGTGTTTGTTATCATCAAATTGTTGGCCACACATATTTTAATATTTTCCAGAAAAAAAATTAAAAAGTAAGAAGATTAACTATCACATGCTCACCACTAGAGAAGGCTAACTATCTAGTAAATTTGATTCATATGCACTTATATTTCTTCTAAAATCTGTGCAACTTTTTGCTGAGTTTTCTTCTAAAATCTGTTGCAACTTTTTGCTGAGTGGTGGATGACTATATAATATAATTAGATATGACGCTTTGACTGGTGGATGACTATATAAAAGGATGACTGGTGGATGACTATAAGTGCTTTTTCCTATTGCAAATTATTTCATTTTTATTTTTTTAAGTGGAGGAGTACATCTTTGAGAAATCTTAATAGGATTTAATGTGAGGTATACCTGACATCATGTTCTGTAATTTTAGGGTTGAAATTGTACGTTAGTAATTTTCTATTACTTTTTATATCTGAACTTGCATTTTAAAGATTTTTATGTGAAAGTGTTCTACTCTCCGTGAGAGTATTTTCTATTTGCAAATGGGGGGGGCATATACAATCATTTCTAACACCGTTTGTAAGATGATAAATGGGACTAAAAACGTGTGTTTAATGCTCCATGAGTGTTTTATGTCCTTATTAGCTTAATATCGTTATAAATAAAATAGCTTGTGGATTGTTAGTAAAAAAAAAAGAATGTTGATGGTGAAACTATGATGTGGAAGATAATTGTTCGCCTTCATGGGTGGATGTTCTTAGAATAAGAGTATTTTTCTTACTTTCCACGTGCTTAGATGTGACGATGATGCAGATTTTTGTTTTATCTCTTGACTCTGGAACTCTGTTCACTTTAAACAAGAATAATAAAAACAAAACAAACAACAAAACTAACGAAAATAATAGAAGAAAAAAAACCAGAATTGTTTATTTTCATCTTCAAACTACTCAGATAGACATACAACTTAGCATATAAAACCCTTCAAAACTCAAACCTCAAACCTTACCTGACTCTTATTTTTGGTACCACTAAAACCAAAAACAGAGTAGAGTTGTTACAAAAACAAAATTAGACCCACTAAATGAAGCATGGGTGGAGTGGACGATAGAGCTGTTACAAAAACATAAATAGACCCACTAAATGAAGCGTGGGTGGAGTGGACGATAGAGATGTTACAAAAACATAAATAGACCCACTAAATAAAGCGTGGGTGGAGTGGACAATAGAGCTGTTACAAAAACATAAATAGACCCGCTAAATGAAGCGTGGGTGGAGTGGACGACAAAATGTTCCACATCATCCTCCCCAACTTTTAGAATATTGAACCTCCTGGTTCAAAGCCTTGATTCTAAGTTATTCTTGGTGTATATAAGCAAATCAACCTTTGAAATCCATGAATTATAGGAGTCTGGCAGCCCTTCTCATTTGAAAAAATATAGCTTGTATGATCTGGATTGCGTAGCCACCAATTTGGTATCCAACACTCATTCAATTTGTCCTCTTTTCTTCTTTGGTAAGTGCTTGATCGAGCTATTATCTTCTCCTTCAAGTTGTTCAATCTCCCTTAGTTCATCATTTATCTCTACGGAATAGGGATACAGGTCAGCCACATTAAAAATATGACTAATTTCAAATTCGTCTGGGAGGTCTATCATATAAACATTGTCATTAATCCTTTTTAAAAATCGTCAAGGTCCGAATTTCTTTGGTCTTAACTTGTGATAAGTCCCTTGGGGGTACATCTCCTTGCGTAAATGCACCATGATCATTTTTCCTTCTTGCAAAATTCTCTCCCTTCGATGCAAATTTGCTTGTTTCTTATATTGTTCATTCATTTCCTACAATTTGTGCCTAACCTGTTCTTGTATCTCTCAAATATTCTCCACAAAATCTATAGCATCTTGACTGACATGTGGGTTTATTGGAAGATCAATTAAGTCCACAACTCCCTTAGGATTTGAACCATAGACAATTTGAAAAGATGACTTGCCTACAAACATGTTAATACTAGAATTATAAGCAATTGCAGCTTGAGATATCACTAAATCCCACTGTTTAGGATGGTCACTAACTAAGCACTTCAGGAGATTGCCCAAACTCCTATTCACCACCTCCGTTTGGCCATCAGTTTGGGGGTGGTATGTCGAACTATACCGTAGATTTTTGTCTACCTTCTTCCATAATGACCTCCAAAAGTGGCTTAAAATTTTGGTATCTCTGTCACTGTTTATGGTTTTTGGAATACCATGTAACCACACTATATCTCTAAAAAACAAATGGGCTACTTGGCTAGCATCATTGGTCTTCTTCAAAGGTATAAAGTGTGTTATTTTTGAGAAGCGGTCTACCACAACAAACATTGAATCATTGCTTCTCTGAGTTCTAGGTAGGCCCAACACAAAGTCCATGGAAATATCAATCCGCAGTAGGTAGTGGCGTATATAGACTTGCATTTTGTTGTCCCCCTTTTGACACACCCTACAAGCAGTAATAAACTTATGCACGTCTTGTCTCATACTATGCCAAAATAATTTTTTCATTCACCAACCCAAAGGTCTTGTCCCTTCCAAAGTGTCCACTCAATCCACTAGAGTGCAATTCTCTCACTAATTTTTCTCTCATAGATCCAAGGGGCATGCAAAGTTGAGTCCCCTTAAACAAGAATCCATCAACCAACAAATAATCTTCAAAGGAATGCATACTTGTATGGTTAGATTTACTGAGAGTTGCATACATTTTGCCAATGTATGGTCAGATTTACTGAGAGCTGCATAAATTTTGCCAAAGTGTGAATCATTTGCATATTCACTCTTTATTTCTTCAAAGCCCTCCAACCTATTGCTCATTGCAATCAGCAAATGACGCATCCTACTTAATGCATCAACCATCACATTGGTTTTACCACTTCTATGTTGTACCAAAAAAGTATAGGTCTGCAAGAATGAAGCCCATTAGGCATGTTTGTGGGACAACCTATCTTGGGAATTTATATACTTCAAAGCTTGATTGTCAATCAACAAAATAAATTCCCTATGTAAAAGATAATGTCTCCAATATCTTAATGGTTGTACAACAACATATAATTCTTTATCATATGTGGTATATTTCCTTTTTGCATCATTTAATTTATCACTAAAAAATACTACATGTTTACCTCCTCGACTTAACACTCCTCTGATAGCTACTCCTGAAGCATCACACTCAACTGTAAAAAGCTTATCAAAATATGGTACATCCAGAATTGGAGATTATGTTACCTTTCTTTTGAGTTGTTCAAAACTCATGTTTGTTGCCTTTTTCCAAGTAAAAACCTTCCCTCTTGTGCAATATGTCAAGGGTGCACTTATCCCACTGAAAATTTTGATGAACATTTTGTAAAAGTTTGCCAAACCATGGAAGCTCTTCATCTCTATGATATTTTGAGGGGTAGGCCATTCAATAATTGCCTTAACTTTTTTTGGATCCATGCTCAATCCATCAGTTGAGACAACATCACCCAATAATATCAATCTATCTTTGCAAAACTCACTCTTCCCAAGGTTGATGAACAACCTTTCATCTTTAAGTGTGTTAAGCACCACTCTTAAATGCTCTACATTCTCTCCCATAGTTCTACTGAAAATTAGAATATCATCAAAATAGACTATAACAAATTTCCAAATATATGGTCTAAATACCTGATTCATGGTTCGCATGAAGGTAGTTAGAGCATTGGACAATCCGAACGACATCACCATCCACTCGAATAGGCCATCTTTGGTTTTAAAAGTTGTCTTCCACTCATCTCCTTGAATTCGTATATGATGATATCCACTTCAAAGGTCAATCTTGAAGAAGATTTTGGCACCCAAAAAACAATCTAATATATCATCCATTCTAGGTGAGAGATATCAATATTTCACACTAATTTTGTTAAAGGCTCTAGAATCTATACATAATATTCATTGGCATCCTTTCTTAGGGGAGAGTAAAGGTGTGGTACATGGACTCATGATTTCCCTTATAAACCCCCTTTCACTAATTCAATACTCTACCTCTTCATTTCCTTATTCTCTAGAGGATTCAACCTTTACGCAGCCTAATTTGGGAGTCTAGCACCTGGAACCAGATCAATTTGATGGGTAATACCTCTAGATGGGTTAAACTAGTAGGTAACTTAGATGGGGTCAATTCTGAATATTGAGTTAATAATTTTTGCACCTCTAATGATATTGTTTGCTTATGCTGATTATATTTCTCTACCCCTTTAGGATATAAAAGATAGCAAGTTCCTCCATTTGACTCTTTGAGGAACTTTTTCCAACCCATCGTAAATAAAGATAGGTCTGCTATTTCACTTGAATATTCACATTTAAGAGGCTTCAAAATATGGCATCTATTCCAATGTTGAATTTTATAGGATTTTCTCTCCCATGGTGAATTACATTCCTGTCATACTGCCAAGGCCTTGTTAATAACAAATGACATGCATCCATAGGTACTACATCACAAAGCACTTTGTCTTCATCAAGATCAATTTTAAAAGCAATAAGACAAGACATATTCACCAGCACACTATGATATTTTTTTAACCAAGAGATCTTGTAAGGATTAGAATTTGGAATACAAGTAAGTTGCAGTTTATCTACCATTTCTTTACTTACTAGATTGTCGATAGATCCACCATATACAGTCACCTTGCACACCTTCTCTCTACACTTGCATTTTGTTTGATTGAAAAATGCTCTTCCTTTTCCAATAAGCTTATGGGGCCTCTTTATCCCTTGATATTAGAGTTCTTCGCAGCATCAATTTCTCTCATGTTTCTACTTCCACTTCATCAGTTGGAGGTTTTTGTCCTTCTTCTTGGGTTATCATATCCCTCTTGGGATTGTGTGGGTAGTCCATGGCCTTGTGGGTTTCATCACATATGACACATCTTAAGGGTTTCCATTCTCCAAAATATTGTCGTCTGCTTCCTCTACCTTTGAAACCTCCTCTTCCTTTGAATTCAGGCTTCATACTCCCCTTGGGATCTTCTTCTTTGGTAGGATTGGAGGAACTCTCTCTTTCTCTATTATGGCTAACATCACCCTTTTTACTCATTTTGCTCTTTCGATTACATTTCTCTTCTATATTTAAAGCATATTCATATGCCCCATCCACTATAGGTAACTTAACTAAGTCAAGCTCATCTTGGAGTTGAAACCTTAACCCATTAACATATCTAGTTGTTTTTTCTTCTACTTCTTGTAGATTAGTCTGAATTTGGAGCCTCATGAACTGCTCGGTATATGATTATATGGATTTATCCCTTTGCCTTAGGTTTTGAAATTCTCTAAACAATTTTTGCTGATAATCGGATGATAAAAATCGAGTCCATAAATATTTCAACATCTTGGACCACAATCTGATTTTTTCCTTTCCTTACCTTCTTCTGGAACTTTGCAAGTTCTCCCATCATAGGCCAATATGAGACTTCAACTTGGAGGTTGCAATATTCACCCTTTTTCGATCATCTTCATCCATATATTTCATTTTAAAATACCTTTCCAACTCCTGAATCCAATCCAGGTGAAATGGGTAGAAATCGACATTTGATCCATTAAAACAAAACACAAATTGTACTAAACGAAAAAGTTGTATTTCATTAATATTGAAAAATATGTGTTACAATAGGGACATGATGCCCTTTATCCATTTCTTCTTCTAATAATGCTACAACAAGTTTGATGCCATCTTCTATTGTCCCTCAATGTAGGTGGGCTTATTTGTATGCGGGCCACCACAGGGTTGTGTTTGTAGCTGCTTTCCCTCCTTGATTCTGGGTTAAACCTGTAGAAAGGGATTAGTTCATTGGGGGGCTTGCATTAGTCAGGCCCTATGTTTAGAAAGACAAAACAAACGGTAAATATGCATTCAAAACTAAAATTGAAGGTGCGAAAGCTGGTAAAATAGCAAAATAGAGCTTACCTCCGAAATTTGAGGTGATTTGAGACCTGTAGAACCAATTTGCCACCTAGGGGATAAACTAACGCCAGATTCACGAGGTAGAGGGTGAATAAGACCCTGAGAACTCTTATGTAAAAATTCTTTGGTGGGAAGGTTCCTTGGCTGCTGTAATGTTGTTGTTCAACTCAGATTCACTGTATCATGCATCGGTATCCATTTAGGCAGCACTTATGTGCTTATATCATTAAAATGAGAGAGGCAATTAAGGGTTTAGGACCAACTATTTACAAAAAATGGCAAGGTGTAGGGGGCAGAGTTAAGTAAACTAATCCTAGGTTGAGTTCTAACCAAAGTTCTATTAGGGTTTGTGACATGGAAGTCTCATATTCCTCATGGAAAATATCCTATCCTCACACATGTGTGAGGAAGGATTAAGTATAATCAGGATTAGGAGGTCTTAAGTCAAATTAGAGTTTGATTAGGGTTTCTAGGGAAATATCTTATCTAACTCTAATTACACACATGTGGGAGGATGCAATTAGTGTTAATTAAAGATTAAGAGTTCAACTAATCAATTTTTCCCTAAAAAGGTGACTTAAGTGAAGTCAACATTAAATTAGATTTTAAGAATTGACTTGGTAATTGCTTTTGTCAATTAATGACCCGTGGGGGCCTCAATTGAGTGCAAATAGGTTGTCAAAGGATATCCCAATGCACGGGATGTGATTTTGAAGGCTTATCAGGGTTTTGGACCTGAAAGCTGATGAAGTGGTATATGGAAGTCTACATATTACGATGGCGAACTATGGCAATCTATGCATGACTACGTGTGACTACACATGACTACGCATGACTACGTATGACTACAATAGCCTACAATAGCATAGGGACATCTGGAATCGCCTATGGATATGTAGAGACAATAATGTGTGACTTTTGGGTGTTTACATTTTGCCCCTTTTGTACTATATAGTGTGGAACATAGTTTAATACAAAAATGTGAAGGTTTTGTGTAGAAGGAAAAGGGATAGAAGGGGAATGGAATCCAATCAAAGGTATGTAGCCACTCAAAGCATGACCATACCCATTAACTAGATGTCTAGGGAGAGAAGAGAGGAAGGAAATAAGAAGAAGAAGAGGAAAGAAATAAAAACAATGTTGGTGAATGGAAATGAATGATTGCGAATGCAATGTTGTGATTTTACTGAGTCCATATGACATTTACAATGCCATATGAGTTGCTTGAGAATGACAACTTTAGATTGACAAGATCAGCATGGTCCAAAATTATGAATAGGACAAAAGCCTATCTAAATATTTGTTGTTGATTGATTGATGAGAACATGGCGATAAGTGTCAAACCATTTGAGTTAGTTAACATTTATATTATTCAAATGTGACCAGATCAATGTGGTTGTAAAATTATTTTTCAAATGTTATGCTAGGATTAGTTTCCCGTGTCATTCATTGTGCTCTATGAAAGCCAAAGTGGTATTTCCATTATTACGCATAACTCTCTTAATTTAACCCATGTCTAGTTGGGATTGAGATTATTTCGTATGATAATCTTCAACAAAAATTTTCATAGACAAATGTGCTACTCGCACTTTTGGATTTTTGATGTTGTGGTTGCATGCAAAGCTAACTTTGGATATGAATACCCCATCAAACGAGGAATCATCAATGAGGCGAATGGAATGTGGTGATTTGATGATGCAGCGATTGATAAGATATCAATGCATGATGAATATGATTGCAAATTAAATTAGAAGACAATTTTGGGAAGTTCCTAGGGTTTTGTAAGAAGTTTACCTACTTTCCTAGGGTTTTGGGGGTAGTTTGAGTGATTATGGAGTGTTTAGGCTAAATTTGCCACCCAGGGGGTAATTTTGACCTAAATCGATGCTCAAGGGAAGAATTGGATCTGAATTTACCCCTCGACGGGTGAAGGCTGGATTAAAGCCTATTTAAGCCCAAATTTCATTGGAAGTGGTTCATTTTGACGACGGGAAAGGTTTGAAAGCGACATGTGGGAGCATTTGATGACACGAGGAGAACGCGATTAACGACTTCGAGGGCGACAATGATGAGGGGATGCAAGGTAGCTGGCAGTAGGTGCAGAGTCCCACCAACAAGTGTCCTTTGTCTTTTTTTTTTTTGAATTTGTTTTATATTTCTCGAGAAATATGGATGAGGGGGGGAGGTTTTCATCCTATTTAATTTTTTTTGTAATTTTTAATTAAAATTTTATACGTAGTGACAAACAAGCCAAATGGTTACCCAAAATCGTGATATGTTTCTATGTTGATCTTGTTTTAGTACCAATTTGACTGGGTGAAGAGTAGAGTAGGTGTGAAGTTTGACCGTCTGTTTTTGAAGTAATGGTGTATTGTTTTTGACATGTTATTAAATTTTATCCGTAAAAGTGGAAAATGGGTATCCCGTTATGTGACTGTTATATTTTTTGCTTTCATTTGGTGTGATTTCGAAATGTGTTGTTTTTAGGTGTAAGGTATTAAACTTGGACTGTTAGATTTGCCATGTTAGAGGTGATATTTGTGGAAACCGATGAAACTTTCATTGTAGAAGGGCAAAATGGGTATCCAAAAATGTAGTTTGTTTATGTAGATGATTTCATTTGGTTTGCTTTTGATTTACGTGCCAAGGTGTGGGTAATGTGAAATTGAAAATGAGCTGTAGGGAGCCCGATTGATACTGTTTTCCACATCTATTTGAACTTTCACCGCAGAGTGGGCAAATGGGTATTAAAAAATGTGACTGTTATTTTTGAATTATGTCTTCTGATGTGTTTTCAGTTTTGGTGTATTTATGGTAAAGTTGACCTTGATATTCGTGTAGATTGGTATGTTATTTTTGAATTTTGTTGACATATTTATCGCTAAGTGGGAAAATGGATATTCAAAAATGTATTTTGTTTTTTATGTTAAATGAATTGGTCGTGTTTTGAATTTCATGCCATAGTGGATGTGGGTGATTTTATTTTTAGCTGTTGGGAGTCATATATGTACTATTTGTCACATTTGTTTAAAATTTTGCCATAAAATGATAAAATGGGTATCCAAATATATGATTGTTTTGTTGATGTGTTTTACCATGTGATTAGTGCATTGTTTAGGTCCTGAAGTGCGTGTCAAATTAAATTGTTTTTATTTGTAAATTTGATTAATGGTTTGTGATTGGATTAATGACTAATGTATGTTTTGTTGTGGATGAACATGTGAAAAAGTTGGATCCCCATCATCGGGTACAAAAAATAAAGGAAGGTTTTGAGGGGTTGATGAAGACACCAGATGAGTTAGAGCGGTTAGACGATATACGGTTTCGAGGTGTGTGGGAATGTAAGAGCATAGCACAGGTTGAAGTGGAGTAGCTAAGGGCCAATATGACTAGGCAAGAGCAAACTATTAAGAGGTTGGTTGGTCAGTTGGTTGTGGAGTCTGCTAAGAATATATTATGTGAGAATGCTCTATCGATGCACGGGATTCCTCTTCTTGATTATGATTGGGTGGTATCACAGTTTGAGTCACAGTTGCGAGTGCGGGCCTCTTCACATCATAGCCAGTGTATTGCTCCTATGGTGGGATAGATGGGTGCTAGGGTTGAGGTGTAGGAGCAACCTACCATAGATCACATTCCAAATATCAGGGCAGATTCAAGTAGGGCTATGGAGATGCGAGCGAGCCATGAGGGACGCGAGGAGACTCCTAGTGGGAGCTAGGATTTATATGTTATTGTAGCGTGCAAGCATTTTAGATGGTAGATTATTATGGATATGGTCCCAGATTGTAACCTTCGAAAATTTTGTATGGACGATATATATATATACATTTTGATTTTGGCTGTGATATATACATGTGTCATTTTGATGGTTTGAAATGTGTTCTTCTTAAGTTTGCATAGATAGCATAACATAGTTTGTAGGTATGTATGCTAAATAGATATATGTGTGAATGTTTTAGATCTATTATTGTTTTTTGGTATGAATGAACTGTAGAGTAGTATGATGATTTTATTTCGAATGTGATATGATGTAATATCAGATGCGATTTTGTAGCAAATGCATGTAGGGTGAATGTGATAATGTGATTATACTGAACTGCATGTAGGATGAATGTATAGCTATATGATTTTATATTGAAATGCATGTAGGATGAATGCATAACTATAATGTGCACTAAAAGCATATGACATAGATGCATGAATGCATGTATGGACATACTGAAATGTGCCAAGGAAGCACTTGTATCATGGCATTTACCTGTGTGGATGCGATCCATCCCTTTGATTTCATGGATGTTGGATAATGTAAGGCATGTGTAATGGCTTTGACCAACATAGTTGTGACAATCAAATCTCAGACCCTTAGCTATACAAGTGTTTGTGGCAACTTATAATTAATTGGGATGGTTCAATCTATCATGGACCTATGTGTGTGCATGTGTAAGGTTCATTTATCCATTTTGAGGGAGGTAGGATTAACCTATTATAGACATAACCAGACTAGATAACTCATCCATCCGCAATAGTGATCTATACAAAAGCAAGATGCTAATGTTGCAAATATGTTGCCACCTATAAGACTATACCACTCGTAGGCAAGCTCTTGGAGCCTATTACTATCGATGGAAATCATCCCATGGTGTTATGTTGAACTTAAGGACCAAATACAATAAGCATAACATGGGTGATATTAAGAGGTATTTCCTTTTGTTTTTTGCCCCTCTTCTAGTGTTGACTTATTTATTGTGGTGCTCTTTTTTTTTTTTTGGTGGTGCTCTTTTTGTTTGGGCGATGACTTCTGTTTTCTACCCAATATTTTATTTTTGCTTATGCTTGATCCCTTTATTTATCCCCAGGTCGCATGTTGACCATGCAAGCGATAGGGTGAGCAGGGGATACCGTTCACTAGATGACGATATCTACTCTAGATGTCCTTTTTACTAGACTCAAAATTGTTTAATGTATAACCTGTTGTGTATGGTCCATGAGAGAAGTTGAACCAACCTAAAGATCTATAAGAAGAATGTACAAGACTTGGTAGCTATGGGTGACACTAGATTTACTGAAATATAGAGTAGTCAAAGTCAAACACGACACCTATGTATACCTTGATCCTGAAAAGGGGGAGTGGACATCTAGGTGGTGATGCTAACAAGTGCGTTTGTTACTCTTGCTGAAGGCACATTTTAGGGGAGAATGTACAAAAACAAATTAAAAGTTTAAATGAAAAACATATAGATATGTGTAATGGATGTAAATGTAAATGATGCAAGTGGGGGAATGCAATATCTACAAGAGAAAATGCATGACATAAATATGGAGTTTGGAAAATTTATCTATAGATGAGTAAAGTGTGTTATGATGCTTCAAAAAGCGCGATGCTATAGTAATGGTTGCCCCAGCGTGCTGGGTGTGTATAGTAGGTTTATAAGTTGTAATATGTTAGATGCATGCAGTAATGTCAACCAGAGGAGGGGACTATAGATGGTATGTACAACTAGAAGAAATAGTAGAAAATTTGGTCTTTGGTAACCAACAAGAAAAGGGGATTACCAAAGTCAAAGAGTGATAGAAAAAAAGTGATATATACCAGTGTAGGTATGTAGCCGCTTGTAGTTTGGCCATACAACTATACGAGGAATAAGAAGGTAAGAGGTATGGGAAATGATAGGAGAGAATCTACTAATGGGCAAAGTGGTGCGGTTCAGGACGCACATGAGAGAATGGAGTAATAGTGGGGCATGAATAGTTTATCCTATTGTGGATGTAATGGGAGGATGGTATCATGGATTCCCGAGATAGTCGAGTTTGTGGGATGTTGCGATGTGGAGGGTTGATGAGTCAAGTGGCTCAAGGGGTTGGCTCAGGTGATGTTGGATGAGTACCATGTAGCATGTTGTGTACCAAGGTTTTGAATGATCTACACTCTTTGATATCATGGCCCGACTAGCAGTGGTAGATGCAGTCTTCACTCTCATGGTAGTTGTATGGTTTAAGGCACGATGGATCTATAGGTCGGGTCTTTAGGAGAGTCAAAAGGCCTTGGTGCATCAAGTGATAAAATATCTCAGAGAGAGGGGTAGGTAAAAATTTCATGTGGTGGGTATAGTACTCTCGCTAGGGTGAGGGAGTACGAGGTGGAGTGAAGTCTGATGTGGGAGGTATAGGTCGGGAGTTCGATGTAGGTCGAACCTTGGGACGAGGACTGGATCTACAAGGTGGAAGTGATGTATGTGGTGTTATCAGTTGATGAGCAAGAATATGGAACTAATAATGACTCATATGGAGCTCTATGGCTTCCACACGAGTGAGGATATGCTAGAGTTCTTGATGAGGTGAGAATAAAACTGGTGAAGGTGGTGTACAAGCCTCTAATGTGAAAGGGGTATCACGATGGGTAGGAATGGATGGATGGGGTCGTGATGAGGAGACATCAGGGTGAAATGATCTAGGAGACTATGAAGCTCAGTGAAGTGGTAAACCTTAAAATGGTGAAGATGGGGCCTATAATATGGGTGGCATGATAGATCATCTTGGATGACGACGTGTATGGGATGGGGGCATGTGCGTGCGGCCAACTTGAGTAGCTTGGGCGACACGGGCTTTTAAGGCTTAGGCATAAGAAGATTATCCATTTGAGAGTGGAGGTAGACCTAGAGGGAGGGTTTGTTGAGGCGTGTATCCTCTATTTGGTGGGTGATTGGCATCACTGTGATGATGTGGAGGGTAGTACGGGTTCCTTGCCTCTCTGAATAAATGAGAAGGATACCTACATGGATGGGTTTTGGAGGTCTCCTCCTCATCGAAGGAAGACATGGAGAGTTGGTCATCTAGGAAACAACCTTGTGGTGAATGGTGGTACCACTCCTCGTTAGACTCTAAGAGGTTAATGCCCCCTAGGGTGCCTTCTTTATAAAGTATTCAGCTCTATATAACCATTCAGCTTTTGGTTTTGTGCTAATCATATTGATTGACATTTTATTATCAAAGGCTTTACGCTCCACTACAGGATGAGATAGCATCTTGACATGGATGGTAGTGAAATTTGCAAACAAATTTTAAGGGATTAAGGATCCCAAATATGCCATGGTATCTATGAACCTATTTGAAAAATGAGAGATTGCCTCGATGTCATACCATTCCAATTTATCTAGATATGTAGCAACAAAATCCTTATAAGCTTTCAGTATGGGACATCGACACTAAAAGAATCCCTTAACTTGATTTACTATGAGCAAGGAGTTGCCAAATATGTTTAATATTTTAATGTTCATGGTGACGGTTGTGTGGAGGCCCAATAGTAGGGCTTCATACTTAGCATTGTTGTTGGTGCATGAAAAGTCTAATTTAAACGACAAGGGCATTGGAGCTCCTTGTGGCATGAAAAATACTATTCCTGCACCATCTCCTTGCTCGCACTTCGAACCATCGAATAACAGAGTCATATCAGTATTATTCTCTGGTTCTTCAAGTTTAGGAGCTTTGGATACAATGAATACTACATCATCTGAAAGCTCAATGGTCAGAGGTCTACTATTTGATAGTGGTGCCTCCGCCAGTTGATCAACTATGACTTGTCCCTTAATGGACTTTTAGCCTATGAATTCCAAATCAAATTTAATTAGTAGCATGATCCACTTTGCAATACGCGTATTGTGATACGTCTTATTCATCATGTATTGCAAAGGATTTTGTTTGGATATAACATATGTCATATGACTTAGCATATAGTGTCACAATTTCTTGCTAGCGAACACTACTACTAAACACAGTTTCTACACATATGCATACTCAAGCTCATATCTCACCAAGGTTCAACTAATATAATATATGGACTGCTCTTTGCCTTGCACATTCTTTTGGGCTAACATAGTTCTCAGTGCAAAGTCGATTGCCGATATATAGTAGAAATGGCACATCTAGCCTTGGTGGAGCTAGCACTGGCGACATCACCAGGTATTGCTTTATTTCAACGAAAGATGCTTGATAATCCTCATCCTAGTTGAATGGGGCCCCCTTATGTAGCATTCGATTCATGGGTCAAAATTTATCTGATAATTGAGTGATGAATCACTTTATTGATGCTACTTTGTCCTGAAGGCTTCTTAACTCTTTAATATTGGAGGGAGGATGCATCTCTAAGATAGCCTTAAAATTCATTGGGTCGACTTTGATGCCTCATTTAGAAATGATAAATCCTAAGAGTTTACTAGAATTTACTCCAAATACACACTTCTTAGGATTCAACCTGACATTGTCCTCTATCAAGCAATCGAAGACCTTCCTTAAGACATCTACATGCTCTTCTCGTAGCAATGACTTGTCTAACAAGTCATCGATATAATATTCTAAAATCTTATGCATGTAGTCATGATAAATGTATGTCATGGCCCATTGATATATGGTACCAACATTTTTGAGGCCAAATGGCATAACTTTATAGCAAAATGTTCCCCATGGCGTTATAAACATGGTTTTATGCTGGTCTTTAGGTTTAATCCGAATTTGATTGTAACCAGAAAAATTGTCCATTAAGGAGAGCATTTCATGACCTGTAGTTGCATCTACAAGAGCATCAATATTGGGAAACATAAATGAATCTTTGGGTGTTGCCTTATTTAGGTATCTGAAATCCATACAAATACAAATTCTTCCATTAGGTTTTCCTACATGCACCATATTGGATACCCATTCCGGATAGTCGGTGGAGATTACAAATTCTACATCCAACAACTTTTGTAGCTCATATTTCACCATTAAGGCTACTATTGGATGCATCTTTCTAAGATTTTTATTGACGAAATTATTCATTAGATCTAGCGAAAGGTTATGCATAACAAATTTTGGGTCTAGACTTGGCATATTCTTGTACGTCCAAGCGAAAATATTAGGTCTCTCTTTCAGTAGAGGGATGAGTGTGGTGCACTCATCAGGAGTGAGACTCTCTCTGAATTTAACCTTCATTGGATTGGTGGGATTATTACTGATATCCACATCGAAGGTTTCCTCTACTGACATGTGTGATCCCTCCTTAAGCTGATGAGGTGTAGGGATCAAATGGATGTCATTAGCCAGGTTAATAGGTTTCATGTTAGAAGCATTTTTAGCATGATAGACATCATAAGCATAGTCTAGCGCAAAATGAAATGGTTGTAACATTTCTTCATTAGGAAAGAAATCTTCAGGCTCAACGAGTGAGTCAGCATGATCCTAGTTGATAGCATCTACATTGAGATACAATGGTTTGGACGGATCGACTGGATTGCAAAGTGGGGTGGTCAAATTAATGGATACCATATTGAAGGAATGGAATTGATCTCCAAGACCACACGGATAAAACTCCACATTGTCGATGCATCTCCCATACCCAAGATTTGGCTCTATGGCATAGGTACAAATGGGTCCTCTCTATGAGCACTATAAACTACTAGATCCTCTTTATGCACTGGTTGTAATATGGGATCATTCGACTCACGAAGCTCCATGGAGGTAGGCAGACGAGGAAACATGTGATAAATCACATTAAATTTTGGTGGTATTCCCCTAAGGTGAGGGTTGATATTGATTTCTCTTTGCATGTCCTCAACCATATAAGGTTCATGGCGGTGACGTAGGTAGGGAGGTCCTAGATAGGCTCTCTTTGTTTCATCCTCTTCATCACTGTCGTAATACAATCCTTCATTTTCCCCTATAGATAGGGGATGTTCTGGTAGGTGTGGTCCCATGAATCTCACTTCCTGGTCGCTATTATCCATGTTCAAAAAATTTAGATAATAAGTCCATATATATGATGTTGATGAGAAAATTGGCTCTACTTCTTCCCCTAAATGATTAATGTTGGGAAGAATCTCCTCGATAATATGTACTGACTCTACAGGTAATAGTTGATGCACATACAAAGGCCTTAGATAGCCCTCCTTAGCTTCATACTCAGATTTATTATCGTTTGAGGATTTGCTGTCAGCATCATAACTTGGTCCACTTACCTCGGAGGTGGACTCATCTCCATCATTGCTATAGAGATCTCATGACTCGAGATTTCCTCAAACTATGGGGTTATGCCCCTGCACACCTATGTTGTTAGTTGCATTGCAAATTTGATGACCTAGGTCACCTTTGGGGTTCTACTCTATGTTAATCTACTCTAAGAGCCCTTCATGATCTTCTTAAAGTGGCTCAAAAGTGACGACAGATACCATCAGGTTAGTTCTCCAAAAGCTGGAAGGATTAGGATGATATGGTTTAAAGTCCACATCGTCCTCCAGACTAAGGTACAAGCAATCTAAGGATGTTGCGAGCAAGTCATTTTGTCCTTGTATCTGTAACCCCAGCCTGAACCTATCAGTTGCTAACTAATAACACGGCTCAAGTGGAGTCCTACATCCTTGTTCAAATGAACCAAGTTTGTACCCATACCAGTGATATAACTTGAAAATACGCATGGAGTACTTTAGGTTGGATAAATAATGAACATTTACTATGAAAGGTTCATTACCATCTTCATCCATGGGTGTTCGCATTCGAAGCTGATCCAGCCTAGCATATATGAAGTTAGTCTGATTGGGTGGCTCTCCCAATGGCACCACCGATCCAACCAGAAAATGATGAGCATGTGGTTGGCCCATCTCTTGTGTAGTCTCTAAAATTGGTCTAAAGGTTACATTTTGCACAATATACTCGCCTAATCCTATGTTGGTGAGATGTATAGTCACTCGTAGTGTGGATGACCCTACTTATGATGCAGATGAGGTAGGTTGAGGTACCTCCTTGGCTATGTCTTGGGATTCTTCCACTTCCATGGGGATGTGAGCCTCATTGATGATTGGTTTGGTACATGCTTCTTCTCTTTTTCGTCTATTTTTACCTTTAACTTCCTGTCGTCCTGAAGCATCACTGATGCAATCGATTTCAACAAAGTAGTAGCAGTTTGCTCAGATTTGTGTGATACATATATCGATGGTTGAGAACATACTATTGGTTTACCCCATGGATTTTTAATCGACGATGCAGGCTGAACATCCAGGTGTGTTGATGGGAGTATGAAACCCCCAAGAAAATTTGTTAGGTTCACAAACTTGAAAGGTTCTTCGTCTGATGAAACTATGTGAACCCGTCCCTTATGCAAATGTCTTACACATTGGTGTAGTATAGAGGGAACACAATACATTTCATGAATCCAAGGCCTCTCGAGTAGGATATTGTATTACATGGCACCCTCGATCACATGACACATCACAAAGATGGTCTTTAGGCCTACCTGAACAGGTAGGATGATTGTGCTAACCGTCGAGCATAGGGCATCGTTAAACACTCTCAACGTGAAGGTGGTGGGCATAATATGTGACTTTGGTAGCTTTAGATGATTCAATGCCTTAGTAATTATTATATTTATCAATGAACCAGTGTCGATCAAGGCCCTCTTGAATGGCACGTGATTGACACATGCGATGATATGCAATGGCGGGTCAACCATATCTATGGGAACCATCTTGATTCCATGATCATAAAATTGGATCATGGGCTCCTTGCATTGCTATACATGTCCCACAAAATTGGTAAATTCTTGAGCATCTTGAGATTGTACTTTGATGGACCTTAGAGTATCCATAAGAGTCTCCCTGTGTCTAGGGTACTGCTATATCAGTTCATATATAAAAAACTTTGTAGGAGCTATCTACAGGTTTTGGACCAGCCCACTCTGTATGCTCACCACCGATCTCATTGGTGGGCCTAGAATATTTTGATATGGTCGCTAATTTTGCATAGCTTATATCCTAATGGGAGCGTGAGGTTCATTTGGTTGCTCATATCTCCCATGCTTAGTAACAACATTCACCATGCCTACGAAGCCCTAGGTAGGCGGTTCGACACGTACTTGGTTGACTTGGCCAACGTTGTTGCACGGTGCCTTATGGTTTGGTAACGAATTTTATAAATCCCCATGTTCTGGTTGTCAAGCGCCAGTGGATTACTTGGTACTACAATCTCACCCTTTTCAATCATTTTTTTCACAATATGCTTGAAGGACCAACATACTTCGATGTCATGGCCCTTCGTGCGATGGTAAATGCAAAATAAGTCATCCTGATACCCCTTTGACTTGGGCTAATTCGGACTGACCAGATTAACCTCAGGCAGTCTGATTGCCTTAGCCTCACATAACTTATGGAATATTGACGTTAATGATTCCGTTAGAGGCATGAATTGGTGAGGCAGACATTATTCTTTATTTTTGCCCTTATTATTATTATTGCGCTTGTTGTACTGCGTAGGAGGAGGTTGGGCCTGCTAATTCTGCTTTTTTTGCCCTTTATCCTCTCTCTGGAGGTTTAGCACCACCTGGTTGATGTGGGCCTACTTGCCCTTCTATTTCATGGAGCTCTTCTTAGGCCCCTCTTTCCTATTCTTAAGCTTCAAGTTGCCTTCTTGCAACTTGATATATTCAATTACTTTGGCATGTGCCAAAGCTTCCTCGAATGTTGGATACTACAGTAGTTGCAACAATAACGAGATGTGCTTGGCACAAATCTTGGTAAACATTCGAGTCAATTTCGTAGCAGGAATAGGGAATGGTAGCTTTGCCATAAATCTTATCCATCTCTTTTCGTATTGCTCAATTGGCTCATCATCGTGCTGAGCTAGCGCAGCCAAATAAAAAAGGTTAACCTATTTCTTGACTTCAAAATAAAAGCGTTCAAAGAAAGCGTCAGCCAACTGCTCAAATATGGTGATACTATGCTTCTTTTGTTGATTGAACCACTCTCGATTTGGGCCTGAGAGGGTTGTGATGAATGTATGCAAAAGCAAGGCATTGTTGCTCGTAATCTGGAAACATGCATCCAGAAAGCTTGTGACATGCTCCTGCGCATCTTCACCTTTAAATTTGTCTAACATGGGCATAACAAAATGCTCAGGGTATGCTGGAGCAGGTATCGAGGGGTTCAAAGGCTCATTATGAAACTTTATTAATGTCAGCTTTTGAATAGTTATGCCTTGCCTCTAAATTGCTTTTACCTTCTCAATTAAAGCTTTATAGGCCTGTGAGGATAAAAAGTCCTCCTCCTCCCTGACCTGACGTGAAGGCGGTCTTGGAGGTACATTATTCCTCTATCGAGGTGGAGGACATTGCTCCTCCTCCTCCTCAACTTGGGAGTCTTCAAGATACTCTTGATTGTTTTCCTCTCTCTCTTCTTCCTCATATTGTTGTTGCTTCTCGTGTTCAAACTGTGGTGGTCATTCTCTTTGTAGGGCACTAATATGAGTGAGCATCTTTGTACTCTTGCTGCACATTGGCCTGTGAAAAAACCTTTCTTTGAATGTGCTCTCTATTCTCCATGTGAGTGTATAGACCAGCCCTGGCTAGCCTATCTTCCTACTCTACATGCTCCTTTTGGGTAAGGATGCATTCCTCACGCATGCACTGCTCATATAGTATATGTCTGATGAGCCTTTGTGCTTGAAGATTCTCATCTTCGATGCACTGCCTCTCTAGGTGAGTATCCTCAAATTAATATTAGAGTATTTTTCATCGTTGCTTGGATACCAGCCTGTGTGATCTATCAAGTTGATCGGTCATAACAGGCCTCTGGTATGCATGCTCTGTGCGAGCAACCTTATGGGTTATGTACCCATATGATTGATTTTCAATGCTTTTGCCTTCCTTTGTTTGTATAGATGGCATTGGCATCTTGTTGAGCTTTGTGCTTTATGCCACCATGCATGGATGGTGGGCGTATCACATAAGGGCGTTTGGAAGCCTCTCCATGCTAGCTAGTAGTCCTAATAGAATCCCCACTATGCTCACTCGAAGCACGTGTGGGTGAAGCCAAAGGCTTATAGCCTAGATACTCAAGGATGCCATCTAAGCCATCCAACTGTCTAGATCTCCATCGCTTATTCGGTGGTGTGCCATTGGCTCCCACCTTAGCCATATCAATAGTGATCTTTCGAGGTTCACTACATGCGAGAGTATGCATAGGCCTATGCTCAGCGGTGGCCCTGTCTACATACCCCTGAATGGATGGATCTCGCTATCGTCTGTACTTCGAAGGTGGAACCACAGATCCTCCTACAGACCTATGACGTAGGGGTACCAACTTAGACCCCTGTATAACATGCTCTTCAGTCGATCCTGTGGACGTGTGTGTAATGCGATCCTGGTCATGGATTTCGAGTGGAACACCCTCATGCTGAGAGGCTCCCTACTCTATTTTACGACTAGAAGAATACCCAGAAGCTCCTCTATCGGGGGTACGCTCAATAGGTTCCCCTCTTGTCGATTTCTCTCCTCTAATGCTCATCGAACGATGTTCAAGAAGTACATGTGTACGAGGATTCGACATATGTGTTTGTGAATCTATCGAGGCTTAGTCATTGGCATCAAGCTTATGCCTTTGCCAACCACCCTGTGTCTCCACCATGGTGTACCTAATGTCTATATTTATTCTTTATTAAACAAACAAGGTATACAATGGTGTTTATCTTGTATTAATTTTTAAAAGTGAGGCCTAAACTATTTGATGTTGTTTCAAATTTTTTGTATCATTAAATAACTCCTTATCGTGTTTTGAAAGCAAATTGGATGATATTCTCAGTTTAATTGGCTTTCACCTATACGCTCGCAGCTCGAAAACTTGGCTATGAACTCCAAGTTGCGTAATCCAACCTCTAATGTGTGGTAATGAAGCCCACACACAATCAGTGATTACAGGTCCTCCCAGATTCTCACCCATTTCCCCCAGTCAACGTTATATCCTTCGAAGAGAATACATGCAAATTTTATAGGGAATGAAAGGTTCTTGGATCCGGTATTGGTGTAGTATACAAGGGTACGTAGGATTTGGGCCAACGGATGGAAGTCACCTCTACCGTCATTGAACCCTACTAGTGGTTGGATGTCACTTCCAACTCACTAGCGTTTAAGTGAAACGTGGTGTGTGTGGTTCGTTTTAATCTTTGCATAAAAATAAAAATACATAATACATCATAAATGATTATTTCCTACATGATATGCAAAAAGAAACTTTTCATTTCAGAGACTGCATACTATATCCTATATGACTTTTTGACGATGCAAATTATGATGATCTAGCCTCTGATTGGGCCTCAAGCATGCAAACCGACACACAATTTAAACCTAGCATACTGGATTCTATGGTGAACTGCAATCAGAGGTCCATTGTTCCTAGCAGCGCCTAGCTAATGATGCAAACACGAATACAAATCTAGGACTTAGTTCATTTCCCTTTTTTAGTTTTCCTAGTTGTATTGCAAATTTGGCATTCTAGAAAAACATAGAGACAGAAAAAGTTACAAAGGGTGAAAAGTGGGACCTACCTCAGGTCCACATTCGGTTTGTGTTTTATCTTTTGCTGTATGATCTATCTGCTATAAACCGTAGGAACGATTCGCAGTTCTGATTGTAGACCGCGCCTTGAAGTTGCGGGCCAACAATGAGACCGTAGCTGGAAGCTACAGTTTGCACCCATACAAAAAATACAAAAGATGTTAGATTAGGTTCTTAAAATGTGAAGTTCTATCGTGATCACATTCTGTATGACCATAAAGGCGTGCACCCGATATTGAAATTGCATAAAATGAAGTAAAAAGCGATATTCAAACACAAATTGGTAAAGACTACACAATTAAGTAAAATTCATCTTTATTTACTTTTGGAACCAATTCATGTATGACAAATGAATCCCTCTTAGGGATACCCTTTTTATATGCAATTACAATGTTGTAATCCCCTTGGGGATACAATGCACTTTTTAAGCCTTTAAGGTGACACGAACTGCTCTAGGGTGGAGTGAACCCTCTTCTTCACATTGAGGAAGGAATTGGATGGTTGAATCTCCTTTGAATCTGATTCCCTACAGTCAAGAAACAATAGAAAAGCATTAAAAGCATATGAAGCCTCTCATGATGAGGCCCTTTAAAGGAAATATACACAAAGATAGCATAGCAACACGAAATCAAGAAAGCGGATAAACCATACTAAACATAAGCAATTCTTATAAATATTGATAGAAATATGTAAATAAGGACTACAACTACCAATCTAATGGATCAAATGTATGAAATGAAGCATTATAGCATAGAAAGAAACTAATTATGCCCTACTTGCTAAAATGGAATAAATCTAATTAAATCCTTAATCCAGTCAGTCAGAGTCTTTAAAATACCAAATTAAGTACTAAATTGATTAATCTAACCTAGCTAAGCATACTGTAAAAGGGACAGTAAGGGGATCTTATACCTGTTGCAAACCATAGCTCGGATGAGCGATCTGCACTGTAAACCGTGGTTGTTAGTCACGACGAGCAATCAAATGGTTTTGCCCTCCAATTCTAGGGTTTTGGTATTGATCCTCCTTGTTAAATTGATAATCAAGGGTCACCTTAGTGTCCTATGATAGGTTTGGTGGTTGAATTGCTCGATAAGGCCTCCGTTTTCTCGAATTCATGTTTCTTGGCGTTCTAGCTCCTTAGGGCATCCATGTCATAATTTGTCATGATGCTTGGGTTAGAAAAGTGATAGCAATAAATCTCTCTCTTAGTGCACTCAAGTGAGTCCACAATCCAACAAGGCTTCACTACTCTAATCTCCAATGCTTGCTTCATTCACTATTTCGATAGCTCTTCGCTATCAAAATGCACTATATCATTGCCCTAATTCGAAGGGGTACTTATAGGACTACCCAAGGGCTAGGAGTGGCTTCATGGAGAAGCCAAGAACAAGAAGGGGTGGTCGGGACAATTGGATTGGAAGCTTCTGTCCTTCAACCACCTTCTAGAAAAAAATGTCATTCCAACCGATTTTGCTCAAATGAAGGCCAACTGAACTTCAGTTTAGATCGCAGGTGATAGCTACGGTTTGGACTATAGACCGTAGGTCTCAGCTGTAGTTCAAACTAATTAGGCCAAGGAGCCCAAAATAAGTGGTTAGAACCACTGCTCTATCTTGGAGTCTATCCAAGATCTTCCATATGGTCTTGTAGCATGTCCATATGAGTAGTCACCCTCGACATGATTCATTTTAGATGTCTATAGATACCACTATTAGAAAATGAGACCTAGTATAACAAGTTAAGAATTCCTAGAATCTAATAATCTCTATATAAAGGCATTCAACCCTTAAATAACAATATTGCTCAATAACAAAATGAAATCTTAATTGAAAGTACTACTAAAAGCATGCATAAATGATATGCTTCTATGATTCATGATACAAAGCTTTGTATTCAATATATAGATACATAAGACTCTTCATATGCATGAATCTTAACATTTCCTCTCCTAAAACTCATGGGAGAACCAACTCTTCACCTTCCTCTCTTTATATAATAAATCTCACATATTACATAATGACAAAGTCTCTCATTGTTGCACATATCTCCCTGCTTCTTAAACTTAATACTTCACTCATAAAACTCATGAGACACCTCACATTCATAACTCACACTTGCACACATGACACCTCAAACTCATAACTCACACTTACATGATACCTCACACTCATAACTCATATTTAATTACATGACACATACTCACACTTAAGAACTTGACACATACTATTGACTCAAATATTAAATACATACTCTAATATAAATATTTACAAAGGGACCAAATTATGTAATATGTCCAACACTCTCATCAAATTGTTGTTCACATTTTAATTGAAATTCATCATTCATTTTTCATTATTTTTCAAGAGATAAAATCTTCAATACAGGTGATGGACAGAATAGTTGAGAAAATATGGAGACAAATGGAGCATATGGTTGTAGCATCCCAGGGTGCTTCAGAGGGTATAATGACTTTGTGGAACCCTCTAATATAGAAAACAATTAATAATGTTGCAGGAAGGGGGGGTTCTTTCATCTCTCTTTCAAGAGTAAGAATTTTGTTGAATTTTTGTTTATTTTAAATTTCTATGATTCAAACTTTTTAAGGGAGCAATACCTCCAAGGGGTAATTTTACAAACATGTAGGATAGAAAAATCAGAGTTGAATTGGATAGTGGTTGGCAACTTCAATGCTAAGATTTTAGCTAAGGATCAAGAAGGGGACATCCCATTTTTGGATTAGGGAGATAGATTTATGATCTCTAAAGTAAATCAACTCAATTTGATTAATGTCTAGTATGTAGGGCCTTCTCATACTTGGATAAATAAACAAGTGAGGTTGGAAAAAAAGAAGGTAAAGCTACATAGATTCTTAGTGTTTGAAGAGGCTTTTTTATAATCGCTCAGGATAGAAATCCTTAATCCTACACAATTAGACCACTTTCCAATTCTTCTGGAATGGGATATGGGCTAAAATTCTTTCTCTAGTTCATTTTAGTTTGAAAATTTATGTTGAAAAGGAAGGATATTTGGGATAAATACCAATTTGGTGGGAGAAGGGGTGCCCTACCCATGGGACAACATTGTTTGGAGTCTTTAAACAACTCCAACATGTGAAATTCCAACTCAAAATATGAAAAAGAAATAATAAATCAGACTTTCAACTTCAAAAGGTTCCATTGGCTGCAAGAATGGAGGAGTTGGCCATACTCTTTTGGACTAAAATAATCACAAAAGACTTAGAACAGGAAGATGAGCTAGTAAAAAATAATTAGAGAGTATAGACAAACAAGAGGATATCTATCAGAGAGAAAGAGCTAGAACTTCTTGGCTACTAGAGGGGGACTAAAATACTAAGTTCTTTCATTGCTTGGTCTTGGAACTAAGATACTCCAACACATTGCCTAGGCTAAAATACCTTCATGTTAATGTAATGGACGTTATCCCAAGTATGCAGGAAGCTACAAATATCTCCTTTGAAAATATTTTCCCTGCTTTTGCCCATCCTAATATTGTAGTGAAACAAGAGATGCTTAATTGTATTCCATATATTATAAAATTTGAGAAAAACCAAACCCCTTTAGAGCTATGGATCTAGAGGTAAGAAATAATTTTTAACATGAGAACCAAAAATTCCCTAGGCCCTTAGGGGTTTTTGATTGAATTTTTTGATGATTTTTAGGATAGCATAGGGGAGGAGGTAACCAAGGCAATGGAAGAATCTCATGCAAATAAAAGCATGTTATGGGCTATGAAATAGACTTTCTTGCTTTTATTCCTAAAGGGAGAGATGCTTCCAACCTTGGAGACTTTTTCCCAATTGCACTTTGTAATGTAGTCTACAAGATCACTATCAAACTGATGGCTAAAAGGATCAATAAGATACCATATATTATTATCTCTCCAAAGCAAGGAGGATTTTTGGAGGGCCAACAAATTTTGGATGGAATAATCTTTGCACAAGAAGCAATTCACACAATGCATTAGGAAGGTTAAATAGGTATGTTTATCAAATAAACATGTCTAAGGCCTATGATAGAGCCCCTTGGTAGTTTTTGGATTGAATATTAGAGAAATTTGGTTTCTCTTAGGGCTGGAGAGAGTGGATCATGAGTTGTGTCTCTTTGACCTCCTTCTCAGTCCTCATCAATGGTATTTCCTTAGCTCCTTTTTAGACCTCTAGAGGAATTTAGTAAGGAGATCATATATCCATGTACCTCCTTATTATTCTTATTAAAGGGTTGGGTAGATTTCTTTGAAGGAATAAGCAAAAAGGAGTTATCTCAAGAGTGCAAGTGTAAGTGATGATTATGACCCATTTACAATTTATGGATGATAGAGGGTTGCTTGGGATAGCCATATCAACGAGGTAAAAGTGCTCAAAGTTGTCTTAAATACCTATTTAGAAGCAATAGGCAATAAAGTGAATGCAACCAAGTCCAAGGCATGTTCTTTAATACCAAAAGGGGGATACAAGATCAAATTCTAAACATCTTAGGCTTATCTCAGGGATCCCTCCCACTGGACTACCTAGGGATTTCACTTTACTATAAGAACTTGAGGGTGGAAGAATGAAAAATATTAGTGGATAGAAATGGTGCAAAGGTAAATCATTGGATGTACCGATGGTTGTCTTCTAGAGAAATAGTGACACTTCTTTAACCAGTGGTTCAAGCAATACCAGTTTACAAGTTCTCTATCCTTGCTGCTCCATTTAGAATCTTGAAAGAGTTGGACTTTTCTCATATGAAAATTCCTTTAGGATGCCCAAGGATGGGTAAGCAATGGACTCTAGTAAGTTGGGACAAAATCTTCTAGTCTAAAGCAAGTGGAGGATTTGGAATTCAAAAAGCAACATTGAATAACCAAGTTCTACCAGGTAATCTTTATAAAAGATGGATCTTCAATCAAGAAGCATTGTTTAGGAAATTCATTACTAGTAAGTATCTGGGTAACATTCCCCATGAGGAAGCAATTCACATCATTATGAGTTGCCAAGGTTCTATTGTCTAGAAGATCTTGAAATTAGCAGAGAAAATGGTAAAACTAAGACTATTTTGGGAAGTGGATTGAGGGGATAAAGCAAATTTTTGGACTGATTCTTAGGACCAAGACCCCCCTTAAATTCAAAATTTCCATAGGTATAGCCCCTTCAACAAATACTAAATGCTAGAGGTTGGATCCACACAACATGTTATCCACATATAAGGTAGATTGAGACATTCTTTCTTATGCAAATAAAGTGGTGGGAAGAGCGGTTGGTTCCAATCTCTTCAAATTCAGTGCCACTAACAGAGAAAGGATGAAGAGGACAAGATAGCTTGGAGCCATGGGAATTTAGGCATCTATACAGTTTGGTATGGTTATAATTAATTTCTTCCTCCCCCACAAATTTTGTAAGATGTTCCATGGGATAGAGTATAATTGGTGAAGGGTTGGCCAAAAATCAATTTATTTGCCTAGCAAGTTATGCATCAGAGCTTCCTCACTTATGATAACTTATAGAAGAGGGGTTTTCATGGCCCCTCTAAATGTATCATGTGCAATACCCAGGAGGGGACAATAGATTATTTGCTCTTCTAGTGTGACTTCACCTTGGAGTTATGGAGTTGATTGGTTGATCTCTTCAAAGCATGTTTAACTAGCCGTTAACACTTATTAATATATGGGACGTTTGGAAACAAAGAACGTTAAAAAATAAATTAGTTTAGTTGGGTTGGTCTCTGGGTTCAAGCTTTATCTGGTGGAACATATGGTTGGAAGGAAATGCCATAATTTTTAGAGGAATACACTTTGATAGAGCTAATTTGGAAGAAAATATTAAACAAGGTTACAAAAATAGTAAAATCTCGTGTAGGATAGCATAAAAACTAGGAGGGAGAGAATGCTACCATGAGGCAGACTTATGCGGCTTGGCAACCCCCATCCCTTGGAAAAAATCAACAAGAATGGAGAAAACAAGGATTTCTTGTTGAAAACAAGGATGACCACAAAAGTAACTACAAGGGGAAGGTCCTTCATTAGGAATTGGAAGGCTTGGAAGTAACAATAAATAATGAAGCAGAGGCTTTGGAAATCAAACAAGGCTCTCTCAATGATTAGGATAATGGCGTTCAAAATATTATAGTGGAGTTTGACTCACAAATTTTGGTGGGATTGTTAGATGACATTAAGAATTTCAAACCAAGTGCATGGCGGGTCAAGAACATAGTGAGTCAAATCAAAGCTATCTAGCAGCAGTTTTAGGATACCATTTTGGTTCATGTAGGCAGAAGGAAAAATGCAACGACTGATTTTTTGGCTAAAAATAGAAACAAACATCTTATTGGTTACTTGTTGAAATCTGATCAGAATAGGGATATTGTAGAGATATTGTAGATTGGACGAAGATAAACCAATATGTTTTATTACTAGACAACAATGATTTAGGCAATGAAGTGTGATGGACTAGGGTAAATGATTATGATAATTATCTTTGGTCCGATATCATATTGTTGCTTGTAGTGATCTTAGTCCTAATTTGAGATAACCCCTTAGGTCATGGCAAGAGGGAGAAGTTAATCCAAGTTCTCTAAAATAGTATTAATCAAAATTGTAATTAGGATAGAAGTTTATGCTCTTTGAATCGCACAAAAAAAGGTGTGGTCCAAGGAAATGTTAGAGTTAATTTTATTAGGATCTTAAAACTGACCAAAAACGACATGCCAATTTTTATAACTTTAAACCTATCTTCTTAATAAAATTTAAAACTTTTCTTCAAAAATATATTTTTAAAATATTTCAAATTATTATTATTTTTTTAAATATGTTTCTATTATCTAAAATATTGTCATTTGTCCCCTAGGGACAGTGCAACGGTAAGGCTTTGTCTCTTTTTCGAGAGCTTCAAGGTTTAAACCATGGCATGTGCGAGTGTGTGAGGGGGTGGGTGTGTGGCGGTTGTGTGTTAAACTCCTTAATGATAAGCATAGTTGTCGGTTTTACAAAAATTCATGATTGAAAGGAGACTGCTCAACCCTATACATTGATCATAAAAATTTATCACACTAACCAAATAAAAAATAAATAAATAATATTATCATTTAATTTTAAAGCTAAAAAGATTAATTGGATGGTTATTAACTAATTACCATCACACAAGTTTTAAAAATCAACACGTCATAAATTCAATTTCATGCTTACAACTTATATACAATTTAATTATATCCACCTTCATAACTTCGATACCTATTTTTTTTTTTTTTTGTATATAGGTGAATTGGTTACCATCATTCCAAGGCCGGGTTCCAATTATCAGTGATTGTATCCAACAAACTTATCCGTCTCGTTGATGGTAATCCGGTGTGATATGATGGTAAGCCGGTGTGAGATGAGATTGGATGTATAAGGTTCGTACCGTCATTGTTAGTCTAATTCAGCATGTGGTAGGAGATGGGGGACCCTGAACATACAGAAACGGATAGCAATTGTCAGTCAACGCAACACGCATTCAAATTTGAGGATGGGGCAAAAAAAAAATCTATTGGAGTGAAGGATTTTAGGTTTATTATTAAAAGTGGTGTCACGTCAAGGTTTTTGGAAAATAGTTATTCAAGAAGATGTTGTTTATTTAATAAAGTTAACGGGTGGAAGATGCTTCTACTTCTATTTATTCGGAAAAAGTAAGCAAACATGGCATGTGAAGGCTGGATGGTTTGTCTCCTTAACGGATGGCTAAGTAGGGCCGTGGAACCTTCACTTTAGTCTTGTACGTACGCCGTCCATGACTTTATCAAGAAGAATTATTGCAAATTTTTCTCTCCACCTTGCTAATGTTATATATATAGTCACTTTGGGAAAGCGCGATGGTTATATTATCTATTTATAAGGTGTACATATTTTACTTTTACCTTTAAACTTTTAATTTTTAATTTCAAAGCCCTTAGACTAGACTCCGCTCACTGACTACAAACCAAATTCTTTTCCATATTTTTTTTACTTCAAACTTTTAATTTTTTTATTTGAAATATCAAAGCCCATAGAGTAGACTCCGCTCACTCGCTCACTCTATGCATTTAACACGACCCAAATTTTTGGCGACATGGATAGTGTCAAGCTAAACAGCCGCCCATGTGCTCAGGTCGTTTACAAAGATGAATAACTTGATTTGAACTATTTACATGTCGAGCTAAACGTAGGTATTGGAGTGAAAATGGTCAGTTAATATGCAACCATGAACGGAGCTAAACGTAGGTATTGGAGTGAAAATGGTTAGTTAATATGCAACCATGAACGGTACTCGGGTGTTAATGATCCTACGTGCTTAGCACGTCCGAAATAGGATTCGTCGTACTCCAGGATTCCGAATTTTTGTCGTCAGTGCTCCGGTATTGCGATTTTCAGGCGAACACATGCACATATGTCATGGATGACATACTCCTTTCTGGATTGCGTTCAGGAACTTACTACTTGTGTCGGTTACGGCATTCCAAACTCGTTGGCGTCCCCCCATTAGCCAGCTCAAGAAGCTTACCTGCCGCCACTGGGCCACAATTTCTGGGAGCCTGTTGACGTGGCGATCTAAGTGACCACAGAACAATTAAGGTCAGAATTTGTCTTTGTCAAAGAAACGCACTAGGTCCTATGACTTAAAAGGCTTAAGTAGGGCCTATGACTGAAGGCTTAACTCAATGCCCTGTCGAGTATATAGAAAATTTAAAATTATTGAATACATAACATTACATTTGTCAACATCTTTCTTGATGTTAAGGGTTACAAGATTCAATACAAAAATAGGGGTTGGACATTCATAATATTTCTATATTAATATATGATCTCTTTCAAGCTTAAGAAACTTGATATACCAACTTGGAAGCACATAAAGCTTTGGTGAAAATATGAGTTATATGGTTCTCTGTCTTGCAATTGGAGATGGATCACTTGTTGTTGGATGAGTTGTCTAATATAATGGCGATGCAATATGCTTTGTGCAAGCATGGAACACTAGATTTTAAAAAATTTGGATGGCACTTTGGTTGTCACAATAGAGTAAAAAAGACCCTATTAGATGTTATTGGAGTATTAAAAGATAAACCACAACCAAGTAACTTTTTTAGTGGTATTATTTGTTGTTACATATTCAACCTCTGTCATTGATAAGGCAATAGTAGACTGCTTTTGATTATGCCATGAAATTGGACTAGAACCAAGGAAGGAAACATATCTTATGGTAGACTTTTTGTCATCTACACAATCTACCCAAACTGAATTAGAATACCATGTGAGTGTCAAGTATTTAAAGGAGGAATAGTAAATAGCCACAGTCAAAGTTCCTACACATATCTCAATATTCTCTTTGTTGTCCTCCAGTATGGAACCTATCTCAATATTCTCTTTGTTGCTCTCCAATGTTGAACCTTAGAAGAACTCAAAAATCTACATTCATTTTTGTTTAACTGATTTTGTCCAATCTATCACCTATGATGATGTGATCGTCAACATATAACACAATAATAAGGATGCTATCTCCATCAATGTTATCCACATACAAGTTGGGATTATTGGGACTATTATGAAATCCTTGTGTCTTAAAGTATTCATCGATCTTAGCATACCAAGACCTTGGAGCTTGCTTCAAGCCATAGAGAGATTTTCTCAACTTGTAAACTAAAGGTTTCTATCCTAAATGATCAAATCTTTGAGGTTGACTCATGTATATTTCTTTGTCAAGTTCTCTATTCAAAAAGGTATTTTTAACATCAATTTAGTGAAGATACCATTTGAAATGAGTTGCTAAAGTTATAATAGTGTTGACAGTATTGATCTTGGCCACTAGAGCATAGGTTTTTGTGTAATCAAGTTCTTACTTTTGTGAATACCTTTTAGCCACTAATCTTGCCTATATTTTTTAATGCTTTCATCAGACTTTAACTTAGTCTTATACATCCACTTATTTTTTATCACATTCTTCCCTTTAGGTAACTACCAATTTCCAAGTTCTATTTTTCATTAGAGTCATATTCACTTTGCGTAGCTTGTTCTCATTCTTGTTTTCCCTTAGCCTCCTCATAATTTTGAGTATAATTAGTCTTCATAATTGTGGTCATTAGATCATCATTAACTTATTGATTCCTTTAATATGTTTCTTGAAGACTCTTGGTATTCACAGGAGGACTTGATTCTTTATCTCCACTAAAAGTTGCCTTTAAAATTTCACCTGTTCCAAAGGTACTATGTGGTATATAATCATTTATGTCGACTTGTGGAATAGGAGTGGGAGAGTATTGCATCCTATCCTCAAACCCTTCATTGAACTTGACCTCCCTACTTGTGAACACATCCTCCACACTAGGATCATATAACCTATTTCCTTTCTTCTGGTCATCATAATCAACAAAGATGCACTTAACACTTTTCTCGTCAATTTTTTTCTCTAACCTCATCAAATATGTGAACAAAAGCTTCACATCCAAATATTTTGAAATACTTAACATCGGGCTTCTTGTCGCTCCATGCTTCCTCTGGAGTGATGTTCTCCAAACAAATTGTAGGTGATCTATTTAAAACATCAGTTGGTGTATTGATTACCTCACCCAAAGAAACAAAGTAAGATCCTTGGATTGCAACATGCATCAACCTATATCCACAAAGGCCCTATTCTTCCTTTCAACAACACCATTTTGTTGGGGATAATACATGTTCATTTTTCTCTTAATCCCATGATGCTCACAAAAATCCTTGAATTTGTTATTGATATATTCTCCACCAATATTTTTTCTTATCTTCTTTATCTTTGCCCACTTTGATTTTCCACAAATGCCTTAAACATTTAAAATTCGCCAACCACTTCATCCTTTTGCTTCAGGAAGTATACCCAAACATTTATTGAAAAATCATTAAAAATATTAAAATGTACTTAGCTCCTCCCTTTGATGGAGGATTCTTAAGTCCACATAAAATACTGTGGACAAATGCAAGAGGTTCACTTGCCCTCTAATTTTATTTTTTAAAATTTTCTCTATGTTGTTTACCAACCACACATCGTGTATATACACTTGTGTTTACCTTGATCTAAGGAAGTCCTTCAACTATGCTCATCTTTGAAAGCATAGCCAAACTTTGATAATTCTAATAACCAAACCTTTGATGCCACAATTCACTTGTAGAGTCACATGTAGTGAGGTAAGTCATCTTGTCTACAAACACAAAGAATTTATAGATGTCATCACTTTCAACTTCTAAAGCTACAACCTTGAATCCGTCATTAATGTTTGTTACAAAACATCTATCTAAATAGAACTCTACCTAATATCCATGTTGAGTTATTTGCCTTACCGAGAGAAGATTTTTTCTTAACTTAGGCATAAGATTAACATATTTTATTTTCAATTCCTTGCCATCATATCCTTTTATTGGAATTGAACCTATTGCTTCAATTTGATAGGAATTATCATCATCAATAAATATCATTACACCTTTCACTTCTTCCAAAGAATTGTAGTTCTTGTTGTAAGTCATGTGTTGCATACCTCCTCAATCAATACACAATGAATCATCTGAACTTCCTTGAGCAATAAATGAGGCTATCAAAATATTTTTATTGTGTTTTTCCTCTCCTTGAACAAAATTTGACTATCTTCTTTGATAAAATTTTCTTTGTCCTCCTCCATATGATTTCTTAGGGCATTGATCACTCTTATGTCCTTCCTCTCCATAATTGTAACATGTGATGCATTTTTGCCTTCTAGTATTATCCCTTTGATTTCTTCATTCCTTTTGTTTTTTTTGAAAATTGTTCCTTTTTTATCCTAATATTTTTATTGATTCCTTTACCTACAAGTATTCCTTTGTTGATTTCCTTGATTTTGGAATGAATTTCCTTGATTGAAATTCTTATTTTTGCCTCTAGCCATAAATTCTTGTGAACTCTTGCTAGACTCATTTGTATACTTTTTAAGTCTATTCTCTCCCTTCAATAAAGCCCCATACAATTTTTCTAATTTTATATTATCAAATTGCCCTGTTTTCTTTTGGTAAATAAAGGTCTTCATTAATTACTGGGTTTTGCAGGTTAACCCAAAATCTATTACAATATCCAGCCTTCTTCTGAGATTGTAGATCCTAGTCATCCTTGAAACTTTCTTACCAAAAATTGTGTTGAATCCCCTACACCTTACTAACAAAGCACATCCATACCTAAACATAACTGTAAACATTACTTACATTGACAGGAATTGAAGTTTGAACTTTGCACTTGTGAAACCTATTGCTTGACCATTTCCTATTCTCTGTCGGAATCTTCCAAGGCTTACACCCTGTTACCTTCATTTCCAATTTGGTATGATTTAGAGGGAAACCCCATAGTTATTACCAGCTCCATGGGGAAAGAACACTCATTCATCTTTCTCCTTAACGGGTAGGTTTCTTTTCATGACTAATAATGTTTTCCACTTCACGTGGCACACCTTGTGTCCATGTCACCAAACTACCAACATCAACACCTATGTTGGCTAATTTGTCAGTTGACCTGTTGGCCTCACGGTACACGTGACGAGCCCTCCTGTTCTGTCTTGTCGCAAAAAGGATCCTCACTTCATGGATGACTCCCTCGATTATCCATGGAGGTTTTTTGTCATTTGTCAACAGGTTGATGATGTTCATAGAATCACCTTCAATCATCAAGTTACCTTGAGTTGCTTGGGCTACTTGCAACCCTCTCCACAGGGCTCTAGCTTCTGCTTCGTTATTAGTTCTGATTCCCAATGATTCAACGAATGCCTTGACCATATTTCCTTGATGATCCCTGATTATTCCTCCAGCTCCAGCTTTTCCTGGGTTCTCCTTGGCTGCACCATCAAAATTTAGTTTAAACCAACTCTGGGGGGTGGCTCCCAAAAAATCCCATTTTTGGGATTGGGCAAAGGAATGGAAGGATTGTCCTCAATACCTAAGGCCCGAGCTAATTGTTTTTCTTGGGGAAGAATTGAGTGGTTCTCATCCACTAAGGTGCTAAGGTTTTCTTTCGCAAAGACAATAATCCCGTTGAGGATGGTTTTTGGGTTGTGAATGGTATCCTTAAAGGCTCTATGGTTCCTTTCTAGCCAAATCTGCCAGAGAAAATGATGCCAATAGATTTTCCATAGGTACTTAAGTTTTAGGCTAACAAAGGGTTGAGGCCATTGATGGAACACTTCGGATATAAGAGCAGGCTTAACCCATGAGATCCTAAAGGCTTGGAAAAGTTCATCCAGGATGGACTCTGCTACCGGACACTCCAGAAACAAGTGTTGGGTAGTCTCTCATCCTACCCTGCACATGTAGCAACGGTTAGCAATAACCATACCTTTGGATAACATATTGTCCATAGTGAGGATTTTTCCTTGAATCACCAGCCATGAAAAAAAGGATATTTTAGGAATTAAGCCTTTGATCCAAACCAAACTCGGTTGAAATTGTTGACCTTCCACATTGAGAAGCAAATTATAGGCGAGGCTTAACCGTGAAGTCACCACTTTCGAGTATCAGCTCAAACAATGTGATCTTCATCCTCTCCATAGGGAATAATTTGTCGAGTTAAAATGTTATAAAGCTCTTGAGACTCCGCTTCAAAACCCTGTACTCTGATGTGTTTCCACCTGTTGATATTTATATCCTGCCACATATAATTTGCAACCTTCTTACCAATATGCTGCTCCATATGCTCTTGAATCATAGCCAAACGAGGATTTTGGGATAACTCTTCAGCTCTCACCCACCGATCCTTCCAAAAGTATATTGTTTGCCCATTTCCTAGAATCCATCTAAGACCTTTCTTGAAAATATCCCTGCTCGTGTGGATTGCCTTCCAAAAAGCAGACCCCCTACTTGCTAAGTTGTCATTAAGGAAGTTCACACCTTGGAGGTATTTCCTCCTAACTATGGCAGTCCATTCATTATCGACCTTAGTCAATAACCACCACGCTTGTTTGGCTAACAAAGCTATATTGAGATGAGCAACTCTCCTCAATCCTAACCCCCCATAAGCTTTAGGTTTGCAAACCTTGTTCCAACCTACTAAATGGATCCTTTTCTTATCCTCAGTCCCTAACCAGAGAATTTTTTTTTGAAGATGCTCAATTTTGTGATACACCTTGCTGGGATCTCTGAAGACTGATAGGAAGTAAACGGGTATACTTTGAAGTGAAGCCATAGTTAAAACTGCTTTGCCTGCTTGAGATAACATATGTCCTTTCCAACCTGCTAGATTTTTTGGATCCTCTCCAGAACTATGTTCCACATTGATCCTTCAGGTTTCTCGATAAACAGGGGAAGACCTAAATAGGAGGTGGGAAGAAATGCAATCTGACATTCCATGATCCTTGCTATGCTGTTTTGCATAGGAATGGGGGTACTGATGAAATAAAGTTTGCTCTTATCAAAATTCACTTTTTGTCCAGCCGCTTCTTCATACATTATGAGAATATTTTTAATCCTTCTTACCTCAACCACAGAAGCCAAAGTCAGTAGCAATGTATCATCAACAAATTGCTGATGTGTCACCGGGGTAGTTAGCGACATGGCCTTGATACCTGAAATGAGTCCAGCTATCGCTGTTGCCTTAATGGTTCTTCCCAAGGCCTCAACTACAATGATGAACAACATAGGACTTATGAGATCTCCTTGTCTTAGACCACATTTGCTTTGAAAAAACCTTGTAGTAGACCCATTAACCAAAATTGAAAAACAAGGCTTAGAAATACACTCTCTTATTAACTTGACCCATTTCATGTTGAAGTCAAATTTTAAGAAAACTGCCTCTAATAATTCCCAATTTATCCTATCATAAACTTTGTTCATGTCTAACTTTAAAGCCATGACTGCTTTTTTTTTCTGAGCGGCTGTATGAAGAGCCTCATGAACAGTAATAACTCCATCTAAGATTGATCTTCCTTGTACAGAACTTCCTTGACTTGGATCAATGATCACCGGTAGAACTTTCTTCAAACGGTTGGCTAAAACTTTGGACAGAATTTTATAGGATATATTACACAGGCTAACCGGCCTAAAGTCAGCCATAGTATTAGGGTTGGGGCCTTTAGGGATCAAAGCAATGAAAGTTGAATTGAAACCCCTTGGAATATGATTTGAACTTTGGAACTCCTTGATTGCAGCAATAACTTTTGCTCCAACAATATCCTAACAAACTTGGAAAAACCACGATGAAAACCCATCCGGCCTAGGAGCTTTGTCAGGATCCATGTTAAACAAAGCCTCCTTGATCTCTTCATCTAAAAAAGCTGTTGTAAGAGACTCGTTAATCGTTTCATCAATGAGTTGTGGAATGAATTGAAGGAGAGAGTCCTTTGCTTGGGCATTACAGGCCCTTTCTTCACCCAATAATGAACTAAAAAAATTAACAGCCTCGTCCCTGATCTCCTGAATGTTTTGAGTTGAGGATCCATCCACCTTAGTTAAATTTCTAATATTATTGTTGCTTCTATTGCTCAATGTGGTAACATGGAAAATTTTCGAATTAGAGTCCCCTTCCTTTAGCCATAATGCCCTTGATTTTTGCCTCCAATACATCTCTTCACAAGCTAAAATATTATAAAAATCACAAAGGGTTTCCTTCTCTTCAGTCCTTGTCGCCTCATTATAGGTTCCATTTCGGATTTTGCTTTCTATTATTCTCAGTTTTTCGTCCACTGCTCTCTTATTCTCAAAAATATTTCCAAAGACTTCTTTATTCCATATTCTAAGGTTGTTTTTCACCATCTTAGGTTTTTGAGATAGTTTGAAGGAAGCACTTCCCTGGATAGGTTGACGCCACCATTCCTCTATTCGTTTCTTGAAGTCCGGATGTTTAACCCACATTGACAGAAATCTGAATGGCTTTTTAAAGGAGTTAGCCTGAAATGCCTCCCATAGAATAATATTATGGTCTGAAGCGCATTTAGGAAGGGCTTGTAACGTTGAATCACCAAACATTGTTGTAGCTTCCTTGGATAAAAAAACCTGTCCAACCTTTCTTGAATCAGCTGACTTCCTATCCTCTTGTTACTCCATGTAAATTTGGCTCCTTTTAGTCTTACATCCATCAATTCATTTGTGTTAATGAATTCATTGAAGTCCTCCATGCTCCTTGAGGGTAACCCGGATCCTCCCTTCTTATCAGATGGGTAAAGGGGGGTATTGAAATCTCCCCCAATCACCCAATGAATGTATTTAAAAGCTTGGCTCAAATGCCCCAAAAACTCCCACAGTTCAGACCACCCTTGGACAGAGGTGGGGGCATAAACATTTGACATAATCCAATTATTATTAGTATCAAAATCATGAAATAATACGCTTAAGACTCTTTCATTTGCCTGAATAATACTTCCTTCTATTTTAATAGGATCCCATAAGATCATGAGGCCCCCAGATGCTCCTCTTGCCTGTTGAAAGGCCACTTCCCCTTGCTTCCAGATCCTTATAGCTATAAGTGCTGATTATGCCGCATCTGTTTTGGTTTCTTGAAGAAAAATGATAGTAGGATTCCAATCCTTCCTTATAGACTTCACCATCCTTTTTTTTGGTGGGTTGTTTAGGCCTCTCACATTCCATGAGAGAACCTTCATTTAGATTGTTTGATATTTTTTCCCCGCCCCCTTCCCTGATCCAAATGGGGTTTGTCAATTTTGCTATTATCCTAGCCAAGAATAGCTTGCTATAACAATGTTCTTTGCTTTTCGTTTGCAATTTCTTCATTGATTCTCATTCTATAGTGCTCTACTGTAGATATTCTCCCTTTCTTTCTTTCACTTCCATAATCTATCGGAGGCTTGGTAGTGCTTCTAGTCTGTTTTGGACTGAAATGAGGGGGCATATACTATGATAGTCTAGGGCTTGAACCTTCTTTCTCATTTTGGGGGTTTTCAATTCCCTCTTCATCCTCATCCTTGTTTTGGTTCACCTCTCCTATCTGGTTCCTAAACAAGGGGCTTTCCTTCAAGGAACCTTTTACCGTTGGGCTCGTCTGATAAGGGATAATTTGCTCCACTATTGGATTAGGAGCTACATTCCTGGCTCTTGTTTCCACAAATTTAACTCTTGACTCCATTTTTTCCATGTTTAAACTGAAATGACCTGGCAATTTTTCTTCATTTTGAGCATAGCTTTTGGGGCTTTTTTTCATAGTTGTGGATGGTCCCGATTTGGATGGGGAGTCTAGGATTTCAGGAAACTTGACACTGATGGTATCATCCTTACTGTTTTCTTTTTCAACTTCTAGATTTGCTAGGATATCAAACATGTTCAAGCTGGGATCTTTATTACATACCTTATGATTTTTGCCTCCCTCATTATGTTGCTTTCCTTTCTCCTAGATTTTTGCCAGTTCTGTGTTGGCTTGGTTAGCCTGGTTATTCTTAACTTGTCTGTATCCTTCCAAGTTAAGACATGGTCCTTGAAACTTTGGGATCCCTCTCCCATTAGCTTTCCCTAGAAAACCTTTGCTCGTGGCTTCCTTGTTTGCAGTTCTTGTCAGACATTGGGCTTGAAGGTGGCCCTAGGTTTTGTACATGCTACAAAATGTCGGCTTGTTCTCATACTCCACAGGTTGAATACTCCACAAGCTACAAAATTGCCCTGTTAGCTCTAATGTGCGTATGAAATTATGATATGCATTTGGAACATATCAAATAAAAAAATCTACAATCTTTGAATCTTCATAGTTCACCTTCATAATTGAAAGTTGATTTCTTAATATCTTCAATTGTGCAATGTGATCATTTATGCTATCACCTTCATTTTTAGATGAGTCAATTACCTTTTAATGTCCATAACTTTTAATTTGTTGGTTCTCTTCAACATTGATTGTGAAGTCTCCCATACTTCTTTTGTTGTTTTGAGATCTTGAAAATGGGGCCTGATTGTTGGACTAATATTCCACACAATAATTGTTTAGACATTCATATCCTTTTTATCCCATTTTGCATGCTCACGTACATATTTAGGTTTGTTTTTGTTGCTAATTCTCATAATCCTTTTATTTATAGAATTAACACGATCCCACTTTCCAATTTGCATAATTAAAACCATTCAATTTTTGGAGCAACCATAAAATTTGAGTTTTTAGATGATGAGGCCATATATGGAAGAAGATACAACTCCACAAGCACAAGAAATACTCCACACAAATACAAAGACTTGAAAAACCAAACTCCCACACCAATACACAAAATGAGGTCTCTTTAATATTGTGTCTTGATGTTGGCCTTCTTAATGAGCCACACTCTCAAGGACTTAAAAAAAATTAGCATGCAATTTCAAATCAAAAACTTTACAATTGCCTTCAAGGGCTTAGGCTTTGATGTCTCCCCAAATTTTATTGGATGGTATGAATTCTCCTACCTCCTTATTTGTGATACGCCTCCCTCCTCCCTCTTTCACCAACAATGTTATGCAGGAGCATCCAACGGAAAGCAAAATACCGCAAAGAGGAAAAAGTGTCGCGATATCGCGACATGTCGACAAAGAAGAAAAAGTGTCGCGATATCGCGACATGTCGCATTATCGCGACCAAAAGCTGAGAGAAGGCTCAAGAGAGAAAAAGTGTCGCGATATCGCGACATGTCGCATTATCGTGACCAAAAGCCGAGAGAAGGCTCAAGAGAGAAAAGTGTCGCGATATCGCGACATGTCGCATTTTCGCGACCAAAGGACGAGAGAAGGCGCAAGGGAGAAAAAGTGTCGTGATATCACGACATGTCGCATTTTCATGACCAAAGGACGAGAGAAGGCGCAAGGGAGAAAAAGTGTCGTGATATCACGATATGTCGCATTTTCGCGACCAAAGGACGAGAGAAGGCATAAGGGAGAAAAAGTGTCGCGATATCGCGACATGTCGCATTTTCACGACCAAAAGGTGAGAGAAGGCGCAGGAGAGAAAAAGTGTCGCGATATTGCGACATGTCGCATTTTCGTGACCAAAAGGCGAGAGAAGGCGCAGGAGAGAAAAAGTGTCCCGATATCGCGACATGTCGCATTTTCGTGACCAAAAGAGACGAGAAAGAGCTAGAGGGAAAAAGTGTCATGATATCGCGGCATGTTGCATTTTCGCGACCGAAAGAGATGAGAAAGAGTAAGAAGGAAAAAGTGTTGCGATATCGCGACATGTTGGCAAAGGAGAAAAAGTGTCGTGATATCGTGACATGTCGCATTTTCGTGACCAAAGAGACGAGAAAGAGTAAGAAGGAAAAAGTGTTGTGATATCGCGACATGTTGGCAAAGGAGAAAAAGTGTCACGATACCGTGACATGTCGCATTTTCATGACCAAAGAAAAGGGCAGGCGGTTACAGGGGTCGTTACAGAGGAAATTATCGAGTGGTGGGTATATCGAACGTCATCATTGGTTGACAGGCACGACCGAAAGAGATGAGAAAGAGTAAGAAGGAAAAAGTGTTGCGATATCGCGACATGTTGGCAAAGGAGAAAAAGTGTCGCGATATCGTGACATGTCGCATTTTCGCGACCAAAGAAAAGGGCAGGCGGTTACAGGGGTCGTTACAGAGGAAATTATCGAGTGGTGGGTATATCGAATGTCATCATTGGTTGACAGGCAGACAAAGTCTACAGTGGCAGCACTAGACAAGCACGTGGCACCAAGGTGCCATGAAAGCGATCGAAGACCAAGAGTCGAAAAGATAAACGTTTCGAAAGCCAAGACAACGAAGAGGCACGGGAAATGAAACGAAGGGTCGAAAAGGAAAACAGAGAGTCACGCCAGAGAGTTTAAAAGGGGAAGCAAAGGTATGCACAAGGGGTCGAAAAACTGCCGAGACAGTGTTGCAGACGTGAAGGCAAGAGGGCCATTCTGGACCTGTTTGGGCTGTTTTCATCCAGGGTTGGAAATGATTTAATAAAAAAATAAAAAATAAACTATCTTTCAAAATAAAGGAGTTTATTTGGTAGACTGCTGCCATTATTGTAAATCTTTGTAAGTTGTTTAATGAGAATTAGGGTGAGCGATTTTTGGCTCCCCATCAAGTGGTATCAAAGTGGGAGTTCCTGAGTGTGTGAGCAGATCATCGAAAGTGAGGTAGTTTGCACTAGGATCTGTGGAAGAGTGGGAGTTCTTGAGTGTGTGAGCAGATCATCGAAAGTGAGGTAGTTTGCACCAGGATTTGTGGAAGAGCTTAGGGTTCCTGAGTATGTGAACAAATCACCAAAAGTGAGGCAGTTTGCACCAGGATCTGTGGAAGAGCTTAGGGTTCCTGAGTGTGTGAGCAGATCACCGAAAGTGAGGCAGTTTGCACCAGGATCTGTGGAAGGGTTGTGAGAAGAGAGCGAGGAAGAATGCCTCCATGAAGAAACCATGGTGATGGGAGAAATGTGGTACCTGAAGAAGATTTCAGAGCTTTGCAGAGGAAAGTGCAAGCCCTGAAAGAGGAGTTGCGAAGAGGGGTTGAGCCAAGGAGAGAAGACCGTAGTGAAGATGAAGCTTGGGAGGTTGATAATCCATCAGAAGAAGAAGTAATGGATCCTACATAAGCTAGATTAGTTAAGGCCATATCTCGAATCGGGAAGAAGCCAAAGTTTGATGTCTCCACGTATTCTGGGAATCTCAATCCAGAGGAGTTGATTGATTGGATCAATGATATGGAGTATTTTGAGTATGAGGAGGTTGTAGATCCTTGAAACTTTGGGATCCCTCTCCCATTAGCTTTCCCTAGAAAACCTTTGCTCGTGGCTTCCTTGTTTGCAGTTCTTGTCAGACATTGGGCTTGAAGGTGGCCCTAGGTTTTGTACACGCTACAAAATGTCGGCTTGTTCTCATACTCCACAGGTTGAATACTCCACAAGCTACAAAATTGCCCTGTTAGCTCTAATGTGCGTATGAAATTATGATATGCATTTGGAACATATCAAATAAAAAAATCTACAATCTTTGAATCTTCATAGTTCACCTTCATAATTGAAAGTTGATTTCTTAATATCTTCAATTGTGCAATGTGATCATTTATGCTATCACCTTCATTTTTAGATGAGTCAATTACCTTTTAATGTCCATAACTTTTAATTTGTTGGTTCTCTTCAACATTGATTGTGAAGTCTCCCATACTTCTTTTGTTGTTTTGAGATCTTGAAAATGGGGCCTGATTGTTGGACTAATATTCCACACAATAATTGTTTAGACATTCATATCCTTTTTATCCCATTTTGCATGCTCACGTACATATTTAGGTTTGTTTTTGTTGCTAATTCTCATAATACTTTTATTTATAGAATTAACACGATCCCACTTTCCAATTTGCATAATTAAAACCATTCAATTTTTGGAGCAACCATAAAATTTGAGTTTTTAGATGATGAGGCCATATATGGAAGAAGATACAACTCCACAAGCACAAGAAATACTCCACACAAATACAAAGACTTGAAAAACCAAACTCCCGCACCAATACACAAAATGAGGTCTCTTTAATATTGTGTCTTGATGTTGGCCTTCTTAATGAGCCACACTCTCAAGGACTTAAAAAAAATTAGCATGCAATTTCAAATCAAAAACTTTACAATTGCCTTCAAGGGCTTAGGCTTTGATGTCTCCCCAAATTTTATTGGATGGTATGAATTCTCCTACCTCCTTAGTTGTGATATGCCTCCCTCCTCCCTCTTTCACCAACAATGTGATGCAGGAGCATCCAACGGAAAGCAAAATACCGCAGAGAAGAAAAAGTGTCGCGATATCGCGACATGTCGCATTATCGCGACCAAAAGCGGAGAGAAGTCTTAATAGAGAGAAAGTGTCGTGATATCGCGACATGTCGCATTATCGTGACCAAAAGATGAGAGAAGGCTCAAGAGAGAAAAGTGTCGCGATATCGCGACATGTCTCATTTTTGCGACCAAAGGACGAGAGAAGGCGCAAGGGAGAAAAAGTGTCGCGATATCGCGACATGTCGCATTTTCATGACCAAAGGACGAGAGAAGGCACAAGGGAGAAAAAGTGTCGTGATATCACGATATGTCGCATTTTCGCGACTAAAGGACAAGAGAAGGCACAAGGGAGAAAAAGTGTCACGATATCGTGACATGTCGTATTTTCGCGACCAAAAGGCGAAAGAATGCGCAGGAGAGAAAAAGTGTCGCGATATCGCGACATGTCGCATTTTCGTGACCAAAAGAGACGAGAAAGAGCTAGAGGGAAAAAGTGTCGCGATATCGCGACATGTCGCATTTTCGCGATCGAAAGAGACGAGAAAGAGTAAGAAGGAAAAAGTGTTGCGATATCGCGACATGTTGGCAAAGGAGAAAAAGTGTCGCGATATCGTGACATGTCGCATTTTCGCGACCAAAGAGACGAGAAAGAGTAAGAAGGAAAAAGTGTTGCGATATCACGACATGTTTGCAAAGGAGAAAAAGTGTCGCGATATCGTGACATGTCGCATTTTCGCGACCAAAGAAAAGGGCAGGCGGTTACAGGGGTCGTTACAGAGGAAATTATCGAGTGGTGGGTATATCGAATGTCATCATTGGTTGACAGGCAGACAAAGTCTACAGTGGCAGCACTAGACAAGCACGTGGCACCAAGGTGCCATGAAAGCAGACGAAGACCAAGAGTCGAAAAGATAAACGTTTCGAAAGCCAAGACAACGAAGAGGCACAGGAAATGAAACGAAGGGTCAGAAAAGGAAAACAGAGAGTCACGCCAGAGAGTTTAAAAGGGGAAGCAAAGGTATGCACAAGGGGTCGAAAAACTGCTGAGACAGTGTTGCAGACGTGAAGGCAAGAGGGCCATTCTGGACCTGTTTGGGCTGTTTTCATCCAGGGTTGGAAATGATTTAATAAAAAAATAAAAAATAAACTATCTTTCAAAATAAAGGAGTTTATTTGGCAAATTGCCATTATTGTAAATTTTTCTAAGTTGTTTAATGAGAATTAGGGTGAGCGATTTTTGGCTCCCCATCAAGTGGTATCAAAGTGGGAGTTCTTGAGTGTGTGAGCAGATCATCGAAAGTGAGGTAGTTTGCACTAGGATCTGTGGAAGAGTGGGAGTTCTTGAGTGTGTGAGCAGATCATCGAAAGTGAGGTAGTTTGCACCAGGATCTGTGGAAGAGCTTAGGGTTCCTGAGTATGTGAACAAATCACCAAAAGTGAGGCAGTTTGCACCAGGATCTGTGGAAGAGCTTAGGGTTCCTGAGTGTGTGAGCAGATCACCAAAAGTGAGGCAGCTTTGCACTAGGATCTGTGGAAGGGTTGTGAGAAGAGAGCGAGGAAGAATGCCTCCATGAAGAAACCATGGTGATGGGAGAAATGTGGTACCTGAAGAAGATTTCAGAGCTTTGCAGAGGCAAGTGCAAGCCCTGCAAGAGGAGTTGCGAAGAGGGGTTGAGCCAAGGAGAGAAGACCGTAGTGAAGATGAAGCTTGGGAGGTTGATAATCCATCAGAAGAAGAAGTAATGGATCCTACAGAAGCTATATTAGTTAAGGCCATATCTCGAATCGGGAAGAAGCCAAAGTTTGATGTCTCCACGTATTCTGGGAATCTCAATCTAGAGGAGTTGATTGATTGGATCAATGATATGGAGTATTTTGAGTATGAGGAGGTTGTAGATCCAGATCGGATCAAATTGGCAAAAACGAAGTTGAAAGGCCATGCTAGCATATGGTGGAAGGAAGTGCAGCTAGAAAGAAATAGGAGAGAAAATGAAAAGATAACCAGATGGGATCGAATGGTAGAGAATTTGAAGAGGCAGTTTATTCCTACAGATTACAAATTGGATCTGTTGAAGAAAATGCAGAGCTTGAGACAGTCAAGCAAATCTATCAAAGAATATACAGAGGAGTTTTACCAGATTTTAATAAGAAATGGACATTCAGAGGATAGTAAGGAGAAATTAGCTCGTTATATAAATGGGTTAAGAATGAATATCCAAGAACTCAGTTTGGTCAGAATAACCACCATTAAGGATGCTTACCAGTTTGCTCTAAAAGTTGAAGAGAAGCTGAATAGAAGGTTTGAGGGTAAGCAAAAAAGAAGAGGTCATGGAGAAAGAACTGGTGGAAGAATAGATGGAGGACGAGATGAGAAGAAAGAAGAAGCTAACAGCAGTCAGGATCAGAAGGGAGATAATGATTACAGATCTCGTAATCAGAACAATGGTTACCAAAGAGGAAGAGGTAGATATGGAAGAGGAGGATTTTGTGGAACTTGTTTCCATTGTGGGGAAGAGGGACATCGAGCATATGAGTGTCCCCAACACCAAGAGAGGATGAATAAGAGGCTTGAGGGTCATGCCAGAGCTGTTGTAGTAGATGAAAGAGCTGAATCAGAACATTCTGAGGAGGCAGAGAGAGAAGTTATGATCACAAGGAGAACCTTGTTGAATGAGGAGAAAGAATCAGGCTAGAGTAGGAGCCTGTTTCGCACAAGGTGCAAATATTTAGGTAAGGTCTATAATGTTATTATAGATAATGGTAGTACTGATAACTTGGTCTCTGAAGAAATTGTTACTAAGTTACAGCTAGAGAGGAGGAGACACCCGCATCCATACCGGATTGCGTGGTTATAGAAGGACCACAAGGCATTGGTTAGTGAACAGTCCTTAGTCAAGTTCAATATTGGGAGATACCAGGATGAGGTCCTGTGTGATATCCTGCCTATGGATGCTTGCCATATGCTGTTAGGAAGACCATGGCAGTTTGATCGCTATGTAGTCTATGATGGACATACCAACACTTACTCCCTAACAAATGAAGGAGTGCGCCATAAACTAAAGCCACTGAAGGGGATGGATGAAAAGAGTTTGCTGACAACAATGAGAGTGGAAGTTGTGGGGTTTGAAGAACTTAAGGGTTTGTACCCTCAAGACCCAGATTTTTTTGAATCTTGGAGAGCTTGTACAATCCCAGTTACTCTGGATAGGACTGTCAACAGGAGTACTGGTAAATCACCATACCGGACTGTATGTGGGAGTAGTCCAAGGAATGCTTCTGAGTTGAGAACGATGGATAAAGGAGAAAAGAGCAGTGCTGAGGCTGAAGATTTTACAAGTTTTGAGATGTTGAAAAAGAAGGTGACAGAACAATACAGAAGTGAAGGTCACTTCTCAATCCACCCCGGTTGTTTGATGCAGGAGCATCTAACGAAAAACAAAATACCGCAAAGAGGAAAAAGTGTCATGATATCGCGACATGTCGGCAAAGAAGGAACGCATTATCGCGACCAAAAGCTGAGAGAAGGCTTAAGAGAGAGAAAGTGTCGCGATATCGCGACATGTCGCATTATCACGACCAAAAGCCGAGAGAAGGCTCAAGAGAGAAAAGTGTCGCGATATCGCGACATGTCGCATTTTCGTGACCAAAGGACGAGAGAAGGCGCAAGGGAGAAAAAGTGTCGCGATATCGCAACATGTCGCATTTTCGCGACCAAAGGACGAGAGAAGGCGCAAGGGAGAAAAAGTGTCGCAATATCGCGACATGTCGCATTTTCATGACCAAAGGACGAGAGAAGGCGCAAGGGGGAAAAAATGTTGCGATATCGCGACATGTCGCATTTTCGCGACCAAAAGGCGAGAGAAGGCGCAGGAGAGAAAAAGTGTCGCGATATCGCGACATGTCGCATTTTCGCGACCAAAAGGCGAGAGAAGGCGCAGGAGAGAAAAAGTGTTGTGATATCGCGACATGTCGCATTTTCGTGACCAAAAGAGACGAGAAAGAGCTAGAGGGAAAAAGTGTCGCGATATCGCGACATGTAGTATTTTTGCGACCGAAAGAGACGAGAAAGAGTAAGAAGGAAAAAGTGTTGCGATATCACGACATGTTGGCAAAGGAGAAAAAGTGTCACGATATCGCGACATGTCGCATTTTCGTGACCAAAGAAAAGGGCAGGCGGTTACAGGGGCCATTACAGAGGAAATTATCGAGTGGTGGGTATACCGAACGTCATCATTGGTTGACAGGCGAACAGAGTCTACAGTGGCAACACTGGACAAGCACGTGGCACCAAGGTGCCATGAAAGCAGACGAAGACCAAGAGTCGGAAAGATAAACATTTCGAAAGCCAAGACAACGAAGAGGCACGAGAAATGAAACGAAGGGCCAGAAAAGGGAAACGGAGAGTCACGCCAGAGATTTTAAAAGGGGAAGCAAAGGTATGCACAAGGGGTCGAAAAACTGCTGAGACAGTGTTGCAGACGTGAAGGCAAGAGGGCCATTCTGGACCTGTTTGGGCTGTTTTCTTCTAGGGTTGGAAATGATGTAATAAAAATAAATAAAAATAAACTATCTTTCGGAATAAAGGAGTTTATTTGGCAGACTGCTGCCATTATTGTAAATCTTTGTAAGTTGTTTAATAAGAATTAGGGTGAGCGATTTTTGACTCCCCATCACAATGCCAAACCTATTGTATGTTGTAGAATAGAACACCACTCAAGAGATCCAAACTAGATCCTTGAATCAAAGGAACGATGATATGCTTCCCTCCTTCACCACCAATGCCAACCCAACTCTATGTTATAGAATGGGACATGACTCCACAAACATAAACTAAATCTTTGAATCCAAATAATACTTTCAAATTATCTCCAAAATATATCTTTCTTCATATTTAAACAATACAATATAAATTTGAACAATAAATATAATTATAACTCTAATACCATGACAAAAAAAAATACAACACTTTAATATAAAGAAAGAAAACAAAAATATAAAGCAACAAAATTATACAACACTTTAAAAAAAAAAATAATTAAAAGTATCATACTATAAATATACTTATTGTCCGTATACAATAAAATATATAATTTAAAAAAAAAAAATTCTGTCACTTATAAAAATAGATTTAAATTAATAATAAATTAAAATGAAATAATTGTTCTTACATAACTTAATATAAGAGTAGACAGTCGTACTTAACATTACATCATACCATAAATATACTTATTATGTGTATACAATAAAATATATAATGTTTTTCAAATGATTTGTCACTTATAAAAATATATTTAAATTAATAATAAATTTAAATGAAATAATTGTTCTTACATGACTTATTATAAGAGTAAACAGTCATATTTAATATTACACTAAACAGTTTTCATAAGAAAATAGTGGCAAAAGGTTTTGGGCTTTTCTAACTTATACCTTATTCAAGTTCAACTAAGAGGAAAGATGATCTAATATGCTTCCACTTTTCAACCTAAAGAAAAAAGAAAGAAAATAAGCATATATATTTTGGTTGTTGTTGTTACATAGGAGAGTTGGTAACAGCCATTATTTTTAGTAACTGGAGAGCGCAGAGTTCAAACCACATGGACTGTAACCACCAAACCTATCTGTCTCGTTAATTGTTGACCCGGTGTGAGACGGGGACGTCGATCGCTCCAGGTCTGAGCAGAGTTCAAACCACATGGACTGCAACCACCAAACCTATCTGTCTCGTTAATTGTTGACCTGGTGTGAGATGGGGACCACTAGATCGCTCTTGACCCGATGTGAGATGGGGACCGCTGAGATCGCTCGAGGTCTGTACCGTCGTCAGTTTAACGCGCACTCAGAGGATTCAGAACAGACTACAACCTTTACAAACTGGCACCACCAAGGTTTGAACCCAAGTCTCTTCTCAGCAAGTGCCCATCCATTCTAGCACTTACCAATCCACCTAACCCTCGCTCGAGGTCTGTACCGTCATTAGTAGCACTTACCAATCCACCTAACCCTCGCTCGAGGTCTGTACCATCATTAGTGTGACGCGCACTCAGAAGAGAACTCAGAGGATTCAGAACAGACTACAACCTTTACAAACTGGCACCACCAAGGTTTGAACCCAAGTCTCTTCTCAGCAAGTGCCCATCCATTCTAGCACTTACCAATCCACCTAACCCGCGCACTCAGAGGATTCAGAACAGACTACTACCTTTACAAACTGGCACCACCAAGGTTTGAACCCAAGTCTCTTCTCAGCAAGTGCCCATCCATTCTAGCACTTACCAATCCACCTAACCCTTGGGGCTAGAAAGAAAATAAACATTACACCAACAAACATTTCGTTGTCAATAACTTTTATTGTCCAAGATCAAGTGAACTCTTCATTAAAACCTAACTTCAATTCACATGAAAGATGGTCCAAATACACTTAACACCGACTTTTTGTTGTCATATGGATCAGGTGGACTCTTCAGTGGCTGAGCTGATTTGGCGGACACGAGACAGATATTAATTTCCCTTATAAGTAAATATGTTTGTGCCTTCAAATCGTATTTGTGCCTGCTGTTTGTGATATATATATCTTGTGTGCTTGGACATTTTCTGGAGAATTGGATCTATCGATCTTGTGTTGTGAGAATGACGGAGGGAAATAGGTTGGATGTTCAGGGATGGGCTGCCAAGGATGAGTCTGGAATTCTTTCGCCTTTCAATTTCACTCGCAGGTGAGAACGTTAAAGGCTTTTCTCCTCAAATTTTTTATAGTTCTTGGACTTGTGTTTTTCACTACAGTATTGGGTAAATTGATATTGTTCGAGATTTAGGGTTCTGTGACCTGTTTCTAAGAAAATACGTTAATTTTTAATGTCCCTGTCTACTACTTGGGATTTTGGGACGGCTAACATAGTATATAGTTGGGGTAGTGGGTCTATTTATGGCCTTGAACGTTTTAAAAAGGGGAAGGTAAGTTGTGGTTGTAGATTTTTGAGGATTAGTGGATTGGTAAGTGTTTGTTTGATCAGATATTATTAAGAAGATATTTAGGTTAAATTTTTGAGGCAGTTTGTTTGCAAGGTAGTAATCTGAGCTGAATCCTGAAAGTGCCCCTAATCCCGACCAGTGGTGCCTTTTATGTCAGGTCAACAATAAAAGGCTGAATACTTTTGATGAGATCAGCCCCTGTGATTTAAACCCTACCCTTATTAGTTACTACCTCTCCTATGTAACTCAAAAAAATATTCTTGGCAACAGGATTTTCACAGATTCGGAGATTTCTTGCATGTTTGTTTTCGAGGTAGAGCACTTTGTGTTACAGAGTATTTGGGAGTCTGTGGAGGTGGTTCTAGTGGTATATTGTGGTACATTAAGTTTCGTTGGATCTTTAATTTTTAATTTTATTTTCGTTGGATCTTTATGTTATTTTTTTGACGGTGGCGTTTTTGACCGAACATGGGTTTTATAACCCAAAAAAACAACAATTCTTGATATTTTTGTTTCTTATTTTATTTTCGAACTGTCCTTTGTTTCTGTATATGCGTATCCGTATCAAATTTGTCTTGGTGAGGGAATCTTTTCTTCAGGAGGATCAGTAGATATCATGTTCTGCATCTCTATTGTGGAAATGGGTTGCAGGACAGGATCCTTTGGTTTATGTTTGTCGGACGATATAAAATCCCTCTTCTATTTAGCTAATTTGGATTTTGTTTGTCGTGCTTGGCAATATAGTTCCTCATTGGTTCGAATGTGAGTGTGATCGTTGTATATGCGCGTGCGGGCTGTGGGAAGGGTTTTGAGAACCCATAACAGTTGGAGTTTCTGGCACAAGCTTCAATGTAGTTTACATAATTTTCTCTGTTCTGGTCACTTTGGATAGCACTGCTGTTTGGAATTCATTGGAATATATGAAGCGGTCGACTGATATTAAATGTTTTTCTTTCTTGTAGAAAGACCGGTCCTCATGATGTAAGGTTCAAGATCGCATTCTGCGGAATCTGTCACTCTGATTTGCACATGCTTCGCAACGAATGGAAAAACTCCCAATACCCAATGGTCCCTGGGTATGTTATTTACAAGCTTCATTGATTTTATTTTTCTAATTTTTTTTCGGTATCAAAGCACGGCAAAGATTTGTCGGTAATTTGCTGCAGAAATTTAATCAGCTGTTAATGTTGTTAACGCTTTGGCAGCCATGAGATTGTGGGGATTGTGACAGATGTTGGATCAGAAGTGAAGAAATTTCGCGTGGGCGACCGCGTGGGTGTGGGCTGTATGGTGGGGAGCTGCCATAACTGTGATCCGTGCGAGAAAGGGCAAGAGCAGTTTTGCGAGAAGGGAATCTTGACCTATAACAGCATTGACGTGGACGGCACTCTAACCTTGGGAGGCTACTCAAGTCTAATGGTTTGTGACGAAAAGTAAGTAAAAAAATCATAATTACATGCTTGGAATAAACTATACTGGCCACATAATTCCCTTCCACGTAATTGTGCACATTCGATCAATCACAATCAGTTGTAACTTTATGTTCAATCAATAGTAAATTAATTTATGGTGCGTTGTCAGATTCGTGTTGAAGGTACCAGAAAATCTTCCCTTCGATGCCGCGGCCCCATTATTATGCGCGGGCATAACTGTGTACAGCCCCATGATACATTTCGGCATGACCGAGCCGGGAAACCGCTTGGGTGTTGTAGGTCTCGGTGGTTTGGGTCACATGGCGGTCAAATTTGGCAAGGCATTCGGCCTGCACGTGACCGTGATCAGTACATCCCCAAACAAGGAAAAGGAAGCAAAAGAGATTTTGGGGGCAGATCATTTCCTTATCAGCAAAGATGAGAAACAGATGCAGGATGCAGCCAAGTCGCTGGACTACATAATTGATACAGTTTCTGCCGACCATCCTATCCCGCCTTTGCTCAATTTGTTGAAGGTTAATGGAAAGATGGTGGTGGTTGGTTTGCCTACTAAGCCTCTCCAAATTCCTGCTGGAAGCCTTATATTTGGTAAGTCGTCTCTTCCTCTCTCTTTTGTGTTAGTTTTATAATTCGTGGATTTGTTAAGGCATTTAGCTCTTTGATATGTCTGAAAATCGCCGTGTTTTACAGGTCGACGATTTGTCGGGGGTAGCTTGATTGGCGGAATCAAGGAGACTCAGGAGATGCTGGACTTCTGCGGGGAGAAAAACATCAGTTGCATAATCGAGAAAATTCCTATTGATTGTGTGAACAAAGCGATGGAAAGGTTGGACAAGGGCGATGTCAAGTATCGGTTTGTCATTGACAACGTCGAGAGTTTTAAAGCTTGATGCTGGCAAGTCCTTAATCTTTGTTTTGTCAAGACGGGAAACTAAGCCATGTTAAAAACGTTTTCAATGATGTTTAAGCGGTTGACATGAATTAGATATATAGGAGGGGTTAGAGGATGCTGCCAGATGGATGTTGTTTTTGAGGTCTGATTGTGAACATGTATGTCATCAGCAAATTTCAAATTTCCCGGCGCACATATGTCAATATTTTTTTCGTTCAGTTAAACTTTACTAAAGTCAAGTAATAGTAAGCCTTTCATTGTCAAGGAAATAAACAATGAAAGATTTTTTTCATAGTTAGGAATTTTTTGTTCTCTTCTTCTTGAGTTTGTATTGCTTCATGGCAAACATTGCCTGTACTTTGGTTATGTAGCAAACCACCAATGGATACTATGGCTGTTATGGAATATTTCATGCACTTTGACTATGTATTGCATTACATTCATTTTATGTCTCTAAAATAGCCTATTGTGATGACAATGCTGTTGAAAATAAAATTATGTGGAGATGGTGTATTATTTATTATTTGCTTGCCTAAATAAATTATAATTTAACGGTGTCCTCTATTTAAAAGAATTATGATTTAATGTTTTAATTTTATTAGTTGCATAATATATTCTTAGGTGACGGTTTGTTGTTATTTTTCATTGGATCTTTTGTTCTTGTTTGTTTTTATGAAAACCATAACCTATTTTCTTCATATTTTTTTTTGAAATTAATACATTTTTTTAACACCCTTTAGAAGATACAATACGTAAATGAGGGAGTGCTTTACTAAAATCCATTATAGTATGAAATTTATGTAGAGTACTTCTCATAATAAGAGTTCCTTTTATTTTTATTTTATTTTCATGTGAAGTTTGGAATAAAATATCTTTCTTTAGTGTACTAATCATGGTGGTGGTTTTTATGGAGATAGATTATAATTTATTTGGATGCTTTTTTTTGAAGCAAATAGAGTGTACTGGTTAAATGATAGTTATATTTTATTGTACATTTTTTTAATTATAAAACCTTATTTCATATATGATTGATTTAAAACTCATAATTTTTAGTTAAGATTATGAAAGAGAGCAATTCAAAAATATGGTATAATTAACTTGAACATAAGAATATATAAGAAAAATAATAGAATGAATTTATTGTTCATATAACATTGCACAGTGTAAACAATCTTTGAGAAGAGATGAGGCTATAGCATTGCATTTGTTATTGATGATTTTTATAATTAGTGGTGCATCTCTATTTATACAAGAATTGGTGTATTAAAAATTCACCATATTGAATATGGAAGGTCACCCATATGGATATGTGGTGGTTCATCTTCCACAAGTAGGAGGTCACCCTTATGGAAATATGGTGATTCACTTTCAATGAGTTACAAAGTGCATATTAAATGAAAAAAATCATACAAATGACTTGCTATCTTATGTTTTGTTTTCTAATGATGCAATTTGGCTACGAAAATATAAAAATAGAAAATGATAATTTTTAGTAATTGTTTTGTTTTCATTTTTGAGGGCTTCCATAGCAAACATGTGACAATTGTGTCTGTCATAGAGTCACCTAAAAAAATTGTTCTCTCTAGTCTTTCCAATGCTTCTTAAATGGATCAAATCAGAGTCTCGAGCACAAAGTTAAGCGCCTAATAGAGCGGTTAGAATAAAAAATAGATTTTTGGGCATTTTCGAACATAAAGCCATGTTGTAAAAAGCTCATATGCCTAGATCATTCGTCCACCCTTGAAATCAATGGTCCCCATTGCATCAACTTTTGACATCAAGTGCAAAAATTGTTTCTTTATTTGATTTTTCATGAGCCATTCCCCTTCGTAACCAAGTTGTCCTACCTTGACCACTCTATACATATGAGTGGACTATCTTCTAGTGGTCATGATCCATGCATCAACAATTTGATCCTCCTCCAACCAGTGCTAAGTTGTCTAGATTGAATTCTTCAAGGTCCAACTATTCTACGACTTTGAAGTGTCCAATAGAGGTGGAAGATAAGGCAAAAGAAGTTCAACATTGAAGATTGTATGCAAACCAAGATAATATGGAAGATTCAATTCAAAGACGTTTTCTCCCACTTTCTTGGTGATGGTGTATGGTCCATAACAAAGAGGTCTAAGCTTCTTATTGGGTCATGCAAGTCTTTATTTCTAAAGACAACCATATCTTATCTCAAACCTTGAATTGATGTGGGACCTGATGTTGGTCACGGTGTTGTTTGTATTTCTTGTGTCTTTTTCAAGAGGTCATGGATCTTTTGCTAGATGTGCTGAATCTATTTCACAAATATGCATCTTTTTTTGCTTCTTTTTTTCCATGAGGTGAGTACTCCATAAGTTGCATAGGGAAAACTTACATTAATGGGTGCTAAGGGGTGGAACCCAAAATAAACTTGAAATGGGCTATGTTTGGAAGTGCTATGCAAAGCTCGATTGTACCCATGTTGAATGTAGGGGAGGCCCTTATCCCACTTTGCATGGATGTCTGGAATTGTATATTTATCAATCAGTTATCAACTTCTATCTAGCCATCAGTTTGAGGATGAAAGGATGTGGACATGGTCAACTTGGTATCCATAATATTCCATAGGGTGGACCAAACAATTCTCAAAAATTTTCTATTCCTGTTAGATACCATAGACTTTAGCAAGCCAAAGTTGAGCCACATGACTAAATTAAAGCTTTAGCAATTTCCTCAATTGAAATGAATTTCTTACAAGGAATCATGATAGCCATTTTTAAAAATGATCAACTACTACAAAAATAATCATTACCATGGTTATATGTGAGAAAACATGAGAAGAAATCCATGGATATAAATTTCCAAAGCTTAGTGGCATTGGAAATGGTGTATACAATCTCTGTTTCTTGTTGGTTGGTTTTCCAATAGCGTAGGGGGTACATGAGTTGATGTACGTCTTGACATCATTCACCATATTAGGTCAACAAAAGTACTTTTGAAGCATTACCAATGTTTTTTCTATCCCAAAGTGGCCTACAACTTTGTTGAAGTGTGCTTTCCAAATCATCTTTGAGTGCTCATTGTATGTTGCACAAATATGACCCATGAGGGAGAGGAGGCTATATTGTAAATACAAATAAAAAATATGCTTACCCACACAAAGAGCTCTATGCATTTACAAAATTAGAATATATTTCATACAAGGTGAACCAATTGGAAGCATCATGCCTTTAGGAATCAAGAATGGTGGTGAATGCTATGATTGGAGGTTGGCTCAAACAATTTGTTGCTAAATTGGTACTCCCTTTCTTACGCTTAATGATAAAATGAAATTATTGTAGATATGTGACCCACTTTTGATGTCTTTCATTACATAGCTTACTCTATGACTGAATGAACTCCAAAGGTATGTGATCTATGTGTATGATGGTTTCCTTGGCCAAGATATAGTGTTTCCATTTGTAGACAGGGAAAATTGACCCATCCAAGTGAGGTATTTTCTCTAGAACTCTTGAGAAGGTCCTCAAACTTGTTTAAGCAGAAGTTTGGGCCTCCTTCCGTTTCGTTTCTCCTTTTTTTCCTAGCTTTGTCAAAATTGCGGTTAAGGTTTTCTCTTAGAAACCCTATTTTTGGGTCAACCCTCAGGACGTCAGCCCTCCCTTAAGTTATATTTTCATTTTCCTGGACTTTTTCCCTCCAAACCTCTTATAAATAGAGGGTTTGGATCCTCTTTTCTATTAGAGAAATTTTTGAACCTAAGCTTTTGACAAGAGAAGGATTGCAAATTTTCCAAGTGATCCTAAGTTTTGAAGGGTGATTGTCTTCTAACAAGATCAAGTTTTGTTGTTGCTCTATTGTTGATTTGTTGCTCTTGGTGGATAAGTGTGGGAGCCTTGAGGAGGAATCTACCATTTTGTGGAGGTCTTCATCCTTTTGTCTATTCTTTCATTGCCACCAGGTTTATTCTTGCATTTTGGTGTTTGTAAAATCATTTATTCTGCATTTTATATTTAAATTCGCATCCATTTGTCATTTTTGTACTTTTGTTGTAAAATTGTACCTCTATCAAAGAGGGTGTGATTTTGATAGAACCCAAAATCCCAGTCACCCCTTACGGGGCACTATTTTGGTTTTGCCAGGTTTGGAGGTAAGGTTTTGCTCCCAAACCATCATTTTTCACTTGCATATTCCATTTAAGCCATAACAATGTTTCATTTCATTGCATCTTGTCTTGTTTGTTTCCAAAAAGGTCAACAATCACTTTTGCTTTCGTACAGTTAGCTAAACGGACCAAGGGGGCTTGACCGCTATGCCTCCAAGCTTAGTTTTACAATGGACTAAGCAGGCCCCCAAATGCTAATCAAATTTTCTAGGATTTTGTGAATCAGTTTGATAGGATTCAAAGTTGTGGGATACATTTGAACGTCAATTAAAAGCTAAGGTCAACCATATGATTAGATAAGTGTTCTAAGTTAATATCTTAGGTTGTTTGTTGTTTTATTTCTGTCCATTTCTATTTTAAAACTTAGATCATAAATTAAGGAAAAATATTTGATCATATTTTAGGCATTTGAAAGAATAAAAATATATAGTTTGCACTTTAGGGTTAATCTGTTCATGCATTCTCTTAAAACCTTACTGAAAAGAAAATGATTTATTTTGTTGCAAGTTAGATTTTAGTCACGATTGAAAATCAAGAATCATTCTATAGGGTTAGTCCTTGCTTGCTCGCATTGTTGGTTGTCTTGCGTTGTTCTTTTATTTCTTAGCTTAGATTTTAAAAAGGCTAAACATAGGTGTTTTATTAATATACACATCAAACATTCCATCATTGGACTTGGAACAAGTACTTAAACCGTTCCTAAACCATTCAATCCCCAAGACCCATGGTTATGCATAACGACTATTTATCGCCAAATTGGCTAAAATTAGGATTTTCAAAATTTGAAATTGGCTAATATTTGGGACCCTTGACTAGGGCCCATTAACCAAAAATTTTTGGGTGCAATTTTTTTGTCGATTCGCCCTAATTTTATAATAATTTGACCATTTTAAGTTTAAATTTACAAAATTACCCATAATAATAGTGAACCTTCTACATGCGTTTGGACTTTATTTACCTGGATTTCAAAATCGATTCACCAAAATTTATAAATACATTTTGGGGCCGATCCCTTATGCATAACCCTACAAGCCCTCGACTGTAGAGAATATAACACACCCCCATGGCCACCTCGGCTCCTAACAAATCCAACCAAGAATCATACACGATAGGAAAATTTTTCCTCTACATATTTGGTGAACCTGACGTGAACACGCATCCTAGTGGCCAAGATAGGAAGCCTCAACCTTTTTGTTTTCTTTTGAAAAATTTAAGCAAGACCGCTAAATTTGTTTGTTTAGAATTAGAAAACATTAAAAACATCTTAAAAATATTTGTCTTTTGTTAGTTTTCTCCTCTATCCTTTCCCTTCCTCCTAATGGCTCCCAACCTTAGGAGTAAGCAAAAGCTTTTAGAATCTGATCAGATTTTTCAAGAAGATGATCAAATTGATAGGGAGAATCACAATCTAGATGTAGAAGAGAAAGAACATGAAGAAACTGGTAGTAACTTTGATCCTTTTGAGGGGCCCAATAGAGGCTTCACTTTCACATCATTTGATCATATATGGGGTTTTATGAAACACCATAAGGAGTCTTTGTTCAAGGCTATGGAAGAGGAATACAAATTCAAAAGAGGTGGAACATTTTATCCTCCAACTGTTTCTCATAGACATGTTCATAATAAACCCTTGTTTAAATCTTCACAACATGTTAATCCTTTTCATAAACCAACATATGCTACTACCATGACCACCAACATTAGGGGAATTCCACAGACTCCCCCAACTGATAGTGCATCCAAAAATTATGCTCAATTTCCTCCTCATTCTGCTCATCTTAACATTAATACTTTTGTTCCACCAAATTCCAATTATCCTTCACAACAAGATACCACATATCACAACTGAAGAACATGTGCTTATACTGAGAGGGAGGGTGAACAGTATAAGGTACAACTTTTTTTTTCAATACATATGATAACAGTAGTAACATAAAAGAAATACACATCACATAAAGCATCACACACATGAGATACATGATTTAACATGGTTCACCGAATGTGGGATACTCCATAGATAAAATATTTTACTAAAACTTTCTCAACAAGTTTCTTGGAAAAACTTCCGTATTACAATATTTATGGACCTCTGTCCAAAGGAGACACCAATACCCTAATCAAGTTCATGGATCTCTATCCATAGGAGACACCAATCTCCTTTTATTTGGTTGGTGATTCTCTAGAAGACTACCACCTCCACTACTCTAGGTTGTGGATCTCTATCCACTGAAGACCTATGTCCTCTCTAACCTGGCTAATGGATCTCTATCCACTGGATACTATTGTCCTATGCTCTATCACCTCTAAAGCTTTGCTCAATATCTATCTAAAATTTGTACTAAACACTATCCTTCGATCTAGAACAAACATGCTCAATATTTGTCTCTACTCTGTCATAATAATGTCCAATAAGTTCTCTCAAGAACATGTCCACTCTACTCTTAAGTCTTCTTTAAGACTTTCCTCAAATCTTCTCAACAAGTCCTCACTATAACTTGTCCAATCTGCTCAAAAAGTCTTCACTAAGACTTGCCTCAACTTTTCTTGTAATATTTCATAGAAGCTCACACAAATATGTCCTTAAGCTTTTACAAAAGCTTGCTCAAATCAATCACAAAACTTGCACACAATCTCAATTCAATTTCTTGCAAAAAACCTCTTTCAAATCAATTCATAATATAAAAAAATATGTTTCACAGAACTTGAACTATCGTTCCAACACTTTCTAATCACTATAGCTCAATCAACTCAATCAATGAAACCAACTTGCATGCAAAACCCTAAGCCAATGTTTCATCCAATGCTCTCAAACAATGTCACAATGGAACTCAAACTCATCTCAAGATGTTCTCACATTCACATAACAATGATACTCATGATCTTTGCATAAACCCTAATTCAAGATAGTTCACAAGTTCTCACTCAAGCATTCATCAATCAAGTATGTAAAGACTTACTCAACAATGCTTATCAAACAAGAACCTTTTCACTCCAACTTAGCATTCATAACATCCAACAATCACCCTCAAGGATAATGTACCCTTACCTCTTGTTTGAATATGATTTGACCTTAAACATCTGTCTCAATCACAACCACTCTTTTTGCCAATACTAGGGTTAGATAGCAAATATTTGTCCTTAATATTTTCTCACAAAGATATTTCACCAAGTCAAAATATCAAAACTTACTCAACCTTATTTCTCCTTTCAATATAATTTTATTAACTTTGTTTTCAACAAAAATATCTAACTCCTTTGGCACACCTTATTACCTCTCTCAATAAGCTCAAAGCACTCAAAAAATAAAACCCTAAAATAAAACAATGTATATCCTTTTATCTCCCTCACAAAAACCTTATAGCATGCAATTTCCACTTTATAACCAGAAAAAATAATTTATGTAATTTTTAGGGCCTTCGCAATTTTCAAAACCAAGCAATTTAGCACATACCTTATAGTCCACCAAAAATGTGCCTCGATGGGTTTCGAACGTGCAACCCCTTCCTATCGAGCGCCTTTGCAAGATGTGCACCCACCATGTAGGCTACGTGCATCCACACAAAGGGAAAGGCTAGCTCCTTCCCTTTGTCCTTTGCCTCTCACACAACTTCCAACAAAAGACCTTCCTTGCTCACCAAAATGTAGACCATGGAATTTGATCACTCAACCTCACACCTGCCAAAGTCTTAGCGCCACCCTTGGCTACCGGTCGCGCTACACAACACCTTGAAACATAAAGCGAAATCCCCTATGCTTTGTCCTCTCTTTTGCCTCACGAAACCTTTAGAAACACATGATTGTCTACCTTGCAATGGGCACAAATTTCACATATAACACTTGGATCATAGATGAGTTATGCCATGGTGTTTTGCCCTCCTTTATATGCATAATGTCATATATTCGACGACGTCGACGATTTTGATTAATTAAAATATTTTTGAATTAATTTAAAATTTATAACCCTATCCTTTAGGGTTAGTTAAATTAATATATAAATTAATTTATAATTAAATTATAATTAATTTATAACTCTAAGAGTTAATTAAATTAATTTATAATGAAACTATTATAATTAATTTATAATTAATTTAAATCCTTGGGTCTTGTCCTTTTAATATTATAATATTATTTTTCTTGGGCCTTCTTTTTGCCCTTTAAACCTCATCTGACCACTTGGGAGCAATTTTTCTTTTGCACTTGATTACGGAACCCGAAACTGATGTTGCTCACTGAAACTGACGCTTACTGGTGCTAACTTCTTGACATCAATGACAACAAAATCTGCTCATATTTCTAAATTTATCATTGATGGCAACCCAATTATCTTTTATCATTTCCTTAATCTTTTTCTGTTTTGTTCCCCCTGAGAAACTACTCCCCTTGACTGAATGCTCTCCCCCTTTGATGTCAATGGCAAAGGGCCACCTTTGGGGATCGGGGCTAAGAATGAGTCTCTTAGCTTAGCCTCTCCCACACCTCCTCTTGAGGTGGTTAATTTTGGGGTGGGAGTATAACTACTCCTAAATTTTCTTGTAGGTACTCAAAAGTCTCTTTCGAAAGTGGCTTAGTGAAAATATCTGCAATATGCTCTTTTGTAGTAACATATTCCAACCTAATATGTTTATCCGTCATATGTTCTCTAAAAAAATGATACTTAATCAAAATTTGCTTTGTCCTATAGTGCATCACTGGATTCTTTGAAATACTTATAGCACTTGTATTATCACATAATATGGGAATATGATGATCAAATTTTATCTTGAAGTCTTCTAGAATTCACTTCATCCATAATACCTATGTACAACTGGCTACTGCTCTAATATACTCTACTTCTATTGTAGATAAGGATACTGATGCATATTTCTTACTTAGCCAAGAGACTAAACAATCTCTAAGAAATAATGCTCCCCCACTCGTAATTTTTCTATCATCAATGTTGCAAATCCAATATGCATCTGTATAAGCTATGAGTGTGAATCTCTCACTTTTGGGATACTAGAGACCAAAATCCATGGTCCCTTTTAGATACCCGAGAATCCTCTTTATTGCTACCACATGTGTTTCCTTAGGTGCTTCTTGAAAGCTTGCCACTAATCCCAATGCCTGCACAATATCTGGTCTTGTAGCTGTGACATACAATAAACTGCCAATAATAGATCTATATAATTTCTGATTTGCCTCTAGAGATTCATCAGTTTGACTTAACTTACATCCTGTGACCATGGGAGTACTTACTAGTTTGCAATATTCTAAGTTGAATTTCTTTAGCATTTATTTTATATACTTGGTTTTTGAGAGAAATACTCCTTTCTCTAATTGTGAAATATGAAGTGCAAGAAAGGAAAAATCACCAAGCATAGACATCTCAAATTCATTCTGTATGCTCTTTGCAAATTATTTACACATATTATCATTGTTTCCTCCAAAAATGATGTCATCCACATAAACAACCACAATTAGTAGATTATTCCCTTCATTTTTGATGTATAAGTTGTTATCCGCTATTCCTTTCCTGAATCCTTGTTCCTGAAGATATTTATCCAATCTTAAGTACCATGCTCTAGGAGCCTATTTTAGACCATACAATACCTTTTTCAATCTGAATACATAATTTGGTTTATCTGTTAATATGAATTTCTCTAGTTGTTAAATATAAAATTATTCTAGAACACCATTTAGAAATGCTAACTTAACATCCATATTATATACTTTGAAGTTTTTAAAACTTGAGAAGGCTAAGAATATTCTTATGGCTTCAAGTCGTGCAACTAGAGCAAATGTCTCATCAAATTCAATTCCCTTTACTTGTCCATACCTTTGCACACTAACCTTGCTTTATTCCTGACTACCTGTCCATCTTCATTTAACTTATTTTTGAATAACCATTTTGTTCCAATCACATTTTTGTCCTTTGGTCATGGAACAAGTTCCCAAGTCTTGCTTTTCTCTATCTGATCTAATTCATCATCCATTGCCTTAATCCAAAACTTATCTTCACTTGCCTGATTGAAGTCTTTTGGCTCAATCTTAGATAACAAAGAAAAAATTTCTTGTTGAGATGTTGTTATTATCCTTCTCCTTGTCTGTCTTTCATTTGGATTCCCAATGATTAGATATTTTGGATGATGTTTCTGTACATAAATGGATGGAGTTTTAGGAAGAAGTCTGTGTTTCCTCTTCTTCATCTAATTCATCACAAAACTCTTATTGACAACTTCCATCTTCCTGATACACAATTTGCTAAACTGGTTCTCTTGAATCTATCTTCTCATAAACTGTTACATTTATACTTTCTACAATAGTGCATGTCCTTTTGTTGAAGCATCTATAAGCTTTACTCTTAGTATAATAATCAAGAAAAAATACCTCATCACATCTTGGGTCAAACTTGCCCAAGTTTTGCTCTTCTCATCTTATGTAACACTTGCTTCCAAAAACCTTGAAGTGCTTTACAATGGTCGGTCTTCCTTTCCAAAGCTCATATGGAGTCTTGTGATGGTTTACCCTTATTTGAGCCCTAGTGATTATATATACTGTTGTGTTGATTGCTTCCCTCCAAAATCTATCTGAAAGCTTGGACTCATTTAACATAGCTCTAGCCATATTATCAATAGTCCTATTTTTCCTTTCAACTACTCCATTTTGTTGAGGAGTTCTTGCAGCTGAGTATTCTATCTTGATTTCATGTTGTTCACAAAAATATACAAATTCATTTGAGGTAACTCTCCTCCTCTGTCAAATCTCAAAAACTTAATCCTCTTGCTAGTTTTATTTTTAACCCATTCTTTAAATGCTTTGAATTTTTCAAATGCTTCTGACTTATCTTTCAGGAAAGCTACCCAAACCATTCCGGAGTAATCATCTATGAAAAATATGAAGTAACTTTTACCTTGAATACTCTGTGTTCTGGTAGGACTACATAGATCAGTATATATTAGATTTAATGGCTCAGATGACATATATCCCTTTGATTTAAAGCTTGTTCTAGTTTGCTTTCCATGTTGACAAGGTGCACAAATTGTGTTTTGTGGCCTTTTTTAGCTTGGGTAAGTCTCTGACAACTTTTTTATTGCTTATGTTGACTATATTGTAAAAATTCAAATGACCCATTCTTCTATGCCACAACCAACTCTCATCTTCTTGTGATAAAAAACACTTTTCCCCTTTGATATCACTAAGCATATAGAAGTTTTTTGGATTTCTACTTACATTTGCAATAACTATTTCAGTTTCCAACTTTCTTATCTCACATATATCTAAGTTAAATGTAACCATATGACTTTGATCACAAAGTTGGCTTACACTCAGCAGATTGTGTCTTAACCCTTTGATATATAATACATTTTATATTCTTGTTTTCCCATTATCTAAGCTCATATTTTCTCTTCCACCAATTTTTGTTGATCCATTATCACCAAAACTTACTGATCCTCTATTAGTTTCTTTAAGTACAATAAATTTGTCTTTGTCTCGTGTCATGTATCTAGAGAAACCACTATCAAGAAACCATTGTTCTTCTTTATCCTGAGCATGAAGAGCTGTTTGAACTAACATTGATTTAGCCTTTTTATTTCTTTTTTTCTCTTTTCTAGTTGTTGAAGTTGTATTCCTTTTAATAGACTCAAGAAGTACCATTTTGCACCATCTAGCCTTATGCCCAAAATTATTGTACTTGTAACATATGATATCATTATTCATAAGAGGTGCAAAAGAGTTGACATTTCTATTGATATTATTTTTCACATAACCAGTGTAGTGTGCAACTCTATGACCATATTTATTACAAGAAAAGCAATAACCATGGAAGAAATTATGTAACCTGTTTGGATGCCTTTGAGATTGCGGTTGAGTGCTTCTCCTTCTGTGATTAACTCTTATCCATGGTTCTTCTTTGCTTTCTTCCTTATTGATGTCTTTTCTTTCTAGAGTATACGTCACTTGCTTATCTTTGTTTGAAATTTCTGCTTCTTAAAGACTTGAATCCTCTTTATATTTTCCAAACTTTATATATGGTAGTACCTTAGTCATTTCAATTTCATTCCTTAGTTAAAAAATTTTTGCTTTTAAATTTTCACATTCTATTTCTCTTGCTCTTAATAGATCTGTCATATCCTGTTCAATTTTATTTTCCTCTTCTACCTTTATCTTGAGTTTCGTGAGACTTTGTAGAAGTTCCATATTTTCTTTTTCATCCTCTTGAATTTGTTTCTTTAGTCTTGATTTCTTCTCTCTAATCATTTCCAAATTCCTGAGAGTAGTGAAGAATTCCTCTTTTATATCAAACATGGTCTCTTCTTCATTTTCTAAAGTCATGTGTGTTTCTGATGGATCCTCCTCCAAGATGTTAGTCTTTTCACGGAGAGACCGACTTTGATACCAATTAAAGAACATGTGCTTATACTAAGGGGGGTGAACAATATAAGATATCACTTTTTGCTTTTAAATACATATGATAGTAGTAGAACATCAAAGAAATACACATCACATAGAACATCACACACATGAGAGACATTATTTAACGTGGTTCACCCAATGTGGGCTAATCCATGGAGAAAATATTTTACTAAACATTTCTCAACAAGTATCTTGGGAAAAATTACATATTACAATGTTTACGGACCTCTATCCAAAGGAGACACCAATCCCCTAATCAATTTGATGGATCTCTATCCACAGGAGACACCAATCTCCTTTTCTCTAGCTACTGATCTTTTAGAATACTACTGCCTCCACTACTATCGATTGTGGATCTCTCTCCATTGAATACCTCTATCCTCTATTCCATGGCTAATATATCTCTATCTAGTAGAAACTACAATCCTCTGATCTGTCACCTCCAAAGCTCAATATCTATCTCAAATTTATACTAAACATTGTCCTTTGATCTAGCACAAATCTGCTCAATATCTGTCTCTGCTCTGTCATAATTTTGTCCAACAAGTTCTCTCAAGAACCTGTCCACTCTGCTCTCAAGTATTCTCTAATACTTACCTCAAATATGCTCAACAAGTCCTCAATAGAACTTGTCCAATCTTCTCAACAAGTCTTCACTAAGACTGACCTCAAATATACTTGTAAGCTTTCATGTAAGCTCACACAAATCTATCCTTAAGCTTTTAAAAAATCTTGCTCAAATCAATCATAAAACTTGCACACAATCTCAATTCAATTTCTTGTAGAAAATCTCTTTCAAATCAATTTAGAATATAAAACAATTTGTTTCACATAACTTGAACTATCACTCCAACACTTTCCAATCACTATAGCTCAATCAACTCAATCAATGAAACCAACTTTATTGCAAAACCCTAAGCCAATTTTTCATCCAACGCTCTCAATAAATCTCAAAATGGAACTAAAACTCATCTCATTATGTTCTCACATTCACATAACAATGATACTCATGATATTTGTATAAACCCTAATTCAAGATAGTTCACAATTTCTCACTCAAGCATTCACCAATCAAGTATGTAAAGACTTACTCAACAATGCTTATCAAACAATAAACTTTTCACTCCAACTTAGCATTCATAACATTTAACAATCATCCTAAAGGATAATGTGCCTTTACCTCTTGTTTGAAGATTATTTGACCTTAAACACCTATCTAAATCACAACCACTCTTTTTGCCAATACTAGGGTTAGATAGTAAATATCTGTCCTTAATATTTTATCACAAAGATATTTCACCAAGTCAAAATATCAAAACTTACTCAACCTTATTTCTCATTTTAATATAATTTTATTAATTTTTTTTCAACAAAAATATCTAACTCCTTTGGCACACCTTATAACTCCTCTCAATAAGCTCAAAGCACTCAAAAAATAAAACCCTAAAATAAAACAATGAATATCCTTTTATCTCCCTCAAAAAAACCTTATAGCATGCACTTTCCCCTTTATAACCAGAAAAAATAATTTTCATAATTTTTGGGACCTCTGCAATTTTTGAAACCAAGAAATTTAGCACATAACTTATAGTCCACTGAAAATGTGCCTCGATGGGTTTCGAACATGCAACCCCTTCCTGCCGAGCACCTTTGCAAGACGTGTGCCCACCACGTAGGCTACATGCCTCCACACAAAGGGAAAGGCTAGTGCCTTCTCTTTGTTCTTTTCCTCTCATGCAACTTCCAACAAAGACCTTCCTTGCTCACACAAATGCAGACCACAGGATTTGATCCCTCAACCTCACGCCTGCTAAAGTCTTAGTGTCGCCCTTGGCTGCCAGTCGTGCTACACAACGCCTTGGAATATAAAGCAAAATCCACTTTGCTTTGTCCTCTCTTCTGCCTCATGAAACCTTTGAAAAGCACACAATTGTCCACCTTGCAATGTGCATGAATTTTACATATAACACTTGGACCGCGAATGAGTTATACCATGGTGTTTTGCCCTCCTTTATATGCATAATGTCATATATTCGACGATGTTGGTGATTTTGATTAATTTGAATATTTTTGAATTAATTTAAACTTTATAACCCTATCCTTTAGGGTTAGTTAAATTAATATATAAATTAATTTATAATTAACTTAATAACTCTAAGAGATAATTAAATTAATTTATAATGAACCTATTATAATTAATTTAAATCCTTGGGTCTTGTAGTTTTAATATTATAATATTATTTTTCTTGGGCCTTCTTTTTGCCCTTTAAATCTCAGTTGACCACTTGGGAGCAATCTTTCTTTTGCATTTGATTACGGAACTTGAAACTAATGTTGCTCACTGAAACTAACGCTTACTGGTGTTGACTTCTTGACATCAATGACAACAAAATCTTCTCATATTTTTAACAACACATACCATAACATCATCAATACCTCTAAATTTAGCTAAGTTCCCTTTCAACAACCTACCTATACCCCTCTCCTAGGGAATATAGGGGTATTGCACAACAATTTTCTCGATGTGCAAAGTTTCACAAGTATGGTGAAAAAATTGGTTTCAAGAGTGGATATGATACAACCTCCACGCTTCACCTAAAACTATATAGAAATGTGCAATCAACCCTTGGACCCTGTTGTCGCTTATAGGCCCTACCCTAAGCATTTTCCAATGCCAATTTTACCCATTTACAAGGGAACAAAAGACCAAATTGAAAATTTAAAAAAGTTTTGAATAACATGCCATGATATTATATATGATGATATGTTGTTGCTAAATACATTCCCTAAGAGCCTTAGTGGTATGGCATTGAAATGGTATTATCAATTGCATCATAATTCTTTGAGGAATTTTGAAGAGACAACATAATTGTTTGTTCAACAATTTAGGGCTTATGTTGAGAAAAATGTGACTATGAAAAATGTTTATATGTTGAAACAAGGTAAAGAAGAAAGTTTTTTAGAATTCTTGTCTCATTGGAGAAGTTTAGTTGGACGTCTAAGATATACCTTACCTCCTCGAGACATGCTTGAGGTATTCATTAGAAATTTACAAGAGCAAATATCTTATGGATTGAAAATAACTATCACCTTGTTTGACCTAGCAATAGATCTAGAAAGAAGGGTAGAGCAAGCCCTCATTTTAAGAGGTTAAATTTATTAGAAATAGTTTATATTCTACCATTTGGGTTATGTAAATGTATCTTCTAAGGTACATACTTAGGACATTAGATTAATTTAGGGAGAAGATATCTAGTTACTTCATGCAACGTAATAAATGCACAAGTGTCAATGTGCTAGTTGTAAATGTGCAAGGTGTCAGTTGTACAACTAGATAAAGTGTTGGCCAAGTATCCTATTTTGCCTATATAAGGAAGGTCTCATTGTTAGTATAGACAAGCAAGGAGAGTATCGGTGACACAATAGCATATGTAGTACAGTTATGTGTGGATCATCATCCAGTGATGATGGATGCAATGTAGTCCAGTAGCTTTATTGATGGAGTGCTCATTTACTCCATAGATACATTGTATTAATTTATATATAATTTATGTTGATTGCATCTCAGTTATCCAAAAGATTTAATTTCTTTCATATTATTCTTCATCTCGTGATTGTTATCTCTTTGCATATTGTATCAAAAGCTAACAGTGGTATCAAAGCTATGGTAGATGTAGTCTGTGTAGGTCTATAAGAAAATAACCGTCTTTATTGAGCCCGAGTGTTTTTCAATCTGATGCATCATTGGACCAATCACTATCAAAAGATCTCAAAAGAATCTAGGGAGAGTCACAAGTGAGGAATAAAAGATATCTCAGTCCCAAAAAATACTGATATTGTATTTGACTGGAGTCTTTCCATAGAGTTATAGGAAAACTCGTGAAGACCAGGACTTAGCATTAAATCCACTAGATTGACAAAGCATCTAGTGAAGATCCAAGAAATCTCAAATTTTCTAATCATTTTCCAAAGTTTTTTTGTTGCAGATAATTAATTCTCAGAGGATTGGTACTTTTCCTACGACAAAAATCTAGGAGACTCCAACTTTGTTTCTCGAAGGTCAGTGTGCCCTCATAGTGTAGATATTAGTTCCTTATGCATGAGAAGAATACTGTAGAAGAATAATTCTAAAGAAAAAGTATGGTGAAGCTAGAATATTGAAGATCTTCATTGTAGATTGAAGAATAGGCCATAGAAGTTTGATACAAAAATACCATAGTTGCCTTGAAGAACAAGCTATAGAAGCATGATACAAAAATACCATAGTAGCATTGAAGAAAAGCTCATAGTAGCCTTGAAGTAAAAGCCACAGAAGTCTTGATATTGAAAAGGCTATAGAAGCCTTGATATTGAAAATGCCACAAAAGCCTTGATATTGAAAAGGCCATAGAAGCCTTGATACTGAAAAGGCCACATAAGCCTTGATGATAAAATAAGCCATAGAAGCCTTGATCCTAAAGAAGAATTCGAAAGGAATATCTAATTTGGAAGTGGATTAAGACTTTGGTATTAACATATTTGCCGTAGGGAAAGAAGATTCAGTGAGTTGATAGAATTCATACAAGACAATTAGGAAGGGTATCTTATTTAATAACAGTTCAACACCTGAAGCAAAAGATATCAGGAGAATATCTCAATAAAGGGCTTTCAAACTTGGAATAAGGACTAGGAGAGTCCTGCTTGAATATGAAAGCAACATAATCAAAGATCCAAAAGTAGATCACATCACCCACACTTCCAAGAGTAGAAGGTTGAAGAGGTCTCAAGTGAAGACCAGCAGAAGCTACAAGATTAAAGACCTTGGGAATGTCTCATTGAGCATCCAAAAAAGGCTAGAAAAGCCTTACTAAAGAAATCATCAAAGGAGATCTAGTTGGAGAAATTCAATACCAACGAGAAGCCCCTGATAGTGGACTTGGTACAACTGTAACTATCTAATAATGAGCCCAAGAGAAGTAGAATTTGGCAAGGAGTGCCAAATTGTAGAAGAATAATCTTGTGAAAGACCTCAAGATATTTAGAATCTTGAGAGGAAGATCCTGCTTGAAGTCAAAATTTTATAAGAAGACTTGAAAATAGAAGAAGCTCATCAAATCTAGGAGATTTAAAGATTACCTCTCACAACAATAAGGCACCGCTTCAGAGAAAGAGACTTCTTCAAATCTACAGTAGGAGAAAAAACCACCAAATCCTAGGCTCGTAAAAGAAAGTTTGAGACCATCATTTGGTGAAGAAGGAGCTGTTAAAAAATAGTCTATAAAGAGCTGTAAAATCCTACTCAAAGCAGCAACTTGGTGATCTTAGACACCAATATCCACATCCTCTACAAAAGTGAAAGAAGGAGCTACAAAATATTACAAAAAGGTATGCAACTATTGGTGCTAAGTCATTAATTAGAATTCTTATCAGATTCATTAGAGCACCTTATCTAGATTGAAGTTGCATGAATATAAGTAGATTATAGTATTCAAAAGTGCAAATAGAAAAAATGTTCATTTGCACATAAATGAGTTGCAACCAAAGAATTGAACACAAATAATATTAAAGATAGAAAAGAGAGGTAGATTTTCAAAATCCCCTTTTGTATTGATATTGATACAATTTCTACAAAATATTTTGGATTGCCCCAAGTGTGTTGGGAGCAATGTTACAATATTCCTCGTCTCTCTGAAATACAATGCTTATGATGGGAGAGGGGAGATCTTCCGACTCTTCCGCAAGGTGTCGTGTTCTTTGTTCTATCATCACAACTTCAGAGGGTGAGTGGGCTTTGGTATCCAGCAGGGGACCACTCCAGCTTCAACAACTTATCCAAGATACCTGTTACTTGCACACATGCAAATCAACAAAGATAATTGGTAGTACCTGTATAGTCAAGTGGTAAAACCTGATGCTACACATAAACCTACCACTGATGTGCATGAAAAGCATATAGCATGAAACAATTAACAAATAAATCTTGGATAATATTAAAGTTACTGATCTCAGTCATGCATGTGATTTTTGTCTCGAGACTATGGAATCGTGAAAGCGTAATTGTGGGCTGGAAACCACGGACCTACGGTTGTGAAACCATAGAGTCACATTTTTGACTATGGAATTGTGGACAAGCAATTTCGACTGAAGAACAGGTTGCCTCAAAATTTGAGCCAACGATCAGAATCAAAGCTCACGCTTTGCAATTTCTTGTTGGTCCACATAAATTTTGGTAGCCTGTCGGTATGCACATGCAACTCCTTTCATTTAGTGGACTAATGGTGCTTTTATAGGCTTCCTGGGGCTTTGGAGGGGAATGGGAGGTGGTACGCCTGACTTGCCAAGTGGCAAATCTAAACTGCCAGGTGGAAGGGGCAGTTACAGTGAGTCATTCAGTATGGCTCACTTAACTGGGGTGATGTGGCTTCAAGTGGAGTGGGATGTGGGATGTTATTTTATGTGAAGGGACAAGGGGACAACAACAAATGAGTTGTGGCATGGGTGTTGGGAATCTGTCTCATGTGCAAGGACAAGGGGGAAATGAGTGGGTAAGATGTGGCAGGGGTGTTGGGTGAAGTGTCCAGGACACATGTCCAATGGGTAGACAGGGTATCCTAGGGTGATTTCCAAGATTTAATAAATTAGGAAAATAGGATAATGTGCAAGATTTTATATCCCTAAGTTTAGACTTAGGCATATAATTGTATTACGTAGGATTTAATGATAAGGTGGTAGATGTGGTTCTGAAGGTGTTGGATTTTAGTGTCTACAATTGCCCCTTTTAATATTGTGTTGTGTACAGCACAATATGGTGCCAAAACTAACGACATCTAACTTTATTGGATGGATGGACTCATTTCTTTTTTTGGTATGACAGAATGAATATATATATATATATATATATATATATATATATATATATATATATATATATATATATATAGATATTGTTTTTGTGTTTACCCCCTCAATTGGTAAGTGGGTGAATAGTGAAGCTCAATAACCAATTGATGAAAAGGTATTTTTGTTTTTTGTTTTTGTTTTGTTTATGCAAATGATTGCCCCAAGTTTAGTTGACTATTCATTCAAAAGTACCATTTGATTTGATTGACATGCATGTTTGTGGTTTGAAGGAACCAATCACCTAGGTGCCTGTCCCAGTGATTGTTAGCAATTCCTTAATGCACAATGATTGTATCATTACCATGTTTTGTAACCTCACGGAGTGGGTGTCAATTTCAACCTTGGGTTGATTTGTGTGGATAGTGTGACTTTGGCCTGTAGGGCCTTCATTCGCTTTTCAATGTTTTTATTTTTTATTTTTTATTTTGTAACCGCGGATTTGTGGTTTCTACGGCCGTAACCACGTGTGAGCATTTTACCATGCAAAATCGTGGGTATGTGTTTTTATGATGCAAACCGCAGGTATGCCTTTTTACGATGCAAACCATGGGTTTGCGTTTTGACGCATCGCAGAAAACGCAGGCACGCATTTTTTACCTCTAAAAGAAGCTATTTAATGGTGTTATTTCTCTTTAAGATTCATTCTGCTAGTTGTCAGTTTTAGATTTGTGGAGTGATGAGCGAGATGGAGGTTGGTGAGGGTAGTGGTGGTGGCGTCTCGGTTGGAGTGTAAGTCGACACCCGATTTTCCGAGGTAGGTTATCTCTTATTTTATTTGTTTGTTCTTGTTGTTGTTTGTTGTGTTAATTAATTGGGGTTGGTAATGAACATGTTGTTTTTGATAATTAAGCAAGGCTAGTAATAAATTTGTGTGTGTGTGTGTGTGTGTGTTTTTTTTTTATTATTATTTTTTATTAACTAGGAGTAGGTAACATTTTTTTTTTTTTGTTTTTGTTTATTTTTTTTGTTCTTTTTATTTTTGACTACCTAGTAGTAGGTAATTTTTTTTTTTGTTCTGTTTATTTTTGACTATTTAAGAGTAGGTAACACAATTTTTTTTGTTTTGTTTTTGTTTATTTTTGTCTACTTAGGAGTAGGTAACGAATTTTTTTTTTCTTTTTTGTTTTTTTGTTCTGTTTATTTTTGACTACCTAGGAGTAGGTAACAAAATTTGTTTTTGTTTGTATTTTTTTGTTCATTTTTGACTACCTAGGAGTAGGTAACAAAGTTTGTTTTTATTTTTTATTTTTATGTTTATTTTTGGCTACCTAGGAGTAGGTAGTAAATTTTGTTTTTGTTTGTATTTTCTGTTCATTTTTGACTACCTAGGAGTAGGTAACAAAGTTTGTTTTTGTTTTGTATTTTTCTGTTTATTTTTGGTTACCTAGGAGTAGGTAACAAAGTTTATTTTTGTTTGTATTTTTTTGCTTATTTTTTACTACCTAGGAGTAGGTAACAAAGCTTGTTTTTGTTTGTATTTTTCTATTTATGTTTGATTGTTTTTCTAATTTTATTATGTTTCCTTTTCAGGTTAAACTTCTTGATGCTCGGCATAGGTGGCTGAGGACTATTCAAAAAGTGTAAAATGCACTTTCTGATGATTACTGGACTCTCTTGTAGACCATTGGTCTCGATGGTTGTGGGCGGTTAGGCACCGTTCGAGCTGACGAGGATCTTCTTTCGATGCTTGTTGAGCGCCGGGATCCAGATAGAGGTACCTTTCAGCTCCCTATAAGGGAGCTTACTATTACCCTAGAGGACATCTAACGAATTTGTACCCAAGGTTGTACCCAAGTTGGCATTATCTTTTCTTACTCAATATATATATTTTTAAATTTGTAAAGTGTTTTTGGTTCAAGATTGCTTTGGGTCAATCTACCATACTCAAGACTTTCTTAATGCGATATAAGTGCTTTGGTCCTAAAGAAAATTGGACATATTATGATTTTTGGTTTTTCACTAGACATTTTTGAGTGACTGAAAATTTGATTTATGATATAGTAAAACATGGGTGGATATAAACTTTGTTGACTTGCGAAGAGTCTTAGTTGGGTATCCCCATATGAGGAGATATCCCCAATGTAGATAATGTGATACTCTTTAGAGTAGGAAGGATTTATCATGTAATAATTAATGAGATAATTGTTTATTGGATTAGTGAAGGTTATTTTACTTTATTTCTATATTTGGTTATGTTATGCAGTAGATTCTTTTTTAGTGTTAAGCATGTTTTATTGTATCTATAATTGTTTGATTGCTTTCTGATGTTGTAGCATATAGATGTATCATTGTTTGATTGCTTGATAATAGGAATTTAAGTGTAGAGTTCTAGGGTAAACTCATAGGTGACCTAAGGGAATTAGGAACCCTTAGGGTGAACATAGGTAACCTAATGTAATTGAGAACCCATTAGGGTGAACATAGGAGACCTAAGGGAATTGATACCCCTTTGGGAGATAAATGATTAAGTTGTGAAGAAAATTACATCTGAGTTAAGATAGCTCATGATGGAGACAAGATAGATAGCTTAACTTGTACTACTCGTAGAATATTGTTGCAAAACTTTAGGATATGGGGATGCATGTATACTCGTACCATAATGATTTGTGTAGTATATGGGGATGCGTGTCTACATTTGATGGATTGAGGGTGATAGGTCTATCTCATCGATAATGATGGGATAGATGGGCTTATCTGCAGTGACACATTATACACCTACATAGATGGATTTGTGTTAGGGTACTTCATGAGATGTAATTTCCAAGAAAAATTAGGGGATTGAAACTTTAGGGAAATGTTAGTTGGGGTTAGAGGTTCATGAAGGGTTCATGTATCCCTCTCCTTAGTTTAAAAACAAAACTTTTCTATTTTTGTATATTTTTGTTTGTGTATTTTTGGGTTGTTACATTTGGTATCAAAGCTTTAGGTATGAGGGTATAGAGTTTCTATGTGTACTAAAGTTAAATTGGATGGATCCAATGAAGGCTTTCTTAAGGTAAAGGCTAAAGTTGGTATGATCTAGGATACCCTATTTGCTAGAATCTAATGGGAATAAGCCCCAAGGGAGCATGGATGTCAGGATACCTTAGTATGGGTTTTGGTATCAGTGGTACATCCTAGCCTGGGATATTATCCTAGTTAGGTTGTTAACGCATATAGAAAGAGAACTCTGTATTATGGCTTGATTAGAGATACAGATTAAGATAAAAATGTAATCTAAAATTATTTCTTAGATGGAATCATATTAAGATGCCACATAAGACCAGAAGAGGGAGGTCCACACCTAGAAAAACTCAAAAAAGTAATGTTGAAGAAGAAAATCAGGATGGGGAACCAACAAAACCCAATAGGGAGGTATAAGACCTCACTGCTATGGTCATTGCTATGTAGGATCAGATAATACAGTTGCTCAAAATAAATAAAAATTATAATTCACAAGTTTGAGGTTTAGATATTGGCCTAGATAATGGACTAACTACTGAACAAGTACAAGCCAGAGCCTTAGCAAAAAAGGAAACAGCTAGGGACATGAAAAACATTAGTATATCCAAGTTTTATGGAGAGGGTGATGGGGATGCAACAAAAGCATGGCTGAGATAAGTAGAGGTTCACTTTATGATAAAAGACTACTCATCCAAAACCCGAATGCTTTGGGCTATGATGAACCTGGAAGAGGCTACTTTGGAGTGGTGGGAAACCCACTATGAGAAAACTAAGATTGAATCCATTGATACTCCATGGGAAGATTTTATATCTTTAATAAGATATTCTTAACAGAGCATTTCTATACCCTAAATTTTGAATAATTTTCTAGTCTCAGATAAAGAACCAACATAGTAGAGGTGTACTACAAGAAGCTTGTAATGCTATTCAAATATGTGCATGTTTATAATGAGAAAATACGAGTTCATAAGTTCATTCTTGGATTGGAATCTAGGTTAAAGTACGATGTGGATATGCAGGAGCCCAAATCACTGCAAAAGGTATATGACCTAGCAAAAAAGTAGAGTCACACTTCTATTATAAGTATGACGCTCGACCCGAGAAAGCACGATAAGAGCTAAAGAAGAGGAATAGTAATGGGTTTGTAAAATGATAGGCTAAGCAAGAGCAAAAGACCAAGAATCCCTAAAATACTAAGAAGAAACCTTATAGAAATTAGAATAAGTTTGAGAAGAACTTTTGTAAGAAGGATAACAAGCCCAACAACACAAAACCTCAACCACAGAAGTCACAAGCTCCAACTCTAGCAGTTAATAATGGGAATGAGAAACCTAAAAAATAGTAAGGACCCAAGGAAGGGTGCTATAATTATTGAGGATCTCATTACTATAATCAGTGTCCATATCGAGTAGAGACTAGCACATCTAATGCAAAAGGGAAGGAACCAAAACATCGCATCTATGTCGTAATCGAGAAGGAGAAACTAGCGGGACAATCCACCCCATTACTTGTGAAAGGTAAGGTTTTCAATAAGCAAGTAAACATTTTTATAGATAGTGGAGCCACTGATAGTTTTATTTTATCTATCCTAGCAAGGACTGTGTTGGAAAGACCTAGAAATTTGGCTCATTGGTGGAAGGTTGAGTATGGTTTTGGGTAGACCTACTTGGTAAACCAGTGTTATCCTATGGCAAAAGTTACTCTATCTGAAGGGACTACAAAATGTTGTTTATATGTAGCTCCCCTACATGCCTTTGATATGATCCTAGGGATGGATTGGCTACAGGCTCATAAAGCCTTAGTCAATTTCTAAGATCGATGGATTGAGTATTTAGAGGAAGGTAGAGAAAGACTAAAAATTCATAGCAAACAAGGGGTGTTTGAACCTCAAATGTTGTTTGCTATGCAACTAAAAAAGGCCCTAAAGAGAGGAGGGCTAGTGTATGTAGTAAAAATCAATGAAGTGGATGACAATGAGAAGGGAGAAACACTAAGACAACATCTAATTTTATAGGATTTTCAGGACGTATTTCCAAAGGACTTACATGGACTACCTCCTGTACAAGAATTTGAATTCACAATTGAACTTATGGTAGGAGTCGAACCTATCCATATATCCTTGTATACGATGAATCCTACTGAAATGCAAGAACTAAAGGTTCAATTGCAAGGATTGTTGGAAAAGAGTTTGATAAAACCAAGTGTGTCACCATGGGGCACGCCAATTTTATTCATGAAAAATAAGGATGGTTCGCTAAGATTACGTATTGATTATAGGATACTAAATAAGGCTACAATCAAGAACTGGTATCCTTTACCTAGGATTGAATATTTATTTGATCAAGTAAAGGATGCCAAGGTGTTTTCTAAGATTGACCCGAGGTCAGGGTATCACCAGTTAAATATTTGTGAGGAAGATACTCACAAAACGATATTTAAGACTAGGTATGGGCATTATGAGTTTATGGTTCTACCCTTTGGACTGACTAATGCCCTAGCTGCTTTCATGAACTTAATGAACAACGTGTTCTAAAGACACTTGGACTAGTTTGTCCTAGTATTCCTAGATGATATACTTATATACTCTCGAGATAAAGAAGAACATGATAAACATCTTAGGATTGTGTTGGAATTGTTAAGGAAGAATCAAATTTATGGGAATTTGGATAAGAGTGAATTCTATGTTCCAGAGGACACATTATATCAACAAAGGGTATTGTTGTGGATCTAGAAAATATAGAGGCTATTATGAATTGACCACCCCCTACAAATGTGACTGAAGTACGAAGTTTCATGGGGTTAACGGGCTATTATAGACATTATATAAAGGACTACTCCAATATTGTTGGATCCAAAACAAAACTTCAGAATAAGGGGAAAGAAATCAAGTGGTCAGAGAAATGTGAGGCTACCTTTATCCTACTAAAGCATAAGCTTACTACCACATCGATACTAAAGGTTCCCAATCCTTAAGGGGAATTTTTAGTGTGCATTGATGCATCGATATACGAGTTGGGTGGGGTACTCTCACAAGAAGAGTCAGTAGAGGCATATACTTCAAGGAAACTCAAGAAGAATGAAGTTAATTACTCTCACGTATGATTTGGAGCTAGTTGTAGTAGTGCATGCTATAAATATTTGGTGCTGCTACTTGGTGGGAAGGCCCTTTAAAGACAAACCATCAAAGTCTACAATATATATTCACCCAACCAATACTCAATGCAAGACAAAGGAGATGGGTGGAATTACTTGTTGAGTATGATTTTGAGAATGAGTACATAAAATAAAAAGAGAATAAAGTAGTTGATGCTTTGAGTAGAAGGAAATATATAACAACCATAACTAGGATTCACATGGACCTGATGGATCGAGTAAGATAGGAGCAATATCAGGATGAGTATTGCAAAGGAATTCGAGTCAATATGGATAGAGATCCTAAAGGAAATAAGGAATTTAACGTGAAAGATAACTTTCTATGTTATAAAGGAAGGGTCGTCATACTAAATATGGGTGATTTGAGAAACTTGATAATGCAAGAAGCTCATAGATCTCCTTATTATTCTCATCTAGGAGGAGCCAAAATGCAATAAAACATGAAAAGAGCCTTCTTTTGGGTAGGAATGAAGAACGATATCATCTATTTTATCACTCTATGCCTCGAATGTTAGAAAGTTAAGGTAGAACGCCAACATCCTGCAAGAAAACTTCATCTGCATGATATACCTAAGTAAAAATGGTAGGTTATATCTATGGATTTTATTATGGGTTTACCCAAGACTCAGTATCAACATGATGCCATCTTTGTAGTGGTCAAAAAATTGACTAAGGTTGCCCACTTCATATCGAGAAATACCAAGAATGATGCTTAGGTAGTGGCTAGCAGATTCGTCAAAGAGGTATTCTGATTGCATGGGTTTCCTGAGGTAATCATCTCAGATAGAGACTCCAAATTCACTTTTGAATTTTGGAAATCCCTTCATAGTGCAGTTGGTATGAAATTGAATGAGTTCAGCATACCACCTTGAAACTGATGGTCAAACAGAATGGATAAACCAAGTTTTGGAAGACATGCTTCGCATGTACTGCATGGATCACAAATATCAATGGGAATATTGTCTACCTTTGATAGAGTTTACCTACAATAATGGACATAACTCCTCGCTAGGAAATGCACCTTTCGATGCCTTATATGGGTGAATGTGTAGAACACCATTGTCTTGGGACAACCTAGAGGATCACGTTGTGATTAGGCCATAAATGGTCAGGTTAATGTAAGAGTAGCTAAAAGAAATTAGGCAAAGTCTTAAGGAAGTTGCAGATAGGCATAAGAGTTATGCAAATCTAAAAAGGATTCCAAGAGAGTATTATGTTGGAGATAAGGTGTTCTTAAGGGTTAAGCCAAAGAAAAGTGCTATCAAATCCATGAAGTTGGATCCACCTTTTGTGAAGCCCTTCGAGATCACGAAAAAGATCATTCCAGTTGCATACCGACTTGCATTACCACCTAATCTGTCCAAAATCCATGACACCTTCCACATATCCTTGCTTAGAAAATATGTTGCTAACTATGAACATGTGTGGGATGTTTCTAAATTGCAAATGGTAAATCTAGAGGCTATTGAAGTACTATCGATGAATATTCTCCAGTTTAATTCTAAATATCTATGGAATCAGACTCTCGAACAATGTAAGGTCCAGTGGGACTAGTTCTTTGAGAAGAATGCCACTTGGAAGAAAGTGGAGGTTATGTGAAAACATTTTCCTTTTTTATTTGAAGCTATATGATGTAATAATTCTACTTTCTATTAAAAAAAAAAGTAAAACTGGAAACACCGAGGATGATGTTTAATCCTAGTGGAGGAGGATGTCATGACCCTCCCTAGCTAACTTTATGGCACAAGAAAACAATGTATTAACCTATGATGTGGTGATACCTAGTTTGAACAATTGAACCAACTATATGATGTTTAGTTGATTTATAAGGGTGTGTTATTGCTAACATATTGCCAAGTGTGTAGGATCAAGTACACTCATAGGTAGAATAGGCAGAGTCACCCATCAAAAATGAGGGTACCAAAGATCAAGGGAAATGATGATTAAGGTACTTAGAGGTAACATGGATAGATACCTTCATATAGGTATGCATTGATGAAAGGGATAATCATCGATGGCTGATCACCTTGAGCTTTAGTTGATAGCCTAGTAGCTATCTTAAAATCTCTGGCTAAGATAGGTGATTGGGTTCATGGAAAGATTCCCTCTTTGTTTTTGTATAAATGTGTTTGCTCTCTACTGCATCATGGCTTGAGTAGTTTAATGTTGAGTTTTCTATATGAGAACACCTGTAAAATGTATATAGATGCATAAGGTAAACTGTCATGTTGAAGTAAAAGTAGAGCATCATCCTTATGAAAGAAAGCAAATTAAAATTATATGCTAAATGAATATTCCTTTAAACTAATTAATGAAGTTTAAGTAAACAATTTTTGGCTTATTGGAGCTCATTAGTAAACTTCATTTGCGATTAATAAATGAGTTTTCATTTAAATTAATTAAAAGTGTTCATTTTAATGATAATAGAGAATTCATTAAAAAGCTTTAATTAATTGAAATAAATGAAAGAGAATTCATTTTAGAAAATATATAGATATATAATAGATATATTTTATTAAAAAAGCAATAGTGAAATTGTGTGAATAAGAGAAATATATTTTAAGGTTTATAAATATTATGAGAATGATATTTTAAATTTAAAAGGGCCATTCTTCAAAAAATAAAACGTAATGATCCATTTCCTATATAGTGAAACCTATGAGATAGCCTATGATGCTACTAATTTTTCAAATATGGAAAATATGGGAAGAACAAACAGAGGATAGGGAATGGGCATTGAAGAAAGGAGGCTCAAGAAGGGGTCTCGGGATTTGAGAGGGTAGTGGAAGGGCCACCTGGGTATATAAGCACATAAGGAGGAGGAAAAGGAAAAGAAGGGGAGAGAATGAAAGGGGAAGGACATAGAGTAGAGAAACAGAGGTAAGAGGCATGGAGAAAGAAGAGAACGCATTAGAAGCAAGAAGGGAGGCAGTAGAATTTACCAAAATTCCATCTTTGTGAAAGCTTAAAGGTTGGGTTACTCTAAGCTCTAACTCCGATTTTAAATTACATAGCATCATTGAGTGCTTTATTTTTAGTTAAGACTGCCATGTGCATCATTGAGAGCTCTATTTTTAGTTGAAACCAGCTTGTGTTGGTTGAAGAGATCTATATTTTAGTTAAAATCACTTTGTGCTGGTTGAAGAGCTTTATGTTTAGTTAAAATTGCCATGCACCAGATGAAGCATTGCGTGTTTAGTTTAAACCACCTTGTGCTGGTTGAAGTGCTCTATGTTTATTTAAAACTGCCATGCACCAGATGAAGCATTGTGTTTTTAGTTAAAACCACCTTGTGTTGGTCGAAGTACTCTATATTTATTTGAAACTGCTATGCGCCAGATGAAGCGTTGTGTGTTTAGTTAAAACCACCTTGTGCGGGTCGAAGCACTGTGTTTTAGTTGAAAACTGCCATGTGCATCGTTTGTTGGATATTTTGAGTCCCTAAGCTAAAAGTTATCATTGATGTCAAAAGGAAATATGTAAGTAAGCACTACGATTTTTCTCCACAAAGAGCTTCATGAGAAGCAAAGGTTTTGATCAAAGGTTCTAGAAGGGATGCATGGCATTTGGTTCCAAAAGGAGCTTCAAGGGAAGCTTAGCAAAAGGTTTTTATGAAAACCAAGGAAGGCAAGGAAATGTTTTATTTAAAACCAATGGATGGCATATTTGAAATGGTTTTTCTTAAAACTCAAGTTGGATTTTCGTTTCATCGAAAAAGGTGCCCCGGTGATGGAGAAATTTAATTTTAAAGGTTTAGTTTAAATTTTAATTTATTTAAAATTAAAATTAAAATTTTAAAATTAAATAAAAGGTTTTTCCATCCTTTATTATTGGCGTCACCGACGTCATGAGGGCAATGTTAAAAGGGCCAATGTATTTGCATTGAAGGATGGATTATATAAATAAGCCAAAGGTTTTCCATTTAATAAACCTAAGTCGTGTCGCATGATTTTTGAAAACACAAAGTATTTCTGCATTTGAATATTGTGCAGTGAATTTTGTGGAGTGTGACATGGGCAGTCAAGTCATGGACGGTCAAAGTTTTGGTGCCTTGTGAGGAAAGCACACGTAGTTTAAGGAAGAGAGTGCCCAAGGGACTCATGTGGGCAATGTTAGCTCACGTGGCTTAGTTGTCGCTTGGCAGCATGACGGGCAGAGGTTTTGAAACTCCGAGGCCCTTCGAGGGCTCCTTTGAGGTATGCGCTTCGACTTCGATATTTGCGGGGGTCAATATTTTAATTAAAATATTTGCTTTCTAAGGTTTGATTATAATTTTTATGGGAGATATAAGGTTGAGCAAGCTTTAATATTTTAATAAGGTTTGATATTTGATTAATGTGAGATATTGCCTAAGAAAGCTTTGTGATTATTTTTGAGTATAAAAGTGTTGAAAGGAAGGATATAAAATATTTGATTTATTTTATGGTATAAGTGGTTTGTGGAGTGACAAGGTTATGGAATGATTTGATTTATTTTATTTTATGGTACAAGTGGTTTTAGAAGTGATAAGGAAGTTGTGCATTAATTATTAATAAGGTTTTCTAATTAAAAGCCTTGGTGAATATAATTGTGAAGTGGAGTAATGTTGATTATTTTGTGATCTTCTAACCCTTGTGAAGATTGGCAAAATAATATTGTGATCATGGCAGATTTCCAAAGAGGCTTCTTCATCTTCATAAAAGGTATGGGCACATTCTCCTATTGATTTATTATGGTGGTTGATTTTTGAAAATATCTTTGGAGTGAAAAGGATTGATTGTGGTTTCCTTTTCGAAAGTGATTGGTTTAATGCTTCAAGATTTTCTGGATTGAGAGTTGTGATTAAACCTTGTTTTATAAGCATTGTTGTTGGAGCCCATTGGTTGTGCAAAGAACTTGAACTTGAGTTAGAAGTGAACATGAGTATCATTGTTATGTGAGATTTGTTGTTTAGGATTTTTGGAAATATTTTGAGTTTATTGATACATGCTTGGACTAGGGTTTGTAAGAAAGGGTTGTTCATTGAAGTGCTTGGTTGAGTTGAGTTTATTGAGCCTAGTCAACTGGATGCATGTGGTTGTTAGAAAAATAGTTTATAGTTTACCATTGATGTCAAAGGGGGAGAGATTTGTGTATTGGGAAGATATTTTATATGAGGAGATATTTAAGAGAACATTGAGCCAGGGGGAGCAAAGTCCCAGGGGGAGCAGAAAAGAAGGTCAGGTTTTAGTAAAATGAATATGGGTTGCCATCAATGACAAAGGGGGAGATTGTTGGATATTTTGAGTCCCTAAGCTAAAAGTTGTCATTGATGTCAAAAGGACCTATGTAAGTAAGCACTATGATTTTGCTCCACAAAGAGCTTCATGAGAAGCCAAGGTTTTGATTAAATGTTCTAGAAGGGATGCATGGAATTTGGTTCCAAAAGGAGCTTCAAGGGAAGCTTAGCAAAAGGTTTTTATGAAAACCAAGGAAGGCAGGGAAAGGTTTTATTTAAAACTAATGGATGGCAGATTTGAAATAGGTTTTTCTTAAAACCCAAGTTGGCTTTTTGTTTCATCGAAAAAGGTGCCCCGATGATGGAGAAATTTAATTTTAAAGGTTTAGTTTAAATTTTAATTTATTTAAAATTTTAATTTTAATTTTAAAATTAAATAAAAGGTTTTTCCCTCCTTTCTTATTGGCGTCGCCGACGTCATGAGGAAAAATTTAAAAGGACCGACGTATTCACATTGAAGGATGGATTATATAAATAAGCCAAAGGTTTTCCATTTAATAAACCTAAGTCGTGTCACATGATTTTCAAAAACCCAAAGTATTTTTGCATCCGAATATTGCGCAGCGAATTTCATGGAGTGTGACTTGGGCAATCAAGTCATGGATGATAAAAGTTTTGGATGATAAAAGTCAGAGATCCATAAAAATTGTACTTGGGAAGGATTCCCAAAATATTATTTGATAAATATTTAGAAGAAATATATTTCTATGGAGGTAGTCCACATTGGGTTAACCATGTTAAAAATGATGTCTCTCATGTGTGTGATGCATTGTGTGATGTTCACTATTTTATTAATGTTGATTATGTTATACTGTTCACCCCCTTTTAGTATAAGTACATGTTCTTCATCGTTGAGTGCTTTGTGTTTATTGGAACCACCTTGTGCTAGTGAGCGCAGTGTTTTGTAAAGAAAACCACCATAGGTTTTAGTGAGTGCAGGTTTAGGAAGAAACCAATTAGCATTTTAGTGAGAGCATTCTTGGTTCTAGTGCTTAGACGCTAGGTTCGTCATGGTTGCTCAACATCCACCTTGGAAGGCATTGGCCACTAGTTGTAGACCTTGCATTAGGGAAGGTGTTGTGTGGCTTGTTTTAATTAAAAGAGCCTTTGTTTTATGAGAAACATATTTAAGGTTTTTAATCAGAAAGAACCTTAGTTTATATAAAATATAATGAAGGTTTTAATTAAAAGGAACCTTTGATCTATATGAGATTTATTTAAGGTTTTTAATTAAAAGGAACCTTTGATCTATATGAGATTTATTTAAGGCTTTTAATTAAAAAAAACCTTTGATTATATGAGATATATTTTAGGTTTTTAATTAAAAGGAACCTTTGATCTATATGAGATTTATTTAAGGTTTTTAATTAAAAGGAACCTTTGATTTATATGAGATTTATTTAAATATTTTAATTAAAAGGAACATTTGATCTATATGAGATTTATTTAAGGTTTTTAATTAAAAGGAACCTTTGATTTATATGAGATTTATTTTAGGGTTTTAATTAAAAGGAATATTTGATCTATATGAGATTTATTTAAGGTTTTTAATTAAAAGGAACCTTTGATTTATATGATATTTATTTAAGGTTTTTAATTAAAAGATCCTTTAATCTATATGAGATTTATTTAAGGTTTTGAATTAAAAGGAACCTTTGATTTATAAGAGGTTTATTTAAAGTTTTTAATTAAAAGGAACCTTTGATTTATATGAGATATATTTTAGGTTTTTAATAAAAAAAAGGACCTTTGATTTTTATGAAAGGCATTGAAGGTTTTTAATTTAAAGAGAACCCCTTTGATTAATGTTGATTATCTTAGGAGTTTTAAATTAAATGGGATGTGGATTTATTCGTGAATTGAAGTTATGGGGCTTCAATTTAGGGAATGAATGAATGATTGTTTTAAATGTTAAAGGTATGGGACTTTAATGCTTTAAAAAGTAATTGATGGATTGGAAATGGTGAATTAAAGGGATGTATATTTATTATTTAAATTGAAGTTATGGGGATTTGGTTTAGGGAATGAAAAGAAGAAGATTGTTTTAAAGGTTAAGGGTATGAGACTTTAATGCTTTAAGACATAAATGAATTTGATTTAAGTTAGACCTTGATCTAAGTGGTGCATGTTGGATGACTCTCCAAGGGAACTTGGGAGGTGAAAATAAAAGTAAGGGTTCTTTTATGATATCCATTATGCATTAGATGGTTATAAACTTAATTGAATTTTGTATAGTTGCAATTTGGCAAAGTAAATGAATAGATGCATTTAAAGGCATGCCTATATTGAACCATGAGTATCCTGATCCCCTACTACCCTCAAAGAACTATTGGGAAGCAAGGAGAAGCAAGGAGTTCAATGGAAACAAAGAATAGGTAATTGTATCTTACGTTGATTTACTTATGATCAAATAGACTAGAATTGTGGGGAGATATCCCCAATGCAGATAATGTGATACTCTTTAGAGTAGGAAGGATTTATCATGTAAGAATTAATGAGATAATTGTTTATTGGATTAGTGAAGGTTCTTTTACTTTATTTTTGTATTTGGTTATGTTATGTAGTAGATTTTATTTTAGTGTTAAGCTTTTTTTATTCTCCCTATCATTGTTTGATTGCTTTCTGATGTTGTAGCATATAGATGTATCATTTTTGATTGCTTGATGATAGGAATCTAAGTGTAGAGTTCTAGGGTGAACTCAGAGGTGACCTAAGGGAATTAAGAACCCCTTAGGGTGAACATAGGTAACCTAAGGGAATTAAAAACCACTTAGGGTGAACATAGGATACCTGAGGGAATTGAGACCCCCTTAGGGAGATAAAGGATTAAGTTATGAAGAGAATTACATCTGAGTTAAGATAGCTCGTCATGGAGACAATATAGATAGCTTAAATCATAATACTCATAGCATACCTACACATAATAATTTGTGTAGGATATGGGGATGCATGTATACCTTTGATGGATTGAGGGTGATAGGTCTAGCTCATCAAGAATGATGGGATAGATGGGCTTATCTACAGTGACACATTATTCGCCTACACAGACGAATTCGTGTTAGGGTACTTCATGAGGTGTAACTTTTAGGAAAACTTAAGGGATTGAAACTTTAGGGAAATGTTAGTTGGGGTTAGGGGTTCATGAAGGGTTCATGTATCCCTCTCCTTAGTTAATTTTTTTTTTATATATTTTTGTGTGTGTTTTTGGGTCATTACACTTCCAAGCATGAATTTTCCTATGAGCATCTTTGATCCACATTGTTAAATGGTTTGGAATAGAAATATAGAAGCTAGAGGCTTCACAAAAAAATACTTGTCCCAAAAAACTCTTATTGTAATGCAGTTACCTTAGCATACCACACAAAAAACAACATCACTTCTAGAGGCTCCAAAGATTCACCCTTGCATATACTCACATATCTACAAATGTAGAAAAAAAAGACTTATCCAAATAAAATATTAAGGAGAACGAATAGGTTGAACCAGATCTTGAAAAAAAACTGAATGCTTGCAAAATCTAACCTCGCTTTGGTACCATGTTGAAAATATTGAAAGACAATATTAAAGGCCAAGAAATTAGACATGCAAAGCATCACAAAAAGCTCAAGTGTTGATTGATTATTCCATAAGATCAACTTTGCATAAATAGCAAAGTTGATCACTGTGAGCCATTGGATTACAACAACCCAATAGATCTGATCCAATCACAACTAGGAGTTTACCAACCTCATGCAAGAGTGATAACTCCAAACAGAATATCCTAGTAGAACTTAAGATATACTCTAACATGACTCACTTTGGTTGTGTGCCATCTTTACCAAAAAACCTTACACTTTAGACAACGTGGTATAAATAGGAATTGAAGAGCTCACATTTGGTAACTTGAAATTTTAGATAGTTTAATGTTAAATATTTTGTAATTATCTTGCACATGGAATCTATTAGATAATTGGTTTCTCCTCCTTATACCACATTGGTTGGACAAATGAAGACTTGTTGATTTGCTTTCCTGCGAATAGTGATGATCCTATAGTACGTTGGCTTCGCATGGAAAAATATTAGTTTGGGGAGATCATAGTTGATAGTTGTGGTTTACCATGTAGTGACTCATAAATGCAGCCCTAGTGATCAAAGATTTTCTACATTGTTTTCTCATTTTTGAGCTTATAGGATGATCGAATTCTTTCCATCATCCCATATTTATAGGGTAGATACTTTCTATATTTAATAATTAGGTCTCAATAGCCAACCTATTATGGCTTGACATTGTCTATTGCACTGTGATTCTATTGGTGCCTAAAGGAATTATTTTTCTTCAGATTGTGTATTTCAAATTATCCCTAGGACCTCTCACTCTATCCAAAATTTATTACCTCTTATCTACTAACTTTTAGAAATAGATCATATTACATCATTTGGGTCATGTCAATGTATCTACCAAGGTACATACTTAGGATATTAGATTACTTTAGGGAGAAGTTACTTAGTTTCTTTGTGCAATATAATAAATGCACAAGTAACAATGTGTAAGCTATACATGTGATAGTTATCCTTTGCACAACTAGATAGAGTATTGGCCAAGGAACCTATCTTCATATATAATGGTCTTATTGTCATAGTTATAGAGCATCACATATAGCATCACATATAGGATCACATAGAGCATCTTAGAGTGCATCATAGTGCATAGATAAATTCACCCATATTAGATATGGGTGCAATGTAGTCTAGTAGCATTATTCATGGAGTGTTCATTTCCTCCACAACTACATTATATTCATTTTTGTCATTTCTATTTATAGTATATTTTAGTCATATCGCATATTTACTTTCTTTCATATTATTATTTTTGCATCTTGTGATTGCTATCTCCCATTGCATACAAAATAAAAAACTAAAAGTGGTATCATAGATACAATAGATCTAGCCATAGGAAAACCACCATTATCAATGAGCCTAAGTTTATTTGTCAACTTGGCGTGCCTTTGGACCAGTCACTGTCAAAAACTCTCAGAAGAGTCTAGGTGGTAGAAATAGGGAGAGCCACAAGTGAGGACTGAAAGAAATCTCAGTTTTAGAAATACTAAGATTACATTTGGCTAGAGTCTTTCCGCAGTTTTGTAGGAAAAACTTGTGAATACTAGGACTCAACATTCAATCCACTAGATTGACAAATCAACTAGTGAATATAATTCAAGATATCTAGAATTTATTAACTATTTCCCAAAGTTTATTTTTTTCAAAAATCTAATTCACAAAAGTTTGGGATTCCTCCTACAACATAAATCGAGGAGACTTCAACTTCGTTTCCCAAAGGTCAACATATCTTCATAGTGTAGAGGTTAGTTTCATGTCCAAGAAAATAATACTTTTAAAAAAATAAGGAAAGAGGATTCTATTAAATTTATCTAAAAAAAAAAATTATAAATTTTTTAATTTTTTTAAACTCTTAGAAGTATGTCTTATTATTTTTTCTAAGTTTTGTAATAATCCTTCAGATATAACATGATTAATATTTTCTAAAATCGAAGGAGCAGAGGTCCCAACACTTTTATACACATGACACTTTATCATAAAAGGAAATACACAATGAAAGATTTTTTTTCTAGTTAGTAGAAATTTGTTCTCTTTGAAGGTTCTTGGTTTTGTTTTTCTTCATGGTAGTATTAATTGTACTTTGGTTATGTTTAGCAACCTTCTACAAAATACTTTGGTTGTTATAGGATATTTCATGCACTTTGACTATGCATTGTATTACACTCATTTTATGCCTTTAAAATACCCTCTTGTGGTGGCAATGATGTTGAAAATAAAACTATTGACATGGTGTATTATTTGTTATTGCCTATTTTAAAAAATAATAATTTAATTAATTATTTAAAATAATATTAATTTAAATACTAGTTGTATAGTGTATATTTAGGTGATGGTTTGTAGCTATTTTTATTTGGGTTTTTTGTTTTTTTTTTTTATGTTTATTAAAATAATGACCACCATTATTTATTTATTTTATTATTTTTTGAAATCAATTTAATAAATACAATTATTTCTAACACACTTCTTAGGATGACAATGCATATATGAGGGAGTGCTTACTAAAATCCATTAAGGTATGAAATTTTTGTAATAATAACTTCTCATAATTAGAGTTTTCTTTGCTTTTCTTTTTATCTTTACTTGATTTTTGGAGTAAAATATCTTTCTTTAATCTATTAATCATGGTGGTGGTCTTTATTGATGAATATTATAATTTTTTATGGATGCTTTTTTGGAGCCAACAAGGTGTACTTGTCAATTGATAATTATATTTCCTTGTACATATTTCCAGTTATATAACCTTAATTAATACATGACTGATCTGAAAATTTGAATTTTGGTGAATCCAAAACTCATAATTTTTAGTTAAGATTATGAAAGAGTGCAATTCAAAAACAATATACTATAATTAACTTGAACACAATAATATACAAGTAAAGTAACCAAATAATTTTATTGCTCAGAAAACATAGTATAATACAAGCAATCTTTGATAAGAGATGGGGATATAATATTCCATCCCTTACTCATGCTTTTTATAATCACTGAGGCATCTCTCTTTATATAAGAATTGGTGTATTGGAAATCCACCATATTGAAAATGGAAGGTCACCCATATGGAAATATGGTGGTTTAGATTCTAGGAGTTGGAAGATCACCTTTATGAAAATGTGGTGATTCACATTTCATGAGTTGCAAAGTGCATATTAAATGAAAAATACATACAAATTAATTTCTCTTTTATGTTTTGTATTCTAATGATGTATGAACATAGCTAGGGATGCATTTTGACTATGAAAATATAAAAATAGAAAATTACAATTTTTAGTAATTATTTTATTTTACATTTTTGAGGGCCTCGAGTGTTTTTTCCACAAATAAATGGTAAATTTGTTCATAACATAGTTGCTTATGAAATTTTTTTCGATCTCTAATCTTTCCAATGCTTCTTAAATGGATCAAAATGAAGTCATGAGCATAGAGTTACACCCCTAACAAAGTAGCTAGCTATAGGATAATATATATATATATATATATATATATATATATATATATATATATATATATATATATATATATATATTCTATAACTATGAAGTGTGCAATAGAGGTGGATGATAGGGATTGATCCTTCTCCAACTAGTTCTAAGTTGTCTAGATGAGTTTTTTAATGTGCAACTATTATACAACTATGGAGTGTCCAATAGAGGTGGATAATAGGGTTGAAGAAATTCAACATTGAATATTGGATGTAAACTAAGATAAGATGGAATATTCAATTCAAAGGAATTATATCCCACTTTATTGGTGATGGTGTATGGTCTATAACAAAGAGGTTTGAGCTTCCTATTGGGTCCTTCAAGTATTTCTTTCTAAAGACATAACCATACCTTATATTACAACTTTGCTTAAGTATGCTTCCAAAATTATATTTGAGCACTCACTATCTGGTACACCAATATGACCCATGTGGGAGAGGAGGTTATTTTACAAATAAAAATAAGAAATATGCTTACCTACACAAAGTTATCTATATGCATTTACAAAATTAGAATCTATTTCGTACAATGTTGACCAATTGGAAGTATCATGCCTTCAAGGAATCTAGAGTGGTGGTGAGTGCTATTATTAGAGGTCGGCTCAAACATTCTGCTACTAAATTGGTACTACCTTTCTTATGCTTGATGAACAAATAAAACTAATGTATATATGTGGCCCACTTTTGATGTCTTTCATTACTTAGCTTCGTCTATGTCTAAGTGAACTCCAAAGATCTATAATCTATGTGGATGATGGTTTCATTATCCAATATATAATGCATCCATTGTTCATATGCTTGGACAATGGCATGGAGCTTTTTTTTGTTTGTGGGGTATTTTAAAATCGTTTCAATGAATGTTTCACTATGATAGGAAATTTGATACCCATAATGTGTTAAAATAGATCTTGGTGCACTTTGATCCATTAGTTATTACCTCAAAAGGTTGATGCACTTTAGGTAGGAAAAGTGCCATTGAACACAATTGGCCCTTCAACATTTCAAATATCTTTTGTTGTGTATCTTCCAAATGAAACTTGGATTTGGTATGTCCTTTAATCACTTGGTTTATTGGCCAAGTAATGTGTGAGAACCCCAATATAAATATTCGATAAAAATTAGAAATACCCAAAAAACTATGAAACTCTATTAAAAGAAGATGCACAATCAATCAGTTCAGTTAGAAATAAATAAATTATTACATTATTTAGATAACCTATAGTTATCTATATAGAAGCTCACAATAAAATATAGAATATTTTACTGTTAGTATTATGAGCTATAGTTAGAGAGAAACAATTAGATTTGGATGTTATTCGAGGTTGGCAGCTAATAGTTAATATTGGCTTACAATTTGAGTTGTTTTCTCCAATATGGTATTAGAGTGGTAACACTCATGATTTATGTTTGTATGTCTTAATTGAAAGGTGTTCCTATTGGCTTTGACTGCAATGAAGACCAAACTATAGAAGTTTTATTGAATTGTGTGTTAAATTTTTGTAGCGACATTCGCATGTGACCTTCATCAATCTGCATGAGCTTGGCTCAATAATTATTTGACTTGTTGAGAATTGTAGCCCCACCTCTATTATGGAGGCAAGCTCCATGACAAATATAGCCACCAGTTAGTAGGAAAAGAATGGTTGTGAAAGCCCATTTCCTTACCTTTTTTGACTTTAACTTTTTATTCGATTATAGTCACATCATTCAACATTACCGTGCAAATTTTTTGGTTTGCATTGTGTACTCAACATCGTTTCAAGGATTGATGAATTATCTAATGACTTTTTAAGTCCTAGAAGACCATGTGTCGATCTTTTACGCTAGAGCCTTACCAAACACCATTGACCTTGAGTCAATAGGTGGTCAACTTGATTGATGTTTTAGCATCGTTATTTAGTGATAATCTAGACAAAGATAATTGTGATGAGAATTCGATAGACTATCGACTTGATCGTAAGAGAAAATTAGTACTTACTACTAAGGACATTTGTGGCTTTCAAATCCAAAGCGAGAAAGCTAAAATGATTTCATCATTCAATGATTTCATCTTGTCATGATATCTAAGAATCAACCATCGATTCCCACCTATTTTTGTATAACTGAGTAGATAGTTTTAGATAAATTGTTAAAAATTATCTCCTATGGTGAATTCCTACACCAAGTGCTATGATATGTCATCATTGGTTAATGTTTCTGGATGCATTTATGTTAAACTTAACTACGATGGACCATTTTTTTGGTATTTGTTGCTTGTAGCCCATAAGAAATAGCCCACACTGATTTGTTGTTGAGGAAACGATGATTGAATCACTTCGATTGTGTGCTATATTTACCAGAAAACCTTGCACTTTAGACAACATTGTATAAATAGGAATTGAAGAGCCCATATTTGGTAACTTGGCATTTTAGATAGTTTGATGTTAAATATTTTGTATGTGTCTTGCACATGGAATCTATTGGATCGTTTGTTTCTCCTCCTTCTTATGCCACATTGGTTGGATTAATGAAGACTTGTTGATTTTCATTCCTATGCATAGCGATGATATTGTAGTGCGTTGGATTTATATAGCAAATTATTGGTTTGGGGATATCATAGCTGATAGTTGTGGTTTATCATGTAGTGAATCACCAATTCAACCCTAGTAATAAAAGCTTTTCAACATTGGTTTCTCATTGTCGAGCTTGTGGGATGATCAAATTATTGTCATCATCCCACATTTATAGGGTAGATACTTTTTATACTCAATAATTCGATCTGATAGAGATTCAAATAGCCAACCTATTATGGCTTGGCATTGTCTATTACACTGCGAGTCTATTGGTGGCTAAAGGAATTTTTTTTCTTCAATTTTATGTTTTGAATTATCCCTAGGACATCTCACTCTATCAAAAATTTATTACCTCCTATCTACTGATGATTTTCCACTTGGAATTTGACCACTAATCTTTGTAGTGTCCCATGGCATGATGCAATTGAGTCACATTCTGATTAATTGTTTGATTGGATGATTTGAAGGATCATTGACACTAATGGTTTTTGTGGGTTTTTCATTAATTGGTGTCATATGACGGTTGTGTCTAAGGTGATGTCCAATTGATTGACTGATTCAATCCCTCCATTTTTCATCTACTTAAATTAAATTCATTCACTTCAATAAATTAATTTAAACTCAAAACTTCAATGAATTAATTAATTATTTTGAAAAACAAAAAAAATATGACCTTATTATTATAAAAAAATAGGAGGCATTTTTTTAATAGTGAAAAAGTAGAAAGGGGTTAGTTATTTCTTTAAAGGAAGCATATTTTGCAGCAAGGGGGACATGTTGGCAATTTGAGTTATTTTGTGTTGTCATTGATGTCATATTGATCACATTGAGTTTTGGTGGCAGAAGCACTTCATAAATAATCATTTATGATATTTTGGAGAGAAAGGATATATATAGGGATTTTTGGCACAAGAGGCATATAATGTTTAATTTTTAAATATTATATTAATGGTTTTTATTAAAACCAATGGTAAAGGTTTTTATTAAAACCAACAACAAGGGTTTTTATTAAAACCAACGGAAAGGGTTTTCATTAAAACCATTGGAAAGGGTTTTTCATTAAAAACACTATGCTAAGACTTCTCCAAATTATTATGATGAAAAGGTTTTCCAATAAAACCTAGGTGCAAAACGTTTCATGGCAAAATTCAAAAGAATGAAGGAGATATACCAATTCAAAGTTAAGAGGTGAATTATTAAAATTTTATTTAATAATTCTAAGGTCTAAAGTTGAATTACATTATCCGTCGATGTGCAAAGGTTGGGGAGATAAATAAAGATTCACCGACATCATTCAAAGGCATGGAGGTGCATATAAATAAAAGGTAAAAACCTTTGATTATTTAAGACTTGACATAGCGCATGAGTGACAGTCGTCGAAATGGAAGCAATGAAGAAATAAGGATAAATAACTTTCAATTTGAGAGCAAGGTCAAGTGAACAACACATGAAAGTGACATCACACAAGAGCCTATAGCATAGTTTTTAGCACACAAACTTTGCACAAGGCATGTTCGTTGTTCGAATCCCACAAGGGGAAAAGTGTTTTGGTAAGGCAACTTAAGTTTTTATGATTTTAGTGCAGGTGAAGTTGGGTGTTTGGGATTAAATCCCAACATGGGCTAACACCCACATGGTAAGTACCTCATAGTGCTAGGTGAGAGGAATAGAGTTCAACTCCCCGGAAGGTGTGAAAGCGCATTATTTTTGGCAAGGCATTGACGATTTCGAAGGTGTGAAGGCGCATTGATTTTTGGTAAAGCATTAACGATTTTGAAGGTGGTGAAGGCGCATTAATTTTGGCAAAGGCATTAACTATTTTGAAGGTTGTGAAGGCTATGAATTTTGTAAAAAGGTATTTATCTCTAGTGCATGGTAATATTTGATATTGCCAAAGTTTTGGTGCATTGAAAATCATTTCTATTATAACTAGGGAGTCATAAGGTATTTAGTGAAAATAAATTATTGTTGTATGTGCTTAGGGAATTATAAGGTGTGAAATTAAAAATAAAATCATAGGTACTTGTTGTATGTGTTAATGAAATTAGGGAGTCATAATGTTGAAAAGTGTTGAGCTTGTTCTATGTCCTAGTGCATGATTTAATTATAAAATTAAACTAGGAACTTGAGACCTAGTTAATTGCTACCTTGAGTTAGAAGACATGCACATGATTTAGGGTTTGAAGTTGAAGAAAAATTACTTTATTATGTTCCTTGGCTATTGAGAGGAAGTGGATGGATTAGAAAATCAATTTTATGGATAAAATTGATACTTGAGTTCCATGATTTGCTTTAGTGGAGTTCGTTGAGAGTATTGCCATTATTGAGGAGGTTTTTTCTATTGCTTTGAGGATTTTATTGTTGGTTACTTGTTAAGTCCATTGCCACTATTTGAGACCATCGAGGCGATCATTTTATAGTCACTTGTGGATACATTTATCTTTCATTTGAGGAGATCATTGTTGGCTATTTGAGAGCTCTTTCCTTGAGGGAGTTGTGCTTGTTTCTTGAGAGCTTATTGACATTGCATGAGGAAAATATTATTGATAACCTATTGTGATCAGTTGTGGAGATTGTCCTTGGTTGGTTTAAGTCCTCATTGTTATTTCTTGGAGAGGTTTTCATTAGAGAGCTCATTTGCCATACATTTGAGAGTACATTGTTGAGCATTGTTTTTATCCATTTGAGAGTACATTATTGAGCATTGTTGTCATCCATTTGAGAGATCATTTGTCATACATTATTGAGATAATTGTGGATCATTGTTGTCATCCAATTGAGATAGAATTTGTTATACATTGTTGAGATCATTGTGGATCATTGTTGTCATCCATTGAATAGTATATTTCCATTCATTGTTGAGCACATTATTGAGTATTGCCATCATTAATTTGTTATCCATTGTTGAGTTCATCATTGAGCCTTGCCTTCATTGATTTATGGTTGAGATTTGAGTGGTACTTGCGAGTCATTGGTTGAGCCTTTGGGAAGGCTTTTGGGACAGAATTTTTGGACAAATTTGAGACAACTTTTATGCATGATTGGTTGAGCCTTTAAGAAGGATTTTGGGACAGATTTATGGACAAATTTGGGACAACATCTGAGCAGGATTTTTTGAGAATTTTATGAAGGCTTTGAGAACAGATTTGGGACAACATTTGAACAAGAATTTTTGAGCCTTGTGATATGGCATTGAGGTAGATTTGTGAGCAGTGAAAGAGATAGGACAAAAATAGAAAACACATAAACACCAGTTGCCTAGCTGAGAAGATCAGTGGATAGCCTAGCTAAGAAGATAAGTGGATAGTAGCCTAGCTGAGCAGATTAGTGGAGAGCCTAGCTGAGTAGATCAGTGGAGCCCACCTGAGTAGATCAGGACAACCTAGCTTTGAGCATATCAAAGTAATCATTTGTATTAGGATAATGATCCCTATTTCTTTATGAAATATTATAAGGAGATTATCTTGTAGACTACCCCACATTGGGGAACCACGTTAAATCTTATGTCTCAATTGTGTGTGATGATTTATGCACTTACTTACTATTGCTATATATTTTATTAATAAACACTGCTATATTTGGTTATTGCAATTGAGGACACTAATTGATATTGGTTTGGAAAGAAAGTTAAAAGTGGGTGCTATAATGTTCACCCCCCTCTAAGTATAAGCTTGTGTTCTTCAATTGGTATTAGAGCGAGTTCCTTCAGAAAGGCTTACAGCTTGAGGGAAGATTCTATAAGAGCACAGATGGCTTCACAGAATGGATCATATACAAGTAAGGCTCCACTATTTGACGGTAACAATTATGCTTTTTGGAGCATGAGAATGAAGAACTGTTTGATATCATAAGGATATGAGGTATGATATATGGTTGCAAAAGATTATAAGGTTGAAGGTGATCTCGATACAGATAAGACTATCAAGAAATTGGTTGATGTCAATGCAAAGGTAATGAATTGTATTCTGAGTGGGCTACGTGAGACAAATTTTGCAAAGGTCATGGTATGTAATTCAGCTAATGAAAAGTGGACCAAGTTGTGGAATACCTATGAAGGAGATTCCAAGGTAAATTTGGTAAAACTACAAACTCATAGAAGAATATTCAAGGAATTAAAAATGGAAGATTCTGAAGATATTGCAAAGTTTTTACTTTGAGTCGATGAGATTGCTAACACCATGAGAGGCCTAGGATTTTAGATGAAAGAATCAGATGTTACTCAAAAGGTTTTTAGATCATTTTTCATGAAATATGATTCAAAGGTTTCAGCGATAGAAGAAACAATGAATATCGACAAGCTAACAATGGAAGAACTACAAGAAACTCTCACAGCTTATGAGATGAGGATAGATAAGCATTAGGCTCCAATAAAAGAAATTGTATTCAAGGCTTCAGAGAAAAATAAATGGAAATATCCAGAGACAGATAGAGATTTAGATAATGATGAGGAAGCTAACTTCATCAAAAGGAAAAAGGACTCAAGGAATTACAGGGATATGAATAAAGTCAAATGCTACAAGTGTGGTGATTATGGTCATTATGCAAATAAGTGTCCACATGAAGAAAATAATGATGATGAAAAATAGGATCATAGAAGAAAAGAAGAAGGAAAGCATAAGCATGACAAAGATGACAGGTATAAGCAAAGCAAGCATGAGAAGAAGAATTTTTTTTGTAAGACTAAGAAAACTTTCTACATTGAGGAAGCAAATGATGGCTCAGATCACAGTGATAGATATCACTCAGATGATGAAAAGTAAGAACATCTATTATTAGGAATAGAATGTAAAAGAGAACAATGCTTTGTGTGTGGTCAACGAGATCACAGATCAGGATATTGTAATGGCTTTAGTGATAGTGAAGATGAAATGACATACCAAGGAAACAAGCAAAGACAAAGGATTCATGAGAGTTTTTTTGCTATAGAAGAAGATAATGATCTTAGTGATAGTAAAGATGAATAAGAGTTTTTCTATGGGATAAAATAAGTAGAAGAAAAACTTCCACTCCAAACAGAAGAAGTTAAACAAGAGGACATTTTAAGAAATATAAATGTCTCAGTTGATCTAAAAGAAGACTTCAATGATATCCATGAGCAATTAAAAGAGGTTAAGGAGAATATAAAATAATTGAAATGTCCCATACTTGAGAAGTTTGATCCATCACATGAGTCAAAATGTCAAGAGATTTTCACTGAGAAGGAAACATGTATTTTAGAGACAATAGAGATGGATGCCAGTTTGCTATTGGACACAAATGAAGAGAAATATGAAGAAAGTTCCAAAACTCCTATGGATACAAACATCCAATTTGGATCTCGTTTTGAGATAGGTTAATCAAGTTCAAAAGGCAAAGAAATTCTTGAAGAAGAAGTAAGGAAGAAGTTAAGGAAGAATATTTGGATACCACAAAGAAGGATCAAGGATACAATGCACAAGTCAAAGATGATCAAAAGGATAAAGGTCAAGAAAGGTATGAGTAACCAAGGCATGAACAAAGGGCTTTTCAAGGACATTATTTTTCTTGTAATGGATTTGGACACAGGGCTATACACTACAGGGTCTATGGATCAAAGAATTTTGATTTTGCTAGAATGAAATTCAAAGGAAGAAGGTATGATTTTTAGGTACATTGCTTCTTATGCAACAGGATTGGTCGTAGAGATTCTCAATGCAAAGGAAATGAGCAATATGGTTTTGATTATAGAGTTGCACAATTCAGAGGCAATGGTCAAAATGCTTATGAAATAGAGCTTCACAATTGTAGACACCAAAATCCAGCCACTTGTAAGTCATCTATACCTTCCTGCCAGCCACGTGTCAGTCATCCATCCTTCCCGCCATTATTTGGCCCAAATCCACACTTTCCCACCATTATTTGGCCCAATTTCACTTTTCCCGCCATTTTTCATCCCCAAATTTATTTAAATTAATATTTATATATATATATTAATATTTTAATATATATATATAAATAAAGTTTAAGTGATTTAATCTGAGCCGTCCATCCTTCATTTAATCTCATCCGTCCATCCATCTTAATCCGTTTCACAACCTAGATTTATTCTCTACCCTTGGATCCACTTTAATCTTAGCCACACGTTCAAAGTGTCGTTAAAACCCTAAAGTGTGCCCTAAGAGTAGATTATAAATTGAGTCACCTTGATGGCTCAAACCCTATCTATCTCTTCGGCTAAACCTACCTATCTTTCCAATCTAAGTCTGGAGTTGGCTATTGCTGTTAATCCTGAGTCTTCTGAGTCTTCTACGCCCTAAGTCTGAACTAAACCCTTTCACCGCATCCATCGCCGCCGCCTGGTCTCGCCGCGTTAACAGGAAAAGGTATAGATTCGTCTAAAGCAAGTAATCTTTCTTTATGTATTAATCTGCTGTTGAATTCCGCATTCTGTTTATTTTTATTTCATAAATCTAGGGTTTTAGATCTGTTTCGAGGGCTCACACAGTGGAGCCCTCTTATTAGTTTCTAACTCTTTGATAATTTTAATGTGTGCAGGATTCTAGTGGTAGATCCCGATTTGTTGATAGCAACTGCTAAGCCGGAGTGGTCCGAGCCAAAGGATACAACGAAGCCCACTCATTCTCGTTGAGGTTAAGGATACATTCTTCGGAGACGCCACCACATTGTGCCGCCTAGGGTTTCGGAGAACCCTAGCACAAATTGTAACTTTGTATCACGAAAAGGGTTACAGTGCCCCGTTGTACTTAAAAGGAGTTTCTAAACTCCATTGATTAATAAAAATCATTCATTTTGTACAACCGTTCTGCATTCCTTTATTGTGATTTCTTTATTTCTGTTTGGCGTTGTATCTTTAATCTACAAATGGCGATCACGGTGGGACCCCCTAGGGTTTCATGTTTTTAATACTTGCTTTACTGATCTATTCCTATTTTTGTTTTATTTTGCAGGTTCCGAAAATCATGAAATTCGCTGTTCCAACGAACTAGGGTTTCTGAGGAGTTTGCAGAAAACGCAGCAGACGCAGAGCGGCGTCTGGAAGTCCGATCCGAAACGCAGAGGTGCGTTTCAGCCTGCGCAGACTCCCTTGGGCGTTTGAAGGCGTTTTACAGAAAAAGCGTAGGCTTCCGAGTAAGTGCGTTTTTTTTTTTTCTTTGTTAAACTGTACTTTTTACGTTTTTGGTTTTTCTCGTCGTATTCTGTTTCTTTTTCAGATCATTGCTTTAAAATGAACAAAAACTAAGTAATCTGGAAAAGAACAGTTAAGCTGTATATACATTTTTTTGTTACATTTTTAGTTACATTTTTTTGCATTGCATTATTGGTTGTTGCTTGCATAAAAAAAAAATTGCATACCTAGCTGCATATTAGAATAGCTACGAATTATCTGTTTTAGTTATCTAAGTAGGACTATTGATTGGATGTCAATAGTACTCCTGCCATTGGGTGATTCCAGGAAGAGAAGTGGACGAACCTTCCGGTTGCTCCTTTGATATCTCGATATCATTGGTAGGCGGGGGTTTTAAACGGTGTACTCCACTTCTTCGGAGGAAATGGCATATTTTCAGTGGCCTCTTGCTTAGATCATTAGAACTTTTGATTTATAGCTTTGTATGTATACATTAGACAACTAAAACACTTAAAATAAAATTCACTGCATTTCATATTGCATTTAAAACAAGTAATATCTGGATTTCATCACCATGTATTGCTTGAAGTTTAGTGACGGTGGAATTCATCTCCATCCATTAAACTTCTGCCTCAGACACCATAGGTCACCCCCGAGCAAACTTGCTGGATTTCATCACCAGTAAGAATCTCGTTGTCCTTTCCTAGCCATAGTTTTTACCTTTTTTGTGAATAATTCAAGATTAGATCACATGCAAAACTCATAAACCGGACACTTAAAATTTACTGCGGATTAAGATCAAAAAATAATTAATTAACCGCAGTAAGACACATTGGTTGAAACCTAGGTTGTGACTGCTTTTCGATAATTTCTTTAGTGTAAATTTATCATTCAAGTTTTGCATTCTTCTTTTCCGAATTTGTTTAGATTTATTGCGTTATGGTCTTAACAAGGAATCAATCTAAAGTGTTAAATCTAAATAATCAAATGAATAATTCACGTAACATCCCCACCACCAACATGACCACTTATCCTAGTGAATTTCAGCGGAGTTCGCTCGTAGGTCTTTCACGTCCTTCTACCGTCTATCGCATGGCCATGCCCATGGAGGAAGACAATTCCCGTCATATTACCCACATTGATATGGCCCAAGTGCAAACTCACTTAAGAGATGGCACCGGCTATGTCCTTGAGCCAATCCAAGATTCCCCTATGCAAGATTCTATTTTTCAGTAGGATATTGCATCAACCCTACCCGCCGGTTTCACTCGAGTCTACACTAACCCCTTTTTTGAGGCTAATGTTGTATCTGCTCAGCCGGCTTCATCTCCAACATCTTCCCAGATGCTCAATTGTCCTCCTTTGGAGACAAATGTAGTGTCTTCCCGACCACTTTCTCCTCCATTTACCCCGGTGTACACCAATTCTCTCTATGAGGCCGGTGGAACCTCCTCTAGCCATGACCAATTTCAACCCTCTTCTTCCCAAACCATTTATGGTTTCACCCTACCTGGGGCACAGTCTACTGTTTCTTCCCATGTACCGCCTACTTCAGCCACCTTCATTGCCCTTGCTATGCAGTCTCCTATGACTACCATGGCAGCCTGCCCTCCACCTTCATCCAATCATCCCACCTCCCTTGGGTTAGAGATTAATAAGGTTAGGGAGTACCTCGACAAGTTGCTTCAACAACAACAACAACAAAATGCCCAACCACCTGTCGTAGTAAATCCTACACCCCAACCAATTTCTACCCAGCCGACTTTTCTTAGCTCAGGCCCCACCCGGGTACCCCAATCTTCGGTGGTGTCCATTCCTACCCCACCTTTCTCCCAACCCACCCAGCTTCATCATCCACCCCAATCACCTTCTTTTCGGTATCATCCATACCAACAACCTGTCCATTCCACACCGCCTAATCCAGGCAATTTCATCCCATCTCATCATTTTTCCACTCCTCCATTGCATCATCATAATCATCAAACGAATCAAAATTTTCATGAAGATTCTCGACTCCATGCTATGCAACAACAGATTGACAACCTTATGCTCAACATGCCCGGCTCATCTAGTCGAAACCTACGCTAAGGTCGTTGATCAATCAACCAATTCATCCTTCGGTACCTTCACCGCCATATCCGACCGATTTCACATTACCGAAGTTTGACAAATTTTGAGGAACTGAGGATCCTCATGAACATGTGAGCTCATTCATGCATGCCTGCTTTAGAATCCAAAATAATGACGCTCTTATGCTCAGAACTTTTCCTCAGACATTAGGAGGAGATGCTGTACAATGGTACAATCATTTACCTCACCATAGCATTTATGCTTACGAGCAATTGATTAATCTATTTTTAGAACGATTCTCCCTAAATGTACAAAGGAAAGTCTCATTGTCCGACTTATACAAGCTCAAGCAACATGACGATGAGACCGTTTATGACTTTGGAAACCGTTGGAGGGCTATCATTAATAAATTGCCATTCTCCCTACCAATGGAGGAGTTAACCAAAATGTTCACCCGGAGTTGTCTAAAACCTATCTCTTGGTTACTCCAATTACAACAATACAGGACTTTTGAAGAGGCTTTGGCCCAAGCAAGTATCATAGAAGACATTAAAGTCCAAGAGGGTGTTTTAAAACCCCGTAGAAAAGAATGGCAACAAAAGGGCCAACAACGAAATAATAATTATGGCCAAAACAAACAAGCACAAGCTAGTACAACCTCAAATGTTAACCAAGTTAATCAAGTGGTGGCGAGCCAGCCCGTAATGGCTCAACAACAACAAGTAATGCAAAGTCAACCGCAACCAATTGCTTATCATGCGGTACCCGCCCCTCCTCAACCAACTCACAATACCGAGCCAACCATGGAAACTCGACCTTGGCAAAAAAATCATCCCAAGCGACAGTTCACACCTTTAGATGAACCATATGCGGTCATATTCAACAAGTTATATAGCACAAATCAGTTAACTTTACCTGAGTTTAAACCTTTAGAACCATCTAGAAGGGGGAAGTATTACAAGGAGTACCTATTTTGTCCTTATCATAGGCAAAATGGGCACGATATCAATAATTGTACAACTTTCAAACATGTGATCCAAGATCTTATTGAGATTGGAGCCATTAAATTGGATAGCCCCTTAGCCCAACAAAATCAAAATCTTGGTATATTTCAAACACCCCTTCCACATCGGGAGGAAGCTCCAACAACTTCAGGGGGAGTAACTCAGGTAACTCCTCCTAATCAAGTCAACCATGTACAACAATACCAAGGTTTTGTGGGTACTATTAACGTAGTAACCCGGGGTCAAAGGGCGAACCAACCAAATCAGGTTGAACCACAACCACCTGTACAAACCCCCAGTCCACCTCAGGTAACAGTGACCCAACGACGTGCTAGTACTTCTCAACAACCGCTAAATCATTCTACTCAATGCCAACGACCCATCATGTCATTGAGTAGCCGATTAACTACCAGTTTAAAAATGGCTTCCGCCAAGTTATCGATCTATGACCTCATTCAACAATCTCCCCCGCATAGAGAGGCATTAATGGAAATATTAAAGTCAATCGAGCTTCAAACTCAAGATACTAATGCCTTCAACAACTTTGTGGGGAGTATTCAAACATGCATGGAGCCCTCCATCACTTTCTATGATTTTGAAATCAAACCTTTGTCAACAGAAAGTATAGATCCTCCACCGCATATCATGGCCAAGATCGATCACAAGCCATTCAAGAGAGTCTTAATTGACACCGGTTCCTCAATCAATATCATTACAACATCGGCGTTGAGTCATCTAGAGCTGTCGCCATCCCTTATCACCAAGTCGACTTTTACTCTTAAAGCATTCAATGATGCTTTATCTTCCACGGTTGGCACGGTTATCTTGCCCATTGAGGTAGGGGCCCGAACTTTGCATACCTTGTTTCACATCTTGGAAGGGTCCATGGCATACAATGTATTGCTTGGACGGCCTTGGCTTAGGGAGATGAGATGTGTCCCTTCTATACTGCATCAATGTCTGAAGTATGTATATGAGGGACAGGTTCATTGTGTACCTGCTGACATCGAACCCTTCAAACATTGCAACTATGTCTCAAATCCTTATGAGATTGTGTTGCCATCCACTCATCTTTTCTTGACCCCATCTACTTCTTCTATACCATCTTCTTCTAAAGCTCCCATTCCTGAGGGGCTACCCATCATATCGCAACCATCTTCCTCTTCCGCTATTCCATCTCATTCACCACTTTCTTCATCTCCTAATCTTCCTTCTTCTTCATCAGTGACCACATGCACATGTGGCCATGACCAATCATCTCTTTCCACGTCATTACCCCCTTCTTCTACACCTTCTTCAACATCACCTATTATTCCTCCATCTTCCCAACCATCACCAACTGATGTTTCACAAGTCAATGAAGCATCAACCCAACCAAATCCTTCCAATTCTTCTATCCCACATTCTTCTATTCCATCATCTAGTCCATCTCCCTCCCAAGTCAAGGTCCATCTCACCGATGCAGGTATTGGTGAGTATGCCATCCAAGATGTCCACATCACACCGTTCAATGTGCAAACAGTTAAAGATTTTGGTCGTCCACATGACCAACATTTATCCATTGGATCGGTTTATAACATGGGTTCTATGCCAAATTCCATTAATTTTGTATATGGGGGAATAGAGTCATCTTCTAGTACTACCACCATACTAGAACCCAAGCATCCAGTCCCCGCCAATATCGAAAGGATGGAGGGTTTTCCCTCTCGCTATTTCCACGGACATAATTGGCAGCAATTTGGCCTAGGTCGATACGAGCAAGGGGTAACCGAACGCATCGATATGCCATACCGGAGACCCACCGAGCGTTTTGGTCCGGGCTACCAACCACTTCCATCCCTTTCTTCTTTTGAACAAGCTTTTCAAAGCATTAATCTTAATTCGTAAGAAGAAATCCTCCACCCCGACGAATCCGAAGATGAAGCCTATGAAGAATTTGACGTCATGTCAAATGGTGATGAATCCGAAGAAGAGTCGGCGCCCATTGTTCCCCTCATCGAACAAGACGAGTTTTATCTCCAATTGTTCCCTCTCCAAGAGGCCATCTTTCGCTTGCTTCTTCCACAAGAACGAGGTGAACCACCCCCTCCGCCACATCCATAAGCCATAATCCAAACCTGTATTATATGTATATACTAAAATAGTGGTTTTCACCACTACCAAAAAAAAAAAAAACTCAAACTACAAAAAAAAAAAAAAAAAAAAAAAAAACTGAAAAACTATGTTGTTTTGCATTTCAGGTCTTCCGAGGTCTTCACCGGTTTTCCCTTCCATTCCGCCCATCCTTTCTTCCATAAGTCGACAATGAATTTTGAAGACTTATTCACCCCGCTCCATAATCCATATGATCCGGATAAGCCAATCCCGATCAACCCAAGCCTGATTGACATGGATCGGATTTCATCCCCTCCATCTATTTCAGAGTTCATCCTTTTCGAGGAATTGTTAAGGGCTTCCGCCAACTACATTCCTCCTTCACCTCCACATTCACCTTCATCTTCTAAGCCAGAGGTCTTCCAGGCAGACATAGACGAGAGCAAGGCACAGGAGCTTGATGACATTTTAGATGACATAAATCTGATCCCTACTCCCCATCAGCTTGAGGAAGGTTCCCACATGTCTATTGAAGAAACTATCGATGTAGACCTTAGTCCAGACCAAGATGGCACCCAAATTGTGAAACTGGCTAAAAGTCTATCATCAGAGGAACAAGAGCAAATGATTGCTCTACTCAAGCGGAAGAAGGAGATATTTGCATGGTCTTACAAAGACATGCCAGGCCTAGACCCTAATTTGGTTGTCCATAACCTCACCTTACAAAAAGATGCTAAACCTATCAAACAGAAACTTAGGAAAATGCATCCTACCGTGGCCCTCATAGTTAAATCGGAGATTCAAAAACTTCTGGATGTTAAATTTGTCGTCCCGATTGATTATCTTGAGTGGCTTTCTAACATGGTACCCGTTCGCAAGCCTAACGGGGGAATACGTGTTTGCACCGATTTTCGAGATCTAAATAAAGCGTGTCCTAAGGATGACTTTCCTCTTCCAAACATTGATACTCTTGTCGACACATGTGCTGGTCATGAAATGCTTTCGTTCATGGATGGATTTTCAGGATACAACCAGATTCGAATAAACCCTGAAGATCAACACAAAACAACATTTACCACACCTTGGGGAACTTTTTGTTACAGGGTGATGCCCTTTTGGCCTTAAGAACGCAGGTGCAACCTATCAACGAGCCATGACTTATATTTTCCATGATTATATGCATAAGATTATCGAAGATTATGTGGATGATTTATTGGCAAAATCTAAAACTCGACAAGAGCATTTTGATGTATTGGAAAAAGTTTTTGATAGACTTCTAGAGCATAAAGTAAGGTTGAACCCTAAGAAATGTGTCTTTGGTGTTACCTCATGCAAACTCCTAGGTTTTATTATCTCTAAACGAGGTATTGAGGTGGACCCAAACAAGGTCAAAGCCATTATGGAAATGTGTCCCCCAACTAATTTGAAGGAGTTGCGTAGTTTGCAAGGAAAGATTAATTCAATCCGTCGCTTTATTGCACAACTTTCTGATAAATGTAGGCCATTTTGCCACCTACTACAAAAGGGGGTACAATTTTCATGGACAGATGAGTGTCATAAAGCCTTTGATGACATCAAGCAGTACTTAGCGTCTCCGCCAGTCTTAGCTCCGCCTCGTCCAGGGGTCCCTTTCAATCTTTATATCTCAGCAACGGACTTTGCCTTAGGGACAATGCTTGCACAAAAGAATGAACAAAATAAGCATTGATTCGTTTTTCATCTATGAGTGTGAGTTGATCAAGACCGATTGAAACGTGCTTACAATGCCAAAGTTCATCTAAGAGAATTTCAAGTAGGGGATCTTGTCCTTAAAGAGAATCAACAAAACACCAATGCATTGCCGCATCTTCGAGATAAATTCGTGGCTAATTGGTTAGGTCCATATATGGTCACCGAAAGAGTGGGCAATGGAACTTATAGACTTGCCGTTTTAGAGGGAGAGGAAGAACCCGAACCACTTAATGTTATACACTTGAGGGCATTCTACGCATAGTTTGAATTTTATATGTACATATATACATGGCTTGTACAACAAAAAAAAAAAAAAAAACAAATAAAATAAAAAGAATTTGCATTTCATTGTTAGTTGCATACATCTCATTCAAAAACATTGCATTTCATGTGCATACATCTCATTGAAAACCATAACATTTCATTTTCAGCCATAGTTGCATATCATGTTAGAGACCATTCTATCTTTTGGATATAAAATTTGGTCAAGCAAAAGTCATGTTGCCTTAATCAAGGGCACCTTCATAAAATCCATCAAACCGAATTGTCATTCGTACACCCATTTTCCATTTGCACATATTTACATTGCCAAAATGTTTTCAATCACTCAGCCATTCCTAGTGTTTTAAGCAAACTTCGAAATGCATGTCAAAGTTCTCTAGGGCCATATCACAAATTACACTAAATAAAATCTTGAGTATTGGGAAATGATTTCAAAAGCGGTCTTGAACCTATCACATTTTCACATCTTAAAAACATCTTGTGTCAAAGAGAGATAACACCATCCTTGGGTTGTGCCTTGAAGTGAAAAGGGTAATCCTCGTTTGTCCTATCATGCAAACATAGTCCATAAAACAGTGGTTCTTACCACTATCACAAGCAATCACAAAATATAAATATAAACAGAGTAGTAAGGATAGGGTAAAATTCTCATCATACTTCGGTTGAGAATCCGATTCCCCAAAGCTCTAAGGAAATGAACATTTTTCACACACCACTGATCCCAAATAAGTTGTAAGGATCGTACTACTTGTCCAGTCAGACGGATAGGTAGTCATCCCCAAGGCTTACAAAGGTCAAAAACAACATGGACTATGGAGTTAACCTTCACCGGGGCTATAGACGCTTGACTGGCAGTGGAGTATACTCATTGCGTGGCGACATGTCTCTCCTCAAAAAGAGACCTCTGAATGCTCATACGGACAAACTAGCTTCGGGGTCTTCTCCATAACAAGGTTACCTAATTTATGCAAGATGAGGTTAATGAACACACTTGCACACACACAGGTTTTTGATTGCCTAGAGTCACTACCATGCTTCTGATTTGGTTAATGAACTCGCATGCACACACATTTGGTCCTAGTTGAATTAGGCAGTGTTAGTAAGTTTGTTTGATACCACTAGCATGTTTGAGTCTTTGTAAAACAATCTTCCATATCTTCCTCCATATCACCCTCCATATCTTCTTCCATATTCATGTCATTCCATACGTCATCCATTCACAAGCCACCAAGTTCGGTGCCCCTGATTAAACAATTATGATAACAATTGGCTAAATCTAACTATCTAAAAGTATGAGTGCTTCTTAGTGCATATTTCATTTACTTAGTCTGCATTAATCTCTGTTTGTTGTTTTACTTAGTCCGCATTAATCATCTATAAGTTTGCATTCCATTCCATCACATATGCATCAAAAACATTAAAACATATAAAAACATGCATCACAAAAACATAGGCATTCACACAAAAGAGAGTAAAACACCAAATAAATAAAAGCCATGTATATATATATATGTATAAAGGTCAAATCGTACAGTGAATGCCAAAAGGCTACAATATACAATAGAGCACCAAGGCTCATAAAGAGTGCATCTAAGCACTAAGCTAACCATCAAAACAGGACCCCCGAGACCTAGTAGGAGCCCTAGACCTAGTGGTGTGCCTAGACTCACTACGCCTAGAGACAGAGGAGGATGGAGGATCGGGCAACACAATGTGATGCCTAAACAATGTGTCCTCCAGAGCCTCAATGTAACGAGTCCTAGACCTAAGCCTAGCTATGTCTATCCCGTGCCGTCGCTCCCGCTCCGCTAGCTCTCGCCTGGAGTCTCGTCACCCCGTCATCCCGGGGCACCCCGGTCGCTCCATCCAAGTTCGCCCGTAGATGGGCCATCCTCTCGTCCTGAGCAGCTAACAGGGCATCCCGCTCTGTCGCCCTCTGCTCCAGCCGAGCTATCCTCTCGTCCCGGGCAGCTAGCATAGCATCGCGCTCCGCTATCTGCTGCTATAGCTGCGCCAGCTCGTTCTCATGCCCGCTAGGGGGTACCTCCCTAGCCTCTCCTGCGGCCTCTCCTAGGCCCTCTTCGCCATCCTCCCCGTCATCTCCGCTCCCCGGAGCCTACCGTGCCATCTTCCCCTTTCGCCTTCGACTGTCAGATCGAAGGCGGGGACCCTCCCTGCGCTTGGGAACCTCCGCGGTTCCCTCGCCCTCTCCAGCCCCAGCCTCGGGCTCTCCGGCTCCACCAACCACCAATGGTGGCTCCCACCTCGGCTCTGCGGCCATCCATGCTGCATACTCAGCTGTCACCCCGACGTCGTCCATGTCGGGGATCTCCATGTCCTCATCGTCCTCTCGCCGCCTCCCTCCATGGCTCGGCACACGACAAATCCCCTCCGATCCGTGCCTCCGGAAGCGAACTGGCTCACCGGGGACATCTTGCCTCAATCCGACCTGGCGGAGTACTCGAGACATCTGTATGTACTCCGCCTCGCCGTGGCTCCGCCCCACTACCCATCTGGCCTGTCGCACCCGTCTCAGGTGCTCTCCATCCCCGATCCACCTCGCCTCCCGCCAGGGCCTCCAAATGACTTGGGCATCTGTCAAGTCTGCCCATAGTCTCCTATACCATTGCCCCGATCTCACGGGGCGGCTCGGCTGTCTCTCCTCCGCCACTGGCCATCTCCTACCATAAGCCTGGCTCACGTCCCAGTGAGCCCATGGCAACCCCTCCGGTCGGGCCACTCTGAAGTGCTCCCAGCCCCAGCACTGGAGCACCACACTGCAACCCAGGCCCTTCCGGCCCCGTCTCCGAACCTCATACAACTCCCGGTACACCTGCGCCAATAAAGCGGGCGCCCAGGCATACACTACCCTATTAGTGAGCATCTCGCTCACTACACCCATCAGGTTCCATGGGAACCTGCACCCGATGCTGTTCGGGGCCACAATGTTGGCCAACACGAACATCATCAGAGCCTCCACCGCTCCCAACTCCTTGGCCGTATACATGGCCAAGTATGGGATCCCCCCGCTCTCCGTCCGGATCTCCCTCCAGTCATCCCCAAACACCTTGGCCATCTCCGTGGCCCTATCTCGTCCAACCTCCACCCGCGCCCCCTCCACGGGCACCTTGAGGATGCGGTATACATCCTCAAGCGTCACCGTCATCTCTCCAATCGGGAGCTGGAACGTCCCCCGATCTGGATCCCACCTCTCGGCCAAAGCCGAGAGGTACCCCTCATCCGCCCGAACTACCTCCAACCGGGCTGCCTCCGCTAGTCCCACTGCCTCCAATATCTCCCAGTCTGCCTGGGACAACGACCTCCTCATCCCCGGAATGATAGGGGAGAATCGGTGTCGTGCCTCTAACACCCTAAGCTGCAAAACAACAAAACAAAAATTTGTTACAAATTTTTCAAAAAAAAAAAAAAAAAACACATAATAAGTACTTGCTTAAATGAACAAATACCTCAGCTGGCTGCACTGGCGCGTCCGCTCCCATCTCCGCCATAGCTCCCGCGTGCTTCACTCTCCCACACAACCTTTCACTCCACTTCACTCCACTCCCTCAGACGCACTTCTCTCAAGCTCGAACGCACAAATGAGCGAAATTCTCGCTGAAACTGTTTAAATAGCTGATTTTGGCGCCCTGAAACGCAGTTGGGCGTTTCATGGCGGATTCAGACGCAGTCCTGCATCTGCAGAGTGCCTAAACACCGGTGGGCGTCTCTGCCAACCACAAACGCAGACCGGCGTTTGGTGTCAGTATTGAATAAAGGAACAAAACCTGCAAAATTGAAGCTTACCTCCTCCAAATTTCATCAAATTGCATTCATCCATTCTTCTTATCATAATAAAACATTTTGTGAAGGTTACAACAGTTTTGGACACAAATTTTGTCATTTCGCTCAAAAAGCGCATCATTCATCATTGTTTTACAAATTGGGTTAAAAATATTCAAAACCTTCACAAAATTAACCACATTCATCAATTCTTCCGATCTATCGTCAATTTCATTCTTCTTTCATCATGCATATTTTTGCCAAATCAAATTAAAGTAAACCTCGTATCTAGTGGTATATTCTATCACCTTGGCGATTGCAGCGATTTGAATCCATGCAATTCGGTAAGAGGATTAAACCACCATAAGGACACTTACCATTTATCATCATCAATTATTTCACTGTTTGAAAATTGGAAATCAATTTTGGGTATTCTACTTTTCAAGTGACCTCATACCAAGATTAATTTGCTCAACAGCTTGTCATTGATGGCCTAGTTCATGGGGCCTTAAACATGGACAATCTTTCATATCATCATTATTTTAAGTCTTGCTAGAGATTGTGGCTACCTAGGTTGATTGGTTCCGACCCGAGGAATTATCCATACAGTCACTAGGAGCATCTCTGAGTTCCGGACTCTTTCATGCATCTTTCATCTCTCGCATATCAATGGCGCCAACAAGGCAATTTCATCAACAGTATGGATTCACACACAGGAGTTGGGGCATCCGTTATCAATTTCTAATTTTCCTATAGTGGAATTCATCTTACATGATCATGGAATTTACAGTTTGGCAAAAATCCCTTTATAACCGTTGGGGCAGAAAACGGTCCATCTTTCACATCACTCATATCGTCTTCAATCATATTCTTTTCTCGGTTTGTACACCAACCCCTTTTCCGTTGGGACATAAACAGATGGTTCATACACCAACCCCTTTTTTCACCGTTGGGGCAAAAACGGTTCATTTTCTTCCGAATTTCTTCCAATTGGCTTGTGAGAACCATTCTCGCTCGCCAATTGAGGGGGTAAGCTGAAAAATTTTAAATATTCTTTTATTCTTTGGTCTTCAAAGTTGTGCTTTAGTCTTGAGAGAGAGTTGCGTCTGATCCAGCTTTTCAGGTGTCTTAAGTTTTTGTGCTACATTGTGTCTTCACACAAAGCAACTCAAAAAGGGGCATCTGTAGACACCAAAATCCAGCCACTTGTAAGTCATCTATACCTTCCTGCCAGCCACGTGTCAGTCATCCATCCTTCCCGCCATTATTTGGCCCAAATCCACACTTTCCCACCATTATTTGGCCCAATTTCACTTTTCCCGCCATTTTTCATCCCCAAATTTATTTAAATTAATATTTATATATATATTTTAATATTTTAATATATTTTAATATATATATATATATAAATAAAGTTTAAGTGATTTAATCTGAGCCGTCCATCCTTCATTTAATCTCATCCGTCCATCCATCTTAATCCGTTTCACAACCTAGATTTATTCTCTACCCTTGGATCCACTTTAATCTTAGCCACACGTTCAAAGTGTCGTTAAAACCCTAAAGTGTGCCCTAAGAGTAGATTATAAATTGAGTCACCTTGATGGCTCAAACCCTATCTATCTCTTCGGCTAAACCTACCTATCTTTCCAATCTAAGTCTGGAGTTGGCTATTGCTGTTAATCCTGAGTCTTCTGAGTCTTCTACGGCCCTAAGTCTGAACTAAACCCTTTCGTCGCATCCATCGCCGCCCTGGTCTCGCCGTGTTAACAGGAAAAGGTATAGATTCGTCTAAAGCAAGTAATCTTTCTTTATGTATTAATCTACTGTTGAATTCTGCATTTCGTTTATTTTTATTTCATAAATCTAGGGTTTTAGACTGTTTCTGAGGGCTCACACAGTGGAGCCCTCTTATTAGTTTCTAACTCTTTGATAATTTTAATGTGTGCAGGATTCTAGTGGTAGATCTGATTTGTTGATAGCAGCTGCTTAAGCTGGAGTGGTCCGAGCCAAAGGATACAACGAAGCCCACTCATTCTGTTGAGGTTAAGGATACATTCTTCGGAGACGCCACCACATTGTGCCAGCTAGGGTTTCGGAGAACCCTAGCACAAATTGTAACTTTGTATCACGAAAAGGGTTACGAGCCCTGTTGTACTTAAAAGGAGTTTCTAAACTCCATTGATTAATAAAAATCATTCATTTTGTACAACTGTTCTGCATTCCTTTATTGTGATTTCTTTATTTCTGTTTGGCGTTGTATCTTTAATCTACAACAATATAGGGTTTAGGAAAGGAATGGATATGGAAATGATTTCAAGAAAGAATTCAAGATATGGCCACCATCCAAAGGCTACAATATCAAGTGTTTTAATTGTAATAAAATTGGACATATTGCAAGATGGTGTAGGACTCAATTACAAGCAGTTTCAAGGCAAGAAGGTCAAATAGGTTCAAGACAAGAAGATCAAGTAACTCACCAAGAAAAGGATATCAAAAATATGTGGAAGGAAGTTGAAAATGGAAAGGAACAATGTAATATGGGAGTAAATGTACTCCCACACAAAAATTAATCACCTCAAGAGAGAATGTGGTAGGGGGTCTAAGATTAAGAGTCATATCTTTTAGCCCCATAGGTTTCCCTTTTGCCATTGATGTCAAAGGGGGAGACATTTGAGTAAGGGGGGAGTATTGAGTTAGGGGGAGTAGCCTCCAAAGAGAGCATTGAGACAAGGAAAGCAACCTCCAAAGAGAATATTGAGATAGGGGGAGCAGCCTCCATAGAGAGTATTGAGTTAGGGGGAGCATCTTTGATTTTTAGATATGGCTTTTGCAGTGATTATGGTGATTTGCATTAGAGGTGTTGCCATCAATGACAAATGGGAAGATTGTTGGAAATTTGAGTTATTTTGTGTTGTCATTGGTGTCACATGGATCACATTGAGTTTTTGTGGTAGAAGCACTTCATAAATAATCATTTATGATATTTTGGAGAGCAAGGATATATACAGGGCTTTGTGGCACAATAGGCATATAATATTTAATTTTTTAAATATTATATTAATGGTTTTTCATTAAAACCATTGGAAAGGGTTTTTCATTAAAACCACTATGATAAGGCTTCTCCAAATTATGATGGATGAAAATATTTTCCAATAAAACCTAGGTGTAAAAAGTTTCATGGCGAAATTCAAAATAATGAAGGAGATATCCCAATTCAAAGTTAAGAGGTGAATTATTAAATTTTTTTTTAATAATTCTAAGGTCTAAAGTTGAATTACATTATTCACCGACATGCAAAGGTTGGGGAGATAAATAAATATTCACCGACGTTATTTGAAGGCATGGAGGTGCATATAAATAAAAGGTAAAAACCTTTGATTATTTAAGACTTGACATAGCACATGAGTGAGAGTCATCGAAAGGGGGGCAACAAAGAAAGAAGGATAAATACCTTTTGATTTGAGAGCAAGGTCAAGTGAACGGCACGAGAAAGTGATGTCATGCAGGAACCTATAGCGTCGTTGGCAGCACACAAAATTTACACAAGGCAAGTTCGCTATTCGAATCCTGCCAGGGGCAAAGTGTTTTTCTAAGGAAGGCAACTTAAGTTTTTCAGATTTGATCATAGGTGAAGTTGGGTGTTTGGGATTAAATCCCAACATGGGCTGACGCCCACGTGGTAAGCGCCTCACAGTGCTAGGTGAGAGGAACAGAGTTCGACTCCCATGAAGGTGTGAAAGCACATTGATTTTTGGCAAGGCATTGATGATTTCGAAGGTGTGAAGGCACATTGATTTTTGGCAAAGCATTAACGATTTCGAAGGTGGTGAAGGCGCATTAATTTTGGCAAAGGTATTAAAAATTTTGAAGGTTACAAAGGCTACAAATTTTGTAAAAAGGTATTTATCCCTAGCGCATGGTAATATTTGATATTGCCAAAGTTTTGGTGCATTGCAAATCATTTCTATTATAACTAGGGAGTCATAAGGTATTTAGTGAAAATAAATGATTGTTGTATGTGCATAGGGAGTTATAAGGTGTGAATTTAAATATTTGTGATTGCTATATGTGGAGTTATAAGGTGTGGAATTAAAAATAAAAGCATAGGTGCTTGTTGCATGTGTTAATGAAATTAGGGAGTCATAAGGTTGAAAAGTGTTGAACTTGTTATATGTCCTAGTGCATGATTTAATTATGAAATTAAACTAGGAACTTGAGACCTAGTTAATTGCTACCTTGAGTTGGAAGACATGCACATGAGTTAGGGTTTGAAGTTGAAGACAAATTGCTTGATTATGTGCCTTGGTTATTGAGAGGAAATGGATGGATTAGAAAATCAATTTTATGGATAAAATTGATACTTGAGTTCCATGATTGCTTTAGTGGAGTTCATTGAGAGTATTGCCATTATTGAGGAGGTTTTTTCTATTGCTTTGAGGATATTATTGTTGGTTACTTGTTAAGTCCATTGCCACTATTTGAGACCATTGAGGAGATCATTTGCTAGTCACTTGTGGATACATTTGTATTTCATTTGAGGAGATCATTACTGGCTATTTGAGAGCTCTTTTCTTGAGGGAGTTGTGCTTGTTTATTGAGATCTTATTGACATTGCATGAGAAAAATATTATTGAGAACCTATTGCTACCACTTGTGGAGATTCTCCTTGGTTGGTTGAAGTACTCATTGTTATTGCTTTGAGAGGTTTTCATTAGAGAGCTAATTTTCCATACATTTGAGAGTACATTGTTGATCATTGTTGTTATCCATTTGAGAGTACATTATTGAGCATTGTTGTCATCCATTTGAGAGATTATTTGTCATACATTTTTGAGATCATTGTGGATAATTGTTTTCATCCAATTGAGAGATCATTTGTCATACATTGTTGAGATCATTGTTGTCATCCATTGAATAGTACATTGTCATTCATTGTTGAGCACATTGTTGAGTATTATCATCATTCATTTGTTATCTATTGTTGAGTTCACCATTGAACCTTGCCTTCGTTTATTTGTGGTTGAGATTTGAGTGCTAATTGAGAGTCATTGGTTGAGCCTTTGGGAAGGATTTTGGGAAAGAATTTATGGACAAATTTGAAACAACTTTTATGCATGATTGGTTGAGCCTTTAAGAAGGCTTTTGGGATAAATTTGTGGACAGATTTGGGACAACATCTGAGCAGGATTGTTTGAGCATTTTGTGAAGGCTTTGAGAATAGATTTGAGATAGCATTTGAGTAGGATTATTTGAGCCTTGTGAGAAGGTATTGAGGCAGATTTGTGAGCAGTAAAAGAGATAGGAAAAAAATAGAAAACACATCAACACCAGTTGTCTAGCTGAGCAGATCAGTGGATAGCCTAGCTAAGTAGACCAGTAGATAGCCTAGTTGAGCAGATCAGTGGATATCCTAGCTGAGAAGATCAATGGAGAGCCTAGCTGAGTAGATAAGTGGATAGCCTAGTTGAGTAGATCAGTGGAGAGCCTAACTGAACAGATCAATAGAGCCCACCTGAGCAGCTCAAGAAAACCTAGCTTTGAGTAGATCAAAGTAATCCTTTGTATTGGGATAAGGATCTCTATTTCTTTGTGAAATATTATAAGGATATTATCTTGTGGACTACCCCACATTGGTAGAACCACGTTAAATCTTGTGTCTCAATTGTGTGTGATGATTTGTGCACTTGCTTACTATTGCTATCTATGTTATTAATGCACACTACTATATTTAGTTATTACAATTGAGGACACTAATTGATATTGGTTTGGAAAGAAAGTAACAAGTGGGCGTTATATTGTTCGCTCCCCCCCATCTCATTATAAGCTTGTGTTCTTTAGGACAAACATATATATTTTTGTAAAATAATGTTTTACAAAATTATAAAGAAAATTGTAATTAAATTGTAATAAGGTGTATTTTCAACAAAGACTGACACCTTAATAAATTTTGCAAAAAATTCATCTTATATTTTGCAAAATTACATTGTATAAGGTGATTTTTTAAGGAATACAATACCTTCACCCCCATATTTTTGTAAGATTACACCAAGTCATCCACAATTGTAAAGGTGCATTTTCGATGGAAAAAGACACCTTAAACATGGGAAAATCCAAGAAAAAGCAATCCCCAAAACAAATTCATGAGTATGCCACACCAGATAAAGTTCTATTTCCCATAATAAAATGATATTTATGAGGATGGAAAATTTGTCACACTGAGGACTTGTATGCAAGCAATTCTTAGAGATGTTGATGACTGTGAAAATATTCAAATGAATGGTGCTATATTTCCTATAGATGTTGTAAGGACAATATACATGTCATTAATATCACTTGATATTTGTAAGCATAAAAAGAAAGAGGAACTAAAGGAGGAATCAAAGGTCAAGCCCATGGTGGTCGATGCTTGTTGTGACACAAGTGACCTTGAGCCCTTGGTGGAAAATGCTTGTTGTGACACAAGAAACCTCATGCCTATAATGGTAGATATCAATTGTGACACTAATGACCTTATCACAAGGAAAGGTTTTGCATGTGACACTAGTGACTTAAAAATTGATAGTCCTAAAAATGAGCACCATGGTCTTATCAATTGTGACAAATGCAATATTGATAAAAGTATTGATGATGAAGAACTTGGGTGTTTTAAAAAACACACCAAAGGAATTTGGTTCAAAACTAATAAAAATAATGAGATGCAATGGTGTAGGATAGAATAAAAATGGGTAAGGCATTAGAAATCCCATAATACCAAATTTCATGTAAAAGTATGAAGGCCTTGGCTATTATGGTCAAGCAGGAAGTAATAAGACCATGTTTGCAAAATCCAAATTCTATACAACTCCTAGAAACAACTATTGCAGTCATTATGGAAGAAGTGGGCATGTAAAAAATAGGTGTTGGAACCTACATCCTTATGACATATATGGTTGTACTAATCACTCCCCTTAAAATTATTGGTATAAAGAGAAAATTACCAATAAGATTCATTTTGATTTTGGATGGACAAATATCACACAATGTACCAAAATGAAAGATATGTTGTATAGCTTCTACAAAAGAGATAGACCTAGTGATAGACCCAGAGGTATACCTAGATGTAGATCCAAAGGTAGACCCAAAGGTAGTGATCCAAAGGCAAAGCTAGAGCCAAGAGCCAAGAGCCAGAGCTAGAGCCAATGCCAAGAGCCAAGAGCTAGAGCTAGAGCCAATAGTTAGAGCTAAAGCCAAGAGCCAGAGCCATATATAAGAACCATATTTCATTGTTTTCTTCTCTACATTAAGGGGAGATATTAATAAATGTTGTACTAAATAATGTAATAAGGGGGGATGTTAGACAAAATATATTATTATGTTATATATATAACCTATAGTTATCTATCTAGAAGCTCACAATAACATAAAGAATATTTTATCATTAGTATTGTAAGCTATAGTTAGAGAGAAATAATAATATTTGGATTTTATTCGAGGTTGTAATTTAGTAGCTAATCTTGGCATGTATGATGTATAAAACTATGATGAGGATGAATTCAATTTGAGTTGTTTTCTTCAATAAATTCACAACTTTTATCTAGCCATCAATGTAAGGATGGAAGGATGTGGACATTGTCAACTTGGTGTTCAAAAATTTGCTATTCCTATTAGATATCATAGACTTTGGAAAGCCAAAGTTGAACCACACAACTAAAACACAAATTAACAATATCCTCAACTAAAGTGAATTTCTTACAAGGAATCACGATAGCCATTTTTGAAAAATGATCAACTAATGCAAAAACATAATAATTACCATGCTTAGATGTGGATAAACCTAATAAGAAATATATGGAGACATATTTCTAAGGACTGGATGGCACTAGAAATGGTGTATACAATCCTTGTTTCTTGTTGATTAGTTTGGAAACAATGTAGGGTTACATGACTTGATGTACCTCTTGACATCATTCATCATCTTGGGTCAATAGAAGTACTTTTGAAGTATTACCACTATTTGTTTCCACTCCAAAGTGACTTACAACTTTATTGAAGTGTGCTTTTCAAATCATTTTTGAGCACTCACTATTTGGTACACAAATGTGACTCATGTGGGAGAGGAGGTTATCTTACAAATAAAATAATAAATATGCTTATTCGCACAAATATCTCTATATGCATTTATACAATTAGAATCTATTTCATACAAGGTGGCCAATTGGAAGCATCGTGTCTTCTAGGAATCAATAATGGTGGTGAGTGCTATGATTGGAGGTCCGCTCAAATATTTTAGTACTAAGAATTGGCACTCCCTTTCTTATGTTTGATGAACAAATGAAACTATTTTAGATATGTAGTCCACTTTTGATGTCTTTCATTACTTAGCTTCGTCTATATCTAAATTAACTCCAAAGGTCTATGATCTATGTGGACATGGTTTCATTTCCCAAGATATAATACTTTCACTGTTCACATGCTTGGACAATGGTCTAGATCTCTTTGTTGTTTGTGGGGTATTTTTAAAATATTTCATGAATGTTAACTATGATATGCAATTTGATATCCATAATATGTTAGAATATATCTCGATGCACTATGATCCATCAGTCATTACCTCAAAATGTTGATGCAAATCAGGTAGGAAAAAATCCATTGAACATAATTGGCCCTTCAACCTTTCAAATATCTTTTGTTGTGTATCTCCGTAGTGGAACTTGGATTTGGTACCTCCTTGGATCACTTGGTTTAGTGGTCAAGCAATGTGTGAGAACCCCAATATAATTAGAAATTACCAAAAGCTACAAATATCTATTCAAAGAAGCTAAACAATAAATCATTTCACAATTTCTATTTGGCCATAAATCTAAGGATGGAAGGATGCGGACATGGCCAAATTAGTGTTAAAAAAATTTATATTCCTATTAGATACAATAGACTTTGGAAAGACAAATTTGAACCGCATGACAAAAATAAAACTTAGCAATATCCTAAATTGAAATGTATTTCTTACAAGGAATCATGATAGCCATTTTTGAAAAATTATCAACTACTACAAAAACATAATTATTACCATGCTTAGATGTGGATAAACCTAAGAGGAAATCTATGGAGATAGATTCCCAAGGTTTGGATGGCATTGACAATGGTGTATACAGTCCTTGATTCTTGTTGGTTGGTTTAGAAACAACATAAGGGTACATGACTTGATGTACCTCTTGACATCTTTCATCATCTTCGTTCAATAGAAGTACTTTTGAAGTATTGCCACTATTTTTTTCCATCCCAAAGTTTCTTACAACTTTGTTGAAGTAATATTTCCAAATATTATTTGAGCACTCATTATCTAGTACGCAAATATAACTCATCTGGTAGAGGAGGTTATCATGTAAATAAAAATAAGAAATATGCTTACCCACACAAATAGCTCTATATGCATTTATAAAATTACAATCTATTTCATACAAGGTGGACCAATTGGAAGAATCATACTTTATAGGAATCAAGTATGGTGGTGAGTGTTATGATTGGAGGTTGACTCAAATATTTTGCTACTAAATTAGTACTTTCATTCTTATACTTTATGAACAAATAAAAATAATTTTTATATGTAGCCCACTCTTGATGTCTTTCATTACTTAGCTTAGCCTAAGTACAAATGAACTCCAAAGACCTCTGATCTATGTGGATGATGGTTTCATTTACCAAGATATAATGCTTCCACTATTCATATGCTTGGATAATGGCATATAGCTATTTACTGTTTATCGGGTATTTTTAAACTGTTTCATTGAATGCTTCACCATGATAGGCAATTTGATGCCCATAATGTGTTAGAATATATCCCAATGCACTTTGATCCATCAGTCTTTATCTCAAAATGTTGATGCACATCAGGTAGGAAAAGTGTCATTGAACACAATTGGCCCTTCAACCTTTCAAATATCTTTTGTTGTGTATCTCGCCAATGAAACTTGTATTTGGCACATCCTTTGATCAGTTGGTTTAGTGGACAAAAAATGTGTGAGAATCCTAATATAAATATTTGATAAAAATTGGAAGTACCCAAAAAGCTATGAAAATCTATTCAAAAAAGATGCACAATCAATCAGTTTTGTTAAAATATAATATTAAATTATTTAGATAACCTAGAGTTATCTATCTAGAAGCTTACAATAAAATATAGAATATTTTACTGTTAGTATTGTGAGCTGTAGTTAGAGAGAAACAATCAAATTGGGATGTTATTCGAGGTTGGCAATTAATAGCTAATATTGGCATGTATATTATATAAATCTATGATGAAGATGAATACAATTTGAGTTGTTTTCTCCAATATGGTATCACAGTGGTAACACTCTTGATTGGTGTTTTTGTGTCTTAATTGAAAGGTATTATTGTTGGCTTAAAGTGCAACAAAGATCAAACTATATATGCTTTATTGAACTACGTGTTAAATTTTTGTGATGACGTTCATGTGTGACCTCCATGAATCTGCATGAGCTTGGCTCAATCATTATTTAACTTATTGATGACTGGAGCTCCACCTCTATTATGGAGGTAAGCTCCATGATAACTATAGCCACCAACTAGCAAGAAAATAACGATTATGAAAGCCCATTCCCTTAATGTTTTTAGCTTTAGATTTTGATCTGACAATAGTCACATCATTCAATATTACCATGCAAGTATTTTGGTTTACATTGTGGATTCAACATCAATTTGAGGATCGATGAATTATTTGATGACTTTTGAAGTTTTAGAAGGCTTGTATTGGTCTTTTGAGTTATAGCCTCACAAATGAACATAGACCTTGAGTCAATAGCTTGTTGGATTGATCGGTGTTTTAGCATCATCATTTAGCGATGATCTATATGAAGATAATTATGATGAGAATCCAACAAGAGATTGACTTGATTGTAGGAGAAAAATGGTACTTACCACTAAGGACATCTATGAATTTGCATATACAAAGTGAAAAAGTTGAAATTATTTTGGTATTCGATGAATTCACCTTGTCCTGAGATATAAGAATCAACCATCAGTTCCCACCTATTTTTATGGAAGTGAGTAGTTAGTTTTTGGATGAATTGTTAAAAATTACCTCCTATGGTGAATTATTGCCCTAGTGCTATGAGATGTCATTTTTGACAATGTTTCTGTATGCATTTATGTTAAACTTAATCATAGTGGACCATTATTTTAGCATTTGTTGCTTGTAACCCATAGAAAATAGCCCACACTAATTTGTTGTTGAGGCAATGATGATTGACTTACTTCGGTCATGTTCCATATTTACAAAAAACCTTACACTTTATACAACGTAGTATAAATAAGAATTGAGGATCCCACATTTAGTAACTTGAAATTTTGGATAGTTTGATATTGAATATTTTATAATTCTCGTGCATGTGGAATCTATTGGATCACTGGTTTCTCATCCTCCTTATCCCACACTTGTTGGATGGATGAATAACTATTGATTTACTTTCCTATGGATAACGGTGATCCTGTAGTGTGTTGGCTTCATGTAGTAGAAGATTTTCTTGAGGAGATCATAGTTGATAGTTGTGGTTTACCATGTAGTGAATAACCAATTCAACCCTAGTGACCAAAGATTTTTGATATTGGTTTCTTATTGTTGAGATTGTGGGACGACCAAATTGTTGCCATCATCCCACATTTATAGGGTAGATACTTTATGTATTCAATAATCCAAACTGAAAAATATTCAAATAGCCAACCTATTATGGCTTGGCATTGTCTGTTGCACTACGAGTCTATTGGTGCCTAAATTAATTATTTTTCTTCAATTTTGTGTTACGAACTATCCCTAGGATCTCTCACTCTATCCAAAATTCACTACTTCTTATCTACCAATGATTTTCCACATGGAATTTGACCACTAATATTTGTAGTTCCCCATGGTGTGATGCAACTGAGTTACATTCGAATCGATTGCTTGATTGGACAATTTGAAGGACCATCAACACTGATGATTTCTATGGGTTTTCCATCCATTGTTGTCATATGACCACTATGCCAAAGGTGACATCTGATTGCATGACCAATTCAATTCCTCCCTTATTTATATACATAAAATAAATCCACTCTCTTCAATGAATTAATAAATTATTTTGAAAAAAAAATATGGCCTCATTATTATAAAAAAATATGAGGCATTTTTTTAGGAGTGAAAAGTAGAAAGGGGATACTTATTTCTTCAAAAGAAGCATATTTTACAACAAGGGGGACAAACTTATTTATTTTTGTAAAATAATGTTTTGCAAAATTATAAAGAAGATTGTAATTACATTGTAATAAGGTTTATTTTTAGCAGAGACTGACACCTTAATAAATTTTACAAAATTTTCATCTTATATTATGTAAAATTACATTGTATAAGGTGTATTTTTGAAGGAATCTGAAACCTTCACCCCCATATTTTTGCAATATTACACCAAGTCATCCACAATTGTAAAGATACATTTTCGATGGAAAACGACACCTTAAACATGGAAAAATACAAGAAAAAGCAAGCCCCAAAACAAATTCATGAGTGTGCCACTCTAGATAAATGTCTATTTCCCATAAGAAAAGGATATTTATGAGGATGGAAAATTCTTCACACTAAGGATTTGTGTGCGAGCAATTTTTAGAGATGATGATGACTGTGAAAATCTTCACATAAATGGTGTTATATTTCCTATAGATGTTGTAAGGGCAATATACATATTCATTAATATCATTTGATATTTATAAGCATAAAAAGAAATAGGAACTAAAGGAGAAACCAAAGTTCAAGTCGATGGTGGCCGATGCTTGTTGTGACACAAGTGACCTTGAGCCCTTGGTGGAAAATGCTTGTTGTAACACAAGAAATCTCATGCCTATAATGGTAGATAGCCGTTGTGACATAGGCGACCTTATCACAAGGAAAGGTTTTGTATGTGACACTAGTGACTTAAAAATTGATAGTCCTAAAAATGAGCACCATGGTCTTATCAATTGTGACAAATGCAAATTGATAAAAGCATTTATGATGAAGAACTTGTGTGTTTTGAAAAACACACCAAAGGAATTGGTTCAAAACTAATGAAAAATAATGAAATACAATGGTGTAGGATAGGGTAAAAATGGACAAGGTATTAGAAAGCACATAATACCAAATTTCATGCCAAAGAATATAGGCCTTGGCTATTATGGTCAAGTAGGAAGTAATAAGACCATGTTTGCAAAACCAAAATTCCATACAACTCCTAAAATCAACTATTGCAGTCATTGTGGAAGAAATGGACATGTAACAACTAGGTGTTGGAACCTACATCCTTGTGACATATGTGGTTGTACTAATCACTCCCTTAAAAATTATTGGTATAAAGAGAAAATGACCAACAAGATTCATGTTGATTGTGGATGGAAAAATATCACACAATGGAACAAAATGAAAGAAATGTTGTATGGCTTCTACAAAAGAGATAGACCTAGTGGTAGACCCAATGATATACCAAGTGGCAAATCCATATGCAATGACCCAAAGGCATATGCAAAGGTAGATCTAGAGTTAGACCTAGAGGTAGTGATCTATAGGTAAACCTAGAACTAAGATCCAATGCTAAGAACCAAGATCAAAATCTAGAGCCAAGAACCAATGCCAAGAGCCAAGAGCTAGAGCTAGAGCCAAAATCCAAAGCCAAAGCCAGGAGTCATATTTCTTTGTTCTCTCCTCTACATTAAGGGGGGGTATTAATAAATGTTGTACTAAATAATGTAATAAGGGGGATGCTAAAAAAAATATATTATTACATTACTTATATAACCTATAGTTATCTATTTAGAAACTCACAATAGAATATAGAATATTTTATTGTTAGTATTGTGAGCTATAGTTAGAGAGAAATAATCCGATTTGGATGATATTTGAGGTTGGCAATTAATAGCTAATCTTGGCATGTACGATGTATAAAGCTATGATGAATATGAATACAATTTGAGTTGTTTTCTCCAATAAGTTCACAACTTCTATCTGGTCATCAATATAAAGATGTAAGGATGTGGACATGGTCAACTTGGTGTTCAAAAATTTGCTATTTCTATTAGATACTATAGACTTTGGAAAACCAAAGTTGAACCACATGACTAAAATAAAACTTAACAATATCCTCAACTGGAATGGATTTATTACAAGGAATCACGATAGCCATTTTTAAAAAATGATCTACTAATGCAAAAAATATAATAATTACCGCATAGATTTGGATAAACAAGAGAATAAATATATGGAGATAAATTTCCAAGGATTATATGGCAATGGCAATGGTGTATATAATCCTTGCTTCTTGTTGGTTGGTTTGGAAACAATGTAGGGGTACATGACTTGATCTACCTCTTGACATCATTCATCATATTGGATCAATAGATGTATTGCCACTATTATTTTCCACCCCAATGTGACTTACAACTTTACTGAAGCGTGCTTCCCAAATCATCTTTGAGAACTCACTATTTGGTATACAAATGTGACTCATGTGGGAGAGGAGGTTATCTTACAAATAAAATAATAACAAATATCTCTATATGTATTTATAAAACTAGAATCTATTTCATACAAGGTGGACCAATTGAAAGCATCATGTCTTCTAGGAATCAAGAATGGTGGTGACTGCTATGATTGGAGGTCCGCTCAAATATTTTTCTACCGAATTGACACTCTCTTTCTTATGTTTGATGAAAAAATAAAACTATTTTATATATGTGGTCCACTTTTGATGTCTTTCTTTACTTAGCTTCATCTATATCTAAATAAACTCCAAATATCTATGATCTATGTGGATATGGTTTCATTGCCCAAGATATAATACTTTCACTATTCACATGCTTGGACAATGGTATAGAGATCTTTGTTGTTTTTGGGGTATTTTTAAACTATTTCATTTAATGTTTCACTATGATATGCAATTTGATGCCCATAATATGTTAGAATATATCTCAATGTACTTTGATCCATTAGTCATTACCTCAAAAGGTTGATGCACATCAGGTAGGAAAAGTGCCATTTAACATAATTGACCCTTCAACCTTTCAAATATATTTTGTTGTGTATCTCCCTAGTGAAACTTGGATTTGGCACCTCCTTTAATCACTTGGTTTAGTGGCCAAGCAATGTGTGAGAACCCCAATATAATTGGAAATACCCAAAAAGCTACAAAACTCTATTCAAATAATATGGACAATAAATAAGTTCACAACTTCTATTTGGCCATCAATATAAGGATGAAAGGATGTGAACATGGCCAACTTAATGTTAAAAAAAATTCTATTCTCTATTAGATACCATAGACTTTGGAAAGCCAAAGTTTAACCACATGACTAAAATAAAACTTATAAATATCCTCATTTGAAATGGATTTATTACAAGGAATCATGATAGACATTTTTGAAAAATTATCAAGTACTGAAAAAACATAATCATTACCATGCTTAGAAGTGGATAAACATGAGAAGAAATATATAGAGATAGATTTCCAAGATTTGGATGACATTGACAATGGTGTATACAGTTCTTGTATCTTGTTGGTTGGTTTAGCAACAACATAGAGGTACATGACTTGATGTATCTTGAAATAATTCATCATCTTAGGTCAATATAAGTACTTTTGAAGTATTGCCACTATTGTTTTCCATCCCAAATTTTCTTACAACTTTGTTGAAGTAAGCTTCCCAAATCATCTTTTTTGAGCACTCATTATCTAGTACACAAATATAACTCATGTGGGAGAAGAGGTTATCATGCAAATAAAATAAGAAATATGCTTACCCACATAAATAGCTCTATATGCATTTATAAAATTAGAATCTATTTCATACAATATGGACCAATTGGAAGAATCATACCTTGTAGGAATCAAGAATGGTGGTGAGTGTTATGATTGGAGGTTGACTCAAAAATTTTGCTACTGAATTAGTACTTCCATTCTTATGCTGGATGAAAAAATAAAATTATTTTAGATATGTAGCCCACTTTTGATGTCTTTCATTACTTAGCTTAGTATAAGTACAAATGAACTCCAAAGACCTATGATTTGTGTGTGGATGATGGTTTCGTTTCTCAAGATATAGTGCTTCCATTATTCATATGCTTGGATAATGGTATCCACTATCTATGGGATATTTTTAAATTTTTTAATTGAATGCTTCACCATGATAGGTAATTTGATGCCCATAATGTGTTAGAATATATCCCAATGCACTTTTATCCATCAATATTTATCTCAAAATATTGATGCACATCAGGTAGGAAAAGTGCCATTGAACACAATTGGCCCTTCAACCTTTCAAATATCTTTTGTTGTATATGTCACCAATGAAACTTGGATTTAGCACATCCTTTGATCAATTGATTCAGTGGAAAAAAATGTGTGAGAATCCCAATATAAATATTTGATAAAAATTGGAAGTACCCAAAAAGCTATGAAAATCTATTCAAATAAGATGCACAATCAATCAGTTTAGTAAAAAATATTACTACATTATTTAGATAACCTAGATTTAACTATCTAAAAGCTCACAGTAAAATATAGAATCTTTTATTGTTAGTATTGTGAGCTATAGTTAGAGACAAACAATCATATTTCGATGTTATTCGAGGTTGGCAGTTAATAGCTAATCTTGGCATGTATATTATATAAAGCTATGATGAAGATGAATACCATTTGAGTCGTTTTCTCCAATATGGTATTAGAGCGATAAAACTCATGATTGATGTTTTTACATCTTAATTGAAAGGTGTTCATGTTGGATTTGAGTGCAACAAAGACCAAACTACATATGCTTGATTGAATTCCGTGTTAAATTTTTGTGGTGATGTTTGTGTGTGACCTCCATCAATCTGCATGAGCTTGTCTCAATCATTCTTTAACTTATTGATGACGGGAGCTCCACCTCTATTGTGGAGGTAAGCTCCATGATAACTGTAGCCACCAACTAGCAAGAAAATAACAATTATGAAAGCCCATTCCCTTACTATTTTTGACTTTAGCTTTTCATCTAACAATAGTCACATTATTCAACATTACCATGCAAGTTACTTGGTTTACATTATGGATTCAACATCAGTTTGAGGATCAATAAATTACATGATGACTTTTTAAGTTTTAGAAGGCTTGTATTGGTCTTTTGAGTTGTAGCCTCACCGACCAACACAGACCTTGAGTCAATACATGGTTGGATTAATCAATGTTTCAACATCATCGTTTAGCGATGATATAGATGAATATAATAATGATGAAAAGCCAACATGAGATCAACTTGATTGAAGGAGAAATTTGGTACTTACCGCTAAGGAAATCTACAAACTTGCAGATCCAAAGTGAGAAAGTTGAAATTATTTTGGCATTCAATGATTTCACCTTATCTTGAGATCTAAGAATCAACCATCGATTCCCACCTATTTTTATGGAAGTGAGCAGTTATTTTTTGTATGAATTGTTAAAAATTACCTCCTATGGTGAATTCTTGACCCAGTGCTATGAGACATCATTGTTAGCATTGTTTCTGGATGCATTGATGTTAAACTTAATCACAGTGGATCATTATTTTAGCTTTTGTTGCTTGTAACCCATAGAAAATAGCCCACATTGATTTTTTGTTTAGGCAATGATGATTGACTTACTTCGGTCATGTTCCATATTTACAAAAAAACCTTACACTTTAGACAACGTGGTATAAATAGGAATTGAGGAGCCCACATTTAGTAACTTGAAATTTTGGATAGTTTGATATTGAACATTCTATAAGTCTCTTGCATGTGGAATTGATTGGATCACTGGTTTGTCCTCCTCCTTATCCCACATTGATTGGAAGGATGAAGAACTATTGATTTGCTTTCCTACAAATAATGATGATCCTATAGTGCATTGGCTTCATGTGGTAGAATATTTGTTTGAGGAGATCATAGTTGATAGTTGTGGTTCACCATGTAGTGACTCACCATTTCAACCCTATTGGCCAAATATTTTTGAGATTGGTTGCTCATTTTTGAGCTTGTGGGATGACCAAATTGTTGTCATCATCCCACATTTATAGGGTAGATACTTTATGTATTCAATAATCCAAACTGGCAAAGATTCAAATAGCCAACCTATCCCTAGGATATCTCACTCTATCCAAAATTTACTACCTCCTATCTACCAATTATTTTACTCATGGAATTTGACCACTGATATTTGTAGTGCCCCATGGTGTAATGCAATTGATTCACATTACAATCGATTGCTTGATTAAACAATTTGAAGGACCATCAACATTGAGGATTTTTGTGGGTTTTCCATCCATTGGTGTCATATAACCACTATGCCTAAGGTGACATCCGATTGCATGCCCAGTTCAATCCCTCCCTTATTTATCTACTTAAATTAAATTCATTCACTTCCATGAATTAATAAATTATTTTGAAAAACAAAAAAATATGGTCTCATTATTATAAAAAAAATACGAGGCATTTTTTTAAGAGTGAAAAAGTAGAAAGGGGATACTTATTTCTTCAAAAGAAGCATATTTTACAACAAGAGGGATAAAATTATTTATTTTTGTAAAATAGTGTTTTGCAAAATTATAAAGAAGATTGTAATTGCATTGTAATAAGGTGTATTTTCAGCAGAGACCGACACCTTAATAAATTTTACAAAATTCCATCTTATATTTTGCAAAATTACATTATAAGGTGGATTTTCGAAGAAATCTAACACCTTCACCCCCATAGTTTTGCAATATTACACCAAGTCATCCATAATTATAAAGGTGCATTTTTGATGGAAATCGACACCTTAAAATATGGGAAAATACAAGAAAAAGCAAACTCCAAAACAAATTCATAAGTGTGCCACACCATATAAAGGTATTTATTTTCCATAAGGGAAGGATATTTATGAGGATGGAAAATTCCTCACACTGAGGAGTTGTGTGTGAGCAATTCTTAAAGATGTTGATGATTGTGAAGATCTTCAAATGAATGGTTCTATATTTCCTATAGATGTTGTAAGGGTATTATACATGCCATTAATATCATTTGATATTTGTAAGCATAAAAATAAAGAGGAATAAAAGTATGAATCACATGTCAAGCCCATGGTGGTCTATGCTTGTTGTGGGACAAGTAACCTTGAGCCCTCGATGAAAAATGTTTGTTGTTACACAAGCGACCTCATGCCTATAATGGTAGATATCAATTGTGACATAGGTGACCTTATCACAAAGAAATATTTTGCATGTGATACTATTGAATTAAAAATTGATAGTCCTAAAAATGAGCACCATGGTATTATTAATTGTGACAAATGCAATATTGATAAAAGCAGTGATGATGAAGAACTTGGGTGTTTTGAAAAATACACCAAAGGAATTGGTCCAAAACTAATGAAAAGAATAGGATACAATGGTGTAGGATTGGGTAAAAATGGCCAAGGCATTAGAAAACCCATAATGCCAAATGTTAGGCCAAATAATGAATGCCTTGGCTATGATGGTCAAGCAGGAAGCAGTAAGACCATGTTTGTAAAACCAAAATCCCATACAACTCCTAGAACCAACTATTGGTCATTGTGGATGAGCTTTGGATATGTAACAACTAGGTGTTGGAACCTACATCCTTGTGACATATGTGGTTGTACTAATCACTCCCCTATAAATTGTTGGTACAAAGAGAAAATGACCAACAAGATTCATGTTGATTGTGGATGGACAAATATCACACAATGGACCAAAATGAAAATATGTTGTATATATTCGATAAAAGAGGTAGACCCAGTGGTAGACCTAGAGGCAGACCCAATGATAGACCAAGTGGAAGACCCATATGCAATGACCCAAAGGCATATCCAAAGGTAGATCTAGACGTAGACCCAGATGTAGTGATCCAGAGGTAAACCTAGAACCAAGATCCAATACCAAGAGCTAAGATCCATATCTAGAGCCAAGAGCCAATGCCAAGAGCCAAGAGTCAAAGCTAGAGCCAAAATCCAAAGCCAAATCCAAGAGTCATCGTTCATTGTTCTTTCCTCTACATTAAGGGGGGATATTAATAAATGTTGTACTAAATAATGTAATAAGTAGGGATGCTACACAAAATATATTATTACATTATTTAGATAACCTATAGTTATCTATCTAGAAACTCACAATAAAATATAGAATATTTTATTGTTAGTATTGTGAATTATAGTTAGAGAGAAACAAACAGAATTGGATGATATTTTGGGCTGGCAGTTAATATCTAATCTTGGCAAGTATGATGTAGAAAGCTATGATGAAGATGAACACAATTTGAGTTGTTTTATCAAATAAGTTCACAACTTTCATTTGGTTATCAATATAAATATGGAAGGATGTGGACATGGTCAACTTGGTGTTAAAAAAATTGCTATTTCTATTAGATACCATAGACTTTGAAAAACCAAATTTGAACCACATGACTAAAATAAAACTTAATAATATCCTCAACTATAATGGATTTCTTACAAGGAATCACAATAGCCATTTTTGAAAAATGATCAACTAATGCAAAAATATAATCATTACCATGCTTAGATGTGGATAAACCTGAGAAGAAATATATGGAGATAAATTTCCAAGGATTGGATGGCAATGGCAATAGTGTATACAATCCTTGCTTCTTGGTGGTTGGTTTGGAAACAATGTAGGGGTACATGACTTGATGTACCTCTTGACATCATTCATCATCTTGTATCAATAGAAGTATTGCCACTATTTTTTCCACCCCAAATTGATTAAATTTTTTTTGAAATGTGCGTCCCAAATCATCTTTGAGCACTCACTAGTTGGTACACAAATATAACTCATGTGGGAGAGGAGGTTATCATACAAATAAAATAATAAATATGCTTACGCACAAAAGGATCTCTATATGTATTTATAAAATTAGAATCTATTTCATACAAGGTGGACCAATTGGAAGCATCATGCCTTCTAGGAATCAAGAATGGTGGTGAGTGCTATGATTAAAGGTCAACTCAAACATTTTGCTACCAAATTGGAACTCCCTTTCTTATGCTTGATAAAAAAATGAAACTATTTTAGATATGTGGTCCACTTTTGATGTATTTTATTACTTAGCTTCATCTATGTCTATCTATGATCTATGTGGATGACGGTTTCATTACCCAAGACATAATACTTCCACTACTCACATGCTTGGACTATAGTATAGAGCTCTTTGTTGTTTGTAAGGTATTTTTATAACCATTTCATTTAAAGTTTCACTATGATAGGTAATTTATTGCCCTTAATGTGTTAGAATAGATCTTGATGCACTTTGATCCATGAATCATTATCTCAAAAGGTTGATGCACATCAGATAGGAAAAGTACCATTGAACACAATTGGTCCTTCAACATTTCAAATATCTTTTGTTGTGTATCTCCCTAGTGGAAATTTAATTTGGCACCTCATTTGATCTCTTGGTTTAGTGGCCAAGCAATGTGTGAGAACCCTAATATAATTGGAAATACCCAAAAAGCTATAAAAATATATTCAAATAAGATGCACAATCAATTAGTTCACAACTTCTATTTAGCCATCAATCTAAGGATAGAAGGATGTGGACATGGTCAACTTAGTGTTAAAAAAAATTATATTCCTATTAGATACCATAGAATTTGGAAAGTTAAAGTTGAACCACACGACTAAAATAAAATATAGCAATATCCTCAATTGAAATAGATTTCTTACATGCAATTCACTTTATTCTATTCTATTTGTGTTGGAGGTTCTACATTTTATTCCTAAACCAGAAGAGTTAGGATGAACAAATATTTGAGGTGGAGGAAGAGGTGGCGTTGGAGTCGCAGACGATTAAGAATATGATAGACGAGATGGGCTTTCTCACCACGTTGGTCAATGTTTCGGGTAAAATTTTGGGTCGGGTGTTGGAGTATTGCAGATACCACTTGGATACATGTAGAGACAACTCTTCCTTTTCCAAGGAGGACACTAAGCATTGGAATGAGGAGTTCATAAATGTCGATTAGGCCACGCTTTTTGAACTCATATTGGCTACCAATAACCTGAACATAAGGAGTTTGTTGGACTTAACATGTTAGACTATAGCATATATGATTAAATGCAAAACCTAGATGTTTAACCTTAAGAATAACTTAACCCCTGAGGAGGAGGAAGAAATCAGGCATGAAAATGCATGGGCATTTCAATGAATTAGGAGGCCTTGTTGCCTTGAATCTCTTAGTGGATTGTTATGACTAGTGAACTTGTTGATTTGATTTATAATTGGTAATAGTATTCTCTAGTGGGTAGTACTTGTATAAAATCTAGTTGTGAATCTCTTAGTGGATTGTTATTACTAGTGAACTTGTTGATTTGATTTATAATTGGTAATAGTAAAAAAAAATGGATTTCTTACAATAAATCATGATAGCCATTTTTTAAAAATGATCAACTACTACAAAAACATAATCATTACCATGATTAGATGTGGATAAACCTGAGAGGAAATCTATGGAGATAGATTACCAAGGCTCTATTGGTATTTACAATGGTGTATACAGACCTTGCTTCTTGTTGGTTGGTTTGGCAACAACATAGGGGCACATGACTTGATGTACCTCTTGAAATCATTCATCATCTTGGGTCAATAGAAGTACTTTTGAAGTATTGCCACTATTTTTTTCTACCCCAAAGTGACTTACAACTTTGTTGAAGTGTGCTTCCCAAATCATCTTTGAGCGCTCACTATCGGGTACACAAATATGAATCATGTGGGAGAGAATTTTATCATGCAAATAAAAATAAGAAATATGCTTACCCACACGATCTATATGTATTTATAAAATTAGAATCTATTTCTTACAAGGTGAATCAATTAGAAGCATCATGCCTTGTAGGAATCAAGAATGGTGGTGAGTGTTATGATTGGAGGTTGACTCAAATATTTTGCTACTGAATTAGCACTCCCGTTCTTATGCTAGATGAAAAAATGAAAATATTTTATATATGTGGTCCTCTTTTGATGTCTTTAATTACTTAGCTTAGTCTATGTAACTCCAAAGACCTATGATTTGTGTGGATGATGGTTTCATTGTCCAAGATATAGTACTTCCACTATTCATAGGCTTGGATAATGACATAGAGCTCTTTGTTGTTTGTAGGGTATTTTTAAACTGTTTGATTGAATGTTTCACCATGATAAGCAATTTGATGCCCATAATGTGTTAGAATATATCCTAATAAACTCTGATCCATCGGTCATTACCTAAAAAGTTTGATGCACATAAGGTAGGAAAAATATCATTTAATGCAACTGGTGCTTCAACCTTTCAAATATATTTTGTTGTGTATCTCCCTAGTGGAACTTGGATTTGGCACCTCCTTTGATCACTTGGTTTAGTGGCCAAGCCATGTGTGAGAATCCTAATATAAATATTTGATAAAAAGTTACATTATTTGGTACATGCTAATGTACCACCTTGGGTACATCATTAGATTAGGATGTGTGTCCTAGATTAGAGAGTGAGTAAATATTTTATGTAATGTAATAATGTGCAAGAAATGCACAAGTGTCATGTAGTTAAGTTGGCAAGTGTGATGAGTGTAAATATGCACAAGTGTCCATTATGTAAGAGTGCACATGTATCCTTAGAATAGGAAAGTTAAAAGTCTAAAAGGAGAGTGAAGGTTAGGAGTACTCCATATGAAGATTCACATTCCATTATATATTTGTGACTAAGTATTGTAATGAGCATAAAAAATACATTGCACATAGCATGTATTAGTAGACCTTTATTCTATATTATTTTACTATTTTTATGAGAAATTATTAGTGTCTATTTTATGAGTTATTTATAAATTTATTAGTGATTTTTATGTGATTAGAATATTGTAATTGTTTTATATTCTATATTGCAACTTTATTTGAGATCCTTTGATTATTTGCATTAAGTATTAAGCATCAAAAGCTAACACTTTTTTCTTTTGTTGAGATATTTACTTTTATTTTTCACATCCCTTTCCATTTTGAGCCCAAGAACACCAAAAATATCAGATATTAACAAGGATACAAGCTTGTAAAAACTCCTTGAGGCCTTCAATTGATCTAAACCCCCGCACTATTGGTTGTAGCCTTGTTATGTTGCTCCTCGTGAGGTGCAATTTTTATGACTGGGACAATTGGAGACAACAACACTACTTTCTTTAATATTATATCCTTAAAATCATAAAGTGATGAAATAAAATCTATGCAACAATCATTTTTTTAGAAGGAGATAATATTCTACTACTTGTGGAAAATGGAGATGATTTACCTCTATAAAACTTGATCATTTTCCCTTCTTTATTTTAATATTTGCCTCTACATCATCTTTCACACCTTTAATTCCTTTTGAATTTGAACTTGCACATTCTAACCCCTTATCCCTTATGTCCATATGAATTTATTTTATTATTTGCTTTAAATAAACCATGAAGGTATTTATCATTTGAAGAGCAAAGGGGATTTTTTTACCAATTTTTTGGAAGTAGAAAATCCTTTGCATAAGCCAAATTCTACTATAGTGTGATCTACTTGCTTCATCTTGAAGTTTGTCTCATGACCAAAACTATCCAACACTTTTTTAGAATTTTTTTACTTGGCAATCTCTTGTCATGTGTCTAATATTATAACATTTATGACATCACAATGTAATATTTTTATAATCCACTTATTGATACCATTCTCTTGTTTCAAATTAATCTTGATGGATCTTGGAAAATATTTTGAAATATCCATGACAACAAATATATTGGTGTACAAATCATGCTTTTGCTCCTTGATAGTTAGACCCTCCTCGGATGAGATCCCTTAGAGTGTTACCAATGTTCTTCAAAATTTCCTTATTGATGAGTTGATAAGGAATTCCAAAGTCCTAATTGACACTAGAGTCCTTTTAATAGTTTCTTTGTCTTGGAAAAATTTCTCATCCCATGGTCTTAAATACAAGACATTTACATCTTTGAACTACATAATTCTAAACCATGGTATTAAATACAAGCCAACACCCATTGGTTTATCCCTAACATAAGAACTAAATAATTCGATAAAAAGAATATTTTTTTGAAAGGAATGCTTCGAAATATTTTGAACTCAGTCTCCACTTTCTATTAATCCACTTCTAAATCTTAAAAAAAAAACTTTTTCAATATCCATTGAACTTACATATTAATCATCTACATTTAAATATTAATATTATATACTCAAACATCTCATCCTTGATTACTTTTGTGTATCTTATACCACATAGATACAAATTACTATAAATTCATTCTTTCTTTTGTTATCAACTAGGACATCCTTACTTCCAAATAGTGCATTCTTGATTCCACTTAGAAATACCTAAAATTTTCCAAAAAGAATATTTGATTTTTTAATATGTTCACATATTTAAAATAAGAACTCTAAAAGTGAACCTTGCTCACTGCTCGAACTATCAAATATCCAATAGTTATTAGAAATAAGAAAATTGTTAATTTTACTTAAAAATAAAATAATGTCATACATATGTTCTATATAATAAATATCTAACACATGTACATACATAAATTATAATTACAAATTTAATTATTTATTATTTTTCATTAAGATAAACTTCTTAATTGTAAGACCTTTTTCAAAATTTATTATATATTAATAAATTTACTTTTCCTTTTACAAACAAGTTTATGTCACTCTTCCATGTCAATCTCTTTAATACCATTTAATAAGCTTTTGGACATGCATTTTTAATGAGAGCGAAGCTACCAAAATACTATCTAGCTTTGTTCCCAATTTGGTTGAGAAACTATATTTATGATCACTTATAAAATAAGAAAAATACTTTATGATAATCATAGTAATTAAATATAATTATTTTATTATTTTTATTAAATTTTTATCTTAGTTCTATTATAGTTGCTATTATTATTATGTCATGGAGCGTGTTGAATTGGTGTAGGTATATGAACTATTTTAAAGAACCAACCTCAAATGGTGTATAAGGTAACGATAAATGATCCCATACTTATCTTGATTATTAATTCAAACTTGATTCCTTATCTTGACAAGCATATTAAACTTATTAATTAATTTAATATTTGAAAATTAAATTTTAATATTTTTATTTATTTTAATAATTTAAAATAATGATATAACTCAAATTTATAAAAATATTTTAAACTAAATAATTTTTTTTAAAAATATGTTTTTATTATGTAAAATATTTTCGTTTAATTTTAATTTTTTTGGATGAAAAAGCCATTATATTAATAAAATAATGTTTAATCATACAAAAAAGGTTGGTGGAATTAGCACACTCCGTAAACCAATACATTAACCATTGTGGTTAAGAGTATACAAGACTGTCAGAAACAACCCACAAACTGCCAATAACAACTGCCAAAACAGTATTAAATATGCATTCGAAAAGAAAGAAGTCGAGAAATTACTGCCACCTGGAAGAGGAAGGAAGATGCACATGACTCATAATGCAGGGTGCATTCCCCCAATGATCCATAAGGGTACGCAAGTACTGCAACTCCACTTGTACTTTTTTAACCTGTACTTGAATCTGTAGCCAGAAATCAAAGAATATATCATATTTATCAGCAACAGAGAAGACATGTCCGACATCTTGCTGAGAAAAATAGCTCTATTCCGAAAATTCCATAGATAAAACAAGGTACCAATTCTAAAAATATTCCAAACAACATCCAAGTTGAAGGAAAAAGCAATAGGGTCACTCAAAATAGCATGCACCCAAGTAAAATCCTCCTGCATAAAAGGTTTGAAAATTTCAAGAAGCCACTCCCAAGTCGACTGAGCCCGATCACAAGACCAAAAAACATGCAATAAATCTTTCGCTTGTCCACAATTCGGGCAAATGAGATAATGAACACCCAGATGCTTGAGCCTACTACCAACAGGTAACCCTTGATGTAAGAGACTCCAAGGAAAAAAACTTTGTTTAGGTTCAATATAAGTAGCCCAAGAAATCCGAAACCTCTTATTCCATTGGGAGGGAAGAGAGACTAAATTCCATCTCAGAGTGATCTTATCAACCATTGGAACTTGTGGGGTGAGCCATTTGTAACCAAGATTAGCTTTATATTGCAAAACAGGAAGCTCCCCAGGCCAACACCAATTTGACCACCAGGGTTTTTGAAAATGCTTATGTAGTTTGCTCCAAATAGAAAACGAAATACTATCAATAACCACCTCATAAGTGTCTCTATCACCAGGATTTAAATTGTGAATTTGATGAAAACTTTCCCAGGGTATCCAAAACCTGGCATGTCGGGAGAAGAAATAAAAAATGGAAGCAATACCATGCTTATAGAACCTCTATGCTCTGACCCACTACACCAGAGCTAAGGGAGAACCTTGCCAAGTGATAATAGGAGACCACCAAATATTCATAGAAGACAAAGAGGCACCTGCTTTGCGAAAACTCCCTTTCCAACTAAGCCGGGGTTTGAAGGCCTCCCGGGATTTCCAAATACTACGAATGACAAAAGAACCTTTAACTTTAATAGGGACAGGGGCAGTAAGAATGGATTGCAATCCCACCCCTTTCCAAATTTTCTTCCCTTGAAGCAAACTAGAAGAAATACAATGCCTGACCATCACTTTCCAAGATTCATCCCCAATTAAAGATCGGGTGATCCATTTAGCACAAAGGGCAAGACCTTGTCGGTGACAATAAAACAAACCCATGCCTCCACAATCCTTGGGCAAACAACAAATTTTCCAGGCTACCCGATGAAAACCTTGCTTGACAGAGTCTTTGGCCCACAAGAAGTCTCTCAAAAGCTTATCCAGTTTTTTATAACAAGATTTGGATGGAACCCAACAAGATGAATAATAGACATGGGTAGTGGCTAAAACCTTAGAACAAATATGAAATTTTCCTGCCAGAGAAAGTTTCTTACTAGTCCAATAAGAAAGCTTCTTTTCCACTTTATCAATAACATACTGCCACAATTGAGCAGAGGAACCATGAAATGCAAAAGGAATTCCAAGAAATTTAAACACCTCACCTGGATGAATCCAAGTCCATTAGAATTGATGTAACCAGTGTGGCAGTTGAGATTGAGATTACCAAAAATAGGATGTTTTTTTCCATTGTATAGAAGAACCAGAGCCTAAACATAACACCTCTAAGCAACTAATAGCTGAGGAAAGGGATTGCTCATCTTCTTGAAGCATTAAGAAGGAATCATCTGCAAAATGACCATTGACCAACTGACGGTCAGAATTAGAGAGAGCAATACCCTTGATTTATCCTTGATCCATCTTATGGGCCAAAAAATAGCCAAAAGCCTCTGTAGCAAGAATGAAAATAGATGGAGCAAGAGGGCACCCCTATCTCACAGAGCAACCAAGAGAAATTGACTGAGATTGACTATTATTCAAGGTAAGAACAGCCGAAGCATATTGAAATAACATAAGAATGGTGCTCACAAATACTGGCCCAAAACCTAGAGCCTGAAGCATGGCAGTTATGAAGTACCACTCCATCTTATCATAGGCTTTCTCAAAGTCCATCTTAATAAATAAAGCATCTTGTTTAGAATTTCTTGCCCACTCCATAACTTCCCAAATAGCAAGAACATTATCAAGAATGTATCTTCCCTTAACAAATCCAGTTTGTTCAGGTCTGACAATCAAAGGCAAAATAGATTTAAGCTTAAGTGTAAGGGCTTTAGCAATAATCTTGTAGCTCACATTAAGCAGGGTGATTGGCCTCCAATTGGTGATGAGCTTAGGATCTCCAGACTTAGGAATAAATTTAACATTGCCTTTGTTAATAATGGAACCTAGTGAACCACATTGCAAGGCTTCAAGATAAACTTTGTGGAGATCAGAACCAAGCGTATCTCAAAATTCTTTATAGAATTCACATGGGAAGCCATCAACACATGGGAAGCCATCAAGCCCAGGTGCCTTATCATTGGCCATAAGTGACAAGGCAGTTTTTAGATCTTCCAGATAAAGAGGAGTGTCACAAAATAACATTTGCTCAGGAGAAAGCTTGTTGGGGACAGCGGTACAATCAGCAAGAGCTTGCCTTATAGCATCATCAAGGGGTTGAGAAGCAAAAACTCCTTGATAATGTGAAACAAATACTTTGACAATGTCTGAAAGATTTGTAAATCTCTGCCCATCAACTTGAATGGCTTGAAACTGATAATGTTGAGTAGGAGGTCCGAGGTGTTGAAAAAATTCTTTGGTCACTCTGTCCCCCACTTTGAGCCAATGCATTCGAGCACGTAATTGAGCCCCATTGGCTTCATACAAATCAACCTTTTTTAGCTCATACCGAACGGAAGAAACTTGGGATTGAGCAACAGAGTTGAAAGGAGAGGCTTCAAGCCTGAGACAGGCTTTGGATAGCTCACTTTGCAAGGCAGACTTAGCCTGTTTTCGTCATTTTGCAACTTCAACACCCAGAGTTTGCAACACCTTAGTGGTTCGTTGAATGGCAACATTCCACCATTCAATTCTTCCAGAAATACCATTAGGTCTAAAAATCAAATTCCAAATGCGGCATATATGAGCTTTCATGCTAAAGCTATGCAAAAAAGAAACATTTGGATAAATTTTCAAAACGTTTATTTAGAAGTTATTGCCTAATCACAAGTTTTAAAAATCCAACCCGTTGTAAATTCAATTTCTTGCTTACAACTTTAAATTTGTGCAGAGGCATTAAGAACATTACATACAATATTTACTTTGAATATAATTTTTTTTACATTTCGTTAGGGTACCCTAACGACCGTGTCAACTCCAAATTTGCCTTCATCTAAAAATTGTTATTGTTTTATTTAAATTATATTTATTTTTAATATATAGTTGGTTAACAGTTATTAATAAGCGTACTGTTCCAATCATAGGGTCATAGGGACTGCGTGATATGGAGATCACCGGTCCGACAGTCTGCAAGTACTTGGTCAATCAAACCTTTACAACCAAAATTATTTTGTTCGCCTTTAAAAAAAAACAATACAAATATTAAATATATGAGACCGAGTTCTTGGGTTACGAGAAGGAGACTTGGTTATTGTATTATCTATTTATTTTTATTTTTAATAATACTTCTTATACACATCCACTATGAAGATTGAACCCTGTTAAATTTAAATCTAATAATAAAAATAAAAAATGTTACCACTTCTCTTTCATTATATATATAAAAAAACATATTTTATTTTTTTGACTGGAAACTTCTGATTTTTTATTTAAAATATCTAAGCCCTTAGAGTAGACTTCGGTCACTAACTCTATTTAACACAAACCAGATTTTTGTTGATTTAGAAGTAATTAAAGCGAAATGGTTTTGCTAAACAGCCTATGTGCACACGTCGTTTAACAAGTACAGTTTTTATCAAGCTGAATATTTTGATTTGAACCCGTCCGTCTGTTAAGAACTATTTGCATGTCAAGCTAAACGAAAGTATTGGAGTGAAAATGGTTAGTTAATTCTAATAACATATTATGCTTCTCAGTCATGGGAAAAGAGACCTAAATAATAATCAAAATAAGTTTTTTTTAAAAATAATCAGAATATTGAAGTCTGAGGTATGAGGTATAGATTAATTGGTTCATCCAAACCCCAGCGGAGGTCCAAGGTTCAAATCTGGGGCCTCGCGGGGTTGAACGCTTGTCCCTGCTTTCAACGGCGTAAAAGGTTTAAAATGATTGTAGCATGGCGGTTATACTGTGTGGCTGCCATAAAAGCTGGATAGCATACCTGATGCTTTTAGCGGCGTAAAAGGTTTTAAATGATTGTGGCATGGCGGTGTGTGGCTGCCATAAAAACGGGATACCATACCTATTCCACCATATTAAATAAAAAAATCAAAATAAGTCAACGTCGATAAGATTATATGAGAACAGTAATAATATTAATTTTTTAATTAAAACTTCACACGATGACATCGAGACTGATGTTCTTGCTGATCACGCTCCCAGAGACTTTCGGTATGCAGAGATACTAAGCAAGGTATCATCCTTCTAGATCCCAAGATGAAAGGGGTCTGTTTGTTTTGTAAACTTTTCTATTCACGTGAAAGCATTTCTTTTAAGACACCTCTAGGTTGTAGTATTTAAAGGTTAATGAATTGGTAAGTGTTTGTTTGGTTAGGTATTTACTAAAAAGATATAGAGGTTCAAACTTCGTAATCTGTTCTGAATCTTCTGAATAACGACGATGACAGCACGAATCCGAAATACGGTGGTCCCTCGCAGAAGCTAAATAGGTTTGATAAAAACAGCAGTTTGAACCCCAATTATTAAAAATAGTGTGGTTGTGATTAACTTTCCTATACAACCCAAAAAAAAACATTACTTTATTATCAACAAAACAAATCAAAACCTAACACTTCAAAAAAAACAAAATAACTTTAAACACTTAACTATTACCAACCTATCTCCTTGATCTTACATGCTTAGCACATTCGATATAGGATTCGTCGTAGTCCGGGATTGCGATTTTCATGCTTAGCACATTCGATATAGGATTCGTAGTAGTCCGGGATTGCGATTTTCAGTCAAACACGTAAACAAGCAAAACCATACATACTCCTTTTAAAAGGTTGGACCATCAACTAGTGCTTGTGTCGTTTCACCCTGCGCTCTCTTAGGTTGACGATGAGCAATTGCTCTGTTACGACCCTCCAAACTAGTCGCCGGCCCCCATTATACAGCTCAAGAAGCTTGCCGGCCGCCATGGGGCTGGCAGCCTGTTGACGTGGCGATCTAAATAGCCAAGAACGAAAAGGTCAGAATTTGTCTTTGTCAAAGAAAAGCAATATACTCTCAAAAATATTGTTCAAGGCTTATCACTTAGAAGGTTTAACTCATTACATTATAATTTTAAAATGGTTGATGTGAGATTACGATATTTTATTAATCATCATTAAAATATTAGAATATTTAAGTAATTATCAACTCATTATTCAAGGTTTATGATTTAGAAGGTTTAACTCATTGCTTTATACAAAAGAGTATCTAAATGGCCAAGAACCATAAGGTCATAATTTGTCTTTGTGAAAGAAAAACAATACACACTCAAAATATTATTCAAGGCTTATGACTTAGAAGGCTTAACTCATTACACTATAATTTTAAAATGGTTGGTGTGAGATTAAGATATTTTATTAATCACCACCAAAATATTAGAATATTTAAGTAATTATCAACTTATTATTCAAGGCTTATGACTTAGAAGGCTTAACTCATTACCTTATACAAAAGAGTATATAAATGGCCAAGAAAGAAAAGGTCAAAATTTGTCTTTGTTAAAGAAAAGCAATACACTCTCAATATTATTTAAGGCTTATGACTTAGAAGGCTTAACTCATTGCACTATAAAAAAGAGTATATAGAAATTTTAAAATGATTGATGTGAGATTAGGACATTTTATTAATTACCACCAAAACATTAGAATATTTAAGTAATTATCAACTCATTATTCAAGGCTTATGACTTAGAAAGCTTAACTCATTGCCCTATAAAAAAGAGTATATAGAAATTTTAAAATGGTTGACATTAGATTGGGATATTTTATTAATCACCACCAAAACATTAGAATACTTAAGTAATTATCAACTTATTATGATACTTAAGTAAGCATATTTAATATTACACCTATCAACATCCCTTTTTAATGTTAGGGGTTATAAGACTCAATACAAAAATGGAGGCTGGACATTCACAATATTCCTCCCAATATCAACACTAAAAAATTATGTAACCTCTCTCAAGCCTAAGAGACCTAATGTACAAACTTGGTGGTACATAAGGCCTTGGTGAAAATATCAGCTATCTCGTCGTTTGTCTTGCAATATTATATCGATAACTTGTTGCTGGATGAGTTGTCTGATGTAATGGCGGTATAACACAATATGCTTTGTGTAGGCATAGAACACTAAAATTTTAGAAAGTTGAATGACACTCTAACTATCATAATACAATAAAGAATATCTTGTTGGATGTTATTGGAGCACTAAAAAATAAACCGTAACCAAGTGACTTCTTTAGTGGCCACATCTACTACAACATATTTAGTCTTTGTAGTGATAAGGCAATAGTAGATTGCTTCTGGCTATGCCATGAAACTGGACCAAAACCAAGGAAGAGAACATATCCTATGGTAGACTTTATATCATTTGCACAACCTGCCCAATCTAATTTAGAATACCCTACAAGTGTCAAGTCTTTAAAGGAGGAATACTAAATACCCAATGTCAAAGTTCCTTGTACATATCTCAATATTCTATTTGTTGTCCTCCAATGGGGAACCTTAGAAAAACTTAAAAAACTGGAAAGCACACCCACTACAAAAGAGATATCTAGTTGAGTGTTATTCAAGTACACAAGGATTCCACAAAGTTCCTTGTACAAGGTAGGATCAACATCATCACCTTCCATATTCTTGGTTAACTTCAATCCAGGAGAAGTGGAGTAGAATCACTCTTACAAATATCCATCCTAAACTTGCTCAACAAGTTTGTGGCATACATGGTTTGAGAGATAAATTCCATAATATTTTTGCCAGACCTAAATTCCAAGAAAATAATATAGAAAACTGAGGTCTAACATCTGAAATCTATCTTTCAAATTCATTTTTATTTTATTGATTTTGTCAAATCTATCACTTGTGATGATAAGATCATCAACATAGAGCACAATAATAAGTATGCCATCTCCATAAATGTTATTCATATACAAGTTGGGATTATGGGGACTATTATCAAATTCTTGTGTCTTAAAGTACTCATCAATATTAGCATACCAAGATCTTGGAGCTTTCTTCAAGCCATAGAAATATTTTTCAACTTGCAAACTAGGTGTTTTTGTCCTAAATGCTCAAATACTTTAGGTGGAGTCATGTATATTTCCTCATCAAGTTCTCCATTCAAAAAGGTATTTTTGGCATCCATTTGGTGAAGAGGCCATTTGAAATGAGCTACTAAAGGTATAATAGTCCTAATAGTACTAATATTGGCCACTAAAGTAAAGGTTTTTATGTAATCAAGCCCTTACTTTTATGAATACACTTTAGCCACTAATATTACCTTATATATTTTAATTTTTTCATTAGACTTGAACTTAGTCTTATACACCCACTTGTTTTTTATCACATTATTCCCTTTAGGCAACTCTACTAATTCACAAGTTCTATTTTTATTAAAGAGTCATATTCACTTTGCATAGTTTGTTCTTACTATGGTTTTCCCTTAGCCTTCTCATAAGCTTGACGATCATTAGTTTTCATAATTGTGGTCATTAGGGCATAATTAACTTGTTGAGTCCTTTGATATATTTCTTAAACACTCTTGATATTCCTATGAGGACTTGATTCTTCATCTTCATTAGAAGTTGTCTTTGAATTTTCACCAAGTCTGAAGGTACTATGTGGTACATCATTATTTATGTCCACTTGTGGAATAGGAGTGGGAGAGTATTGCATCCTATCCTTAAGCCCTTCATTGAACTTAACATCCCTACTTGTGAACACATCCTCCACACTAGGATCATACACCCTATATCCTTTCTTTTGATCATCATAACCAACAAAGATGCACTTAACACTTTTCTTATTAGATTTCTTTTCTCTAATCTCATAAAGTGTGTGAGCAAAAGCTTCACATCCAAAGATTTTAAAATACTTAACATTGGGTTTCGTATTGCTCTATGCTTCCTCTAGAGTAATGTTATTTCCAATAAATTATAGGTGATCTATTAAAAATATCAGTTGTTGTATCGATTGCCTCACCCCAAAGAAATAAAGTAAGATACTTGGATTGTAGCATGCATCAACCCATCTCCACCAAGGTCATATTTTTCCTTTTAGCAATACTATTTTTTTGGGGAGTATACTTGTTGGTCATTTCTCTCTTAATCTCATGATGCTCACAAAAATCCTTGACTTTGCTATTGATATATTCTCCACCATTATATGTTCTTATCCTCTTTATACTTTGCCCACTTTGATTTTCCACAAATGCCTTAAACATTTCAAATTTGCCAAACACTTAATCATTTTGCTTGAGGAAGTATAACCAATCTTGAAAAATCATCAATAAAAGGTACTTAGCCCCTCCCTCTTATGGAGGAGTCAGAGGTCCACATAAATCACTATGGATAAATGCAAGACGTTCACTTGCCTTCCAATTTGATTTTTCTAAATTTTCTTTATGTTGTTGGCAACCATACATCCTGTACATACACTTGTGTTTACCCCGATCCAAGGAAGTCTTTCAACTATGTTCATATTTGAAAGCATAGCTAAACTTTTCTAATATAAATGACCAGATATTTTATGCCACAATTCTCTTATAGATCTCATGTAGTGAGGTAAGCCATCTTGTGTACAAATGCTAAGAATTTATAGATTCCATCACTTTCAAATCCTATAGCTATAACCTTGAATCCATAATTAATGTTCATTTTCAAACATTTATCTAAATAGAATTCAACCTGATAACTAGATTGAGTTATTTGGCTTATTAAGAGAAGAGTTTTCGTTAACTTAGACACAAGTTTCACGTATTTTATTTTCAATCACTTGTCATCATGTCCTTTCATTGGAATTGAACCTATTCCTTCAATTTGATGTGAAGTACCAAGAAATATCCTTACCCCTTTTATTACTTTCAAAGAATCATAGAAGTTCTTCTTGTAAGTCGTTGAACTTCATTGAGCAACAAATGAAACTATCAAAATAGTTTAACTGTGTTCTTCCTCTTCTTGAACAAAATTTGACTATCTTATTTGATAATAATTTCCTTGTTCTCCTCCTTATGATGCATTTTTCCATATAGTATTATCCCTTTGATTTCTCCATTCATTTTTCTTTTTTTGAAGATTGTTCTATTATTGATCACAATATTTTTGGTGATTCCATTACCTATGATTATTCCTTTTTATTTTGGAATGACTTTTATTGATTGACATTCTTATTTTTTCCTCTATCCACAAATACTTGTGAATTCTTTCTAGACTCACTTGTAGAATTTTTAAGTCTATTCTCTTTATTTGATAAAGCCCTATACAAATATTCTAGTTTTATGTTATCAAATTGCCTTGTTACCTCTAATGTGTTTATGAAATTATGATACACATTTGAAAGAGTTTCAATAAAAAATCTAAAATCTCTTCATATTTCACGTTCATAATTGCAAGTTGATTTCCTAAAAATTTCAATTGTGCAATGTGATCATTCATGCTATCACCTTCCTTCATTTTTAGATGAGTCAATTGCCTTTTAATGTCCATAAATTTTAGTTTGTTGGTTCTCTTACATTTCTTTTGTTGTTTTGAGATCTTGACCATTGGGCCTGATTGTTGGACTAATTTGTCACACAAAAATCGTTTAGGCATTAATATCCATTTTATTCCATTTTGCATGCTCACAGACATCTTGAGGTTTGTTTTTTTTTTGTTAACTCTCATAATCCTTTCATTTGTAGAATTAACTCAATCTCACATTTCCAATTTGCATAATTAAAACCTTCCAATTTTTTGAGCGACCATAAAAATTGAGCTTTTATATGATGAGGCCATAGATGGAAGAAGAAACAACTCCACAAGCATAAAAAATACTCCATACAAATACAAAGGCTTGAAAAACCAAACCTCCCACCTATACACAAAATGAGATCTCTTTATTGTTGTATCTTGATATTAGCCTTCTTAATGAGCCACTCTCTTATGGACTCAAAAACATTTTTTCATACAACTTCAAATCAAAAGCTTTACAATTGCCTCCAAAGGCTTAGGCTTTGATGTCTAAAAAAAGAATTGCAATATGCACTTACAAACAAAATATAAAAGCACCTTACTAAAAATATGTATTCACTCAATGTTTAAAAATTGATGTCCATGTCTTGCTTTGAAGATGTATGCAGGTTCTAAAATCTTATTGGATGATAAAGAATATTATGCCTCATTACTTTTAACAAGTTTTCCTCCTTAACCAACAACGCCAAACCAATTATATGTTGTAGAATGGGACATCATTCAATGAATCCAAACCATCCTTGAGCCCAAGGAATGCTTCCAAATCATTTGCAAAATAAATCTCCCTTCATGCCTAAACAATGCAATGCAAATCTAAACTATAAATAAGACTAGTTCTCATACTATAAACATTTTTATATTAAAAAAATACAAAATACTGTAACAAAAATATATAACACTTTTCCTCGAAAAAAAAGATAACTTTTCTATCGCTATTGACGCACTACTTTTAAGAGGTTTTCCTCCTTAACCAACAACGCCATACCAATTGTATGTTGTAAAATGGAACATCATTCTACGTATCCAAACGAGATCCTTGAGCCCATAGAATGCTTCCAAATCATCTACAAAATAAATTTCTCTTCATATCTAAACAATACAATGCAGATCTAAACAATAAATAAAAGTCTAGTTCTCATACCACAAACATTTTTATATTAAAAAAAATAAAATACTGTAACCAAAATATATAACACTTTTTCCCTGGAAAAAAATATAGCATTTTATTAAAATAAAAATAATAAAAAAATCATACTATAAATATATATTTTTAGGTTTTTTTTATATATAGAAGCAATGGTTACAATCACGATTTTTAGTAACTACCAGTATGGCTGGCAGGGTTCAAACAGCACAGCTGGCAGGGTTCAAACTATCTAGGAAGGCTCCCAAGACTTCCACCGTCTCGGTACATGGTAAACCATGTTTTTTTTATATATAGAAGCAATGGTTACAATCACGATTTTTAGTAACTACCAGTATGGCTGGCAGGGTTCAAACAGCACAGCTGGCAGGGTTCAAACTATCTAGGAAGGCTCCCAAGACTTCCACCGTCTCGGTACATGGTAAACCGGCATGAGATGGGGACCGTCGGACGCACAGGGGTTGCACCGTCGTCATCAATCTGGCACACCATTCAGAGGAATCGGATCTGGGTTACTGTCTGTGCACAGGCAAACCCGTGGGATTGGAACCTAGACCTCCTCTCGGTAAGCGCCCCAACTTACCAATCCACTAGACCCACGAACCTATATTTTTAGGTTTTTTATTTAAATAGATTAGTAAATGAAACACTTATGACTTACTATATCACCTGAAGACTCACACTTATCATTACACCAAACATTTCACCTGTCAACACTTTTGTTGTCACCGTTGGATTAAGTGGACTCTTCATTTCCGGCAGTCGTAAATTGGAACTTTCGTAGGTGGCTGCCGACATTTATTTTTCGTATAAATAAATTCTTGTGCCTCCAAGTCGTATTTGTGCCTGCCGTTTGTGTTATCTATCTATTGTGTGCTCGGACATTTTCTGGAGAATTGGATCTATCGATCTTGTGTTGTGAGAATGGCGGAGGGAAATAGGTTGGATGTTCAGGGATGGGCTGCCAAGGATGAGTCTGGAATTCTTTCGCCTTTCAATTTCACTCGCAGGTGAGTCCATTAAAGGCTTTGCTCAAAATTTTTATGGTTCTTGGACTTGTGTTTTTCACTATAGTATCGGCTGGACTGATATTGTTCGAGATTTAGGGTTCTGTGACCGGTTTCTAAGAAAACGCGTTCCTTTCTAATGTCCCTGTCTGCTGCTTGGGATTCTGGGACGGTTAATAAAGTATATAGTTGGGCGTTGTTGGTCTATCTATGGCCTTGAAAAGGGAAGGTAAATTTTTAATCTCTGAAATCTTTGCTGCGATAAGATTTGTTGCAGTAAGATTTTTGCAGATTCGGAGATTTCTTGCACGTTTGTTTTCGACGTAGAGCACTTTGTGTTACAGTGTATTTGGGCGTCTGTGGAGGCGGTTCTAGCGGTCGATTTTGGAATGTTTATAATATTGTGGTACATTAAGTTTCATTGGATCTCTTATTATTTTTGTTTTTTAATCTTTGACGGTGGCGTTTTTATTATTAAAAAAAAAGATTATATTGATATTTAAAGTTGGTTAGGTAAAATTTTCTACGGGAGCATCGGTGGATATCATGTTTTGCATCTCTACCGTAGAAATGGGTTGCAGGGCAGGGTCCTTTGGTTTATGTTTCTCGGACGATATAAAATTCTCTTGTGTTCAGCTAATTTAGATCTTATTTATCGGGTGTCCTCATTGTTTTGGATGTGAGAAGCGTAAGGGCTGTTGTAAGGATTCTGAGAACCCTTAGTAGTTGGAGTTTCTGGCACAAGATTCAATGTACTTTTTAATATTTTTTTCTCGTTCTGGTCACTTTGGATAGCACTGCTATTTGAAATTCATTGGAATAAATGAAGCCGTCGAGTGATATTTAATTTTCTCTTTCTTGCAGAATGACCAGTCCCCATGATGTAACGTTCAAGATCGCATTCTGCGGAATCTGTCACTCTGATTTGCACCTGCTTCGCAACGAAATGAACATTTCCCAATACCCAATGGTCCCTGGGTATGTTATTTGCAAGCTTCATTTGATTTTATTTTTCTAAATTCTTTTCGGAATCAAATTTGCTGCCATGAGATAGTGGGGATTGTGACAGATGTTGGAACACAAGTGAAGAAATTTCGCGTGGGCGACCGCGTGGGTGTGGGTTGCATGGTGGGGAGCTGCCTTAACTGTGATTCGTGCGAGAAAGGGCAAGAGCAGTATTGCGACAAGTTAATCTGGACCTATAACAGTATTGACGTGGATGGAGCTCTCACTCTTGGAGGCTACTCGAGTCTAATGGTTTGTGACGAAAAGTGAGTAAAAAATTCATTAATACATCCTCTGAATAAAATTACACTGTCCACCCAATTCCCTTCCTTGTGATCGTCCACATTCAATCGAACACAATCAGTAGTTGACTTTATTTATGGTGCGTCCGCAGATTCGTGGTGAAGGTGCCAGAAAATCTGCCCTTGGATGCCGCGGCCCCATTACTATGCGCGGGCGTAACTGTGTACAGCCCCATGAAACATTTCGGCATGACCGAGCCGGGAAACCGCTTGGGTGTTGTGGGTCTCGGTGGTTTGGGTCACATGGCGGTCAAATTTGGCAAGGCATTCGGCCTGCACGTGACCGTGATCAGTACATCCCCAAACAAGGAAAAGGAAGCAAAAGAGATTTTGGGGGCAGATAATTTCCTTATCAGCAAAGATGAGAAACAGATGCAGGATGCAGCCAAGTCGCTGGACTACATAATTGATACAGTTTCTGCTGATCATCCTATCCCGCCTTTGCTCAATCTGTTGAAGGTCAATGGAAAGATGGTGGTAGTTGGTTTGCCTACTAAGCCTCTTCAAATTCCTGCTGGAAGCGTTATATTTGGTAAGTCCAGCTCTCTCTCTCTCTTGTGTGTGTTTTATAATTCGTGAATTTGTTAAGGCATTTAGGTCTTTGATGTGTCTGAACATCGCTGTGTTTTACAGGTCGACGATTTGTTGGGGGTAGCTTGATTGGCGGAATGAAGGAGACTCAGGAGATGCTGGACTTCTGCGGGGAGCAAAACATTAGTTGCATGATAGAGAAGATTCGTATTGATTATGTGAACAAAGCGATGGAAAGGATGGTCAAGGGCGATGTCAAGTACCGGTTTGTCATTGACAACGTCAACAGTTTTAAAGCTTGACCGTGTGAAGTCTTTTTAATCTCTTGTTTTGTTAAGACGGGAAAAATAAGGTTTCAGTGACTGGCATGAAGTAGATATATAGGATGGGTTAGAGCTTATGCGGAGTTCGGGGTGGTGTTTGTTATATGCTGAGGTCTGATTGTGAACATGTTTGTTATATGCTGAGGTCTTTCAACTATTTGTGAGTGTTGTTTTATTTTAGTACTGCAGATATTAAGTTTGAATAGATTAAAGAAAAACTATGTTTTTAATTTAAAATTTTAATTAAAAAAATTAAACCTTCAGAGACAAATGCTTTCCCATGCACTTTAAAAAAAAATATTAACTTTATCTTAAAAAATAAAAAATCATAAATTTTCTAATTTTTTTTTAACTCTTCGAAGTATGTCTTATTCTTTTTTGCTGAGTTTTGTAATAATCCTTCCATTATTACTCTTTTCTAAAATCGGAGTAGAGGTCCCAACAATTTTATACAAGTGACACTTTCTCGTAATGAAAGATTTTTGTCTAGTTAGTATAAATTTGTTCGTTTGAAGGTTATTGGTTTTGTTTTTCTTCATGGCAGCTTGTACTTTGGTTATGGTTAGCAACCGTCTATGAAATACTTTGGTTGTTATAGAATGTTTCAAGCACTTGTACTATGCATTGTATTACACTCATTTTATGCCTTTAAAATACTCTCTTGCGGTGGGAATGTTGTTGTATTATTTGTTATTGCTATTTAAAAAATAATAATAGTTTCATTATTTATTTAAAAGAATACTAGTGTATATTTAGTTAGTTGTATAGTGTATATTTAGGTGATGGTTTGTAACTATTTTTCGTTGGATTTGTTTTTGAAAGTTTATTAAAATTATGATAACTATTATTTATTTTTTCATTATTTTTTGAAATCAATTTAACAAATACAATTATTTGTAATAATTCTTAGGATAATTATATATATATATATATATGTGGGAGTGCTCACTAAAATCCATTATAATATGAAATTTTTGTAAGAACAACTTTTTATAACTAGAGTTTTTTTTACTTTTCTTTTTATCTTTACTTGATTTTTAGAGTAAAATACCTTTCTTTATTTTATTAATCATGGTGGTAGTTTTTATTGATGAAGATTATAAAAATTTTTGGATGCTTTTGTGGAGCCAACAAGGGGTACTTGTCAATTGATAGTTATATTTCTTTGTACATTTTTTCAATTATATAAAAGAATATATAAAATTTTGGGCATTTTCGAGCATAAAGCCATGTTGTAAAAGTATCACATGCCTAGATCATTCGTCTACCCTTGAAAATCAATGGTCCTTATTGCGTCAACTTTTGACATTAGGTCTATTATTTTTTAATTTGATTTTTTGTGAGCCATTTCCCTTGGTGACCAGGTTGTCCTGCCTTGACCACTATATACATTTGAGTGGACTATCTTCTAGTGGTCATGATCCATTTATCAACAATTTGATCCTCCTTCAACTAGTACTTAGTTTTCTAGATTCAATGTACAACTATTCTACAACTATGAAGTGTCCAATAGAGGTGGATGATAGGGCTTGATCCTCCTCCAACTAGTATTAAGTTTTCTAGATAAGTTTTTCAATGTGCAACTATTCTACAACTATGGAGTGTTCAATAGAGGTGGACGATAGGGTTGAAGGAGTTAAAAATTGAAGATTGGAGGTAAACCAAGATAAGATGGAAAATTCAATTCAAAGGAATTTTATCTTACTTTCTTGATGATGGTGTATGGTCCATAACAAAGAGGTTTGAGCTTCTTATTGGGTCCTTCAAGTATTTCTTTCTAAAGACATAATCGTACCTTATATACAACTTTGAATTGATTTGGGACCCAATGTTGGTCATGGTGTTGCTTGTATTTCGTATTTGTCTTTTCCAAGAGATCATGGATTTTTTGCTAGATATGTTGAATCTATTCCAAAAACCATGCTACCTTTTTTGCTTTTTTTTCCACGAGGTGAATACTCCATGGCTTTCATAGGAAGAGCTACATTAATGGGTGTTGAGGGTTGGAAACCAAAACAAACATGAAATGAGCTATATTTTTAGAGCTATGTGGAGCTCGATTATACCCATGTTGAATGTAGGGAAGACTCTCATACCACTTGCATAGTTTCTTGGAATTGCATATTCAAATAAGATGCACAATCAATTAGTTCACAACTTCTATTTGGTCATCAATATGAGGATGGAAGGATGTGGACATGGTCAACTTGGTGTTCAAAAATTTGCTATTCCTATTAGATACCATAGAATTTGACAAGCCAAAGCTGAACCACACGACTAAAATAAAACTTAGCAATATCCTCAACTGAAATAAATTTCTTAGAAGGAATCATGATAGCCATTTTTTAAAAATTATCATATACTACAAAAACATAATCATTACCATGCTTAGATGTGGATAAACTTGAGAGAAAATCTATGGAGATAGATTCCCAAGGCTTGGACGACACTGATAATGGTGTATACAGTCCTCGTTTCTTGTTGGTTGGTTTGGAAACAATATAGGAGTACATGACTTGATGTACCTCTTGACATCATTCATCATATTTGGTCAATAGAAATACCTTTGAAGTACTACCAATATATTTTCCATTCCAAAGTGACTTACAACTTTGTTGAAGTGTGCTTCCCAAATCATATTTGAGCACTCTATGGTACATAAATATGACCCATGTGGGAGAGGAGGTTATCTTACAATTAAAAATAATAAATATGCTTACCTACACAAAGAGATCTATATGCATTTATAAAATTAGAATCTATTACATACAAGGTGGACCAATTGGAAGTATCATGCCTTAAAGGAATAAATAATGGTGGTGAGTGTTATGATTGGAGGTCAGCTCAAACATTTTGCTACTACATTGGCACTACCTTTCTTATGCTTGATGAACAAATAAAACTAATGTAGATATGTGACCCACTTTTGATGTCTTTCATTACTTAGCTTCGTCTATGTATAAATGAACTCCAAATATTATGATCTATGTGGATGATGGTTTCATTATCCAAGATATAATGCTTTCATTGCTCATATGCTTGGACAATGGCATTGAAATTTTTGTTGTTTGTGGGGTATTTTTAAACCTTTTCATTGAATGTTTCACTATCATAGGTAATTTGATACCCATAACGTGTTAAAATAGATCTTGATGTACTCTAATCCATTAGTTATTACCTCAAAAGGTTGATGCACTTTAGGTAGCAAAAGTGTCATTTAACACAATTGGCCTTTCAACATTTCAAATATCTTTTGTTGTGTATCTTCCCAATGAAACTTGGATTTGGCACGTCCTTTAATCACTTGGTTTAGTGGCCAAGCATTGTAAATCATCCCTAGGACCTCTCACTCTATCCAAAATTTATTGCCTCCTATCTACTAATTGTTAGAAATAGATTATATTACATCATTTGGATCATGTATTTGTATCTACCAAGATATATACTTAGGACATTAGATTAATTTAGGGGGAAGTTACTTAGTTTCTTCATGCAATATAATAAATGCACAAGTGTCAATGTGCAAGTTGTCCTTTGCATAGCTAGATAGAGTGTTGGCCAAGGAACCTATCTTCCTCTATAATGGTCTTATTGTCATAGTTATATAACATCACATATAGAGCAACACATATAACATCACATATAGGATCACATAGAGCATCTCAGAGTGCTTCATAGTGCATAGATAAATTTACCCATATCGAATATGGGTGCAATGTAGTCTAGTAGCATTATTCATGGAGTGTTCATTTTCTCCACAACTACATTGTATTCATTTTTGTCATTTCTATCTATAGTATATTTTAGTCATATCAATTTACTTTCTTTCATATTATTATTTCTACATCTTGTGATTGTTATCCCTCATTGCATACAACATCAAAAGCTAACAGTGGTATCAGAACTACAGTAGATCTATCCATAAGAAAGCCAGCATTATCAATGAGCTTGAGTTTGTCAACCTGACATGCCTTTAGACCAATCACTATCAAAAACTCTCAGAAGAGTCTAAGTGGTAGAAACAAAAAGTGCCACAAGTGAGTATTGAAAGAAATCTCAGTTTTAGAAATATTGAGATTACATTTGGCTAGATTCTTTACACAGAGTTGTAGGAAAAACTCATGAAGACTAGGACTCAACATTCAATCCACTAGACTGAAAAATCAACTAGTGAAGATAATTCAAGATATCTGGAATTTCTTAGCTATTGCCCAAAGTTTATTTTTTTTGGTAGAAATCTAATTCTCAGAATAGTAGGATTCCTCCTACAACATAAAGATAGAAGACTTCAACTTCGTTGCTTGAAGTTCAGCGTATATTCATAGTGTAGAGGTTAGTTTCATGTCCAAGAAAAGAATACTCTTAAAAAAATAAGGAAAGAGGATCCTATTAACTTTATCTAAAAAATAAAAAATTATAAACTATAAATTTTCTAATTTTTTGTTTAACTCTTAGAAGTATGTCTTATTCTTTTTGTTAAGTTCTATAATAACCCTTCAGATATAACATGATTACTCTTTTCTAAAATCAAAGGAATAGAGGTCCCAATAATTTTATACACATGTCACTTTATCGTAAAACGAAATACACAATGAAAGATTTTTTTCTAGTTAGTAGAAATTTGTTCTCTTTGAAGGTTCTTGGTTTTTATTCATGGCAGTATTCCTTGTACTTTGGTTATGTTCAACAACCTTCTATGGAATATTTCGGTTACTGTAGAATATTTCAAGCACTTTGACTATGCATTGTATTACACTCATTTTATGCCTTTAAAATACTATCTTGTGGTGGGAATGTTGTTGTATTAATTGTTATTGCTATTTAAAAAATAATAATAATTTAATTATTTATTTAAAATAATATTAATTTAAATATTAGTTCTATAGTGTATATTTAGTTAGTTGTATAGTGTATATTTAGGTGATGGTTTGTAACTATTTTTCGTTGGATTTTTTTTCTTTTAAGTTTATTAAAATTATGATAACTATTATTTATTTTTTCATTATTTTTGAAATTAATTTAATAAATATAAGTATTTGTAACAATTTTTAGGATGACAATGTATATATGAGGGAGTGCTTACTAAAATCCATTATAGTATGAAATTTTTGCAAGAACAACTTTTTATAACTAGAGTTTACTTTACTTTTCTTTTTATCTTTACTTGATTTTTAGAGTAAAATATATTTCTTTATTATATTAATCATGGTGGTGGTCTTTATTGATGAAGATTATAAATTTTGCTGGATGCTTTCTAGAGCCAACAAAGTGTACTTGTCAATTGATAGTTATATTTCCTTGTAAATCTTTCCAATTATATAAAAATATATATATTTTTGGGCATTTTCTAGCATAAAGCCATGTTGTAAAAATATCACATGCCTAGATCATTCGTCTACCCTTGAAAATCAATGGTCCTTATTGTGTCAAATTTTGACATTAGGTCTATTATTTTTTAATTTGAGTTTTTGTGAGCCATTTCCCTTGGTGACCAAGTTGTCTTGCCTTGACCACTCTATACATCTTAGTGGACTATCTTCCAGGGTCATGATCCATATATCAACAATTTGATCCTCCTCCAACTAGTACTTAGTTTTCTAGATTTATTTTTTTCAATGTACCACTATTCTACAACTATGAAGTGTCCAATATAGGTGGATGATAGGGCTTGATCCTCCTCCAACTAGTACTAAGTTATCAAGATAAATTTTTCAATGTGCAACTATTCTACAACTATGGAGTATCCAATAGAGGTGTATGATAGGGTTGAAGAAGTTCAACATTGAAGATTGGATGCAAACCAAGATAATATGGAAGATTCAATTCAAAGGAATTTTATCATACTTTCTTTGTGATGGTGTATGGTCCATAACAAAGAGGTTTGAGCTTCCTATTGGATACTTCAAGTATTTATTTCTAAATACATAACCATACCTTATATACAACTTTGAATTTATGTGGGACCCAATGTTGGTCATGGTGTTTTTTGTATTTCTTATTTATCTTTTCCAAGAGATCATGGACTTGTTGCTAGATATGCTGAATCTATTCCAAAAACCATGCTACATTTTTTGCTTTTTTTTTCCACATGGTGAGTACTCCATGGCTTGCATAGGAAAAGCCACATTAATGGGTATCAAGTTTTGGAACCCAAAACAAACATGAAATGAGATATATTTTTAGAGCTATTTGGAGCTCGATTATAACCATGATGAATTTAGGGGAGGATCTAATCCCACTTGCATAGTTGATTGGAATTGTATATTCAAATAAGATGCACAATCAATTAGTTCACAACTTCTATTTGGATGGATGGATGTGGACATGGTCAACTTGGTGTTAAAAAATTTGCTATTTCTATTAGATACCATAGACTTTGACAAGCCAAAGTTGAGCCACACGACTAAAATTAAACGTAGAAATATCCTCAACTGAAATAATTTTTTTACAAGGATTCATAATAGCTATTTTTGAAAAATGATCATCTACTACAAAAACATAACCATTACCATGCTTATATGTGGATAAAATTGAAAGCAAATCTATGGAGATAGATTCCTAAGGCTTGGACGACACTGACAATGGTGTATACAGTCCTTGCTTCTTGTTGGTTGGTTTGGCAACAATGTAGGAGTACATGACTTGATGTACCTCTTGACATCATTCATCATATTTGGTCAATAAAAATACCTTTGAAGTACTACCAATATATTTTCCATTCCAAAGTGACTTACAACTTTGTTGAAGTGTGCTTCCCAAATAATATTTGAGCACTCACTATCTGGTACACAAATATGACCCATGTGGGAGAGGAGGTTATCTTACAAATAAAAATAAAAAATATTCTTACCTACACAAAGAGCTCTATATGCATTTATTAAATTAGAATCTATTACATACAAGGTGGACCAATTAGAAGTAGCATGCCTTCAAGGAATCAATAATTGTGGTGAGTGCTATGATTGGAGGTCAGCTCAAACATTTTGCTACTACATTGGCACTCCATTTCTTATGCTTGATGAAAAATAAAATAATGTAGATATGTGGCCCATTTTTTATGTCTTTTAGTACTTAGCTTCGTCTATGTCTAAATGAACTCCAAATATTATGATCTATGTGGATGATGGTTTCATTATCCAAGATATAATGCTTTCATTATTTATATGCTTGGACAATGACATGGAGCTTTTTGTTGTTTGTGGGGTATTTTTAAACCATTCCGTTGAATTTTTCACTATGATAGGTAATTTTATGCCCACAATGTGTTAAAATAGATCTTTATGTACTCTAATCCATTAGTTATTACCTCAAAAGGTTGATGCACTTTAGGTAGGAAAAGTGTCATTGAACACAATTGGCCCTTCAACCTTTCAAATATATTTTGTTGTGTATCTCCCCAATGAAACCTGTATTTGGCACGTCCTTTAATCACTTGGTTTAGTGTCCAAGAAATGTGTGAGAAACCCAATATAAATTTTTGATAAAAAATAGAAATACCCAAAAAACTATGAAAATCTATTCAAAGAAGATGCACAATCAATCAGTTCTATTAGAAAAAACATATTATTACATTATTTAGATAACCTATAGTTATTTATCTAGAATATCACAATAAAATATAGAATATTTTATTCTTAGTATTGTGATTTATAGTTAGAGAGAAACAATTAGATTTGGATGTTGTTCGAGGTTGGTAGTTAATAGCTAATATTGGCATGTATGTTGTATAAAGCTATGATGAAGATGAATACAATTTGAGTTGTTTTCTCCAATATGGTATTAGAGCGGTAACACTCATGATTGGTGTTTCCATGTCTTAATGGAGAGGTGTTCCTATTGGGTTTGAGTGCAATGAAGACCAAACTACAGAAGCTTGATTGAATTGTGTTTTAAATTTTTGTGACGACGTTCGCATGTAACCTTCATCAATTTGCATGAGCTTGGCTCAATCATTATTTGACTTTATAAATGGAGCCCCACCTCTATTATGGAGGCAAAATCCATGATAAATATAGCCACCAGTTAGTAGGAAAAGAATGGATGCAAAAGCCCATTTCCTTGTCATTTTTGACTTTAGCTTTTGATTCGATAATAGTCACATCATTCAAAATTACCGTGAAAATGTTTTGGTTTGCATTGTGGATTCGACATAATTTCAAGGATCGAAGAATTCTCTAATGACTTTTGAAGTCCTAGAAGACCATGTGTCAATATTTCAAGCAAGAGCCTCACCAAACACCATAGACCTTGAATCAATAGGTGGTCAACTTGATTGATATTTTAGCATCATTATTTAGTGATAATATAGACAAAGATAATTACGATGAGAAGTTGATAGGCGATCGAGTTGATCGTAGGAGAAAATTGGTACTTATTGCTAAGGACATCTACGACTTTGCAAATCCAAAGCAAGAAAATTCAAACGATTTCAGCATTCGATGATTTCACCTTGTCTTGAGATCTAACAAGTAACCATTGGTTCCCACCTATTTTTGTGTAAGTGAGTATATAGTTTTTGGATAAATTGTTAAAAATTAACTCCTATGGTGAATTCCTACCCTAGCGCTATGAGACGTCATAATTGGTTAATATTTTTGGATGCATTGATGTTAAACTTAACTACAGTGGACCATTTTTTGACATTTATTGCTTGAAACCCATAGGAAATAATCCACACTCATTTGTTATTAAGGCGATGATGATTGAATCACTTTGGTTGTGTGCCATATTTACCAAAAAACCTTGCACTTTAGACAACATGGTATAAATAGGAATTAAAGAGCCCACATTTGGTAACTTGGCATTTTAGATAGTTTGATGTTAAATGTTTTGTAAGTCTCTTGCACGTGGAATCTATTATATCATTGGTTTCTCCTCCTTATTATACCACATTGGTTGGACAAACAAAGACTTATTGATTTGCTTTCCTGCGCATAGTGATGATCCTGTAGTATGTTGGCTTCATATGATAAAATATTAGTTTGGGAAGATCATAGTTGATAGTTGTGGTTTACCATATAGTGATTCACCAATTCAACCCTAGTGATCAAAGTTTTTTTGCATTGTTTGCTCATTATCAAGTTTTTGGGATGATCGAATTATTTCCATCATCCCACATTTATAGGGTATATACTTTCTATATTCAATAATTCGGTCCGACCGAGATTCAAATAGCCAACCTATTATGGCTTGGCATTATCTATTGCATTGTGAGTCTATCGGTGCCTAAAGGAATTATTTTTCTTCAATTTTGCATTGTGAATTATCCCGGGGACCTCTCACTCTATCCAAAATTTATTACCTCTTATCTACTTACTGTTAGATTTAGATCATATTACATCATTTAGGTCATGTAAATATATCTACCAAGGTACATACTTAGGACATTAGATTACTTTAGGGGGAAGTTACTTAGTTTCTTCATGCAATATAATAAATGCATGTGTCAATGTGCAAGTTGTCCTTTGCATAGCTAGATAGAGTGTTGGCCAAGGAACCTATATTCCTATATAATGGTCTAATTATCATAGTTATAGAACATCACATGTAGAGCAACACATATAGCTTCACATATAGGATCACATAGAGCATCTTAGAGTGCATCGTAGTACATAGATAAATTCACCCAAAGTGAAGATGGGTGTAATGTAGTCTAGTAGCATTATTCATGGAGTGTTCATTTCCTCCACAACTACATTGTATTCATTTTTGTCATTTCTATTTATAGTATATTTTAGTCATCTCGTAAATTTACTTTCTTTCATATTATTATTTTTGCATCTTGTGATTGTTATCTCCCATTACATACAAAATAAAAAGCTAATAGTGGTATCAGAGCTAAAGTAGATCTAGCCATAGGAAAGCCACCATTATTAATGAGCCTGAGTTTGTCAACTTGACACGCCTTTAGACCAGTCACTATAAAAAACTCTCAGAAGAGTCTAGGTGGTAGAAGCAAGGAGAGCCACAAGTGAGGACTGAAATAAATCTCAGTTTTAGAAATACTGAGATTACATTTGGCTAGAGTCTTTCCATAGAGTTGTAGGAAAAAATCATGAAGACTATGACTCAATATTCAATCCACTAGAATGACAAATCAACTAGTGAAGATAATTCGAGATATCTAGAATTTATTAACTATTGCCCAAAATTTCTTTTTTTTTGCAAAAATCTAATTCTTAGAAGATTAGGATTCCTCCTACAACATAAATATAGGAGACTTCAACTTCATTGCTCGAAGGTCGGCGTATCTTCATAGTACAAAGGTTAGTTTCATGTCGAAGAAAAGAATACTCTTAACAAAATAAGGAAAGAGGATCCTGTTAACTTTATCTAAAAAAATAAAAAATTATAAATTATAAATTTTCTAATTTTTTGTTTAACTCTTAGAAGTATGTCTTATTCTTTTTGCTAAGTTTTGTAATAATCCTTCAGAAATAACATGATTACTATTTTCTAAAATCGGAGGAGTAGAGGTTCCAATAATTTTATACATGTGTCACTTTATCGTAAAAGAAAATACACAATGAAATATTTTTTTTCTAGTTAGTAGAATTTTGTTCTCTTTGAAGGTTCTTGGTTTTTTTTTTCTTCAATGCAGTATTGCTTGTACTTTGGTTATGTTTAGCAACCTTCTACGATATACTTTGGTTGTTATAAAATATTTCACGCACGTTGACTATGCATTGTATTACACTCATTTTATGCCTTTCAAGTACCCTCTTCCAGTGGCAATGTTGTTGAAAATAAAACTATGTTGACATGTGTATTATTTGTTATTGCCTATTTAAAAATAATAATAATTTAATTAATTATTTACAATAATATTAATTTAAACATTAGTTGTATAGTGTATATTTAGGTGATGGTTTGTAGTTATTTTTCTTTGAATTTTTTTTAAGTTTATTAAAATCATGACAACCATCATTAATTTTTTTAATTATTTTGTGAAAACAATTTAATAAAAACAATTATTTCTAACACACGTGTTAGGATGACAATGCATATATGAGGAAGTGCTTACTAAAATCCATTATGGTATGAAATTTTTGTAAGAATAACTTCTCATAATTAGAGTTTTATTTACTTTTCTTTTTATCTTTACTTGATTTTTGGAGTAAAATATCTTTCTTTATTCTATTAATCATGGTGGTGGTCTTTATTGATGAAGATTATAAATTTTTTTGGATGCTTTTGTGGAGCCAACAAGGTGTACTTATCAATTGATAGTTATATTTCCTTGTACTTATTTCCAATTATATAACCTTAATTAATACACCGATTGATCTGAAACATAGAATTTTTGTGAATCCAAAACTCTTAATTTTTAGTTAAGACCATGAAAGAGTGCAATTCAAAAAAATATAGTATAACTAACTTGAACACAACAATATACAAGCAAAATAACAAAATAAGTTTATTGCTCAGAAAACATAGTACAATGCAAGGAATCTTTTATAAGAGATGAGGATATAATATTGTATCCCTTACTCATGATTTCTATAATCACTGGGGCATATCTCTTCATACAAGAATTTGTGTATTGGAAATCCACCGTATTGAAAATGGAAGGTCACCCATATGAAAATGTGGTGTTTTAGATTCTAGGTGTTGGAAGGTCACCCTTATGAAAATTTGGTGATTCACCTTCCATGAGTTAAGAAGTGCATATTAAATGAAAAATACATACATATGACTTGCTCTTTTATATTTTGTATTCTAATGATGTATCAACATAGCTAGGAATGCATTTTGGCTGCAAAAATCTAAAACTAGAAAATTATAATTTTTAGTAATTATTTTATTTTACATTCTTTAGGGTCTCTAGTGTTTTTTCCACAAATAGGTGATAACTCTATTCATAACATAGTTGCTTATGAAATTTTTGTTCTATATTTAATCTTTCCAATGCTTCTTAAATGGATCAAAATGAAGTCATGAGCATAGAGTTAAGCCCCTAACAAAGTAGCTAGGATAAAAATAAAATAAGCATTTTCAAGCATAAAGCCATGTTGTAAAAATATCACATGCCTAGATCATTCATCTACCCTTGAAAATCAATGGTCCTTATTGCGTCAATGTTTTATATTAGGTCTATAATTTTTTTAATTTGAGTTTTTGTGAGCCATTTCCCTTGGTGACCAAGTTACCCTTCCTTGACCACTCTATACATCTAAGTGGACTATATTCTAGTGGTCATGATCTATTTATCAACAATTTGATCCTCCTCCAACTAGTACTTAGTTGTCTAGATTGAGTTTTTTAATGTCCAACTATTCTACAACTATGAAGTGTCTAATAGAGGTGGATAATTGGGCTTGATCCTCCTCCAACTAGTACTAAGTTGTCTAGATGAGTTTTTCAATGTGTAAATATTCTACAACTATGGAGTGTCCAATAGAGGTGTATGATAGGGTTGAAGAAGTTCAACATTGAATATTGGATGCAAACCAAGATAAGATGGAAGATTTAATTCAAAGGAATTTTATTATACTTTCTTGGTGATGGTGTACGGTCCATAACAAAGAGGTTTGAGCTTCATATTGGGTCCTTCAAGTAATTCTTTCTAAATACATAGCCATACCTTATCTACAAATTTGAATTGATGTGGGACCCAATATTGGCCATGGTTTTTTTATTTCTTATTTGTCTTTTCCAAGAGATCATGGACTTGTTGCTAGATATGCTAAATCTATTCCAAAAAATATGCTACCCTTTTTTCTTCTTTTTTCCACATGGTGAGTACTCCATGGCTTGCATAGGAAGAGCCACATTAATGGGTATCAAGTTTTGGAACCCAAAACAAACATGAAATAAGCTATATTTTTAGAGCAATGTGGAGCTTGATTATACCCATGATGAATGTAGGGGAGGATCTAATCCCACTTGCATAGTTGATTGGAATTGTATATTCAAAGAATATGCACAATCAATTAGTTCACAACTTCTATTTGGCCATAACTATGAGGATGGAAGGATGTGGACATGGTCAACTTGGTGTTTAAAAATTTTCTATTTCTATTAGATACCATAGAATTTGATAAGCCAAAGTTGAGCCACACGACTAAAATAAAATGTAGCAATATCCTCAACTGAAATGAATTTCTTACAAGGATTAATGATAGCCATTTTTGAAAAATGATCATCTAGTACAAAAACATAATCATTATCATGCTTATATGTGGATAAACGTGAGATAAAATCTATGGAGACAGATTCCTAAGGATTGGACGACACTAAAAATGGTGTATAAAGTCCATGCTTCTTGTTGGTTGTTTTGGCAACAATGTAGGGGTACATGACTTGATGTACCTCTTGACATCATTCATAATATTGGGTCAATTGAAGTACCTTTGAAGTATTGCAAATATTTTTTCCATCCCAAAGTGACTTACAACTTTGCTGAAGTGTGCTTCCCAAGTCATATTTAAGCACTCACTATTTGGTACATAAATATTACCCATGTGGGAGAGAAGGTTATCTTACAAAAAAAATAAGAAATATGCTTGCCTACGCAAAGAGATCTATATACATTTATAAAATTAGAATCTATTTCATACAAGGTGGACCAATTGGAAGCATCATGCCTTCAAGGAATCAAGAATGGTGGTGAGTGTTATGATTGGAGGTTGATTCAAACATTTTGCTACTAAATTGGAACTTCCTTTCTTATGCTTGATGAACAAATGAAACTAATGTAGATATGTGGCCCACTTTTGATGTATTTCATTACTTAGCTTTGTTTATATCTAAATGAAATCCAAAGGTCTATGATCTATGTGGATTATGGTTTCATTACCCAAGATCTAATGCTTCCATTGTTCATATGCTTGGACAATGACATAGATTTATTTATTGTTTGTGGGGTATTTTAAACCGTTTGATTGAATGTTTCACTATTATAGAAAATTTGATACACATAATGTGTTAAAATAGATCTTGATGCACTATGATCCATCAGTTATTATGTCAAAATATTGATGCACTTCAGGTAGGAAAAGTGCCATTGAACATAATTGGCCCTTCAACCTTTCAAATATCATTGGTTGTGTATATCTGCAATGGAACTTGGATTTGGCACGTCCTTTGATCACTTGGTTTAGTGGCAAAGCAATGTGTCGGAACCCCAATATAAATATTCAATAAAATTTAGAAATATCCAAAAAACTATGAAACTCTATTCAAAGAAGGTGCACAATCAATCAATTCTGTTTGAAAAAATATATTATTACATTATTTAGATAACCTATAGAGAGAGGAAGAAATCCCAAAAAATCTAAATGAAGTTCCTCTCATGGAACGTGAGAGGCCTCAATGGCCTAGCCAAACACAGGGAAGGTAGTGCAATAAGAAATCAAGTGAATCCAACTATTATCATGTTGCAAGAAACAAAAACTGATGAGATTCAGTCAAAAAAATAGCAAAAAAAATTTGAAATCAAGGGGAGATGGTTTGCAAATCATCCAAAGGAGCATCTGGAGGCCTTATGACTTTGTGGGATCCTCGGATAGTAGAAGGCACCATTATTCAGAAAGATGATAGGGTTCTTAGTATTTTATTTAAGGAAATAAACAACAACAGGTCGTGGATCCTTTCAAATATTTATGCCTCGACTTCAATTCAAGGGAGAGCTCTACTGTGGGAGTACTTAGGCAATCTGAGTGAAATATTCCATAATGTCCCCTAGATTTTGGCTGGGGATTTTAACATTCCTCTTTACCCTTCAGATAAAATGGGTGGAAATGGACCACCTATCAGGAGCATGGATGAGTTCAATGACTTTTTGAACTCCAACATGTTGATGGATGTAAAACTTAGAGGAGCGAATTATACCTAGAGCAATCGGTGGATAGGGTGTCATCTCATTCAAGAAAGGCTTGATAGGTTTTTTCTATCAAAGGAGGCTACAACTTTGTTCGATGATTCTACCCTGCAAGCCCTTCCTAAAATTATCTCTAATCATAATCTCATTTTTTTGGAGATCCCTAACTCTCTGTCCTTCAAGAAAACTTTTAGATTTCAATCTATGTGGATCAAACATTCCAGTTTCAAAGATAACTTAAGTCAGTGGTGGCAGCAGACTGTTAGGGGTAGTGCAACTTTTAAACTTACTGGCAAATTAAATTTTGTTAAGGAAAAGCTTCGAACTTGGAACAAAGAGGTATTTGGGAACCTCTTTGAAAATAAAAAACAGGTTGTTGAAATTTTGAAGATAATTGATCAGAGGATCCAACATGGTGATACTGATGAAATTACTAGGCAGGAGGAACGAACAAAACTAGCAGATTTTCATAACATGTTGGCCTGTGAGGAAATCTATTGGAGGCAAAAATCAAGGGCTCTTTGGTTGAAATATGGAGATTCAAATTCTAAGTTTTTTCACATCACCACGCTTAGAAACATAAGCAATAACAAGATAATTTTTTTTTAAAAAGTAGATGGTTCTATTACTCAAGACTTAACAGAAATCAGAAAGGAGGCAGTAACTTATTTCAATTCTATCCTTGGTCAGGAATCACAATGCAATGAGGTCAAATATATTCTCTTGCAATCCATTCCTAGCATAATAAATGAGGATATAAACCTTAAGCTTCTAGCTCCCTTTTTTGATGAGAAAATTAAGGAAGTCGTGTTTAGCATGGAGCCAGACAAAACCCCGGGACCCGATGGCTTTCCCCCTCATTTATATCAAGCTTTTTGGGACATCGTAAGTGAGGATGTAATTTTTGTTGTCAGAGAATTCCAAGCAAGCAATCATATCCCAAAAGGTATCAACTCTACTTTTATTTCTCTAATTCCTAAGAAGCAAACCCTTGAATCTATGGATGACTTTAGGCCAATCAGTCTGTGCAATGTTTCTTACAAGATCCTAACTAAAGCCATTGCAAATATAATGAGAGATATTCTGCCCCGCATCATAGATCCATGCCAGGGAAGCTCTATCCAGGGTAGGTCAATATTGGATGGAGTTATCATAGTTCATGAAGCTCTGCACTCTGCTCATAAGACTAATAGGTTTGTTTTTGTCCTCAAGCTTGATATGAACAAAGCATTTGACAGGCTAAATTGGGACTTTCTGATTGTTGTCCTCCTTAAGTTTGGTTTTCACCACCAATGGGTTAATTTGATCAAAGAATATATTTCTAAAGCATGGTTCTCGATTCTAGTTAATGGAACAACTGCTGGTTACTTTCAAAGTCGTAGAGGAATTTGATAGGGGGACCCTATCATCCCCATGTTATTCATCATTGTGGTAGAAGCTTTAGGAAGAACCATAAAAAATGCTTGCAGTTCAAGGCTAATATCGAGAATCAAGGCAACATCTCTCACTAGGGTTGTTTCTCACCAAAAATTCATTGATGATACCCTTATATTGACTAAGGCATCAGTGGTTGAGGCCAAAATAATTAAATACATCCTGCAACTCTACGAGGATGTTGCTAGTCAAAAAGTTAATTTCAATAAAAGCAAGTTATATTTCTTGAACACCCCCATTCAGAGGTAAGGAAGGATTGCAAAAATTTTAGGGTGTGATATAGCAAACCTCCCCACTTCGTATCTTGGTCTCCCTCTTTTCATTGGTTCTCCGAGAGAGTCAATGTGGGACAGGGTTATTGAAAGAATTCAAAAAAAACTTGTTGGATGGAAAGGTCATCTTCTATCTCAAGCAGGAAAGCTGACCCTCACTAAGGCCTCTCTTCAGAGCATTCCAGTCTATTTCCTCTCCATTTTCAAAGCCCTTGTGAAGGTTTTCCAGAAAATTGAGAAACTCCAAAAAGAATTTTTATGGACTGGATCAGAGGAGAAAAAAAGGATACACCTTGTAGGATGGACCAAAGTGTGCAGACCCAAGGAAAATGGGGGCTTAGGTCTGAGGAGAATTGCTCATATAAATTTAGCTTTACTAGCTAAGCAAGCATGGCATCTCATTTCTGGTGAAGAAAATGAATGGACAACTATCATCAAATGAAAGTATCTTCAAAATATGGAATTTCTAAGTGACTCAGTTCCAATCAGAGGTTCTACTTTTTGGAAAGCAATTCTTAATTGTAAGGAAATCATCAAAAAAGGTTTAATATGGGTTTTAGGCAATGGTGAGAGGATAAATTGCTGGAATGACAAGTGGGCTAAGGACGAACCACTGACGCAATATCCTAACTTAGCCCGAATCAGAGATATCACAGAAGAACTCATTGGTAGAAAAGTCTCCGATTATATGGTTGAGGACAGAGGTAGAATGAAGTGGAAACAAATAAGAATTCAGGGATTTCAAGCGAAATCAAATGATCTTTGTAACATTCTCGGGCAACAGTTTATCCCCATGAGACCCAAGGAAGATCAAGTGACCTGGGCTCCTACGAAAAATGGGTAGTTCACTGTTAAATCAACTTACAAGCTTCTGCTTGATGATGAGGATTTTGTCCTCCAAAAGGACTTAGTTTGGATAAAAAATTTAATTCCAAAAATTGTAGTCTTTTCATGGCTGGTTATCCAAGGAAGAATTCTAACCATTGATAATATGATGCGTAAAGGTATTTGTATCACTAATCATTGTTATCTGTGTAGGGCTAATTGGGAGACCATTTATCACATTTTCCTTGAGTGCCCTTTTTCCTTGACTGTCCTAAGTGGGGTTTTTTAGGCCTTCAATATTTCATGGGTTAAACCAGCCATCGTACTTGATTTGTTCGTCCAGTGGCCTTACCCCTTTTCAAGCCAAAGACTTAGATACATGTGGAAAATTTGTCTCAATCACTATCTTTGGCAGGTGTGGTTAGAAAGGAACCATAGAGTCTTTAATGAGTCTATCCATGATCATCAAACTATCATTGCTAGGATCCTATCCTTTGCCAATGAGAATGTGAACCTTATCCCTTTTGATAGTTGTAAACCTCATCTACAGGAGACCACGATTGCTCAATATTTAAGCTTAACCTTGTTAGATGAGTCTGTGCCTAGGGTAGTCAACCCCAGAGCCAATGTTAAGTGGTCTCCACCTCCTACGGGTTGGTTTAAGCTTAATTTTGATGGAGCAGCTAAGGACAATCCTAGCAGAGTAGGCACTGGTGGCATTGTGTGAGATCATAATGGGAATATGATGCTTGCATTTTCTAAATATTTGGGAACAAGGACGAACAATGAATCTGAAGCTAGAGCTATGTGGAGAGGCCTTCAAATGACTCAAGACTTAGAAGGCAATTTGATCATAGAAGGAGACTCTATGCATGTTATAAATCTCCTCAATAATTGGAAAACACCTCCTTGGAGGATTAAAACAATTGTTGAAGAGGCTAGGATCCTTTTCCAGGGAAGACAAGATAGAAAAGCCCAACATGTCTTTCGGGAAGCTAACAAAATTGCTGATAAGCTGGCCAATTTGGGTGTCGATGGTGACAGACTTTTCAAATGGGAACACGATGTCCCGAGTGAAGTAGAGGAGCTTATTCAACAAGAATGCCAAGAATGATAGTCGAATTTACCAATAGGGAAGGCACTGTAAGTTCGAAGGCTAGGAGTATTCCCGTCTCTTTTTTGAATTGGACTCACAATAAAAATTATCTGAGTTGTCAGTCTTCGTGGATGTTGCTTGGAAATACCACAAAGACTAATGGGGATAGTCACATGTCAGATAACATGGCTCCTAGTCATCTTAGTAATTTGAGGTTGGTTGATAATCACAGGGAAGGAAAGAAACGATAATATAAGACTTCGAACCAAAGCCACGTGGACCACCAGATAGCCACCACCATAAATCTAGCTAGCAGGTTCACTTCTCCAAGGCTGATTGGCCAAGATAGTATGTGGTACCAAAGCATGTCATATACGAAAGAAAGCAATTACCAAAGAATTATTAAGAGTAACTATCAATACAGAGCTTGTGGGAGTTTTTTTCAAGTACTCTGCTATGTGTGTCTACAACTTTTTGTTTCTCCATTGTCTCAAGGAAGGGATCCGTGTCTGTTTATTTTTTGTAATTATGATGCATGTGTGTTTTCTCGGGGTATACCCAAAATGTTGTATGGGAAGTTTCTTTTTGATAATAGGCTATGTGCCTTACCGGATGTAATGGCTTTGGCGGCATGTAGATTTTACATATATAGGATCCTTAGTAAGGATATGTTCATCAACAACCTTGGGCTGATTTTTGTAAAAGGTTTTGGGTCAACCTGTAAAACCCGGTATTAATGCTATAGTATCTTATCTACCAAATTTTTTTTTATCTATCTAGAAGCTCACAATAAAATATAGAATATTTTATTGTTAGTATTGTGAGCTATAGTTAGAGAGAAATCATTATATTTGGATGTTATTCAAGGTTAGCAGTTAATAGCTAATCTTGGCATGTACATTATATAAAGATGTGATGAAGATGAGTAAGATTTGAGTTGTTTTATTCAATATGGTATCAGAGTAGTAAAAATCATGATTAGTGTTTCTATTTCTTAAATGAGAGGTGTTCCTATTGGCTTTGAGTGCAATGAAGACCAAACTACAGAAGCTTGATTGAACTACATGTTAAATTTTTGTGGCGACGTTCGCGTGTGACCTTCATCAATCTGCATGAGCTTGGCTCTATCATTCTTTAACTTATTAATGATTGGAGCTCCACCTCTACTGTGGAGGTAAGCTCCATGATAACTAAAACCATAAACTAGCAGGAAAAGAACAATTGTGAAAGCCCATTCCCTTACCATTTTTGACTTCAGCTTATGATCTGACAATAGTCACATCATTCATTATTACCATGCAAGGTTTTGGGTTTACATTGTGGATTCAACATCAGTTGGAGAATCGACGAATTATATGACTTTTAAAGTTTTATAAGGCTTGTAATGACCTTTTGAGTTGAAGCCTCATCGACCAACACAGACCTTGAGTCAATAGGTGGTTGGCTTTATCGGTGTTTCAACATCATCATTTGGTGATGATATAGACAAAGATAATTGTGATAAGAATATGATAGGTGATCAACTTGATTTTAGGAGAAAACTAGTACTTATTTCTAAGGACATCTATGAATTTGTAGATCCAAAGTGAGAAAGTTGAAATTATTTTGGCATTCAACGATTTCACCTTGTCCTGAGATCTAAGAATCAACCATCGATTCCCACATATTTTTATGGAAATGAGTAGTTAGGTTTTGGATGAATTTGTGAAAATTACCTCCTATGGTGAATTATTGCCCCAGTGCTATGAGACGTCATTGTTCTTTCTAGATGCATTGATGTTAAACTTAATTGTAGTAGACCATTGTTTTTGCATTTATTGCTTATAATCCATAGGAAATAGCCCACATTGATTTTTTTTTAGGCAACGATGATTGACTTACTTTGATCGTGTTCCATATTTACAAAAAAATCTTACACTTTAGACAACATGGTATAAATGGAAATTAAGGAGCCCACATTTAGTAACTTAGAGTTTTGGACAGTTTGATATTGAACATTCTATAAGTCTCTTGCATGTGGAATCTATTGGATCACTGGTTTCTCCTCCTTATCCCACATTGGTTGGACAGATGAAGAACTATTGATTTTCTTTATTACGAATAATGACGATCCTATAGTGTATTGGCTTCACGTGGTAGAATATTTGTTTGAGGAGATCATAGTTGATAGTTGTGGTTTACCATGTAGTGACTCACCAATTCAACCCTAGTGACAAAAGGTTTTTGACATTGGTTGCTCATTGTTGAGCTTGTGGGATGACCAAATTGTTGCCATCATCCCACATCTATAGGGTAGATACTTTTTGTATTCAATAATCCAAACTGGTAAAGATTCAAATAGCCAACCTATTATGGCTTGTGATTGTTTGTTGCATTGCGAGTCTATTGGTGCCTAAAGGAATTATTTTTCTTCAATTTTATGCTGTGAATTATCCTTAGGATCTCTCACTCTATCCAAAATTTACTGCATCCTATCTACTGATGATTTTCCACATGGAATTTAACCACTGATCTTTGTAGTTCCCCATTCTATGATGTAATTGAGTCACATTCTAATCGATTGCTTGATTATACAATTTGAAGGACCATCAACACTGAGGATTTCTCTGAATTTCTCATCCATTGGTGTCATATGACCACTATGCCTAAGGTGACGTCTGATTGCATGACTAGTTCAATCCCTCCCTTATTTATCAACTTAAATTAAATTCATTCACTTCAATGAATTAATTAATTATTTTGAAAAACAAAAAAAAAGATGGCCTCATTATTATAAAAAATAGAAGGTATTTTTTTAAGAGTGAAAAATTAGAAAGGGCATACTTATTTCGTCAAAAGAAGAATATTTTTCAACAAGGGGGGCAAATGTATTTATTTTTGTAAAATCGTTTTTTGCAAAATTATAAAGAATATTGTAATTGCATTGTAATAAGGTGTATTTTCAGCAAAGACTGACACCTTAATAAATTTTACAAAATTTTCATCTTAGATTTTGTAAAATTACATTGTATAAGGTACATTTTTGAAGGAATCCGACACCTGCACCCCCATATTTTTACAATATTACACCAAGTCATCCATAATTATAAAGGTGCATTTTTTTATGGAAACCAACACCTTAAAACATGGGAAAATCCAAGAAAAAGCAAGCCCCAAAACAAATTCATGAGTGTGCCACACCAAATAAAGGTCTTTATTTTTCAAAAGGGAAGGATCTTTATGAGGATGGAAAATTCCTCACACTAAGGAGTTGTGTGCGAGCAATTCTTAAAGATGTTGATGACTATGAAGATCTTCAAACAAATGGTGCTATATTTCCTATAGATGTTGTAAGGGTAGTATACATATCATTAATATCACTTGATATTTGTAAGCATAAAAAGAAAGAGAAACTAAAGGAGGAATCAAAGGTCAATCCCATGGTGGTTGATGCTTGTTGTGACACAAGTAACCTCAAGCCCTCGATGAAAAATACTTGTTATGACACAAGTGACCTCATGCCTATAATGGTAGATATCGGTTGTGACGCAGGTGACCTTATCACAAAGAAATATTTTGCTTGTGATATTATTGACTTAAAAATTTATAGTCCTAAAAATTAGCACCATGGTCTTATTAATTGTGACAAATGCAATATTGATAAAAGCATTTATGATGAATAACTTGGGTGTTTTGAAAACCACACCAAAGGAATTGGTTTAAAACTAATGAAAATAATGGGATACAATGGTGTAGGATTGGGTAAAAATGGGTAAGGCATTAGAAAACCCAATAATTTCAAATTTTAGACCAAAGAATGAAGGCCTTGGTTATAATGGTCAATCAAGAAGTAATAAGACCATGTTTGTAAAACCAATATCCCATACAACTCCTAGAATCAACTATAGCAGTAACTATGAAAGAACTGGATATGTAATATATAGGTGTTGGAACCTACATCCTTGTGACATATGTGGTTGTACTAATCACTCCCCTAAAAATTATTGGTATAAAGATAAAATTACCAAAAATATTTATGTTGATTTTGGATGGAAAAATATCACAAATTGGACCAAAATAAAAATATGTTGTATGTCTTCTACAAAAGAGATAGACCCAGTGGTGGAACCAAAGGCAGACCCAATGATAGACCAATTGGAAGACCCATATGCAATGACCCAAAGGTAGATCCAGAGGTAGATCTAGAGGTAGACCAAGAGGTAGTGATCCATAGGTAAACCTAGAACCAAGATCCAATTCCAAGGGACAAGATCCAGAGCTAGATCCAAGAGCCAATGCCAAGAGCTAGAGCCAAAAGCCAGAGCCAAAGCCAGGAGTCAACTTTCACTGTTCTCTCCTCTACATTAAGGGGAGATATTAATAAATGTTGTACTAAATAATGTAATAAGGGTGGATGCTAGAAAAATTAAATTATCACATTATTTATATAACCTATAGTTATCTATCTAGAAACTCATAATAAAATATAGAATATTTTATTGTTAGTATTGTGAGCTATAGTTAGAGATAAACAATCATATTTGGATGTTATTTGAGGTTGGCAGTTAATAACTAATCTTGGCATGTACGATGTATAAATATATGATGAATATGAATACAGTTTGAGTTGTTTTCTCCAATAAGTTCACGACTTCTATCTGGTCATCAATCTGAAGATGGAAGGTGTGGACATGGTCAACTTGGTGTTCAAAAATTTGTTATTTCTATTAGATACCATAGACTTTGGAAAGCCAAAGTTGAACCACATGACTAAAATAAAACTTAACAATATCCTCAACTAAAATGGATTTCTTACAAGGAATCATGATAGCCATTTTTTAAATATGATCAACTAATGCAAAAATATAATCATTACCGTGCTTAGATGTGGATAAACCTGAGAAGAAATATATGGAGATAAATTTCCAAGGATTGGATGGCAATGGCAATGGTGTATACAATCCTTTCTTCTTGTTGGTTGGTTTGGAAGCAATGTAGAGGTACATGACTTGATGTACCTCTTGACATGATTCATCATATTGGATCAATAGAAGTATTGTCACTATTGTTTTCCACCCCAAAGTGAATTACAACTTTGTTGAAGTGTGCTTCCCAAATCATCTTTGAGCGTCCACTATTTGGTACACAAACATGACTCATATGGGAGAGGAGGTTATCTTACAAATAAAATAATAAATATTCTTACCCACCAAAAAAGTTCTACATGCATGTATATAATTAGAATCTCTTTCATACAAGGTGGACCAGTTGGAAGCATCATGCCTTCTAGGAATCAAGAATGGTGGTGAGTGCTATGATTGGAGGTCAGCTCAAACATTTTGCTACCAAATTGGCACTCCCTTTCTAATGCTTGATGAACAAATGAAACTATTTTATATATGTGGCCCACTTTTGATGTCTTTCATTACTTAGCTTCGTCTATGTATAAATGAACTCCATAGGTCTATGATCTATGTGGATGATGGTTTCATTGCCCAAGACATAATACTTCTACTGCTCACATGCTTGGACAATGGTATAGAGATCTTTGTTGTTTATGGGGTATTTTTAAACTATTTCATTGAACTTTTCACTATGATAGACAATTTTATGCCCTTAATGTGTTAGAATAGATCTTGATGCACTTTGATCCATCAATCATTACCTCAAAATGTTGATGCACATCAGGTAGAAAAAGTGCCATTGAACACAATTGGCCCTTCAACATTTTAAATATATTTTTTTGTGTATCTTCCTAGTGGAACTTGGATTGGGCACCTTCTTTTATCACTTGGTTTAGTGGCCAAGCAATGTGTGAGAACCCCAATATAATTGGAAATACCCAAAAAGCTACAAAAATCTATTCAAAGAAGATGCGCAATCAATTAGTTCATAGCTTCTATTTGGCCATCAATCGAAGGACAGAAGGATGCGGACATGGTCAACTTAGTGTTAAAAAAATGTATATTCCTATTAGATACCATAGACTTTGGAAATTTAAAGTTGAACCACACAACTAAAATAAAACTTAGAAATATCCTCAATTGAAATGGATTTCTTACAAGAAATCATGATAGACATTTTTGAAAAATGATCAACTACTACAAAAACATAATCATTACCATGCTTAGATGTGGATAAACCTGAGAGGAAATCTGTGGATATAGATTACCAAGGCTCTGTTGGTATTGATAATTGTGTATACAGTCCTTGCTTCTTGTTGGTTGATTTGACAACATAAGGGTACATGACTTGATGTACTTATTAACATCATTCATCATCTTGGGTCAATCGAATTACTTTTGAAGTACTGCCACTATTTTTTTCCACCCCAAAGTGACTTAGAACTTTGATGAAGTGTACTTCCCAAATCATATTTGAGCGCTCACTATCTGGTACACAAATATGAACCATGTGGGAGAGGAGTTTATCGTGCAAATAAAAATAAGAAATATGCTTATCAACACAAAGAGATCTATATGCATTTATAAAATTAGAATCTATTTCTTACAAGGTGGATCAATTCGAATCATCATGCCTTCTAGGAATCAATAATGGTGGTGAGTGTTATGATTGGAGGTTGACTCAAATATTTTTTTATTGAATTAACACTCCCGTTCTTATGCTTAATGAATAAATGAAAATATTTTAGATATGCAGCCCACTTTTGATGTCTTTCATTACTTAGCTTAGTCTATGTATAAATGAACTCCAAAGACCTATGATGTGTGTGGATTATGGTTTCGTTATCCAAGATATAGTGCTTCCATTTTTCGTATGCTTGGATAATGACATAGATATCTTTGTTGTTTGTGGGGTATTTTTAAACTGTTTAATTGAATATTTCACCATGACAGGCAATTTGATGCCCATAATGTGTTAGAATATATCCTAATACACTCTAATCCATCAATAATTACCTCTAAAGGTTGATGCACATAAGGTAGAAAATATGCCATTGAACACAACTGCTCCTTCAACCTTTCAAATATCTTTTGTTATGTATATCCCTAGTGGAACTTGGATTTGGAACCTCCTTTGATCACTTGGTTTAGTAGCCAAGCAATGTGTGAGAATCCCAATATAAATATTCGATAAAAAGTTACATTATTTGGTACATGCTAATGTACCACATTGGGTACATCATTAGATTAGGATGTGTGTCCTAGATTAGAGAGTGAGTAAATATTTTATGTAATGTAATAATATGCAGGAAATGCAAAAGTGTTATGTAGTTAAGTTGGCAAGTGTGATGAGTGTAAATGTGTACAAGTGTCCATTATGTAAGAGTGCACAAGTGTCCATTATGTAAGAGTGCACATGTGTCCTTAGAATAGGAAAGTGAAGAGTCTCAAAGGAGAGTGAAGGTCAAGAGTACTCCATATGAAGAGTCACATTCCATTATATATTTGTGACTAAGTATTGTAATGAGCATAAAAAATGCATTGCACATAGCATGCATTAGTAGACCTTTATTCTATGTCATTTTACTATTTTCATGAGAAATTATTAGTGTCTATTTTATGAGTTATTTATAAAGTTATTAGTGATTTTTATGTGATTATAATATTGCCATTATTGTATATTTTATATTGCAACTTTATTTGAGATCCTGTGATTATTTGCATTAAGTATTAAGCATCAAAAGCTAACACTTTTTTCTCTTGTTGAGTTGTTTACTTTTATTTTTCACATCCCTTTTCCCTGTTGATTCCAAGCGCACCACAAAGATAGGATCTTAACAAGGATCCAAACTTGTAAAAACTCCTTGAGGCCTTTGATTGATCTAAACCCCCACACTCTTGGTTGTAGCCTTACTATGCTGCTCCTTGTGAGGTGCAATTTTTCTGACTGGGACAATCGAAGACAACAACACTACGTTCATTAATATTATATCCTTGAAACCATAAAGTGATGAAATAAACTCTATACAACAATCATGTTTTAGAAAGAGATAATATTCTACTACTTGTGGAAAATGGAGATGATTTATCTATATAAAACTTGATCAGTTTCCCTTATTTATTTTAATATTTTCCTCTACATCTTCTTTCACACCTTTAATTCCTTTTGAATTTGAACTTGCACATTCTAACCCCTCATCCCTTATGTCCATATGAACTTATTTTATTATTTGCTCTAAATAAACCATGAAGACCTTTATCATTTGAAGAGCAAAGGGGATTTTTTTACCATTTTTTTGGAAGTAGAAAATCCTTTGCATAAGCCAACTTCTACTATAATGTGATCTACTTGCTTCATCTTGAAGTTTTTATAATGAACTCTCCATCACATTTTTAGTAGTTTTTACTTGGCAATATCTCGTCATGCGTCTAATATTATAACAATTATGACATCACAATGTAATATTTTTATAATCCACTTATTGATATCATTCTCTTGTTTCAAATTAATCTTGATGGATCTTGGAAAATATTTTTAAATATCCATGGCAACAAATATATTGGTGTACAAATCATGCTTGGGCTCCTTGATAGTTGGACCCTCCTCGGATGAGATCCCTTAGAGTATTACCAATGTTCTTCAAAATTTCCTTATTGATCAATTGATAAGGAAGTCCAAAGTCCTAATTGACACTAGAATCCTTTTAATAGTTTCTTTGTATTGGAAATATTTCTCATACCATGGTCTTAAATACAAGCCATTTACGTCTTTGAACTGGAGAATCCTAAACCATGGTCTTAAATACAAGCCAACACCCATTAGTTTATCCCTAAAATTAGAACTAGAGAATCCGATAAAAAGAATCTTTTTTTGAAATGAATGTTTCTGAATATTTTGAACTTAGTCTCCACTTTCTATTAATCCACTTCTAAATCTTAAATAAAAAACTTTTTCAATATCCATTGAACTTGCATATTAATCATCTACATTTAAATATTAATATTTCATACTCAATCATCACATCCTTGATTATTTTTTTGTATCTTATACCACATAGCCACAAATTAATATAAATTCATTCTTTATTTTGTTATCAACTAGGACATCCTTACTTCCAAATAGCACATTCTTGCTTCCACTTAGGAATACCTAGACTTTTCCAAGAAAAATATTTATTTATTCTAATATGTTCAAAGATTTGGAATAAGAACACTAAAATTGAACCTTACTTACTGCTTGAACTATCAAATATCTAATATTTATTTGAAATAAGAAAATTGTTAATTTTACTTAAAAATAAAATAATGTCATGCATATATTCTATATAATAAATATCTAACACATGTACATACATAAATTATAATTATAAATTTAATTATTTATTGTTTTTCATTAAGATAAACTTCTCAATTGTAATATTTTTTTCAAACTTTATTATATATTAATAAATTAAAACTTTGTTAATATTAAAATCACTTTCCTTCCCCAAACAATTTTACGTCACTCTTCCATGTCAATCTCTTTAATACCATTTAATAAGCTTTTGGACATACCTTTTTAATGAGAGGGAAGCTATCAAAATACTATCTAGCTTAGATCCCAATTTGGTTGCAAAACTATATTTATGATCACTTATATAATAAAAAAACACTTTATAACCATAGTAATTAAGTATAATTATTTTATTATTTTTTTATCTTAGTTCTATTATAGTTGCTGTTATTATTATTATGTATTGAAGCATGTTGAATTAGTGTAGATATATGAACTTCAAATGGTGCATAAGGTAAGGATCAAGTGATCCCACACTTATCTTGATTATTAATTCAAACTTGATTCCTTATCTTAACAAACATTTTAAACTTATCAATTAACTTAATATTTAAAAATTAAATTTTAATATTTTTATTTATTTTAATAATTTAAAATAATGATATAATTCAAATTTTTAAATATATTTTAAATTAAATAATTTTTTAAAAGAAATATGTTTATAGTATGTAAAATATTTTCGTTTAATTTTAACTTTTCATAAAGTTGATTTAGTGGTTATTGCCTAATCACAAGTTTTAAAAATCCAACCCGTCGTAAATTCAATTTCATGCTTGCAACTTTGAAATTGTGGAGGCATTAAGAACATTACATACTAGATTTATTTTGAAGATAAAACTTCTTACATTTAAACCCTAACGACCGCGTTAATTCCAAATTCAACATCGCTATATTTTTATTTTTATTTTTTTGAAGAACCTTTTATATACAACATATCCGCAACATGTGATGGAAGAGATTTGAACTTGGGCCTCTAGATAACTGGAGAGTTTTAACTACGATATATTTTAAGAATTAATTTTTTATTTTTACATTAAAAATTTATTATTATTTTATCTATCAATAACTGAGAATTATTCTATCCACCTTTTAAAAAGGAATAAGAATAATATATATATATATATATATATATATATATATATATATATATATATATAACAATTTTAATCATTCTAAGAAATGTTTTAGTCTTTACATAGTTGTGGGCTGAAGTTTCATTTGATTTTAAGCAGATGAGGATTTTTTTATGAAAGGCCATTTTAATTATAAAAATAAAAGTCCTTTACAACCAAAAAAAAAGTGTGGGTGGAGAAAAAATCACACCCCGAATGCCACTAACTTATCCTAATAGCGGATAAAGAAAAACAAACTGCACCACACGGGCACCACGACCATCAACAACAAACTAGAAACATTCTACATCCAGAAAGGTTTTTTAAAGAAGGGGGCATGTGGCAGACAGGGCCTTATCCATTTGAAGTGGGTGGTTCCCCCACCCATCAAAGCGCTCCTCACCCCAACCTGAAGCATGAGTAATTGGAGAAGAAGGACGGGACCAGCCAAAAATATGCCCATGGCTGCCTGAAGCCCCCCAACCATCATTAGGCACAAGCGCAGATTGTGAAGTGATCACAGGCGTAGAATGTTGGGAGGTGTACATATCCGGCTACTGCAACGGACCTCCATAGTCACGGGATCTGCTCCGAGGAGGCTGACACCGTGCACGATCAGGGCATCGACGTGAACGAGATCTGGCTGGGTGAGGAGGCGAACGATCAAGGGCCTCTCTATTGACAGCACAAGGGGCGTCACCCTAGTATTTCAGCAAAGCCTGCAAATGGTCCAGCTCCATAGCCACCTTTTTAGCCTGGTCACAGATCTGAAACCACACATCATGAAAAACTTCGAGCTTGTCAGCAAATGAAAAATCTTGAGATGGATCAACCTGCTTGAAAATAATCTTGTTTCTAGATTTCCAAATGTGAAATAGAAGGTTGACTCTGAAGATTTGCCACACTTCCCTCAACGGGAGAGAAAACTGAATGGGATCACCCAGAAGGACATGATGCCAGGAAAGTTGCAGGGACATAAATGGGGTAAAGAAAGAACCCACCCAACTCCAAGCGAGACTGGCCCATCTACATGCCCAAAAAAGATGCATACAAGACTCTGGTTCTTGACAAAATGGGCATCGGGGCTCAGGCACCCCCATATAAGAAAGTCTGCGACCAAGGGGTAAACCCTGATACAGTAAGCTCCAGGCGAAAAAAGCTTTCTTTGGCTCCAGATAAGATGCCCAAGCTGAATGAAATCTGGTTTTCCACCTAGAGGGTGATGAGAGAAGGTCCCATTTGACATTGAGTTTGGGCACCGTGGGTGCAGTTGGTGTAAGCCAGTCATAACCCTGCCTGGCTCTATAGTTGAGCAAGGAAGTGCTCTTATACCAGGCCCAATATTTCCACCAGGGTTTCTGGGATCTGACACCTAATTTTTGCCATAAGGAGAAAGGTGTATGGTCCAGAACAACATCATACGTAGCCTTGTCAACGTTGGACAAGCGAAACATCCTTTTAAAATAATTCCAAGGAATCCAGTCTCTGTTTTCCCTAGAGTAAAAATCTGCAATGGCGGCAATACCCCGCTTAAAAAAATTTGGGCATGGACCCAGGGAACTTGGCCCAATGGCTTACCCTGAAGCTTGAATACAAGGGACCACCAGACATTGAGAATATTAATGGAAAGGCCTTTATGTGAATGGACCCCCTTCCAAACAATCCAAGGGTTTAATTGTTGCCAAGCCTTCCATATGCTTTTGATGACAAAGGAGCCAGGGATTTTAATGAAAACTGGGGCCAACACTAGAGAGGGCAAATCCATTCTTGCCTAGGCTCGATGGTTGAGGGGAAGCCCAACCGAGATGCAATGTCTGATAAGAACTTTCCATGCTTCAGGTCCTTTGAGAGCCCGCACAATCCATTTAGCACAGAGGGCTAACCCTTGACGCTTACAGTCCAACAAACCCATACCCCCTGCTTGTCGTGGGAGACAACAAATATCCCAAGCCACTCTGTGAAAGCCCTTCCGCTCAGACCCACTAGACCATAGAAAATCCCGCAGTAATTTTTCAAGCCGTTTGTAACAAGCCTGGGAAGGGACCCAACAAGACGAGTAATAAACATGCATGGAAGCCAACACTTTCGAGCAAATTTGAAATTTTCCAGCAAGAGACAACTTCTTAGCATTCCAATATTCCAACTTGCTTTCTACTTTGTTGATGACATAAGACCATAATTGGGATGGAGAGCCTTGAAAGGCAAAAGGAATGCCCAAGAATTTGAAGACTTCTCCAAGCTGAATCCAACTCCACTGCACATGTTGAAGCCAATGGGGAAGAGGTTGTAGGGATTGCCTGTAACATGAGGTTTTCCTCCATTGGATATTAGACCCGGAGGCTTTGCAAAAAATATCAAGACAAGACAGAGCTTCAGAAAGGGATTGTTCATCCTCATTCAAAGTAAGAAAGGAATCATCAACAAAATGGTCGTTAATGAGTTGACCAACATTCCCAGGAAGGGAAATACCCCGAAGCATCCCAAGAGAAGCACGATGAGCCAAAAGATAACCAAATGCTTCTGCTGCTAAAATGAATAGCGAGGGGGCCAAAGGACAACCCTGCCTTACTGACCTATGCAAGCCAATAGCATCAGTTTGAAACTTGTTGAGAGAAAGCACAATTGATGCATCTTGAAAAAGCATTTTAATAGAGGAAATAAACTGAGGACCAAAGCCAAGAGCTTCCAACATGGAAAGAATGAAAACCCACTCAATTCGATCATAAGCCTTTTCAAATTCAAGCTTGAGGAAGAGGGCTTGTTGACTGGACTTGCGAGCCCATTCCATCCCTTCCCAAATAACGAGAATGTTGTCCAAAATATATCGATTTTGGATAAAGCCATTTTGCTCAGGCCTCACAATAGAGGGAAGCAAGGGCCTAATCCATAAAGCAAGCGCTTTGGCAATGATCTTGTAGCTGACATTAAGCAAAGTTATTGGCCTCCAATTTGTAATAATTTTTGGATCCTCAGACTTTGGGATAAACTTGATATTGCCCTTATTGATAATAGCACCTAAGGAGCCAGACTGTAGGGCTTCTAAATATACTTTATGCAAGTCAGGACCAACAAACTCCCAACAATTTTTGTAAAATTTGTAGGGGAAGCCATCAAGCCCTAGGGCCTTCGCGTCTGCCATTTGAAATAGGGCATCTGCAAGATCCTGCTCTGATAGGGGTCGTTCACATTCATTCTGCTGCATTGGGGAGAGGCAAGTTGGGATAACCTCTTTGCAACATTGAAGGGCTAATTCTCGTTCAGGGGTGTACGATTGAGCAACAAAAACATGAGAATAATGTCATGTAAATTCAGCTGCTATCTCAGGAAAAGAGGTGGTGCGAACCCCATTAACCAATAAAGCTTTGAATTGAGTGGAGTGACATGGAGGTCGGAGCCTCTAGAAAAACTCTTTAGAAACACGGTCACCCACTTTGAGCCAATGCAGTCTAGCTTTAATCTGAGCCCCTCTGGCCTCGTACACTTCAGCCACTTTGAGCTCATGCCGGAGCTGAGCGACATGGGCTTGAATGGTGGAGTCAAAAGGAGAGGCCTCAAGATGGAAGGAGGCCTGTGCAAGCTCATTACACAGAGCAGTATTAGAGATGACGCACGTCACCTTCTTCCCCAGGCTTATGAGCAGAGCAGTGGTACAAAAAATGGCATCATTCCACCACTCAATCCATCCTGAATCTCCATTGGGTCTGGGTACAATGTTCTAGATCCTTTGGATGTGACAAACAGTGGTTTCATGTTGCAAGAAAGAAGTGTTAAGAAAAAATTGAGCATGAGTAGGCCATTGATGGGTGGAGGAAACATGAACAGAGAACATTATGGGGGAATGATCGGACGAGACCATACCAGGAATGGTTTCAACAAAAGGGACTGAAGGGAGCCGACGAGAAAAAGAAAACTCGTGCTGGTCTGACAACATAGCCCTGTCCAACCTTTTTAAAACTCTTGCGGGGCCTGACTAAAAATTAGACCATGTGAACCACAAATGCTCGAGAAACTGACCCGTAGAGAAACAACCATTGGGATCGAAGACCCCCAGTTTATTTTTCATAAAATACCAAGCATGTCGCTCTCCCGAGGCCCACCTATTGGGGAGCTGACCCATTTTATCATAAGGCTTCTCGACCATATTGAAATCACCACACATCAGCCAGACTATGGTAGGTAAGGACAAAGCACACCATCTCCATAGTGCACATCTATCTTGGACCTCATTAGAGGCATAAATATTAATAATCTCGAAGGAAAGACCACCAACTTCGAGCAGAATCCAAACCGCATGGTGAGAGGGGTCAGAACCCCATGTGACAAAATTGCTCGCCCACCTATTATTAAGCAAAATGATAACACCTCCACTGTCATGATTGTGGTTGGTAGCATACATCTGACTTCCAGGCCATAACATAGAACAAGTAGATTGCAAATTGAAACCTGCCACTTTGACTTCTTGTAAACACACAAAATCTGGATGACCATAGAGACTGGAATAGGTAGTGAGCTCATCCCAAACCATGTAATGATGAACATGATCCATCAACCCACGCACATTCCAGGAGAGAAACAACATTAAAAAGAGTCAAGTTGCATACCCCCACTGGCCTCAGTCGCATTATCCGACAATAGGTGATAGGGGTTATTCTTGAAGGCATCCATGGTGGTGGAGGAGAGAGAAGTTTACCATCGCTTGTCTAAATGAGCAAGCCGCTCACCTCATAGGGGGCTACGAGACCATCATCCTAAATTCTGAGAGAAACTTCCTTCAGCCCCTACCTCATCTGGAGAACCCAAGGGTATAGTGGACCGAATCCCTTCATCGTGGTCTATAGACTCGATGACCAGAGGAGGAGAGTGGACAAGGGTTGACTCCATAACCGATGGTTGCATGGGAGGCTTAGGCGCTAGGGCCTGAGCATATGTGGCCACTGTGTGCCCCACTTGAGCGGGCTTGCTACCTTTCCCTTTCTTGCATGAAACCTCAGTCCATTCACCATATTTTGATGGAGGGTGCTGGGTAGTGGGAGATAATACAACACCAGCTATCGGGGTAGCCGCCTTGGCCTTGAATTTTTTAGCCATCAAGGGGCAATCCTTAATGCGGTGGGAGGTTGACTAGCAATGGTAACATGTATTAGGGAGGTTGATATACACCACCCACTGATGAATACGGGTAGAACCAACCTGAATGTCGATATACTCCTTTAGGGTTTTAGCTAGGTCAACCTTGATACACATTCTCCTGCTAGGGCGGACCGACATGAACCGAGAGGGTTCATCACAGACAAATTCACCAAGGGTGGACACCAAGTTTTTCAGAAAGGGCCAACATGCAGTGGGGAGGTCCAGGAGTTCTACCCAAATAGGCACGACCAGGGAAACATAATTAGAAACCGTGAAATCCCGGCTCCACGATTGAAAAATGAGCAGTGAACTATTAATGTAACTAGGACCCTTATTGAGGACCTTCTGGGCTTGGTCAGGACTACCAAATTGGAAATGAAAAAACCCTTAGAGAGATTTTGGACATGGTCGACTTGAATCCCATACGGACGCCAATACTGCTCAATCCAGTTCCTAAGGACATGCTCAGGGGAATCCGACCCAAAAAATACCCTATAAGAGTATTGTTTTCAAACCAAGAACATGCCTGATTGAATTCATGCAGAGGAATCACAAAATCAGGTTCAGAAATACCTCGTGGTACACCTTGGGAACAAATTTCCTGGGCCGTTTGTTCACCTCCGGAGCCATTCCTCTCATTGCCAGCCTCAGACGAAGTCGAGGGAGGAGAAGCCGACATAATAACACCCACGGAGCAAGCGCAACACGGAGGCCGACACAAGCTCCCCGAGAATGAACAAAAACTATCAGAAACCCTAGGACAACACGCAGACCGACATGCACACAACCCTCATATGAGGATTTTGCCTTCATTACTTTGTAAAACACCACTTTCACTAGATTTTATTTTTGGATTTCCTTTGGAAATAATATCAAAATTAATTATTTAATAAGACCACATTAGAGTTATTGGGTCATGGGAAGGAGACATGGTTATTGTATTATCTATTTATAAGGTGTGCATATTTTATTTTTTGACTTTAGTTTTTTTATTTTTTATTTAAATAAGTTCTTAAAGTATATTATGTTGACTAACTACAAATTAAATTAATTTTGTTCTTATTTTAGTTTTAAAGGTTTGGATTGGTAAGTTATAGTTTTTACTAAAAGGAGATCTAGGTTCAAACTTTGGAGGTATAATGTTTTTTTGCAGTAAAGGTAATAGATTGTCCTAGGTCTCCTTCACGTTTAATAATAAGATGAAGTAGGGGTCATAAAAATAACTTGAAAATTTGAATTTAAATCTAATAATAAAAATAAGAAATGTTGAAGGAAATTGGAAGGGATAGAGAAAGAAACCAACCTTGGTCTAAAATTGATATTGGGATATGCGGAGTGGAGGAGCGATGGCGGAGGGAGCAGGTATAGGTGGACACGGCAGTTCAGAGGATGGAGGATCCATGGTAGGATCTGACGCAAGCGATGCAGGTAAGGATCCAACCGATGGGGTTTTCTCCTTCCCATCGCATGGAAAGGAGCCTCCGAACAAAGGGGACCCGTTGGCTGGTCAAACCCTTGGGAAGGGTTTCGATCCGGACAAACCCGACGTTGTTTCCTATGCCCAGACGGTCAACCAAGGGCCCCTCCCTAAACCCCCAACCCAGAATCTAGTACCCAACGACACGGATCTGGTGATACCGAAAAGTTTGATGTCAAGCTACCTCGCAATGGAAAAATTTTCTCTGGTAGGCAAGTTCATCGGAGGTCACCCAGACATGGAGACCATCAGGAAGTGGGCCTATTCCAAATGGAGAACAAGTGGGAACATGGAGATCGTTGCCCTATCCAGGGGTTTTTTGCCATTAGGTTGAACAATCAAGAGGATGCATGCAGAATCCTAACCGAAGGACCTTGGTTCCTAGGCAGAAGGAGCCTCTTCATCCATCGATGGGCTGAATATTTTGACCCTGACACCCAAAATATCAACGTCACCCCGATATGGGTTAGGTTGCCAAACCTCCCCTTTCAGTTCTGGCATGAGGACGTTCTCAGAGGAATCTCCAAAACTATCGATGAGCTAGTAGCGATCGATTCATCCACCAAAGTCCGGTCATGGATGGTCCATGCTCGCATTTGTATCAATGCCAACCTGGATTCTGAGCTTCCCACCTTTGTCAACCTCATTTATGGATCCTCCTACAGAAGGTGCCAACCTCTGGAATACGAGAACAAACCTACTTTCTGCGTGCATTGTCATTCCCAGGGACACCTAAGGAACCAGTGCCCCACCCTAAAAGCTCAGTCTCTAGCCTCCAAAGGGCTCGACAAGGGTGCAAAGCACAGTGTAGGCCCTCCTAGGGAGCAGACTCAAAACCCTCCTCCCCCAAGGAGTGCCCCTAGAGACCCTGGTCAGGCATCTTCAGCCATGACACCTCAAGGCAGTGAGGAACGCTATGTCCCAATGCAAGGAAAGGAAGCTCCCTATGAAGGCAAAGGTAAAGGAATGGCCACTCCTCCTGAGGAGCCCAATCAGGTCCAGGTACCTCCTCTCTCTCCCATTGTTACCGCTAATCGTATTCAAGATGATTTTCCCACTGATGATTCTAGGAATCCGACCTCCTGCTCCCCCATCCCCTCCCCAACTAGATCAGGGCCATCCCTTACCCCTCTTGAGGCACACTACCTCCCTATTGAAGATATGGGAAGCCCTCTAGCTAACCACCAACAGCCTGATAGATTCAGCCCAAAAAACACCCAAAGCAAAAAATCCTCCATCGACTTTGGCTATGACAAAAAAAGAGGAAGATCATCCATCATCGAGCAAAGGAATAAAGAGACTGAGGAAGACATAGCTAATGGGACCCAAGCAACTCTCTTCTCTGGGAATCCAGATCTGCAGAAAGATGAACCAAAAGGAAACAAACCTCCCCTTCAACAGGTGAAGGGAGGCAAAAAATCCCAAAAAAAGTGTTAATGAAGATCCTCTCATGGAATGTGAGAGGCCTGAATGGAGCAACCAAACAATGCCTCACTGCTAACTTAAGGAAAGAGCGTAAGCCCACCATTTTCATTCTTCAAGAAACCAAAAATGATGATGCCTCCTCTCTCAAGTCTACCAAAACAATCTGGAATAGGGGAGAAGTCCTCTGCAGCCCTGCTCAGGGATCCTCGGGAGGGCTCATGTGCCTGTGGGATCCATCAAAGGTCGAAGGGAGACTCTTGTCATCTTCTAATAGAATCATCAACATATTTTTTCATTGTAAGACCAACAATTTCTCCTGGGTCCTTTCCAATGTTTACGCCCCAAACTCCCCCCTTGAAAGAGCAGGCTTGTGGAACTCGATCAGCCAAATGAGAAGCACTTTCAGCACTATCCCTTGGGTCATTGCCGGAGATTTCAACACCCCCTTGTACCCTTCAGACAAGAGGGGAGGGCTCAATACCATAAACAAAAGCATGGAGGACTTTAGCGAGTTCCTAAATGATAACGAACTCCTCGATATTCAGCTCAAAGGGGCCAACTTCACTTGGAGCAACAGAAGAACAGGAAGTGGTCTCATTCAGGTGAAGCTTGACAGGTTCCTCATTTCCAAAGAGGTGATTCCCTTCTTTGGGGATGCATCCCTCCTTGCCCTCCCTAAGATCGGCTCTGATCATAGCCCCCTTCTCCTTGAAGCAGGCAAGCCTCCCTCTTTCAAGTCCCCCTTCCACTTTGAGTCAATGTGGTTCCACCACCCCGACCTCAGAAACCAAGTTTCCCTCTGGTGGCAGTAGCCTTTCACCGGTTCCCCCTCTTTCCAAATTTCCCAAAAGCTCAAATTGGTCAAAGAAAAACTCAAGGTTTGGAACAGGGAGGTCTTTGGAAACATCTTCGAAAGCAAGAAGGCTATTGCAGAGAAGCTCCAAGCTATCGAAGGGCAAATAGAAGCTGGAGATCAAAGCAGAACCATCAGGGATGAAGAGCGGAACCTCCTTGTTGAGTACCACAATATTCTAGCGAGGGAGGAAACTTTCTGGAGACAAAATTCAAGAGCCCTCTGGATCAAATATGGTGACTCCAATACCAAGTTTTTTCATGCTTCCACCTTGAGACACAGAGGCTCAAACAAAATTTGGGAGATCACTCACAGCGATGGATCCACCACCAAGGACATCTTCGAGATCAGGTCTGAATCTATCTCTTTTTTCAATCTCTTCTTGGCAGCCCCTCTGAGTGTGATGACCAAGCCAAGTCTGACCTTCTGGCCAATATCCCCCCCTCCGTTCCTTCGGCGTCTAACTCCATGCTCCTCAGCCCTTTCACCCAAGATGAGATCAAGGAAGCCCTCTTCTCCATGCAACCTGACAAGGCCCCTGGTTCGGATGGTTTTCCCCCCATTTCTTCCAAGCCTTCTAGGACATCATCAGTTCGGATGTGTGTGCCTCCATCAGAGAATTCCAGACCACTCGATCCATCCCCCGTAGGATTAATGCCACCTTCATAGCCCTCATCCCCAAGTCTTCCTCCTGCAGGTCCATGTCCGATTACCGGCCCATCAGTTTGTGTAATGTCCTTTATAAGGTCCTCACTAAAGTTATGGCCAATAGAATGAAGATGATCCTCCCTCTCATCATCGACCCCAGTCAAGGTAGCTCAGTCAAAGGCAGGAACATCTTGGATGGTGTCATTACGGTTCATGAAACCCTGCATTCTACCTCCCTCGCAAAGAAGCCTACTTTTTTCCTCAAGCTCGATATGAACAAGGCTTTCGATAGGGTCAATTGGGATTTCCTCCTTGACGTCCTCCTCAAGTTTGGCTTTCACCCGACTTGGGTCGACCTCATCAAAAGTTATTTTTCATCCTCCTGGTTTTCTATCCTTGTTAATGGGTCCCCTACTGGTTTTTCCCGAGTGCCAGAGGCCTCCACCAAGGAGATCCACTTTCACCCATCCTCTTCATCATCCTGGCTGACTCTTTGGGCAGAGCCCTCAAAGCTGCCTGCCGAAGCCGAAGGATTTCTGGCATCCAAGTTGCATCAGGCATCAACCCTATCACCCATCAACAATTTGTTGATGACACTATTTTATCCACTCAAGCTTCTATCCTTCAGGCCAAATCCATCAAGCACATCCTCCTCCTCTACGAAAATGCTGTTGGGCAAAAGGTAAATTTTATTAAAAGTAAAGTGTTCTTCATTAATACTCCCATAGCCCAACAAACCAAGATAGCTCGGATCCTTGGGTGCACCATTGACTCATTCCCATCCTCCTACCTTGGCCTCCCCTTGTTCTTCGACAATCCAAAGGAGTCCATGTGGAACAATGTCATTGAGAGAATCTAGAAAAAGTTAGCTGCTTGGAAAGGAAATCTCTTGTCCCAGGCTACCAAAGCCACTCTCTCTATGGCTTACCTCCAAGGCATCCCTATTTACTTCTTATCTATCTTCAAAGTTCCCCAAGCAGTGTGCCGCAAGATCGAACAACTGTAGAAAAGGTTCCTGTGGTCGGGAACTGATGAGAAGACTAGAATCCCGCTCGTTGCTTGGGATATTGTGTGCAAAAGCAAAGAGCAAGGGGGCCTAGGTTTCAGAAAAACCTCCAAAATGAATTTAGCACTGCTAGAAAAACATACTTGGAGGATCCTCACCAATGACACAACTGAGTGGATTCAGATTGTCAAAAAGAAATATCTTGCTAATCACCAAATCCTGGACGAAGGGGCCCCTCTGAGCGGATCGGTCTTCTGGAAATCCATCACTCAAACCAGGCACTTGATCCAAAAAGGCTTACGATGGATTCTGGGTAATGGCGACAACATCAATTTTTGGAGTGACAGGTGGGTTCAGGATGATCCCCTGATTGACAATCCAGATATAGCGGGCCTCAAGCCTCTTACGGATTCAACTCTTGGGAGCAGGGTGGCTGACTTTATCACCCACTCTAGCAGACACCCTCGATGGAAAATGATCAATGGAAACAACCTGGATGAGGCTACGAACTCCCTGTCCATCATCCTCAACTCAGCTACCATTCCCACCGGAGAAGGTCCTGACAAGCCTATTTGGAAAGGATCCGACAGTGGCATGTTCACAGTCAAATCAGCATATAGCATCCAAACATCCTCCTAGATTTCGCTCACTCCGTTCAACCTGGTATGGAAGAAAAAATTGATTCCCAAGGTTAGTTTCTTCTCTTGGCTTGCTATTCAAAACAAAGCTCTTACTATAGAAAATCTGCACAAAAGAGGCTTCTCAGTCCCCAATAGGTGCTACCTTTGTATGGCTGATTGGGAGTCTACTGATCACTTGTTCTTGAGTTGTGACTTTTCCTCCACCATCCTAGGGTTCATCCTGGATTCTTTCCACATTCAATGGGCTCCCCCGAAGTCTATCAGTGACCTTTTTCCCAGTGGTCCAATCCCTTCCGCAATCCCAGGCTTCGATTCCTCTGGGAGGTGTGCCTTCACCATTTCCTCTGGCAGATTTGGCTCGAACGCAATAGTAGAGCCTTCACTGACTCCTCCAGGGATCCTCTCTCAGTCACCTCCAGGGCCATTGCTTTCACCATCAAAAATGCTAAGCTTGCTCCATGCCCATCTGCTCCCTAGTCTACCATAGAATCCTCCATCTTCAAAACCCTCAACATCCCCTACGAAGGTGAAGGCACTTGTTCTCATATCTCTATCCACCCTAGAGCCAACGTTCATTGGGAGCCCCCCAAAAGGATGGATCAAACTCAATTTTGATGGGGCATCAAAAGGTAACCCAGGCTTTGTTGGTGCTAGGGGTGTCATTCGGGACCATCATGATGAGCTGATTCTTGCCTACTCAAAATTTTTGGGCATCCAGACCAATCATGTAGCTGAGGCTAGGGCTCTATGGAGAGGCCTCTACCTCCTCACAGAGGATCCTAGAAGGCTACTCATTGAGGGAGACTCCATGAATGTCATCAATTACTTGAATAACTCTAAAACTCCATCTTGGAGGGTCAACAACACAATAACAGAGGCCAGAAAGCTCCTGCAATCCAGAGCCTCCTCGGTGGCCCAACATAGGTACAGGGAAGCCAACACCCTTGCAGATCACATGGCCAATATGGGAGCCTCCTCCAGGAGTTGACCATGTGGCATCAGAACTTTCCCCATGATATTTTGGATGCAGCCAACTACGAGAAGCCAAGGTGTAATTTCTAAAAGTGATGTGTCCCCCTGGGCCACGTCAGGTTTGGGTGAGGCTAAGGTTGCTCCAGTCTCGGACCCTTGTCCAAGTTTTTGAGTTGTCCGATGTTGGGCGCTTATCCATAGGGAGTTGGAAAGCCAACTTGGCAGCATCTCAACCATGGTGGTTAGGACCCACATCAGCAAAGACATGAGGGGACTCCTCCAGCGGTGGCCCACAACCCACATCTAGCACACGATCTCGAATGATGATCCCATCATTGGGAAGTGGGAGGCATCGGATCATGTCAGCCCACCCCTCAACTATGCAAACTCAACCAAAGAAAAACTCATGGGGATTCACTCTCGTCACCGCTCCAGGTCCCGATGCTCCAATCAACTCTTCCTGAATCTTCTTCAAATTTTTGTCCACCTCACCTAAAGCCGGAAGGACTTTCCAAAGTGGTCATTTTTCTCCCATTCACATCAACACCCCTCCTCGCCACCCTTCATGCATGTAAACTTTTATTTTTGATGTTGAGTCCCCATGCAGAAGGTGGTTTCTTGATGATGCTTCCCCTACCCATGAGCCTCCCTTGAGAGTCTTTTTATCCATCCATACCATCTCTCTTTCTACGTATCATCCTACTTCGGCCCCTGTTCCTTCTAGATTTCTATGGTTTAGTCTCCGCCCTTCGACCCCTGCTCCCCTAGGTCCCTTGCACCTCGCCCATTATCGTGCCCTAGTATTCCCCACTTCTTATTTCCCCCTCGGTGCCCATGGCAACTATTTATATGGAGCCAACCCAGCTCAAGCTTGAAAGCATTGCATAAGCTTTCATGGATGCCAAGGGGTTCACCCCTTTTCTATGCAAGTTTGAAGGGTCGGATGAAGAGATCACCAAGGATTTTGTGGATACCTAGGATAGAGGTGAGGTCAAAGTCCATGGTGTCCACTTTAGAGTCACTTTGGAGCTGTTGTGTGAGATTACAAGGTTGCCCCCTACTAGGCGCTTTATTCATCGGGATAAACATAATTGGGAGGAGGAAACTGACCAGTTTCCTGACAAGGGCAAGAATCTTGGGTGGGACAAGTCTACCCTTTATCGGTCCTCTCTGCCCAACCCCTGGAATGAAGTCATTGTTCCAATTATGCAATATGTCACTTGCTACGACCCTAAGAAACCACTGTAGAGTTTCCATCTTAGCTTTGTTAATCACCTCCGTGAAGCCAAGCAAGTGTGCGTTCCAGACTACTTGTTGTACTCCCTCACCATTTCCATTGAAAAGTGCTAGAAAACCCATGCCAAACCCCTACATCAAGGTCTTCTTGTGGTTATCCTTAAGCATATCATAGATAACAAACCCCCTCTCAAAAAGGTGACCCCCTTGACATCCAATCCCCCCTGGATTCCCCTACTAGTTCTGGTGCCCACAATGTGAGCCCTCCCAAGGATGGAAAACCTAGCCCAGTGGCCCGATGCAAGCCCTCTCCCCATAGGAGTGCTAGACGTGCTTCTCAGAGGAAGCAGATTCCTATAGAGGACGTCCCGTCGGCTCCCAGGTCCTCCGCACACCTAAAGAGGCCCAAGCAGGAGAAGGCATCCTCTCCGATGCACGTAATTTCAGATTTCGATAGTGGCAGTGAGGTTTCTTCCACCCACCTCCTCCTGAAGCTCACCATCAATTCGATGGCTAATATTGCAAAGTCTGCCAATGACACTATCAAGGTCCTCAAGCGATTTGCTCGAAAGCGCGATGAGACTTCTGATGATCCGGAGGAAGTCACCAAGAACTAAGGAGCAGAGGACTCTATTTTTTGAGGGTTTGAGTCCCGACTGCCAGGGTAGGGCAGCGGTTTTACCAGTTGGTGTCTCTCTGATGGTTTTTTGCAGATCTGGGCGTCCATATGCTACGGCTTCCTCACACTGTCTTTCTTGTTTTTGGCTATTTTTTCTTTCAGTTTTCTCTTCTGGGATCCTCCAACCCTTTTGGTTGACTTCAAGGTGCTATGGCCCTTTTTGTAATGAGGTTTTGGGATCCTCTTAAAAAACCCACTTTTTGTATATAAACTTTCAACTTACCAAAAAATGTTACCACTTCTCTTTTAATAAAAAAATCATATTTTATTTTTTTTACTTCAAAATTTTGATTTTTTATTTATAATATCTAAGCCCTTAGAGTAGACTCCGATCACTAACGCTATGTATTTAACACAAACCATATTTTTATTGATTTAGAAGTATTTAAAGTGAAATGGTTTTGCTAAACAACCCATGTGCACACTAGTGGAGCTTGATTGATTTCTATTATTAGTGTGTTTTTCTATTTTCATGAGGTAATATTCCCTGTGAATGTCTCCAGTTGTAATAGGTAATATTTAGGTGGTTTGGTGTGATGTTGAGAACATTTGATTCTCATATATTTGTTTTCTTTACCCACTTGGAAGATTCGTTTTGTATTTTACTAACTTGGGAGATTCTTCAGTTACATTCCCAAGCTATATATTGTAATGAATTATCATGAATAAATCAGTTCAGACTAATTTTGGCTCACATGTGGTATCAGATCTAGGTTTGAGAGAAACCTTGCTAGTTTTTTTTAAGAATTTTTTTTGTGTTGTTTCAACACGGCAACGACGCCTCCTCCTCTTCCAAAGTTGGGCGTCCCTCCACTTCTGGCTCATAGTGTGGAGTTTCATTTGTACCAAAAATGGAGGTATTTTTTGGCGTTCATTTTTTCAAGCGATGATTGGAGCTGCTGACTGGGATGATATTTTCCCTCTGTCTCTAATTTCATGGTAGACTCCAAGTTCGTAAACCATTTGTAAAACTGGTGACCATTGAGCAAGATTACTTCTATTGGCCAAGAACCTTGTAATGGCTTATCCACAGATGATACAACCAAACTTAACTCTTGCCTCGCAATGTGCTCCTAAGCAAAATTCAATGGAAGAGGTCGTTCTTCATTGATCGTTGCCATTAGTGGTGGCGTTGAATTTCCTATAGGAGTACAAAATGGAGGAAGAGATGTTGGAGATGAATTTGTGTCAAATCAAACTCATCGGTGCAATTAGACATCAGTGTAGGTGAATTTACATCTAATATCTACATTGTCACACCTTTTGATGTTGAATATTGCTCAAATCTGACTTGAACAGTCCTCTATGTGTTGATCGACATTTTAGCAAAGGAAGTGCACGGAGATGCAGAGAAAACCCAACCTGTATGCCAATATTTGCTATATGCGGAGCATCCCACATCGTGTCATTTTTCTAGGCGTATAATGCGGTTGAACATGTGTTACCGTAGTTGCAATTGTAATAATTTTTTTTGTTATGGTTGTTTCCGTTCTAGCTAAAAATTGGAATATGGGACCGGAGATGATGCACCCATGCCACCGGTCCACCTTGCTGCTACCATGGAATCCAGTTTTTTTTTAGATGTTATGTTGAGAATGATATTTATGGATTGCATACCATGGACTTGATTTAAAAAGAAAAAAAAAATTGATGTGCACATCAGCACATGTTTTTGTGATTATTGGAATTCAGCGTTGTCTGCTGCATTTGAAGAACAATCATTGGGATTGAAAGTCCACCAACGAGTAAGTAAGGAGTTGCACCATTGATTTGTAAAAATGGCAAATGGCAACATTAATGTCCCAGTCCCAGAATTTAGAGGAGACAACTATGACTATTGGTCAATCAAGATGAAGCACTTGCTCATTAGCAAAGGTGCTTGGGAGATTGTGGAGGATGGCTACACAGAGCCAACCGATTGGAGTACTTGTTCTAGTTGCCGATAGACAAGCAACAAGAGAGGCACAAAAGAAGAATAGTCTTGCAATATTCTACTTGCAAACAACCTTGGATGAGAGCATTTTCCCAAGGATTGCAAGTTGTGCATCAGCCAAAGATGCATGGAAAGCTCTAAAAGAGAGCTATGAAGGCAACACTCAAGTCAAGCAAGTGAGATTGCAAACTCTAAAAATGGAGTTTGAAAATCTCAGGATGAAGGAAAATGAAAAGGTTGGAGACTATTGCATGAGAGCCAAAGCATGTGTTGACAAAATGAAGACTCTTGGTGAAGAAGTGAATAATGAAGTCATTGTAAAGAAAGTGTTGAGGACACTTTTACCCAAATGGAGCCAAGTATCCATTGTAATTGAGGAGAGTAAGGACTTGACTACTCTCACATATGATCAGCTCATGGGTTCCTTAATGTCCCATGAGGAGAGATTTTCTTCAACTCCAAATGTTGGGGGAATGGAAGAAAAAGCATTTTCATCCAAAGAAGGTGAATCTAGTTCAAGAGGAAGAGGCCAAGGAAGATGCCAATGGAGAGGAAGAGGTAGATCTTCTTCAAGAGGTAGAGGTAGTTTTTCTCCAAGAGGAGGAAGAGGTGGCTTCCAAGAAAGAGGAAGAGGTGGCTCTCACGAAAGAGGAAGAAATGGCTATCAAGGAAGAAGTAACAAGCAATGTTACTATTGTAACAAGTATGGGCACTTTGAAAAAGATTGTAGATTGAAAGCATCACATGGAGGAAGAAGCAATAATGCACACTATGGTGAGGAGGAGGACTCATCAATTTTATTTTTGTCATATGGTAAATCTGATCAAAATATGAATGAGACATGGATTCTTGATACCGGATGTTCCAATCACATGACCGGCAAGGAGGAGTTGCTATCTACAATTGACAATTCCTACAAGTCCAAGATCAAGCTTGGAGATGACAAAGCATTGCAAGTTGAAGGTAAAGGAACCATGGAGGTACAAACTAATGAAGGTAAGAAGAAAGTGACTGATATTTACTACACTCCAAATTTAAAACATAATTTGTTGAGTGTTGGGCAAATCATGGAAAAGAATTTTAAGCTTGTGTTTGAAAACAATAAGTGTGAGATTTTTGATAAGAATCATGGGCATAGGCACGTCACTACCATTCCCATGACCAAGAATAGATTGTTTCCTCTAAAATTTGGAGAAGAAAAGAATGATTTTGCATGTGCAGCCATTGATAGCAAAAGTTGGCTATGGCACTTAAGATTTGGCCATGTAAATTTTCCTAGTTTGAGGAAAATGGTTTCTCAAGAGATGGTATATGGGCTACCTAAAATTGATGATCAAAAAGGTGTGTGTGAAGGTTGTGCTTTGGGCAAGCACTCAAGGATGAATTTTACAAAAGGAAAAGCATGGAGAGCCACTTATCCCCTTCAATTGGTGCATTCTGATATTTGTGGGCCAATGCAGACTCAAAGTATTGGTAAGAATTCATACTTTCTCACCTTCATAGATGATTTTTCAAGAATGTGTTGGGTTTATCTTTTGAAGACAAAGGATGAGGCATTTGATTGTTTTAAAGATTTTAAAAATCATGTTGAAAATCAAAGTGGGCACTATGTAAAATGTTTAAGGACTGATAGGGGAGGAGAATTTTGTTCAAATGAATTTCTTCAATTTTGTAAAGATTGTGGTGTTAGAAGGCAACTCACAGCTGCTTACACACCACAACAAAATGGTGTGGTTGAGCGTAAAAATAGAACAGTGGTAAATATGGCAAGAAGCATGCTACAAACAAAGAGGTTAACTAATATGTATTGGGTTGATGCGGTAAGGACTTCCATTTATATTTTGAATAGGAGTCCTACTTCTAGCTTGGATGGCATCACTCCATATGAGGCATGGTATGGAAGGAAACCAACTGTAAGTCATTTAAGAGTTTTTGGTTGCTTGGCTTATGCACATGTTCCTGATGAAAAAAGGAAGAAGTTAGATCCCAAAAGTGAAGCATGCATATTCCTTGGGTATTGTGAAAATACCAAAGGATATAGGCTCTTTAATCCAAAGACACACAAGGTTGTCGTGTCTCGAGATGTGATTTTTGATGAAGGGGGAGTTTATGGTCATCAAAAAGGCCATATTGAGAAGTCAAAATCTGTTTTGACTGGTGGTATTATTGATGATGATGAGCAGCCCACTAATGTTTTAGTTCCAAGTGCTACTAATCCACCAAGCAACCCCTCATCTAGCTCTCCAATAAGAAGCCCTTCATCTAGTTCTCCACCAAGCAACCCCTCATCTAGTTCTTCAGTTTCAAGTGCAAGTTCAAGTCCACCAAGGAAGGTAAGAAGCTTAAGTGACATTTATCGAAGGAGTACTATTCAAACAAATGAATATTTCACACTATTGAGTGAAGATTCTCCAAGTAATGTGTTGAAAAGTAAAAAGCTCCAACAAAACCATCCATCCTCTCAAATGTTAGATACAAATTTTCAAAGAAGAGTTACAAGAAGTCAAGCACAAGAGGTAGATCAAGTGGTAAAAAGACTTGAAAACTTGCATATGTATGGTGATGAAAATGATGGTAAGCCCAAAGGTGATGTTGTGAATTATGCCTTAATGTCTCTTGTTGATTTAGAACCATCTTGTTATGAACAAGCATGTACTAATGATGTATGGATGAAGGCAATGAAAGAAGAAATGAACTCCATCAAGAAGAATGATACTTGGGAGCTAGTTGAGCTTCCAAAAGGCAAGAAAGTTGTGGGCTCTAAATGGGTCTACAAAACAAAGTATAATTCTGATGGAAGTGTGGAGAGACACAAAGCAAGACTTGTGGCCAAGGGGTTCACACAAAGGTATGGCATTGATTATGAGGAGACTTTTGCTCCAGCTTGCAAGACAAGAAACAATGAGGATGGTTCTTTCTATTGCTGCTCATAAAAGCTGGAATGTACATCACTTGGATGTAAAAAGTGCTTTTTTGAATGGATTCTTGGATGAGGAGGTTTATGTGCAACAACCTCAAGGATTTGCAGTTCAAGGTAAGGAGAATCTTGTGTACAGGTTGAAGAAGGCCTTGTATGGTCTTAAACAAGCTCCAAGAGCTTGGTATTCAAGAATTGATGGGTACTTCCGTCAATATGGTTTTGTGAGAAGCAAGAGTGAGCCAACCTTATACTATAAGAAACAAGGTAATGACATTCTCCTTGTTTGTTTATATGTGGATGACTTGATTTACTTAGGTAGTAATCCTAAGTTGAATGATGACTTCAAGAATGCCATGATGCATGAATTTGAGATGAAAGATCTGGGCTTGATGCACTATTTTCTTGGTATGGAGGTGTATCAAAGTGATAGTGAAATTTTCATTTGTCAAAACAAATATGCCAATGATATGTTAAAAAAAATTTGGATGGAAAATTTGTAAACTTGTTGCAACACCAATAGCTCATGGTGAGTTGTTGAGTAAGGATGATGGAACTGAAAAAGTTGATGTGACCACATATAGAAGTATGGTTGGGAGTTTGATGTTTCTCACCAACACTAGACCGGACATTGCATGTGTTGTATCACTTGTATCAAGGTATATGAGTGACCCTTATAGATTACACATGAAAGCTGCAAAAAGAATACTGAGATATGTAAAAGGTACAATGGATTTTGGCATCCATTATTGTAAAAATGAAGATGTAAAATTGTTTGGTTTTAGTGATTCAGATTGGGGGAGTAATATAGATGACAGGAAGTCTACATCGGGTAATTGTTTCAGCCTTGGGTCTGGTTTAATCACTTGGAGCTCAAAGAAATAAACTATAGTTGCTCTCTCTTCCACCGAAGTAGAATACATTGCAATCACAAGTGCTAGTGCTCAAGCATTGTGGTTGAGGAAAGTCCTTGAAGAAATTGGAGAACAACAATATGGTCCTACTACATTGTATTGTGATAACATGAGTGCTATTCAGCTAGCATATAATCTAGTTCATCACAACAGGTCAAAACATTTTGATATGAAGTATCACTTCATCCGAGACATGGTCGAGAAGAAGGTGATTGAATTACAACATTGCAGATTTGTTCACCAAGGGAGTTGTCAAAGCTCAATTTTTGAAGGTGAGGAACTTCCTTGTCAGTCCCTTCAACTTCAAGTGGGAGTATGTTGGAGTTTGATTGATTTCTATTATTAGTGTGTTTTTCTATTTTCATGGGGCAATATTCCCTGTGAATATCTCCAGTTGTAATAGGTAATATTTAGGTGGTTTGGTGTGATGTTGAGAACATTTGATTCTCATATATTTGTTTTCTTTACCCACTTGGAAGATTCGTTCTGTCTTTTACTAACTTGGGAGATTCTTCAGTTACATTCCCAAGCTATATATTGTAATGAATTATCATGAATAAATCAGTTTAGACTAATTCTTGCTCACACACACCGTTGTTCACACCGTTTAACAAGTAGAGTTTTTATCAAGCTGAATACTTTGATTTGAACCCGTCCGTCTGTTAAAAACTATTTGCATGTCAAGCTAAATGAAAGTATTGGAGTGAAAATGGTTAGTTAATTCTAATAACACATTATGCTTCTCAGTTAGGGGAAAAGAGACCTAAATAATAATCAAAATAAACCTTTTTAAAAAATATTTATACGAGAACAGTAATAATATTAATTTTTTATTGAAACTTCACACGATGACATCGAGACTGATGTTCTTGCTGATCACACTTCGAGAGACTTTCGGTATGGAGAGATACTAAGCAAGGTATCATCCTTCTAGATACCAAGTTGAAGGGGTCTGTTTGTTTCATAAACTTTTCTATTCAAACTTTTATAATAATATTATTGAAGGTAGTAGATTGGTGAGTATTTGTTTGGTCAGCTATTTACCAAAAAATATCACCTCGTAGTTTGATTTGAATCTTTTGAATGGGCGTTAGATCTACGACAATGGTACTAATTTCGAATCATAGTGGTCCCCTTCACTGAAGCTAAATAAAAAAATAGTGTAATTTTGATCAATTTTCTTATATAACCAAAATATATATATATATTATATTATTATCAACCAAACAAAACGAATCAAATCCTAACACTCGAGGAAAAACAAAATAACTGTTACCCACCTATCTCCGATCTAACATGCTTAGCACATTCGATATAGGATTCGTCGTAGTCCGGGATTGCGATTTTCAGTCAAACACGTAAACAAGCAAAATCGTTATGTCATGGGTGGCATACTCCTTTTTAGAAGGTTGGACCATCAACTAGTACTTGTGTCGTTTCACCCTGCGCTCTCTTAGGTTGACGATGGGCAATTGCTCTCTGTTACGACCCTCCAAACTAGTCGCCGGCCCCATTAGACAGCTTAAGAAGCTTGCCGGCCGCAATGGGGCTGGCAGCCTGTTAACGTGTCGATCTAAATGGCCAAGAACGAAAAGGTCAGAATTTGTCTTTGTCAAAGAAAAGCAATACACTCTCAAAATATTATTCAAGGCTTATAAATTAGTTTTTTTTAACCTTTTGAAGGAAGAGATTTGAACCTTAAACCTTTGGATGTCAATTAAAGTAGAAGGTTTAACTCATTGCAGTATTTAGAAATTTTTAAATAGTTGAAATGAGGTTAGGATATTTTATTAATTACCATTAAAACATTAGAATATTTAAGTAATTATTAATTCATTATTCAAGGTTTATGATTTAGAAGGTTTAACTCAATGCCCTGTACAAAAAAAGTATATAGAAAGTTTAAAATTGTTGACATTAGATTAGAATATTTTATTAATCACCACCAAAACATTAGAATACTTAAGTAATTATCAATTCATTATAATAGATAAGTAAGCATATTTAATATTACACCTATCAACATCCCTCCTTAATGTTAGGGATTATAAGACTCAATACAAAAATGGAGGTTGGACATTCACAATATTCCCCCCAAATGTCAACACCAAAAGTTTATGTGACCTCTCTCAATCCTAAGAGACCTAATGTACAAACTTGGTGGTAAATAAGACCTTGGTGAAAATATTAGCTATCTGGTCATTTTTCTTGCAATATTAAAGATGAATCACTTGTTGTTGGATGAGTTGTCTGATGTAATGGTAGTATAACACAACATGTTTTGTGCAGGCATGGAACATTGGAATTTTAGAAAGTTGAATGGCACTCTAATTATCATAATAGAGTAAAGAAGATCTTGTTGGATGATGTTGGAGCACTAAAAAAATAAACTATAACAAAGTGACTTCTTTAGTGGCCTCATCTATTGCCACATATTTAGCCTTTATAGTGATAAGGCAATAGTAGATTGCTTTTGGCTATGCCATGAAACTGGACCAAATCCAAGGAAAAGAACATATCCTATGGTAGACTTTCTATCATTTGCACAACCTACCCAATCTGAATTAGAATACCCTACAAGTGTCAATTCTCTAAAGGATGAATACTAAATACCCATAGTCAAAGTTCCTGCACATATCTCAATATTCTATATTTTGCCCTCCAAAGAGAACCTTAGAAGAACTCAAAAACCTAGAAACCACACCCACTCCAAAAGAGATATCTAGTTGAGTGTGAGTCAAGTACACAAGGCGTCCATCAAGTTGCTTGTCAAAGGTAGGATCAACATCATCACCCTCCATATCCTTGGTTAACTTCAATATAGGAGAAATGGAGTAGTATCACTCTTACAAATTTACATCATAAACTTGCTCAACAAGTTTGTGGCATACTTGGTTTGAGATATAACTTCCATCATATTTTTGCCACACTTAAAGTCCAAGAAAATAATCTAGAAAACCAAGGTCTAACATCTCAAATCTATCTTTCAAAATTATTTTTGTTTCACTGATTTTGTCAAATCTATCACTTGTGATGATAAGATCATCAACATAGAGCACAATAATAAGTATACCATCTCCATCAATGTTCTTCATATACAATTTGGGAATATGGGGACTATTATGAAATCCTTGTGTCTTAAAGTACTCATCAATATTAGCATACCAAGACCTTGGAGCTTTCTTCAAGCCATAGAAAGACTTTTCAAGTTGCAAACTAAGTGTTTCTGCCCTAAATGCTTAAATCCTTAATGTTGAGTAATGTATATTTCCTCATCAAGTTCTCCATTCAAAAAGGTATTTTTAACATCCATTTGGTGAAGAGACCATTTGAAATGAGTGCTAAAAGGTATAATAGTCCTAATAGTACTAATCTTGGCCACTAAAGTAAAGGTTTTTGTGTAATGAAGCCCTTACTTTTATGAATACCCTTTAGCCACTAATCTTGCCTTATATTTTTTAATTTTTTCATTAGACTTGAACATAGTCTTATACACCCACTTATTTTTTACCACATTCTTCCCTTTAGGTAACTTTACCAATTCACAAGTTCTATTTTTCATTAAAGAGTCATATTCACTTTGCATAGCTTGTTCTCACTCTAGTTTTCCCTTAGCCTTCTCATAAGTTTAAGGATCATTAGTGTTCATAATTGTGGTCATTAGGGCATAATTAACTTGTTGAGTCCTTTGATATATTTCTTAAAGACTCTTGATCTTCCTATGAGGACTTGATTCTTCATCTTCGCTACAAGTTGCCTTTGCATTTTCACCAAATCCAAAGGTACTATGTGGTACATCATCATTTATGTCCACTTGTGGAATAGAAGTGTGAGAGTATTGCATCATATCCTCAAACCCTTCATTGAACTTGACATCCCTACTTGTGAACACATATTCCACACTAGGATCATACACCCTATATCCTTTATTTTGATCATCATAAACAACAAATATGCACTTAACACTTTTCTTATTAGATTTATTTTCTCTAATCTCATCAAGTGTGTGAGCAAAAGCTTCAAATCCAAATATTTCAAAATACTTAACATTGGGCTTCTTATTGCTCTATGCTTCCTCTAGAGTAATGTTCTTTCCATCAAATTGTAGGTGATCTATTAAAAATATTAGTTATTGTATCGATTGCCTCACCCTATATAAACAAAGTAAGATCCTTGGATTGTAGCATGCATCAACCCATCTCCACAAGGTCTTATTCTTCCTTTTAGCAACACTATTTTGTTGGGGAATATACCCGTTGGTCATTTCTCTCTTAATCCCATGATGCTCACAAAAACCCTTGACTTTATCCCCTCCCTTTGATGGAGGAATCATAGGTCCACATAAATCACTATGGACAAATGCAAGAGGTTCACTTGCCCTCCAATTTGATTTTTCTAAATTTTCTTTATGTTGTTTGCCAACCATACATCTTGTACACACACTTGTGTTTACCCCGATCCAAGGAAGTCCTTCAACTATGTTCATATTTGAAAGCATAACAAATTTTTACTAATTTATATGACCAAACCTTTTATGCCACAATTCTCTTATAGAGTCACATGTAGTGAGGTAAGCCATTTTGTTTACAAATGCTAAGAATTTATAGATTCCATCACTTTCAACTCCTATAGCTACAACCTTAAATCCATCATTAATGTTCATTTCCAAATATTTATCTGAATAGAATTCAACCTGATAACCATATTGAGTTATTTGGCTTATTGAGAGAAGATTTTTTGTTAATTTAGGCACAAGTTTCACATATTTTATTTTCAATTCCTTGTCATCATGTCCTTTCATTGAAACTGAACCTATTCCTTCAATTTGATGTGAAGTATCATCACTAAGAAATATCCTTACCCCTTTCACTGCTTCAAAGAATCATAGAAGTTCTTCTTGTAAGTCATTGAACTTCCTTGAGCAACAAATGAGACTATCAAAATATTTTTACTATGTTCTTCCTCTTCTTGAATAAAATTTGACTATCTTATTTGATAATAATTTCCTTGTTCTCCTCCTTATGATGTATTTTTCCATCTAGTATTATCCCTTTGATTTCTCCATTCATTTTTCTCTTTTTGAAGATTTTTCTATTATTGATCACAATCTCTTTGGTGATTCCATTACCTATGATTATTCCTTTTGATTTTGGAATGACTTTTTATTGATTGACATTCTTATTTTTTCCTCTATCCACAAATACTTGTGAATTCTTTCTAGACTCACCTGTAGAATTTTTAAGTCTATTCTCTTTATTCGATAAAACCATACAAATCTTCTAGTTTTATGTTATCAAATTGCCTTGGTACCTCTAATGTGTTTATGAAATTATTGTACGCATTTGGAAGAGCTTCAATAAAAAATCTAAAATCTCTAAATCTTCATATTTCACGTTCATAATTGCAAGTTGATTTCTTAAAATTTTCAATTGTGCAATGTGATCATTCATGCTATCACCTTCCTTCATTTTTAGATTATTTAATTACCTTTTAATGTCCATAATTTTTAGTTTGCTGGTTCTCTTACATTTCTTTTGTTGTTTTGAGATCTTGAACATGGGGCCTGATTGTTGGACTAATTTGTTACACAACAATCGTTTAGGCATTAATATCCATTTTATCCCATTTTACATGCTCACAGACATCTTTAGGTTTATTTTTTCTTTTTTTGTTAACTCTCATAATCCTTTCATTTGTAGAATTAACTCAATCTCACATTTCCAATTTGCATAATTAAAACCATCAATTTTTTTGAGCAACCATAATAATTGAGTTTTTAAATGATGAGGCCATATATGAAAGAAGAAACAACTCCACAAGCATAAAAAATACTCCACACAAATACAAAGGCTTGAAGAACCAAACCCTCCACCAATACACAAAATGAGATCTTTTTATTGTTGTATCTTGATGTTAGCCTTCTTAATGAGCCACTCTCTTAAGGACTTCAAAATTATATTTTCATACAACTTCAAATCAACAGCTTTACAATTGTCTCCAAGGGCTTAGGCTTTGATGTCTAAAAAAAGATTTGCAATCTGCACACCTTACTAAAAAGATGTATTCACCCAATGTTTAAAAATTGATGTCCATGTCTTGCTTTGGAGATGTAAGCAGGTCAAAGGCGATATCAAGTATCGGTTTGTTATCGACAACATCAACAATTTTAAAGTTTGACCCTGTGAAGTCTTTTTAATCTCTTGTTTTGTTAAGACGGTAAAAATAAGATTTATTTTAGTACTTTTTGGTTTTCATCTAAATATTAAGTTTGAATTTTTAGTATGACAGATTCAAAACTATGTTTTTAATTTAAAATTTTAATTTTAAAAAAATAATTTTTTTAGAAACAAATGCTTTCGATGCACTGTTTTGATTTAATTCTTTTAAAAGAAATTTATTAACCTTATCTTAAAAAATAAAAAATTATAAATTTTTTTTAGGAGAACGTTTACAAATTACATCAACAACTACCCTCAAGAGATTTGAACACAAAACCACTTAAGAAACAACCATCATCTTAACCACTAGGACAACTACCTATCGACTTTTTTAACTCTTCGAAGTATGTCTTATTCTTTTTAAAATTATAAATTTTTAATATATATATTTTTTTAACTCTTCAAAGTATGTCGTGTTCTTTTTTGCTCAGTTTTGTAATAGCCTTTGATTACTCTTTTCTAAAACCGGAGTAGAGGTCCCAACAATTTTATACACGTGACACTTTCTCGTAAAAGGAAAATACACAATGAAAGACTTTTTTTTTCTAGTAAGTAGAAATTTGTTCTCTTTGAAGGTTCTTGGTTTTGTTTATCTTCGTGGCAGGATTGCTTGTACTTTGGTTATGTTTAGCAACCTTCCATGGAATACTTTGGTTGTTATAGAATATTTCATGCACTTTGACTATGCATTGTATTACACTCATTTTATGCCTTTAAAATACCCTCTTGCGGTGGCAATGTTGTTGTATTATTTTTTACTGCTATTTTAAAAAAATAATAATTTAATTAATTATTTAAAAGAATATTAATTTAAATATTAGTTTTATAGTGTATATTTAGTTAATTGTATAGTGTATATTTAGGTGATGGTTTGTAACTATTTTTCGTTGGAATTTTTTTTTAAGTTTATTAAAATTTTGATAATTATTATTTATTTTTTATTATTTTTTAAAATCAATTTAATAAATTTAATTATTTTTAACATATTTTTTAGGATGATAATGCATATATTAGGGAGTGCTTATTAAAATTCATTATAGTATGAAATTTTTATAAGAACAACTTTTCATAATTAAAGTTTTATTTACTTTTCTTTTTATCTTTAAGTGATCTTTGGAGTTAAATATCTTTCTTTATTCTATTAAATATGGTGGTGGTCTTTATTTATGAATATTATAAAAAAAAAAATTTGATGTTTTTGTGGAGCCAACAAGGTGACTTGCCAATTGATACTTATATTTCCTTGTACATCTTTCCAATTATATAACCTTACTCAGGTGTACTTGCCAATTAATATGTATATTTCCTTGTACATATTTTCAATTATATAACCTTATTTAATACACGACTAATCTAAAACTTTGAATTTTGGTGAATCTAAAACTCATAATTTTTAGTTAAGATCATGAAAGAGTGAAATTCAAAAATAATATAGTATAACTAACTTGAACACAATAATATACAAGCAAAATAACAAAATAATCTTATTGCTCAGAAAACATAGCACAATACAAGCAATCTTCTATAAAACATAAGGTTATAATATTGCATCTCTTACTCATGCTTTTTATAATCACTGGGGCATATCTCTTTATACAAGAATTGGTGTGTTGGAAACCCACCATATTGAAAATGGAAGGTCACCCATATGGAAATATGGTGGTTTAGATTCTAGGAGTTGGAAGGTCACCCTTATGAAAATGTGGTGATTCACCCTTCATCAGTTACGAAGTGCATATTAAATGAAAAATACATACAAATGAATTGCTCTTTTATGTTTTGTATTCTAATGGTGTATGAACATAGATAGGGATGCATTTTGGTTGCGAAAATCTAAAACTAGAAAATTACAATTTTTAGTAATTATTTTGTTTTACATTTTTGAGGGCCTCTAGTATTTTTTCTACAAATAGGTGGTAACTCTATTCATTACATAGTTGCTTATGAAATTATTGTTCTATCTCTAATATTCACGATGCTTCTTAAATGGATCAAAATGAAGTCATGAGCATAGAGTTAAGCCCCTAACAAAGTAGCTAGGATATATATATATATATATATATATATATATATATATATATATATATATATATATATATATATATATATATTTTTTTGGGTATTTTCGAGCATAAAGCCATGTTGTAAAAATATCACATGCCTAGATCATTCGTCTACCCTTGAAAATCAATGGTCCTTATTGCGTCAACTTTTGACATTAGGTCTATAATTTTTTTAATTTGAGTTTTTGTGAGCCATTCCCCTTGGTGACCAAGTTGTCCTACCTTGACCACTCTATACATTTGAGTGGACTATCTTCTAGTGATCATGATCCATTTATCAACAATTTGATCCTCCTCCAACTAGTACTTAGTTGTCTGGATTGAGTTTTTAAATGTACAACTATTCTATAACTATGAAGTGCCTAATAGAGGTGGATGATAAGGCTTGATCCTCCTCCAACTAGTACTAAGTTGTGTAGATGAGTTTTTCAATATGCAACTATTCTACAACTATCGAGTTTCTAATAGAGGTGGATGATAGGGTTGAAGAAGTTCAACATTGAATATTGGATGAAAACCAAGATAAGATGGAAGATTCAATTCAAAGGAATTTTATCCCACTTTCTTGGTGATGGTGTATGGTCCATAACAAAGAGGTTTGAGCTTCCTATTGTGTCCTTCAAGTATTTCTTTCTAAAGACATAGCCATACCTTATCTACAACTTTGAATTGATGTGGGACCCAATGTTGGTCATTGTGTTGCTTGTATTTCTTATTTGTCTTTTCCAAGAGATCATGGATTTGTTGCTAGATATGTTGAATCTATTCAAAAAACCATGCTACCTTTTTTACTTCTTTTTTCCATGAGGTGAGTACTCCATGGCTTGCATAGGAAGAGTTACATTAATGGGTTTCAAGGGTTGGAACAAAAATAAACATGAAATAAGCTATATTTTTAGAGCTATGTGGAGCTCAATTATACTCATGCTGAATGTAGGGGAGGATCTCATCCCACTTTCATAGTTAGTTGGAATTTTATATTTAAAGAAGATGCACAATCAATTAGTTCACAATTTCTATTTGGCCATCAATATGAGAATGGAAGGATGTGGACATGGTAAACTTGATGTTCAATTTTTTTTTATTCCTCTTAGATACCATATACTTTGACAAGCCAAATTTGAGCCACATGAGTAAAATAAAACTTAGCAATATCCTCAAATGAAATCAATTTCTTACAAGGAATCATGATAGCTATTTTTGGAAAATGATCATCTATTACAAAAACATAATCATTACCATGCTTAGATGTGGATAAACTTGATAGAAAATCTATGAATATAGATTTCCAAGGCTTGGATGACACTGAAAATGGTGTATACAGTCCTTGCTTCTTGTTGGTTGGTTTAGAAACAATGTATGGATACATGACTTGATGTACCTCTTGACATCATTCATCATCTTGGATCAATAGAAGTACCTTTGAAGTACTGCCAATATTTTTTCCATCTCAAAGTAACTTACAACTTTGTTGAAGTGTGCTTCCCAAATCATCTTTGAGCACTCACTATCTGGTACATAAATATAACCCATGTGGGAGAGGAGGTTATCTTACAAATATAAATAAGAATGCTTACCTACACAAAGAGCTATATATGCATTTATAAAATTAGAATCTATTTCATACAAGGTGGACCAATTGGAAGCATCATGCCTTCAAGGAATCAAGAATGGTGCTATGGAGGTCAAATCAAATATTTTGCTACTAAATTGGTATTTCATTTATTATGCTTGATGAAAAAATAAAACTAATATAGATATGTGTCTCACTTTTGATGTCTTTCATTACTTAGCTTCATCTATGTCTAAATGATCTTCAAAGGTCTATGATCTATGTGGATGATGGTTTCATTACCCAAGATATAATGCTTCCATTGTTCATATTCTTGGACAATGGCATAGAGCTCTTTGTTTTTTGTGGGATATATTTAAATCATTTCAGTGAATGTTTCACTATGATAGGCAATGTGATGCCCATACTATGTTAAAATAGATCTCGATGCACTTCAATTCATCAGTTATTACCTCAAAATATTGATGCACTTTAGGTAGATAAAGTGCCATTGAACAAAATTGGCCCTTCAACCTTTAAAATATATTTTTTTGTGTTTCTTTCCAATGTAAGTTGGATTTGGCATGTCCTTTTATCACTTGGTTTAGTGGCCAAGCAATTTGTGAGAACCCCAAACAAATATTCGATAAAAATTAGAAATACCCAAAAAAATATGAAACTTTATTCAAAAAAGATGCACAATAAATTATTTATGTTAGATAAAATATTTTATTAGATTATTAAGATAACCTATAGTTATCTATCTAGAAGCTCACAATCAAATATAGAATATTTTATTGTTAGTATTGTGAGCTATAGTTAGAGAGAAATAATAATATTTAGATGTTATTTGAGGTTGGAAGTTAATATCTAATCTTGGCATGTATGTTGTATAAAGCTATGATGAATATGAATACAATTTGAGTTTTTTTCTCCAATATGATATCAGAGCGGTAACACTCCTGATTGGTATTTTTATGTCTTAATTGAAAGGTTTTCCTATTGGCTTTGAGTGTAATGAAGACCAAACTACAGACGCTTTATTGAACTGCATGTTAAATTTTTATGGTGATGTTTGTGTGTGATCTCCATCAATCTACATGAGCTTGGCTCAATAATTCTTTGACTTGTTGATGACTGGAGCCCCACCTCTATTATGGAGGTAAGCTCCATGATAACTACAACCACCAGTTAGCAGGAAAAGAATGGTTGTGAAAGCCCATTCCCTTGCTATTTTTAATTTTAGCTTTTGATTTGATAATAGTCACATCATTCAACATTACCATACAAATACTTTGGTTTACATTATGGATCCAGTGTCAGTTTGAGGATCGACAAATTATCTAATGAATTTTGAAGTCCTAGAAGGCCATGTGTTGGTCTTTAGAGCTCGAGCCTTGCCAACCACCATAGACCTCGAGTTAACAGATGGTCAACTTGATCGATGTTTTAGCATCATTATTTAGTGATAATCTAGTTGGATATAATTGCAATGGGAAGTTGAAAGATGATCAAATTTATTTTTGGAAAAAAATTGGTACTCACTGCTAAGGACATTTGCGACTTTGCAAATACAAAGCGACAAAGTTAAAAAAATTTCAGCATTCAATGATTTCACCTTGTCTTGAGATCTAAGAATCAACCATTGGTTCCCACCTATTTTTGTATAAGTGAGTAGATAGTTTTTGAATAAATTGTTAAAAATTGGCTCTTATGGTGAATTCCTACCCTAGTGCTATGAGACGTCATTGTTGGTTAATATTTCTGGATGCATTGATGCTAAACTTAACTATGATGGACTATTTTTTTGGCATCTATTTCTTGCAACCCATAGGAAATAGCCCACATTGATTTATTGTTGAGGCAATGATGATTGACTCACTTTGTTTGTGTTCCATATTTACTAGAAAACCTTGCACTTTAAACAACGTGGTATAAATAGGAATTGAAGAGCCCACATTTTGTAAATAGGAATTGAAGAGCCCACATTTTGTAACTTGGTATTTTATAGAGTTTGATGTTAAATATTTTGTAAGTCTCTTGCACGTGGAATCTATTGGATCACTGGTTTCTCCTCCATATTATGCCACATTGGTTGGGTGAATGAAGACTTGTTGATTTACTTTCCTGCGGATAACAATGATATTGTAGTGTGTTGGCTTCGCATGGCAAAATATTGATTTGGGAATATCATAGTTGATAGTTGTAGTTTACCATGTAGCGACTCACCAATTCAACCCTAGTGATCAAAGCTTTTTGACATTGGTTGCTCATTGTTGAGCTTGTGGTATGATTGAATTGTTGCCATCATCCTAAATTTATGGGGTAGATACTTTTTGTATTCAATAATTTGGTCTAGTAGATATTTAAATAACTAGTCTATTGTGGCTTGGTATTGTCTATTGCACTACAAGTCTATTGGTGCCTAAAAGAATTATTTTTCTTCAATTTTGTATTACGAATTATCCCTAGACCTCTCACTCTATCCAAAATTTATTACCTCCTATCTATTGATGATTTTACACATGGATGTTGACCACCAATATTTGTAATGCCCCCATGGTGTAATGTAATTGAGTCACATTCTGATCGATTGCTTGATTGAAAAAATTGAAGGATCATCAACACTAAGGATTCCTGTGGGTTTTCCATCCATTGGTATCATATGACCATTGTTCCTAAGGGGACATCCAATTGCATGACCGGTTCAATCCCTCCCTTACTTATCTACTTAGATTAAATTCATTCACTTCAATAAATTAATTTAAACTCAAAACTTCAATGGAGGTATTTTTTTAAAAGTGAAAAAGTAGAAATGAGATACTTATTTCTTCAAGAGGAGCATATTTTGTGGCAAGGGGGAAAAAATTATTTATTTTTGTAAAATAGTGTTTTGCAAAATTATAAAGAAGATTGTAATTGCATTGTAATAAGGTGTATTTTCAATAGAGACTGACACCTTAATAAATTTTGTAAAAGTTTCATCTTATATTTTACAAAATTACATTGTATAAGGTTATTTTCAAAGGAATCCAATACCTTCACCGCATATTTTTGCAATATTACACCAAGTCATGTACAATTGTAAAGGTGCATATTCAGTGGAAATCGACACCTTAAACATAGGAAAATCCAAGAAAAAACAAGCCCCAAAACAAATTCATGAGTGTGCCACACCAGATAAAGGTCTATTTCCTAGAAGTAAAATATCTTTATGAGGATGGAAAATTCTTGACACTAAGGAGTTGTGTGCGAGAAATTCTTAGAGATGTTGATGACTATCAAGATCTTTGAATGAATTGTGTTATATTTTCTATATATGTTGTAAGGGTAGTATTCATGTCATTAATATCACTTGATATTTGTAAGCATAAAAAGAAATAGGAACTAAAGGAGGAATCAAAGGTCCAACCCATGGTGGTCAATGCTTGTTGTGATACAAGTGACCTTGAGACCTTGGTCTAAAATGTTTGTTGTGACACAAGCAACCTCATGCCTATAATAATTGATATTAGTTGTGACACATGTGACCTTATCACAAGGAAATATTTTGCTTGTGACACTAGTGACTTAAAAATTGATAGTCCTAAAAATGAGCACCATGATCTTGTCAATTGTGACAAATGCAATATTGTTAAAAGCATTAATGATGAAGAACTTGGGTTTTTTAAAAAACACACCAAAGAAATTGGTTCAAAACTAATGAAAAATAATGGGATACAATGGTGTAGGATTGGGTAAAAATGGGTAAGGCATTAGAAATCCCATAATGCCAAATATTAGGTCAAATAATGAAGGCCTTGGCTATGATGGTCAAGTAGGAAGCAATAAGACCATGTTTGTAAAACAAAAATTCCATACAACTCCTAGAATCAACTGTTGTAGTCATTTTGGAAGAATTGGACATGTAACAACTAGGTGTTGGAAGAAATATGTGGTTGTGCTAATCACTCCCCTACAAATTATTGGTATAAAGAGAAAATTATTCATGTTGATTGTGGATGGACAAGTATCATACAATTGACCAAAATGAAATCTATGTTTTATGGTTTCTACAAAAGAGATAGACCCAGTGGTAGACCTAGAGGTAGATCTAATGACAAACCAAGTGGTAGACCTAAAGGCAAATCTAGAGGCAAAATCAAAGGTAGTTATCCAAAGGTAAACCTAGATCCAAGAGCCAATGCCAAGTGCTACGACAAGAGGTAGAGCCATATCTAGGAGCCATCTTTCATTATTTTCTTCTCTACATTAAGGGAGGATATTAATAAATGTTGTACTAAATAATGTAATAAGGAGGGATGTTAGAAAAAATATATTATTACATTATTTAGATAACCTATAGTTATCTATCTAGAAGCTCACAAAAAATATATAATATATTATTGTTAGTATTGTGAGCTATAGTTAGAGAGAAACAATCTGGTTTGGATTGTATCCAAGGTTGGTACTTAGTATCTAATCTTGGCATGTACAATGTATAAATCTATTATGAAGATGAATACAATTTGAGTTGTTTTCTCCAATAAGTTCACAACTTCTATCTAGCCATAAATCTGAGGATGGAAGGATGTAGACATCATCACCTTGGTGTTCAAAAATTTGCTATTCCTATTAGATACCATAGACTTTGGAAAGCTAAAGTTGAACCACACAACTAAAATAAAAATTAACAATATCCTCAACTAAAATGGATTTCTTACAAGGAATCACGATAGCTATTTTTGAAAAATAATAAATTAATGCAAAAATATAATAATTACCTTACTTAGATGTGGATAAACCTGAGAAGAAATACACAGAGACATATTTCCAAGGATTGGATGGCACTAGCAATAGTGTATATAATCCTTGCTTCTTTTTGGTTGGTTTAGAACAATGTAGGGGTACATGAATTGATGTACCTCTTGACATAATTCATCATCGTGGGTCAATAGAAGTACTTTTGAAGTACTACCACTATTTTTTTCCACCCCAAAGTGACTTACAACTTTACTGAAGTGTGCTTCCCAAAAAATCTTTGAGCACTCACTATTTGGTACATAAATATGACTCATGTGGGATAGGAGGTTATCTTACAAAAAGATAATAAATATGCTTACCCACATAAAGATATCTATATGTGTTTATAAAATTAGAATCTATTTCATACAAGGTGGACCAATAGGAAGCATCATATCTTCTAGGAATCAAGAATGGTGGTGAGTGCTATGATTGGAGGTCAGCTCAAAAATTTTACTACAAAATTGGCACTCCCTTTCTTATGCTTAATGAACAAATGAAACTATTTTAGATATGTGGTACACTTTTGATGTCTTTCGTTACTTAGCTTCGTCTATGTCTAAATGAACTCCAAAGGTCTATGATCTATGTGGATATGGTTTCATTGCCCAAGATATAATACTTTCACTATTCACATGCTTGGACAATGGTATAGAGCTCTTTTTTTTTTTGTGGGGTATTTTTAAAAAATTTAATTGAAATTTTCACTATGATAGGAAATTTGATGCCCATATTGTGCTAGAATAGATCCCGATGCACTTTGATCCATCAGTAATTACCTCAAAAGGTTGATGCACATCGGGTAGAAAAAGTACCAATAAACACAATGGGCCCTTCAACTTTTCAAATATATTTTGTTGTATCTACCTAGTGGAACTTGGATTTGGCACCTCCTTTGATCACTTGGTTTAGTGGCCAAGCAATGTGTGAGAACCTCAATATAATTTGAAATACCCAAAAAACTATAAAACTCTATTCAAATAAGATGCACAATCAATTAGTTCATAATTTCTATTTGGCCATAAATCTAAGGATGGAAGGATGCGGACATGGTCAACTTAGTATTATAAATTTTTCTATTCCTATTAGATACCATAGACTTTGGAAAGCTAAAGTTGAATAACACGAATAAAATAAAACTTAGCAATATCCTCAATTGAAAAGGATTTCTTACAAGGAATCGTGATAGTCATTTTTGAAAAATGATCAATTACTACAAAAAGATAATAATTATCATGATTAGATGTGGATAAACCTGAGAGCAAATCTATGGAGACATATTCCCAAGGCCTGGATGGCATTGACAATGGTGTATACAGTCCTTGCTTCTTGTTGTTTGGTTTAGCAATAATGTAGGGGTACATGCCTTGATGTACCTCTTGACATCATTCATCATATTGTATCAATAGAAGTACTTTTGAAGTACTACCACTATGTTTTTCCATACCAAAGTGACATACAACTTTACTGAAGTGTGCTTCCCAAATCATCTTTGAGCACTCATTATATGGTACACAAATATGACTCATGTGGAAGAGGAGGTTATCTTACAAATAAAATAAGAAATATGCTTACCCACACAAAGATATCTATATGTATTTATAAAGTTATAATCTATTTCATACAATGTGGACCAATTGGAAGCATCATGCCTTCTAGGAATTAAAAATGGTGGTGAGTTTTGTGATTGGAGGTTGACTCAAATATTTTGCTATTGAATTAGCACTTCCATTATTATAATTTATGAAAAAATGAAATTATTTAAGATATGTGGCCCACTTTTTATGTCTTTTATTACTTAGCTTAGTCTATGTACAAATGAACTCCAAAGGCCTATGATCTTTGTGGATAATGGTTTCTTTACCCAAGATATAGTGCTTCCACTATTCATATGCTTGGACAATGGCATAGAGCTCTTTATTGTTTTAGGGGTATTTTTAAACTGTTTTATTGAATGTTTCACCATGATAGGTAATTTTATGCCCATAATGTGTTAGAATATATTCCAATGCACCCTGATCCATCAATCATTACCTCAAAAGGTTGATGCACATCAGGTAAAGAAAGTGTCAATGAATATAATTGGCCCTTCAACCTTTAAAATATCTTTTGTTGTGTATCTCATTAATAAAACTTGGATTTGGCACATCCTTTGATCAATTGGTTTAGTTTCCAAGCAATGTTTGAGAACCCCAATATAAATCTTTGATAAAATTTGGAAATACCCAAAAAGCTACAAAAATCTATTCAAAGAAGATGCACAATCAATCATTTTTATAAAAATATATTATTACATTATTTAGATAACCTATGGTTATTTATATAGAATCTCACAATAAAATATAGAATATTTTATTGTTAGTATTTTGAGCTATAGTTAGAGAGAAACAATCATATTTGGATGTTATTCAAGGTTGGCAGTTAATAGCTAAACTTGGCATGTACGTTGTATAAAGCTATAATGAAGATGAATACAATTTGAGTTGTTTTCTCCAATATGGTATCAAATAAGTGACACTCATGATTATTATTTTTGCATCTTAATTTAAAGGTGTTCCTATTGAATTTGAGTGCAACAAAGACTAAACTACAAATGACTGATTGAACTATGTGTTAAATTTTTGTGGTGACACCTTCATCAATCTACATGAGCTTGGCTCAATCATTATTTGACTTTTTGATGACTAAAACCCCACCTCTATTGTGGAGGTAAGCTCCATGATAAATGTCGACACCAACTAGTTGAAAAGGAATGGTTGTGAAAGCTCATTTCCTTATCATTTTTTACTTCAGCTTCTAATTTGACAATAGTCACATCATTCAACATTATCATACAAGTTTTTTGGTTTACATTGTGGATTCAATGTCAGTTTGAGGATAGACGAATTATTTGATGACATTTGAATTTTTAGAAGGATTATGTTGGCCCTTTGAGCTAGAGCCTCACCAATCAACACAAACCTTCAGTCAATAGATGGTTGGCTTGATCGGTGTTTTAAAATTATCATTTAGCGATGATCTAGATGAAGATAATTACAATGAGAAGTCGACAAGTGATCAAATTTATTGTAGGATAAAACGTGTACTTATTGATAAGGACATCTATCACTTTGTAGATCCAAGGTGATAAATTTGAAATAATTTTGGCGTTCGATGATTTCACCTTGTCCAGAGATCTAAGAATCAACCATTGGTTTCCACCTATTTTTATGGAAGTGAGTAGCTAGTTTTTGGATGAATTGTTAAAAATTAGCTCCTATGGTGAATTCTTACCACAATGCTATGAGACGTCATTTTTGGTAATATTTTTAGATACAATGATGTTAAATTTAACTACAGTGGATAATTGTTTTAGCATATGTTGCTTGTAACCCATAGGAAATAGCCCATTCTGATTTGTTATTGAGGCAATGATGATTGAATTACTTTAGTCGTGTTCCATATTTACCAAAAAATCTTGCTCTTTATATAATGTGGTATAAATAGGAACTAAGGAACCCACATTGGGCAACTTGGTATTTTGGATAGTTTGATGTTGAACGTTCTTTAAGTCTCTTGCATGTGGAATCTATTGGATCATTGGTTTCTCCTCCTCCTTATCCCATATTGTTTGGAAGGATGAAGAATATTTATTTATTTTCCTATAGATAGCGATGATCCTATAGTGTGTTGGCTTCACATGGTAGAAGATTGATTTGAGGATATCATAGTTAATAGTTGTGGTTTACCATGTAGTGACTCACCAATTCAACCCTAGCGACCAAAGGTTTTTTATATTAGTTGTTCATTGTCGAGCCTATGGGATGGCCGAATTGTTGCCATCATCCCACATTTATAGGGTAGATAATTTCTATATTCAATGATCTAGACTAGCAAAAATTTAAATAGCCAACCTATTATGGCTTGGTATTTTCTGTTACACTACTAGTCTATTGGTGCCTAAAGGAATATTTTTTCTTCAATTTTGTGCTATGAATTATCCCTAGGATCTCTCACTCTATATAAAATTTATTGCCTCCTATCTACCAATGATTTTCTATATGGAATTTGACCACTGATATTTGTAGTGCCCCATGAAATGATGCAATTGAGTCATATTTTGATCAGTTGTTTGATTGGATGATTTGAAATACCATCGACATTGAGGGTTTCTATGGGTTTTCCATCCATTGGTGTCATATGACCACTATGCCTAAGGTGATGTCCAATTGCATGACCGGTTTGATACCTCCCTTATTTTTCTACTTAAATTAAATTCATTCACTTTAATGAATTAATTTAAACTCAAAACTTCAATGAATTAATTAATTGTTTTAAAAAACTAAAAAAAGATGGCCTCATTATTATTAAAAAAAAATAGGAGGAATTTTTTTAAGAGTGAAAAATTAGAAAGGGGATGCTTATTTCTTCAAAAGGAGCATATTTTGCAACAAGGGGGACGAACTTATTTATTTTTGTTAAATAGTGTTTTGTAAAATTATAAAGAGGATTGTAATTGCATTGTAATAAGGTGTATTTTTAGTAGAGACCAACACCTTAATAAATTTTGTAAAATTTCATCTTATATTTTGTAAATTTACATTGTATAAGGTGCATTTTCCGAGGAATCTGACACCTTCACCACCATATTTTTACAATATTACACAAAGTCATCCACAATTGTAAAGGTGTATTTTCGATGGAAACCAACACCTTAAAATATGGGAAAGTCCAAGAAAATGCAAGTCCCAAAACAAATTCATGAGTGTGCCACACTAGATAAAGGTCTTTATTTTCTAGAAGGAAAGGATCTTTATGAGGATGGAAAATTCCTCACATTGAGGAGTTGTGTGCAAACAATTCTTAGATATGATGATTACTGTGAATATCTTCAAATTAATGGTGCTATATTTTCTATAGATGTTGTAAGGGTAGTATACATGTCATTAATATCACTTGATATTTGTAAGCATAAAAAGAAAGAGGAACTAAAGGAGGAATCAAAGGTCAAGCCCATGGTGGCCAATGCTTGTTGTGACACAAGTGACCTCGAGCCCTTGGTGGAAAATGCTTGTTGTGACACAAGTGACCTCATGCCTATAATGGTAGATATCAGTTGTGACACAGGTGACCTTATCACAAGGAAATATTTTATATGTGACACTAGTGACTTAAAAATTGATAGTCCTAAAAATGAGCACCATGGTCTTATCAATTGTGACAAATGTAATATTGTTAAAATAATTGATGATGAAGAACATGGGTGTTTTGAAAAACACACCAAAATAATTGGTTCAAAACTAATGAAAAGAATGGGATACAATGGTGTAGGATTGGGTAAAAATGGGCAAGGCATTAGAGAACCCATAATGCTAAATTTTTGGCCAAATAATGAAGGCCTTAGCTATTATGGTAAAGCAAGAAGCAATAAGACCATGTTTGTAAAACCAAAATCCCATACAACTCCTAGAATCAACTGTTGCAGTCATTGTGGAAGAACTAGATATGTAACAACTGGGTGTTGGCCTACATTCTTGTGACATATGTGATTGTACTAATCACTCCCCTAAAAATTGTTGGTATAATGAGAAAATGACCAACAATATTCATGTTGATTGTGGATGGACAAATATCACAAATTGGACCAAAATAAAAATATGTTGTATGTCTCCTATAAAAGAGGTAGACCTAGTGGTAGACCTAGAGGTATACCCAGTGATAGACCAAGTGGTAAACCTAGAGGTAATGATCCAAAGGAATATCCAAAGGTAGATCTAGAGGTAGACCCAAAGGTAGTTATCCAGAGGTAAACCTAGAACAAAAGTTGGATCAAGTAACTGTTGGAACAAAATCTACCTTGGGTTGTTTAGTTGCACCTTATATTTTGTCAACATTGAAAAAACGAGGTTTGAGACTTTTCGCATGATCTCCAGAGAAGGCTGGTTCCTTGAATTTTTTTATGGGAAAAGGGGAAGGAAGTAATACTGAAAGAGAGGGAAATATAGTTGAAGCTAGATCTAATATATGGTGCAGATTAGACAACAACGAAGACAGATTTACTTACTTCTATCCAAAGCATTGTTGAGTGGTATTTTCACCCAATTGTGAAAGTACACTCTCCCTTAGGATTTGGATTCCAAATCCCCTCTTGCAAAGAAGTTAAACCAACAACTTCTCCAAGGTCTCCACTATATTAGCATTTGCATATGTGCATTAGTAATCTCAAATAAAGATATTCAATTTAAATGCTTGGAACACCTTAGTGATTGCAAGTAACTGTAAACAAGGGGCAATGTTGGTTTATTTTACCATGAAACTTTAGTGATTGTTCATTGAACCAAAATAAATCAAATGTGAGTTGGCCCTCATATGACCACGATGTAGTGCTTTAATTCCTTTTATCTTGATGGTTTTAAAATAGATTTTATCTTGCATTAAATCCAAATATGGCTTCTTATCATGAAGATGAAGATAGCCTTCAATGTGATCAATAAACTATCCCTCTTTGGTGAAATTGGTTTTCACAAAGAAGCAATATTTTATGGCCTTAAAGTAAGGGCTTTAAATGTCACTTTAACTTATCCCTCTTAAATGAAATCAAGTTTTCATCAAGATGAACAATTAAGTGCTTTGAGGAAAAGACCTTCAATGTAGTACTCAAATTACCCCTCTTTCGTAAAATTAGAATTTTTATGAAGAAAGGGTAATTTTAGGCTCAAAATGGAAATTTGTGAAAATGCCATAAAACATAACTCCTTCAATGAAATTGGAATTTTCATGAAGGGAATGTCATCATAGGCCCATGAGTGCAAGACAAAACTGAAAAAATGAAATTTGACCTTGAAATGGAAATTTTCTATTTTCGGATTTTTAAAATCTGTAACAAAACAACAACTTCGATGAATTTTTAAAAATACTAAACAACTCCGAAAATGAAATTTCAAAGTGCGTATTGGAATTATGAACTATAACCTACGCAATGGTGAAATTATTTTTAGATTTTGAAATTTTTTTAATGTTTATTTTAATGCCCGAAAATAAGAAAAATTTTTGAAATTAATTTTTTTTGAAAACAGAAAATTAACAATTTGCATCAAAAAATAATTGCTGAAAATGCAGCAATGCAAGAGCTCCTTTAGTTTGATAGCGCCCCATCCTGCAAAACCGAATACGTGAGAGTTTCGTACATGTAACCTAGCCTATTTGACCTGCAAAACAAACACAATCAAAGTAAACTAGGTGCTGGCTCCTAGGGTTTAAAATAATTTCCAGATTGCAGACATTCACATGAAATGACCCAAAACAATGGCATAAATTTCACATACAAATCTGAAATTTGGAAGGAGAAACATAGAACAATTAAAATGGAGCATGCAAAAAATTTCTCATCCTTTCTTGCTAACAAGGCCTGAAATTTCTGAAGAGAAGCTTTGGCATTCAAATTATATTCCAAGTTTACATATCAAAATCTGTCGCCATTTGGCCATGCCAAAATTTCCAGTCCCCTGGCCTCATTAGACGGGGTCTTTAAAAAGTTTCCAAAAAAAACTCTTTGTTTCACTCTTCTCCTGTTTTAGCTTTGGGCTTCGAAAAGTCTCCTTACTTTTCGTTTTCCCTTCCCTGGTTTGGTTCATTTCCCCTTTCATTTGGCTTCTTGCCCAATTCATGGGCATAATCATTTCTATTCTTTAAACGAACATGTAACGTCTTTTCCAGGCTTTCCTTCCATAACGCCGATCAATTATATCACCACATTATTCAATCTCTTAATAGCCCTTTTGGAACCTGATTACGTGGCTTTTATAAAGCCCTCACTGCTCGCTGTGCCATACAGCTGGGAACACTCTCCACGCCATGGTGTATGTTTTGTATTTATTGTATTTATCAGACTCCGCCTGAAGCCAGTGCACTCTGCTGCAAATCAAATATGATTAACATTGTCCTTCTATTGGTGATGCTCCCTACATCAAACACTACTTAGCCATGTGTCGTGATTTTCTCAACATGCTGCCACTACAACTCTGTGGCTGTGCACAGTCAGAATCTACTCAATTGAACCATATATTTGCTATTCGCCTCAGGTCTCGACCCTCCTCGGTAAACTTTGCCTAACGGGCCCACTTCTGAGTTGTAGTCGATGAACACCACAATTTCCCACTGTACCACGCTGTCATTCTTCACTGGCGTCGACGTTGTCTGCGATTACTCACGTTCATGCTCCCACCGTGGCTACTCTGGATGGGAATCTTCCAACTATTTACCCTACCCTGGTGCCAACAAGCTGCTTTTCGAACGTCCGTGATTCCCCAACTAGCCCAGTGGTTTGGTACTGTCCGTTGTCTAAAATTCAAACAGTCGACGTTCGTCTGTGAATTTAACCGGGTTAGAGCTGCCATTCTTTGTCCATATTTGTTCTGACTGTGACCAAATTCTTGGGCCACTGTTACATCATGGCACATCGATTGTCTTCAACGAAAGCATGGGGGTACCGCCGCTCACTGGTCTGAGCTCACCACTTCGAGACTACTCTATTTGCCCTTGTCTCACGCTTTGTTTTTTTAAGTTCACTACGCCCCGTTTCGAAATAGCTTGCCGTGTTAATGATGTATGTAGAATACACTATAATCCTTCCTACTCACTATTGAAAATGATGGTGGGTACTGTCCATTCACTCTGTTACATTTCCCAGACTCTGCCTAGTATGGGCGCTAGGTCTGCAACGACTTCGTCTATACCTCACGGCTATCACAAATTTTGAGTCATAGCCTCTTCGTTGTGGTGTGTCGACGAAGCCTACGATGTTGGGTCCACATCTTCGGATATTATCCCATTTTATCATCGTGGATATCTTGTTTTATAATAAAACCACCAGCCGCTTCCAATGGCTTAGACAAACACCCGTGGTTTTCTTCTATTAGAATCGTAATCATCCCGTCCGACTAATGGTCTCCACACTGCGAGACCTGCACTTTAGACAAACAACGAAGTTAAGAAAAATTTACTTTTTAAAAATAAACTTCCTTATAACATGTCTTTGCCTAAAACGTGCATCACCTTTCTTTTTATTATTTTTTACTCTTCATTTTAAACTTTCACATAAAAGCTAACACAAAATTAACCATAAAAATTAGCAACAACAATGACGATAAAAAGTTGTCGACAATAAAATATCGTCGATAAGAAAATGACGACAATAAAATATCATCGACAAGAAAATACTGCCGACAAGAACCGACAACAATTGCAAAACCTACGACAAAACGAATGATTAGACACTAAAAATGAAATGTCAACACCCGGATATCAAAACGAAAAGGTGGGTCCCCAATTTTGGGGTGTGTTGTGGATCAGCCACAACAAGCATTTAAACACATTTCCATGCAGAAATTATATAATTTCATATATGATTTCTAATATTTCGTTTAACATGTGTATATATTAAATTCTCATTCCAGCAATATCATTTATGTATTGCGAAAGTTCAGATATAAGAACAAACTCAATTTACAATTCAATATTGTAAGAAGAAATAAAGAACATTAATACATACACTTGCACGATATGAACCAGAAGCCAATGGGAGATGTGATTTTATTGCTTGTATTCGAAGTACATGCATTTAGTCTTGTAAACGTCCAAGAGCCGACCCCATTTTTTGGAGTCGCTCACCCCTATATATACCCTAAAATAGTATATTTTTCTAAGTACATCTTACTATTTTACAAGCAATCATCTGTAGTTTCTAATAATACACAACAAGTCTTCTATGAATTAGATATCTTCTCTACAGATTAGATTCTAGATGAGCCTGTCACATTTTCAATCATCTGGCAAGCCTGCTTTATCTTGGATTTCTGATAATCATGTCAGAAATCACTTCTTGGTGTCAGTGCATGCCTTTGATTGCCAAAAATACATTTTATTTCTTTACAGATGGCACGTCATGAAATCGCGACGTTCTTTCCTTGCTTTGCTCTTTTGCCGCCTCCAGTCATGAAAATGAGACATGTCACGAAATCGCGACATTCGTCTCTTACTTTGCTCTTCTATCGCTTCCAGCCGTGAAAATGAGACATGTCGTGAAATTGCAATGTCCATCTCTTGCTTTGTTCTTCTGACGCTTCCAGCCGCAAAAATGAGACATGTCGTGAAATCGCGACATCTTTATGTCTTTTCCTTCATTTCTTTTGGGCGGTCGCGAAAATGCGACATGTCGCGAAATCGCGACATTCTTTCCTTGCTTTGCTCTTTCTCTTCTCTTTTGGCCGCGAAAATGCAACATGTCACGATATCGTGACACTTTTTCTTTCGAGTTCTTTCTCTTATCTTTTGGCCACAAAAATGCAACATGTCGCGATATCACGACACTTTTTCTTTTGTGTTATTTCTCTTCTCTTTTGGCCGCAAAAATGCAACATGTCGTGATATCGCGACACTTTTTCCTTCTTGCTCTTTCTCTTCTCTTTTTGTCGTGAAAATGCAACATGTCACGATATCGCGACACTTTTTCTTTCTTGTTCTTTCTCTTCTCTTTTGGCCACAAAAATGCAACATGTCGCGATATCATGACACTTTTGCCTCCTTGCTCCCTTTTGTTGCTCTTGGCCATGAAAATGCAACATGTCGCGATATCGCGACACTTTTTCCTCCTTGCTCTTTCTCTTTGCTTTGGACCGCAAAAATGCAACATGTCGCGATATCGCGACACTTTTTCCTCCTTGCTCTTTCTCTTTGCTTTGGACTGTGAAAATGCAACATGTCACGATATCGCGACACTTTTTCCTCCTTGCGGTGTTTTACTTTTTCTTTGATATTTAGCATATGGGCCACTTCGGTCTTCTTGGAAAATATGCAAAAAGGGTCATCAACTATTTTCCTGTAGTTAGTCACTTTTTGACTAACATTCTTGGCGCCTTCTGGGGGATTTTTTGCTTGCAAAAATTTTGAACCAGGCCTTCATCCATTGGGAAACGGAGTCAACAACGTAGTTGTAAAAAGAATCTTTCAGAGAAAGACAAAGAACACAGGAAAATGTACTTAGATTAAAAGTGAACATTACCTCATTAAAACTCCCTCTATACCTTAGTATCTCTATTAAAAAAAAATGTCGACTTCTGATTGGCTACGACTGAAATTTTTTGTTAAGGCCGAAAAACGGTAATATTTACAAATATTGTCCGAATATACTTATATTATACTTGTACATATAATTCCTTTTCTCGCTTTCTCAACGAAATATAACTTTAGGTGAAATGCATTCATCGTGATGGGAAGAACCAATCCATCCTGATCTTTCATCTCGAAAGCATTGAACTCGTTTCTACGAAACAATTTTAAATGGTCCCTCCCAGAGAGCATCGAATTTATCATGGTTATCTAGCTTAGCTTTCTTTACATTCCATTTCAAAACCAAGTCTCCCACTCTAAATTTTTTGGCAGTTGTCTTTTTGTTGAATCATCCTTCGATGATCCGCCATATGCTTCTGATTGTGATTGTATGATTGCTCTCTTTGTTCTTCTAACTGTAAGAGCTACATTAGTCAGGCATCCATCAGTTGACCTTCTTCTTCGTTCATTTGATTCAATAGCTTCAATGTTGGTATCTCCATATGTATGGGCAAAATAGCTTCTTTGCCATAAACTAAAGTGTAGGGTGACATATTGATGGATTTCTTGATTGAAATTCTATCAGCCCATAGCGCTCGGTTTATCAGGGAATGCCAGTTTCTTTTGTTATCTTCTAGCATCCTTTTCAGGATTCTAAGAAGATTCTTATTTGTAGACTCAGCTAAGCCGTTACCCTGTGGGTAATAATTAGAAGAAGTTTTTAGGTATATACCATACCTACTGGTGAACTCAATCATCTTTGCTTCGACGAAGGCAGATCCATTATCTGAGACTAGTGAATCTGGTATACCGAATCTGGTAATCAGACTTTCAACAAACTCAATCACAACTTCCTGATCAACATTTTTAGTGGGAATGGTTGTGGTCCACTTGGTGAAATAATCAGTGGCTGTAAGTATATAGTTATGACCAGCTGATGAATTAGGTTCTATTATCCCAATGAAATCTAACCCCCATCGTTGAAAGGGCTCTTCAACCTGGATAGGTTTCAAGGGCATGGAGGCATTTCTATTTCTTCCAACATACCTTTGACACTGTTCACAACTCTTGGTGATATTGTATGTGTCTGAAAAGATAGAAGGCCAGTAACAGCCTGCTCGTAGTATCTTCAAAGCAGTTGATCTCCCTGAATAATGTCCTCCAGAGAGACCTCCATGAAATTCTCTTAGAACCTTTTGTTTCTCATCTTCTCTTATGCATATCAAAAGTACACCATCTATATTTTTTTTGTATAATCCTTCATTTTGAAGGGTGTACTTCAATGCTTGTGTTCTAAACCTCCTTCTCTGTGAAGCATTTAGATTTTCAGGACACATACCAGTCTAAAAGTATTCCACTAGGTCATCAATCCAATTAGTGTCTTTGGGCATAGAATCTGCTTGTGTATTAATCATCACATCTTAGAGTTGCACTTGTTCATCTCTAATCTGCTTGGCTAACTGGTGACACAAGGCTCTACCTCTTACCAATTTTGCAGGATGTATTTCTACATCATATTCTTGTATTTTGGTTACCCAACCAGCACGTTTTTCACCAAGCTCTCCTTGTATGATGAAGTTCCTAACGTCAGGATGTATCACATAAACAAGGATCTTGATTTGTGATAGAAAATGTTTAAACTTCTGCAATTACTTCATGACAGCATAAACTTGTTTTTCAATAAAGTTGTATCTCTCCTCATGATCATGCATGGTGGAGCTCAAAAAAGCTATGGGTCTTTCTTCGTTATCTGTCCCCTTTTGTGTGAGGACTACAACATAACTCTCTGATTCACCAATAGTATACAAGATGAAACTTCGTGAATAATCAGGATTGATTAATACAGGTGCTTGGGCTATCTCTTCCAAAATTTTCTTCAAGGCATTTTTCCTAACATCTGTCCATTTGAAAGGAGCATCCTTCTTCAGCAGTTCTGTCATTGGTTTGACAATTTGTGCAAAATCCGCAATAAATTTGTGCATAAAATTTATTTTCCCAAAGAAAGATTGCAAACCTTTCTTATTGACTGGTAAATAAAGTTCCAAGAGTGCTTTTACCCTGCTAGGATCAATAGCTAGCCCATCTTTGGAGATGACATGACCGAGTAGGTACCTTCTTCTACCGCAAATATAGACTTTTTTGGGTTCAATGATATTCCAAATTCCTCGCACTTCTCAAAAAAAAAATTCTATATGTGAGGTGTGATCCTGCTTATCATGAGAGAAGACAGTCATATCATCTAAATAGATGACTATGATTTTATTAGCAAGTTTGCCAAACGCTACATCCATTGCTCTTTGAAAAGTTGCTCCAGCGTTGGATAAACCAAATGGCATCCTTTGGTAGGAAAATGTTCCCCACTTTGTAGTAAAAGCGGTCTTGAATTGGTCTTCATATTTTACCCATACTTTATTATAACCTAAAAAACCATCTAGTAAGGAAAACCTTTCTGCTCCTGCAACTGTGTGTAGAATTTGGTCAATCTGAGGTAGCGGGTAATGATATTTGAGTGATGCTCTGTTCAGATTTCTGAAATCTACACACAATCTGATATCTCCATTTTTCTTCTTGACTGGTACCAAGTTTGCCACCTAGGTGGAGTGTTTAACAGGGTATACTATTTTAGCTTGAAGGAGTTTTAGTAGTTCTTATTTCATCAAAGATTCTATCTTCAGATTCACTGGTATTTGCTTTTGCCTAAAAGGCTTAGCTCCTTCTAATTCTATGGTATGTTGAATAACATCTTTATTGTACACTTTTATATCACTATACACCCAAGCTATGATGTTAGGGAATTTTTTACACAATTCTCTGATCTGGTTCACTTCCTCTTTTGTACAATTGATTCCAACCTTAATCATTTTTCTTGGCTCCAACTCTACATCTTTGTATCTTTGTTTATCGACCTTGATTTTTTGGCCAACTGCTCTATCATTGTTATCAAACAGGATTTCAAAGGTGATGAGACCCTTAGGAATATGATTGTTTTTTAACTAAATAATGTCCTCTTCCTCTTCATCCTACAGAACTCGATTGGCTGAGCAATTCATTTCATGGATTAAGAAATCCAGTATCTGTTCATCATTTTCAAAAACTTGCTAGAAAATATTTTTATCAGGCACTGAAGGCCTGTATATAAGTCTAACAATTTTAGACTTCTGAATAACATTACTTATAGGACAAAAATTAGCTCCCACTAAAGCTAACAAATTTGCGTGGGTATTCTATTCTCTAGGGATAAACTTTATATTTAGGGCCTCAAAGGCCTCTAAGAGATCCCACACTTTGTTCCTGTAAGCCTTCAAATAATTTTGTTTACTTATACATTTTTTGGTGACTTGATTCACAATAAGTTCTAAATCTCCATAGATGAGTAACTGTTTAATTCCCAATTTCTCAGCCTTTCTTAACCCTAAGCACAGGGCCTCATATTCTGTTGCATTATTGGAGCAAATCCAAGTCAACCTGTAAGAGAAAACCTTTTCCTCTCCGGTGGGAGAAATCAAAACTATTCCAGCACCGACTCCATTCTTGCACCTAGCCCCATCAAAGAAAAGCTTCCACAATTGATTCACAGAACCATCCTTTTCTAGGGAGGGTATCAATTTTCTTTTTGGTTTCTCAATAGAATAGTTTCCTATTTCTATTTCTATCATGGCATTAAAATTATGTAGAGAAAACTCATCCTCAGCTTGGAGCTCTTCTAATATTTCTTCCATTAGATCTTCTTCTATTGTTTCTTCAGTCATCAAATTTACACGGTCAGTTTCACCAATCTTTTCTACATGAAACGTAGATGGTTTCTCATTAAAAATATTTACCCTTCTACCTTTGAAAGGTATCTCCAAATGAGAATAATCTAAGGATAAGTATCCTCCTATATTTGTTGTGAACTCTCTGGATAGACACATACCAAAATAGGGCTCCAAGTCTACGACTACTACCTCTTGTATGATTGTCATCTAAGGCATTTTATGCAGCCATATGGGAATATCCTTTATCACTCCTACAATTTTTACTGGAGTACCATCTAACTGTAGGATGCCTGCGCTGCTCCTAGTATACTCCATTCCCATAATATCACATACTACTTTGGGTATCATAGTGGTAGCAGCTCTTGAATATATCATGCAGTTGTAGACAACCCATCCTTCCATTTGAAGGGATAAATAAAAGGGTGGTGGCCTGTTCTTACCAGTGGCAGACGTCAAGTTCGTTAGAACAATTTTTGAAGATGATGTAGTCATACCTCCATTTTTCATTGTTCTTAGGGATTCCTGTAGGAGATCGATTTGACCTGGAATTTGAAGAGCATCATACATACTTTCCTTAGAAGGATTATTTTTCATTTCCTCTACTATATTGAATGTAGGTGAATCAACTATCCTTTCTCTTTCTTTGGCAAAAGTTTCATATTTATTTTTGTATCCCTGGGTAGCTTCAGTTCTTTGCCTTTTTGTCAGCGAGGGGAAACTCAACCTTTTCCTAGTTTGTTCTTGGGTTTCATTTTCCCCCCAAGGAATAAATTCTTTGTGTGTTTCTTGCCCTTGAATTTTGGCTAGAAACTGATATTTTCTTTCTCGAGGGAGACTTCCCTTAGGAGTTTCTTTGGGAACTTCCTTGGGAGCAGGGGAAACATTCAATGGTGAAGCTCTTTAGGGTCTACTTGCAGTGGTTTCTTACCTGATCTTGTCAAAACTGAAACCTATTATACTATAGGCATCATGAAGTTGTGGTCCTTCTCTCTAATTATATTTACATGGCCTTTCATTTTTTCTTTACTATTTTCAATTGCTATACTTTGTACATAATGCTGGTGTATCATACATGAACTTTACCCATGTGGATCGTTACATGTAGTACACCAAAAGTTAAAATCAGTGGGAGGCTCTTTGGCTTCCACTATCTCATTTGTATATACCGTGCTCGGTCTCTCTTGTCCCCTATTGCTTGATTGTGTTGCATCTCTTGTTACCTAAGGGAACCTCCTTGGCAAAAAATTCCTTTTAGCCTCTCTCTTTTTAATTGATGTTATATCATTTGCTAGATTTTTCATGGTGTCTAGGATAAGAGTAAGCTGATTATTGGGGACTTTTTGAGGAGGTGGCGCAGGTAATGCAGGTCTAACAGAAATAGGAGGCAATGCCAAAGGAATTTGAGGTAGTGCCAAAAACTATTGGAACAAAATATGTCTTGGGTTGTTTAGTTGTGCCTTAGATTTTGTCAACATTGAAAATACGAGAAGGTTTGAGACTTTTCGCCTGATCTCCAGAGAAGGCTGGTTCTTTGAAGTTTTTTATGGGAAAATGGGAAGGAAGTAAATACTGAAAGAGATGGAAATATATCCGAAGCTAGATCTAATATATGGTGCATATTAGACAACAATGAAGACAGATTTACTTACTTCTATCCAAAGCATTTAAACACATTTCCATGCAAAAATTATATAATTTTAGATATGATTTCTAATATTTTGTTTAACATGCGTATATATTAAATTCTCATTCCAGCAATATGATTTATGTATTGCAAAAGTTTATATATAAGAACAAACTCAATTTACAATTCAATATTGTAAGCAGAAATAAAGAACATTAATACATACACTTGCACGATATGAACCAGAAACCAATGCAAGATGTGATTTTATTGCTTGTATTCGAAGTACATGCATTCAGTCTTGTAAACATCCAAGAGCCGACCCCCTTTTCTGGAGTCGCTCACCCCTATATATACCCTAAAAGAGTATTTTTTTCTAAGTATATCTTACTATTTTACAAGCAATCATCTGTAGTTTCTAATAATACACAACAAGTCTTCTATGAATTAGATATCTTCTCTGTAGATTAGATTCTAGACGAGCTTGTCACATTTTCAATCATCTGGCAAGCCTACTCTATCCTGGATTTCTGATAATCATGTCAAAAATCACTTCTTGGTGTTAGTGCATGCCTTTGATTGTCAAAAATACATTTTATTCCTTTATAGCTGGCACGTCGTGAAATCACAACGTTCTTTCCTTGCTTTTCTCTTTTATCGCCTCCAACCATGAAAATGAGACATGTCACAAAATCGTGACATTCATCTCTTACTTTGCTCTTCTACCGCTTCTAGCCATGAAAATGAGACATATCACGAAATCGTGATGTTCGTCTCTTGCTTTGTTCTTCTATCGCTTCCAACTGCGAAAATGAGACATGTCACGAAATCGCGACATCTTTATGTCTTTTCCTTCATTTCTTCTGGGCGGTCACGAAAATACGACATGTCGCAAAATCGCGACATTATTTTCTTGCTTTGCTCTTTCTCTTCTCTTTTGGCCACGAAAATGCAACATGTCCCAATATCACGACACTTTTTCTTTTGTGTTCTTTCTCTTCTCTTTTGGTCACGAAAATGCAACATGTCGCGATATCGTGACACTTCTTCTTTCGTGTTCTTTCTCTTCTATTTTGGTCGCGAAAATGCAACATGTCACGATATCGTGACACTTTTTCCTTCTTGCTCTTTCTCTTCTATTTTGGCCGTGAAAATGCAACATGTCGCAATATCACGACACTTTTTCTTTCTTGTTCTTTCTCTTCTCTTTTGGCCACGAAAATGCAACATGTCGCGATATTGCGACATTTTTGCCTTCTTGCTCCCTTCTGTTGCTCTTGGCCATGAAAATGCAACATGTCGCGATATCATGACACTTTTTCCTCCTTGCTCTTTCTCTTTGCTTTGGACCGCGAAAATGCAACATGTCGCGATATCGTGACACTTTTTCCTCCTTGCTCTTTCTCTTTGCTTTGGACCGTGAAAATGCAACATGTCGCGATATCGCGACACTTTTTCCTCCTTGTGGTGTTTTTTTTTTCTTTGATCTTTAGAATATGGGCCACTTCGGTCTTCTTGGAAAATATGCAAAAAGGTGCATCAGCTATTTTTTTGTAGTTAGTCACTTTTTGACTAACAGTAACTTATAGGCTTGCCAATCTAGAGGGAGTAGAAGAGTATGAGCCATTGAACATCATCCACTTGAGAGTGTTCTATTCTTAATGTAACTTATATATATATACATGGCTAAAAATAGTAAGAGCACAAAAGCATCAGTCATACACATTGTATTTCATACATCCATTTTACACAATCACATTCATATCATTTTAATAGATTTCATCCACCATATTAGGGGTCATTTACTTAGTTTGGATAATTGTTACTCTAATAAGTCTTGTCACCTTAATCAAGGGCACCCTCAATTTATCATCCATATCATTCCACCATTTCATAACTCATGTCATCATTTACAATAAAATTCCATTACCCCTAGGTTTTTTCGATCACTCAGCCACTCCTAGTGTTTCAATCAACCTCCATTATATGTCAAGTTTCCTCTAGGACCAAAGCACATTTTCACTAAGAAAATCTTGATTTCTGGGAGTTGACTCTAACATTCTTGAACCAAACACATATAACACCTATTAATAACTTCTTGTTTCAAAGAAGGATAACACCATGATTGGGTTGAACCTTGAGGTAAAAATTTCTTCTTGCTTATCCCATTATGCACATAGTCCAAAATCAAAACAGTATTTTTCACCACTAACAACATTTCTAAATAAAAGAGTGAGTAGTAAGGATAGGATAAAATTCTCATCACACCTCGATTGAGAATATGATTCTCCAAATCTCTAACTCTTTTACAAACCACACACCACAAGTTCCCAAGTAGTAAGGATAGGATTACACTTCCATCCAAATGGTTATGCAATTCTATTCCCCAAAGCTTAGAGATCATATCATTGGACTATGGAGCTAATATCCACTGGGGCTATAGATGCTTTACTGGTAGTAGAGTATGCTCATGCATGATGATGCGTCTCTCTTGAAGAGACCTCTAACCACACATAAGGATAAGCTAGCTTCCTAGTCTTCTCTATGATGAGTTTCATCTCACTTTACTCAAGATGGGTAAATGATATCACTTACACACGATGGTTCTTGATTGGCTTAATTCATTACCATGCTCATGATTGGTAAATGAACATTCACTGCACACATTTGATCTCTGAGAAATTTGAAAAAAATTTAAAAAATGAGTTTGTTCGAAATCACTCTGATGTTTGAGTCTCTAAAAAATAATTCTAGATCAGTTATCTATAAGCCAAAACAATATCTATATCATAAGCACATCACCATAGGAATCTTCCACTTCATATCCCATTATTATATGTTAGTATCCCTTATTAAGCAATGAAGATAAAAAGAGTAAAGCAAAATTTAAACTACTACAAAGGATCATTAGAGCATCAGTTCACTTACATTGTTACACATCATCATCATAATGCATCCACAACATCATATATACATGCATTCATACATACATTCACACAAAAATCATACACAAGAAAATCCATGTATATATATATATATATATATATATATATATATATATATATATATATATATATATATATATATATTTCACATATACAAAGTACGCCTAAAGATTGTATACAATACAGAACTGAGGCTCATATACAAAAGTGCAACAAGAGGCACTAGCTAATGCCCAAAGGTAGAACCTTATGATACTGAATGGTTAGGACCTCAAGGAACCCTAGAGTGAGAATCACTATGCCTAATAGATCCAAATATAGAGGATGAAGGTTGTATTGGTAATCCAATTCCATGTTACACAAGGAAATTTTTGAGCTATTGAATGTAGCTATCTCAGGACCAAAGGTGAGATAAGTCCTATCTATGATGTGCATCCCTTCTCATCAGCTCTATTCAAATCCTAGCTATCACATCCTCACCTCCATCTATATTAGTCTATACCTCCAAATCCATCCATAGCTGAGCATTCTTAGCATCCTAAGCCACTATCCTTGCATCCCACTCTACCAACATCTATAGGAGTAGATACCGCTCCTAAACCAAGTTGTCCCGCTAATCCTAGAGAACAACTCACTCCTCCTCACTCTAACTAGGAGATATCTCTTAAATATCCTCCATACCACCACCTTCACCATCACCTCCAATATTAGGAGGTTGATTTTTTGTGGCCCTCGACTACTTCCTCTCATTGCTGGATCGATGATGTCTCTGTCATCGAGGAGTCTCCTCTGCCTCGATTGTGTAGGAATAATTACATTATTTGGTCCTTCACTAATGTATCATCATGGGTACATATTTAGATTAGGATTTAAGTACTTTATTAAAGTAATGTAATAAATGCACAAGTTTTATAATGTGCAATGATGTAAATGTGCATGTAGTCCACATGTACATGAGTCTTAGGTTGAGTAAGAGGTAAGGAATCTATATTATTATATAAAGATTTCATTGTGAGTGATTGTGAGAGGTTTTTTGGATTGCATAGGTTATAGTAGTAGTAGTAGAAATGTAGATATTTTTCATAAGGATGGAGAGGTAGTTACCTCCATTCTATAACATTGTATATTTTCATGAGCTTTCTTATATGAGCATTTCTCGAGTATTGTATCAAGTTTTCTATCATATTTTCATGCATGTATCAAGTTTCCATTATCATAGTTATAACATTGCATGCTTATTTTCAAACTTGTTGTCACATTTCCTTTAATTTTAAAGCTTCAAAAGATAATAGTGGTATCAGAGCCATGGTAGATCAAAGAAAAATCATAAGTGATCACCATTGCTATTGTTGTGTCTTTGCAAACCAGATCTACCATTGTATGTTGTTGCATGCAAACACCACCACAATAGATGGTTTGATAGAAGAAGCTCTAGGTAGAACAATAGGAAGTAGAGAAATCCACATGAGTGATTGAGAGGAGATTGTAAATCTCATTTTCAAATTTGTGAAATTTATTATTGGCTAGAGTTTTTCCATGGAGTTGTAAAAACTTGTGAATACTAGAACTCAACATTGAATCCACTAGATTGGCAATCCAACTAGTGAAGATTATTTTATATAGAGTTATAGAAATTTCTATTATCATTTCTAATACTTTATTGCAAAAGAGAGGAGATTCAAAAAAAATTATTTGGTTGCTATTATCTAAGTTTTTCTTGTTGCAAAAAATTAACTCTCAAAAGCTAGAAAGCTTCCTACAATAGATAGAGAAAAATTGCATCTTTGTTGCCTAAAATTCAAAGTACTTTCCTCATGCTAGGATTAGTTCTTTTTTGTAGAAAAATAAATATTTGATATTTTAAGGCTTGAAGGAAAATCCCCATTACAATATTTATGGATTAAATGCTCCTAGTTGAAATATTGAGGAGAGATATAGTGGCCAAGGAAGCCACATTGAAGATTGTAAATCTAGGAAGGAGGTCCTAGAAAGAAGATCTTATTGAAGGAAGAAGATACTCAAGGAGAAGAGTCCTAGTGAAGGTTGGAGATTGGTGATCTCCATTGAAGACTGAAAACTTCACATTGAAGAAGAGGTCCATAGAAGGTCCTATTGAAGAGATTTAGCATTGAGAAGGACTAACAAAATTCCTATTGCAATATTTCAATAGAAACAATTTTAAGAGATCAAGGAAAGCCTCATTGAAGTTTTAGAAACTATAATATTGAAGACCTTGGAGGGCTATCAATAGGAAGGCTTTGTGAGCCTCATTGGAAGAGTTACTATAAGAACTCATTGCAACAATTTACTACCAAGGAGAAGTTTATGATAAATAAATTGAGACAATTATTGCCATCTAACAACAAGCCCAAAAGAGAAGGTTTGGTAAATAATATTGTCAAATTTTAAGTTAGTTTAGAGAATATCTCAAGACATTCAAAATCTTGAGAAGAATGACATTAGATAGGCCAATATTGAAATCAGAATTTGATAAGAGAAAGGAGATAGAAGAACCACCAAATCTAAGAGATTTGGGTACTATCATTGAAGGGTTCTTGAGTGAATATCTTAGCTGTGATTTGGAGGAGTATCCTAACAGAATTTTAGTTAAGGTATTGACCACTTTATAAGCTGAAAAGGTTCATAGTTGAGGAGAGAAAAGGCAGCAATTTTGGCAGTGTTAGTAGTTGCTAAAGTCTAGGTTTAAGAGGTACATCCTGAAAAAGCATTTGAGCCGCCAAGTTATAGTATTGGGCAGCATATTATTGAAATGTTGAAGCTACAAAAATGTGTGCAAGAGAGTTGTTTTAGATAGCCTATAAGAGCTGCAATAACATCTACAAAAGACAACAAATTTAAGTGACTATAGTCACCATCATCATCATCATCATCATCTATGAAGATAGAAAGGTATGCAACAAAAAGGTGCAAAATCTCAATAGTTGAGATTTTCATATTTGGATTCTTATTAAGTTTATTAAAGTGCTAAATTCAAGGTTCAAAGGTTGCATAAAATAGATTCATTTCAATACTTCAAGATAAGTGCAGAAGTTATAGTCCATAAGGTTCAAACCTGCACAATAGGAAGAATAGAAGTTAGGTATATTTCAAGAGAAGGAAACATATCAAAATTCTATTACTTATTCCAAGGAAGAAGACTACATATTTGCATTTTTCTATAGTGCAAAATACAATATTAAAATATTGGATTTATTAGTGCAAACATCGCCAAGCAAAGAAAAATATTACCATGGATTTGAAGGTAATATTGAACCCTATGTTATCCCACTCATCTTAGTTTGAAAAGAAGTGGAAGTGACTAATTTCAAGAGGTCAAAATAATATGTTTAAGAGCATAGGGAGGTAAGTGTTTATACTATCATATAATTTGTGAGCATCTCATTAGATCCAATCAAAAATATCTCTACAAGCCAAGCATATCCAAGAGAAAAAGGAGATAGTCATTGTCGCATCAACCTGCATTCATCACCCAAGCAATAACAAGTATTGTGTACAAAGGAAAACATAGATACAGGTGAATACAAAAGCAAGAGAAAAATATTTATTATGAATGTCAAGGAAATTATGTTCAACATGTTTGAAGTAGCATTTGGTGAAGGCATTATTGGTATCACACCAATTTTAGCCACCAATCTACCCATACAACTTGCACCAAAGCAAGTATCCCATTTAGTTCAGGTATCCAACATGGAAGCATGTATAGTTTGTAATGTAAACTCACCAAGCCTACAAGGAGGAAACATATTTGATTATAGTGCAAATTATCCCATTTAATTTAGTTTTAAGGATAATATTAATCACTTCTAGAGAAGCATTGAAGATAATAACACTAATTCCTCTTCAATAGAAGAGTTAGGAGAAATATTTTAGTTGAAGTGTTGGATTACTATCGGACCTACAGTGAATGAGTGTTAAGTTAGATAGATGAGAGCATTGTATAGCCCAAGAAAGTTAGGGAAAAGTATTATAGGAATAACCTACCATGTGGATAATGTATTTCATACAAGCAAGAGAAAAGATACATTGTGTTGAAGCTAACTCGAGTGCATAACATAGAGGAATATTTAAGCGAGAACATCATTTGAATAATGCCCTCATTGAAGTGTTGGTTACAACACCTCTTACTAAGATATTGGAAGAATAAATTAAGGTTTTTAACACCACTTGTCGTAGGTGTTAGAAGAAGGTGCAACAAAGTCATTTCTAAAAGACCAGACAACGTAAGTGCCACTTGGCACTTCCCATCCTACATTGCATCAAATGTAAAAGAAGACATTCACAAATGAGTACATATATATCACTCATTGAAGTGAAGACAACACTAAAAACTAAGGAGGAAAATCATGAATCCAAAATATCCCATATGAAGCCTACACTATCACAAATATCGAGGAGCAATAACATAGTAAGTTCACCAGCTAAAGTGAAGTGCACAAACTAGCATATTAATATTGAATATGAGCATGCTCGTCCATTAAAGAAAGGTGCACATAAGATTCTAGAGAATCTAGTGAAGATAGAAGATAAAGTTCAACAAGTAAAGAGTGCAAGCTAGCATTGAAAATGAAGTATATCATGCACAACAAACCAAGGAGTTCACAGACAAAGTAATTCATAGACCAAAGTTATTTGACATCGTAGAAGATAATGTCCACCAGTGAGATAGAAGGTTGAAGGCTGACCAAAACAATGTTGAAAGAAGAAATATATTTCCATATAAGTCAAGTGCAAAGGAAATCATGTTCACTGAGGTTAATTGATGCCAATAGGTCTGAATTTATATGTTGGAGGAGGAGTGTGTAGGTCTAAAAACACCAATGTCGAAAGGAGAACACATATCAATAAAGCAAAAATAAAAGACCTTACTTACAGTTTGGATTTGACAAGAATTCAACTAATACTAAGGCACAGGAAATCAAATCAATTATATAGAGCATACAAGTTCAAATCAAAGGTAAGAATTATATTGCAAAGTCTATTAAAGTTGAAAATCAACTTACTCTAGAGAAAGTGATTGATAGGAGTAATAAGGTGTTAATATCTAGAAATCTTACCTTGGATAACTAGTTGGAATTAGAAGTATTAGAGCCATCATAATTATTGCTTCATATATACTTGCAAGTTCTAAGACAAGGAGTTATAAGGATTAGTGAAACTAAATACGTAGTATTTATAAAAACTTTTAACTTGGGAGACATAAGGTATCCTACACCAAATTAATATTTTAGAAGTTTAGAAATTTCTTATAGCATTGAATCATAGTTGAAAATTATTGCTTGCATCAAATATTAGTTGGAAAAGTGAACTTACTAGTCTCACACCTAAATAAAGGAGACATAGACAATCCAACTTAAATATCTCAAAGATATTATTGCACTTAAGTTTTCTACAAGTAAAGTAAATAGTTGAACATCACTTAAACTATTTATCATATAACTAGCGAGATATAAGGAAGACTACTATAAAAATTAAGACTACAAGACTCAAATCAAGGAGACAAAATAAAAATACATTGTAGACACCAAAATATGGCACCCTCTAAGTCATATTCACCACCTCACCATCAAATCTTGCATAATAAAACTATATGCCTAAGTCTAAACTTAGGGATATAAAATCTTGCACATTATCCTATTTTCCCAATTTATTAAATCTGGTAAATAACCCTAAGATGCCCTGTCTACCCATTGGACATATGTCTTGGACACTTCACACAACACACTTGCCACATCTTACCCACTCTTGTCCCCCTTGTCCTTGCACATGAGACAGATTCCCAACAACCATGCCACAACTCATTTGTTGTTGTCTCCTTGTCCCTTCATATAAAAAAACATCCCACATCCCGCTCCACTTGAAGCCACATCACCCCAATTAAGTGAGCCACACTGAATGACTCACTGTAACTGCCCCTTCCACCTGGCAGTTCAGATTTGCCACTTGGCATGTCAGGGTTACCACATCCCATTCTCCTCCAAAGCCCTAGGAAGCCTATAAAAGCATCATTAGTACACAAAACAAAGGGAGCTAAATTTACATACTAAAAGGCTGCCAAAATATATCGAGACCCGATGAGAAACTGAGAGCGTGATCTCGATCCTGAACATTGGCACGCATCCCGAGGCAACCTATCATTTTAGCCAAAACCACCCACCCATGATTTCACAGTAAAAAATGCAAGTTTGTAGTTTCCAGTCCATAATTGCACTCCTGTGGTTCCACAGTCCCAAGCATAAATTCACCCATACGACTGAGATCAGCAAAATACTCTGTGTTAGCAAGGCATTATTGGTTTACTTGTTCTGTCATTTATTTCATGCAATCTATTGCTTAGGGTTTTATGAATAGCATTAATTTTATTAGTTAAAATATGTAGGTGCTACTGATCCCCCCTTAATTTTTTGAATGTGTGCAGGTGAAAGGTATCTTGAATGAGCTGCTGAAGCTGGAATGGCCCCTTGCTAGATACCAAAGCCCACTCACCCCTTGAAGATGTGACGAGAGAACGAAGAACACTACATCCTGTGAAAGAGTCAAAATATCTCCCCTCCTCCATCAAATCATTGTACTTAAGAGAGAAGGAAATATTGTAGCATTGCTCCCAATACACTTGGGGCAATTCAAAAACCTTTTGTAAAAGTCGTATCAAAAAAATCAATACAAAAGGGGTATTTTGGAAATTTACTTTTATGTCTGCATTCATATTATTTTTGTGTTCAGTTCTTTGGTTACAGGAATGACGATCATGGTGGGACCTCCCCAGGGTTCCATTTTGTTTTGCCTTGCTTCTTTTTAAATTTATTGATCTTTGTCTGCACCTATAGATTTCGAGAATTTGAGACGCGCACATCACCCAAATTATTTACTATGGAAATGTGAAAACACAGTTTCTATCTAAGGAAATGCAAATGCATGGTTCCTGGCTGGATAAAATGTAGATGTGTGGTTCCTAGTTAAAGAAAATGTAGATGCATAATTCTTGGTTCGAGAAAACATAGAAACGTAGAGCGGCGGTTGACAGCTGGAAGGAGCGACGAAAGGAATACAGGTCTATACCTTGCGCTCTCTGTTTCGTTTTTCCTTTAGTTCCAGTTTAGGGTGCATTTAAGTAAATTAAAGATCTCATTCTTGTATGCCATTGTGTGTATTTAGGTCTTAGGGATAGGAAAAAGTATTTAAATTTTACATCCATACATAAAATAACAAGGAAAAATTAAAAAGAATCTACATCTGCATAATAGGAAACATGTCATTTTGCATCCATAGGGTTAAGCATAACTTGGGTGTTAAGTTCGAGTTCGGGTTTGTAAAAGGATAAATTTGTTTTTGTTAGCAGAAAGGACCCACGCATCCACTTTTGAGACATCCCAAATGCAAACGCGTGGTTGGCAAACCGCGCATTCGCAATTTACCAGAACTAATCGTGCACCTGCAGTTAGCCTTGTCTAATAGAAGCCAATTGGAATTAGAATTGAAGGTGGCACTTTTTGTCCCTGATTTGTTGTCTATCATTTTCTATTCTCTATTTTTTGCATTTAGGCATCAAAATAGAATTGCATGTTATCATTGCATAACACCATAATTAAACAAACCACCACACACTCACATAAACATTGGAAAATGTCTAGATTTCATCACCATCGGGTTTGTATTTCATCATCGAACCACCAACATTATACCCTGATCTTTGGCCAAAGCTGACTCCAAGAACCATCGTAGCTTTGAAAATTTGCATATATTTCTCTTCGGAGAGCATGATGTTGACCAAGTGAGACTGGGTGAGGACTGGTAGGACCTGTGCTCCTTATCCAGGTGTGGAGTTCATTGCCACACATGAGGGATTTACATGACCTGGAGTTCATAGCCAGGTTGTCGAGCTACGAGTATACAGGTGAAATCCTAGATTCATTTAGGGAAAAACATTGAGCACACGCCTTTTTCATTTTTCAAACAAAATTTAAAAAAAAAAGAGAAATACGAAAATCTAGCTTCAAAAACTTTGTGTGTTTATTTTCTTTGTGTGTTGTATCGCATCAAATTGTCATTTTATTTACATAGATAGTCACACTTGGCATTGTACCACATAATAGCGTATGGTAGTGACTTGTAGTCATGCTAAGAAACTAGTGTTAAACCAAAGTCAGTGGTATTCCCCCATAGCCTCTCAGTCTAGAAACGTCCCACCCATTGTGGTGGTAGGACAAGTAGGCATGCCCCTTTCTATGTCCCAAAGTCTTAATGTAGGGCCTTCTAGTAATGCCCCTAATATGGATATAGACATTATGTATAGGGATACTCACACAGCCATACTTGAGACACCTAGGAGTGAACCTCCTGCAGTGGTAGATAGTCATGTCACCATGTTCGATATGGATACTGTTATAATGTACTTGAATGTAGTTGGAATGGTCTTCCCATTATTACCACCACTCTCCATCCCATCTCATGTCATACCCTCATCATAACAAGAATCCACATTCACCTATTTGTAGCAATTAGAACAAATTTTCACCAATCCTCTTTTTGAGTTAGTTGTTGTAGTATTGGCCAATAAACCATCATCAACCAACCAATTACCCCCACATTACCTCAACAAATGACTGTTTCCACTAATCCCTTGTATGAAACAATTCCTATTGTTTTGCAAGCTCCAACATCCATTCCTTTTGCCACACTCGTAGGACATACATCTCATACCATACCACAACCAGTAGCGATACCTTTTGCTACTTACCCCCCACCTATTTCCACTACCATGGTTGTCCCACAACCAACCCAGTCTACCACGTCACATGTAGTGGTTCCTACTTCAAATTCAATTGCTATGCAATAAGCTTTCTTACAATTGTAGCAAATGATTTGAGATAATACTAACCATAGCGTGAACCTTGATCCAAACCAGCATTTTCAAGAGATTGAGCAAAACTTTCCACCTACATCTCAGTAACCTAATGCCTTTATCCAAGATCCATCTTGGGTAATGCGCTCTCCTTCTACCACTGCGGTTTATAATCAACTACCACACCCATATGCTAACGTAGTAAATCAGCATAACATCATACCTCCATCACTTCATCCATATCATAACATCCCTCAACATCCATACCATAACACATTTCAGCCACCCATGTCTTATCACCCACAACCTACATACAATCCACCCCATTACCAGAATCATCAAGTACATTCAAGTGTCAGTCCTGTGGATGACCCTAGATATTAGTTTTTACATAATCAGATTGATAGTCTTGCCATGCAAATCCCAAGTTTGCAATACCAAAATCTAACTTTGAGGTAACTAGTCAATCACCCTATTCATGCTTCAGTACCTGAGCCACCATATCCACAAGATGTTCAAATACCGAAGCTTGAATTTAAAGGGGAAGAGGACCCCCATGAGCATATAACTAGATTTATGAATGCATGCTTCAGAATCAAAAGGAATGATGCATTATTGTTACATACATTTCCTCAAACACTAGGACAAGAAGCACAATACTGGTACAACCACCTGCCACATCAAAGTATTTTTACCTTTGAACAACTAGCGGACCAGTTCTTAGAAATATTTGCCCTGAATGTCAGAAAAAAACCACATTGACTGATTTGATTTATCTAAAACAATATGACGATGAATCAGTCTATGACTTTGGCAATAGGTGGAGATCAGTCATGATCAAGTTACCATTTTCCCTCCCTATGCCAGAGATAATATGAATGTTCACGAAGAGTTTTGGTAGACCCATCTCTTCATTACTATAGCTACAACAGTATAGAACATTCAATGAGACACTCACCCAAGCAAAACTGATTGAAGAAATAAAAATCCAAGAAGGAGAGATAAAGCCTAAGAAGAAAGAGTGGCACAATAAGAATCAAAATGGGAATAACCACGGTCAATCTAATACCGCATAGGTTAACCAAATAGTTTTGGGCCAACCACAGTTAAATCAACTGACCCAAACACAAATCCAACAACCCCAACAATAACAACAACCGCAACAATCAAATTATCAAGCGGTTCCACCCACACAGCAGGCACAAAATCAGACACAACCTAAAAAAAGGCAACAACATCATTTTAAGCCAAAAATAAATTACACACCGGTACAAGAGCCATAATCATTAGTGTTTCAGAAGTTGTATGCAACAAAAAAATTTACATTACTGGAAATGAAACCCGAAGATCCTAAAAAACCAAAAATAAAAGGTTACAAAGAACACATATTTTGCATCTATCATAGACAAAGAGGACATGATATTGAAGGTTGTCATGTATTTAAAGGAATTATGCAAGATTTATTAGAAACGGGTACAATCAAAGTTGACAATCCACTAGCCCAAAACAATCCAAACCCAGGCATCTATCAGACACATTTGCCACATCGAGAGGTAAATCAACAACTGACTGGAGCATGAACTTCTACAGTTCCTCCTAACCAGGTTAATTATGTGTCTCAACTACTGCAAGGTTTTGTAGGAGCTATCAGCATAGTTACCCATGGACAGAGGTAAGCTAATCGCACAACACTGGCTCCAAAAACACAACCAACAAATGTACCCATAAAAATCGAACCAAGCATTCCACCACCACCTTTCCACAATTGCCCAATTGTTACTCTGAATAGTTGGTTAACACAAAGTTTTAAAATGGCTTCAGCAAAATTGTCAATATATGAGCTAATACAATAATCAACACCTCATAGGGAAGCATTGATAGAAATTTTAAAGTCTATCCAATTTCAGTCATGTTGTGGCTGATCCACAACACACCCCAAAATTGGGGACCCACCTTTTTGCATGCTTTCAAAGAAGACCACAGTGGCCTAGATGCTAAAAAAATCAAAGAAAAAGCAAAATATCACAAAAGAGAAAAAGTGTCGCGATATCGCGACATGTTGCTCCGTCGCGGCTAGAAATGAAAAGTTGTCGCGATATCGTGACATGTTGCTCCATCGCGGCTAGAAATGAAAAGTTGTCACGATATCGCGACATGTTGCTCCGTCATGGCTAGAAATGAAAAGTTGTCGCGATATCACGACATGTTGTGAAATCATGGTGCAAGGCGAAGAACCAAGTTGAAAGACAAAGAAGCGTCATGAAATCGTGACATGTCTCATTTTCGTGGTCTGGAGCAGTCAAAGTGGTACGGAATGGAAAGGTGTCATGATTTCGTGACAGAAAGCCACAAGATAGCCCGAAAATGAAAAGCGTCATGATTTCATGACAGAAAGCAACCAAGTGGTACGGAATGGAAAAGCGTCATGATTTCATGATAGAAAGCGATGAGACGAACTGAAAGAGAAAAGCGTCATGATTTCATGACAGAAAGCAACCAAAGTGGTACGGAATGAAAAGGTGTCACGATTTCATGACATGTCACGTTTTCGTGACCAGGTACAACAAAACATAGCAAAATGAAAAAGGCGTCACGATTTCACGACAGGTTGCATCCACGCGGCCCTAAAGAGAAAAATGTCATGATTTCGTGACATGTCTTATTTTTGCTATGCATGAAGCAAGACAAGGTTGCGGGCATAAAAATGTCACGATTTCGTGACATGTCTCATTTTCGCTGTGCATGAAGGCAGACAGGGTTGCGAGAAAAAATGTCATGATATCGTGACATGTCTCATTTTCACGATGCAAGTAGAGGAGCAAAGCTACATACATAAAAATGTCGTGATATCGCGACATGCTATTTTTGTCATGATTCACAGGGGGCCGTTACGGAACATGCAGAGAAAGCACTGAAAACGTGGCATAAGGTGTAAGGGCTACAGAAGCATTACATTTCATAGAGAAGATCAAACGTTTCGACATCGAGCAAAAGTCAAAAGCAATGAAAAGGCGGGAAGATGAAACGAAGAGATCTGGGAGATGAAGCGAAGCGTCACAGGGCAAAACAGAGAGCATTGCCAAAAGGTTTAAAAGTAGAAGCATAGATTGGTACAGGGGTCGAAAATCGCTGCGAGCAGAGTTGCAGAGCTAAGGGTGATAAGCCATTCTGGGCCTGCTTTTGGAGCGTTTTCCTCCACTTGTTCTGGTTTTGTCAAAACTAGAACATTCTGTCATTGTAACTGATATATTCTTTTAATACAGAATTACAGAGTTGCATCTCATTGGCAAGAAAGGAGGAGTTATTTTCTGCATGCAAAATTGAATGTTTATCTTTCCCCTTTCAGATTTTTAGGTTTATAGGTGAAGTTTAATGCAAGTTCTCTTGGTTGCTTCATGCGAATGCCTAAATCTGAAAACCATAGTTAAGACCCTAGAAACCAGCACCTAGCTTATCTGGATTGTGCGAGTTTGCAGGTTCAATAGGTTAGGTTGTATGCAAAAAACCTCATTATCTTCGGTTTTGTCAAATAGGATTGCAGCACTCTTGAATGTATTTTAGTTTCATTTTCTTTACATTTTATTTTTATCTTTTCTGCACTTTTATTTCCAAAAAGTTTAACTTTTATTTTAATTTACAGTCATTAAAATAAACACTTGAAAATTCATCAAAATCGAAATCATTATAATTTCAGAGTGAAATAAACCATAGTGCCCCTTGTTAATAGTTGCTTGCAACCACTAAGGTATTCCGAACATTCACATTGAACATCAACACTTAGACCAAATGCTAACATAGCGGAGACCTTGGAGAAGTTACTTGTTTAATTTCTTTGCAAGAGGGGATTTGGAACCCAAATCCTATCGGAGAGTGATATTTTCACAATCGGGTGAAAATACCACTCAACAGATTGGCGCTAGAAGGAGGGCCGAATTGGTTTACTTTATTTTGATTTTCATACAGAAGTAATGTGTTTTTTATTCGATTTTGAAATTATCTCTTAAATCTCATTAACGGCTAAACTGCAACATTTGTTTTTGTGTTGCAGGTTTTCTTGGAGATAATCGAGAGTTTCGTCAGGCAGGCTGGACCCACCGCGCCGTATCGTGACTAGGTCCCAAACAACTAGGGAAACCATATTCCATGACCTTACACTCACTGGTACTCCCAAGAATAAAACCAAGCAAGTTGTAAACCTACCAGTCACAAAAGATCTTTTTGCTCCAGGAACATCGAGTGGACCTACACCGGTGGTATCAATTGCCACTAGTGTACCTATTGTCAGTACCATTTCCACTACTCTTGTAGGGTTGTCCTCATCAATTCTGAGTCAAATGGCCCAACCTCCAGTAGCTCCTTGGTATGGAGCTAATAATATCCCTTTGAATATTGCAGGGGATATCCATGAAATCCCTAAGAACATAGAAATATTCTTGCCCAAATATAAACCAGATGGCCCAAGGACTGCAGAGGAGCATATCCAGGCCTATAGGGATGTTTTGATAAGGTTGCAAGTTCAACATGAGGATGTGGCTTGCAGAATTTTTCCCATGAGCCTAGATCCAGTAGCCTATGAATGGTATATATGCTTGCCTACTGGTTCAATCACTTCATGGACGCAAATGGAGAACGCCTTTGTCAATCAGTTTAGGTCACCTTTGGATCCCGCAACCATCTACAATCAATTCATTACATGCAAAAGGGGCCAAGGTGAGCCAATCAGAACCTTTAATTAGAGATTCCAAAAATGCTATAATAGAGCAGTTCGGCATTTTGCCATAGATCCCGCAGTGGCCTTGCAAATATATTTTGGGGCATTGGATCCCATGACAAGCAATGTTTGCAAGACGAAATCCTCAAGTCACCACGCTCGCCTTAGCTTACAATGAAGCCATGACCATCGAGCAGCAAATGACACCACAGGGCTATGGGTTTCCCCAGATGCCTATGATGGGACAATATGCTCCATATGGTCAAGCTCCCATGGCAAATCAGATCATGGCACCGCAAATGCCAAACATGAATGCTTTCCCATATCAACAACCATATCCACCAAGACCTGCCTATGCACCCATTCCGATCCAACCGATCACATCCATTCCACCCGTTCCCGCATTTTTGCAAAATAGTCAATCGACTATGCAAGGAACCAGCCAGGTTAATTCTCAGGCTATAGTTCCTTTCCCAAATCCAACTCCGATCCAAAGTGTAAATCCATACATGAATCAAATTCCTCAAAATCTGACTCAAATGTTAAATCAAGATCCCACCAATTATGCAAACCCAACGGGAACTAACAATAATGTAGCTCCACCGAAGGAGATTTATTCGGATGTTGAAGAGCTCAAGAAGATAGTTCATAAACTGAGTAATGACATGGTTCAAAAATAGAAGTATGAGTCCCATGCCCCTCACTCAAATCAAAATTTTAACAATAGAGGGAGACATTGGAACACAAAGCCAAACAATGGAGGAGTACCTGCCCCTATTGCCAATCAACTAGATACTTCTGCAGGACCTAGTCAATCCAGTTCCCTTTTGAATCTTTCCGATTTTGCATGGGAAAAGGGGTGTAGGTTGCACAATACAAAAGAGCACAATGAGAGGAATTGTCCTGAAATCGCTAGATACACTCATTGTCTCCAAGCCCAAGTAGATGACTTGGAACTTGTGCCAAATGAGGGTCCACCCCAACATCAAGATGATAACATTATGGTGGTGGAAACTTTATACCGTCAAGAAGGTGAGAGTGAGGAAGAAGAAGATGAAATTTTGGAACAGGAGGTGCAAGCTTTTCGAGAGTTTAGAAAGGGGAATCATGGATATCATTTGAGAAGTAAATCTAAAGCCCCTAAAACATCATCAACACCACCAAATAACTCTATCCTTCCTCCGGATACTAAGGCTGATAATAATCCTCCTCCTCCACTTAGAAGAGAAATGTCTAATGACGCGCAGAAGACAGTCAAATTTGAAAAACCAAACTATGACATAGTGGAGGATCTAAAGAAGTCCAAATCAAGCCTTTCGTTCTTAGAAGCGGCCAGATTGCCTGGCCAAAAGGAAGCATTGATAAAGGCTCTGAACTCACCTGATCAAGTGTGGAAGGGAAAGGAAGTTGAGTCCCATTTGATTTTACGAAAGGAGAGACGGGATGTCCCGCCATTCTTATTGACTCTGAGAATTGCTGGTAAGAATTTGCATAATTGTTTGGTGGACACGGGTGCCACGAGCAATCTCATGCCTTCAGAGATATGTCAAATGCTAGGTCTACAGCCTGTTTCATCCAAATGTAAGGTTTTGCAATTGGACCGATCTGAGGTAAATGTGGTAGGGACCCTATATGATGTCAAAATTCAACTAAATTCTGAACCCAGGGTCCAACAAGTGGTCGACATTCTGGTTGTTAATATCCCAAGTAGATATGGAATGCTACTTGCAAGGGATTGGATGAAAACATTGAATGGCTATTTTTCAACAGATTGCTCACATATGTGGCTACCCTGGAAAGGAATTGCAAATCAAATCAGAGTAGAAAATGAACCGAGGCTTAAAGAAATCATAACAAAATTTAATAAGCCAAATGAAGTTCAGTTTTCTGAGCCATAATTGGGGGTTTATGCATTTGATGTTGAAGAGGCTACTGAAGAGCCTAAAGGGGAAACATTTCATGGTAGCTCTCTTGAGGAAAATGATTTCATATGGTTGCTTAGGTTTGATGGATCCAAATCCAGACAAGGAGCAGGAGCCGGAGTCGAGCTCACTTGTCCAGGAGGTAAACCATTATTGGCTGCCTATAGATTGCAATTTCCTTGCACGAACAACATGGCAGAATATGAAGCACTGATCTTTGGTTTACAACTAGCGTTGAGCAAGCAAGTTAAATGCTTGAAAGTATTGGGAGATTCTGAACTGGTAGTCAAGCAGATTAAAGGACAATATACATGCCGCGATAAGAGATGGAGCCTTTATAGAACTAGGGTCATGGACCTCATTGAGGAATTCGACGCTTTCAATATAGCCCTTATTTCTAGAAAAGGAAATCGCATAGCAGACTCTCTTGCAGTCACCGCGGGCATGTTAAATCCAGTTGATATAAAAAGGTGTAAAAATTTCTCCATCGAATTAGTTCCTTGTCCATCAATACCTGATAATGTCAAGAATTTCCAAGTTTTTGAAAATGACAGACACATATTCAAATTTGTCACGAACTCGGGTATTTTTGAAAATCAGGTGATTGATGAGGAGCAAAGATGGCAAGAAGAAGCAGAAAACGAAAGTGAAACTGCATGTCAATCCAACAAAATACCTAAAGACATAGTTTCATTGGAGAAAATGTTCGATATGGGATACAAGGCCAGAAAAGAAAAAAGGTTCCACTCCCCAAAGATGCATGTGATCTAATTAATCTAGGGAGTGCAGACAATCCATGGGAAGTGTACATCGCAAAGGCATGTACAACTGAAGAAAGAGAAAATATAATACATGCACTAAAGAACTACGTGGATTGCATTGCTTGGAATTATAACGAGTTGAAAACATACAACCAAAATGTCATTACACATACCATCCCTCTAAAGCCGGACTCCAAGCCTTTCAGACAAAGACAACGAGTTGTTAACCCGCTATTGGAGCCCTTAATAGAAAAGGAGGTCAAAATATTATTGGAAGCGAAGATTATTTTTCCTGTTAGGCACTCAACCTGGGTTGCTAACCTCGTTCCAGTAAGAAAGAAGAGCGGAGAGATTAGGCTATGTATAGATTTTTGAAATCTTAACAAGGCCTCTCAAAAGGATAACTATCCATTGCCATCCATTGATGAAATTTTACAAACAATGAATGGATCTGAAATGATGTCTTTTCTTGATGGATATTCTGGATATAACCAAATTCTTATTCATCCCAATGACAGGATGAAAACAGCCTTCACAACCAAGTGGGGGACATTTGCCTACAGAAGAATGTCGTTTGGACTGTTAAATGCTGGTGCAACATTTCAACGCGCCATGGACTATGCATTCAAAGGGCTTATAGGCAAGTGTATCATTGTGTATGTGGATGATATTCTAGTATTTTCAAAGAAAAGAGAAGACCATGTCAAGGATTTGAAAAAGGTTCTTCAAAGATGCAGAGAGCATGGAATTTCTTTGAATCCCAAAAAATGCATCTTTGGAGTAACAGAAGGAAGACTACTTGGTCACATCATTTCAAAAGAAGGTATATCCATTGACCCAGAAAGGATAAAAGCTATCCAAAACTTGCCTCTCTCGGGTAGTAAAAAGGAGTTGAGATCTTTCTTCGGGCAAATTAATTTTGTGAGGAAGTTTATTTCAAGCTTCACTGAGATAGCCAAACCTTTGAACAAGATGCTCAAGAAGGATGTAGATGTCAGATGGAACGAGGAAAGTAGGGTGGCCTTTCAAAACATTAAGGATGCCATTTCCAGAGCCCCCGCCCTCATAAGTCCAAACTATGCTAAACCTTTCTATATTTATGCTTTCGCATCGGAACACTCTTTTGCGAGTGTCTTGACCCAAAAAGGTGAGGATAGCGTAGAAAATCCCATAGCATTTTTAAGTGCTCCTTTAAAAGATGCTCAATTGAGGTATTCCATCCTCGATAAGCAGATGTACGCACTTTTTAAAATGGTAAAAAAATTTAGACATTACATTGTGCACAACAGAGTTTTTGCCATTGTGCCTGACCCTGCTGTCAAGACTATGTTTTTACAGAATGAGCTAGGCGAGAAAAGAGGGAAATGGATTTCTACCATCCAAGAATTTGATCTTGAAATCCAACCTATGAAACTAGTTCGAGGACAGGGACTTGTGAAGGCGATCGCTGAGAATAATCCGCAAATGACATGCCAATATTCAAATGCAGAATACATTTCTAAGGATGACTGGTATGTTGACATTGTGCATTTTCTATTAAACGGTAAGTGTCCTTCCAATTTGAATTCCACTCAAAGAAGAGCTTTAAGACTTAAATCTGTTAATTATCTGATTAGATCTGGTTGTCTGTACAGGAAAAATCATGAGGGGATCTACTTGAGATGCCTGAATAAAGAAGAAGCTGCCAAGGTTCTGCAGGAATTTCATGGGAAATATGGAACTGGCCATGGTGCGGCAAATGCTACAACACATCAAATCCTGAGAGCAGGATACTATTGGCCCCACATTTTTAAAGATGCACATGCTCATGTACGATCTTGCCACATTTGTCAAGTAGCTGCCAACAGAGAAAGAAATGCAGCCATGCCATTACAACTTGTAGTTGAGATGAGACCATTTGCACAATGGGGATTAGATTTCATTGGGGTTATTAACCCAAATTCTTTTGATTCCCATAAATTCATACTAATAGCTACAGATTATTGTACAAGGTGGACAGAAGCAGTTCCTACAAAACATGCCACTACAGACGTTGTAATAAGATTCCTTGAGGATCACATCATAACAAGATTCGGAATGCCCGATTCTATTGTTAGTGATAATGGTAAAGCTTTTGTTTCTACGCAATTTGCAGATTGGGCATATGACAATAAAGTGAGTTTAAAATTTGCATCTAATTATTACCCTCAAGGAAATGGTTTGGCCGAATCTTCAAACAAAAATTTGTTGAATATCATTAAGAAGTTACTAGAAAAGAACCCTCGAGATTGGCACAGCTAGTTAAAGTTTGCTCTTTGGGCAGATAGGACCAGAGTAAAAGAATCAATAGGGAATACCCCTATCATTTGGTCTATGGACAAGACCCGATATTTCCTGCAAACTTGAAGTTGCAAACCTTGCATTTCATGCAAGAATACTTGGGGACAGATAACCAAGTTGAAGCCAGATTAAGTCATTTACTGCACCTTGATGAAAAAAGGGAGGAAGCCATGATTCACATGAATAAACACCAAGAGGTTGTTAAAATATGGTTTGATAGAAGGGCCAAAATTAAATCTTTCAGGATAGCAGACTTGGTCTTATTATGGGATAAAAGACATGAAGAGAAGGGAAATCACCAAAAGTTTGATTGTCTTTGGTTAGGCCCTTATCAGATTTCGAAAATCCTAGGGAAAAATACCTTCAGATTAAAAACTTTAGACGGGAAGGATCTGATGTTACCAGTTAATGGGCATGTTTTAAAGCACTATTTTAGCCCTTAAGTCGTAGGAGATTGGAATTATATCTTTCTGTTTTGGTATGAATTTTCAAGTTTTTGTTTCTTTTTATTATTTAAGTTGTGTGTTTATTTGACATGTTTTGTTTGTCTAAAAAAAAAAAAAATGAATGATGAAAAAGTTGTCTTGAGATGCTAACTTATGTTCTAGATCAGGGAAATATGGAACATTGGAATTATGTTGTAGAAAGCTCCGCAAGAAATACAAACAGTTTAATAGTATCGTTTGAAACTTGTGATGCATGAAGTAGTCAGTTTTATATGGCAATATTCCATCTGCAATTCAAAGGACAATGCATTCATATTACATCTCACTTTGCATATACATGCCATCTTAGTTGCATATGCATTTCAGATACAAATCATTAAAGTGTGTCAAATCCTCTTAGGGTTATGCTATAACATAAATAAGAAGAAAATCCTAAGGTTGGGAACTGAGCCTCGAGATATCTAGAACCAAGCACATTTTATACACATTAAAAAGGATCTTGAGCAAAATGATCAAAACCTTGCTTGGAAGAAAAGGTCAGGCGAAAGAAGTATTTCATGTCTATCCTATTATGCAACATGATCCTTAAAACAGTGGTTTTGACCACTTCCATAAAGCTTAAAGCCTAAAATCAGAGTAGTAAGGATAGGGTTAAATCCTCATCGAACTTAGGTTGAGGATCCAACTCCCCAAAGCTTTGATTTGACCTACATGGAGTAGTAAGGATAGGGCATAAATTCTCATCTCGCTTAGGTTGAGAATCTGATTCCCCAAAGCTCCTATGTCTCATTTCATCATAAATCTTGGATTGGAAGGATCGTACTACATGTCCTCTACAAAGGATGGGTAGTCATCCCCAAGGTCCAAGAAATAAAACTAAATATTTCCCATTTCATCTTTATATTGGATTGGAAGGATCGTACTACATGTCCTCTGCAAAGGATGGGTAGTCATCCCCAAGGTCCAAGAAATAAAACTAAATATTTCCCATTTCATCTTTATATTGGATTGGAAGGATCGTACTACATGTCCTCTACAAAGGATGGGTAGTCATCCCCAAGGTCCAAATAAATGAAGCTAAATCATGGATTATGGGGTTAAGTATGCCCATGCATGGCAGCATGTCTTGTCTAAAAACAAGACCATTGACTGTTCAAATGGTTAGACTAGCATGACCATTTCTTCCATAATTGGTTAAATTATTTTGCTCAAAGTGAGGTAATGAATTCCAAATCAGAGTAGTAAGAATAGGGTTAAACTCCCATCTCGATTAGGTTGGGAGTCTGATTTCCCAAAGCTCTGATTTCACTTTCACTTGCACATGGGTTCAAGATAGTAGTGACTCATAACCAACTTTGGGATCTAATAAAGCAATTCATTATACATATAGTTGATCCTAAGAGGGTTTGATAATCTTGAATGTTTGTGTATGATACTAGAAGGTCTATGCCTTTATAAAAGCAAAATCTCTAAGCATATTTATTAGGTTACACAAATCATTCACAATCTCACATATGCATTCATGTAAAACTGACGATGGAATGTTGATCAATTTCAAACGATAGGGAATGAAACACATTGCACACACCGAGCTGATACTTAATGATTCTGATGATTCATGTATTTCTGATCTATGGGCATTTGTTTATATTTCTTATGTGCTAATGCCTATTTTCGAGTTTGTATACTTCCAGGTTGGGTTCTCACCAAAATGCTCAGGAGCATTTGACAGTAGAGTCACCATTTGTTGTGGCTGATCCACAACACACCCCAAAATTGGGGACCCACCTTTTTTGCATGCTTTCAAAGAAGACCTCAGTGGCCCAGATGCTAAAAAATCAAAGGAAGAGCAAAATATCACAAAAGGAAAAAGTGTCGCGATATCGCGACATGTTGCTCCATCGCGGCTAGAAATGAAAAGTTGTCACGATATCGTGACATGTTGCTCTATCGCGGCTAGAAATGAAAAGTTGTCAGGATATCGCGACATGTTGCTCTATCGCGGCTAAGAAATGAAAAGTTGTCGCGATATCGTGACGTGTTGTGAAATCGCGGTGCAAGGTGAAGAACCAAGTTGAAATACAAAGAAGCGTCGTGAAATCGTGACATGTCTCATTTTCGTGGTCTAGAGCAGTCAAAGTAGTATGGAATGGAAAGGTGTCATGATTTCATGACAAAGCCGTAAGACAGCCCAAAAATAAAAAGTGTCATGATTTCATGATAGAAAGTAGCAAGTGGTACGAAATAAAAAAGTGTCATGATTTCACGATAGAAAGCAGTGAGATGATGCCAAATGAAAAAGTGTCATGATTTTATGATAGAAAGCAACCAAAGGGTATGAAATGAAAAGGTGTCACGATTTTGTGACATGTCATGTTTCATGGCAGTAGACAAAACACAAAATGAAAAGCGTCATGATTTCATGACAGGTTGCATGCGGCTGAAAGAGAAAATTGTCATGATTTCGTGACATGTTTATTTCGCGTGTAGAAGGCGGAAAGTTGCGGGAAAAAATTGTCACGATTTCGTGACATGTCTTATTTTCACTGTGCATGAAGGCAGACAAGGTTGCGGGCATAAAAATGTCACGATTTCGTGACATGTCTCATTTTTGCGGTGCAAGAAGAAAAGCTAAGCTACATACATAAAAATGTCGTGATATCGTGACATGCTATTTTTGGTCATGATTTACAGGGGCCATTATGGAACATGCAGAGAAGCATGGAACACGTGGCATAAAGGTGTAAGGGCTACAGAAGCATTACATTCATAGAGAAGATCAAACGTTTCGACGTCGAGCATAAAGTCAAAAATAATAAAAAGGTGGGGAAGATGAAATGAAGTGATCTGGGAGATGAAGCGAAGCGTCACAGGGAAAAAGAGAGCATTGCTAGAAGGTTTAAAAGTAGAAGCCAAGGATTGGTATAGGGGTCAAAAATCGCTGCGAGCAGAGTTGCAGAGCTAAGGGTGATAAGCCATTCTGGGCCTGCTTTTGGAGCGTTTTCCTCCACTTGTTCTGGTTTTGTCAAAACTGGAAACATTCTGTCATTGTAACTGATACATTCTTTTTAATACAGAATTACAGAGTTGCATCTCATTGGCAAGAAAGGAGGAGTTATTTTTTGCATGCAAAATTGAATGTTTATCTTTCCCCTTTCAAATTTTTAGGTTTATAGGTGAAGTTTAATGCAAGTTCTCTTGGTTGCTTCATGCGAATGCCTAAATCTGAAAACCATAGTTAAAACCCTAGAAACCAGCACCTAGCTTATCTGGATTGTGCGAGTTTGCAGGTTCAATAGGTTAGGTTGTATGCAGAAAACCTCATTATCTTCGGTTTTGTCGAATAGGATTGCAGCCCTTGAATGTATTTTAGTTTCATTTTTCTTTACATTTTATTTTTATCTTTTTTGCACTTTTATTTCTAGAAAGTTTAACTTTTATTTTAATTTACAGTCATTAAAATAAACACTTGAAAATTCATCAAAATAGAAATCATTATAATTTCAGAGTGAAATAAACCACAGTGCCCCTTGTTAACAGTTGCTTGCAACCACTAAGGTATTCCGAACGTTCACATTGAACATCAACACTTAGACCAAATGCTAACATAGCGGAGACCTTGGAGAAGTTACAAGTTTAATTTCTTTGCAAGAGGGGATTTGGAGCACAAATCCTATCGAAAAGTGTGTTTTCACAATCGTATGAAAATACCACTCAACAAGTCAGAAGACCCCAATGCATTCAATTCCTTTGTAGGTAGTGTGCAAAAGTGTATGGAATCCTTGATAGTAGTTTATGACTTCAAGTAAAAACAAATCTCAACAGATTCACCTGATCCACCACTACACATAGTAGCTCACATTGACAGGAAACCATTCAAGAGAGTGCTTATTTATACCGGTTTCCTCAATCAACCTCATCACCACACCTGCAATGATGAAGCTCAACATCCCATCATCTCACATCACAACATCCACATTCACTTTTAGGGCTTTTAATGATGCTTTATGCTCAACTGTGGAGAATGTTGTTCTTCCCGTCACCATGGGGGTGAAAACAATACATGTTCTCTTCCACATCTTGGAAGGAGAAATGCAATACAACATACTTCTTGGATGCCCTTGGATTAGGAAAATGAAGTGTTTGCCTTAAACATTGCATCAATGCTTAAAATATATACATGAAGGTAAAGTGCATTGCATGCCAGTTGACACATAATCTTTCAAATACTGCAACTTTATTTCAAACCCATATTAGCCCTTGCTTTCATCAATGCACCTAATTATCCAACCACTAGATATTAGGACCATTCTATCTAGTAGCACATCCTTAAAAGCACCCATTCAAGAAGAATTGTCTATAGTTGACCCAGCTTTTGCATCCAAAATCATTAGCTCAATGCACCCTTCAAAATCTGCATTCATTTTCAAGTCGCACCTACCCATATTGCTAACCAATCGCCAACTCCATCTAGTAAACTTCCAGATCCACAACAACCATTCACATTCATAGCACAACCCACACCATCCATCACTACATCACAATCATTAGAACCCGTAGTCTCACAAATAGGGCCACCTATTAGAGATCATCTAACCTCGCCAATAGAGCCACAAGCTAATGTACAAGAACTCTCTTCATCCACTGAGCATTACCCTCCCAACCATCTAGAGTTGCAATACATCTCACCAATCCAGGCATTGGTGAGTACATTATTGAAAGTGTCATAGTTACACCACCTATTGAGTTAGTCAGATATTACGATTGCCCTCGCAACCCATCTTTAGCTATAGGTGATATATATATATATATATATATATATATATATATATATATATATATATATATATATATATATATATAATGGGTTCTCAAAAAAATGCAATCAATTTCATATATGGAGGGATGGATTCTTCATCGGACCCACCTCCTCAAAACAACAACTCTTTACAATATTTTAATGAAAACATTGATTATCTATCGAACCCAAGTTTCCTAATGAGATATTTTTGAAGGGTTAATTTGCAAGGATATGGACTTGGAAGACATGAACAAGGTCCTCACCACATTATTGAACCATAATATAGATAGCCAAGTGATTGCTCCGATCTAGGTTATAAACCTTCCATCGCAAGCTCTTCGCTTAATCAAGCTTTCCAAGAACTTGACATAGAATGCGAAGAAGAGGAAGAAAAGAGCAATGAGAAATATGAACCTAATGATGAGGATGAACAAACAGATAGTGGGTACCAAATCTACACTTTTTACCCTCAAGATCAAGCCTTACAGCAAGATCCAGAAGATCCCATAGATATGACCTACCTGAGACCAAACGATACACCACTAGTATTGGGACCTCACACAAATGCTAATGGTTTTTGGATGAGTGACGATGATGAAGAGGATGAAATTGAAATGATATTCATGAATCATATTCATGAAATGCAAGCTATAAGAATGCTTCAAGCAGAGGCACATCCTAAATGGCTAAATTAGGAAGAAGAAGAACCTCAAGAGGAGGCAACATACACAGATTCTATTCGAAGAGATGACTGGTACCAAAAGAAATTTCCAATAGACCACAGTCTCTTTTGGCTAAGCAAAGAGCGTGAGAGTCCTGAACCAAAACCTCATCCATCACATTGGCATCACATACAACACAATAAATCACACACATTAGGTCAGTTGCAACCTAGAGAATATGAGTCATCAATTCTCGAATCGTAGCCACCTCAATTTCATCAAGTCAACATGATTTTTGTTGATTTGCTCACCCCACTCCGCAATCCATATGATGAGACAAAATCGATCCAAATTGATACTAGTCTCATAGCCATGGACAAGATCTCATCCCTGCCATCCACTGTCGATTTTATCCTGTCCGAAGAGTTATTGCGTTCTTCAAACACATATATTCCACAACAAACTTCGTCATCAAACAATTCAAATTTTCAAACTGAGATAGAGGGGGAAACCCCAGAAACATTTGAAAATATGGCGGATGATATCCACCTCATCCCAACTCCACATTAGTTAGAAGAAGGTTCTCACATGCTAATTGAATAATCTATAGATGTGAAACTTAGTCAAGATGCGGATAATCCCTAAATTGTCAAAATTGCAAAAGATTTATCTATAGAAGAGAAAGAACGTATAATAAACATGCTAATAAAAAAGAAGTGTTCGCATGGTCATACAAAGACATGTCAGGTTTAGATCCAGACCTAGTAGTCCATAACCTTACACTGGAACATGATGTAAAGCCTTTCAAATAAAAGCTTAGGAAAGTTCATCCAACAGTCACATTAATTCTGAAAGAAGAGTTGCAAAAGTTGTTGGATGTGCACTTAATAGTACCAATTGATTACCCATAATGGCTTTCAAATATGGTACCCGTTCACAAACCGAATGGAGGGATACACGTATGCACTGATTTTTGAGACTTAAACAAAGTGTGTCCCAAAGATGATTTTCCTTTGCCTAATATCAATCAACTAGTAGATTCCTGCGCTGGTCATTAAATACTTTCCTTAATGGATGGTTTCTCGAGATACAACCAAATTCAAATTAATCTCGAATATCAACACAAGAAAACATTTACAACATCTTGGGGGATATTCTATTATAGAGTGATGCCTTTTGGACTTAAGAATGCAAGAGCAACATATCAACGAGGTATGACATACATATTTCATGATTATATGCATAAGATCATTGAGGATTATGTAGATTATTTGATTGTTAAATCTAAGACGCGTCTTGAGCACATCGATGTACTAGAAAAAGCATTTGATCGATTGATAGAACACAAAGTAAGGCTAAATCCTAAGAAGTGTGTATTCGAAGTCACATCAAGAAAACTTCTAGGATTCATTGTCTCCAAGTGAGGCATTGAAGTGGATCCAGGTAAGGTAAAAACAATATTAGAAATGCCACCTCCCAAAACATTGAAAGAGTTGCATAGTTTACAAGGAAAGATCCAATCTATCTAATTATTCATCGCACAACTCTCAGATAAATGCAGGCCTTTCAATTGCCTGTTACAAAAGGGAGTGACATTTTCATGGACAACTGAATTTCAAGAAGCATTTGATGACATAAAGAAATATTTGGCATCACCACCAGTTATTACACCACCTAAATCAGGAATCCCTTTTCAACTATACATTTTTGCAATAGATTTTACACTAGGGATAATGCTTGCACAAAATAACGAAAAACATAAGGAGCAAGCAGTTTACTATATTATCCGAACACTGGTAAGTTACAAAACAAGATATGCTTATGTCGAAAAGTTATGCTTAGCATTGGTTTTCGCCACCTAAGAAACTTAGACATTACATGCTAAGCAATACTACCTATGTCATAGCTAGAGAAAATCTCTGCGATACATGATGACTCGCACATACAACACTCGTATTGCTAAATGGATAATACTTTTAACCAAATTCGATCTTTAATTCATAAGTCAAAAATCTATAAAAGGGTAGGTAATAGCTAATCAATTAGTTGAAGCTCCATTACAGAATGATAAACCATTAATAATTGAGCTCCCAGATGATTCAGTATTTTCTGTCACAGAACAAGAGGAAGTATTTTCTCCTGAGGAAGAAGTGGACATGACCATGTTCTTTGATGGGTCTAAATGCGACAAAGGGCAAGGTGTGAGAGTCGTTTTTTATACACCTAAAGGAATAACAATTCCTTTATCATTCAAACTCAACTTCCCATGCACCAATAATAATGCAGAGTATGAAGCCTTAATCTTAGGTCTTCAATCAGCTATAGCAATGAGCATAAAAATACTAAGCATTTTTGGGGATTCTCAACTAGTTGTATACCAAGTAAAAGAAGAATACTAGTGTAAAGAATGAGTCTTAAAGAAATACCATGAAGTAGCAATAAGGTTGCTAGAAACATTTGACTGGTACAAAATTAGTAATTTACCACGATCAAAAAATAGATTTGTGAATGCAATGGTTTCTTTGGGATCTCTCATCCCTAAGAATGATCATGGAGAAGTACAATCGCTAATCATAAAAACAATGTCAAAATCATCAATTCAAAATGCATAACCTACAGGTGAGAAGAACGTTTGTTTGATACATGCTGAACCTTACAATTCTTACCTTGATGAGATAAGAGACTTTCTCAAGTCTGGAATACTCCCAGTAGAAATGACACGAACTGCAAAAAGAACATTCAAACAAAAAGCAATTCATTTTACTCTACTGGGTGATGTGTTATACAAACATGGGTATGATGGAATATTATTACGATGTTTAGATCTGATTGAAGCAGAACGAGCAATAATAGAAGCCCATGATGGTACTTGCGATAGCCACTTTAGTGGAATGGCCATTGCAAAGAGAATACTATGCATGGGATACTATTGGCCAACCATGGAAAATGATTGTTGCAAATATATCAAAAAGTTTCAAAAGTGCCAATATCATGCAAATTTGAATCATGTACCATCGCATGCATTACAACCCATTCAAATTCTTTGGCCCTTTTCACAATGGGGTATCGATTTGATTAGTAAAATATCACCTACTTCATCAGGACAACATAATTTCATCATAACTGTGACATAATACTTCACAAAATGGATGGAAGCAATTCCAATGACCACTACGATTGGACCTTGAATAGCGGAGTTTATACTTTAGCATATTATCTGTCGATTTGGAATACCCTCAAAAATAATTTTTGATAATGGGAAGTAATTTAAGAATAAAGATGTTAGAGTATTGTGCAACAAATTTAAAATTCAATACAGTTTCTCAACACCTTATTACCCACAAGCAAATGGGTAAGCGAAAGCAACAAACAAAACAATGGTATCCATTCTCAATAAAATGGTCAAAGAAAATCACCGAGATTGGCATACTCAACTTCCTTTGGCATTATGGGCTTACAGAAAAAGCATCAGAATGCCAACGAGAGCAACACCATTTTCACTAGTTTACGGTGCTAAAGCTATATTACCTTTAGAGCTCAAGATACCTTCCTTGCGAATAGCATTACAAGAATTCATGGATGATGAAATAGCTAGACAAGCATATCTTGACCAATTGACACTTATTGATGAAAAACGTATCAATGCTTTAGATCACTTATGAGTATATCAAGACAAATTCAAATGGGATTACAACGTAAAATTCCATCCTCACGAATTTCAAGTGGGGGACCTAATGCTCAAAGAAAATCAAAAAAATACCAATGCATTGCCACACTTAAAAGATAAATTTATGGCTAATTGGTTAGGCTCGTACATTGTAAAGCATAAATTGGGACCAGGAACATATAGACTTGCCAACTTGGAAGGAGAATTGGAGCCAAAACCACTAAACATAATGCACCTAAAGGTATTTTATGCATGAAACGACTTGCAATATATGTATATATATGTACATGGCTTAAAATATATATATATATTTCCAGAATTTCTTTACATTGTAAATAGAAATGTCATTACTAGCACTTAGCATGTTGCATTTGCATAAAAAAAAATCTAGTGCATTAAATAGGCACATCACAAGCATATAGCAGCATTAGACTAATCACATAATTGCATCCATCCCATCCCATGATCTTTCATAGTGGTGATGATACGACCAAGTAAAAACAAGCTCCAAAGAATTGGAGATACCCAACTAAGACTCTTCGCAAGTCAACAAAGTTCATATTTACCCATGTTTTACTATATCATAAATCAAATTTTCAGTCACTCAAAAATGTCTAGTGAAAAAACAAAAATCATAATACGTCCAATTTTATTTAGGACCAAAACACTTATATCGCATTAAGCAAGTCTTGAGTATGGTAGATTGACCCCAAAGCAATATTGAACCAAAAACACTTTACAAATTTAAAAAACATTTTGAGTAAGAAAAGATAATGCCAAATTTGGTACAACCTTGAAGTGAAAGTAAATATTCCCCGCTTGTCCCATTATGCAACATAGTCCAAATTAAAAAGGTGTTTTTCACCACCATCACAACAATCCAAACAATTAAGGATAGGATCACATTCTCATCACACTTCGGTTGAGAATATGATTCCCCAAAATCTATCATGATAAATACTATACACACACCAAAGATCACAAAAGCAAGAAGGATCATAGTACATTCCCCTTAGAAAGTTATGTAGTCATCCCCAAAGCTTGAAGATCGAATCATTGGACTATGGAGTGAACCTCCACCGGATTTATAGATGCTTGACTAGAAGTGGAGTAAACTCATGCAGGGCGACACGTCTTTCTCCAAAGAGAAAAGACCTCTGACTGCACATACGGACAAGCTACCTAATTGGTAAATCCATATAGGTATTGTCCAATTTTACTCATCATGATTTAATGAACTTCACATACACATGCACTGATTCTTGATTGCTTAGGGTCATTCCCAAACCAAAGATTCAGAAAACGAACTCCACTTGCACACACCTTGGTCCTAAAGAAGGTTAGACGAACATTGAGAAAATGGTTAAAATCACTAGACTATTTGAGTCTTTGAAAATCCTCCAATGTTATATATCAAAAACCATACCAAATATCATATCATTATCACATGTTCTACATTATCACATACATACACCCACCATACACCAAACGCGAAGAGTCATCAAGTTGGATACACCCAATTGCAAAAATGAACAAGTAATGGTCAACTACTCTGAGCTATAAAATATTACAAAAACATCATGCATGTCATCATATAGTTAAATGAAAATAAACATAAGCTGCATGTTACATATTAGTTACATTCATTTATCATAGCACAAATATAAAAATGTGAACATTGCATCACATAAGCACAAGCAAAGCATATATAAAAAGCATCAAAATAAACATTAACACATGAGATAACCAAAATACAAAGCCATGTTAATATATATAAATATGAAAGTCCCAAAGGTACAAAATGCTCGTAGGCTATATACATCGAAGCATTAAGGCTCATAGAAAAAATAAAAACAAAATACAAAAAGAGAAGCAACAAGTCGCACTAGCTAGTACCAGTAGGATCCCTCTGAGGACCTTGTGCTATAGAAGCACCATGAGAACTCGATGAATGATGAGTCTTGTGACTCCTATTAGTCCCTCGGGTAGCAATAGTGGCTGATGAAGGAGGAACAGGCATAGGAATCTGATGCTCGTGTATAATGTTCTCCAACATATCTATATAAAAAACCTACTTGCATAGGCTCCTCAAGTCAACACCCTCATGAGCAACCCACTGAGAAATCTTTGCTCATAGAGTAGAAACAGTAGTTGCAGTATCACCTCCATCAGACCCTACCTATAGACGAGTCAGCTCACCCTCTAACCGAGTGATCTCACGTTCGAGCCTGGAAATATCCAAGTCCTTTGCAACAAGAGCATCACTAATAGGCCCATCATGCATCCTATCCACCTCACATTGGAAGTGAGTCACCTCACCCTGGTACCATGCCAACTCACCCTTTAGGCAAGTCACCTCTAAACCCAGGCTATCATGCTCAGCCTGTAACGTGTCCCAATCATCCTCTGTCCATCGAGGAGCATCCTCGTCACCAACACCCCCATCACCCCCATCACCACCATCACCACCAACCCCCTCAAGCTGTGGAAAATTGGTACCCATATCAGCTCTCGAAGAGCTACCTCATCGATGCTTCATCGACTAGGGAATCCAACCTCCAACATATACATCATCACCACTCCCATCATCATCTACAATGACCCTCAAAGTCCAGAGTGGCTAGCCAGCAAACCAGGCATCATACTCAGGGGTGGTACCTACGTCATCCAAGTCAAAAACCTCCAATTTTAGGTCGTTAGAAGGATCATCAACTCACCAAAAATTAGGAGCAATAGGTAGCCCTAACTCGTTACCCCACTGCCTATAGGTCACAAGCGCATCAGGAATATTTTGAACCAGCCCAAACTGACACAAAACTCTATAAAACTAAATAAACTCCATATCCCTCAGATGAGCACCAACAACCCATAGTCCTCGCCTGATGCGATGAAGTCTACTACATTCGTCGCCCAATCCAAACCTCTCTAAAAATACCATCTCATCAAATCTCTATTTAGAGAACTTAGGATATCTTTGTACTCCAAAGTGCTCACTACTGATTGACTAACCTCCTCACTGAATACCCATCTATATGCATGAGGAGAAGTAGCATCCACACCACAAGGTAAACCAACAAGCCGACCAATGATAATATGCTCCTAACACCAAATCTGGAGCAAAAAACTACAACATAGACCCTTACACCCCTGCCTCTTCACCTCATATAGCTCATTATAAACCTCATAGAGAAGAGCGGGAGCCCAGGCCAACTGACGAGGATCAGATATGAGATCGAGAACAATAGGCACTTGATTCCACGGGATCCTTGATCCCATGGAATTAGACAACAACATGTTGCTCAATATATACATCATAAAATTGGAAGCGCCCCCAAACTACCAGTTGTATACAGGTCCAAATAAGCAATACCACCCCTGCTACAGTCTACATCCCACATCTCACCGAACACAAGAAACTAAGCCTCCTTCTTATCGAGGCCAACCTGAACAGTAGGGCCCTCGATAGGAACACAAAAAATATGGTAGATGTCCTCAAGGGTGATAGTCAACTCTCCTGTCGGGAGCTGAAAAGTACCTATATCTGGATCCCAGTGCTCCACAAGCACCGAAAGAATATCCTCATCAACTCGAATAGTGCCTAACCGCCCGCAACCATCTAGACCAACAGTATGCAACAGGGTCCAGTCGTCATCGAAAAGTGCATTTTGCACTTTCTGGATAGTCCTCGACCACCTATGTCGAGCATCAAGAAACTTAACGTGAAAGAAACACATTAAGAATTAGAAAAATAAACTAGACATAAGCAGAAACAAAACAAAACAAAAAAAAGTTACCTACTCCTAGGTAATCAAAAACAAAAACAAAAAATTTTACCTACTCCTAGGTAATCAAAAACAAAAACAAAAAATTTTTACCTAATCCTAGGTAATCAAAAACAAAACAAAAAAAAATTTACCTACTCCTAGGTAATAAAAAACGAAACAATTTTTTTTTTACCCACTTCTAGGTAATCAAAAACAAAACAAAAAAATTTACCTACTCCTAGGTAATAAAAAATGAAACAATTTTTTTTTTTACCTACTCCTAGACAATAAAAAACAAAACAAATTTTTTTACCTAATCCTAGGTAATCAAAAACAAAACAAAAATAAAAATTTACCTACTCCTAGGCAATCAAAAACAAAACAAAAGTTTTTTACCTACTTCTAGGTAATCAAAAATGAAACAAAAGTTTTTTACCTACTCCTAGGTAATAAAAAAAAAAAAAAAAAATTTACCTACTCCTAGGTAATCAAAAACAAAACAAATTTTTTTACCTAATCCTAGGTAAACAAAAACAAAATAAAATAAAAAATTCCTACTCCTAGGTAATAAAAAACAAACCAAAAACAAAAAAAAATAATAATTCATTACCAGCCTCACTTAATTATAAAAAACAACAAGAAAACGAAAAAGCAACAAACAAAAAAAATAATAAAAGAAGGGACCACCTACCTCAAAAAACTAGGCATCGACTTTCACTCCAGTCGAGCCACTACCACCACTTCCCTCACCAAGCTCCATCTCGCTCATCTCACCAACAAATAACAAAATGACAACTGGTTGAATGACTCTGAAAGCGACATCACGCATTTTTATAGCCGCTTTTGGCTACGAAAAATGTGTGCCCACATTTTTCGTGGTGCGTCAAAACGCAAACCTGTATTTTGTGCCACAAAACGCGTAAACATGTTTTTAACAGATAAAACGCGCAACCGCCATAAAAACTGCAAATCAACAGTTAAAAAAAACAAATGAAGGTCTAACAAGCTCAAGAGACAATATCAATCAAATCAACCCAAGGTCGAAATTGATGCCCACTCTGTGAGGTTACAAAACACGGTAATGATACAATCAATCTGCATTAAGGAATTGCTAACAATCATTGGGATAGACACCTAGGATGATTGGTTCCTTCAAAACACAAACATGCATGTCAATCAAATCAAATGGTAATTTTGAATGGAAAGTCAGCAAACTTGGGGTAATCATTTGCATAAAAATACAAAAAATTCATGAAATACCTTTTCATCAATTGGTTATTAGGCTTCACTAGTCACCCACTTACCAATTGAGGGGGTAAACAAAAAATAATAATCCGCCATACCAAAAAGAAGGTCTAACAAGCTCAAGAGACAATATCAATCAAATCAACCCAAGGTCGAAATTGATGCCCACTCTGTGAGGTTACAAAACACGGTAATGATACAATCAATCTGCATTAAGGAATTGCTAACAATCATTGGGATAGACACCTAGGATGATTGGTTCCTTCAAAACACAAACATGCATGTCAATCAAATCAAATGGTAATTTTGAATGGAAAGTCAGCAAACTTGGGGTAATCATTTGCATAAAAATACAAAAAATTCATGAAATACCTTTTCATCAATTGGTTATTAGGCTTCACTAGTCACCCACTTACCAATTGAGGGGGTAAACAAAAAATAATAATCCGCCATACCAAAAAGAAATGAGTCCATTCATCCAATAAAGTTAGATGTCATTAGTTTTTGCACCGCATTGTGTTGTACACAATGCGGTATAAAAGGGGTAACTGTAGACACCAGAATCTGGCACGCTCTAAGTCACATTCACCACCTCACCATCAAATCCTGCATAATAAAATTATATGCCTGAGTATAAACTTAAGGATATAAAATCCTGCACATTATCCTATTTTTCCAATTTATTAAATCTGGGAAATCACCCTAGGATACCTTGTCTACCCATTGAACATGTGTCCTGGACACTTCACCCAACACCCCTTCCACATCTTACCCACTCATGTCCCCCTTGTCCTTGCACATGAGACAGATTCCCAACACCCATGCCACAACTCATTTGTTGTTGTCTCCTTGTCCCTTCACATAAAACAGCATCCCACATCCCACTCCACTTGAAGCCACATCACCCCAGTTAAGTGAGCCACACTAAATGACTCATTGTAACTGCCCCTTCCACCTGGTAGTTTAGATTTGCCACTTGGCATGTCATGCTTACCACCTCCCATTCCCATCCAAAGCCCTGGGAAGCCTATAAAAGCATCATTAGTCCACAAAACAAATGGAGCTAAATTTGCATACCGACAGGCTACCAAAATATATCCAGACTCGACAAGAAATTGAGAGTGCGAGCTTGATCCTGACTGTTGGCATGCATTCTGAGGCAACCTGTCATTTCAGCAAGAACCACCCACCCATGATTTTACAGTCGAAAATGCAGGTTCACGGTTTCACAACCGTAGGTCCGCAATTTCCAGTCCACAATCGCGCTTTCATGGTTCCATAGTCTCGAGCACGAGTTCACCCGTACGATCGATATCAGCAAAATACTCTATGTTAGCAAGGAGTTATTGGTTTACTTGTTTTGTCATTTGTTTCATGCAATCTGCTTCTTAAGGTTTTGTGAATAGCATTAATTTTATTGGTTAAAATATGTAGGTGCTACTGATCCCCCCTTGCTTGTTTGAATGTGTGTAGGTGACAGGTATCTTGAATGAGCTGCTGAAGCTAGAGTGGCCCCTTACTGGATACCAAAGCCCACTCACCCCTTGAAGTTGTGACGAGAGAACAAAGAACACTACATCCTGCGAAAGAGTTGTAATATCTTCCCTCCTCCATCAAAGCATTGTACTTCAGAGAGAGAAGGAAACATTGTAACATTGCTCTCAATTCACTTGGGGCAATTCAAAAACCTTTTGTAAAAGTCATATCAAAAAAATCAATACAAAAGGGGCATTTTGACAATTTACTTTTGTGTTTGCATTCATTTTATTTTTATGTTCAGTTCTTTGGTTACACACATTAATATGGATAGATTGACAAGAGGAACATATCATAACTATAAGAGGATTCAAAATCAAAATACATCCAATATGTCTTCTCAAAGGTGTAAAATTAGTACAAACTCAAATAATCTCATAAATCAAAATGAAAAAGATATTTGGTACATAGATTCAGGTGTAAGTCATCATACGATAGGAAACTTGTATTGGTTTGATTGTCTTAAAGTCACTAAAAATTATAGACTAAGAATTCAAGATGGAAAATTCTACCATATACATGGTTATGGGTGTGTAGCTCCTAGTAACTTATTTCTAAATTTTGTGCTACATAATATCATGTATGTTCTAGGATTATCATCCAATATCATTTTAATAGCAAATTTAGTAGAGAGCAAAAGAATAATTGACTTTAGATACTCCAATGGAGTCAATATGTACCTCATAATAAACCAAGGGCAAATTGAAGCTACTGGATCAATTCATAGAAATATATATGCTCTGGATGCAATGAGAACATCACAAGATATTATTGCATTTCAAAATAATACTAATACATTTGTTGAAGAACAAAATGTAGAATATGTAGAACCAACATATCACAAGAACAAACAGATAAATAGAATATTCATAATTAAGAGGATGAGAGGACAACAAAACTACACTCTATTCAGCTATCAGCAAACCAAAGAAGGAGAAGAACCTCATCAATATGAAGGACACTCAAAAGACAAAGATCCTTATTGAATACTAAAGTCTTCATCAACCAAATAATGTAATATAGGGGGTGTTGGAATATATTACATTATTTGATCCTTTACTAATGTACCATCATGGGTACATATTTAGATTAGGATTAGTTTAGGAGTTAAACACTTTATTAAAGTAATGTTATAAATGCACAAGTGTTATAATGTGCAATGTTGAAAATGTACATATAGTCCACATGTACATGAGTCTTAGGTTGAGTAAGAGGTAAGGAATCTATATTCCTATATAAATGTCTCATTTTGAGTGATTGTGAGAGGATTTTTGGAGTGCATAGGTTATAGTAGTAGTAGTAGCAATGTAGATCATTTTCATAAGAATGAAGAGGTAGTTACCTCCATTCCATAGCATTGCATATTTTCGTGAGCTTTCTTATATGAGCATTTCTCAAGCATTGTATCAAGTTTTATATCATATTTTCATGCATTTTATGTTTCCATTATCATAGTTATAACATTGCATGATTATTTCCATACTTGTTGTTGCATTTCCTTAAAGTTTAAATCTTCAAAAGCTAACAGGGCATAACCTCCCAATCATTGCCACTATCCTTATCCACCACCTGACTCGATGCCCATGGAGGCTAAGAAGTAAAGCAGGTATCATATTCAATTGTGGTCCCAACATCATCCACATCTAGGATATCCATCTCATTAGCATGATGCCTATAGAGCACTAGAGCATCAGGAATCCCTTGTCGTATCCTAAACTATCGCAAAACCTATAAGAATTAGATCAACTCCACCTCACTACCATGTCAACCAACTACTCATATGGCCTACCTAATCCATCACAGCTACTCCCCATCAGTAGGCCACCTCACCTCTCACCATGGTTGTAAATACACCTGATTAGGTGTCAATCCTACCCACAGATATCTATACTCCTAGTCACTATGACCAAGATGACTTGGCTAAAGATCTTCTGCTACTTTCCATCTCAACACATAGGGATCAACCCTATCCCAATCACATGGTAGGCCTACATGATGATCTATACTAAAATATTCCCAGCCCTAGATCTAAATTAGCACACTACAACTGAATCCCTTCTGCCCCCACCTCTTCACCTAATACAACTCCATGTATGCTTGAGCTAGCAAGGTAGGCACCCAAGCGTACATCCAAGGCTCATAGATCATATTAAATAATAACCAAATCGTATTCCAAGAGAACCGACATCTGGTGCTATTAGGCACCAACACATTATCCAACAGGAATATAGCATAGGTTGGTAATACCTCCAACCACCTCTATGAGTACATATCCAATTATATGATGCCACCACCACTAATATTCACATCCCTCCAGTCATCTCCAAAAATTTGACTCATCTTGTATCCCTTGTCATGCCCAACTTGAACATACAATCCCTCCACAAGTACATGAAAGATGTGGTGTACATCCTTGAGCATCACTGCCATCTCCCCTATCGAGAGTTGGAAGGTCACCGTATCTAAATCCCACCACTCTTCTAAGGTAGATAGGTGCCCCTCATCATCCCTCACCACCTCAATCCATGCACACCCATCCAGTATCACCCTATCTATCCACTCCTAGTTGGTCTTTTGCAGTGCCTTTTTCACCCCTAATAGGATAGGTAAAAATCAATGTCGAGCCTCTAGAATCCTCAATTGCAGCACAACAAAAAAGCAAACACACATCAACATCTCATCCATTGCAAAAAAACTTAAAAACATTACAAAAATGATCAAGACGGCTAGAAAAACTTACCTTCACAACCCATGCATCAGCTCTAGTTGCCACATCCACTCCCTCTATTGCCATTACCAAGCTCTTCCACTCTTCTTCTATCAAATGTTGCTTCTCAAACTCTCAAATGCAATAATGAATTTAAATCTCACCCCTATATCCCTTTTATAGCTGATATGATGCACCAATATGCCCTAGTGCATCTACCAGGTGCACTTAAATGCCAACCTCTATCTATGGAGATATAGATGCAGGACAATATTTGTCTTCAAAATGCTAAAAAAGGTTTCAAAATGGCCTCAAAAAATAGCAAAATCCCACAAAATAACCACAAAATTCATCCAAGCATTCATCACATCATCATATCACATTTTTTGATAACATGGATTTATTTGGGCATTTAATTTTTGAATACAACAAAAAGTCACATAAATGCTCAAAAATGCTCCAAAATATCCCAAAACAGTTTCAAATTTTACAAAACTATAAAATCCACTTATCAATGCATTTAAATATTCGTTGAACATTATCAAATCCACTTACATTATCAACTAAACCTCATATCTATTGATTTACCCTATTTCCCTAGTGGTTGCAACGATTGGTTATCCATGCAGTCTAGTAGGATGGGTAGATCACCATAAGGATGCTTGTTCAAAATCATCATCCCATGCCATGTTCAAAATCAAACCAAATCTGTCTCTCCATTTTCAAATGTGGCTATGTTCATGAATTTTTTTTCAAAGCTATAATAAGCCCTCTTTGTTGGTAAAAAGTGAAACTTCCTTGCAAATTCCACATGCATCATTTTTGGTCCTAAAAAATGGTCTCCTAAAGTGAGGTGGTATCTCCGCCTCCGCCACATGTTTACCAATTTTTTCTGCTAATAGATAGGTTTAAAAGTGTGGTCTCTTGAAGTGAGGTGGTATCCCCACCTCCACCACATGTTCACCAACGTTGGCAAATTTATCCACAACAACAATATTGCACATCATGTTGAAAGTAAATTTTCAACAACATAGATCAATCTCAAACTTGGGGCAACCAAACTTGACTTTGATTTCTAACATCAACATACATCATACACATCCATGGAATCATCCACACCCCTTGCATCATACACATCCATTGCATCATCCACATTCTATCAATTGGCTCATGAGATTCATTCTTCACTCATTTGCCAATTGAGGGTGTAAACTACGATCACAATTTTTTAAAATCTTCTTGCATGCTGAGGAAAGAGTCCATTCCATGAAATCAAGTATATCTTATTTTTGCACCACATTGTGTTTCATGTAACGCAATACAAAAAGAGGCATCTGTAGACACCAAATTCCAGCCATTCATTTTCCACTCATCATCATCCAATCACAACCATTCATATATATATATATAAATATATGATATCAAATCACAACCACCCAAAAAAACTCCATCTTAGCATACCATGTGGTAATCCTTGATGCTCATTAATTTTAATCTTTGTCATTGTAATATTAACCGCTCATCAGGATTTAATCCTAGCTACTCGTTGTCGTTGTCAAACCCCTAACATGAATCAAAGGCTATGATAAAATATTATTCACTTTGGTGAATAAAGGTTGAAAATTCTAATATACCCCTAACATGAATCAAATGCTATGATAAAATATTATTCACTTTGGTGAATAAAGGTTGAAAATTCTAATATCATACAGGTTATTGCATTCACACTTCACTTTATACAAACCTAGTCACCACTACATTCACCGTTTGATTGTCGTACTCTTGTAAACCAGATTTGAATGCTATAGAACATCTAGCACAACCCGCAAATACCTTAGAGTGTTTTCCAAATTTTGTAAGGCATCTCTTGAATATTGTAGGTCATCCACCATAGTATGTGAATTCTCTAGGGAATTCGTCAGACAATGCATTGCATCTAGTGTTCCCTCGGATGCTTCTGGACATCCACAGGATACCAATTTGGACCCTCAAAAAGTATAGATCATGATTCAGATATTGATAAGGTAATCTATCATTTTTATTTATATTTCTTGTATTTTGTTTCAAATTTTACAAGCATTTCACCTAGGATTTTTATAGATCTACATTTTATAGAGGGCCTCACACAATGGAGCCCTCACATGTGCTATTGATCTATTTTATAGTTTGATTTTATGTAGGTACAGGTAACTATTCATTGGATAGCTATTACATCTAGAGTGGCCCCATAGTGGATACACAAGCCCACTCAACCTATTTTTTATAGCAAAAAATATCTGAAGACACAACCTTTGTTTGATCTAGAAACATGGTTCTACCCCTTTGTAATCAATTGTATCATTAAAATAAGCATATTCTATAATCACTGAGGTATAGGGTATATCAATATTGTAACAGTCGAGATCAAGGCTCCATAAATCAATATAATATCATTTTTTTATTGTACACATTATTTCTTTTGATATTTTATTATAATTTTGGTGTTGATATTTTTCTATTCACACTTTGCATCTTGATATTTTGAGATACCAACCAACTTGTGCCACTACTATAACCATCAACATTGAAAAGAGTCCACAAGTCCTTCCAACTAGTAGTGTCACTCAAAATTACTTTCAATTTCCTCCTCAATCTGTTAATCTCAACACTTTTGCTTATGTCCCACCAAATGTTAGTTATACTCTCTCGCAGGGTATCACATATAACAATAGTATCAATGCTTCCAACACAAGCCAAGAACTTGTTCAACAATCCTACCTATACCCATCCCTTATGGAATCTAGGAGCATTGCATAACAGTAATCCAAAAGTATAAAACCTAAAAAAATATGGTCAAACAGTTAGTTTCAAAAGTGGAAATGATTCATCCTTTAAGTTTGACTTACGGTTATAAAGATATGTGTAATCAACCATTGGACCCCATTGTTGATGCAATACATTAACCTACACTCTTTTCTATGCCAATTTTACCTATATATAAGGGTATAGAAGATCCAATAGAAAATTTAAGAATATTCAGAAGAACTTGCCATGATATCATATATGATGACATGTTACTAAAACTATTTCCTAAAAGTCTTGGTGGCATGGTATTGGAGTGGTACTATCAAGTGATCCAAAAAATATATAGGTAGGAGCATCAAAATTTTAGGTTAATTGGGTCTATATATTATTAGTTATATTAGAATGAGCAACATGTGAAATATCTAGCATGGGAAAACATTCCAACCCATGTATCATATTGTAAATAAGTAGCATTTAAAAAATAAAAGTCAATAAAATCTAGTTTGTTAAATAGCTATTGGTAGATCAAGGCACAAACATGAATAAGAATTTTGAAAATATGTTCGACCCAACCTGGCCATCAAAGTAACCAGCAAAGGGATGAGATCAAAGAAATACTTGGAGGATACTTTGCACAAGTCAATCCTATCACATAAATCAATCATATCTAAGAATCAATACTCTAGTTTAGAAATGGCCTCCTCAATATCATCACCATCCGCTCAGGAGCCATTGGATTGATAAAGAGACAATTTCCATGGCTAAATATGAGTTGAGATATTGGACTATGAAGTCTTCATTAATTTAGAAAATGAACTGACCTTCTCCAGAGGTTGATTTAGAAGTAATTCTGATTCTTCCAATCTCAACCTCGATATAGGACACACATTTCATACCTAGGCATATTGAGCAATCAAGAGGTATCACTTATTATAGATTCTTTTTTCTCGCATGTTCAATCATATCCAATATACCACTCTTCAATAAATTCAAAATATTTTGAAATAAATTGTAAAAAATCCATCAAAGTCAAGTACCTTATCAAGGTGGAAAGAAAAAAATTTATTATATAATTTTTCTATAGAAATATTCCTCATTACACTTTTATTTTATATTGACATGATAATTGATGGAATACTTTGCTAGAGCTTATCTTAAGCCTCCTTATATTGCTAGACTTTTGATAGGATAAATTTAAAATAATTAACTACTTCCTAATTTCTTCTTCCTCCTCAATAATTCTTCCTTTTAGAGTTAAAATATTTTTTATTTGATGAAAAGACATATTTTTTGATAGTAGTATAAACACATTAGTATTTAATTCCATTTTTTAAGTCATCTCTACCTAGATTTTTGGGCCCAATATGACCCTTTATTTTTTAATATATTGTGATAAAAAAGGTAATTGTTTTTGTTGCACATAGGTATCTTAGCTCATTCTATCTATTTCTATAATCTCCTGTAGATTGTTGATCTTTAATTTAATTTTTTTTATTTATCTCAAAAATTTTGACATTTTAAATCTTCATTTTCTTCTTTAGATATCTCATATTTTCAACAAACCTATAAATACATGATCCTTCAAGCTTTATTTCATCCCACAAAAAAACAACCATATGGAATAAATTAGGATCTCCTAGACACATATACTAAAATCAAAATGGCTTTGGATGACCATTATCAAGTAGGTCACATATCAAGGGAATGGGTTTATGATCTGATCCTATTCATAATAAAATATTTTATGAGATTGTATACTTTGCTTGCAACTATGTACTGGATAATAAATACTTGTTCAATCTTTTCATTATATGAGTTTACCCAATATGTTTATTATTCCATTTTTATTGAAATCTTGAAGGAATATCATTTGAAAGACCATTTTTGACAATGGAAGAACAATCCTTCATTGATCTAAAGCATTTCAAAGTATCACCCTTATTTTTTAAAGAAAATATAACTATGTTGTATTCTCCTTCCTTCCCCCATAAATTGTTGATCACAATTATGAATCATCACTAAATTTAACATAAATAAACCGAGGTATTTCTAACATCTATCACAAAGTCTAATTATAGTAGGAGCATATACATTTGACTTTGTGTTCGATACTTTCCCCTTTATTGTAAAAATGACTAGCAACCCAATTACTTCTTACTTGTAGTAATCATTGTAATACCTTCAGAAGCTCCCATAACTAAAACTACAAGACAATCCTCCATATTCTAAATCTCTTTGGATGTATTCTTACATTCCTTAATAGTTTTTATTTCTTGTATTATAATTAATTTAAAACTATAACAACCTATTCATTCCTTGCTAACTCTTTTTCAAGGGTTTTATTCATACCCTAAACATTCCAAGATACCATCTTGATCATCACTTTTAAAGGGATTTCTCATTTCTTGTTAACACTTACGATTTTTTTTTTGGTTTCCCAAACAAATCTCTTTGATATTTTTTTCTCTTTTTTATTTTGTTTTGATATTCTTCCTCTCTTTTTTTTTACCGATACTTTCATCCTCATTAATATCTTCCCTTTTACTACACTATCTGTAATGTAATTTATCATCTATTACTTTATGATTCCCTAGAGAACTTGAAGTCCAAGAAATATTATAACTAAACAACTTCCAAAGAACATCGATTGCAATAATAAGTTTTAAAACAAGAGCAATAAAAAGAGCATACACCAAAAAATTAATTATAGATCTAGATTCCAAAAAAATAAATCTAATAAAGTATCATAGGTCTAGATTCCAAGTCTTAGAAAAAATATGTAATGGATCCAATATAACCACATATGCTATCTTCATTATTGTTAACTCAGGCCCTAGAATTAGGTTAGGCAACCCTTGAGCATTAGGATCAGTGTTATTCTATGGTTAAGTTAAAATAAAGGAGTTATATTGTAGTTTGAGAATGACTAATACTTGTCATCTTAAGTAACCTCTTGTTCACTTATGAGACTTCATGCTTTCCAAGTGGTTATGAGATGTTACCCTTTCTAAGTGGTCAATATTTTTACTATTTTGGAATACAAAATCTTTTAATTTTGATAATTAAGCTTTTGTTATAGAAATTTATTTATTATTTCTATGAATATTTTCTTTGTGTATTTTTTAGTTTGTTACTATTGATTACTAATTTTATAAGTTGTTTTGTTACAATTGGTATCTGAATTTCAAGCTTGGCTCCCTATGGTAATGTGGAAAATTGGTAGAAGATCATGTAAGTCATCCTAGAACCTCATTAAACCATATTCATTTCCTGTTAATTGGATATATTTTATCAAAAGTGTTGTAGGGTACATCTTCCATTATATTTTTATTATATAATATTGTGATTTAGTCATTTTTTTATTTTCTCAAACCTAATTAAAATAGGTATCAAGCTCACCAAAACCAATTGTAGGAGATCAATCTCATTGATCTAGTCAAAATAATGGGTATCACTATCAACAATTTATAGAGTGATCAAAGGGTATCCTTAGGGTTTTTATTTCAATCCATATTGTCTAATAAAATACTTGGATTATGTTGGTTGGGCATGAATCAATGGGTGTTTGTAACACAACGGGTTGTCCAAGGATGCTTGCATGAATAAAAAGAAATGTCAATCCAAAAATTCTTAGCAAACACCATAATATCCCTTCTAGCATCAATGAATTTGATCCATGTATATTTTTTTCTTTAGGAACCATTAGTACCCCACTCACTCCTCTAGTTGGTCATACTCCCATTATTGATAAATTTTCCTCTAATATTCACAACTATCTTTCTTCATCATAAGAGAAGCATATCTATATGATATAAATGGTATCCTCCATTGATAATATATAGGAAAAAATGTATGTGACATTATATTCACTTCAATACTAGTTGATGGAACAACAATGCTCTACTTTTTCTTCCTATGTTAAACACTCTCTTAGACAGTAAGTTTTAACAAGTATTTGGACAAAATCTATAGGGCAAGTAGAGGGATCTAGAAGTACCAATGGATGACCTTCCTCTAATCCTAAATGTCCAATTTCAAGACCTATAGAACCCTCAATGATCACCCTATGAACAATACATAAGATGTTATAAGTATCCTAATACCAACATCTATCAGTAGTCACCTTCATGATATAGATCTCGAGGCTCCCATTTGGGTCACATGGATCCCTATACTACCAAGGGAAATATTCTAGGTATTGGTGAATGTAACTTAAATTATGTTATTATCTTAATTTCTCCATATGAGATGCTACTATTTACTTTCATGGACTCATAATATTCCCATTTTGTGCACTGTTATTCTAACATTTGTAGACATAGATATGCATGGTTGAATGTCTAATATGTATAACATTATCTATCCATATTTTTTTGAAGAAGGCCATGTGACATTGGTTGCTACTAAGCTAGGAACCCATGCTCATCAATGGCTATTATGGGATATTTGTACATGCAAGAATTATCTTGTGACTAGAGTTCAAAGTGATGTTTTTCTATAAGCTTGACAAAGGCTCCTTTACTTCATATGTGATCTATTTAATACAAACCAAGAAAACATGGTTAGTTGAGGACTATTATGTGGAGTTCATGGGACTTCTCACCTATACCTATTAGTTTGATCTAGTAGTTATATTCTTATCCTTTCGTCATGGCATTAAGGATGACATCAAGCAAGATGTCAATATGCATGATTTGTACATCTTTGATGAGATTCAATGTATGGATATTACAACAAAAAAGAAGTTATAATTATCCCCTCGCCAAACACGATATGATTTCAACCCTCAATAGTCTTACTTTGATAACTATAATGTCTAGAATCCCCAAGTGTTATTTTGATATAAATGCATACATGCCATCCTTGGTATCAAGCTTATGAGTAACAACATAACTTCCTAGTGGAAGATGAAAAAGCAAATATGTCAAAATATGAAGATGACGATCCTTTGCAATAAGAGTTACAACCAAAGTTATGGATTCCAAGCAAGATGTTAATATCATGGATTTTTGAGCATTTGAGATTTATAATACCATAACACCATCAAGATCCAAGGTTTTAGCAAACATTAGTGCATCAATGTGTTGATCAATTCAAGTAGCACACACAATGTTATTAATGATAAAATAATAAAATCATTGGGACTATATATCTATACTATGACCCAAAATAAAATCTAAGTTTTGATTTCAACTAGGGACACAACCCAATGTGTGGGTCTTATAGCTAATTTTTACATCTAAATGGGAGATTACACTTGTTCTAATCATCTTTTCACCATGGATCTAGGTAGTGCAAATGTTATTTTGGGAGCACAATGGCTCTTGAAACTTGGAAATGTACTATTAATCCATAAAGGTTGTATTCCAAATGGATGGAAGATGAGAAGGTAATTTGTATTTAAGTAATCAAACCTATTCCTTCAAGGGTGGTCATTTCACCCCAAATGGAAAAGCTCCTAAAGAAATATGATCATGGATTCTTCATTTAGGTCAATAGCTTGGAAATCCAATCTTTCGAACCACTCTCTCTAGCTCTATCTTAGATAAGTAGTCTATTGTTGATTTCTACAGGATAGTATTCAACAAATTTATGGGTATCTCCTAAGAATACACATGATCATGATATCCATCTAGTTCTAGGAAGTCAACCTTCCAATTTTCACCTTTTATTCTATCACTAGCCCCAAAAGTTGGATATAAAAAATCTAGTCCATGTTAGGAACCTTCCAATAAAAATAAGTGCATCCACATATATAATACAATAATTAATAAATAAAAAAGGAATTAAAATGCAATACAAAATCGAAATTCCATAACTTTATTACTCAATAATGGAATCACAAGCCTCTTCAAGGGGGCAACCTCCTTAGAAACAGAGCTTTGTTACTAGATTAGAAAATAACTTGAGCATTTTAATTTGTCTCTTGTCTTTTTAAATAATAATAGCATTCCTAACCCTAATGCTCAATGATTGGTCCACATGGTAGTGGGGGATCGAGCTAGTAAATCTAAATAAAGAAACAATTATATATTTTACTAAATCCTTACAATAGGTAATGCTTACATCATATGGACCCATATGCACTAGGAACCCAAGGTGCAATATACATATTTACATAATAATGTTAGGATAGGGTCCTAACATACACATTTACATCTCTTGGTTGTATTCCCCACCATTGTATTAATACATCAATGATTATTCTATTGCAAAGTGTGTGTGTGCATTGATCTAGAATATGCTTGAGTTCTACTATAATTGATCCTTCTTCATCCAATTATGGAAGTGTTGATTAGACTTATACTTGGCTACCAATGATATTTTCAAGGAAGATACATGAAAATTTGGATATATCTTGGAAGAGGGTGGTAAGTTAAGCTTGTATGCGATTGATGCAATCCACTATAGTACCTAATCCATAAAATTTTATTGCAAGCTTTTGGCACCCACAAAGCTACAATAATGACTGCTTCTATGGCTATAGGTGTAGGAAGACCATATCCCCTACATTAAAATTACACTCCAAATGGTGTTTATTAGCTTGTTGACACATATATTTATAGGCCATCACTAAATTCTCCTTGAGTTGTTGTAGTACATGCTCACAAAGAGTGGAATATATTACTTAGATTTTGGAAATACTTAGAATATATGAGGAAGGTAATGGAGGAGGATGCCCATATACCACCACAAATGGTATCATATTGGTAGTGGTATGATAAGAGGTGTTATGTCACCATTCTACCAAGGGAAGCCATTTGGACCACTGAGTAGGATGTTGAGATGAAAAGTAGTAGAGGTACATATCCAAGCATTTGTTTGTAATATACATTTGGTCATCTATTTAAGGATGGGTTGAGCTCATTATTAATTTAATGCCCTACAGTTTGAAATTATCCTACCAAAAATAACTAGTAAAGGTGGGGTCTCGATTAGAAAAAGAAAAATGGATTGGGACATATGTTGTGTAGGCAAAAAATAAAATCTAAAAATATTTGGGCAATGATGGAGACCTTGTTGGGATGGGCTAGGGAACATAAATGAGTATTTTTAGAGTAATATTCCATTATTTGGGATATTACCCATATTCCTACATTAGGGTAGATATCTTTGGTAATTTAATTATTATCGTAGTTAGTTTATTTTTACCTTAGGATATTTACATTGTTAGTAAATATCTAGGTAGGTTAGTTATCGTAGTAATTTTGACTACGTTAGTTGTTAGTGTCGGCATCATTGTCGTCATTAGTTGGTTAGCACTATTATCTCCTAAAGGCTATTCTTAGCCTATGTTGTATTATTTAAACACTATGCATCTAATACATTTGTTATCGCTTACCTTACTATCATGGTATCAGAGCTACCGATGCTCTCGGATCGATTGTAGCCTGAGAGGAGGGGATAACCTTGACTCCTCAACCGAGGTTGGACTGGACATCTACCTATGATGGGAGCAGTCGCACAGCGAATAGGTGGGACTCCACCAGAGGGAGTTGACACTGGTGGCACAACCCTACCTAGGACGTGCTCTATTGTACCTAGCGCATGATCTACTAGATGTAACAAATGCACAAATATGACCTAGAGACGGATGGAGGCTGACCCCTTGCAAAAAACCTAGACACCTTGATGCAAGAAAGGACTACAAACTGGATCGGGGCCTAGCAACACATAGACTAAGGGCTAGACAGTGGATGAGGTCCCACTGACCTTGACGAAAATGATAGGACCACAGAATTTGCTAGATGCACTAGACCAGAAAGACATAAATCGACAACGAAATATGCTTGTGACACATGATCGATCCCCTACGACCTAGGTGGGATTACAACATAGATACTGACTCAAACATCGACTAGAGATGTGGATGGGTGAATCAAACGAAGTGGTAACCCTTATGGAGCTGATGTGGATCGATTATGAAACCCTAATCGTTAGACATGGCTGGCCCCTAAAAGATCAAACATGTGACACGTGGTAAATCGGGTTGCACAGAGCGCAAGGTGCTTAGCTTGGTCAGGTATAGCCTACCTGAAGGTAGAAATTTTTCTTTATGGGATATTTTTCTTTATAAACCATCTACTTGATGGTTCCCTTGCACATGTGGGATATTTCCCAATTCTTTCTGCATCAGAGATAAAGCGTAGGTGAGGATATTTTTTGGGACAAGAGGATCATTTTTTTTGCATTGAAGATCATAGTAAATTAAATTTCTCTATGTATCACAAATGTATGATATACTCTCATAATAAATTTATTTTGGCCTAGATCTGGTCGATGTGGCATTTTTGGTCTAGATCTAGCCAATGCAGATGTTTGAAGCATAGCGAGGAGTCGCTACAGTGGAGGAAAATTTAATTCTATAGTGGAAAATTCTATCTAGTTTTTTATTTATAGAAATATTCATTAGTTATCACTAAGATCTGTATTTGCAGACGTTGCTTTGCAGCTCACTAGAAGAAGGCATCCTCAATCAGCCATCGGACTGAAATCAAAATCACGTAGAGGAGAGGGCGTTATTCCCTGGAATTTGAAGGACGTAGTATACAAATAAATTTATAGATAGTTTTTTCCTTACGCAGATGTGATTATCGATTTCTCCGAACGTTTGTCTCACGAATACAAACTATGGTGGATTACCAACAGTAAGCCCATGACTTTGACAAGTGCAGGCAGGACGACAATACTTTCACTTATGCAGATGTTGGCAAGACATCATCCATATGCAGGCACTTGAGTAGATCGTAGATCCTCGATTGTGGTCGATGACTTCACTACTGCACCAACAGTAGATCATGGAGCTGTTGTTTTGCCTAAAGGCTTGATAGTCACGACGTTCTCCTTGAATACGAGTGTAGCTTTGACGGATTAGAGGGGTGTTCCTCCCGGTCAGAGGAACTTGCCACCTGTGAGATGTTGCTGTTGTGGAAGAGCACTGAGCCAAGAAGATATTATTGGTTGGAGAAGAACATCATGATGATTTGACACCATTGCATCATGTGATGATTTGTAGCCATCGCATCATGTAACGATTTGCAGCCATCGTAAACAATCTCCACGTAGACGTAATTGGCCAACTTGTAGGAAGATCAAAGGGTGTATTTCTCCTTAGCTAACAAAAGCAACGTTAGCAGTTTATCACTGGCCAAAGAAGTTGGTTTGCATCGAATCTTCGAGTAAGAATATCTTGTTGACAATCAAGCCCAGACGCCATAACCTTACAATGTTTACTAGATCACAACAAACCCCCGTAGCTGATTTCAAATTTTCATTTTTCCAATGAAAATCAAGGGGAATTCATTCTTTTCAAAACCTGCCAACCTCAAGGAGACTTTTTAGCTCACAACACTTAGACACTCGAAAGCGAACCGCCCTATCACGTAAAGGAAGCGAGCCGCCGTTCAGTAAAGGCAGCGCCGCCTGTTGTGGTATCGAACGCAACATTTTTACTAATAGGGGAAATTCCCCTTTAGTACTCACCAAAGACGGTGGCTCAGATGGTCAACCACTACCGCTAAGGTGCTGAGCTATGGCAGGCCATCAGGGGTTCAAACCCCCTCGACCCCCAAATTCTAAAGGTATATTTTTTTTAATTTTTTGGTTTTTATAAATTTGCATTTAATTTTTTAATGCTTAAACTTTTGTTTTCATTTAAATATTTTAATTTTTAATTTTTTTTTAAATAATTAAGAATTTTAATATTTTTTGAAACAACTTTTACATTAAAATTATTTCTTTGCTCTTAAAAACCAAATTTTAATACCTTTGATCAAGCCTTGCACATTGCCTAAGAGGTAAAATTTTGTACATGCTTTCAAGGCTTCATAAAGTTGCATTTTTTTGCAACAAGAGGGGAAATTTTTTTTTCCACTAAGGGGGGATAATATTATTTTTTTTCTCTCCATCATCTCCTATTTTGCACACAGGGGGATACATTATAATTTTGCAAACAAAATGGGGGAAGACTTATAAGGGTGCATTTTCGGTAGTGATCGACACCTTAGTCAAATTATTTTGCAAAATTTCATTGTAAAAGGTGCATTTTTGGCAGCGACCGACACCTTCAAAAATGGGTAAATTAAACAAAAAGCAAGCCCCAAAATAAACTGATGATGTTGAAAAATCAGTTAAAAGTCCCTACTTTCCACCAAAGATGGATGGGGTAGATTTTTATGAGGATGGCATATTTCTCACACTATGTAGTGGTGTAGATGCCATACTCGATGATTTTGTGTCTTGTGAAGACATTCAGAAAAATGGTGTTCTAATCCCTATTGGCATTGTAAGGGCAATATACATGTCATTGGTTTCTCTTGACATTGCACAACATAAAGTGAAAAGGGACATTAGTGAGGAAACATAGGTCAAATCCCTAATGGTCGATGCTTGTAGTGATACAAGTGACCTTCAGCCCATGGTGGCGAATGCTTATTGTGACACATGTGACCTTGAGCCCATGATGGCCAATGCTTATTGTGATACAGGTGACCTCATACCTTCTATGGTAGATATCAGTTGTAGCACAGGTGATCTCATCATAGTAGCATATTTTGCTTGTGACACTAGTGACTTAAAAATTGAACCTCCTAAAAATGAACTCCATAATCTCATCAATAGTGACAAATTCCATATTGTTAAAAGCATTGATGAAGATGATGAAATTGGGTGTTTTGAAAAACACACCAAAGAATTTGGATCCAAACTGATGAAGAAAATGGGATTCAATGGTGAGAGATTAGGTAAATAGGAACAAGGCATTAAAACTCCAATAATGCTAAATATCAGGGCAAAGAATGAAGACCTTGGCTATTCTGGACAAGAAAGTACCAGTAAAACCATGTTTGTAAACCCTAAATCTCCTACAACTCTTAAAAAATATTGTTGCAATCATTATAGAAAAATAGGACATGTTGCAGCTAGGTGTTAGAAATTACATCCTTGTGATTCATGTGGATGTACAAATCACTCTTCTTCAAGTTGTTGGTACAAACTAAAAATAGCCAACAAGGTTCATATTGATTGTGGATGGACAGATCTCACACAATGGACCATGATGAAATAAATGTTGTATGGATTCTATCGAAAAGGTAAAATATATGTTAGACCCAAAGGCAAATCCAGAGACAGACCGAGTGGCAATCCTAGAGGCACTAACCTAGAGACAGACCTAAAGACAGACCCAAAGATAAAGTTCCAGAGGTATATCTACAGGCAGATCTAGAGGCAATAATCTAGAGGTAGATTCATAGGTAGATCTCGAGATAGACCCAGAGGTACAAATCCAGAGGTACGCTTAGAGCTAGAGCTAGAGCCATGAGCCAAAGCCAAAGCCAAAGACAAAGCATGAGCCAGCATTCTTTCATTTCTCTTCTTCTTCACTATATTGGGGTAGTTATATACTTTACCCAAATATTGTTGTATAGGGGGATGTATATGTATTACCCAAATAATGTAATAAGGGGGGATGTTAGAGTAATATTCCATTATTTGGGATATTACCCATATTCCTACATTAGGGTAGATATCTTCGGTAATTTAATTATTACCGTAGTTAGTTTATTTTTACCTTAGGATATTTACATTGTTCGTAAATATCTAAGTGGTTAGTTGTCGTAGTCATTTTGACTACGTTAGTTGTTAGTGTCGACATCATTATCGTCATTAGTTGGTTAGCACTATTATCTCCTAAAGGCTATTCTTAGCCTATGTTGTATTATTTAAACACTATGCATCTAATATATTTGTTATCACTTACCTTGCTATCAAGTATACTTCGATAAGTGATCCACCACCACAAGAATAATTATTTTTACCTTTAGACTTTGGGATTCCAATAAAATCCATAAAAATATCTATCCAAACTTTTGTTGGAATTGAAAGAGGTTGGAGTGTGCCTGGAGTTCCTCCAGTTTCTCCCTTCATTCATTAACAAGTGTTATATTCAACCATAAAATTCTAAATATCCTTTTTCATTCCTACCTAAAAGAAAGTGCATTTAGTTCTTTTATAAATTTTAAGGAACCCTGAATTGCCTACAATTGAGGATGCATGCATTTCTTAAAATACGAATTCATGCAATGGTAACTTTTTTAGAATAACTAGGTGACCTCCATATCTCAATTGTTTCCCGTTCCATGAATATCCTAGTTGAGGGTTGGGATCCTTTTAAATTTGCTAAATCAAGGCTTGCAAGGTAGCATATTTAATTACCTCATCTTGGAGTGATTAAATCCATTGAGGAAACAATGTTGATATGGAATAAATCATACTCTGGTCCTCATATTGGTGGGAAATAACATCAATCGATACATTCTCCTTTTTCTTTTTATAAATTATTTCATAATCATACCACAATAATTTGTAGACCCATCTTTATTGTTCTGGCATGGATACTCATTGGTCTAAAAATAATTTTAGACTTTGATGATATATTTTAATTGGAAAATGTCACTCAGTAAGGTAGGATTGTCAATGATTGATGATATGCAAAATTATCATCATTTCTTTCTCATAGGTTGATTTACCCAAGTTTTTCCCTATCAATGCCTTACTTGTAAAAGCCAACGGTCTTGTATCAGCACCACAACAATTTAAATACCCAAAGAATCACCTTCAATCATAAAAGGATTAGAGAAGTTGAGTGTTGTAAGTATAGGTGTAGTTGACATGACAGGTTTAAGGTTCAAGAATGCTTTTTTTGCTAGTTTTATCCATATAAATGAGTTATTTTTCAATATAATTGTAAAAGGAGCTATAATATTTCCATAATTTTGGATAAGTTTTTGATAATAACTAGGGAGACCTGTGAAACCCCTAAGGCCTCTAAGAGTGTGGGACTTTAACCATTATTAGATAGCTATAATTTGATCCACCTTAAACCCCTTCCTTGAAACTATGTGGTTCAAGTACTCCACTTCCTACATTTGAAAAGATCATTTAGTCCATTTTGCACAAAATTAATGATCATACAGGAGTTGCAAGTTTTGGTCTAAATGGTGTAGTTGTTCTTCCCATGTGTAGCTATAAATTAGGATGTCATCAAAGAAAACCAAATAAAATTGCATAAAAGAGGTAAAATATAACATTCATAAGACTCTAGAAGGTAGAAGGTGCATTGGTAAGACCAAAGGGCATGACCAAGAATTCATAATGACCTTCATGAGTTTGAAATGTTGTTTTAGGAATATCTTCTTCTCTTATTCCAATATGATGATACCCTGAGTGCAAATCCAAATTGGAGAAACATCGAGCTCCATGGACCTCATATAACAACTCATTAATAACAATAATAGAAAATTTGTCCTTATTGATAATTTTATTGAGCTCACAAAAATCCATGCATAACTGCTAATAAATCCTTCTTACAAACTAATAGCACTAGGAAATAATAAGGACTAACATTAGGTTGAATAACCTATGTTGTTAGTAGCTCCTACATCATTTTCTTAATCTCAAACTTTTGTATATATGGGTACCTATAAGGGTGAATGTTAGGTGGTACAATATCTAGGATAAGTTGGATTGCATAATCATGAGTGCATCGTCGTGGAATACGATTGGGTTTCGCAAAGATAAATGTGTGTTTATCTAGAATGAGTTATAAATCACTTGGTTGTTCTATATAATTGGTGGTTGGTGTATGTATTGTAAACAATTGTGCCACTATTTTATGTGATGAATTATTTAAGATCTTTTCCATCCTATGAGTAGAGATAAGTTGGTTACTCCCTATAGCGATTCCTCAAAGAGTGTATTGTGCTCCCTACTAGTTGAATTGCTTTCATAATTTAAAAAATCCTAAACTATTGGTCCTAAAGTTCAAATCCATTACATTCCCAACACAACCTCACATCCTTCCAAAGGAAGGGTAAACATGTCATCCTTGAGATTGTCTTTTCTTATTTGCACCTTAACATTTTTCATTTTCCTTTGCATGACATGGTTTTCCCATTGGCTATAAGAAGATTATGTATTATGAACTAATATCTTGCATAATGCATGTTAGGTTTTCCCATGGTTTGCAAAATAATGTTCATTTTACATTTCCCTTGTGTAGGAGTAATGAGTATCATCAATCTTAAGAAGTTGCCACCCTCAAGGCCTCCACCTCAATCCTAAGCAATTATCCTTGGTGATGCTAATCGCACTAGAGTTTTAAAATATTCTAAAAAATAGGTCTGGTTGCCAACTAGATCCTACATGGTACTTTTTGTTATTACGTATGAAGGGTCTGGTCATTTGTGTTTATGCCATGTATTCTTTCCACTTGAACTTGGGGCATGAATCAAGATCCAATTTAAATTTTAAAATTGGCTCTTTAAATTCAAATCACGGTAATAGGCAGCCCTGCCTGTAGGGACCCAACTATTGAAATCAATGGGAACTTTGGATGGCAAATTGCCTTCTTCAAATTTTATTATCTAATTGAATTAGCCCAATTGGGAAATCTTCCTGCCAAATTATGATGTTTTCTTGTGAGAGGCCCAAATTGGCTAAATAGTTTGTATATCTATTCCCTTCCCTGTAAACATGCTCGAGTAGAATAGTTTAAAGGGTTTGAATTAGTATTTGGACTTTGGCTAGAAAATTTGGAATGGTCCAAGTTGGGGTTTGAACACCTTTGAGCATATTTATGATATTAAGGGAGTCTCCTTCTATTATTACCTTCCTACACTCCATTAACTCCAACTGAGAGACCCCTTGGTAAAGAGTTGTTGCTTCCATAAAGTGATTGGTTTGGAAACCAAGGTTCTCAGTGAAGGAAAGCAAAATTCTCCCAATCGAGTCTTTAAACACTCCATCAAATCCAACCGATATAGGATTACCTTTGGAGGCTCCATCAAAATTCATATTCAACCAACCGGGGGAGGTTCTCAAATAGTTTGGTAGAGAAATCAGGATAATACACAGGGGTCAGGTGGGCTCTAAAACTAAGGGCTGACTCCAACTCTTTCTCCCTATCGATAGTGACCCTATCTAGAGGAAGAGTGTCCACATTCTCAATAGTAGCAGTGACAACATGAAGGAATATAAACTCAACAAGGTGTAAAATGTTTTTAAAGGCCCAATAATTTCTCATCTTCCAAATGTGCCACCACACTTGAGGCAAGACTAAGGAGCAAAAGACATGAAGGCAAGGGGATGAGAAGGAATAAAACCATTGCTCAACCAAGGCAGATAGATCCTTAGGGAAAAACCAATCCACACCAACAAAATGAAGGAAGAGGAAAACAACATCTTAAGAAAAGGGGCAGTCAAACCACATATGCATTGGGGATTCTTCTACATTACCACATAGGTAGCATCTATTCAAGAGGACCATACCCCTCTTCCAGAGATTATCCAATGTAAGACATTTACCTTGGACTACCAACCATAAGAAGACATTGAATTTGGGGGTAAGGCCCTTCAGCCAAATATTGCGAACAGGGAACCAAGGGTCAAAGTCCACATCTAAAAGAGAGTAGGTCAACTTGATAGAGAAACAACCATCATTTTTATCACCCCACACTAGATTATATGGCTTGACCCTACTAGCTATTATGATCCACCTTAGGATATTAGACAGGGCTTTAAAAGCAATCTCTTCATCCTGTGATAACCTAGGAAAAGTAAAGGGTTCCAACATTTCCTACCCTCAATAAAATCAATAAATTCACATACCTTTGGCCCAAAATATTGGTTTGTAATTGGTTCTACCAAGCTTAGGCTTGGATATGATTCCAACAGTTGATCAACAACCCACATATCTTTCCAAAAAATAATTTTTTGACTGTTCCCTAAATCTTATCTTCTCCCCTTCAAAATATCTGGGCAAATTTTGACAATGCTTCATCAAAAAGTGAAACCATGGGAAGAGGGGATCATTGAAGAAAAAACCAGTATTGCCTAAGTATTTGGCTTTCAAGATTTGGACCCATTTTACGTTTTCATTTTTCACCAATCTCCAATCGTGCTTGGTTATAATAGCTTTATTCATCGTTTTTAGTCTTCTCAACCCCAGACCCCTCATTTCGCTTTTACTACACATTTAGTACCAAGAAACCAACAATAATTTTTCTTCTCTTCAGAACCAGACCAGAGAAAGGATCATTGGATTTGCTTGTTTTTTGGATAATATTTCTTGGTAGCCTAAAGAGAGAGAAGTACACCAAAACACTCTAGACGATTGAATTAACCAACATTGCTTTTATTGCTTGGCTCAAGAGAACCCCTTTCTAACCTTCCCAAATACACTAAGGGAATGGAATCAATATTGTAGCCCACAATAACAACAGTTCTCCTCTATCTACCTGGGGGTATTGAGGAAGAAAATTTTAATTTTTCTCAAATTAACTTTTTGCCTTACTGCTTTCTCAAAATCCAAGAGGATCTATTTAACAACTCTAGCTTGTGGGATTGATATGAGAAATATAAGAAGGTATTATCAACAAATTGATGGTGGGAAATTGGGTCGATAGCAATTACTGGTTTAATCCCTACAATGGTAGGATCAATTTTAAGGGTTCTTCCTAGTGATTTAGCCAACAAAATGAACATATACGAAGAAAGATGATCACCTTGGAATATTCCCCTATAGCTTCGAAAATAATCTGTCGATGACCTGTTAATGATGACTAAGAATTTAATAGAGGAAATGCAATCCCTAATAAGCCTTAGACATCTCGATCTAAATCCAAATTTACCTAGAACTTTGAGAAAAAAATCCCATGAGACTCTATCATACGCTTTGTTCATGTCAAGCTTAAGGAAGGTTCCTAGTCTTCCACTTTTTTTGACTGAATGGATGAGCTCATGCACCACAATAATACCATAAAAGCCACTTTGGGGATGATCAATGATTATCAGGAGGAAGACTTCGAGTCTGTTAGCCATTGATTTTGTGAGGATTTTAAAAATTGTATTGCAAAGGCTAATCAACATAAAATATTTGAATTATTTAGCATCCACCGACTTAGGAATAAGGACTAGGAAGGCTTAATTAACATCATACAAAATGAAGATCAACCTTTGAATTTATCTTGATGCCATGCAAATATCATTTCACACTATATGTTAGAACTTTTAAAAAAATAAGGGGAAAGCCATCCGAGCTGAAAGCTTTAAGACCTCCCATAGAAAAAATAGCATCCTGATTTCTTCATCACTAAAAGGAACGCAAAGAGATATATTCATGTCTTCTAAAAGAAGGTAGGAATGTTATGAAGGAGCCTATATTTATCCTGTTGGTCCATGTCTTCTCTCGAGCGCAGGAGGGATTTAAAGTAATTGACTACTTCTTGCTTGATTTCCTTAATGTCCTACATGATAGATCCATTTGATTTCATGATTTCTTTGATTCTATTGTTGCTTTTGTGCCTTAAGGTGGATGCATGAAAGAATTTTGTATTTCTATCATCTTCTTGGAGCTAGAGAGATCTTGATTTTTGATGCCATAAAATTTCTTCTTCAACAAGAAAATTGTGCAGATCTGCTAACAATTTCCTTTCCTTGAGTCTAGCCCCCTTAGCCAACTCCCTTGATTCTAGGGTGGATTTGAGCTCCTTCAATTTCCTAGATAATTCTTTTTCCTCAAGGTCACGTTCCCAAAAATATATTTGTTCTAAATTTTAAGATTTACCTTGACAAATTTGAGCTTAGAATCCACTTAAGAGATAAGAGGACCCGAAAAAATTTGTGACCACCATTCCTTGATTTTGGGTTCTAAACCTGGATGTTGCAACCACATTGCCTCAAACCTAAAATATTTGGGGAGAAAGTGGGGTTCTAGAAGTTTTTAGACACAAGTGGATTATGATCAAAGCTAAATTTTGGAAGGGAGCAAAGGGATGCATCTCCAAAAAAAGGGAGACCTTCCTTGGAAACCATCACTCTATCAAGCCTAATCTGGATAATTTTATTGCCTAAACACTTATTACTCCAAGTATATTTGGACCCCTTCAGGTCCACATCCATCAAATCTTGATTGTTAATAAATGCAGCAAAATCCTCCATGCTTCTAGAACCAATGTTGCTATCACCCTTTTATCTTAAGGATAAAGAGGGGTGTTAAAATCCCCTGCAAGTACCTAGGCTCCACCCTTAAAAAATTCTCTCATTGAGCTCAAAGAATTCCATAGGAGGGACCTATTAGGGCCTGAATTGGGGGCATAAATATTAGAAGTAATCCATCTATACCCTGATTATTTACAGTAAAAAATAATACTTATAACTCTATCAAAGATAAAAAATATTGATCCATATAGTTTCTTGAGGTCCCACAAGCAAAGGAGGCCCCTAAAAGTCCCATTGGCATAATTTACCACAAATCTAGCCTCCTTCCAAATAATTTTCTTAACTGCCTCTACATTCAAACTATCCATCATAGTTTCTTAGATAAGAATAATATCAGGACTCACCTCTTTCCTGATAGATGCTAAAACTTGCTACTTAGAAGGTCCATTCAGGCCTTTGATGTTCCAAGATAGTAGCTTCATTTACGAGATTTGGTGCATTTTTTCCCACTCAAATATTGCAAGAGGCTATAAAAAGTATCAAGTTTTAATTGTTTACCTTTGATATCCTTCTCCTTGTAAAACTTTGATTGCATTTGGAGCCTGTCATCAATTTTTGACTTTACCTCACAAATCCTCAATGCTTTGTTGGAAGATTTTCCTACCTTGTGATTTACCTCGACATCGACTTGTCCTTTTCAAAGGCTTCTCATTTTAGATCTAGATTTAGCTGCACCCGATGAACCCTCACCTGAACATGGGGATCTCTTCACTATGACTTGCTTTAGGGAGTCCAACATTGGGACATCTTACTTTCTAGGTTTCTAAGGGGAGTCGAGTTCTTCCAAAATTGGCTCCTGAGAGTCCAAGCATGAATAGAAGTTTTGGAGAAGCTTCAAGGGAATACGAGTCTCAGTAACCAGGTCATAAGGACACACTTTGTCAATTTCTCTATAGGAATGAGAATTATTCGAAGCCATTTGTTGGACCACCGCCCTACCAGGGTCACTAACATCCACTAAGGAAAACTGCTCCATAATCCTTTTCCCTACAACTGGCTGGTTAGGAGCCAAGGGTTTTGGCTAGACCATCCCAAAAGGTACCAACTGCATCTGAACCTTGAAGTTCATCTCATGACCAAAACTATCCATCACTTATTTGGTCTTTTCATTTTTCAATCTCTCGCCATGTGTCTAATCTTATAACATTTATGACATCACAATGTAATATTTTTATAATCCACTTATTGATCCCATCCTCTCGATTAAAATTAATCTTGATGGATCTTAGCAAAGGTTTTGAAATATACATGGCAACATATGTTTTTGCTCCTTGACACTTGGACCCTGCCAAGATGAGATCCCCTAGAGTATTACCAATGTTTTTCAAAAAAAAATTATTGATCAATTGATAAGGAAGTCCAAAAGCCTAATCGACACTAAAATCCTTTTAATAGTTTCTTTCTCTTGGAAAAAATTCTCATCCCATGGTTTTAAATGCAAGCCATCTACATCTTTGAACTAGAGAATCCTAAACCATGGTGTTAAATACAAGCAAACACCCATTAGTTATCCCTGATATTAGAACTAGAGAATTTAATAAAATGAATCCTTTTTTTAAAAGGAATGCTTCTAAATATTTTGAACTCGGTACCCACTTTCATTTAATTCACTTCTAAATCTTAAAAAGATAACTTTATCAATATCCATTAAACTTGCATATTAATCATCTACATTTAAAAATCATTATTTCATGCTCAATCATCTCATCTTTGATGATTACTTTTTTGTGTATCTTATGCCACATAGATACAAATTACTATAGATTCATTCTTCCTTTTCCCATCATAACATCCTTACTTCCAAATAGTCCATTCTTGGTTCCACTTAAGGCTACCTAGACCTTCCTAAATAAAATCTTTGTTTTTTTAATATATTCAAAGATATGAAATAAGAACTCTAAAAGTGAGCCTTGCCCCGTGCTTAGACTATTAAATATCCAATATTTATTTAAAATAAGAAAATCATTAATTTTACTTAAAAACAAAATAATGCCATGGATAATTTTTAGATAATAAATATCTAACACATGCACATACTTAAATTATAATTCCAAATTAATTTATTTTTAATTTTTTATTAAGATAAAAATTTCTGATTTGTAACACTTTTTTTCAAATTTTATTATATGTTAATAAATTAAAAAATAGTTAACGTTATAATCACTTTCTTTTGGGCAAATAATTTTTTTTTTCACTCTTCCATCTCAATCTCTTTAATATCATTTAATAATAAATTTTCGGATTTGCATTTTTAGGGAGAAAAAAGCTACCAAAATACTATCTAACTTAATTTCCAATTTAATTGAAAATATTTATGACCACTTATATAATAAAAATTTACTTTATAACAATATCACATAATAATTAATTAAAATTACTTTGTTATTTTTATAAAGTTTTTATCTTAGTTCTATTCTAGCTATTATTATGTGACGGAGCGTTTTGAATTAGTTTCGGCATATATTTTCTAGACCCAACCTCAAAGATTGCATAAGTTAAGGGTCGAGGGGGTTAATTATTAATTCAAATTTAATTTTGTATTTTAAAAAACATCTCAAACTTAGTTAATATTAAAAAAAAATTAATAATTTTATTTATTTTAATAATTTTAAACAATATATAATTCAATTTTATTAAAATATTTTAAATTAAAATATTTTTATTATTTAAAATATTTTTATTTAATTTTAAATATATTTATTAAAGAATTGTCATAGACAAGTTTGTAAATTTAATTTTATGCTTATAACTCTAAACAAGAATTAAAAACATTACAGATTTAAAAGATAAAACTTATTTTCAATTCCTACATTTAATTATATTCACCCTAACCAACTGCCACCTAATTCTGATTCCACATTCAATATGTACATATTTTGAGAATTATTATTTTTAAGTAATACTTAAAAACAGAATCTGAATCACATATTTTAAAAATTATTTGTGACTGTCATCTTAAAAAAATTAATACGATGTCCACAAGTAGTTGCCCTAGTGGTTAAAATGGTGATTGTTTCTTCAATGATCTTGTGTTCAAAACCCCTTAAAAGTAGATGTGTTGATGTAATTTATACGTTCTCCTTAAAAAAAATTAATATGATTATAATATATAACACATAATTATTATATTATCTGTACTTATTTTACTTTTGATTTGAAACTTTTGTTTTTTTATTTAAAATACTTTACATATTGTAAATATATGACCGGCCACCTTAAAGAAAATACGAATATTACATATGAGATATGGTTATTATATTATCTGTACTTATTTTACCTTTTTTGACTTAAACTTTTAATTTTTTATTTAAAATACTTTATATAGACCGGTCACCTTATAGAAAATTAGTACGAATATTATATACGTTATATTATCTGTACTTATTCCACCTTTTGATTAAAAAAGCTTTTAATTTTTATTTAAAATAAATTAAGCCCTTAAAGTAAACCACAAACTAAATTTTTGTTCATATTTTATCTTTTAAGTTGTTGGACTTCAAACTTCCAGTTTTTTCAAACCTAATTTTTGTTCATTTAAAGCTAAACAGGCCATGTGCTCAGGTCGTTTATCAAGATGGATAATTTGATTTAAATTGTTTTATTAGGAATCATTTGTATATTAATTGTTTTATACTTCGCATTTAAAGTTAAAAGTTATAAATAGGTATTGAAGTGAAAACGTTTTTATATTAATTACCTTTTCTTTTTAATAACTGGTCATAGGTCTAAAAACGGGTTATAAATTAAGTTGTACTGCCTTTGTTGGTAACATTATGGTGTTACCACTATAACCTTTATTTCATCTCGTGAAGGAGACCCCTATAGCTCGGGGTTGGTAATGTCATTATCAAGTTGACAAGTTGACTTACACTCAACAAACTTAGGTCAAACTATTATTTTTGTCCAGATTGAACATGCCCCTACGGTTTGAATCTAGAATCTAAATTTATTCTTGGTAAGTGCTCAACCTCTTATTAATCCACTAACTCTTCGTACGAGACAAAAACGCTTATAGTAACCAAATAATGTGATTTGAACTGAAATTAAATAAATCAATGACACAATCACAAACCTTAACTGATTGCCTCACACCAACTCTAATGTCCGAGTATGCTCCACTGGTAACCATGAACGGTATCCGGGTGTAAGTGATCTTACATGCTTTAGCACATGAATAGGATTCGTCGTACCCCGATGATTATTCGTCGGTACTTCAGGATTGCTATTCTCAGCCAAACACGTGCAAAAGTAAAACCATAATATCATGGGTGACATACTCCTTTCTAGAATGTTTGTTTGACAATCTTTAATGTTCATCGTCTAACTACATTTGGTCACGTTAATAATTATCAATTCAATGTGATACCGAATCAATTATACGAACATTAAATATATTTATTTATTTATTGAGTAATACTTCTTTTACATATTTACTATGAGGATTGAACCCGGGTCACACATCATTAATAATGTAAGTGGCATTCTTACCAGTAGACCACACTCACGGGGAACTTATTTCTTGCTATCATATTTTTTTTTATTGGAATTGAACTTATCCTCAATTTGATGTGAAATATCATTACACCTTTCACTTCTTCCAAAGAATCATAGAAGTTTTTGTAGGAAGTCATGCGTCACGTACCCTCTCAATCAATATCCAATGAGTTATTTGAACTTCCTTGAGCAACAAATAAGGCTATCAAAATATTTTTACAGTGTTATGTGTCTCCTTGATCAATTTTTTTTTTTTTATTTGGTTAGTGTGAGAAACCCCTACGACCAACGCATAGGGCTAGGCAGGCTCCCCCAACCATGACCCCTCCTAAAGTTGAGAGCTATGCTTATCAATAGGGAATTTAACACACACCCACCCCCTCACAGACTCACCAACGTCATTGTTTGAACCTTGGATCTCTCGAAGAAGAGCCAAAGCCCAAACCGTTGCGCAATCCCCCTAGGACAACCTTAATTAAGGAAAACCGTTCTTCATATCCCTTGGGGGCTACGAATTTTCATTCCATGGGGCATGTTCCATACAGGTATACCTCTTAGGCTAGTTGGAGGGTTTTGTGTGTATCCGCCACAGGTCGTCAGCATTGAACCCTGGTCCTCTTTCCGAGGATTGAGGGAACTTGCTAGGAAGGTACTTGGTATGAATTCCTTGATCAATATTTGATTCTTTTCTTTGATAAAATTATCTTTGCCCTCCACATGATTTCTCAAGGCATTGATCACTTTTATGTTCTTCCTCTCCACAATTGTAACGTTTGATGTATATTTACCTTCTAGTATTATCCCTTTGATTTCTCCATTCCTTTTATTCTTTTTGAAAATTATTCCTTCATTGATAGAAATCTTTTTGTTGATTCCATTACCTATGATTATTTCTTTGTTGATTTCCTTGATTTTGGAATGACTTTCCATTATTAAAATTCTTATTTTACCTTTAGCCATAAATGCTTGTGCACTCTTACTAGACTTACCTATAGAATTTTAAAGTCCATTCTCTCCTTTCAATAAAGCCCCATACAAATATTATAGTTTGATATTATCAAATTGTCCTATTAGCTCTATGAAATTATGATACACATTTGAAAGAGTTCCAATAAAAAAATCTACAATATCTGAATCTTCAAATTTGACTTTATAATTGCAAGTTAATTTCTTAATTTCTTCAGTTTTGCAATGTGATCATTCATGCTATCACCTTCATTTTTAGATGAGTCAATTGCCTTTTAATATAACTTTTTGATTTGTTGGCTCTCTTATACATTGATTGTAAAATCTCCCATACTTCTTGAGTTGATTTGGGATCTTGAACATGGGGCTTGATTGTTATACTAGTTTGCCACACAACAATTGTTTAGGCATTCATTTCCCTTTTATTTCATTTTGCAAGCACGTGTAAATCTTTAGGTTTGTTTTTTTGTTGCTAATTTTCATAATCCTTTCATTTATAGAATTAACTCAATCTCACAATTTCAATTTGCATAGTTAAAACCATCCAATTTTTAGAGCTACCATAAAATTTTGAGTTTTTAAATGATGAGACCATAAATGGAAGAAAACACAACTCCATAAGCACAAGAAAACTCCACACAAATACAAAGGCTTTAAAAACCAAACCGAAAACCCCCACACCAATACACAAATAGTTCATTGAATCGAAAGAATACTTCCAAATCATCTACAAAAAAATGACACTAGGATCTTTGCAAATTGGCACTAGGATTTGAATCTAGATCTCTTCTTTGATATTTGTACTGTCTTCATGGATTGGACCCAGATTTAGAACAAACTACCACCTTTACAAATAAATATACCCTAAACTTGAACCTAAATATCTTCTTGACAAATACCAATCCAAAGAACCTTTAAGAACAGCAATAATTCTTACATAATATCCCACCTAACATTACACCAAAAGTTTCAGTGACAACACTATTGTGCGCTTGGACATTTTCTGGAGGTTAGTTCTATCGTTCTTGAGTTGTGAGAATGGCGGAGGGAAATAGGTTGGATGTTCAAGGATGGGCTGCCAAGGATGAGTCTGGAATTCTTTCGCCTTTTAATTTCACTCGCAGGTGAGTCCGTTAAAGGCTTTGCTCCTCAAAATTATTATGGTTCTTGGACTTTGTGTTTTTCACTATAGGATCGGATGAATCGATATTGTTCGAGATTTAGGGTTCTGTGACCTGTTTCTAAGAAAATGCGTTCATTTCTAATGGCCCTGTCTGCTGCTTGGGATTCTGGGACGGTTAACAAAGTATAGAGTTAGGGTTAGTTTGTCTATTTATGGCCTTGAACGTTTTAAACGGGAGGACAAGTTTTTAATCTCTGAAATTTTTGCTGCGATAAGATTTGTTGCAGCAGGAAAAAAGATTCCTTGATATTTTTGTTTCTTATTTTTTTTTCGGACTGTTCTTTGTTTTTGTATATGCGTATTTGAAGTTAAGATTTCCCCTGTTTAGGGAATCTTTTCTTCAAGAGCATCAGTGGATATCATGCTCTGCATCTCTATTGTGGAAATGGGTTGCAGGGCAGGGTCCTTTCATTTATGTTTCTCGGATGATATAGAATCCCTCTCTATTTAGCTAATTTGGATTTTGTTTATGGGGTGTGGGAATATAGGTCCTCATTGTTTTGAATGCGAGACTGATCGTTGTATAGTGCGCGTAAGGGCTGTCGTAAGAATTTTGAGAAGTGGTTTTCCCGATCGATGATGCCGCTTTTTACTCAACCGCATCAGCTAGCCTTTATAGATTGGGTAGATCTAATCTATAGTGAAGTGAGTGACCTGGGGCAGAGAGGTTTGATTGACGATCAATTGGGAGTCACCAAAGAAGAGCTTTAAGGACCTTTATATTTAAATCTCAAGCGGATCGGATAAAGATCTGGCGATTAATCGGATAAAGATCCGGCGATTATCTGATGTTGGTTGACTGCCAGCTCTTAAGCCCTCTTAAGATTATAGATAGAGGCGCACCATTTAAAAGGGCAAAAGAGGGCTCCCTTTTTAAAGATGCATCCAATCCGCCTACGAAAGTAAGTATCCGCCGTAACCTTCCCTCCCCTTTCCTTTCGTAACATGTTGATCTTCCTCACCCTAAAAAAAAAACGCAAGCGGATCTTTAAGAGTTTTAGGCCCAACCCTCAAAGGGAACTACAAAGACGATTTTATACAGACAAAGGACAGCAACATTTGGTTTTGGATTTTGGAAAGGTTTAAGGTTGTGTGTGGGGTGGGTATGTGTATTATTGTGTGTTTGGGGTGGGTATGTGTATTATTGTGTGTTTGGTCCTTATTGATAAGTTTAACTCTCATTCTTATGAAAGGTCATAGTTTGGATAGGAATTTTAACTTTGAAGATGGGTCCTAAAGTTTTCTGAGATATGCAACCCTAAACATTAGTAGGTTGTAAAGATTTCTCACATTAACCTACCTAAATATTAGTAGATGGTAAAGGTTTCTCGCACTAACCTACCTATCCCACGAAAAAATAACTTTTTCTCAACCCACGTCCAACATATCTACTAGTCCCTGTTCCACGCATCCGGAGGTGTAGTTCCTCGGCGGGATCCAGATATGAACGACGGACTAACGGCTGTGCAGCTCTTAAAATGGCAGAGCAGAGAGGAGTCGTCCAGTATGCCCCTACAATAGTAGTTGGAGTTTCTGGCACAAGCTTCAATGTAGTTTTTAATAATTTTATCGTCACTTTGGATAGCACTGCTGTTTGGAATTCATTTGAATTGATGAAGCGGTCAAGTGAAATTTAATTTTTCTTTTTTCTTGCAGAAAGACCGGTCCTCATGATGTAACGTTCAAGATCGCATTCTGCGGAATCTGTCACTCTGATTTGCACCAGATTCGCAACGAATGGAAGAATTCCCAATACCCAATGGTCCCTGGGTATGTTATTTGCAAGCTTCATTTGATTTTATTTTTCTAATTTTTTTTTTCGGTATCGAAGCGCGGCAAAAGATCTGTCGGTAATTTGCTGCATAAATTTAGTCATCTGTTAATGTTGTTAACGCGTTGGCAGCCATGAGATAGTGGGGATTGTGACAGACGTGGGAACAGAAGTGCAGAAATTTCGCGTGGGTGACCGCGTGGGTGTGGGCTGTATGGTGGGGAGCTGCCATAACTGTGATTCGTGCGAGAAAGGGCAAGAGCAGTTTTGCGAGAAGGTCATCTTGACCTACAACAGCCGTGACGTGGATGGCACTCTCACCTTCGGAGGCTACTCAAGTCTAATTGTTTGTGACGAAAAGTAAGTAAAAAATTAATTAATACATGCCTAGAATAAACTACCCTGTCCGCACACTTCCCTTCCTCGTAATCGTGCACATTCGATCCTTCACAATCAGCTGTAACTTTCTGTTCAATCGATAGTAAATTAATTTATGGTGCGATGTCAGATTCGTGTTGAAGGTGCCAGAAAATCTGCCCTTCGATGCCGCGGCCCCATTACTATGCGCGGGCATAACTGTGTACAGCCCCATGAAACATTTCGGCATGACCGAACCGGGAAACCGCTTGGGTGTTGTGGGTCTCGGTGGTTTGGGTCACATGGCGGTCAAATTTGGCAAGGCATTCGGCCTGCACGTGACCGTGATCAGTACATCCCCAAACAAGGAAAAGGAAGCAAAAGAGATTTTGGGGGCAGATCATTTCCTTATCAGCAAAGATGAGAAACAGATGCAGGATGCAGCCAAGTCGCTGGACTACATAATTGATACAGTTTCTGCCGAGCATCCTATCCCTCCTTTGCTCAATTTGTTGAAGGTTAATGGAAAGATGGTGGTGGTTGGTTTGCCTACTAAGCCTCTTCAAATTCCTGCTGGAAGCCTTATATCTGGTAAGTCCAACTCTTTCTGTGTCTTTTGTGTGTGTTATATAATTCTTCGATTTGTTAAGGCATCTAGCTCTTTGTTGTGTCTGAAAGTCGCTGTGTTTTACAGGTAGACGATTCATCGGGGGTAGCGCAATTGGCGGAATCAAGGAGACTCAGGAGATGCTGGACTTCTGCGGGGAGCATAACATTAGTTGCTTAATCGAGAAGATTCCTATTGATTATGTGAACAAAGCGATAGAAAGGATGGAGAAGAGCGATGTCAAGTATCGGTTTGTCATTGATAACTTAGAGAGTTTTAAAGCTTGACGGTGTGAAGTCTTTTTAATCTCTTGTTTTGCTCAGACGGGAAAAATAAGGTTTGCATGTTAAAAATGTTTTCAATGGGATTAAGCGGCTGTCAGGAATTAGATATATAGGATGGGTCAGAGCTTATGCGGGGTTTGGGATGCGTGTTATATGCTTAAAAGAATGTTACCAGGTGTGGATGTAGTTTTTGAGGTCTCATTATGAACTTGTTTGTCATCATCAAATTTTACGCCGCACGTATTTGAATGTTTTTTAAATAAGTTTTTGATATATAAAATAATTGTTTATATTTACATTATTTTAGTAAGTGCGAAGTATAGGGTCAGGTGGTTGTAGTTTTTGAGGTTGCACATGTTTGTCATGATCAAATTTTAGGCAGCACATATTTCAATGTTTTTTTAAAATAAATTTTTAAGATACATAAAATAATTAGTTATATTTACATAATTGTTAAGCAAAGGAACTGTTTTTAATAAGTTTATATCATTTAGTTGTGGGAGATTCAAATCAGATTATCTTTAAAATAGGTATGCTTCTAAATTTTGAACTTAAATCTATTTTTAATAAGTATCTGCCCAAACAAACATACACCAATCTACTGAACCCAAATATTTGCTTTTGCTATTGCAAATTATTTCATTCTGCTATTTTTAACTCGAAGAGTACATCATCCGTGAAAATCATAATATGATTTTTTATTTTATGGTTGAGGTATCTCTGATTTTATTTTAGGGTTGGCTTGATATAAATGGGACACTTACATGCAGCTGACAGTTGCATATATATAAGGAATAATAATACCCTTATAAATGCAGCTGGCAGTTGCATAAGAAATAATAATATTTTTATATAAGGTATTTAAAAAAAAAAAAACAATGAAATATATTTTCATTTTAGTAAAAATTTGTGTTCTTTTGAGTCCGTGGGTCTAGGTGGATTGGTAAGTTGAGGCGTTTATCGAGAGGGGATCTAGGTTCCAATCTCACGGGTGTGTCCATGCAGAGCCAATAGTTCTATCCGACTCCTTTCCATGTTGCACCTGATTGTTGACGGCGATTTGTTTTTTGTTTGTCTGGCTGTGCCTCTTAATGCCACGTGTTGACCCAGACTAACGAAGACGGTGCAAACCCAGACTAACGAAGACGGTGTGAACCCTGTGCATCCGACGGTCCCCATATCACATCGAGTTACCATTAATGAGACCGTGAATGTGTTGAAAACCTTTTTAAACCCTGCCAACTGTACTGGTAATTATTAAATTTTTTTATTATAACCAATTCATAACCAAAAACAAATTTGTGTTTTCTTCGTTCTGTCTTTGTATTTGCTTCGTGGCAACATAAGTGTCCCATTAAAAATCCAACATATTCCACTCCTATATAAGTGTCCAATTGTGTGGTATTTTAAAGGCATAATGAGTGTAATACAATAAATAGTCAAAGTGCATGACATATTCTATAACAGCGAAAATATCCTATTGTGTATTATAGTTATAAATTTTTTATTGATAAGTTAAGATTTATGATTGGATGAAGATGCTTAGGTTTAATTGTTTGTGGTAAAAATTTCTTACTAATTAAAAAAAAATGTTGACATGGTGGTGTATTTTTATTATTTGTTTATTGAAAAAATTGAGGTTTTTTGCACTAATCAAATTAAAAAAAAAATTATGTTGACATGGTGTATTATTTATTATTTGTTTATTTAAAAAGTTGTCGTGTAATGGTGTTATATATTTAAAAAATTACAATTTAATGTTTTAAATGTTTTGATTTTGTTAGTTTTTTTCTTTGGAAAAAAAGTTGTTATTTTATATTAAAAAAATATGAAATTACATTATTCATATGCTTCTTTGGTATTTCTTCAATATTTCAATAGTGACCTAAAATTACAATTTAATGTTTTAAATGTTTTGATTTTGTTAGTTTTTTTTCTTTGGAAAAAAAAGTTGTTATTTTATATTAAAAAAATATAAAATTACATTATTTATATGCTTCTTTGGTATTTCTTCAATATTTCAATAGTGACCTAAAAATCAAGTCATTTATACGTCATAACTAGTTATCTCTCTTATGCTAAGTTTTATCTTAAGGCACCTTCTCAATTTATCAAACAATATCTTTTAAATCACTAACTTCTAAGTTTTTTTTTTGAAAAGTTGTTTTATTTATGATTGCTTTAACTAGAATGTATTAATCCTCCTAAGTAGAGATTTGGATCAGTTGTAGTGCATTGTCGTCATTGAATTCTTGTATTACGCACATACCTGAATCAATCTGAAGTGTCTGCTTTGAGAGTTCATTTGGCATAAGTATAGTATTTTTTATATACAAGGGAAGTGGGCAACATCTACATCGGAAACACTACAACCACTTGTCGTGCCTCAGTAAACATTTACTCCAATGAAGGGGAGTTAGAATTGTATAAGTATAGTATATACTTAAGTAATGGTTCGTTGTTATTTTTCATTGGATCTTTTGTTTATATTTATGAAAACCATGACAACCATCATCTATTTTCTTCATTTTTTAAACAAGTACAATTAATGCATTTTTTCTAACACTTTTCGTAAGAATACAATACCCAAACGAGGGAGTGCTTACAAAAATCCATTGTAGTATAAATTTGTGTAGAGTGCAACTTCTCATTTTTAGCATGCTTTTTACTCTTATTTTTATCTTCACGTGATCTTGGGAGTAAAATATCTTTCCTTATTGTATTGATCATGGTGGTGGTCTTTATTGATGAAGATTATAAATTCTTTTGGATGCTTTTATGGATCATTAAGGTGTGCTTGTCAATTAATAGTTATATTTCATTGTACATCTTTTTAATTATAAAACCTTATTTAATACATGATTGATTCAAAACTCAAAATTTTTAGTTAAGATCATGAAATAGTGTAATTATAAAAGATCATGGTATAACTAACTTGAACAGAAGAATATACAAGCAAAATAATAATTGATTTTATTGTTTAGAAAACATAGTCCAATGCAAGCAATATTTAAGTAGAAATGAGGCTATAATATTGCATTCATTACTCATGTTTTTTATAATCAATGATGCTTCTCTCTTTATACAAGAATTGGTGTATTAGAAATCCATTGTATTGAATATGGAAGGTCATCCATATGGATATGTAGTGGTTCACCTTCCACGAGTTACAAGATCACCTTTATGGAAATATGGTGATTCACCTTCCATGAGTTACAATGTGTATTTTAAATAAAATAATTCATACACATGACTTGCTCTTTTACGTTTTGTCTTTTAATGATGTGTCAACATAGCTAAGGATGCATTTTGGCTACAAAAATCTAAAAATAGAAAATTACAATTTTTAGCAATTATTTTGTTTTGCATTTTTAAGGGTCTCCATAGTTTTTTTCCACAAACACGTGGTACGAGTTGCTTAAAAAAATTGTTGTTTTCTCTCTAATCTTTCTATTGCTTTTTTAAATGGATCAAATTAGTGTGCCAAGCACAAAGTTAAGCCCTTGATAGAGCAACTAGAGTCAAAAAATAGTTTTTTGGGTATTTTCAAGCATAAAGCCATGTTGTAAAAGGCTCACATGTCTAGATCATTCATCCACCCTTCAAAATCAATTGTTTCCATTGCATCAACTTTTGACATCAGGTGCATAAATTGTTTCGTTATTTGATTTTTCATGAGCCATTTTCCCTAGTAACCAAGTTGTCCTACCTTGACCACTCTTTATATCTGAGTGGATTGTCTTCTAGTGGTCTTGATCCATGTGTCAACAATTCGATCCTCCAACTGGAGCTACGTTTTCTAGGTTGAGTTCTTCAATGTCTAGCTATTAGGCAACTATGAAGTGTTTCGATAGAGGTGGATGATAGGGTAGAAGAAGTTCAACATTGAAGATTGTATACAAACCAAGATAAGATGGAAGATTCAATTCAAAGGTATTTTCTCCCAACTCCTTGGTGATGGCGTATGGTCCATAACAAAGAGGTCTAAGCTTCCTATTGGGTCATGCAAATCTTTCTTTATAAAGAAAATTATACCTGATCTCCAACCTTGAATTGATGTGGGACCTAAAGTTGGTCATGACATTGTTTGTATTTCTTATGTGTATTTTCCAAGAGGTCATGGACATGTTGCTAGATGTGCTAAATCTATTCCACAAACTATGCAACCTTTTTTTCTTCTTTTTGTCTATGAGGTGAGTACTCCATGAGTTGTAGAGGGAGAGCTTACATTAATGGGTGCCGAGGATTGGAACCCAAAACGAACATGAAATGGTCTATGCTTGGTAGAGCTATGCAAAGCTCAATTCTATCCATGCTGAATGTAGGGGAGGTCCTCATCCCACTTGCATGGATGCTCGTAATTGTATATTTTAAGAAGATGAATCAATCATTTCACAAATTCTATCTGACCATCAATTTGAGGATGAAAAGATGTGGATATGGTCAACTTGGTATCCATAATGCTCCATAGGGTGGAAAAAAGATTTCTCAAAAAATTGCTATTCCTATTAGATACCATGACTTTGGAAAGCCAAAGTTGAACCACATGACTAAAATAAAGCTTAGCAATATCCTCAATTGAAATGGATTTCTTACAAGAAATCATGATAGCTATTTTTGAAAAACGATCAACTACTACAAAAATATAATCATTACCATGGTTAGATGTGAGAAAACTTGAGTGGAAATCAAGTCTTAAATGACATTGGCAATGGTGTATACAATCCTTGCTTCTTGTTGGTTGGTTTGCCAATAGCATAGGGGGGTGCATGACTTGATGTACCTCTTGAGATCATTCTTCATATTGGGTCAATAGAAGTACTTGTGAAGCATTGCCAATATTTTTTCCACCCCAAAGTGGCCTACAACTTTTTTGGAGTGTTATTTCTAAATCATCTTTGAGTGCCCACTATCTGGTACAAAAATATGACCCATGAGGGAGAGGAGGTTATCTTGCAAATAAAAATAAAAAATATGCTTACTCACACAAATAACTCTATATGTATTTACAAAATTAGAATCTATTTAATACAAGGTGGACCAATTGGAAACATCATGCCTATAGAAATCAATAATGGTGGTGAGTGCTATGATTGGAGGTCAGCTCAAACAATATTTTACCGAATTGGCACTTTGTTTCTTATGCCTGATGATCGAATAAAACTATTATAGATATGTGATACACTTTTGATGTCTTTCATTACCTAGCTACTCTATGTCTAAATGAACTCCAAAGGTATGTGATCTGTGTATAATGGTTTCCTTGCCCAAGATAGTGTGTTTCCACTGTTCACATGCTTGGACAATGACATAAAGCTCTTTGTTGTTTATGGGGTATTTTTGAATTGCTTAATTGAATGTTTCACTATGATAGGCAATTGTATGCCTATGCTATGTTAGAATAGCTCCCAATGTATACTTTGATCCATCAATCATTACCTCAAATGATTGATGCACATAAAGTAGGAAAAGTGTAGGGGTTGAACACATGTGATCCTTCAACCTTTCAAATACTCTCTATTTTACATCTCCCCAATGGAACTTAGATTTGACACCTTCTTTGATCACTTGGTGTAGTGTTCAAGCAATGTGCGAGAACGCCAATATAAATATTTGATATAAATTAGAAAATCCCAAAAAGCTACAAAGTTCTGTTAAAGTATTTGGGGTAGACCAATCTATAATTACCTTAATCTTCTTAGGATTAAAATGGGCTCTCTCTTTGTCTATAATATACCATGTACTAAATCTTCATCATGCCAAATGAGCACTTCTCAAAATTAAAATATATAGCTTGTGCCTTCGAAGAATCTAAAGTACCTATCAAACATGTTGTATATGTTCCTCCAATATTTTACTATAGATGTGAATGTAATCTAAGTAGACGACAAAAAACGAGATGGTATAAGAATGTAGTATGTCATCCATCATCCTCTTGAATGTGGCAGATGCATTGGTCAAGCAAAAAGGTATAACCAACCACTCAAATAAACCCTCCTTGGATTTGAATGCAATATTCCGTACATTAGTGGGCTCTATGGGTATTTGATGATAGTAAGATTTGAGAATTTTGATGAACTTTGTAAAACAAAGCTAGTACACCAAGTCATCTATCCAAGGAAGTGGATAACAATTATTCACAATGATTTTGTTCAAAGCTCTCTAGCCAGTACAAAGTCTCCATGTACCATATTTCTTTGGATCCAAGATAATGGGACTACCACAAGGTGAAGTACTTGGTCCAATATATTTATTTTGAATCAATTCTTGGATTTGTTTCTTGATTTCATCATTTTCAATATTTGATCTATGATAAACAAGTGCATTAAGGAAATGAGAACCAAAAACTAAATCAATGGAATGCTTTACCTCATAATGAAGTGGTAACTTAGTTGGTGATATGAACAAGTCATCATATTTTACTGCAATTTAGTCCATTTTCTTCTATTGCGTAAGTCCTACTATTGATGTAGCAATGGTCCTACTTTGTGGATTGATCATGAACATAATGAATTTTCTTGTTTTAGCTAACATCTTTGTGCACTGTTTAGTGTTGCTTATAGAAATAGATGTAGGAAAAGATACCTTTGATATCCTGTAACACTGACTTATGATAGTGATGATGAAACTTTGAGGCCTAGAATCATATATATTATGCCTCTTGCACATAAATGGTTGGCCTAAAATCACATCATAAACATCCAAGGGTACAACATCACATAAAATTTTATCTTTGAAGAGATTGATGGGATTATAAAGGAGATATTATTGAGTGACATGAATGTCTCTCCCTTGCCGTAACCATCCAACACTATATAATTATGTGTGGAGTGTGATAGGAAGATTCAAATCCTTCACCATCTAAGCAAAAATCATATTCTTTTGACTTCCACTATCAATAATGAAATGTAATGGCTTACCCTTGACCCACATTTTTGAGGAAAATATGTATTCCTTCTCTTGTGATTCCTTTGGTGCAACATGTGTGGTGGAAATGGTTATATTTGGTTCAACTTCTATGATTTAGCTTTCCTTTATCCTTAGCTTGTGTATGTGGAGGCAGTGGATGTAGAGGGTTGTGACTTAACAAACAATGACTGAATTGCTTGATAATCCTCCCCCTAATGTCAGTTGCTCTTATGATAATCACACTTTCTCACTCTTGGTCTTTGGGGAATTCTTTGTTCTATTTCTAGTTCTAAATTTGAGGTTGACCCGTTTATCATGATTCTTTGGAGAGTCAATCTTGTCTTTCTTTGGTTTATACTTAGTGTTTTGGTTTTTGTTCTTTGATCCTCCTCTTCTATTTTTATTTTTATGCTTCTAATCCAATTTGATAGCAAGTTTGTATGCCTCTCCTAATATCTTGAATTTGAAAAGATCCATGTCCTCTTGAATGTACTATTGCAACCCACTACGATACTTGAGGATTCAATATCTTTCGTTATCTTAAATACCTATCTTTTCTAGCATTGAGTGGAAATCATCAATATAATCTTGAATGAATTGGTCACCTTGACGTAGTTGTTGCCATCACATGCATTGGTCTTTATAAGGTCCCATAAGATAATATTCTTCCTTGATGGCCTCCATGAAATTATTCCACGTGAACACTAATTCATTGTTACTCTCTTCTATGATCCTATTATAATATGCTTCCCACCAATTTTAAACAAGTAATGAAGATTTCAAGAATGTAACAGTTATTTTCTCACTATCAATGAATATATAAAGACATACAATGATAACTTATGCAACCAATTTTCTAGGGTATCAAAATTATTTTTTCCTTTAAAAGTAAAGTATTAAAACTCACTTGCACCTTAAAAGGTGTGAGAGCACTGAATGGTGCTATGTAAGTGAGAGGTTGTGGGGAGGATATTGTAGAATTTGTAGTAGGAAGCCATTGAAAAATTTGAGAAAATTGATCCATCATCTCATTCCTTGATTCATGAGAGCTCCAACTAACATCTCCTTGAAATGATCGACTGTCTTAGTGTTGTACTTTTTGGTTCTTAGATAAGATCGGTTGGAATGATAAGGGAGGTAGTTAGAGGAATTTTGCATTTGATACACAAACTCATGATATGATTTTGTGTTTATGGACATAGACTCAAGATAGATCACTTTGATACCACTGATTCAAAACTTAAAATTTTGGTGAAACCAAAATTCATAATTTTGAGTTAAGATCATAAAGGGTGCATTTCAAAAATTAAATTATAATAAACTAGAACATAAGAGTATATAATCAAAATAGAAAAATTATTTTATTGCTCAGAAAACATAGTATAATGCAAGTTATCATTGAGAAGAGTTGTCAGGCTATAATATTGCATCCGTTACTTATGCTATTTATAGACATGGGTACATCTATCTTTAAATAAGAAATAATGTATTGGAAATCCACCATATTAAATATGGAAGGTCACCCATATGAAAATGTGGTGGTTCACCTTTCGTGAGTTAGATCACCCATATGAAAATGTGGTGGTTCACCTTTCATGAGTTAGATCACCCATATGAAAATGTGGTGATTTACCAAAGTGCATATTAAATGAAAAACTACATTCATATGACTTGTCCTTTTGTGTTTTGTCTTCTAAGGGTGTGTAAAAATAGCTAAAGATATATTATTTTTAGTAATTAGTTTTTTTTTTTTTTGTATTTTTGAGGCCCTTCGAAATATTTTTCTATAAACATGTTGTAAAGTCTTCTATGATAGAGTTGCCTATAACAATTATTATTTTCTCTCTATTCTTTCCAATGCTTCTTGAATGGATCAAATTGGAGCCCCAAGCACAAAGTTATTTTCCTAATAGTGTAGTTAGGATAAAAACATAAAATTTTACATATTTCGAGCATACAACTATGCTATAAAAAGCTCACATGCCTGAATCATTCGTCTAACTTGAAAAGAAATAGATCCCATTGCATCAACTTTTGACATGAGGTGTCAAAATATTTCTTTATCTGAGTTTTGACCAGTTCCCCTTGGTGATCAAGTTGTCCTACATTGAACACTTTATACATCTAAGTGGATTGTATTCTAGTGGTCCTAATCTACGTGTCAACAATTTGATCCTCCTCCATTGGTGCTAAGCTATTTGGATTGAGTTCTTTAATGTCCAACTATTTTGGAACTATGAAAGTGTTCAACAAAGGTGAATGATAAGGCCTAAGAAGTTCAACATTGAAGATTGGATGCAAACCAAGATAAGTTGGAAGATTAAATTCAAAGTCATTTTTGCCCACTTTCTGGTGATGGTGCATGGTCCATAGTAAAGAGGTTTGATATTTGTATAGGATATTTTAAGTCTCTATTTCTAAAGACAACCATACCTTATCTCCAACCTTAAATTGATGTGGGATCCAATGTTGGTCATGCATTGCTATATTTTTTATTTATCTTTCCCATGGACCTATTGTTGGATGTGTTGAATCTATTCCACAAATTGTGCTACATTTTCTACTTTTTTTTTTCCATGAGGTGGATACTCCATGGGTTACACAAGAAGAACTACATAAATGGATGCAAAGGGTTGGAACCCAAAATAGACATGAACTGGGTTATGTTTGGTAGAGCTATACAAAGCTTGAATGTACCCATACTCAACGTAAGGAGGCTCTCATCCCTTATGCATGGATGCTTGAAATTGTACATTTGAAGATGTACAATAAATTGATTCATAACTTTTGTTTGACAATATGTTTAAGGATGGAAGGATGTGAACATGGTCAACTTGGTGTCCATCACGTTCCATAGAATGGACCAAATAATACTGAAAAATATACTATCCTTATAAAATACAATACAACTTATATTAGGAAGCCAAAGTTGAGCCACATAATAAAATACAATGTAGTAGTATCCTCAACTGAAATGGATTTCTTACAAGGAATCATGATAGCCAATTTTAAAATGTGATCAACTATTAAAATTTCTTACCATACTTAGATGTAGGAAAACATGAGAGGAAATCCATGGAGATAGACTCCTAAGGCTTGGATGGCACTGACAATAGTGTATATAGTCCAGCACAAGGGGTATATAATAATACCTCTCAACATTGTTTCTCATATTAGGCCAATAGAAGTGCTTTTGAAGTACTACCAATATTTTTCTATTCCAAAATGACTTGCTACTTTGTTGAAGTGTGCTTCCCAATTTACCTTTGAGTGCTCACTAGTTGGTACATAAATATGATCCATGTGGCAGAGGAGGTTATCTTGAAAATAAAAATTAAAAATATGCTTACCACATAAAGAGTTCTATATGTATTTATATAATCATTATCTACTTTATAAAATATGGACAAATTGAAAACATCATGCTTATAGGAATCAAGAATGATGGTGAGTGCTATGATTGGTGGGTGGATCAAATAATTTGTTGTTGAATTGGTACTCCCTTTTTTATGCTTGACGATCATATAATATTGCTATAGATATGTGGCCACTTTTTATATCTTTCATTCCTTTTATTTATTCGTGTTTGAATGGACTCCAAAGGTCTATGATCATTTTGGATGATGGTTTCCTTACCCAAGATATAGTGCTTTCACTATTTACATACTTGAACAATGACATATAGCTCTTTGTCGTATGTGGGGTATTTTAAAACTAGTTTATTGAATGTTTCACTATGGTAGTAGATTGGATGCCCATGTGTGAGAATAGCTCCCAATGTGTACTTTGATGCATTAGTCATTACCTCAAAATGTTAATGTAGATAAGGTATGGAAAGTATAGGGGTTGAAAACAATTGGTCCGTTAACCTTTCAAATGCCCTTTATTGTGTATCTTCCCAATGGAACTTGGATTTGGAACCTCCTCTTTGTTAGCTTTTGATGAATGAGCCATGAGAGATAACAATCACAAGATGCATAATAACATGCAATAAAGTAAATCTGCTAGATGATTGAAGTATGCTGAAATATAAAATATTACAATGTAGCTATGGAGGAAGTGAGCACTCCATTAACAAATCTATAGATCTACATCACATCCATCACTAGTAAATGGTGTGGAACACAATATACTAACCTACGATATCTAACAATATCTCCCGAATGTCTTTTTCTATCTATCTAAGAGGCCATCCTTATATATGCAAAATAGGATGCTTTCCCAACACTCTATCTAGCTGTGCATAGGACTCCTTGCACATGGACAATTGTCCATTTATTACATTGCATGAAGTCACTAGATAATTTGCATAGGAAATAATCTATGTATGTATCTTGGGGGATGCATTCATATAACCCAAATGATGGAATAGACAATATTTACAACACAACCCTGTATTACATTATTTGGGTATTGAAGGCTTTAGTATTCATTATGGATTTTCTTCATCTTCTTCTGCTTGGTCTTGGTCGTCTTATTCTTCTGCATTCTTTGTATTCAGGTCCAAAAAGTAATTTATATCTTCATATGATGTAGAGTAGGATGCAGCTAGACCTTCTATTCTCATTGGATAATATTTGACATTTTCAGATTCATCTTCTATCCAGCCACCTTTCAAGTCCTCCTTGCAAGTATATTTATTTTATTATGATTGTTGATGAATAAGTAGGGTATGATGCAATTGTTCTGTTGTTCTTCTATGCTTGCCTTTTTGGTGTGCTGGTTTTTACTCTGTTGAATTAATATTTATGTTTTGATTCCATTTTGCATGTATCTTCTTCTTTTTCTTTTTCTCTTCCTGTGATTTTTCTTTTATGTAGGTGAAACCTCAACTTTAAAACAAGTTAGTCTATCATCACAAAAGTATTATTATTTAACATCATCTTGTTTCTTGTGTTGAGTAAGTACAAACACAATTAATGATAGATAGATCATCAAATATTATTCTGGAGAAAATATAACCAATCTTTGTGAGTTCCACCATGTTATGAAGAGAATTTCATGAAGATAGTTAATCAAGTCTGTAAAACTGTCTTCTTTGGATTCCTCAAGAAATAAGGAAATTTGCATATTATCATTAGAAGATAGATACTTGTATCCTTATAAAGTATCTATTAGGTTTTGGGAGTAGAATTCCACTTCATGGAATACTTCTTCATTATTGAAAGTTTTTCCTCAAAATCGCATCCATAATGCTCCTTTGGAATTGAAATTTGATAGGACCTTAATAGTCTTATCTTATGGCTCCCTAGAGATAAGAGTATGATGTAGTGCTTTTGTAAAAATAGAGTTCAAATTCAGTTTATTTTATACAAATTTTGCAAGAATAAAAAATCAACTTTTAATACCTTATTACTCCTAATTGAACTAAGCACTATTGCTGTTTTGAAGAGGTTTTGACATTTGAAATCTTTTGTCCCATTTTTAGAGATTTGAGACAAGTAAAAGATAAATTTATCCAACATTAATAAAATCCTTAAATAACCTCTTTTATCTCCCTTGGATTATTTCTAATTTCCAAATAAAATAAATTTTATGGAGTAATCCTTATGACTCCCAAGTTCTTGGATAAATAGAGAAATGATAATAATATTTGCAATGTAGTTTAATCCAAGTTAAATTCCTTATTCCTCCTAAGTAAGATTACAAATATTAAAATAATAAGATAATTCACCCCTTTAGCTTTCAAAACCGTAAGTTTTAACCTTAGTTTATAATCCTTATAACTCCAACTTATGAAAGCAATAATCAATGGGATCTAGACCTTATCTTATACACAATCTCTTTGATGTTCGACGCTTTCCACGACTGAATATAACAACATCTAGAATGTACCTTGAGTGCTCAGATTAATGGAAATTCAATGGAAGCTTGACATGAATGTTGTATATAGGCATTGAAAATGTTGACCTTCCAAAAATGGGGAGCTTTTAATGCTCCTTCCCCTTTGTCTTCCACATTGTAGTTCAAACGTTTCTACTGCTTCTCTCATGCCTTGATTGTGCTATGTTCCTCCTTCAAACATCTTGCTTGTGCTTCACTCTTGCATGCTGATTGTGGACTAAAATATACCTTTTAAACAACATGGATCATAGGCATTGTGACAAGTGTCACGTTCGTTATAAAAGAGCGCTCCCTTCTTTATGTAATGCTCAGAATCTTTGCCCATCGCTTCTTGAAAATGTATAGGCCCTTGTGTGAAGCTTATGAAGAATGTCAAGTGGCACATCTTTGCTTATAACTCCTTCATAGAAGCCTCTAGAGCATTGAGAGGAATGATGACTAAAATACCAAGTGTCATTTCTGCATGAAGACCATTTTTGTGATGCCTTCGAAGATGAAGATTATCACTCCATATCTTTCTTGCTTTGCAACATTGCTTGGGCAACAAGCAAGCTTTCTTCTCAGACAGTGAATGGGAGATATGCTATGGAGCTTGGATGGTAGTTCAAAAATTCCTTTGGTGAGTTGTATTCTCCAAGATTGAGACCACGAATATAACACCTTACTTCCTTTCTTTATACCTCCAAATGCTTTGTTTTTTCCATTGCTATTTCGATGTCCTTTTGAGATTGATTTACACTCATTTGTCTATGTAAATGTGGCTCATGGATGATCTAAAATGAGATTTATTTTTGTAGGTATGTACATACAATATGAGCCCTTAAATGACTATTGCTAGCTTGGGAGGAAGAGTGCTAACATCCGATATTTTATGGTTGTTCTTTTATTTGTAGGAATAACGTGCCCTAATAGGACACTTTTCAAATATGCACTTATGCTATCAAAAACCAGATTAGAGTAGTGCCATTTAATAAGGGTTTTAATTCCTTATATTAATTCGTTTTTGAATGGACTCCAAAGGTCTATGATCTATTTGGATGATGGTTTCCTTTCCCAAGATATAGTGCTTTCACTATTTACATACTTGAACAATGACATATAGCTCTTTGTCGTATGTGGGGTATTTTAAAACTAGTTTATTGAATGTTTCACTATGGTAGTAGATTGGATGCCCATGTGTGAGAATAGCTCCCAATGTGTACTTTGATGCATTAGTCATTACCTCAAAAGGTTAATGTAGATAAGGTATGGAAAGTATAGGGGTTGAAAACAATTGGTCCGTTAACCTTTCAAATGCCCTTTATTGTGTATCTACCTAATGGAACTTGGATTTGGAACCTCCTCTTTGTTAGATTTTTATGAATAAGCCATGAGAGATAACAATCACAAGATGCAGAATAACATGCAATAAAGTAAATATGCTAGATGATTGAAGTATGCTGAAATATAAAACATATAAAATATTACAATGTAGCTATGGAGGAAGTGAGCACTCCATTAACAAAGATATAGATATACATCACATCCATCACCAGGAAATGGTGTGGAACACAATCTACTAACCTACGATATCTAACAATATCTCCCGACTGTATTTTTCTATCTATCTAAGAGGCCATCCTTATATATGCAAAATAGGATGCTTTCCCAACACTCTATCTGGCTGTGCATAGGTCACCTTGCACATGGACAATTTTTCATTTATTACATTGCACGAAGTCACTAGATAAATTGCATAGGAAATAATCTAGGTATGTATCTTGGAGGATGCATTCATATAACCCAAATGATGGAATAGACAATATTTACAACACAACCCTGTATTACATTATTTGGGTATTGAAGGCTTTAGTCTTCATTATGGATTTTCTTCATCTTCTTCTGCTTGGTCTTCATCATCTTATTCTTCTGCATTCTTTGTATTCAGGTTCAAAAAGTAATTTATATCTTCATATGATGTAGAGTAGGATGCAGCTAGACCTTCTATTCTCATTGGATAATATTTGACATTTTCAGATTCATCTTCTATCCAGCCACCTTTCAAGTCCTCCTTGCAAGTATATTTATTTTATTATGATTGTTGATGAATAAGTAGGGTATGATGCAATTGTTCTCTTGTTCTTCTATGCTTGCCTTTTTGTTGTGCTGGTTTTTACTCTGTTGAATTAATATTTATGTTTTGATTCCATTTTGCATGTATCTTCTTCTTTTTCTTTTTCTCTTCCTGTGATTTTTATTTTATGTAGGTGAAACCTCAACTTTAAAACAAGTTAGTCTATCATCACAAAAGTATTATTCTTTAACATCATCTTGTTTCTTGTGTTGAGTAAGTACAAACACAATTAATGATAGATAGATCATCAAATATTATTCTGGAGAAAATATAACCAATCTTTGTGAGTTCCACCATGTTATGAAGAGAATTTCATGAAGATAGTTAATCAAGTCTGTAAAGCTGCCTTCTTTGGATTCCTCAAGAAATAAGGAAATTTTCATCTTATCATTAGAAGATAGATAATTGTATCCTTATAAAGTATCTATTAGGTTTTGGGAGTAGAATTCCACTTCATGGAATAGTTCTCCATTATTGAAAGCTTTCCTCAAAATCTCATCCATAATGCTCCTTTGGAATTGAAATTTAATAGGACCTTAATAGTCTTATCTTATGGCTCCCTACAGATAAGAGAATAGAGTTCAAATTTGATTTATTTTGTACAAATTTTACAAGAATCAAAAATCAACTTTTAATACCTTATTACTCCTAATTGAACTAAGCACTATTTCTATTTTGAAAAGGTTTTGACATTGGAAATATTTTGTCCCATTTTTAGAGATTTGAGACAAGTAAAAGAAAAATTTATAGAACCTTAATAAAATTTCTAAATAACCTCTTTTATCTCCCTTGGATTATTTCTAATTTCCAAATAAAATAAATTTTATGGAGTAACCCTTATGACTCCCAAGTTCTTGGATAAATAGAGAAATGATAATAATATTTGCAATGTAGTTTAATCCAAGTTAAATTCCTTATTTATCCTAAGTAAGATTACAAATCTTAAAATAATAAGATAAGTCACCCCTTTAGCTTTCAAAACCCTAAGTTTTAACCTTAGTTTATAATCCTTATAACTCCAACTTATGAAAGCAATAATCAATGGGATCTAGACCTTATCTTATACACAATATCTTTGATGTTCGACGCTTTCCATGACTGAATATAACATCTAGAATGTACCTTGAGTGCTCAGATTAATGGAAATTCAATGGAAGCTTGACATAGATGTTGTATATAGGCGTTGAAAATGTTGACCTTCCAAAAATGGGGAGCTTTTAATGCTCCTTCTCCTTCGTCTTCCACATTGTAGTTCAAACATTTCTACTGCTTCTCTCATGCTTTGATTGTGCTACATTCCTCCTTCGAACATCTTGCCTGTGCTTCACTCTTGCATGCTGGTCGTGGACTAAAATACACCTTTTAAAAAACATGGATCATAGGCATTGTGACAAGTGTCACGTCCGTTATAAAAGAACGCTCCCTTCTTTATGTAATGCTCAGAATATTTGCCCATCGCTTCTTTAAAACGTATAGGCCCTTGCGTGAAGCTTATGAAGAATGTCAAGTGGCATGTCTTTGCTTATAACTCCTTCGTAGAAGCCTCTAGAGCATTGAGAGGAATGACGACTAAAATACCAAGTGTCATTTCTGCATGAAGACCATTTTTATGACACCTTCGAAGATGGATATTATAACTCCATATCTTTCTTGCTTTGTAACATTTCTTGGGAAACAAGCAAGCTTTCTTCTACGACAGTGAATGGGAGATATGCTATGGAGCTTGGATGGTAGTTCAACACTTCCTTTAGTGAGTGGTCTTCTCCAAGATTGAGACCACGAATATAACACCTTTCTTCCTTTCTTTTATACCTCCAAATGCTTTGTTTTTTCCATTGCTATTTCGAAATCCTTTTGATATTGATTTGCACTTGTTTGTCTATGTAAATGTGGCTCATGGATGATCTAAAATGAGCTTTTTTTCTGTAGGTATGTACATCCAATATGAGCCCTTAAATGACTATTGCTAGCTTGGGAGGAAGAGAACTACATCTGATATTTTATGATTGTTCTTTTCTCTGTAGGAAAAACGTGCCCTAATATGACACTTTTCAAATCTGCACTTATGCTATCAAAAACCAGATTAGAGTAGTGCAAGATAATAAGGCTTTTAATAAACCTTCTTTTTCACTCTATTCTAGATTTTTAAGATTCTTGTTTTGTGGCATATTTCTTGCAATACAAGGGTTTGAGGTTGTCTTTAACAATATACACACATTTCCCTTTTTACTTGGAAACTTTTGATAACAAGTCCAAGCTTCAATAACAGTAGATAGAAGTTATTTTATTTGATGCAAATTTTTTACATTTTTTCCTTTGCATTCATTTGTAATTATTTTGATTTTGAGACTCACCAAGTCTCACTTTCATAAGCTTCTATCTCTGTTTTTGGTTAGTTATGTTCTTCTCCAAATTTGGAGGATTCTAACCCTATTTGGTGTCTTTTATTGGCCATATCAAGTTGCAAGTTTTTGTGCTTCAATAGTGTCTTTAGACACTTGATACAAATTAGACTTTGTGCCTTTCATGAAACACAAAACTAATTTTCTTTTTGAGAGTGGTAGAATAGTACAAGCTCTTTTTTAATGCACTAATATTACACATTATCACTCCAATAAACTCTCAAAGAAATGCACTAATAATCACTACAACTAATCAAGAATAACCTAAAATGAATCTTTAGGAGTTATTTTGTAATTTCACTACAATAAATGTTGTAGGACTTAGTCTTATTTTTCAATAATAGATAATAGGTAGTTGATAGAAGCTAATATGGAATATAATAAACTCCTAATAAATGTGCAATTGAATCATTAAAAAAAATCTATTCTCCTTTGCACTTTAGAAGACCAAAATTTAATTTCCTTTTTGTAACTTTAATCCAATTTCAGGTGCTCTAATAAATCTAATAAGTAGTTCAATTTAATGAATCTTTTTGCACCATAAGTTACATGACTTTTTCTATAGCTCTTATTCCACCTTTGTAGAGGATGTAGACCTTGGTGTTTAGAAACACCAAGTTGTTGCTTCCAATAGGATGTCCTGCACAACTCCTTCAACAAATGATGGTATCAAACTTTCTTTTACAAGCCTAGGATTTGGTGGCTTGTTTTCCTCTTGTGTTCTCATCTTTCTACTATATATTTGGATAAGTCTATATCTCTAGGATGGTGCCTTCTTGCTATGATATGTAGTATTCAAATATCCAATATTTGGTGAGCTTATTCTGTCTTCAAGTTCTCTTGGCGAGTTCTGACTTCAAGTAGGATCTTCTTCTAGGATTTTGCACTCCTTACCAAACTTCTTCTCATATTTGACACTCCAATGAGTTCATCTAGATAGTGTATTTCTCAAATGAGTTCTCAAAGAGCTCTCTTGATATTCATCAAGGCTCTCCTAGCCTTTCCTGGATGCTCAATGAGACCTTCTCAAGGTCTTTGACCTAGAAACTTTTGATGGTATTCCATTAGACCTTTTCTTCAACCTTCTACTTTTGGAAATTTTGGTGGTGAGATCTTCTATTAGATCTTCTGATTCTACTACTTCTAACTTTGAGCAAGACTCTCCTAATACTTCTTCTTCTTCTTCTTCTTCTTCTTCCAAGACTAGAAGTTCTTCAATGAAATATTCTCCTGATCTCTTCTCTTTTGCTTCAGGATTAAAATAATTCTAAAGTAGATTCTCTTCCTAAATTTCTTGTAGGAAGTCTCCTAACTCACTGAATATTTTATTATTGCAACAAGAATATTATTACTGAAATATTTAGTCTGCTTCTGAATTAGATATTATTCTTGAATTCTTCTTCAAGATCAAGACTTATGTGGCCTATTTTGATGTTAAGTCCTCTGTGGCCTTTTTCAGTACCAAGGCTCCTATGGCATTTTTTAGTATCAAGGCTTCTATGGCCTTTTCAATACCAAGGATTATACGACCTTTTCAATATAAGACTTATGTGGCTTATTCTACAAGGCTTCTATGACCTTTATGTATCAAGGCTCTTGTGGCTTATTTTCAAGTATGGATTTTTTGCAATCCAACAATGAATATCTTTAGTCTCCTATCTTCATCATGATACTTCATTAGAATTCTTCTTTCTTAGTATTCTTCTCTTGCACGATGAACTAACCTCTACACTATGAGGGCACACTAACCATTAGACAACGAAGTTAGAGTCTCATATATTTCTATCATAGGAGGAGTTCCAATCGTCTAAGGATTAATTTCTTGCAATAAAAGAAACTTTAGGTACCAGTTAGCAAAATCTAGATGACCTGGATGATCTTCACTAGATGATCTATCAATATAGTGGAATGAAATGATGAGTCTTAATCTTCACAAGTTTTCATAACAAATATGTGGAAAAGACTCTAGACAAAAATAATCTCAGTATGTTTTGAAACTGAGATTCCTTTCAGTCCTATCTTTGCGACTCTCCCAAAATCTACCACCTAGATACTCCTGAGATATTTTTCCAGTGGTTGGTCCAATGGTGCATCAATTTGACAAAAATATTAGGGTAACCAACAATGGTTGTTCTCTAATGACCTATACAGATTAGATCTACCATGGCTTTGATACCATTGTTAGCTTTTGACGAATGAGCCATGAGATATAACAATCACAAGATGTAGAATAATATGTAAGAAAGTAAATCTACTAGATGACTGAAGTATGCTAAAATATAAAATATATAAAATATTACAATGTAGCTATGGAGGAAGTGAGAACTCCATTAATAAAGCTATAGATCTACATCACATCCATCACCAGTAAATGATGTAGAACACAATCCACTAACCTACACTATCTAACAATGTATTTCGACTGTCCTTCTCTATCTATATAAGAGGCCATCCTTATATATGCAAAATAGGATGCTTGGCCAACTCTTTATCTAGTTGTGCATAGGACACCTTGCACATGTACAACTTGCACATGGATACTTGTCCATTTATTATATTGCATGAAGTAACTAGATAACTTGCAGAGGAAGTAATCTAGGTAAGTATCTTGGAGGATACATTTACATAACACGAATGATGGAATAGACAATATTTCCAATAATTTTATCACTCAGTGTAGTGGCCAAGAAATGTGTAAAAACCCCAATACAATTCTTCTATAGAAATTGGCAAGAACAAAATGTTGCAAAGCTTTGTAAGAGATTTTGGGGTAGGCCAATTTCTAATTATTTGAATCTTGTTAGGATCAACATGGACTCCTTTGTCAACAATATACCCAATTTACTAAATCTTTGTCATGCTAAATAAGCACTTAAAATTAACATATAACTTGTGTCTGTGAATAATTTGAAGTACATTTCAAATATGTTATAAATATCCCTCCTTTCTATGGATGAGAATATCATCTAAGTAGACAACCACAAATGAGTTGGTATTGGGATTGTGGATGTCATCCATCATCCTCACGAATGTGGTACATTGGCCTAACCAAAAGGTATAACCAACCACTCAAATAAACCTTCCTTGGATTTAAATGTAGTCTTCCATACATTAGTGGGATCTATGGGTATTTGATAGCCATATTTGAGATCAATTTTGCTAAAGAACTTTACACCATGGAGATGGTCCAATAAATTATCTATCCAAAGAAATCGATAGTGGTTCTTTATAATTATTCAAATATCTCTAGTCAATACAAAGTCTCCATGTTCCATATTTCTTTGGATCCAAGATGATTGGATTGTAATAAGGTGAAAAACTTTGTCTAATGTGACCCTTTTGAATCAATTCTTGGATATATATCTTAATTTTGTCATTCTCAAGGAATGATATATGATAATTAGGTGCATTTAGAAAAGGAGAATTAAGAATTAGATCAATAGAATGCTTTATACCATAATAAAGTGATATCCTAGATGGTGACTTAAACAAGTCATCATATTTAGCTATAATTTAGTCCATATGCTTATATTGTGCAAGGCCTACAATTGATGTAAAAATGATCCTCCTAGTTTGTGGCTTGATAATCAATATATTGAATATTCTTGTTTTGGATATCATATTTATGAATTGTTTAGCAATGATTAAGGAAAAAAATGTAGGAGGAGATACCTATGGTATCTTATAACACTGATATCTAATAGTGATGATGACACTTTGAGGCCTATACTCATATATATTATTACTCTTACACATAAATGGTTGGCCTAAAATCACATCATGAACATCTAAAGGTATAAAATCATATAAAAATTTATCGTTTAAATGATTTATGGCATAAGAAAGGAGATATTTTTTAGTGTCAAGAATGAATTTCCCCTATTGTAACCATCCAACATTATATGTTTGTGGATGCATTCTAATAGGAATATTCAAATACTTCACTATCTAAGTATAAATTATATTATTTTGACTCCCACTATCAACAATGAAATATAATGGATTATCCTTTACCCACATTTATGAGTGAAATTGAAATATCTCCTCTTGCAATTCCTCTGGTGCAATGTATGTGGTGGGGATGGTCACATTTGGTTAAACTTCTATGATTGACTTCCATATATCCTCAACCTATGTATGTTGAGGTAGTGGTGTAATGGATTTGATGTTTGCAACTCTACAAAGAATGATTTAATTGATTGGCACTCCTCCCTCAAATGTTGATTTCTATTGTGATGATCACATAGTTTGCCACTCTTGGACTTCAAGGAATTCTTTTCTTGGGAGTATTTGTTTTTCTTCTATTTCTATTTTTAGGGTTGACCCACTTTATCCTAATTATTTGGAGACACACTTGCATTTTTTGGCTAGTACTTAGTGTTCTACTTTTTGTTATTTTATCCTCCTCTTTTATTTTTGTTTTTATGCTTTTGCTCCAATTTGATAACAAGTTTTATGCCTTTCCGAATGTCTTATTCAAAGTAGTCTATATCCTCTATAATGAATCGTTGTATCCTATTCTGGTACTTGAGGATGTGATACCTTTTGGCATCTTAAATACCTAGATTTGCTACCATTGAGTGGAAATCATCTTTATAAATACTTGGGTAGATTGGTATTTACCTTGACACAATTGTTGTCGTCACATATATTAATTCTCATAGGATCGTAAGGGATAATATTCTTCCTGAAGAACCTACATGAAATTATCCCATGTGAACACTAATTCATCTTTATTATATTTTGTGGCCCTGTTACAATATTATTTCCACTAATTTTGAATAGACAATGAATCTTTCAAGAGTGCAAAATATATTTTTCTCACTGTCGATGAGTTTATTTATATAGAAGTGCAAAGATAACTAATCTGACCAATTTTATAGGGCATAAATATTAATTATTCCTTCAAAAGTAGGCATATCAGAGTTCACCTATGCCTTAAAAGGTTTGGGAGGAATAAATGGTGTTATGGTAGTGAGAGGTTATTTGGAGTAGGTTATAAAATTTATAGTGGGAATCCATTGAAGAATTTGAGAAAATTGATCCATCTTCTCATTCCTCCATTTTAAGAGGGATTCACTCAACATCTCCTTGAAAGGATTGATTGTATTGTTCTTTTCCATTCTTATTTTTAATGAATATTGTTCATAATAACAAGAGAGGTAATAAGAGGGATCTTGTATTTGATACCCAAAATTAGGATATCTTCATATCTTGTTTATAGACATACACTTAAAAGATAAAATGCTCTTATGCCACTAATTCAAAACTCTAAATTTTGATGATTCCAAAACTTAGAATTTTGAGTTAGGATGATGAGGGTGTGTTGTGGAGTTTCCACAACCACCCCAAGCTTCTTGGGGACCCACTTGTCATGTTTTGGTATTAAAGGTTTTTGGTTTTCTTTGGCTTGTAAGAATAGTGATGTTTGACCGTTTATGTTAATGATTTTAATTGCTTTAGTTATTTGATATTTAATGATTAATTAATCTAGGCATTAATGCTTAGATTAATTAAAATCCATTTTGATAAATAGAGTTTAATGTTCTTCATACTATCTAAGGTGATGGAATGTGTTTAATAAAGCAAGGCCTGACCAAAACATTACCTAAAACAAGAAGAGGATACAAAAGGTACAAAGAAATTGTGATAGAAAATAATATGCTATTATCTACCTAATATAATTACATTAATTATATTATGTATATAATAGTAATATTATTATGATTATATCATAATGTTCTAAAATATATTATTATATTGTATATAATAATATTATTATAATATACTTTACAAAGGATGTGATAATAATATGTTTGACCATGTTACGTTTGATTGCAGGAGAAGGCGATGGCGGCTATTCAAAATGATCGAAGGCAAGGGTGGCTATTCCAAAATGTTTGAGGCTACGTAACGCTGGAAAAAGAGGAAGCGGTCCAAAGATAGCGTTAGGGTTTCAGGAGGACAACACATAAGGCCCGAATTTGATAGTGAAACGGTTGAAACCAGAGGCATGCCATCAAACAAGCCAACAAAGAAACATTATTAGGGCAACCCGTAACCCTAATCGATGGAGATAAAGGTCTACCTCGAGAGCATGGAAAGTTTTTTGTTGGTATTGCGAAGGGTTGACAATGCAATGGTGCATCGATGGTAGCCGAGGTGAGGGTTGATAGTGCCATGGCTACATCGATGGTAGCCCCATGACGTGGTGTTGACAGTGCCATGGCTATGATCGAATGTAACACCATGGTGATGTTGTTTTGATAGTGCCATGGCTGCATCGATCGTAGCACCATGACGTGGTGTTGATAGCGCCATGGCTGCATCGATGGCATGATGGCCTCACTGGGTTATATGGAAACCAAAGTGCCCAGGATGGGGGACGTCATCCCAATCCTTGGGCACGTTTGGTATGGCTTCGAAGAGATACCATCGGGCCTTGGTTTCGAAGAGCACAACGAAAATCTCGTTGAATGAGATTGGCCTGCCTTATTTTAATGTGAATGTTGTTTGATTATATTCAATGTTTTAAAGGAGGCCTAAAATCGTAGGGGTTATAAGGTATAGTTAAATGTTTTTTATTATTCATTTTTATGGGTGCAAAGGGGTGTTCTTGGGTAGAATGCCTATGTGATAAGAGAAAGGGGAGACATAAGGAGTTACGTAAGATTATGTTTTTGGTTTTATTATTGTTTAAAATAATGTTTAGAAGTGTTATTTTATTGTATTAAATCATAGAAAATGATGATGGATTATTTTCTTATATCCATTTATTATTTTAATTGTGAAAGAAGTTGAAGCGAAAGGACTTCTAAGCATTATTTATACCTTGCTATCCTACCTGTTTAGGGGGCTGGAAATGATGTAACATTCCGAAAAGCAATAAGAAAGAGCATTTTTCAGATTTTGAGAGGGTAGCAAACTTTTGTGAGCAAAATCAAAAGGAGGGTTTCTAATCATAAAACTAACGTTTTTAGTGTCTTATCATTTCTGCATTTTAGTGACTTCTAGCCATTGTCTTATGCCATGAAATGGGTTGCAATAGGCGAAGGTCAAGATGATGCAGTTTCTCTATTATTTCCTTTGAGTCTTGCACTTGATTTAATGGTATTGTGCTTATGTTGTAGGTCCATTAATTCAGGTTGTTTTATGATTACCTCATAACTTGGGATTTTGCAGGGAGGAGCTTGCTAAACTAATTCAGAATTTGACTTTTTCAGCTAACCAAATCTGCATTGTTTATTCATTCATTTTTGTTAAGTTCATTTTATTTCAAGCATTCAATCATTTCATTCTGGTCCATCCAGAATTTTAGTTTCTTTTATTTCCATTCTGGTCCTTTTCCAGAATTTCTGCTAATTTCCTTTTAGTTTCATTTCTATTCTGGTCCATTTCTAGAATTGTTAAGCTTTCAAGTTATTTCCATTCTGGTCATTTTCTAAAATTTTTGCACCTCCAAAATTCATTAATCTAAGCTTTCAGATAAAACACATGGTTTAGGAGGGATACTAACCTGCTATTTCACATTAAATTAAGATAAGAAATGAAAGCTAATTTTGCTAACATTGCTAACATGCTAACTTCTACTAACTACTATTAGGGTAGTGGCATCAACATAAGGAAGATAAAATGAACCCAACTATCTAAAACTTACTTCATATTAAAGGCACGAACATTAAAATGAGGTGGAAAATTCCACATTTTATCATTTGAAACCTTTTAAGTGAAGATAAAATACTTTACTAACAAGGATTCAGGGTAGCATCAATTTAAAAAACCCTAAAAAGAACTGCTTTTATTTTACATTGCTTTTTAGTTAGATCTTTCAATCACTAAGCATTGTTTAGAACCAACAAAGGCCCCTTGTTTATGGTCACATGCATCATTGAATTATTTCTGGCATTATTGTAATATTTTAGATATTTTACTAGAACCTTGGAGAAGTTGAATGTTTGTCATTTGGTTTCTTTTCAAGAGAGAGTTTTCTATTCAATACTCTGCATGTGGTGGTATTTTGCAATTGGGAAAAATATACACTCAACATCTTTGGCGCTAGAAGGAGGGCCTTCTTTTATGCTTTGTGATTTAGTTTTTTTTTGCTAATGCTAACGTGGTCAGTTTTGGTTCAACAATATTGTGTTTGCAGGTGCAACATGTTACTCTTGACTAGTTTGTGAGAAACCTTAGTAGAATAGATTTAAGTTTCTCAGGCTGGACCCGCCTAGACGCATTGCTACTAGGTCTAAAACCACTGAGGAAACCATTTTTCAAAGTATTTCTCCCAAACCTAGGAAATCGAGATACAAAATCTAGGGGATCGAAATCCCATCTGAGCCTTCTGATACATTAGGTTTAGAGATGCTTTGCCAAGATTTGGAAAGGCTAGCTCTCAGACCTCTGAATCTGAATACCTTTAGTGGGTGTGCACCCATTAGTTCCACCGTAAGAGCTACATCAAGTGTACCCATCTCCGTCATCCCGAGTGTGTCAACTACTTTAGTAGGGTCATTATCTTTGGTTAATATGGCCCAACAACAACAACAACAACAACTAGTTCCCTGGTTTGGTACCCAAAGTTCTCCGTTAAGTATACCTAGGGATGTCCATGACATACCTAGGCACCTTGAGAGGTCTATCCCTAAGTTTTTCCATGATGGTCCCATTTCAGCTGAAGAGCATGTTCAAATTTACAAGGACCATATGATTAGGCAGGGAGTCAGTCATGAAGACGTCGCTTGTCGACTCTTCCCTAATAGCTTTGACCAAATGGCTCATGAATGGTATAGGAATCTTCTTGCAGGGTCCATTACATCTTGGGCCCAGTTGGAAGCTACCTTTGTTAATCAATTTAGGTCATTGCTAGATCCTACCATCATGTATAACCAATTCATGTCATGCAAGAGGTATCCTAATGAACCTATCAGAACATTTAATGCCAGATTCCAAAAGCTTTACACAAACGTGACTCATCATTTTGCAATAGATGCTACTGTGGCATTGCAATTATACCTCACTAGCCTTAGACCCGATGACAACCATGTTTACCAGGAGAAATCCTCAAGTTACAATGCTGGCCTTAGCCTATGTTGAAGCCATGACTATTGAGCAACAAATGACACCGCAAGGTGGCACTATGCCTCAATTTCTCGTGTTAGGGCAATATGGCCCTTACAATCAATTTGCCATGATGAATCAAGCTATGACACCTCATATGCCCATGATGAATGCTTTGCCATATCATCAGTCATACCCATTCACTCCCATACTTCCATATTTTTTGACATACCCTAATGCTGCCATTCCACCCACTCTACAAATGATGGTTGCTAATCAGATAACCTTACCAGGATTTGAGGTGAGTAGTACTCAGGCCTCAAATGCGTATCCCATGGTTGCACCTCTATAGGCCAAGGGTCCATGGTGGACCCAAAACACCTAGAGTCAAACCTTAGTGCCTAATCTAGAGGTTGCTAATGTCAAAAATGTCAGTGGATCTGGGGCTGTCATGTCCCAGCCACAAGGTTCCAATTCTGAGCTGGAAGAGCTCAAGAGAATGACCATCAAATAGGGCAATGACATCATTCGGTTACAAAAACAAGTTGCCCAAAATCCCATGCCCAATCGAAACCATGACCATAGGAGAACAGGACCGTACAATACATAGCCTAACAATGGGTGCGTACCCAATCCGATAGCCAATCAGGCTGATGCGTTAGGGGATTGTGATGAGTTAGAGTCATGTGATGAGGAAATGCATCACTGTTGCCATAGAAAGTCAGACGCTTTGGTGTCTGAAGTTATTCATTATTTAGAAAATGATGAGATGGAGGAAGATATGAATGTGTTAGGAGAGGAAGAGGATGAAGCCTTGGAAGCTCAGGCCGCTAGACATTTTGGGAAAGCCAATCACAAGTATTTTACTAGGAGTTCTAAGGATCCCAAAACATCCTCTACTCCCCCAAACAACCCTTTAGTTCCTCCTGATACAAAAGGTGATGTGAATCCACCACCTCCATTTTTGGAAGCACCTAGGACAATGCCAAAAGTGTCAAATCCTGGAACATCCACTTATAACTTGGAAGAAGACATGAAAAGGACCAAGGCCAATATCTCAATGTATGAGGTCTCTCAATTGTTGGGGCAGGATAAAATCGGAGGGAAGAGATTGAATTCCCCGAGTCAAATTCATGAGGTTAAATCTGTAGAACCCCAACTTGCTATGAGGAAAGAGAAACCAGAGGTACCCCCTTTTCTCATAACCATTAGGATCATAGGCAAGAATTTACACAACTATTTGATTGATTCTGGTGCCTCGACCAACATCATGCCTCTTGAGATAAGCCAAAAGCTAGGACTTAAGCCTGTTCATTCGAATAATAAGGTGGTCCAATTGGACAGATCTATGGTGGATGTAGTAGGTGTTGTAAAATATGTCCTAGTTCAGATCAACTCAGAGCCTAGGGTCCAACATTACATGGATATCCTTGTGCTAAATATTGTTGCCAAGTATGGCATGGTTTTGGGCAGATATTGGAGCAAAAATCTCAATGGTTATGTGGTGATTGATTCCTCCCATATGTGGTTGCCATGGAGAGGAGTTGCAAACCAAATCTAGGTAGATAGAGAGCCCAGACTTAGGGAAATGATTACAGAGTATAATAAACCCAATGAGATTCAGTTTACTAAAATAGAATTAGGGGTTTACAATTTTGACATAGAAGACATAGCCGAAGGGTCCCAAAATGATAATATTTACCATGGTACGTCGAAAGAAAACAAGAGGGTGTGGACCCTAAAGTTTGATGGGTCCAAATAAAAACAAGGTGCGGGAGCTGGGGTAGAGCTCACATGTCCTGGTAGTAAGCCTTTGATTGCTGCCTATAGACTACAGTTCTCGACCACCAATAATGTGGCGGAGTATGAAGCCCTAATTTTTGGACTTCAGTTAGCCCTAAGAGAAAAGGTAAAGTGCCTTAAGGCATTGGGAGACTCAGAGTTAGTAGTCAAATAGGTCAAGGAGCAGTATACCTATAGAGACAAGAGGTTGAACCTCTATAAAACCAGAGTGAGGGAATTAATTAATGAGTTTGATGCTTTCAATATTTCCCTCATCTCAAGAAAAAATAATAAAATGGCTGATTCGTTAGCCATAGCGGCCAACATGCTTTCACCTGCTGACCATAAAAAATGTAAAAAATTTCCATAGAGTTAGTGCCTTGCCCCTCCATACCAGACAATGTCACGAATTTACAGGTCTTTGATAGTGATAGACACATTTTTAGTTTTGTTACTAATTCTGGTATATTTGAAAATCAGGTTATAGACGAAGAAGAGAGGAGGCAAGTAGAAGTAGGAACAACCGGAGTATGGAACGAGATGCCAAGTGATAGGGCCTCTCTTGAAAAGTTGTTTGATATTGGATATCAAAAGAAAAAGGAAAGAAAAATACCATCCCCCAAGGAATCATGCAATTCAGTCAATTTGGGGAGTGCAGTAGATCCGCGTGAAGTGTTCATTGCAAAGGCATGCACACAATGAGAGAAGGAGTCAATAGCTCAGGTTTTAGGAGAGTACATTGATTGCATAGCTTGGAGCTATGAAGAGCTGAAAACATATGACCAGAATGTAATCATGCATACTATTCCTCTGAAGCCTGATTCCAAGCCTTTTAGACAGAGGTAAAGAATGGTTAACCCAATCCTAGAGCCCTTGATAGAGAAGGAAGTGAAGAGGCTGCTGGAAGCCAAAATCATCTTCCCTATTAGGCATTCCACATGGGTGGCTAATCTTGTCCCTGTTAGGAAAAAGAGTGGAGAAATTCGGTTGTGCATAGACTTTAGAAATTTGAACAAAGCTTGCCAAAAAGACAATTACCCATTACCCACCATTGACGAGATACTCCAAAAGGTAAATGGGTCTGAAATGATGTCATTTTTGGATGGATACTCAGGATATAATCAAATTCTCATACATCCAAATGATAGGATGAAGATGACCTTCACCACGAAGTGGGGAACATTTGCCTACCGGAGGATGCCGTTTGGTTTGTTGAACGTTGGAGCCACTTTCCAAAGAGCCATGGATTTTGCATTCAAGGGGCTCATTGGTAAGTGCATTATTGTCTATGTGGATGATATCCCTGTCTTCTCCAAGAAGAGGGAAGATCATGTTAAAGACTTGAGGAAAGTACTCCAAAGGTGCAGGGAACATGGAATTTCCCTAAATCCAAAAAAGTGCATCTTTGGGGTAACAGAGGGTAAGTTGTTAGGGCATGTCATTTCAAAATATGGGATTGCTATAGACCCAGAGTGGATAGCCACTATCCGGGATATTCCTCATCCCAATAGCAAAAAGGAGCTTAGGTCCTTTTTCGGTAAGATTAACTTTGTGAGAAAATTCATTTCAGGTTTTGCCGAGATTGCCAAGCCCCTAAATGATATGCTAAAAAAGGATGTTCCGATAAAGTGGACCAGTGAGAAAAGGGATGCCTTCACAAGCATCAAGGATGCTATTTCCAAAGCCCCTATTCTCATTAGTCCAGACTATGCTAAACCATTTTATGTTTACACATTTGCTTTAGATCATTCTTTTGCAAGTGTGTTAACTCAGAAAAGTGAAGACAACATTGAAAATCCTATAGCCTTTCTGAGTTCTCCTTTGAAGGACGCGAAGCTGAGGTATTCTGTCTTAGACAAGCAAATGTATGCCTTGTTTAAAACTGTAAAAAAATTCAGGCATTACATTGTGCATAGTAAAGTTTTTGCTATAGTTCCTGACCTTGCAGTAAAGTCCATGTTCTTACAGAGTGAGCTAGGTGAAAGAAGGGGGAAATGGCTTTCTACCCTTCAAGAATTTGACTTAGAGATAAAGCCCATGAAGATAGTGCATGGACAAGGTTTGGTCAAGGCCATCACAGAAATTGACCCTTCAATAACGTGCCAAAACTATGAGGTTAATGATATCACTATAGAGGAATGGTACGTAGATATTGTATATTTTTTGTTGCATGGTAAGTTCCCTTCTCATTTGAATTCCACTCAGTGTAGGGCACTACATTTAAAATCAGCTAGATTTCTGATTAAATCTGGTGTGTTGTACAGGAAGAATCATGAAGGAATTTTTCTTCGTTGCATTACTCAAGAGGAAGCAACCCAAGTACTCAAAGACTTCCATGGTAAGTATGGAACTGGACACGGGTCAACAAATGCGACAACACACCAGATTCTTAGAGTTGGGTATTACTGGCCCCACTTGTTTAAAGATGCACATACACATGTAAGAACATGTCACATATGCCAAGTGGCAGCCAACAGAGAGCGGAATGCAGCAATGCCATTGCAGTCAATGGTAGAGACGAGACCATTTGCACAATGGGGATTAGACTTTGTTGGGGTGATAAATCCTAACTCGTCCGATTCCCATAAGTTCATCCTCACCGCTACTGATTACTGCACAAGGTGGATAGAGGCTATACCTACTAAGAATGCCACCTCCGAGGTTGTGATTAGATTTCTAGAGGAAAACATAGTCACTCATTTTGGAATGCCTAACTCCATAGTAAGTGACAATGGTTCTGCCTTTTCCTCTTTAGAATTTGCAAATTGGGCGTACGAAAATAAGGTGAGTCTAAAATTCTCTTCCAATTATTACCCCCAAGGCAATGGTTTGGCAGAATCATCAAATAAAAATTTATTATGCATAATCAAAAAATTACTTGAAAAGAACCCTAGAGATTGGCATAGTAAGTTAAAATTTGCCCTTTGGGTAGATAGGACCAGAAGCAAGGAGTCAATTGGGACATCTCCTTATCACTTAGTCTATGGGCAAGATCCTATTTTTCCCACTAATCTGAAATTGCAAACTTTACATTTTATAAAAGACTATATTGGGACTGATAATAAACTTGAAACCAGATTAACACAATTAATGCATCTTGATGAGAAGAGGGAGGAAGCCATGCTTCATTTCAGCAAACATCAAGACATAATCAAAATGTGGTTTGATAAACGGTCCAAAATTAAGGCCTTCAAAGCTTCAGATTTAGTTTTGTTGTGGGATAAAAGGCATGAGAAAAGAGGAGAACATGAAAAATTTGATTGCTTGTGGTTGGGACCTTATCTAATATCCGAAGTCCTAGGTGAAAATAGTTTCAGATTAAAAACCTTGGATGGAAAGGATTTGGCCTTACCCATCAATGGCCTTCATTTAAAGCATTATTTTTAGGCCTAAGGGTAGAGTCATTGTATTATATGTACACTAATCAGCTTGCTTGATTGTTTGTCTTGTCGAGTTTTATTTCCTGTTTATTTTGTTTTCTTTGATTTCAGGAGTTTTTAGTGTGTCAAGGTTGTCCAGTTTTGGATTTGATTGTAAGAGTAAGAGGTCAGCCTATGTGTATACGAATGTCAACCAAGACTAAAAGGATGTGAAACATTGGAATCATATGGCAAAAGGGCTTGAAAATGTGAATATTGTTTGCAGCTCATGAAGCATGAAGTCTTTGATTTTTGCATATCATCCACCCATGTCTCAAGGGCACATTCTTATCACATAAACATCATGACCAATCCACCTCCATATGCTAAACCCAAACACTGAAAGTGAAGTCCAATTATCTTGGGATCAAAGGCACAAAGAACACTAAGAAGATCTTAGGTTTGGAAACTGTTGCCGAAGTTGTCGTGGGTCTATCACATTTCTGTCCATGTCCAACATCTTGGGTAAAATAATATGAAACCATACTTGGATGGGGATGTGAGGAGAAAAAGATAATTCTGGTCTATCCCACCTTGCACATAGTCCATGAATAGTGGTTTTTACCACTACAATATTTATGCTCATAAAATAGTGGTTATCACCACTAGCATGATTTACAAATCAGAGTAGTAAGGATAGGGTCAAATTCTCATCATACCTTGGTTGAGAATCCGATTCCCCAAAACTCTAAACTGAATTGTAAGGATCATACTACTTGTCCCTCAGAAGGATGGGTAGTCATCCCCAAAATTCTTTAAGGAAAAAAATATAGAGCAAAGCCAAGCAAAGAAGACTGGACTATGGGGTTAACCTCCACCGGGGCTATAGACGCTTGACTGGCAGTGGAGTACACTCATGCCTGGTGACATGACTCCCGCAAGGTTGAGATTTATGTCCGCCATGAGGATAGATTAGTCTGATGACCTCATCCATAACCGGTTTAATTATTTTGGTCAAATATGAGAGCAATAAAGGATAGGGTTATATTCTCATCACACCTTGGTTGAGAATCCGATTCCCCAAAGCTCTAAGGTCCACTTGCACACACTGACCCTTGATGATGACGGCTCATAACCAAGCTCTAGATCTGGTCAATGAATTCATCGCACACACATTTGATCCTAATATGGTTAGACATTTTTGAGGTGTTTGCCCAAGCCACCATAGAATGTGCTGCCCATGCTATAAAATTTTTACCCTCAAAGCTCTCCATATTCATTGCGATAATTCTAGTCAAGTAAAATTGGTGATGCAATGCAGAAAAGTGTGGAATGGGTGAAGTTACAAACAATAAGGTGTGGAGTACTTCACACACAGAGTTAATATTGCATGATTCTAATATTTTGTTGTTCTTATGAGTCTATTGACATTATTTATGCATTTGCTGACGCTTGTTGCTTCCTGGTTTGGAGTGTGTTTTCAAATTTTCTTTTTGGGTTCTCATCGAAATGCTCAGGAGCATTTCCAAGAGTCACCATTTTGTTGTGGAGTTTCCACAACCACCCCAAGCTTCTTGGGGACCCACTTGTCATGTTTTGGTATTAAAGGTTTTTGGTTTTCTTTGGCTTGTAAGAATAGTGATGTTTGACCATTTATGTTAATGATTTTAATTGCTTTAGTTATTTGATATTTAATGATTAATTAATCTAGGCATTAATGCTTAGATTAATTAAAATCCATTTTGATAAATAGAGTTTAATGTTCTTCATACTATCTAAGGTGATGGAATGTGTTTAATAAAGCAAGGCCTGACCAAAACATTACCTAAAACAAGAAGAGGATACAAAAGGTACAAAGAAATTGTGATAGAAAATAATATGCTATTATCTACCTAATATAATTACATTAATTATATTATGTATATAATAGTAATATTATTATGATGTTCTAAAATGTTATTATAATAATATTATTATGATTATTTTAAAAATTAAAATAATATTATATTGTATATAATAATATTATTATAATATACTTTACAAAGGATGTGATAATAATATGTTTGACCATGTTACGTTTGATTGCAGGAGAAGGTGATGGCGGCTATTCAAAATGATCGAAGGCAAGGGTGGCTATTCCAAAATGTTCGAGGCTACGTAACACTGGCAAAAGAGGAAGCGGTCCAAAGATAGCGTTAGGGTTTTAGGAGGACAACACATAAGGCACCAGATTTGATAGTGAAATGGTTGAAACCAGAGGCATGCCATCAAACAAGCCAACAAAGAAACATTATTAGGGCAACCCGTAACCCTAATCGATGGAGATAAAGGTCTACCTCGAGAGCATGGAAATTTTTTTGTTGGTATTGCACAACGTGAGTGCGAGAGCAAGGAGCTCGATAGCCATGGCGAAGGGTTGACAGTGCCATGGCTGCATCGATGGTAGCCCCTTGATGTGGTGTTGATAGTGCCATGGCTGTGATCGAATGCAACACCATGGCGACATTGTTTTGATAGCACCATGGCTACGTCGATCGTAGCACCACGACGTGGTGTTGACAGCACCATGGCTGCATCGATGGCGTGATGGCCTCACTGGGTTATATGGAAACCAAAGTGCCCAGGATGGGGGACGTCATCCCAATCCTTGGGCACGTTTGGTATGGCTTCGAAGAGATACCATCGGGCCTTGGTTTCGAGCAGCACAACGAAAATCTCGTTGAATGAGATTGGCCTACCTTATTTTAATGTGAATGTTGTTTGATTATATTCAATGTTTTAAAGGAGGCCTAAAATCGTAGGGGTTATAAGGTATAGTTAAATGTTTTTTATTATTCATTTTGATGGGTGCAAAGGGGTGTTCTTGGGTAGAATGCCTATGTGATAAGAGAAAGGGGAGACATAAGGAGTTACGTAAGATTATGTTTTTGGTTTTATTATTGTTTAAAATAATGTTTAGAAGTGTTATTTTATTGTATTAAATCACAGAAAATGATGATGGATTATTTTCTTATATCCATTTATTATTTTAATTGTGAAAGAAGTTGAAGCGAAAGGACTTCTAAGCATTATTTATACCTTGCTATCCTACTTGTTTAGGGGGGTTGGAAATGATGTAACATTCCGAAAAGCAATAAGAAAGAGCATTTTTCAGATTTTGAGAGGGTAGCAAACTTTTGTGAGCAAAATCAAAAGGAGGGTTTCTAATCATAAAACTAACGTTTTTAGTGTCTTATCATTTCTGCATTTTAGTGACTTCTAGCCATTGTCTTATGCCATGAAATGGGTTGCAATAGGCGAAGGTCAAGATGATGCAGTTTCTCTATTATTTCCTTTGAGTCTTGCACTTGATTTAATGGTATTGTGCTTATGTTGCAGGTCCATTAATTCAGGTTGTTTTATGATTACCTCATAACTTGGGATTTTGCAGGGAGGAGCTTGCTAAACTAATTCAGAATTTGACTTTTTCAGCTAACCAAATCTGCATTGTTTATTCATTCATTTTTGTTAAGTTCATTTTATTTCAAGCATTCAATCATTTCATTCTGGTCCATCCAGAATTTCAGTTTCTTTTATTTCCATTCTGGTCCTTTTCCAGAATTTTTGCTAATTTCCTTTTAGTTTCATTTCTATTCTGGTCCATTTCCAGAATTGTTAAGCTTTCAAGTTATTTCCATTCTGGTCATTTTCCAGAATTTTTGCACCTCCAAAATTCATTAATCTAAGCTTTCAGATAAAACACATGGTTTAGGAGGGATACTAACCTGCTATTTCACATTAAATTAAGATAAGAAATGAAAGCTAATTTTGCTAACATTGCTAACACGCTAACTTCTACTAACTACTATTAGGGTAGTGGCATCAACATAAGGAAGATAAAATGAACCCAACTATCTAAAACTTACTTCATCTTAAAGGCACGGACATTAAAATGAGGTGGAAAATTCCACATTTTATCATTTGAAACCTTTTAAGTGAAGATAAAATACTTTACTAACAGGGATTCAGGGTAGCATCAATTTAAAAAACCCTAAAAAGAACTGCTTTTATTTTACACTGGCTTTTCAGTTAGATCTTTCAATCACTAAGCATTGTTTAGAACCAGCAAAGGCCCCTTGTTTATGGTCACATGCATCATTGAATTATTTCTGGCACTATTGTAATCTTTTAGATATTTTACCAGAACCTTGGAGAAGTTGAATGTTTGTCATTTGGTTTCTTTTCAAGAGAGAGTTTTCTATTCAATACTCTGCATGTGGTGGTATTTTGCAATTGGGAAAAATATACACTCAACAGGGTGTAATTAAAAAATAATAGAGTATAATAAACTAGAACACAAGAGTATACAAGCAAAACAATAGAATGATTCTATTGCTTAGAAAACATTGTAAATGCAAGCAATATCTGAGAGGAGATGAGAGGCTATAACATTGAATCCATTACTCATGATTTTTAGAGTCATGGGTGCATCTCTCTTTATACAAGAATTGGTGTATTGGAAATCCACCAGATTGAATATAGGTCACCCTATTTAAATTTAGTGGTTCACCTTTTATGAGTTAGAAGGTTACCTTTATGGAAATATGGTGACTCACCTTCCATGAGTTACAAAGTGCATATTTAATTAAAAATTATATGCATATGAATTATCCTTTTGTATTTTGTATTATAATGACGTTTCAACATAGCTAGAAATGCATTTTAGCTACAAAAATCTAAAAATAGAAATAATAATTTTTAGCAATTAATTTGTTTTACATTTTTGAGGATCTCCATAATGTTTTTTGATAATCATATTGGCAAATTTATTTGTGATAGATTTTCTTATGAAAATTATTGTTCTCTCTAATATTTCCAATGCTTCTTGGATGGATTAAAATGGAGTCCTAGACACAAAGTTATGCTCCTATCAATGTAGTTAGGATAAAAAATTATATTTTTGGGTATTTTTAAGCATATAACCATCTTATAAAAATATCACATACTTGGATTATTCATCCCACATTGAAAATAAATGGTTGTCATTGTGTCAACTTTTGACATTAGGTGAAAAAATTATTTATCTTATTTTTTGTGAGCCATTCCCCTTGGTGATCAAGTTGTCTTACCTTGTCCACTTTGTACATTTTGAGGGACTGTATTCTAGTGGTCTTGATCCATGTGTTAAAAATATGATCCTCCTCCACTAATGTTATACTATTTGTATTGAGTTCTTCAATGTCCAACTATTATACAACTATGAAATTGTCCAATAGAGGTGGATGATAGGGCCTAAGAAGTTCAATATTGAAGATTGTATGCAAACCAAGATTGTTGAGCAAGGTGCAGAAACAGTATTGTCATTGTTGTCAACACAGTCAGACAGATCGGTTGATGCAGTGGACAGGAGTTAAGAGGTTCTTCAGAGTATGTACAGTGGTTTTCCAAAAGATAGAAGTGGCCCATATACTAAAAATCAAAAGAAAATCACAAGGCAAAAAACTGTCGCGATATCGCGACATGTTGGCAAGAAAGAAAACTGTCGCGATATCGCGACATGTTGGCAAGAAAGAAAAACTGTCGCGATATCGCGACATGTTGAGAAGAAAGAAAACTGTCGCGATATCGCGACATGTTGGCAAGAAAGAAAAACTGTCGCGATATCGCGACATGTTGAGAAGAAAGAAAATTATCACGATATCGCGACATGTTTGGAGAGAAAGCGCAAGCAAGCAAAACTGTCACGATTTCGTGACATGTTCGGAGAGAAAGCGCAAGCAAGCAAAACTATCATGATTTCGTGACATGTTCGGAGAGAAAGCGCAAGCAAGCAAAACTATCACGATTTCGCGACATGTTCGGAGAGAAAGCGCAAGCAAGCAAAACTGTCACGATTTCGTGACATGTTCGAAGAAACAGCAGAAGCAAGCAAAACTGTCACGATTTCGCGACATGTTGGAAGAGAGAAAGGCAAGTAGAAAAAGTGTCGCGATTTCACGACATATTGCAAGGAAGGTTGTACGGACGAAAAAGTGTCACGATTTCGCGACATATTGCAAGGAAGGTTGTACGGACGAAAAAGTGTCACGATTTCGCGACATATTGCAAGGAAGGTTGTACGGACGAAAAAGTGTCACGATTTCGCGACATATTGCAAGGAAGGTTGTACGGACGAAAAAGTGTCACGATTTCATGACATATTGCAAGGAAGATTGTACGGATAAAAAAGTGTCACGATTTCGTGACATGTTGCAGGAGAGAGATGTACGGAAGAAAAAGTGTCACGATTTCATGACATGTTGCAGGAGAGAGAGTCCGAAAGAAAAAGTGTCACGATTTCATGACATGTTGCAGGAGAGAGAGTCCAAGAGAAAAAGTGTCACGATTTCACGACATGTTGCAGGAGAGAGAGTCCGAGAGAAAAAGTGTCACGATTTCGTGACATGTTGCAAGAGAGAGAGTCCAAGAGAAAAAGTGTCACGATATCGCGACATGTCAGGTTTTCGCGACCCGAAGGCAAGAGAAAGAGCTAAGGAGAAAAAGTGTCACGATATCGTGACATGTCGGGTTTTCATGACCCGAAGGCAAGAGAGAGAGTCCAGGAGAAAAAGTGTCACGATATCACGACATGTCGGGTTTTCATGAACCGAAGGCAAGAGAAAGAGCAAAGGAGAGAAAGTGTCACGATATCGCGACATGTCGCATTTTCGTGACTAAAGGAGGAGAGAGAAAGTAAGAAGGTAGAAGTGTCGCGATATCATGACAAAAGTAAAGAGGAAGAGCAAGGAGGCGAAAGTGTCGTGATATCGCGACATGTGTTTTCACGGGTGCAAAGCCGAGAAGAGGACAAAGAGGTAGAAGTGTCACGATTTCGTGATAGGTCACTTTGGCACGAGCAAAGAAGAGAACCCAACCGAAATAAGATATGTGACAGTTAACTGAAGTTATACGACAGTTACAGGTGCAGTTGTAGAAGAAATTCATGTAGATAAAATAAGAAGAGTTAACTGAAGTCGTTACGTCAGTTACAGGTGCAGTTACAGTGAAAACGCATGCATGCACAGAAAAGAAAGCGAACAGTCACTAAGGAGAATACGAACAGTCATGACCAAGAAGACGAACAATCATGGTAAAGGTATATGTGTCAATTCGTTGCATGTAACGTAATGCCTACTCTATATAGACAAAAGGAGTTACATATAAAAGGCGTTACAATTGACAAGTGGCATATGAGAAATGAAAGAAGGCATTATAACTGGAGTTACAAAGAGACAAGATTGTTATAAAAGGAGGTCTGCATGGAGAATTAAAGTGCTGCTGATATAGAGTGTGAGTGCGCTGCTGAAGAGAGCGAAAGTGCTACAAAAAGGAGGGCAGGAAGAGTGCCGTAAGAGAGCGTTAAGCAGAGCCGTGAGAGCCGTAAGAGTGCAGTAAAGAAGCGCAACAAAGGGGTCTATAAGAGGGCAGTAAAAGTGTAGTAAGCAGAGCCGCAAGTGTGTGTGGTGTTTTGGTGAATAGCGAGAGAGGTTGGGTTAGCAATAGACCAGTCAGGGTCTTGTATAAGCGAAGGCATCTTTATGTCAAAAATATAGTTTCAAAATTGCAGTCCAAGTTGGTGCTTGGAATTAGGGGTTGGTGCTCCTTTCTGTTGGTGCAGATAAATTAGGGGTTGGTGCTCCTTTCTATTGGTGTAGATAAATTAGGGGTTGGTGCTCCTTTCTGTTGGTGCAGATAAATTAGGGGTTGGTGCTCCTTTCTATTGGTGTAGATAAATCAGGGGTTGGTGCTCCTTCCAGTGGGTGCTGGTAAATTGATTGTAAAATTGATATTTTGCAAAGGCTGGATTTGGATGGGAGTCCAAGCAGTCATTTTTGAGGAGTAGCCAAAACTGGTGAACCTCGTTACATCTTGTGTTGTGTGATGCTCTCTTGTTATATTTGCTTTATGTGGTTTTAAGCTTTCATTGTTTTGGCTTTAAGAGTTGAAGTTTTTAAGTTTTAAAGAGCCACACTGATTCACCCCCCCTCTCAGTGTCATTGTGAGACTAACAATTGGTATCAGAGCCAAGTTCCTGAACAAAGCTTAACCAACTAGGGTGATCTTGGATTAGTATGCAATGGCAGGTGGTGAAGGCTTCTCATCAAACAAAGCACCATTGTTGGATGGAACTAATTACTCATTTTGGAAACTCAGGATGCAGACATATCTTTGTGCTTTGGGATATGACATTTGGGATTCAATAGATAGTGGATACACAATACCCACCACTCCTCCAACCGATGCTGCCGGTAAGAAACTGTTTGAGAATAACTCTAAAGCAAAGAATGCTATCATGTGCGGTTTAGTGGACAGCGAACTGATAAAGATTATGAGTTGTAAAATGGCAAAAGACATATGGGACAAACTAAGGAGCATTCATGAAGGAGACGACAAGATCAAGGAGGCCAAGTTACAAACGCATCGAGCTCAATTCAAAGCATTAAAGATGAATGACGATGAGAACATAGAGGCATACATGCTGAGAGTTAATGGAATCATTAATGCGATTAGAGGACTCGACGAGGAAATGGAAGATGTTGTCATCGTGAAAAAGGTACTAAGATCTCTTCCTCAAAGATTTGATTCTAAAGTTTCAGCAATAGAAGAAGCTAAAGATCTAAATACTTTTAGTATGGATGAGATGCATGGTTCTTTGACTGCATATGAGATGAGAATAGGAAAAACTAAACCCACAGACAGAGAAGCTGCTTTTAAAGCACATAGAAATATAAAAGCAAAACAAGAATCCGAGGAAGAAGAGACATCAGATGAAACGGAAGCAAACTTTGTTCGAAAACTAATAAGGGGAAAAGGAAAATACAGAGGAAAGCTACCGCTTAAATGTTTCAACTGTGGAGGCATTGGGCATTTTGCGACTAACTGTCCACTTAATGAGAAGGACAAAAGTAATGAAGGATCGCACCAAGAAAGAAGTGACTGGAAGAAGAAAACAAATTTCAGAAAAGGCAACTTCAAGAAGAAAAGTTTCATCTCCAAGAATGTCAGTTCATCAGAAGACAGCTGCAGTGAGGATTCTGAAGAGGAAACAGGTGAAGCTCTTTTCATGGCATTTGAAGAAGAAGAATCAAAAAAGGAAGAAGAAGTGAACTCTGAAGTATGTGGTGAAAACTCTGAGGCTGAAGTAGATCTAGAAGGTGAGTTGATCTCTGCACTTGAAGAGTTGGGTTTAGAAAGGAAAAAGAACAAAAGACTGTCCAAGAAGTTGGAAGAATATGAGGGTGATATTGAAGATCTCTTCTTACAAATTCACAAAGCCAAGAAAATAGAAGAAGCCTTGAAGTCACAGATCAATGAGAAAGAGATTGTTTGCTGCAAACAAGAAGAGGAGATTATGTTATTGAGGAAACAACTAGAAGAGGCCAATACAAATCTCAAATTTGAGAAGAGCACAGAGTCGCTAGATAAAATGATAAGGCAACAAAGAAGCCCCTTGTGCAAGCTTGGTCTTGGATATGAAGCTGAACAACCTTCATCTCCTAAATCTGCAGAGAAGAAGAAATCCACTACTGAAGGATCAAAGCAAGAAAATCCTGAAGCTGAATCCTCAAAAGGAAGAAAACCTCAAAGGAGATCTACAGCTAAGCAACCACAACAAAAGAGGTTCTATCACTCTCACTTTATTCATAATAATGCTTTTAATGGCAATTGTTTTAGATGCAACCAGTATGGTCACAAGGCAATGTATTGTGGACTGAATAATAGATCAAAGAGTTATGCTGGTAGAAATACATCTGTTATTTCGGTTGAACACCATGTGCAATGTTTTAAATGTAATGGTCATGGGCACATAGCAAGGTCTTGTCCAAATCTAAGGCAAGACAGTAGATTTCATCAGACGCAAAGAATGCAACACAGACAGGGAAGAAATCATGTGCATCAAAGAAAGGAAAAGAATCATCCATCAAGGATGTACAAGAGACAACCACCCAAGAGAAATGTTCAAGTTCACGAAAAGGTTCAAAATGGGGATGCAGGTGAAAACCTTCAGCCTAAGTTCAAGAAAGACTGGAGAAAGAAAGAAGAGAGGAAATCGTGTCTCCTTGGACAGAAGGAGATTACTCCTCTATTGCACTAAGCAGCTCCAGGTAGCACATCCTCAGGGGGAGCAATGTTAAAGTTTTATTTTAATGCTCCTATGTATTTGTGTAGTTATCTGAGGATGAAAGGAAAGTAGTCGGGGAGTTGTTGTATAGCTGTCAAAGTGTGTTTTCTATTCATACAGTTGTTTGTGGTAGTGCCGTGAAGGGTGGTGATTAAATTGAGAGTTGTCTTTATTGGTAATATTGCTATATGTCATTGTTGTATTGTTGATGGTTCTTACTGCCACTGTCCAAAGTTAAGGATTATAACAGTTCAGATAATTTGGTTAATGAAAGAATGTTGCCCTAGTCGCATATATGTGTTTCGATAAAAGCAGTGTGTATTTGAACTACACATTGACGTGAAGATTGTTAGATCTATCATGACGCTATGGTGAAAAAATATTGAAGTCTGATTATTGATTCATGTTTAGATCATCAAGATGAGCAACTTTGCTTTGTGAATCATACCTATCCGAGGTCCAAAAGTATGAGTTTGAGTAAGGTGCACTATAGTTGGCCGTGAAGTGTTTGACAAAATGTTGTCTCCTGATTCGAACAGTTGAAAGTAAGGTGTGACCAATGGTGACTGTAGAAAACATAGACCAAGTTGAAAATGTAAAAAGTGATTGGTTGAGTTGTGTTGAGATTGAGATTTAAGTATAGAACATATTGAGTCTCTAACAATTCTCTTTATGATTCTATAAGATTGGATAGATTCTGTGTGAGCCTATTGACAGGATACAGAGGACAAAGTCTCAATGGATAGAGATCCAGCAGCCAACATAGTTGAAGATAGATCTGAGTGAGGATTCTTCAAGTGGAGAGAGGTCCACCAGTCAGTGCAGCAGAGTGATAGAGTCTTCTATAATATAACAATTGAAGAGAGGTCCACCAGTCAGTAGCGGATACCTTCACAATAAATTGGGAGTGGTCATGCTTCCCAAGAACTGACTAGCTATCGGGACCACATTCTCGGGGGAGCATTTATATATTTGATTATCTTTTTGCTCATGTTTGTAATTTTTGCTAACTGTAATAATTTGTGCTTGAGAATGTTGTGCATGGACTCAAGGGGAGTCTGTAGTAGCCCTTTGGTATTATTGTCAAAGGGGGAGAAGAATTATAAGAAATTGCATGAGTGTTGCCAACAATTCCAAAGGGGGAGATTGTTGAGCAAGGTGCAGCAATAGTATTGTCATTGTTGTCAACACAGTAGACAGATCGGTTGATGAAGTGGATAGGAGTTAAGAGGTTCTTCAGAGTATGTACAGTGGTTTTCCAAAAGATAGAAGTGGCCCATATACTAAAAATCAAAAGAAAATCACAAGGCAGAAAATTGGTGATATCGCGACATGTTGAGCAAGAAAGAAAACTGTCACGATATCGCGACATGTTGGCAAGAAAGAAAAACTGTCGTGATATCGCGACATGTTGAGAAGAAAGAAAATTGTCGCGATATCGCGACATGTTGGCAAGAAAGAAAAACTATCACGATATCGCGACATGTTGAGAAGAAAGAAAAACTATCGCGATATCGCGACATGTTCGGAGAGAAAGCGCAAGCAAGAAAAACTATCACGATTTCGTGACATGTTCGGAGAGAAAGCGCAAGCAAGAAAAATTGTCATGATTTTGTGACATGTTCGAAGAGAAAGCGCAAGCAAGCAAAACTATTGTGATTTCGTGACATGTTGAAGAGAAAGGCAAGAAGAAAACGTGTCATGATTTCGTGACATGTTTGAAAAGAGAAAGGCAAGTAGAAAAAGTGTCACGATTTCGTGACATATTGCAAGAGAAGGTTGTAGATGAAAAAGTGTCACGATTTCGTGACATATTGCAAGGAAGATTGTACGGACGAAAAAGTGTCACGATTTCGCGACATATTGCAAGGAAGGTTGTACGGATGAAAAAGTGTCACGATTTCATGACATATTGCAAGGAAGGTTGTACGGATGAAAAAGTGTCACGATTTCGTGACATATTGCAAGGAAGGTTGTACGGATGAAAAAGTGTCACGATTTTGTGACATATTGCAAGGAAGATTGTACGAGAGAAAAAGTGTCACGATTTCGTGACATGTTGCAGGAGAGAGAGTCCGAAAGAAAAAGTGTCACGATTTCGCGACATGTTGCAGGAGAGAGAGTCCGAGAGAAAAAGTGTCACGATTTCATGACATGTTGCAGGAGAAAGAGTCCGAGAGAAAAAGTGTCACGATTTCACGACATGTTGCAGGAGAGAGAGTCCGAGAGAAAAAGTGTCACGATATCGCGACATGTCGGGTTTTCACGACCCAAAGGCAAGAGAGAGAGTCTAGGAGAAAAAGTGTCACGATATCACGACATGTCGAGTTTTCACGACCCGAAGGCAAGAGAGAGAGTCTAGGAGAAAAAGTGTCACGATATCGCGACATGTCAGGTTTTCATGAACCGAAGGCAAGAGAAAGAGCAAAGGAGAGAAAGTGTCACGATATCGCGACATGTCGCATTTTCGTGACTAAAGGAGGAGAGAGAAAGTAAGAAGGCAGAAGTGTCACGATATCGCGACAAAAGTAAAGAGGAAGAGTAAGGAGGCGAAAGTGTCATGATATCGCGACATGTGTTTTCACGGGTGAAAGCCGAGAAGAGGACAAAGAGGCAGAAGTGTCACGATTTTGCGACAGGTCACTTTGGCATGAGCAAAGAAGAGAACCCAATGAAATAAGATATGTGATAGTTAACTGAAGTTATACGGTAGTTACAGGTGTAGTTGTAGAAGAAATTCATGCAGATAAAATAAGAAGAGTTAACTGAAGTCAGTACGTCAGTTACAGTGTGATTATAGTGAAAACACATGCATGCACGTAAAAGAAAGCGAACAGTCACTAAGGAGAATACGAACAATCATGACCAAGAAGACGAACAATCATGGTAAAGGTATATGTGTCAATTCGTTGCATGTAACATAATGCCTACTCTATATATACAAAAGGAGTTACATATAAAAGGCGTTACAATTGACAAGTGGCATATGTGAAATGAAAGGAGTTATAACTGGAGTTACAAAGAGAAAGGTTTGTTATAAAAGGAGGTCTGCATGGAGAATTAAAGTGCTGTGATATAGAGTGTGAGTGCGCTGAAGAGAGCGAAAGTGCTACAAAAAGGAGGGTAGGAAGAGTGTCGTAAGAGAGCGTTAAGCAGAGCCGTGAGAGCCGTAAGAGTGTAGTAAAGAAGCACAGCAAAGGGGTCTGTAAGAGGGCAGTAAAAGTGCAGTAAGCAGAGCCGCAAGTGTGTGTGGTGTTTTGGTGAATAGCGAGAGAGGTTGGGTTAGCAATAGACCAGTCAGGGTCTTGTATAAGCGAAGGCATCTTTATGTCAAAAATATAGTTTCAAAATTGTAGTCCAAGTTGGTGCTTGGAATTAGGGGTTGGTGCTCCTTTCTGTTGGTGCAGATAAATTAGGGGTTGGTGCTCCTTTCTATTGGTGCAGATAAATTAGGGGTTGGTGCTCCTTCCAGTGGGTGTTGGTAAATTGATTGTAAAATTGATATTTTGCAAAGGCTGGATTTGGATGGGAGTCCAAGCAGTCATTTTTGAGGAGTAGCCAAAACTGGTGAACCTCGTTACATCTTGTGTTGTGTGATGCTCTCTTGTTATATTTGCTTTATGTGGTTTTAAGCTTTCATTGTTTTGGCTTTAAGAGTTGAAGTTTTTAAGTTTTAAAGAGCCACACCGATTCACCCCCCCTCTCAGTGTCATTGTGAGACTAACAAAGATGATATGGAAGATTCAATTCAAAAGTATTTTATTGCACCTTCTTGGTGATGGTATATGGTACATAGAAAAGAGATCTAATATTTTTATGGGGTCCTAAAAGTCTCTCTTTCTAAAGACAACCATAAATTTTCTCCAACCTTGAATTTATGGGAATTCGGTGTTGCTCGTGGTGTTGCTTGTATTTCTTATTTATCTTTTCCAAGTGGTCATGGATCTGTTGCTAAATGTGCTAAATATATTCTACAAACCATACTACATTTTTTGCATCTATTTTTTCATGAGGTTATTATTCCATGTGTTGCATAGAGAGAGCTACATTAATAGGTGCCAATGGTTGGAACCCAAAACAAACATAAAATGGGCTATGTTTGGTAGTGTTATGTAGAGGATGATTGTAACTATATTGAACGTAGGAGAGTCTCTCATCCCACTTGCATACATGCTTAGAATTGTATATTCAAATAAGATGCACAATCAATCAATTCACAACTTCTATCTAGCCATATGTCTAAGGATGGAAGGATGAGGACATGGTAAAATTGGTGTCCATCATGCTCCATAGGATCGACCAAAATATGCTCTCTATCAAATACAATAAAATTTTGTAAGTCAAAGTTGAGCCCTATTATTGAAATAAAGATTAGTAGTATCCTCAGTTGAAGTAGATTTCTTACAAGGAATCATGACAGTCATTTTTAAAAAATAATCAACTACTACAAAAATATAATCATTACCATGCTTACTTGTGGAAAAAATTATGAGAAAATCCATGGAGGCAGATTCCCAAGGTTTGTATGGTGTATACAATCCTTGATTATTGTTAGTTGGATTGGCAACAAGGTAGGGGGTAAGTCACTTGATGTATTTATTAACACCATTATTCATCTTGGGCCAATAGAAGTACTTCCAATGCTTTTTCTATCCCAAAGTGATCTACTACTTTGTTGAAGTGTGCTCCCAAAATAATCCATATGCACTTACTAATTGGTATACAAATATGACCCATGTGGAAGAGGATGATATACCTTACAAAAAAATAGAAATATCCTTACCCACATAAAGATATCTATATGGATTTACACAATTAGAATCTACTTCATACGAGGTGAAGCAATTGAAAGCATTCAAACCATAGGAATCAAGAATGGTGGTGAGTGCTATTACTGGAGGCCGATTCAAACAATTTGATATTGAATTAAAAATTCTTTTATTATGCTTGTTGATCAAATAAAATTGCTATAGATATGTGGCCCATTTTTTATATCTTTTATTTCTTAGCTTACTCTATGTCTAAATAAACTCCAAAGTTTTTTGATATGTGTGGATGATGGTTTTATTTCCTAAGATGTAGTGCTTCCACTATTGACATCCTTTGACAATGTTATAGAGCTCTTTATTATATATGGGGTATTTTCAACCTACTTCATTGAATTTTTAACTATGATAGACAATTGGATGCTTATGCTATGTGAGAACAACGTGTAATGTGTACTTTGATGCATCAGTAATTACCTTAAAAGGATGATACAGGTCATATAGGTAAAATGTAGAAATTGAACACAAATTTTCCTTTAACATTTCAAACACCCTCTTTTGTGTATCTCCCCAATGGAACTTGGATATGACACCTCTTTTGATCACTTGATGTAGTGGACAAGAAATGTGTGAGAACCTCAAATACAAATCTCAAATAGAAATTGGCAATACCCATAAAGCTAGAAATCTTTGTCAGTATTTGGGGTAGGCCAATCTCTAATTACATAAATATTCTTTGAATCAGTATGGACTCCCTCTTTGTCAACAATATCCCCAAGGTATTTAATCTTCATCATTCCAAATGAGAACTTATCAAAATTAGCATATAGCTTGTCTTTGAAGAATTATCAAACATGATGTAAATGTTCTTCCTATGTCTTACTATATATGACAATATCATCCAACTACAAATGAGCTCGTATAGGGATTTACAATGTCATCCATCATCCTCATGAATTTGGTAGGTGCATTGGTCAAGCCAAAAGATATAACCAAATACTCAAATATACCCTTCTTGTATTTAAATGTAGTCTTCCATACATCAGTAGGCTCTATGGATATTTGATCATAGTTTCACTTGAGATCAATTTTGGTAAAGTAATTTGCACAATGGAGTTGTTTCAATAAGTCATATATTTGAGGGAGTGGATAGTGGTTTTTAATAATGGTTTTATTCAAAGCTCTATAGTCAATATACAGGTTCCATATTTTGTCTTTCTTTAGATCCAAGAGAATTGGACTGCCACATGGTGAAGCACTTGGTCTAATGTACCCATTTTGAATAAATTTTTTGATCTACCTCTTGATTTTATCATTTTCAAGGATTGATCAATGATAAATATATGCATTAAGAAAAGGAGAACTAGGAACTAAATAAATGGAATGCTTTACCTAACAATGAAGCAATATTCCACTTGGTAACTTGAACAAGTCATCATATTTCACTTCAATCTAGTCTATCTACTTTTTTTATGTAGGGTCTACAATTGATGTGGCAATGGTCCTACTTTATGGATTGATAATGAACATAATATTTTTTCTTGTTTTGAATATCATATTTATGTAATATTCAACATTGATTGTTAAAAATAGAGTCTATTACATCATTTGGATCATGTAAATGTACCTTTACCTTGGTACATACTTAGGACATTAGATTACTTTAGGGGGAAGTTATCTAGTTACTTCATGCAATGTGATAACTACACAAGTGTTAAACTGCAAGCTGTACATGTGCAAGATGTCCCTTGCACATCTAGCTAGAGTGTTGGCCAAGGAATCTATTTCCTATATAAATATCCATAGGTATAGATCATAAGAATCATCATAGTGAGATAGATCATAGAGAGAGCCATATATATTCAGTGTGATATGATGTAGTATTATGATGTAATATGGTGGGGTGTAAGCTCAATACCTATTCTTGAGCAGTAGCTCTATTCATGGAGTGTTTATTTCCTCCAGAGCTATTTTGTAAACACCACCATCATTTTTATATATGTATTATTTTTAGTCATCTTCCACATTTTATTTATATTATTTTATTCTACATCTTGCGTGTCATCTCTCATTACATGCTGCATCAAAAGCTAATAGTGGTATCAGAGCTATAGTAGGTTAATAGGAAAACCACCATTATCATTGATCCTGAGTTTTTTGTCAACCTGACGCGCCAATGGACCAGTCACTGACAAAAATACTCAAAAGAGTCTAGGAGTTAGAATTAAGGAGATCCACAAGATTAGGACTGAATAAAATCCTAGATTCTGGAATACTAAGATTACATATGGCTGGAGTCTTTCCACAGAGTTTCAAGGGAAAACTTGTGAATACTAGGACTTAGCATTTGATCCACTAGTTTGATGTGTGACTAGTGAAGCTCATATAAGAGACCTAGAAAAATGGACCCGAAGTTTATTTTATTATAGAGAATTTATTCTCAAATGATTGGTACACCTCCTACAATAGAAATATAGGATATATCAACTTTGTTGCTAGAAAGTCATAGTGCTTTCATAGTGTAGAGGTTAGTTACTGCAAGAGAAGAATACTACAAAAATTTTTTTGAAGTAGAATTATGGTGAATTTGGGAGATAAAAGATCTCCATTGCTAGATTGAAAACTTCACAAGAAAAGGCTAAAGTAGCCTTGATCTAGAGAAAAGGTCATAGAAGCATTGGTATTGAAAAAGGCCATAGAAGCCTTGATCCTGAAGAAGGCCATAGAAGCCTTGATACTAATAAAGGACACAAAATCCTTTATCCTAAAGAAGACTTTAGAAGGAACTATCTAAATCAGAAGCAAATTTCAATACTAATATTTTTTTGCAAGAATAGGAAGATTCATTGAGTTGAGAAATATTCCTACAAGAAGGTTAGAAGGAGTATCTTCTTCAAAACTAATCCAACACCTGAAGCAAGAAATATTAGGATAATATCTCATTGATGAAGAAGGACGAGGAGAGTCCTACTCCAATACAAAGGTAATATAATTAGAGATCCAAGAGAAGATCTCGCCACCAATACTTCCAAAAGTAGAAGGTTGAAGATAAGGTCTTAAGGAATACCAGAAGGAGCTACAAAATCAAAGGCCTTGGAGAGGTCTCTATGAGCATCCGGTAAAAGTCTTGGTGAGACTTGCTGAAGACTTCATTAAAGGATTTCCAAGGAGAACTCATTGGAGAAATTCACTATTGGATATAGTGAAATATTTGGGACAATTGTCACCATTTGACAACAAGCCCAAGAAGAAGAATTTGGTAAGGAGTACCAAATATTAGAAGACCTCAAGACATACAAAATCTTGAGAAGAAGCCTACCAAATTTAGGAGACATGGATATTGCCTCTTACAACAAGAAGAAACCACTTCATAATAAAAAATCTCTTCACATTTACAACAAAAAGTAGGAGACTACAAGAGGAGAACAAGCCACCAAAATTCTAGGCTCGTAAAAGGGAGATCATATTTTGGTGAATAAGAAGTTGTTCAAGGTAACCTACATAAAGAGCTGCAATATCTCATCTAAGACAACAACTTGGTGTTCATAGACATCAATATCTACATCCTCTACAGAAGTGGCAAAAAGGGCTTTCAGAAAAAGACAAGAAACTATTAGTGCAAGTAGATTTATTAAGTGGACTACTTATACAATTTGTTTAAGCACCTTGACTAGATTGAAGTTGCAAAAAGGAGAATTAAATTAGAGTCTTCAAAAAGTGTAAAAAATAAAGGATTCTTTACGGTTCATTTGCACTTTAGTTTTTTATTATATTTTAGAAATATTAAACTATCTATCAACTACCTATTATCTACTTTTAAAAATAAAATGAAGACTAGCTCTTATTACCTTTCTGTTAAATAAATTACAGAATAATTCTTGAATATTCATTTTAGATTATTCTTGATTAAGTTACAGTAGATTGATTAAGTGCATTAGTTTTTTAGAATTAATTGGATTAATAAGGTGATATTATTAGTGCACTAAAATATTATTATATTTTCACTATTAGATTGCTCTAAAAAAGATTATTGCTTGTGTTCTTGAGAAGGGCACAAAAATAGAATTAATAAAAGTGTATAAAGATACTATTAGTGCAAAAATATCTGCAACTTTGGGTGGCCTAAGGAAGCCACAATATAAACTCTATCCTCCAAATTTTTAGATAAGAATGTAACCACCAAAAAGAGCATCAAAGGAAACATTCAACGAGACTTGGTGAGTCTCAAGTTCAAGGCACAATAATAGTGCAAAAAAATACAACAAAATAAAGCTTTCATTATGTGGTTACAAGATTGGAACCTTTCATAAAATGTCTAAGCTAAAAGGGGAAGTTGTCCATTCTAAAAGACAAACTCAAAACCCCTATTGCACTCAAAGATTCTATCTCAAAACCAGAAATTTAGATGTGAAAAAAGAGTGCAAAATAAAGGTGCAATAAGAATACTTTATTTTATATTATATTGCACAAAACCTAATTTGGTTATATAGGAATAAAAAGGTAGATTTAAAGGTGCTTTAGAAGTATTGCACTATTTTAACAAATAAGCCAAAGGTATTCGTATGCTAGTAGCAATCAAGCTCAGTCCAAGGATCTAATCAATAGGCTCACATTCCTCGCATCCAAGACAGTTGAACCTGCAAGATACAACAAAGGGAGAACAACGTAAATCAAAGAGTAATAGCATCTATGGAAGGAGGATGTATGCAAGCAAGGAAGAAATAAAAAAAGGCACAATTGGAGCATTACTCACTCCATAATCATTTGCAAAAATCGATGCTCGAAGCCTCCACATTATTGCTCCATATCCCAACTGAAAGCAAGTGCAAGTCAATGAAAGAGGAGTTGGGAATTCTTAAAGATTAAATGATTACAAAAAGGTCTATTTGAACCAGTGAAAAGGAGGATGTCCATGCAGATAAAGAGTGTGGAACTTGTCACCCCTAATGCTCAAGGCAAGAGAGTTCTCATCTTCAAGAAAGGAGTTACAAAAATAGGTTGGTGCAAGGAAATTGAATGTTTTTATAAAGAAATGTAATGTTCATAGATTACAATAAGGAGGACGAACACATAATTTGCACCAATCTCTTCTCAAGTATTCAATATGAAATGGACATGCCACTTGGAACCTTAGACAAGAAGCTTCTTCTTATTAAGGATTTCAATGCTCGAGGTCAAAGAGAGAGCACAGTTTAATTCTTATCTCGATATTTACTCTTCATAATCTACATGCATAGTACAAAATTACAACATGGAAAGAAGGTGATATAGCCTTCAATGCTCAATCCAAGCGAGGTCAAAGCGAGAGTCCAAGTAGTGCCAATTTTGGAATGTGTATAGCTCCAAGCATTTCCATTGGAGGGTGCAGTCACAACGTCTACGTAAACTACATGCAGCCCTAGCTTCTCAGCAAGAATAGCACCGTATATTTCTTGGTGAAAGGTAAAGTGAATTCCCATTATTATATGCTTTCTTTCCTTGGGAGTTATAAGGTTGTGATTAAAGAAATTTATTTAAATGAAAGCAATTTATCAAAAGGGAAAACTTTATCATATAAAATATTTGCAACAAGGAGCAATACGGATTTCTACTTGAATATAATAATTATTTGCAAATATTATTGTGATATAATTTATCCAAATATTGGGTCCGAGGTGTAGACCAATTGGTTCATCCAAACCCCATAAAGGGTGCGGAGGTCCAAGGTTCAAATCTCGGGCCTTGCCGAACTGAACGCTTGTCCCTTTCCTGGTGCTTTTAGTGGCGTAAAAAGGTTTAAAATGAATGGTGGTTATAGGAGCGGATTGCACAAAGATGTGTTGTAGAGTTTGGGGTGGACAGCGCAGAATACTGTGGCGGCCATAAAAGCTAGACAGCCTGCCCGGATTCGTGGCGGCTACAGATTCCACGATGTAAATTAAAAAAAAAAAAAGATTTTATCCAAAGATTAGGGAGCCATATGGATGGACTATTACTTCAAATTAATTAATTGGAAAATTAGTTATACTCAACCTAATTCCCAATAGGTTATTTATAAAGAGAGGTTTATCAAAGCTTTTTCAAAGGTAGGATATTCATATTATTATTGTCTCAAATCTATCAAAAGGAGACAAAAGGTCCAACATTATTACCTCTTTAAAATTTGGGAATAGTGCTTAGTTCAATAGGAGTAATAAGGGATAAAAAGAATCAATTTTTCCATCTACAAAACCTTTACAAAATCAATTATATATTGAACTCTAATTTACAAAAATTACTATATCTTATCCATAGAAAACTAGGGAGTCATAAGGTACTCTACAAACTTGGTAATATCAGCTTCTACCAGGGATTATCAAGTTAAACATAAGCTTTCCTCAAAAATCTAAATATCCTTAGGAGTAAAATACTCACATTACTTGGGAGACATAAGGTAGTCTACAAAACAAGGATCAATAAAGGGTTTTATCAAATAAATCTTATATTATTCAAGAATCATATATCTTCTAATATTCTTGAGGTAGACTTCTAATATTCTTGATAAATCTGGAAGGATCTATCATGGATGATATCTTAAGAAATACCTTCAATAATGAAGAACTACTACATGAAGTAGAATATTACTCCCAAAACTTAATAGATACTCTAGAAGGATAATACTTTAGGGGGAAGTTATCTAGTTACTTCATGCAATGTAATAAATACACAAGTGTCAAAGTGCAAGTTGTACATGTGCAAGCTATCCCTTGTACATCTAGGTAGAGTGTTGGCTAAGGAACTCATTTCCTATATAAAGGGCCATAGGTATAGATCATAAGAATCATCATAGTGAGACATATCATAGAGAGAGTCATATAGAGTTAAAGTGATATGATTTAGCATTATGATGTAATATGGTGGGTTGTAATATGCTCAATGCCCATTCTTGAGCAGTAGCTCTATTCATGGAGTGTTCATTTCCTCTAGAGCTATTTTGTAAACACCACAATAATTTTTATATATGTATTATTTTCAGTCATATTGCAAATTTTCTTTATGTCATTTTATTATGCATCTTGTGTGTCATCTCTCATTACATGCTGCATCAAAAGCTAACAATGATTAAGGAAATATATGTTGAAGGAGATAATCTAGTACATATAACACTGAACTCTAACAATGATGATGACACTTTAAGGTCTAGTCTCATATATACTATACCTCTTCCACATAAATGGTTGGCCTAAAATCACATTATAAAAATCCAAGGGTACAACATCACACAAAAATTAATCTTTAAAAGGATTGAAGGAATAAGAGAGGAGATATTTTTGAGTGACATAAATGTCTCTCCCCTATGTAACCTGCAACATTATATGGTTGTGGATGGAGTATGACAGATAAATTTAAATCCTTCACAATATGAGTAGAAATTAGATTCTTTTGACTCCCACTATCAATAATGAAATGTAATGGCTTACCCTTAACCAATATTTTTGAGTGAAACAAACATTCATCCTCTTGTGATTCCTCTAGTGTAATGTGTGTGGTGGTCATGGTCACATTTGGTTCAAATTTCACAATTTAGCTTTTCTTTATCCTTAACCTATGTATGTGGAGCCAATGGTGTTATGGATGTAGAGGATTGTGACTCAAAAAATAATGGGTTGGAACTAAAAAAATACATGAAATAGGTTGTGTTTGGTAGAGCTATGTAGAGATATATTATACCCATGTTGCATGTATGGGATGCTATCATCACATAACAAGTCTATAACAAGTCTATAAATTGATGTCATCACTACATAGAGCTCATTTTTTTTGTAATCCAAAAATAAAAGATATCCAAACAATTATGTGAGCAAAATTTATGGCCTCCAAAATATTTGGTTAAATTATCACTCAAATTAAGAAAAAAATCAAATGCCAAACCTTGTAATTTTTGTCAAATTAGTAAAATCCACTTGGCACTAATGGATTGGATTATGCATTTTTCTATTGAAAAATTGCATTTTGATAGTTTATTAATGTGATTAGAAGATTAATCATATATATATATATATATATATATATATATATATATATATATATATGTATGTATGTATGTATGTATGTATATTTTATGTAATTTTATACCCAGCGGGGCTCAAACCCAAGACTCCTTATGAACAAGAAAGGATACTGACTAATGTGCTATGCGTGCATGAAACCAAAGTAGAGGAAATTTGATAAGACCTTATGCAAGTGATAAATTTCTTTAAAATAGCAAAAAGTTCCACCTATGATCTTTGAGCGTAGGACTTCCATCCGATAATCAAACACTGCAACCACTATGCCATGTAGTGGGTTGAGTCCTTTTGGATACTACCTATCCCTTAGTACATAACCATCCATCTAGAGAGGATGATTCATGCAAATAGAGGAGCCTATTAGATTCAATATCGTGACCTCAATTTTGTGAACAAGATGTCCAACCACTACGCCAAATGGGCATATGCAAAATAGTAACAAACAAAAACTTCTTTTGTTCCCTTCTTTTTTTGAAGATCCATGAAAAAATTGTCAAGACTCAAACCAAAGACCTCTCATATGCAAGAAATAGTCCAATAAATTATACCAAATTACCATGCTTGAAGTAGATCTAGAGATGGATTTACCTATCATGGATGCTCAATGATCAAGCAAACACATCTATTATAATTATAGACTAGGTATTTTATCCCATGTTATTGTTTGCAAAAAAGGGTGGCCTTTTCCATTGTGCCACTTCCATTTGGCATAATGTAGAGAGGAATAATCTATAAGACCTATACATAATAGCCATAATGATGTGATGGGTTTCAAATCCAATACCTATTGCATTCAAACATGCAAGCATACCATTGCATCCATTGTGATATTGTTGACACTTCTATTAGGGTTGCATAGATATTCACAAGGGCATAAAATAATAACTGGTGCATAGATGAAATAGTCTATTGGATAGGAAAATGTTGGTAGGAAAATAAATTTGAATTTAAAATTATTAAAAAAAAAACTTGAATGTGATACCAATAGTCATTGATGAGAGTCTCTTCTATTGAGAGAGTAAAACAACTCTAGAATATACTTTGATACCATGTTTGAATTTGTAATATTTTCCAAAAACCATTCAAAACATGCATTCACCACAATTGTATGTCAAAAAGAAGAAAATGTGATTAAATGATAGCAATAGTAAATGATAAATACAAATTAAGGGATATGACAAGAAGTATAGGGTGGGTACCCATGGACACCCAAATATATCATATTTTATTCATACTTATGATAAAAATGGATTCTCATTGAGGGGTATTTAAAGTAATACCTAATCACTAGTGAGGCAATAACCTCAAGCTGGCATAAACTTAACCTTAAAGTTAACCTTACAATAAAATAATATTAATATACCCTTTTAAGTAAGGTTATCCAAAAATATGAATTAACCAATACCTTTAAGAGTGAAATATAAAAAGGATCTATTGGTTCACATTATGCTTGTAAGCTTACCTAAATATCTACATCCTTTACAAAAGTGGTAAAAATGGATTTCAAAAAAATACAAGCAACTACTGGTGCAAGTAGATTTATTAAGTGGACTACTTATCTGATTTGTTTAAGCACCTTAAATATATTAAAGTTGCAAAAAGGAGAATTAAATTAGAGTCTTCAAAAGGTGTAAAAAATAAAGGATTATTTAAGGTTCATTTGCACTTTAAGATTTGATTAGATTTTAGAAATATTAAACTATCTATAAACTCCCTATTATCTACTTTTGAAAATAAAATGAAGACTAGCTCCTATTACCTTTTTGTTAAAGAAATTACAAAATAATTCTTGAATATTCATTTCATATTATTCTTGATTAAGTTATAGTAGATTGATTAAGTGCATTAGTTTTTTAGAATTAATTGGAGTAATAAGGTGATATTATTAGTGCATTAAAATATTATTAGATTTGCACTATTAGATTGCTCTCAAAAAGATTATTGCTTGTGTTCTTGAGAAGGGCACAAAAATAGAATTAATCAAAGTGTCTAAAGACACTATTAGTGCACAAATATCTGCAACTTTGGGTGGCTTGAGGAAGCCACAATATAAGCTCTATCCTCCAAGTTTTGGAGAAGAACGTAACCACCAAAAAGAGCATCAAAGGAAACATTCAACGAGACTTGATGAGTCTCAAGTTCAAGGCATACAACAAAATAAAACTTCCATTATGTGGTTACAAGCTTGGAACCTTTCATAAAATGTCCAAGCTAAAAGGGAAGGTTGTCCATTCTAAAGGACAAATTCAAAACCCCTATTGCACTCAAATATTCTGCCTCAAAACCAAAAATTTAGATGTGAAAAAAGAGTGCAAAATGAAGGTGCAATAAGAATACTTTATTTTACATTATATTGCACAAATCCTAATCTGGTTATATAGGGAGAAAAAGGTAGATTTAAAGGTTCTCTAGAAGCATTACACTTTTTGAAAAAATCAGCCAAAGGCAGTCGTATGCTAGCAGCAATCAAGCTCAGTCCAAGGAGCCAATCAATAGGCTCACACTCCTCACATCCAAGATGGTCGAACCTGCAAGATACAACAAAGGGAGAACAACGTAAATCAAAGAGCAATAGCATCTACGAAAGGAGGACGTATGCAAGCAAGGAAGAAAGAAAAAAAGGCACCATTGGAGCATTACTCACTCCATGATCATTGGCAAAAATTGGTGCTCGAAGCCTCCACATTATTGCTCCATATCCCAGCTGAAAGCAAGTGCAAGTGAATGAAAGAGGAGTTGGGAATTCTTGAAGCTTAAAGGATTCCAAAAAGGTCCATTTGAACTAGCGAAAGGGAGGATGTCCATGCAGAGAAAGAGTGTGACACTTGTCACCAAAGGAGAACCCTAATGCTCAAGGCAAGAGAGCGCTCATCTTCAAGAAAGGAGTTACAAAAATAGGTTGGTGCATTGAGTGTATATGATACACTTGTCTCCAGGGAAATTGAATGTTTTTCTAAAGAAGTGTAACATCTAGACGTTACAAGAAGGAGGACGAATGCATCATTTGCACCAAAATCCTCTCAAGTTCTCAATGTGAAATGGACATGCCACTTGGCACCTTAGACAAGAAGCTTCTCCATATTAAGGATGTCAACGCTCGAGGTCAAAGAGAGAGCGCAAGTTAATTCTCATCTCGATATTTACTCTTCGTTGTATGCATGCATAGTGCAGAATTATAGCATGGAAAGAAGGTGCTAGAGCCTTCAATGCTCAATCCAAGCGAGGTCAAAGCGAGAGTCCAAGCAGCGCCAGTTTTGGAACGTGTATAGCTCCAAGCGTTTCCATTGGAGGGTGCAGTCACAACGTCTATGTAAACTACATGCAGCCCTAGCTTCTCAGCAAGAACAACATCGTATATTGCTTGGTGAAAGGTAAAGTTGAATTCCCATTATTATATGCTTTCTTTCCTTGGGAGTTATAAGGTTGTGATTAAAGGAATTTAATTAATTGAAAGCAATTTATCAAAAGGGAAAATTTATCATATAAAATATTTGCAATATAAATCCTAGGAGCAATAAGGATTTCTACTGGAATATAATAATTATTTGTAAATATTATTGTGATCTAATTTATCCAAATATTAGGGAGTCATAAGGACTACTACTTCAAATTAATTAATTGGAAAATTAGATACACTCAACCTAATTCCCAATAGGTTATTTATAAAGAGAGGTTTATCAAAGCTTTTTCAAAGGTTGGATATTCATATTATTATTATTGTCTCAAATCTATCAAAAGGAGACAAAAGGTCCAACATTATTACCTCTTTAAAATTTGGGAACAATGCTTAGTTCAATAGGAGTAATAAGGGATAATAAGAATTGATTTTGCCATCTACAAAACCTTTACAAAATCAATTATATATTGAACTATAATTTACAAAAAGCACTATATCTTATCCATAGCAAACTAGGGAGTCATAAGGCATTCTACAAACTTGGTAATATCAGCTTCTATCAAATATTATCAAGTTAAATATAAGCTTTCCTCAAAACCTAAATATCCTTAGGAGTAAAATACTCACATTACTTGGGAGACATAAGGTAGTCTACAAAACAAGGATCAATAAAGGTTTTATCAAATCAAGCTTATATTCTTCAAGAATCATATATCTTATCATAAGGAGTCATAAGGTAGACTTCTAAGATTCTTGATAAATCTAGAAGGATCTATCATGGATGATATCTTAAGAAATGCCTTCAATAATGAAGAACTACTACATGAAGTAGAATATTACTCCCAAAAATTAATAGATACTCTAGAAGGATATGAGTATCTATCCAATAGTGACAAAGAGAAATTTTCCTTGTTTCTTAAAGAAGCAAAAGAAGGTAACTTTACAACATTGATTAGTTATCTTCATGATACTCTCTTCACAACATGGTGGAATTCACAAAGACTGGTTATTTTTTCACCAGAAGGATGTCTGATGATATATCTATCACTAATTGTGTTTGTGCTTACTCAACACAAGGAACGAGATAAAGAACAATATTATTGTGATGATAAACTAACCCGTCATGAAGCAAAAATTCTACCAGCTCCAATGCAGAATCACAAGAAGAGAAGAAGAAAAAAAGGAAGAAAAGACATGCCAAAAAGAAACTTGGCATCATGAAGACTGAACCAGTTGAACACATGCAACAATCAGAAGAACCTCTAGTCACAACTTACTTTGCATCATATGAAGACATATTATCTACTGAACCTGATCTTAGTGAGCAATGAAGGAGAATTCAATCTCCTTTATCCGACAGAAGAAGATCCACATTGAAGACTGAAGTCTTCAATATCCAAATAATGTAATACAGGGGGTGTTAGAAATAGAGTCTATTACATCATTTGGATCATGTAAATGTACCTTTACCTTGGTACATACTTAGGACATTAGATTACTTTAGGGGAAAGTTATCTAGTTACTTCATGCAATGTAATAACTGCACAAGTGTCAAAGTGTAAGTTGTACATGTGCAAGTTATCCCTTGCACATCTAGGTAGAGTGTTGGCCAAGGAACCTATTTCCTATATAAAGGGCCATAGGTATAGATCATAAGAATCATCATAGTGAGATATATCATAGAGAGAGTCATATAGAGTTAGAGTGATATGATGTAGCATTGTGATGTAATCTGGTGGGGTGTAATATGCTCAATGCCCATTCTTGAGTAGTAGCTCTATTCATGGAGTGTTCATTTCCTCCAGAGCTATTTTGTAAACACCACCATCATTTTTATATATGTATTATTTTCAGTCATCTTGCAGATTTGCTTTATGTCATTTTATTCTGCATCTTGTGTGTCATCTCTCATTACATGCTGCATTAAAATCTAATAATGACTAAGGAAATATATGTTGAAGGAGATAATCTAGTACATATAACACTGACCTCTAACAATTATGATGACACTTTAAGGCCTAGTCTCATATATACTATGCCTCTTCCATATAAATGGTTGGCCTAAAATTACATTACAAACATCCAAGGGTACAACATCACACAAAAATTAATCTTTAAAAAGATTGAAGGAATAAGAGAGGAGATATTTTTGAGTGATATAAATGTCTCTCCCCTATGTAACCTGCAAAATTATATGGTTGTGGGTGGAGTGTGACAGATAAATTTAAATCCTTCACAATATGAGTAGAAATTAGATTCTTTTGACTCCCACTATCAATAATCAAATGTAATGGCCTACCCTTAACCAATATTTTTGAGTGAAACAAACATTCATCCTCTTGTGATTCCTCTGGTGTAATGTGTGTGGTGGCCATGGTCACATTTGGTTCAACTTTCATAATTTAGCTTTTCTTTATCCTTAACCTATGTATGTGGAGCCAATGGTATTATGGATGTAGAGGATTGTGACTCAAAAAATAATGGATTGGAACCAAAAAATACATGAAATAAGTTGTGTTTGGTAGAGCTATATATATCTCTATTATACCCATGTTGCATGTATGAGATGCTATCATCACATAACAAGTCTATAAATTGATGTCATCACTACATAGAGCTCTTTTTTTTTGTAATCCAAAAATAAAAGAGATCCAACCACTTATGTGAGCAAAATTTATGACCTCCAAAATATTTGGTTAAATTATCGCTCAAATTAACAAAAAAATCAAATGCCAAACCTTGTAATTTTTGTCAAATTAGTAAAAGTCACTTGGCACTGATGGATTGGATTCTGCACTTTTCTATTGAAAATTTGTATTTTGGCAGTTTATTAAATGTGATTAGAAGATTAATCATATATATATATATATATATATATATATATATATATATATATATATATATATATAGTATGTATGTATGTATGTATGTATGTATGTATGTATGTATATTTTATGTGAGTTTATAGCCAACGAGGATCAAACCCAAGAATCCTTATGAACAAGAAATGATACTGACTAATGTGCTATGCATGCATGAAACCAAAGTAGAGGAAATTTGATAAGACCTTATGCAAGTGATAATTTCTTTAAAATAGCAAAAAGTTCCACCTATTAGCTTTGAGCCTAGGACTTCGATCCGATAATCAAACAATGCCACCACTATGTCATGTATTGGGTTGAGTCCTTTTGGATACTACCTACCCCTTAGTACATAACCATCCATATAGAGAGGATGATTCATGAAAATAGAGGAGCCTATTAGATTCAATATTGTGACCTTGATTTTGTGAACAGGATGTCCAACCACTATGCCAAATGGGTAGATGCAAAATAGTAACAAACAAAAACTTCTTTTGTTCCCTTCTTTTTTTGAAGATCCATGAAATTTTTTTCAAGACTCAAACCGAAGACCTCTCATATGCAAGAAAGAGTCCAATCAATTATACCAAATTACCATGCTTGAAGTAGAGCTAGAGATGGATTTACTATCATGGATGCTCAATGATCAATAAAACATATCTATTATAATTATAGACCAGGTATTTTATCCCATGCTATTATTTCCAAAAAAGGGTGGCCTTTTCCATTGTGCCACTTCCATTTGGCATAATGTAGAGAGGAATAATCTATAAGACCTATACATAATAACCATAATGATGTGATGGGTTTCAAATCCAATGCCTCTTGCATTCAAACATGCAAGCATACCATTGCATCCATTGTGATATTGTTTACACTTCTATTAGGGTTGCATAGATCTTCACAAGGGCATAAAATAATAACTGGTGCATAGTTGAAATAGTCTGTTGGATGGGAAAAGGTTGGTAGGAAAATAAATTTGAATTTAAAATTATTAAAAAAAAAAACTTGAATGTGATACCAATAGTCATTGATGAGAGTCTCTTCTATTGAGAGAGTAAAGCAACTCTAGAATATACTTTGATACCATGTTTGAATTTGTAATATTTTCCAAAAACCATTCAAAACATGCATTCACCACAATTGTATGTCAAAAAGAAGAAAATGTGATTAAACGATAGCAATAGTAAATGATAAATACAAATTAAAGGATATGACAAGAAGTATAGGGTGGGTACCCATGGACACCCCAATATATCATATTTTATTCATACTTATGATAAAAATGGATTCTCATTGAGGGGTATTTTAAGTAATACCTAATCGCTAGTAAGACAATAACCTCAAGCTAGCATAAACTTAACCTTAAGGTTAACCTTACAATAAAATAACATTAATATACCCTTTTAAGTAAGGTTATCCAAAAATATGAATTAACCAATACCTCTAAGAGTGAAATATAAAAAAGATCTATTGGCTCACATTATACTTGTAAACTTACATAAATAATAAATGCCCATAGACTTTAATTGCATGACTATAAGATACATAAATAACACTCATAAGAAACTCATCACACTTTTGGACTTGGTCTAAATAAAATCAAATTACGCGTATTTCACACTACAATGTCCACATAAATCAAGGCCTAGTGCAAAATGCCTCAATGAAATAATGTTAACACACATATCCATTTACCAACATTTTTACCTTGAAGGATTAAATAATTACACCTTACTTCCGATGGTAGTAAAGTAATGTGCTTCTCTAAGTAAGGAATTTTTATAGATTTAGTGGCCTTGAATCTACAACGTCTAGCAATTCTTGAACTCCACTATAAGACAAAGAAAATACCTGTATTCGGCGTGCACACTCGGCCTCAATACTTCCACCGATCACAGTGCATCCCACTAGCTTCCTCGGACGTCCCTCGTCTCTGACAGAGTTGCAATGCGTGCGGTGGTTTATCTTTGGTGGTGTCGCGGGTTGTTCAACATTTTTACGGTAGCGTTTCCCTCACTGTCACGTCTACATGCTGATAAATCTGCTTCACTGTGACTAATGCCACGTCGTCTTCGATGCTATTGATTGGACGAATTGCTCCGTCCACCGGATCGTCCGTTCTGATTGCCGTAGATATCGTTTACTCAAGCCCGATGTACCCTCTTGTCTGCGTCATTCGTCTCGAGAGCCCGCCATGCTGTTCGACCACTGCCTGACTACCTGTTGGTCCATGTCGACGCAGGCTTGTCCAGAGTGGACCAGATCTTTTCATCGTCAATCACATCAAGCGGCCAGGTGTCTTTGTCTTCACGATCCATCACGCCATGAATTATAGCCCGCGTTCACTCTTTGCATGCCGAATGGTTGTTACACTGTTTCCTCTACGCAGAAATTCCCCATCCGACGTCCTCGAATACCGTGATGCTGCATTTCCTGCGTCGCCAGGCTTCTACGATCTCACTCCACTGTCTGGTCTGTCCACGTCGACTCCTTTGTGGGCCGAACGATCACTATGAAATATTTCCCCCAGCTGCCTCGCTCGTAGGCGGACGTTTCACCCTATTCGCCGAAAAAAAGGGGCCCTCCAGCGATGACTACGGTGATTACGCTCCCATGTCAGGCCGCATTAGCCCCGGTACACTCTGAAATGCCAAGTTGGAATACCCTGTCGCACCGAGGTCGCTGTACCCTGGCTACGGATCTCGTCGTGCACACGGCGTCGGCATTATCACATAGCCGGCTTGGTCTTCGTCGAGCATTCACATTGGCTGCCGTCCGAAGCTTCATTGTGATTGACCGGTATATGACCTCCTATATCCGCATCCCGCCGAGTGTTCTCTCATCGTTGGCAAAGCCGCGGGGTCCACCTGAATTCTCGAAACATACAACGCCCTCTTGGACCCCGTTATCACATGCGGGCCATATCAGCTTGGGATTTCGCCATTCGGCCTTCGATGATTGGTCCACGTAGCAGCGAGTCAAATCGTCCAGTCCAAGGCTTCGTCTCTGCACATTTCGAAGGAATGTATTTATTAGATTTAACATTGTATTGCATTAACAATGAAACGGGAACTCTTTATTTTAATATAACAAAGCCTCTGTCCCTTTTATTCAATGAAGGCATATAATAAGCCTATATTATCACTTTTTATTGTTATTTTAATAATCTTTTATTTATTTATTATATATATAATATAGACATATATTATATATAACTATTATTTTATTATTATTATCATATTTTTTTATTTTTATTATATATATATATTATTTTAATTTTATTATTATTATATATTGGAACCAACAATTATATACATGCCCAAAAGTCCTACCTATATATGTTTGATTTTTTTTATTATTATTATTTGAAATAAAACTATGACAAGAAACACCAACACTTGATAATAAATTCGATGGTAAAACTTATTAACAACCAAACACAAAAATCGTCAACAAAGAAACAAGAAGAACCGAGACAAGAAAATGTCGTCGACAAGAAAAAGTTGTCGACAAGAATAACTGGTCGACAATAAAAAATCATCGACAATAAAATATCATCGACAAGAACTGACGATAACTGCAAACCCAAAACTAAACAAAACACTCGACACTCATGACAAAACCAAAAGCACCCAACAACCAAGAACATTGGAATTAAATTACAAATATCGAGGATGGAATATATCGAACAATATCGCTCCAAGGTTACCAAAGACTCACACACAAAAATAAAAGGTGGGTCCCCAATTTTGAGGCGAGTTGTGGAGCAGCCACAACAGGTCCCCAAGCTATTGGGGCAGCCACAACACCACCTTTAAGTTCTTGGGTTGTGAGAAGGAGACATGGTTATTGTATTATATCTTTTGATTTTAATTTTAAATTTTTATTTAAAATATGTAAGTCTTTAAAGTATAATCTGTTCATGATGGCATTTATCAAGAGAATATTTGAGTTCAAACTTTGAAGATAAGTTTGTCTTGAGCAAAAGTAATAGACTATCTTTTGAAATAGAGATTATAAAAACCCATATCTAATAATAAAAAATAACAAGATGTTACTTATTCTTTTATATAAAAAACTTTTGACTTCAAACATCTTACCTATTCTCTTTTATATAAAAAACTTTTTGACTTCAAACTTTTGATGTAAAATACCTGAGCCGTTAGAGTAGGACTCCGGTCACGAACTTCACGCATTTAACACAAACCAATTTTTTGTTCACTTAGAAGTATTTAAAGCGAAATGGATAGTGTCAAAGCTAAACAGGCCATGTGTACACGTCGTTTAACAAGTGGAGTGTTTATCAAGATGAATACTTTGATTTGAACCCGTCTGTTAGGAACTATTTGTATTGGAGTAAAAATGGTTGGTTAGCTCCAAACGTAACCAAGAACGGTATTCGGGTGTTATCGATCTTAACATGCTTAGCACATTCGATATAGGATTCATCGTAATCCGGGATTGCGATTTTCAGTCAAACACGTGCACAAGCAAAACCATTATGTCATGGGTGACATACTCCTTTTAGAAGGTTGGACCATCAACTAGTACTTGTGTCGTTTCACCCTGCGCTCTCTTAGGTTGACGATGGGCAATTGCTCTCTGTTACGACCCTCCAAACTAGTCGCCGGCCCCCATTAGACAGCTCAAGAAGCTTGCCGGCCCCCATGGGGCTGGCAGCCTGTTGACGTGGCCAAGAACGAAAAGGTCAGAATTTTTCTTTGACAAAGAAAAGCTATACACTCTTAACTTTTATATAAAATAAATAAATATATAAAACAAAAATAATAAATAATAAAGATATCATTTTATAAATATTTATAATTTTGTTTTTGTTTAAATAGAGTGATAAATGAAACACCTAATATAACTTACTATAACACCTAAAGACTCACACTTAACATTACACCAAACATTTCACCTTTCAACACTTTTGTTGAAACCGTTGGATTATGTGGACTCTTCGTTTCCAGCTGTCGGAAATTAGAACTGTCGTGAGGGGCTTATTTGGCAGACACGAGACCGACTTAAATTGTGCCTCCAAGTCGTAATTGTGCCTGCCGTTTGTGATATCTATCTATTGTGTATGCTTGGACATTTTCTGGAGAATTGGATCTATCGATCTTGTGTTGTGAGAATGGCGGAGGGAAATAGGTTGGATGTTCATGGATGGGCTGCCAAGGATGAGTCTGGAATTCTTTCGCCTTTCAATTTCACTCGCAGGTGAGTCCATTAAAGGCTTTCCTCAAAAATTTTATGGTGCTTGGACTTCTGTTTTTCACTATAGTATGGGGTGGATTGATATTGTTCGAGATTTAGGGGTTCTGTGACCTGTTTCTAAGAAAATGCGTTCATTTCTTATGTCCCTGTCTGAGGCTTGGGATTCTGGGACGGTTAATAAAGTATATAGTTGGGGATTGTTGGTCTATTTATGGCCTTGAAACGGGAAGGTAAATTTTTAATCTCTGAAATCTTTGCTGTGATAAGATTTATAGCAGTAATATTTTTGCAGACTCGGAGATTTCTTGAATGTTTGTTTTCGACGTAGAGCACTTTGTGTTACAGTGTATTTGGGCGTCTGTGGAGGTGTATTTTGGAACGTTTAAAATATTGTGGTACATTAAGTTTCATTGGATCTTTTATTATTTTTGTTTTTTAATCTCTGACGGTGGCGTTTTAAAAAAAAATCTTGATATTTTTGTTTCTTAATTTTTTTTTTTTCTGACTGTCCTTTGTTCGTGTATATACGTATCCGTATCAAATTTTAAAGTTGATGAGGTAATCTTTTCTAAGGGAGCATCGGTAGATATCATGTTTTGCATCTCTACACCGTAGAAATGGGCTGCAGGGCAGGGTCTTTTGGTTTATGTTTCTTGGACGATATAAAATTCCTCTCGTTGTATATGCGCCTAAGGGCTGTTGTAAGGATTCTGAGAACCCATTGTAGTTGGAGTTTCTGGCACAAGCTTCAATGTAGTTTTTAATAATTTTTTCTGGTTCTCGTCACTTTGGATAGCACTGCTGTTTGAAATTCATTGGAATAAATGAAGCGGTCGAGTGATATTTAATTTTTCTCTTTCTTGCAGAAAGACCGGTCCATGATGTAACGTTCAAGATCGCATTCTGCGGAATCTGTCACTCTGACTTGCACCAGATTCGCAACGAAGTAAAGAATTCCCAATACCCAATGGTCCCTGGGTATGTTTTTTGCAAGCTTCATTTGATTTTATTTTTCTAAATTGTTTTCGGAATCAAAGCACGGCCAAGATCTGTCTGTAATTTGCTGCAGAAATTTAATTAGCTGTGAATGTTGTTAACGCTTTTGCAGCCATGAGATAGCGGGGATTGTGACAGATGTTGGAACACAAGTGAAGAAATTTCGCGTGGGCGACCGCGTGGGTGTGGGCTGCATGGTGGGGAGCTGCCATAACTGTGATTCGTGCGAGAAAGGGCAAGAGCAGTTTTGCGAGAAGGTAATCTGGAGCTATAACAGCATTGATGTGGATGGAACTCCCACCTTTGGAGGCTACTCAAGTCTAATGGTTTGTGACGAAAAGTAAGTCAAAAATTCATTAATACGTGCTCTGCATAAAATTAAAGTGTCCACCCAATTCCCTTCCTCGTGATCGTGCAAATTCAATCAGTCGTAGCTTTATGTGCTTGACTTTATTTATGGTGCGTCCCCAGATTCGTGGTGAAGGTGCCAGAAAATCTGCCCTTGGATGCCGCGGCCCCATTACTATGCGCGGGCATAACTGTGTACAGCCCCATGAAATATTTCGGTATGACCGAGCCGGGAAACCACTTGGGTGTTGTTGGTCTCGGTGGTCTGGGTCACATGGCGGTCAAATTTGGCAAGGCATTCGGCCTGCACGTGACCGTGATCAGTACATCCCCAAATAAGGAAAAGGAAGCAAAAGAGATTTTGGGGGCAGATCATTTCCTCATCAGCAAAGATGAGAAACAGATGCAGGATACAGCCAAGTCGCTGGACTACATAATTGATACAGTTTCTGCCGAGCATCCTATCCCTCCTTTGCTCAGTCTGTTGAAGGTCAATGGAAAGATGGTGGTGGTTGGTTTGCCAGCTAAGCCTCATCAAATTCCTGCGGGAAGCATTATATTTGGTAAGTCCAACTCTTTCTCTCTTTTGTGTTAGTTATATAATTCTTCGATTTGTTAAGGCATTTAGCTCTTTCTCTCTCTTTTGTGATAGTTTTATAATTCGTGGATTTGTTAAGGCATTTAGCTCTTTGATCTGTCTTAAAATCGCTGTGTTTTACAGGTCGACGATTTGTTGGGGGTAGCTTGATTGGCGGAATGAAGGAGACTCAGGAGATGCTGGACTTCTGCGGGGAGCAAAACATCAGTTGCATGATCGAGAAAATTCGTATTGATTATGTGAACAAAGCGATGGAAAGGATGGACAAGGGCGATGTCAAGTATCGGTTTGTCATTGAGAACTTAGAGAGTTTTAAAGCTTGACGATGTGAAGTCTTTTTAATCTCTTCTTTTGTCAAGACGGGAAAAATAATTGCTTGTACTTTGGTTGTGTTTAGCAACCTTCTATGGAATACCTTGGTTGCTATAGAATATTTTGACTATGCATTGTATTACACTCATTTTAGGCCTTTAAAATACCCTTTTTGCGTGGCGTTGATGATGAAATTAAAATTATTTGATATGGTGTATTATTTGTGGCGTACTTTGGTTGCTATAGAATATTTTGACTATGCGTTGTATTACACTCATTTTATGCCTTTAAAATACCCTTTTTGCGTGGCGTTGATGATGAAAATAAAATTATTTGATATAGTGTATTATTTGTTATTGCTTACTTAAAAAAAATATGGTGTTATTTATTTAATATATATATATATATATATATATATATATATATATATATATATATATTTTGTATGACTGGGTGGGTGGGATTAACACACCTCAGAGTTACATATCCGCATGCATGTGAGGGGGAGGGATTTGAACCTGGGACCTCCCTTTTCCTAAGAGTTTTACACAACCACTTCCTCCTTCGGTGCCACTATTTTTCATTGTTTTTTTTTAAGTTTATTAAAATTATGATAACCATCATTTATTTTACTTTTTTATTTTTTAAAATTAATAAAATAAATACAATTATTTCTACAATGCATATAGGAGGGAGTGTTTACTAAAATCCATTATAGTATGAAATTTGTGCAAGAAATTTTTCATTAGAGTTCCCTTTACTTTTCTTTTTATCTTTACGTGACCTTTAGAGTAAAATATATTTCTTTATTCTATTTATCATGGTGGTGGTCCTTATTGATGAAGATTATATTTTTTGGATGCTTTTGTGGATCCAACAAGGTGTATTTGTCAATTGATAGTTTTATTTGTATATATTTTCAATTTTATAACCTTATTTAATACACGATTGATTCAAAATTTAGAAGTTTTAGTTAAGATTATAAAAAAGTACAATTCAAAAATAATATAGTATAACTAAATTGAACACAATAATATATAATAAACATAACAAAATGATTTTATTGTTCAAAAAACATAATACAATTCAAGCAATCTTTGATAAGAGATGAGGCTATAATATTGCATCCCTTACTCATGCTTTTTATAATTAATGGGGCATCTCTCTTTATACAAGAATTAGTGTATTGGAAATCCACCATATTGAAAATGGAAGGTCACCCATATGGAAATATGGTGGTTCACCTTCTAGGAGTTGGAAGGTCACCCTTATGAAAATGTAGTGATTCACCTTCCATGAGATACAAAGTGCATATTAAATGAAAATACATACATATGACTTGCTCTTTTATGTTTTGTATTCTAATGATGTATCAACATAGCTAGGGATGCATTTTGGCTACGAAAATCTAAAAGTAGAAAATTACAAATTTTAGTGATTATTTTGTTTTATATTCTTGTGGGTCTCTAGTATTTTTTCCACAAATAGGTGGTAACTCTGTTTATGACATAGTTACTTAAGAAATTGTTGTTCTATCTTTAATATTTCCAATGCTTCTTAAATGAATCAAAATGAAGTCTTGAGCACAAATTTAAGCCCTTAATGAAGTAGCTAGGATAAAAAAAATTGGCATTTTCAAGCATAAAGTCATATTGTAAAAATATCACATGCCTAGATCATTCATCTACCCTTGAAAATCAATGGTCCCTATTGCTTCAAATTTTGACATCAAGTGCATAATTGTTTTTATCTGATTTTTTATGAGCCATTCCCCTTGGTGACCAAGTTGTCCTGCCTTGAACGCTCTATTCATCTAAGTGGACTATCTTCTAGTGGTCATGATCCATGTGTCAACAACTTGATCCTCCTCCAACTAGTACTAACTTGTCTAGATTAAGTTTTTGAATGTCCAAATATTCTATGAAGTGTCCAATAGAGGTGGATGATAGGGCTTGATCCTCCTCCAACTAGTACTAAGTTGTCTAGATGAGTTTTTCAATGTTCAACTATTCTACAACTATGAAGTGTCCAATAGAGGTGGATGATAGGGTTGAAGAAGTTTAACATTGAATATTGGATGTAAACCAAGATGATATGGAATATTCATTTCAAAGGAATTTTATCCCACATTCTTGGTGATGGTCTATGATCCATAACAAAGAGGTCTGAGCTTCCTATTGGATCCTTCAAGTCTTTTTTCTAAAGATAACCATACTTTATCTACAAATTTGAATTGATGTGGGACTCGATGTTGGTCATGATGTTTATTGTATTTCTTATTTATGTTTTCCAAGAGGTCATGGACTTGTTGCTAGATGTGTTGAATCTATTCAAAAAATAATGCTACCTTTTTTGCTTATTTTTTCATGAGATGAGTACTCCATGGATTGCATAGGAATATCTACATTAATGGTTGCCAAGGGTTGGAATTTAAAATAAACATGAAATGGACTATATTTTTAGATCTATGTGGAGCTCGATTATACCCATGCTGAATGTAGGGGAGGATATCATCCCACTTGCATAGAGGCTTGTAATTGTATATTCAAAGAAGATGCACAATCAATCATTTCACAAATTCTATTTGATCATCAATATGAGTATGGAAGGATATGGATATGGTCAAATTGGTGTTCAAAAATTTGCTATTCCTATTAGATACCATAGACTTTGACAAACCAAAGTTGAGTTGCATGACTAAAATAAAACTTAGTAATATCCTCAATTGAAATGAATTTCTTACAAGAAATCATGATAGCCATTTTTTAAAAATGATAAACTACTAAAAAAATATAATCATTGCCATGCTTAGATGTGGATAAACTTGAGAGGAAATATATGGAGATAGATTTCCAAGGCTTAGATGGAACTGGAAATGATGTATATAGTCCTTGCTTCTTGTTGGTTGGTTTGGCAACAATGTAGGGCTACATGACTTGATGTACCTCTTGACATCATTCATCATCTTGGGTCAATCGAAGTACTACCAATATTGTTTTCCATCCTAAAGTGAATTGCAACTTTGCTGAAGCGTGCTTCCCAAATCATCTTTGAGCACTCACTATCTGGTACACAAATATGATCCATGTGGGAGAGGAGGTAATTTTACAAATAAAAATAAGAAATATGCTTACCCACATAAATAGCTCTATATGCATTTATAAAATTAGAATCTATTTCATACAAGGTGGACCAATTGAAAGCATCATGCATTTTAGGAATCAAGAATGGTGGTGAGTGCAATGATTGGAGGTTGACTCAAATATTTTACTACTGAATTGACACTACCTTTCTTATGCTTGATGAATAAATGAAACTATTGTAGATATGTGGCCCACCTTTTATGTCTTTCATTACTTAGCTTAGTCTATGTCTAAATAAACTCCAAATATCTATGATCCGTGTGGATGATGGTTTCATTGTCCAAGATATAATGCTTCCACTATTCACATGTTTGGATAATGACATAGAGCTCTTTGTTGTTTGTGGGGTATTTTTAAACTATTTCATTGAATATTTCACTATGATAAGCAATTTTGTGCCCATAATGTGTTAGAATAGATCCCAATGCACTCTTATCCATCAGTGATTATCTTAAAAGGTTGATGCACACCATGTAGGAAAAGTGTCATTGAACACAATTGGTCCTTCAAAATTTAAAATTTATTTTGTTGTGTATCTCCCAAATAAAACTTGGATATGGTATCTCTTTTGATCACTTGGTTCAATGGCCAAGCAATATGTGAGAACCCCAATATTAATATTTTATAAAAAATGGAAATACCCAAAAAGCTACAAAATCCTGTTTAAAGAAGATGCACAATTAATCAGTTCACAACTTCTATTTGGCCATCAATCTTAGGATGGAAGAATGTGGACATGGTCAACTTGGTGTTCAAAAATTTGCTATTCCTATTAGATACCATATATTTTGGAAAGGCAAAGTTGAGCCACACGACTAAAATAAAACTTAGAAATATTCTCAACTAAAATGTATTTCTTACAAGGAATCGTGATAGCCATTTTAAAAAAATGATCAACTACTACAAAAACATAATTATTACCATGCTTAGATGTGGATAAACCTAACAGGAAATCTATGGAGATAGATTTCCAAGGCTTGAATGTCATCGACAATGGTGTATGCAATCCTTGCTCTTGTTGGTTGGTTTGGCAACAATGAAGGGGTGCATGACTTGATGTTCCTCTTGACATTATTCATCATATTGGATCAATAGAAGTACTTTTGAACTAATTTCAATATTTTTCCCACCCCAAAGTGACTTACAAATTTGTTGAAGTGTGCTTTACAAGTCATCTTTGAGCGCTCACTATTTGGTACACAAATATGACTCATGTGGGAGAGGAGGTTATTGTGCAAATAAAAATGAGAAATATGCTTACCCACACAAAGAACTCTATATGCATTTATAAAACTATAATCTATTTCATACAAGGTGGACCAATTGGAAGCATCATGCCTTCTAGGAATTGATAATGGTGGTGAGTGCTATGATTGGAGATCAACTCAAATATTTTGCTGCTGAATTAGCACTCCCTTTCTTAAGCTTTATGAACAAGTGAAACTATTATAGCTATGTGTTCCACATTTGATGTATTTCATTACTTAGCTTAGTCTATGTATAAATGAACTCCAAAGGTCTATGATATATGTGGATGATGGTTTCATTGCCCAAGATATAGTGCTTACACTGCTCATATGCTTGTACAATGACATAGAGCTCTTTATTATTTATGGGGTATTTTTGAACTGTTTCATTGAATGTTTCACTATGATAGGAAATTTTATACCCATAATATGGTAGAATAGATTCCAATATACTTTGATTAATCAATAATTACCTCAAAATGTTGATGCACATAAGGTAGAAAAAGTTCCATTGAACACAATTGCTCCTCCAACCTTTCAAATATGTATCTCCCTAGTGGAACTTTAATTTGGCACCTCCTTTTTTCACTTGGTTTAATGGCCAAGAAATGTGTGAGAACCCTAATATGAATCTTCAATAAAAAATAGAAATACCCAAAAAGCTACAAAACTATATTCAAAGAAGATACACAATCAATCAGTTCACAACTTCTATCTAGCCATCAATTTGAGGATGGAAGGATGTGGATATGGTCAACTTGGTGTTAAAAATTTAGTATTTCTATTAGATACCATAGACTTTGGAAAGCCAAAGTTGAGCCACATGACTAAAATATAACTTAGCAATATCCTCAACTAAAATGGATTTCTTATAGGAATCATGATAGCTATTTTTTGAAAAATTATCTACTACAAAAATATAATCATTACCTTACTTTGGTGTGGATAAACTTGAGAGAAAATATATAAAGACATATTCCTAAGGTTTTGATGGCATTGGCAATGGTGTATAGAGTCCTTTCTTCTTGTTGGTTTGTTTAGCAATAGGGGTACATGAGTTGATGTACCTCTTGATATCATTCATCATATTGGTTTAACAGAATTACTTTTGAAGTACTACCAATATTGTTTTCCACTCCAAAGTGACTTACAACTTTGTTGAAGTGTGCTTCCCAAATCATCTTTGAGCGTTCACTATCTGGTACACAAATATGACTCATGTGGGAGAGGAGGTTATCATGCAAATAAAAATAATAAATATGCTTACCCACATAAAGAACTCTATATTTATTTATAAAATTAGAATCTATTTCATACAAGGTGGACCAATTAGAAGCATCATGTCTTCTAGGAATTAATAATGGTGGTGAGTGCTATGATTGGAGGTCGACTCAAATATTTTGCTACTGAATTTGCACCCTTTCTTATGCTTTATGAATAAATTAAACTATTGTAGATATGTGGATCACTTTTGATGTGTTTCATTACTTAGAATAGTCTATGTATAAATGAACTTCAAAGTTCTATGATCTGTGTGGATGATGGTTTCATTACCCAAGCTATGGTGCTTCCACTGTTCATATGCTTGGACAATGGCATAGAGTTCTTTCTTGTTTATGGGGTATTTTTGAACTGTTTCATTGAATATTTTACTATGATAGGTAATTTGATGCCAATGTGTTAGAATAAATTCCAATGCACTCTAATCCATTAGTCATTACCTCAAAAGGTTGATGTACATCAGGTAGGAAAAGTGTCATTGAACACAATTGATCCTTCAACCTTTCAAATATCTTTTATTTTGTATCTCCCAATGAAACTTGGATTTGGCACCTTTTTTGATCACTTGGTTTAGTGGCCAAGCAATATGTGAGAACCCCAATATAAATATTGAAGAACACAAGCATATACTGAGAGGGAAGGTGAACAATATAAGATCAAATTTTACTTTTCTTTCCCAAAAAATATTATCCAATATTATCAATGGCAATATCCATAGCAGTAATCAAATAAATACATAAATTATCACACACAATGGAGACACAAATTTAACGTGGTTCACCCAATGTGGGCTACTCCACGAAGAAAATATTTCTACTAAAATTTTCTCAACAAATATTTTGGGAATAAATTCCCTATTACAATATTTATGGACTTCTATCCAAAGGAGACACCAATCCCCTATAATCTAATTTGTAAATATCTCTCCATAGGAGAACTCCTTCCTCTTTTCTCTGGTTCATGGAACTTGATCCAGGAGACCTCTATCTCCTCAACTAGTTTATGGATATCTCTCCATAGAAGAACTCTATATTTCCAACTAGTTCATAGATAACACTTCATAGGAGAACTGTCTCCCCTTGCTTTGGTTTGTAGATATCTATCCATAAGAGAACTATTTCCCCTCTACTCTAGTTGATGATCTTATAGAAGAATTTTACCCCCATTGCTCTGGATAATGGATCTTTATCCACTGAAGACATCTATCCTCACTACCCTGAAGACCTCTATCCTCACTGCTCTAGCTAATGGATCTCTATCCATTGAAGACCTCTATCCTCACTACCCTGGCTAATGGATATCTATCCATTGGATACTGTTGTCCTCTTTACTATGTCACCTCCAAAGCTTACTCTCAACTCTATCTTAGATCTACACCAAGCTCTATCGCAAGTATAGTACAAATTTGCTCTGAATATGCTCACAAATATCTATCTCAAGTCTATCCCCAAGCCTTAACACAAAGCTTGATCAATTTTGCTTAGATATGCCCCAAGCATTAACATAAAGCTTAAACAAATCAAACTTGATCTCAATGTTATCTCGAGTCTTTACAAGACTTACTCAAATCTATCCTCAAGCCTTAACACAAATATTGATCCAATCACAAATAAAATTTGCTTACATTTTTTCCAAGCCTTAACACAAAGCTTAAACAAATCAATCAATCAACTCTGATCTCAAGTCTTCATAAAGACTTGCTTCAAATCTGCCTTCAATTCCTCTCAAGAACTTGCTCAATCTGCTCTTAAGTCTTCACCAAGACTTGCCCAAATCTGCCTTCAAGTCTTCACCAAGACTTGCCCAAATCTACCTTCAAGTCTTCACCATTACTTTCTCAAATATATCTTAATACATACTCAAAACAACTCACAAAATCTTACACATAATTTTATCAAATTATTTATCTAATATTCAAGGTAATTCCTTTAACTTGAAGCAATTTAGACATGTTCTATCCAAAATTCGTTTAACCTCTCGAACATATAGGGAATGATGTACTTTATTAAAAAATCAATATGTTTTACTCAATAATTAATTTTGTCGCTTTCACAAATATGATTTCTAATTTTTGCACATTCACTTTCAATATCACTCAAAACCAATGCTCAAGAAGTTCACTCAGTCATTCAACTAATGAAACACAACTTGCTTACAAACCCTAACAAAGTATTTCACACTACTTCCAACAAAAACACAATATGGGTCTCAAACCCTAACTCATATAATTCTCAATCTCTATCTCAAATGTTCTCTAAACATTCAACCATGAAGCATATATAACTCATTCAAATATTTCCAACAATGCTTATCAAACAATCCTTTTCACTCCACTTTATGTTTCACAATATTCAATCCAACAAACACTTCACACAAAATATGATGTGCCCATACCTTTTCTGTGATGGAGATATGTCTTCAAAACCTATCTTAAACTCAACCACTTTTTATGTGCCACTTCACAAGTTAGATAGCAAATTTCTATTTCAAAATATCCTCATAAGATTCTTCAATGATCTCTGAAAATAATACTCTAGGGCTCTTCCTTAGTTTTCAAAGACATTAAAGCTCTCAAAACTCTCTTAATAATTTCCCTCTAATAAAGCACACTTTACAATAAAATAAAATCTCTTTTACACCTTTTATCTCCACACTTTCAAAACAAATTTTCACTCCATTTCCATATAAAAAATAAAACATTACAATCATAAAATCTTTTACAAACTTATTACTCCAAACTTAACAGATTTAAATAAATGATATTTAAACCTAAAAATTATAGAAAAAATATTTCACCTTATATATCCTAATTTTTCAAACCATAGTCCAATAGTCAGCCAATAACAATGAAGCACATATATCATAAACCAATCATGTGCATACCTTAGACACCAAAAAAATTTAATTGCCTTCATCGCGGATGGGAATCGACCCTCCGACCTCCGCTCACAAAGTGCAACACTTCAATCGCTTGTGCTAGCCAAGCAGTTGAGGCTAAGATTTAGCCTCCTGCCCTAAATACCTGTCGCCTCCATAAAAAAACACAAAACAATCAAATCGACACTCAGGGAATCGAACCCTGTACCTCCTTTGTGCCAACAACTTAGCATAGGACCCACCTACCGCTTGGGCTACCAGCCCTCGGTGCTTGGAATTCTCTATCGCCTCCCCTTTATTTCTTGCGCTCAACAAAAAATGAGAAATTTCCATTTTTCTCCTCTCTCCTCCGTTTGACTTCGTTCGCATGCACTTCTTTCGAAATTTGTTTGCATCAACTTTATCACCAAGCATTCGAATTCATAAAATTTGATTTTGTTTCCTCCTTTTATATGCTACAAAGTGGTATTTAAAACGTCAGTGGAAATATTTGTCTCCAATGTAATTTTGAATTTTTGGCACCTTAGCCAAATTCAAAATATAATTAATTAACTAATATAATATTTTAACCTTAGGTTAAATATTATACTATTTAATATAGTATTAAATAATAATTTTGCATGGGATTTTCACCAAACATTTTTTGTCCTTTTATTAAACCCTCCTTACTTAATCATTATAATATCTTTTAATTAAGCCCTATTGGCTTAATTATTAAAATATTAAAATATTATAATATCTCCTTTTCTCTCTAGAACCATGGGTGTAATCCTTTGTCTTCAACCCTGTTAGCCAACCCTTTTGGCTTATAATATAATATATTATAACCAATCCTTTTACCTCTTTGCTTGTACCAAAATGAGCTTACCTTGAACCAAACACTTGACATCAATAACAACATTATTAGTCAAAATTTCCAATAAATCTTCGATAAAATTTGAAAATACCCAAAAAGCTATGAAACTCTACCAGAGTATTTGGGATAGGCCAATATCTAATTACCTTAATCTTCTTAGGATTAAAATGGGCTCTCTCATTTTCAATAATATACCCAAGGTACTAAATCTTCATCATGCCAAATGAGAAATTCTCTAAATTATCACATAGCTTATCTCTTTGAAGAATATGAAGTACCTATAAAAAATATTGTAAATGTCCCTCCTATGACTTACTTTAGATGAGAATGTCATCTATGTAGACAACCACAAATGGGCTAGTATAGGAATGTAGGATGTCATCCATCATCCTCATGAATGTGGTACATGCATTGGTCAAGCCAAGAAGCATAACCAACCATTCAAATAAACCCTCTTTGGATTTGAATGTAGTCATCCATACTTTAGTGGGCTCTACGGGTAATTGATAGTTTAATTTGAGATAAATTTTAGTGAATAACTTTGCACCATAGAGCTTGTCTAGCAAGTCATCTATCCATGGAAGTGGATAGTAATTATTTACAATGATTTTATTCAAAGCTCTCTAGTCAATGTAAAGTATCCATATTCCATATTTCTTTGAAGCCAAGACAATTGAATTACCCCATGGTGAAGCCCTTGGTCTATTATGATTCTTTTAAATTAATTATTGGATATTCCTCTTAATTTTATCATTTTCAAGGATTTATATACGATAAACAAGTGAATTAAGTAAAGGAGAACTAGGAACTAAATCAATGGAATGCTTTACCTCATAAGTGGTAATTGTTGACACTTTTTGTCACATTATACAAGGGGTAGAAGAATAGCAAAAATTTTGTATGATATTAATTATTACCTTTTAAAATGTATGTAAGTTATAGCAATTTTGGTTTTCCTAGCCATTCCCCTTGTACACCAAAGAAGATAGAAAGAGCTTCGCAGCTAGGATAGCTTCACTGAGGGGAGGAAGAATAAAATGAAAAGAACTTCGGGCCCGAGGCATTTCAAAAGGTTACTTCGGGTGGAAAATCAGCGAAGCAGTTTTGCCAAAGAAAAACACGAGGAAAGCGCCAAGAAAATCTTCGCACCCGAAGCATTTCCAAAACTACTTCGGGTGGGAACCTAGCGAAGAGATATTCAAATGACAACTCCGCCCGAAGAAGGAAGGCCCAAAAATCAAATTCCAAAGTCGCTAAGGCAGAAGAACTACTTCGGACCCGAAGCATTTCCAAAGGCTACTTCGGCCCAAAAACTTGCGAAGCAGATCTCGAAGCAAACATTGAAAATGCTTCGCCAGAAAGTCACCGAAATACCCACCTCGGGCCCCTCCGCCTGCGAACCATTTCTGCTTCGGCCGCAAGCCTCCCGAACCATAGTTTCAAAGAAATATCACGACGAAGCATTTCCTTGAGGCATAGGCGAAGTAATTCAACCAGCGAAGTAGTAGAGCATGAAGGGCCCCACCAAAAGAGATCTACTTCGGCACTCAAACCTCCCGAAGTTGTGCCGCGAAGCTCAACTATCCGAAGTACCAAACCCAGAGGAAGGATCTGCTTTGGCCCAAACCCACCGCGAAGCAGAATTGCAAGAAGAGATCCAGCGAAGCGCTTCCAAGGCACGCACTTCAAGCCGAGTACTTTCTCGAGGTGGTCAGTTGCTTCATAAATGCATTTTTCCTTGCCCGGCAAGTTCGTCGATCATTTTGGGCAATTGGACCTGAAGTACCAGTCCAAGAAGGAGAACCCGTCAAGCACGGTGGCTACTCGAGTATTGCACCCAAAAACTAAGGACAGTTCAAGCGGCCCATTGAATGCCTATTTCCCCGATGGACCCGGTTGTAGTTGCTATTTTTAGTAGCCGATTTGAGAGATCAGTCACAGCAACTACGAGGAGCCGACTTCTCGAAGCTCGAGGATGCACTTCGTCGATTTTGTGATAATGACTCAGAGGGTCGGGTCCTCTATAAAAACCCAAGTATTGTAATGGAAAAAGGGGGGGAACTATCTGCTAGAAATCTGCTGTAACTTGATGTCCTACGATTAATACTAAGAGACTTTGAGCTCAATTCTTCTCTTTTATGCTGCCTTCCGTGCTTGATTCTTCCATCTCTCCTCGTTTGTATGTTGGATGCTTTGAACTCTGCGTCCGGTGTGCGATCGGGGACAGGTGTCCTGAAACTCGTTCGAAAGGATACATAGGAGTAGAAAAGTGTCGTATTGACTTTCTTTTATGCTGCCTGCCTTGCTTGATTCTTCTATCTCTCCTCGTTTGTAGACTAAGATGCTGAACTCTGCGTCCGATGTGCGATCGGGGACAGTGTCCTAAAACTCGTTCGGGAGGATACATAGGAAGGTTGATACTACGTTTCTTTCGTTTTACTCTTGGTGTTCCTTGCTGCTATTCAAGTTATCTGTTAGCGATCGTGCTTCCTGTTCTCTCCCACCTCAAATCATCAATCTCTCTTCCCTTAACCCTTTTTATTTTATTTCTCTAACCCTTAACTCCTTTTATCTCTTTCCTGCACTCTTGTCTTCAAAAACCCAAGTAGTTTAGCATAGGAGCCGGCCTTTCTCCGGAGATTGGCACGAGGGGCATCTCTTCCCTTCGGCCTTTCAATGTTGGTCCAGGTCTAGGGTGCATACATTTACCCAAAATCCTTACCTAGGCGGATCTGATGACCAACAATTTTTGGCACGCCCGGTGGGACCCAACTGTATCTGTCTTAGAAAGATCCATAACCAGTCAAGGTCCCATATTTTAAATGCAAAACCCATCTTCACCGGGGCCAATAGTTCTAACCAGTTCCCGGTGTGACCTGGTCAGTCTCACCTGACTAGTGGTAGTGAGAACCGATGCTCTCATTACCGAAAGACTCATAGCATCTGGCGACTCTGTTCAACCCAAAAATCTCTAAGTCGTAAAGACCAGTACCTAAACCTGTGCCTTCATGGCAAAAGTCCCCATGTTTTAAGGAAGCTCGAGTTGGTGAATCTCTGGCTTGCCTCCATCTGGCAAAATCACCTGGCGACTCTGACTGAGCTGAAGATCCAGATTTCTTGATCGTAGGTGCCTTTTAAATCTGAAAGAAGACATCCCGGAGGAATCAAGGTTCGGTGAGCAGCCTTGACCTCACAAGCGGAGAAAGAATGTTCACTTGGCGACTCCGACCTAGTGGCGAGGACCGTGATCTCTGCAGGCCACTGCTATAATGGAGAGGGTATGTTATCCCAGCTGGGATGTTTATAACCCTCTGAATCTTCAAAGTTACCATGAAATTCCCAAAGGCGTCTTGAAAAACATGCCAAAATACGATGGCACTAAGGGAATGGCCCTAGAGCACCTTGAATATCTTGTTGATTTAGGGTCCATCTATGACATATTCCATGAAGATGTCATGATCAGGCTCCTGGTCCTGTCTCTGGAAGGAAGGGCACTACAGTGGTACAGATTGCTCAGGCGTAAAAGCATCTGCTCATGGTATGACTTAGCGGGAGCACTACTCGAAGCATTTGATGGCTCCCAGGACCCCTTCCAACTATCAAGCATGCCTCATCAGGAGGTGGGCCGAGGAGAAGAGCAGACTCAAGTGGCAGAACCTGAGAACAAAGAGGGCACATTTTTGCACCCTTTTTGTGTCCCAGTGGATGGCACACAGGTATTCAGCCAGAGCCCATTAAGCATGCCTCATCAGGAGGCTGAACCTGAAGAGATCCTGGAAGATTACTCCTTGCTAAAGGAGCCCTGTTACCACATCGAGAGGATGGAAGAACCTGTACCCAGCCCACAGTTAATGGATTCATTTGAATTCTGGTATTGGTTCCAGCCATCACCACAACCAGTACCCATAAAAGACCCCTCATGCGGTGAACTTCTTCGCCACATCATTCATCACCAGTATGGGTACTGGCAGGAGCGATAACCTGCTACGTTGCTCCCTATTTGCAGCATGGACAACTTCGGGAAGAAGTGATCCGAACCTCAAAAATCAACTAAAGTTCAATCGGATCTGGTCTGGACATTGCAGGTTTGTCGGATAATCACCCGAAGTTGAATTTATGGTGACGGCATGCCGATTATGCCACAAAAAATTTGTGTAAATACTATAAATAGTTCGGCTGGTAAATAAGGTGTTGCTCAAAGACTCAGGTCGAGTTTTACTTCGACAGTTTAATATAAAAAAAAAAAAAAAGAAGAGAAGCTCGGGACTGGGCGTACGAAGTAGCTGATAGAAAATAGCTCGTAGCAAATTTTGTTGGCCGAGCAAGACTCAGACCGAGGTACGAAGGGTGCTTCGCCAAGAGGAGTCCAAGCGAAATAGTTTTCGAAGGAGGACCGACGAACCACCTTCTGTGAAGAGAACTACTTCGGGCCCAAAGCGTAGAAAACCGGCTCGCACCAAAGGTTCGCTGCGAAGCATTTCAACCCTGACCTCGACTTCACCAACCCAATGACGAAAAAGGCAGGGGCATTTAAAACATGCCTAGGGGAACATGTCGACAGCCGCCTTCAAAAGCGTCCGAAGTGGGCGAGTTAAATGAAAAGGTGGCGGGTACGTCCTCTAGTGATTCGGTTAGGGGAAAAGTTCATGCTCGGGTACAAAGTGGCAGAGGGTCACGCTTCCAAAGCAAGCCGCAATCATCATAACACACAACCCTGTGTACCACTCCACCATGCGGCGAATTAGACGAAGCGACGCGAAGTTAATTATGGCAAGTGCCATAAATACTGGTGGTTGCCTTCTAAGGCTATATAACGTAGACTCCAACAGTGGAGAAGCTACTTGCTCAACGATTCATGCAGACTTCACTGTCAACCTACAAGCTCTTCCATCCTGCACTTTCAAGCCTCCGAACCCCAGCACATTGCAGACTTCGCCGCCCTAAGCATCAACCATGGGAAAGAAGAACTCCAAGGAAAAGGGAAAGGAACCGAAGTGGTGGCCCCCGAATAGCCAAAGGCAAAAGGCCATGACAAAGGGCCGAAGAAAGTTGATTTTAGCCGTCGCCCTGAGAAACAAGTCATGGGAGAAAAAGAGGATTCTGGGGATGAGCAACCTGAAGAACCGCCAATTGATGCGTGGGATAGGATCAGAGACACCAAGCTATCGAGGAGCATAGCTGAACTCAGGAGCACCATCGAGTTCATGAAAAGCAGGCTCTCGACAGACAACAAAAGAGCTGTCGCTTACTACTCCCAGATATACTGGTATCTGACGCCCCCCACACATCACTGCCCTGAGCTGATTGATGCCATCGCGTGGAACTATCAGCCCGCCTCCAGGAAAGTGGTAGACGCCTCCGGCCACAAGTTGTTCTCCATTCTGAAGGAAGATGTCCAGGCAGCCTTTGCGCCACAGCAGGGCCCTCCTAAGGGGTACACAGTTCGCAACGTTATTCTTAGCGAACAAATGGAGAGGTTCACGTCCTCCAACTACATGATCAATTTCTTGTGGCAGAGCCTCAAAAGTGGGCTCCCTTCGGGAAAATTGCCCCAAATGCCCCTACCCTTGGAGGCCTTCAAAAATGTCGACATCTTCTCCATCATTGCATGGGTGGCAGGCCTATCTACCGACGCTTCGGTGCACCCGTGGCAGGTGTCTTTGGCTGAGTGTATTTCCAGAGGGGAATTTTATGCCCCTGATGCTTCGAGGCCGAGCACCAACCCAGTATTTTTTGACTGGGTAGAATGGGTGGCCAGGACCCTACATACGCGGCTCACCAGCATGAAGAATGCTGGGACAAATAAGTACTTCTCGCCCTGTTCTCTTCTTGTTTGGTTATTTTTCTTTCATGTACATAAAATTTTCCCTTATGTTGCTATTACGACAAGCGGCGAGGATGGAAACCCTCTGCTTGTATACCAGTGGACCCTTCTCCTATTGAAGACGGAGTCCTATTATTCTTTTAACCAACAATTTTTGGGACCCGCAATGCACATGCTAACAGGGTCTTCCCCTCGGGTTCCCCTCCTCCTAAGGGACAAGGTGGTACAAGAGAAGAGGGGAGAAATTTTTTAGCTGACACAGGGGCTCGTAATTCGCATATTCGGCTTCGTAGGGAAGCCTTTCCTACTGCCAGTCTATCCCTCCGAATACCAGTTCGCATTGGAGGTCGCTCGGCAGAACGATGCAACAAACGCCATTTATGGCCATGGACGGAAATGGGCTCACACCTGTGATTTCCCTTTCAAAATGGGAGTTATCGAGGTATTTGCCCTCAACCAAAATGTTTTCTTGGAGGAGAAACTCGCCAATTTTGGCCTAGTCCAACTTCCTCAACAATGGCTCTATGACCCCTTGGGGGTAATGAGGGACCATCTTCGATTCAAGAACTTCCACGCTTGCCCCTATCCAAAAATTGTGGAGCAAAGGAACAATCCTAATGGGAAGGATCTGGAGTGGCACTTGGAGAAAATGGAAACGCTACCTCCCTGGCATGAGTTCTACCCGATGGAGGTCGCATATGACCCAGTTCGGCACCCTCTCCCGAGCCCCAACTCCACCTTCTGGAAGAAGGCAAAAGATGATTTGAGGGAGGCAGTGAAAGATTGGGACGTGGCCCAACTAAGAGAGTGGTGGATAATGAGGGTCCATCATCGAAAGATGAATTCTTATGGTTTTTTGTCATCTGACAAGGACTTCGTGGCGGTCTATGAGGCCAATGTCGGGACATGGAAGCCCCTGTCCTTCGTCGACCTCATTCCTCCAGCTATCCCAGGTTCGGGCGAAAGCCCAAGAAGAGAAAATAAGACTTCGGGGCCGAAGAAGGAGAAGAAGGCCAAAGCCACACCACGTAAATCACCTCAGGTACCTGTGGGAGGCCAAGACACGAGTTTCGAAGAGTCAGAACAACCGCTGGTGAGAACAAAAAGAAAGAGGCCAGAACAAGGCCCAGTGCCCCCGAACTATCCGAAGCGACCCCGTACAGGTTTTCAGAGTGCCTCCACTGGACGACCTACACCAGGTCCGTCCGAAACAAACATTGAAGGCGTAGCGCCACCAAGCGCCGAAACCGTCCCGGATATCAATGTCATCAATGTGGAGGAACTCCTCCAATCCGAAGGGGACGCTGAGGCAGAAACCATGGAGGTTGAAAATGTCGAGGTAGAGAAAGAACAGGAGACGGCTGCACTTGAAGTCACTATAGCCGCTTTTCCAGGAGGGCACTCAGGTACGCATTCTCCACCCTTTACTCAGGACTCACCCATGTCCACTGCGGCCACGGCCGAAGGTTCCCATCAGTCTCCCCTGCAGGGCCACTCATCCCCTCATGCATCACCCGTGGCTAGTCCAAGTCCATCCCACAATCCCGGCAGGGACAAGTCCATCGATCCTACTTCACCTACTCATGCTGCCATTCCCTTGGTCGTTAGTAGAGGCGGGGATGCTACTTCGACGTCGAGTCCCACTTCTCACGATGTGGCCCCCATCGCTGAAATGCCTACCACACCCACCGCCGAACCTTCTGGCGAGGCATCCCCCATCCATTCCCTATATTTGTTCACTCCTTCGGCTGGAGATCCAGCCTTATTCGAGTCAGAGATGTCCTTGATCAAGGAACGCCCCCTTGTCGAGAAGCTGCTCCGAGCCCAAAAAAATACCGACAAAATACTGAAGGAGGCGAGGAAAAGAAGAGGGCGCACGATGGCTCAGGTTGAAAAATGCACCGTGTTTGATCTGGAAGCCAGGAAGATGCACAAAATCAAGAAGGTCCCTAAGGTACAGAAGCCTCTGGATGAAATGACTCCAACAGACTATGATTACCAGGAAACACCTAAGGACCTGGTGCATCTGAATGTGGATAACGAATCGGCATCCATGCATGTCCGAATCGAGACCTTTAGAGCGCATGCTACCATTGCTAACCAGCGCAGGTTGGAGGCAGAAACCGCCAATGTCAAACTAGAGGAAGATCTGGCAAGGGTTCGCTCCAAGTTGGCAGAAGCCGAGGAAGCGATGCAAAACAATGGAAAAGGAAGCACGTGCTCTAAAGCGAGCAAATTCTACAGCTCCAGTGTACAAGAGGAGAATCAAGCGCAGAGACGGGCCAAAAATGATTTAAAGGCCAAAGAGCTTGAAGGCAAAGTCACGCAAATGCAAGCTCAGTTGTACGAGAAGGAAGACCTATCGATGTTCGACAGGAGCAGGATTAAGGAGATTCACGCGCATCTGCTTAAGAATTTTAGGTCTCGGTGTTCCAGCGCCCTTTCCATATTGACCTACGTCACCGAAGCCCAGCGTGCTATTGCCGAGGGAGGGCCGGTTATTGATGAAGTCACACAGAAAGCCAGGAGCCGGCTCAAGTTGGCCTTTGACGTCCAGAATGCTAGATATCAGGACCTACAGGTCACTGCAATGACCCGGACAGCTAGGGACTGGTCCATGGCCCAGGCCACGGTTCGTGCCTTCTTCTCCAAGGTGCGAAAAGCTCAGAAAGCTAGAAGCCTCCAGGACATTTTTGACAATGAGCAGCGCGCCTCAATGAATTATTTTTAGGACCTTTCTTCCTTGGGTTTCCCGAGTTTCACAGACGATGACGGAAATCTTCTGACTAAAGACGAGCTCAAACCAGTCTGGCTTTAGTTCGAGAGCGATGTCTCCGAAATAGACGGGTGGGCGGAGCCGATCTCAGAGGGGTAGATAACCGACTTCATCTTGAGACACTGCAAGATGGTAGCATGCCTAAACGATCTATTCATCAGGGCCAAACATGCTGACATTGGGAAAATTGATCGGTTTCGCGTTCTAGTAAAGGCATTGCAAGATCAGGAGCCTTTTCAGAAGGGTGCCTGGGCTCATGTCCGACGAACGATGAAACGTATCCGGGATCGCCTTGAACCATCACCGCAGCAAGAGGCCATGCCAGAGGAAGCCGCGCAGGAAGAAGAGGAAGAGGAATCGGAAGGAAGAGCAGAGGCAGAGGAAGGGCAAACCGCAGAAGCACCCCAGGAGACAAAAAAAGGAGAAGGGTCTGAGGGGGATCAGTGACTCAGCAGCCCAATGGATCAGGGCTAAAGGGTTCTTTTGCCGAGGCGAGCTCGTCACCCCGTGAGCCGCCAAGAATGTTGACACTTTTTGTCACATTATACAAGGGGTAGAAGAATAGCAAAAATTTTGTATGATATTAATTATTACCTTTTAAAATGTATGTAAGTTATAGCAATTTTGGTTTTCCTAGCCATTCCCCTTGTACACCAAAGAAGATAGAAAGAGCTTCGCAGCTAGGATAGCTTCGCTGAGGGGAGGAAGAATAAAATGAAAAGAACTTCGGGCCCGAGGCATTTCAAAAGGTTACTTCGGGTGGAAAATCAGCGAAGCAATTTTGCCGAAGAAAAACACGAGGAAAGCGCCAAGAAAATCTTCGCACCCGAAGCATTTCCAAAACTACTTCGGGTGGGAACCTAGCGAAGAGATATTCAAATGACAACTCCGCCCGAAGAAGGAAGGCCCAAAAATCAAATTCCAAAGTCGCTAAGGCAGAAGAACTACTTCGGACCCGAAGCATTTCCAAAGGCTACTTCGGCCCAAAAACTTGCGAAGCAGATCTCGAAGCAAACATTGAAAATGCTTCGCCAGAAAGTCACCGAAATACCCACCTCGGGCCCCTCCGCCTGCGAACCATTTCTGCTTTGGCCGCAAGCCTCCCGAACCATAGTTTCAAAGAAAGATCACGGCGAAGCATTTCCTTGAGGCATAGGCGAAGTAATTCAACCAGCGAAGTAGTAGAGCATGAAGGGCCCCACCAAAAGAGATCTACTTCGGCACTCAAACCTCCCGAAGTTGTGCCGCGAAGCTCAACTATCCGAAGTACCAAACCCAGAGGAAGGATCTGCTTCGGCCCAAACCCACCGCGAAGCAGAATTGCAAGAAGAGATCCAGCGAAGCGCTTCCAAGGCACGCACTTCAAGCCGGGTACTTTCTCGAGGTGGTCAGTTGCTTCATAAATGCATTTTTCCTTGCCCGACAAGTTCGTCGATCATTTTGGGCAATTGGACCTGAAGTACCAGTCCAAGAAGGAGAACCCATCAAGCACGGTGGCTACTCGAGTATTGCACCCAAAAACTAAGGACAGTTCAAGCGGCCCATTGAATGCCTATTTCCCCGATGGACCCGGTTGCAGTTGCTATTTTTAGTAGCCGATTTGAGAGATCAGTCGCAGCAACCGTGAGGAGCCGACTTCTCGAAGCTCGAGGATGCACTTCGTCGATTTTGTGATAATGACTCAGAGGGTCGGGTCCTCTATAAAAACCCAAGTATTGTAATGGAAAAAGGGGGGGAACTATCTGCTAGAAAGCTGCTGTAACTTGATGTCCTACGATTAATACTAAGAGACTTTGAGCTCAATTCTTCTCTTTTATGCTGCCTTCTGTGCTTGATTCTTCTATCTCTCCTCGTTTGTATGTTGGATGCTGAACTCTGCGTCCGGTGTGCGATCGGGGACAGTGTCCCGAAACTCGTTCGGAAGGATACATAGGAGTAGAAAAGTGTCGTATTGACTTTCTTTTATGCTGCTCGCCTTGCTTGATTCTTCTATCTCTCCTCGTTTGTAGACCGAGATGCTGAACTCTGCGTCCGGTGTGCGATCGGGGACAGTGTCCTGAAACTCGTTCGGGAGGATACATAGGAAGGTTGATACTACGTTTCTTTCATTTTACTCTTGGTGTTCCTTGCTGCTATTCAAGTTGTCTATTAGCGATCGTGCTTCCTGTTCTCTCCCACCTTAAATCATCAATCTCTCTTCCCTTACCCCTTTTTATTTTATTTCTCTAACCCTTATCCCTTTTTATCTCTTTCCTGCACTCTTGTCTTCAAACACCCAAGTAGTTTAGCATAGGAGCCGGCCTTTCTCCGGAGATTGGCACGAGGGGCATCTCTTCCCTTCGGCCTTTCAATGTTGGTCCAGGTCTAGGGCGCATACATTTACCCAAAATCCTTACCTAGGCGGATCTGATGACCAACCGTAATCTATTTGGTGAATTGATTGTGTAGGGCCTACAATTTATGTAGCAATGGTCCTACTTTATGGCTTGATCATGAACATAATGAATTCTCTTGTTTTGGCTATCATCTATTGTGCATTATTTAGCATTGTTTAAGGAAGTTGAGGTAGGAGGAGATACCAATGGTATCTTGTAACATTGGCCTCTAACAATGATGATGACACTTCGAGACCTATAATCATTTATTATACCTCTTGCACATAAATGGTTGGCCTAAAATCACATCATAAACATCCTAGGGTACAACATCACATAAAAATTCATCTTTGAAGGGATTTATGGCATAAGAGAGGAGACAATATTGAGTGACATGAATATATCTCCCCTATTGTTACCATCTAATGTTATATGGTTGTGGGTGGAGTGTGATAGGTAAATTCAAATCCTTCACCATCTAAGTAGAAATAATATTCTTTTGACTCCCACTATTAATAATGAAATGAAATGGTTTACCCTTGATCCATATTTTTAAGGAAAAAATTAATTGATCCTCTTGGATTTCTTTGGTGCATTTCTGTGGTGGTAATGATTATATTTGGTTCAACTTCCATGATTTAGCTTCCCTCTATCCTTAGCCTATGTATGTGAAGGTTGTGATGTAGAGGGTTGTGACTCAATAGACAATGACTGAATTGCTTAAAACTCCATCAAATGTTAGTTGCTATTGTTATAATAACACATATTTTCACTATTGGACTTTGGGGTATTCTTTCTCTAATTCCAATTCTAGATTTGGGGCTGACTCCATTTATTGTGATTCTTTGGAGTCACTATTGCTTTTTTTTGGTTGGTACTTAGTGTTTTGATTTTTGTTATTTGATCCTCTTCCATTTTTATTTTTATGCTTCAACTCTAATGTGATAACAACTTTATATGCCTCTTCCAATGTATTGAATTTGAAAAGTTCCATGTCCTCTCAAACTTATAATTGCATCCCCCTATGGTACTTCATTTTATGCTTTTCATTATCTTAGATACCTAGCTTTGCTACCATTAAGAAGAAAACATTAGTATAATCTTGAACGAATTGGTCACATTGACGTAGTTGTTTCCATCACAAGTATTGGTCTTCATAGGCTTCCATGAGATAATATTCTTCCTTGATGATCTCCATGAAATTATCCCATGTGAACACTAATTCATCATCACTCTTGTCTATGATCCTATTACAATATACTTCTCACCATTTTTTAACAAGTAATGAAGCTTTCAATAGTGCAATCTCATTGTCGATGAATTTATTTATATATAAGTATGGATATAACTTATCCAACCAATTTTTTAGGGTATCAACATTATTGTTTTCTTCAAAAGCAGGAATATAAAAATTCACTTGCACATTAAAAGGCGTAGGAAAACTGAATTATGTTATGATAGTAAGAGGTTGTGGGGAGGAGGTTGCAAAATTTGCAATAGGAAGCCATTAAAAATTTGGAGCAAACTGATCCATAAGCTCATTCCTCTATTTCATGAAGGTTTCGTTAAACATCTCCTTAAAATGATAGATTATCTCTGTGTAATCCTTTCTAGTTCTTACGTAAGATCATTTGGAATGATAAGAGAGGTAATTAGAGAGATATTATATTTGATATCCAAACTTATGATATCCTAGTTTTGTGTTTATGAAGATACACTCAAAAGACACACCACTTTGTGACCACTGATTCAAGACTCTAAATCCTGGTAAATCCAAAACTTATAATTTTGAGTTAAGATCATGAAAGAGTGTAGTTAAAAAATGATAGAGTATTACAAAGTAGAACACAATAGTCTATAATAAAAATATTAGAATTATTTTATTGCTCAAAAAATATAGTACAATGTAAGTAATCATTGAGAAGAGATATGAGGCTATAACATTGCATCCATTACTCATGCTTTTTATAATTAGGAGTGTATATCTCTTTATATAATAATTGGTGTATTGGAAATCCATCATATTATATAATGAAGGTCACCCATATGAAAATTTGGTGGTTCACCTTCCGTGAGTTAGGTCACCCATATGGAAATATGGTGATTCACCTTCCATAAGTTACAAAGTGCATATTAAATGAAAAACTACATGCATATGACTTTTCTTTTTGTGTTTTATCTTCTAATGATGTTTCAACATAGCTAGAGACATATTTTGTCTATGAGAATACAAAATAGAAAATTACTATTTTTAGTAATTAGTTTGTTTTACATTTTTGAGGGCCTCTAAAGTGTTTTTTTCCACAAACATGCTAGAAAGTCTTCTATAGTAGAGTTTCCTATGACTATTATTATTTTATCTCTATTCTTTTCAATATATATTGAATGGATCGAAATGGAGTCCCAAGCAGAAATTCCATAATAGTGTAGTTAGGATCAAACAAAGAAAATTTTAGACATTTTCAAGCATAAGGCCATGCTATAAAAAGCTCATGTGGTTGGATCATTCACCCCCTTGAAAAGCAATGGATCCCATTGCATCAAATTTTGACATTAGATGTCAAACTTCTTTATTTATCTGATTTTTTGTGAGCCATTCCCCATGGTGATGAAGTTGTCCTACATTGACCACTTTGTACATCTACGTAGAAATTCTTCTAGTGGTCCTCATCCATGTGTCAAAGTTTTTATCCTCCTACATTGGTGCTAAGCTATTTGAATTGAGTTTTAAAATGTCCAACTATTTTTAAACTATGAAAGTATCTAACAAAGGTGGATGATAGGGCCTAATAATTTTAACATTGAAGATTGGATGCAAACCAAGATAAGATGGGAGATTCAATTCAAAGCAATTTTATCCCTCCTTGGTGATGGTTCATGATCCATAGTTAAGAATTTTAATATTTATATAGGGTATTTTAAGTCTCTCTTTGTAACCATATCTTATCTCCAACCTTAAGTCTATGTGTGACTTAATGTTGGTCATGGCATTGCTTGTATTTTTTATTTATCTTTTCCAAGAGGTCATGGACTTGTTGCTAGATGTATTGAATCTATTCCAAAAATTGTGTTACCTTTTGTACTTCTTTTTCCCATGAGGTTAATACTCCATGGGTTGCATAGGGAGATCTACATAAATGGTGCCAAGGATTGGAACCCAAAACAAATATGAAATAGGTTATGTTTGGTAGAGTTTTATAGAGAATGATTATATCCATACTCAATGTAAGGGAGGATGTCATCCCTTGCGTATAGATGCTTGGAATTATACGAAGCTTCCTATTGGGTCTTGTAAGACTTTCTTTCTAAATATATAGCCATACCTTATCTCAAATCTTGAATTGATATGGTACCCAATGGTGGTCATGGCATTGCTTGTATTTCTTGTTTATCTTTTCTAAGAGGTCATGGACCTATTGCTAGATGTGCTAAATCTATTCCATATACCATGCAACCTTTTTTACATATTTTTATCCATGAGGTGAGTACTCCACGAGTTGCATAGGGAGAGCTACATTAATGGGTAAAAAGAGTTGAAACCCAAAAAAAATATGATATGGGCTATATTTGGTAGAGCTATACAAAGCTCAATTATACCTATGATAAATGTAGGGGTAGATCTCATCCCACTTGCATAGATGCTTGGAATTATATATTCAAATAATATTTACAACCAATTAGTTCACAACTTCTATCTGGCCATCAATTTAAGGATGGAAGGATGTGGACATGGTCAACTTGGTGTCCATCATGTTCTATAGGAAGCACCAAAAAATGCTCAAAAATATACTATCCCTATAAGATACAATAGAATTTGGAAAGCTAAAGTTAAGCCACATGACTAAAATACAACTTAGTAGTATCCTCAACTAAAATGGATTTCTTACAAGGAATCGTGATAGCCATTTTTTAAAAGTGATCAACTACTATAAAAAGACAATTGTTACCATGCATATATGTGGGTAAATCTGAGAGAAAATCCATGGAGACAAATCCTCATGGCTTGGATGGCACTAACAATGATGTATATAGTCACTTCTTCTTATTAGTTGATTTGGTAATAGTGTAAGGGGTACATAACAATACCTCTCAACATCATTCCTCATATTGGGCCAATAGAAGTACTTTTGAAGTAGATCCAATTTTTTTTCCATCCCAAGTTGACCTGCTACTTTGTTGAAGTGTGCTTCCTAAATTATATTTCAATGTTTTCTAGTTGGTATACAAATATGACCCATGTGGCAGAGGAGGTTATATTGCAAATAAAAATAAAAAATATACTTACCCATATAAATATCTCTATATGTATTTACAAAATTAGAATCTACTTCATAAAAGGTGGACAAATTAGAAGCATCATGTACATAGAAATTAAGAATAATAGTGAGTGCTATGATTAGAGGTTGACTCAAGTAATCTATTGTTGAATGGTCACTCCCTTTCTTAGGATTGATGATCATATAAAATTACCATAAATATGTGGTTCACTTTTGATGTCTTTCATTCCTTAGCTTAATTTATACATGAATGAACTCAAAAGATCTATGGTCTATGTGGATGATGGTTTTCTTGCCTAATAAATAATGCTTTTGTTGGACATTTTGAGTCCTCTAAGTCAAAGTTGTCATTGATGTCACCCGATAGAGTTATCACTCTTATTAAGGAATTCGACAAGAAATAAAGTCGCCCAAGTCATCCAGGAAAATCTTCATCAGTGCAAAAATGAAAGGAAAAAGGCTCCATAATATTTTAATATTATTGGGAGCATAGATTAAGTGATTGGTTTATAAAAACCCAAGACGGGTTATTGCAGAGGTTAAAAAGGAGGTTTAATAATTATTTATAAATTATTTAAATTCACAAGGAATTTAAATTTTATAAATAATATTTAATTATACCAAGATTGGGTATTAAGTCAAGGTTTTAAAGTTTAATTAAATAAAACCTAAGGTTGGTTCTTTTTAATTTATAATATTTAAATTTCAATTAATTATAAATTAAAAATCATGTCGACATCGAAATTATTCGAAGCACCGACGTGATTGCAAAAGAGGATAAAGGCATTATATAAATGCCATCAAAAAACATTTACCAAGGCATCCTTGCAATTATTATTCGAAGCGCATGTGTAAAGGTTTTGTTTTTCGAAGGCCTTAAGATTTACATAAAGGCTAAAGGTGTGAAGGTTCGGAGGCTCTAAGCACAAAGGCCAGCATGGCCTAGTGGTATGTTGGCTTGGTACTAAGGAGGAGGTCCCGCGTTCAATTCACGTGAGGCATTTTGGATTGCAAGGAAGAAGCGCTTGAAGCGCTTGTTGTTTTTTGGAGGAAAATTGTTCGTGAAAACTTTATGGTGGATGTGCCATTTTAGACATATCAAGGCACATGGACCAATGGCGACTTGGCTACGGCTAAGGAGTTGGGAAGGAGGATTTTGGGGGATCAAATCCTATCGAGGGCAGGGCAAGTGAATTTAGTTTTTGATGTTGTTTAATATTTTAATTTTTGCCAAGGTTGCCTAAGGAGAAATAAGGATATGGTATGCCCTAGGAAAGATAGATATTTTTGCTGATTTTATTTTTGGAAGTATATCATATTATATATCATTGGAAAGCTCTTTTCGAGAGCTATTTGTTTAGATTTCTTAGAGGGAGAAATAAGGTGTGTGCAAGGATATATTTCTTGTTTTGTCAAGGAGTTTCAAAAGTAATTTTGATTCATTCTTTTGAGGGTTTATTTCTTGCATAAGAGGGTATGGTGCAATTTATTGAGTAGGAGTAATAAGGTGTTATTGAGATATTATTTTTATTATTGTGTTGTTACTCAAGACCTCTGACCCTTGTTGAGATTGGAAAAAGAAAATGTGTTGAGTGTGGCATATTTAGTGGACAACTCATAAGGCATCAAAAAGGTATGGGCAATATTCTTCATTGACTTATTTGGGTGATTGATTTCTAAAAATATCTTTGGAGAGAAAAGGATTGATTGTGGTTTCCTTTTTGAGGAGTTGTTGGTTTAATGCTTCAAGGTTTTCTAGTTTGAGAGTTATGATTAAACCTTGTTTTATAAGCATTGTTGTTGAAGCCAATTTATCATGCAAAGAACTTGAACTTGAGTTAAGAACATGAGTATCATTGTTATGTGAGATTTGTTCTTGAGCATTGTTGGAAATATTTTGAGTTGGTTGATACATGCTTGGACTAGGGTTTGTGGAAAGGATTGTTCCTTGAGGTGATTGGTTGAGTAGAGTTGATTAAGCCTAGTCAAGTGATTGTGTGAAGTGGTTGTTCAAGTTCCATGAAACAAACTATTCTATATTCTGATTTGAGTTGAGATTGAGATTTGAGAATAGAACATAAAGAGTCTCTAACAATTATCTTTATGCTTCTATGAGATTGATTTAAGTTGAGATTAAGATTTGAGAATAGAACATATAGAGTCTCTAACAATTCTATTTATGCTTCTATGATATTGAGATTGAGTTGAGATTGGGATTTGAGTATAGAAACTATTGAGTCTCTAACAATTCTCTTTATGCTTCTATGAGATTGAATTGAGATATTGATTGAGCATTGAGTATAGATCATATCGAGTCTCTAGCAATTCTCTTTATGATTCTATCAGATTGGACAAGTTCTATGTGATCTTGTTAAACTGATTTGAGGTAAGTCTTTGAGAAGTCTTGTGGACTGATTTTGTGTAAGCTTTTGTGGAAGCTTGCTATGCAGATTTGAGAAAGTCCTAGAGAGGACTTATTGAGCATATTTGGACAAGTCCTAGAGAGGACTTGTTGAGCAGATTTGAGAAGGTTCTATGTGGACCTGTTGAGCAGATTTGAGCAGGTTCTGTGTGGACTTGTTGAGCATATTTGAGCAGGTTCTGTGTGGACTAGTTGAGCAGATTTATGTTAGACTGAATGAACTGTGTTTAGTGCAGATTTGAGTGGACTTGTTCTAGAATGAATGAACTATGTTTAGTGCAAGATATTGATCAGAGTTGTGTTAGATCAAATAAACTGTGTTTAGTGCAAGAGATTGAGTAGAGCTATGCTAGACCGACTGGACTGTGTTTAGTACAATATTGAGATAGAGCTTTGGAGGTGATAGATTATAGATGACAGAGTCTCAATGGATAGAGATCCAGTAGCCAAGACAATTGAAGATAAATCTAAGTGAGGAGTATTCAAGTGGAGATAGATCCACCAGTCAGTGCAGCAGAGAGACAAAGTCTTATAGAATATCACTAGCCAGATTAGAAGGGGAAATAGTTCTCCTGTGGAAGAGATCCACAAACTTGAGATTAGGGGATCAACATATCCTTTGGATAAAGGTATATAAACATTGTAATTGGGAAGGATTTCCAAAGAGATTGATTGAGAAAATTTTAGTAAAATATTTTCTTCGTGGAGTAGCCTACATTGGGTGAACCACATAAATTGTGGTGTCTCTATTGTGTATGGTGTTTTGTGCATTGCTTTGATTACTGTTATTGATATTGTTATCTATACACTGCATAATATTTATTTGAAAAGAAAAGTAAAAAGTGGTCTTATACTGTTCACCCCCCCTCTCAGTATAAGCTTGTGTTCTTCATCTTTCACTATTTAATTACTTGGATGATCACATGTAGCTCTTTGTCATATATGAGGTATTTTTAAAATGGTTCATTGAATATTTCACTATGATAGAAAATTGGATGCCCATGTTGTGTGAGGATAGCTCCCAATGTATACTCTGATGCAATAGTCATTACCTTAAAAGGTTAATTAATATAAGGTAGGGAAAGTATGGGGGTTAAACATAATTGGTCCTTCAACATTTCAAATGACCTCTACTATGTATATCCCTTATGGAAATTGGACTTGACACCTCCTTTGGTCACTTGGTGTAGTGGCCAAGCAATGTGTGATAACCCCAATACAAATATTCTATAGAAATTGGTAAGGCCCAAAAAGTTACAAAGATTTGTTAGTCTTTGGGGTAGGCTAATATCTAATTACCTAAATTGTGTTAGGATCAACATAAACTTATTTTTCAATAATATACCCAAGGTACTGAATCTTCATCGTGCCAAATGACCACTTCTCCAAATTAGCATATAACTTGTGTCTTTAAAGAATATAAAGCACCTTTTGAATATGTTGTAGATGTTCTTCCTATGTCTTACTATGGATGAGAATATCATCTAAGCAAACAACCATAAATTATTTGGTATTGGGGTTGTGGATGTCATCCATCATCCTCATGAATGTGGTACATGCATTGATCAAACCAAAAGGTATAACCAAACACTAAAATAAATCTTCCTTGGATTTGAGTGCAATGTTTTATACATTAGTAGGATCTATGGGTATTTGATGATAGCCAAATTTGAGATCAATTTTGTTGAAGAAATTTACACCATGGAGATGGTCCAAAAAATCGTATATTTGAGGAAGTGGATAGTGGTTCTTCACAATGATTTTGTTCAAATCTCTCTAGTCAATATATATCCTCCATGTTCCATATTTATTGGAGCTAAGACAAATAGATTGTGACAGGGTGAAGTACTTTATCTGATGTGACCCTTTTGAATAAATTCTTGGATCTACCTCCTAATTTCATCATTTTCAAGGATGGTTCCACTAAAATTAAGTGCATTTGAAAAATGAAAATCTAGAATTAAAACAATGGGATAATCTACCTCATAATGAAGTGGTATCCTAGTTGGTGACTTGAACAAGTCATCATATTTCACTATAATCTGGTCCATCTACTTCTACTATGTAGGGCCTACAATTGATGTAGAAATGGTCCTCCTAGTTTATGGATTGATCATCAACAGATTAAATTTTCTTGTTTGGCTATCATATTTATGCATTATTTAGAACTGATTAAGGAAATAAAGGTAGGAGGGGATACCTCAAGTATTTTATAACATTGAACTCTAATAGTGATGATGACACTTTGAGGCCTAGACTCATATATATTATGCCTCTTGCATATAAATGGTTGGCTTCAAATTACATCACAAACATACAAGGGTACATCATGTAGAACTTTATCTTTGAAGGTATTGATGACATAAGAGAGGAGACATTGTTGAGTAACATGAATGAATCTCCTCTATTGTAACCATCCAAAATTATATGGTTGTGGATGTAGTGTGACAAACAGATTCAAATCCTTCACCATCTAAGTAAAAATAAACTTCTTTTGACTCCCACTATCAACAATGAAATATAATTATTGTGTATGACCCACATTTATGAGTGAAACAAGCATTCCCACTCTTGTGATTCCTATGGTGCAATGTGTGTGGTGGCTATGGTCACATTTGGTCAGGGTTATACACAGTGGTGAATATTCGTCAATTGGGCGAATATTAGGATTTTCAAAATTGGAAATTGATGAATATGAGGACCCTCGACGTCGGCCCATTCACCTTAACTTTTTGGGACCAAGTTTTTATTAGGGTCAATTTACCACAATATATATTTAAACATAGGCATATTTGTACTCGTTGGAAATCTCTTTTCAAGCCTGATCTAATGGTGGTAGTGTTATGAAGTTATAATATGAGTTAATACATAAAAAGTACCTCCAAAGATGACCTTATATTTTAGGGCTTCAAATACCCCAAATTTTGGTATGAAGATGCTCAATTTGATTTGCTTAGTTTTCTCCATGATTCACCTTGATTTTGACTAGGATTCACCATTTATTTACAAGTACATTTTGAGTCCAACCCCTTATGCATAACCCTATATTTGGTTCAACTTCCATGATTTACTTCCATTTATCCTCAACCAATGTATGTTGAGGTAGTGATGTAGTGGGTGTAGAGGGTTACAACTCAACAAAGAATTACTCAATTGATTGACATTCCTCCCTCAAATATCCATTGCTCTTGTGATACATCATTTATCACTCTTGGATTTTAGGTAATTATTTTCTTGGGAGTCATTTTTTATGGATTTTGAAGCCTTAATATTAATGTAAACTCATATGATAATTATTCACAAGATCAAATATATGATAGCCATAATATAATATGATCAAGATAATAATATAACCAGAATAATATGAGCCAAATAATATGTAAATCAAGGCTAATAATATATCAACTAAAATTCATTAATAAGCAACAATATGAATGTATAAATAGCCTGAATCATACATGTACAAAGCATGTAGCACAAATTACAATATTAGTTCCTCAAATGTATGCAAACTTTATGACCCTCTTTCTCTTACAAATACATCGTCAACTCTTACAATAACAATGCTCACAATGTATACTATGTAGGTGGTGATGTAGGTTATGTACACAATGGAGTAATATATAGCCATTGTAGGATGACTTGTTGGTTACTTGACTCTTCCTTTTTCATATTTCAAGTCTCATGACTCTTGTATTTTCTACTTGACACTTGCATACACATGAATCTATGTTGCATGCACACTTGGACATGACTCTTCACATAAAACTTTCTAATCTAAGAACACATGTGCACACTTACATATGAGACATTTATGCACATTTACACTCATTACACTTGCACACTTATTTACATGACACTTGTGCATTTCTTGCACATTATTACATTACATAAAATATTTACTCACACTCTAATCTAGGACACAACCCTAATCTAATATTTACAAGGTTGTACCAAGGAGGTACATTAGCATGTACCAAATAATGTAATATTCTCCAACAAATTTTCTACTTCTAATTCTAATTTTGGGGTTGACCCCCTTTATCTTGATTATATGGAGAGACACTTTTACCTTTATTTGGATGGTACTTAGTGTTATAGTTTTTTATTTTACCCTCCTCTTTTATTTTTGTTTTATGCTTTTGCTCCAATTTGATAACAAGTTTATGTGCCTCTTCCAATATTTTGAATTCAAAGTGGTCCATGTCCTCTTGAATGTACTATTGCATCCTATTATGGTAATTAAGGACATGATGCATTTTGATATCTTAAATACCTTAGCTTTGTTTCCATTGAGTGGAAAGCATCTATATCAAAACTTAAACAAATTTGTCCAGGGTTATACACAACGATGAATATTCACCAACTGGGAAAATATTAATATTTTTGAAAATGCAAATTGGTGAATTGGGGGACCCTAGACGTCGACCATTTCACCAAAAATTTTTGGGACAATAAATTTTTAGATGTCAATTCATCGTGCGTTGATAATAGTATCACAAATAGTTTAAAAAATTCACCAGCAATCTTGCCTAAATAGAGGACCCTTTTCACCATAAAATTTTAAAATTTCTAAATTATCCTACCCAATTTGCCAAGTATACCACTATATATAATTAACACCCCAATGATACTTTTTCATTTTCGGACCCTGTTCTACACTAGACGAATATCTAGATCCAGTTTTGCACCAGACCATACCCTGTTCAACATTAGACAAGATCAGACCCATTTCTGCACTAGACCAGACCCTATGCAGCACCAAACAAGACCAGACCCTGTTCTACACCAGACAAAACCTATTTTTGTGGTAGAAAAATCCTATTCAGCACTAAGCCGAACCCTGTTGTGCACAATATTAGACCATGTTCAACACTAGATAATATGAGACCCTGTTCTACACAAGATCAGACCCTGTTCTGCACCAAGTTAATTTTTGGATATTTTTCTACATGAGGTCAAATTAGAGACCCTTTTCTATGCCAGGCTGACTTTCGAACTTTGTTCTACACCAGGCTGATTTTCAAACCCTTCTCTACACCAGGTTAATTTTTGAACCCTATTCTAATTTCGGTGGACTATCGGACCCTATTATTTACTAGAATATACTATCAGACTATGTTTTACACCAGATTCTCTTTCACTACTTTTTTTTCCATGTTTTTCTCTATTTTGCACTATTCTGCATCTTCTCCCCTATTTTATCTTTTTTTGATTAAAACTCTTCGATTCTCAGTTTCTATTCAGATCTGCTTTTCTATTATAATATTATAAATAGGTAAATGCTTTGGTTCTTTAAGGACATTGTGATGTTGTTTCTTCGAAGACATTGTGATTTTCTATTTCTAGTTCATTTTGTACTATAATTTGATATTTTTTGACATGTATCTCTAATTATTTTTTGATCATATTCTGCACTAAACCAATATCCAGACCCTATTCTACATCTGAATGGTTATTGCTTTATTCCTATATTTTTATCTATTTTATCTTGTTCAACATGTTGTCCCCTATTTTCTCTCTTTTTGTTAAAACTCTTTGATTCTATATTTCTATTCAGATCTACTTTGATAATATTATACATAGATAAATGCTTTGGTTCTCTAAAGATATAGTGATGCTCTGTTTCTCTAAAGACATTGTGATTATCTGTTTCTAGTCCATTTTGTACTATAATATGATATTTTTGACATACATATCTCTAATTATTTTTTGCATAGACAATTTTTTTATTAAATTGATTTGAATTTGTATGTTAATTACTTTTGTGCTCTTATTAGTTACAAGTGTTATCACCAAAAAATGGAGTAGTGGCATAAACTAAAAAAATCACAATAAAGCATGGCAGGAAACAGGTATGTATTTTCTACTAGCCAACCATTTGTTTATTCTAGTTACAATATTATCTTGAGGCCTAACAGAGGTAAGACCTCCTCAACATTTTATTGCTTTTATAAAACATACTGTTTACAAGTAAAATATCACCTATTGGCGATGGAAATAAGGGGGTCAAATATTCTACTAAAAAGAGTATCCTCAAATATTTTAGCCATATATCAAAATACAACGAGCCATAGACATCCGTGCAAATTCGAGATACAGATGATTTTTGACTTCTAAACAGTTAGTTGTATATTCTGTAATTATTTTAAATATTACTTTCTTCCTCAAATAGTTTCTTCTCAGTATGTGCATGATGATATGAATATTTTTTCTATTTTTAAGTTTATTTTGTTTAATCCAAGAATGATAAAAATATTATGGTATGCTACTATGTAGAATACCTTGTTGACCCTGATATGCCTCGACTTGAAGATATTCCCCACTAATATATGCCTTCTAATAAAATTCTCTTGACAATGACATCCAACAAACACTTGAAGATAATCCTCAAAATGACATATCAATTGAAAATTAAATCAAATACATTATAAACTTCTTTTGAATCTTCAAGAAAAATTCTAAAAATATAAAGGCATATAACTAGATTATTGGAAGGGGATTTAAGAATGAATGGGAAAAAAAATTCCTTGGATTAAGCCTAACTGAGGACAACCAAGTCGATAAAAAAGAATATAGATGCAAAATTTACAGTTGGAAACTTGGTAAGGATCACATGAAAAATAAGATAGATATAATAGAAAAACATGATGACAAAGCTTATGTGAAAGTTACAAGAAGTAATGGTGAAGTTAGTAAAGAAGTTAGGTGGAAGGATGCATCAGAATGTATGCATTTTAGATATGCAATAGAATATGACAATCACTTCAAGCAACAAAAATCTCTTGTTGAGAAAGGTGGAACATTTGTAGCCCAATTTCTTAAAGTTCATAAGACCACCTTAGCTTCAAAAATTTTACAGTTTGTTGTTGTATATAGTATTCTCAATAAAGGTAGACCCATATTCAATTTTATTTATTATAAGCACCTATTTCAACTAGTTGATGTGTAAAACCTTCCTAGTTCCCATTGGTTAGATCAAAGTGGTTGGGAAATGGTAAAATGTCTATCATTAGTTGAGAAGGAAGACCTGAGAGAGAAAGTAAAACTTACCATATTCATTTCACTTTCTATTGATGAGGTTATGACTATGGACAACACATCCTGGATGTGCATACATGTGTACACATTTCAAAATCATGTAACGAGGTCTAGTTTGCTAAGATTACATAATATGGTAAAAATTTAAAATCCAAAAAACATCTATAATATTGTTGTGACTAGTTTAAAGGATATTTGAGGAATGAATGATATAGACATAGCCACAAAGTTAATTTGCATTAGAGCTGATGGTGTTGCTATGAAAGGGCACATAAATGGTCTTTGTGTTCAACTCTAAACCTCAGTTGCCCCATATATAATTCCCATTCATTGTATGAATCATAGAGTGAATCTTACATATAAAATCATAAGCACCTTTGAAAATATTGGTAGAGTGGAAGACTTCATTCGTGAAATACATTCTTATTTTTCATGCATCCCAAAAATATTTGCAGAGTTTCAATAGTTTGCACTAGAAGTTACAAAAGGAAAAAAATTGTTAAAAGATGTGGATACACACTGTATAAACTTGCTCACAAATTTTTTATAGAATATCAAATTATTAACGGGTTTATGTACATAAATCACAGGGCAGTTGATAAGGCAAAATATTTTCTATTCCGTTTTACTGAATTGGAAACCCTTTTTACCTTATGTGGTATTCTTCCAATGTTGCAAGAAATTAACAGATTGATTAAACTTGCACAAGAGAGATCCATCCATATAATTGATTTCATAAGGATGAGAAAACAAACATGTATGATTATTGATATGTTATATATGTCCAATGCAAATTTTACAGATCCCTTATTTGATAGTTAGAATACATTGAAAAACATGAATAATCCAAAAATATTTTTTAAGTTTAACATCAATGATCATCTTTGTATTAATATTCATGGAAAGTTGGTATCTTTTTATTATTTTGAAATGCAATTAAGTATAGTTGTGGATGATGTTGAAGAAGTTCCTGTAACACAATATATTTCATGTTGTTTTACACAAAACTAAGACAAATTTATCAAAAATAGTAAAATATTTGACAAGTGAGATAAGAGAACAATTTTAGAGAGATGAGTTGCTTGAGGCCATAGGTGTGGTTAACCCCATGTTTTGGGGTCCTTGTACTGAATACAATTATACAAATGAGTTGTTATTTAAATATATGGGCATCCCCATTAAGCATTTTAGTAAAAATATGGAAGTCAATGGTTTTGAAATCAAAGGTATACTCAACAAATATCTTTTAAAACAACAGTCATCACATTTTGGAATAACAATGGTTGGGAAAGCATCACTTTTGAGTAAAATCCATGAGATTGGTTCCATTGCATGTTTGTGGTAAAAATTGTATCCAAGTAGTGTCTTACAAGATACAATGAGTGAAAACTTTTGTTTATACAAATTATGTGAAACAATGATTTTGGGGTCTATGGAAGATGAGAGAGTTTTCAGTGCACTATCTTTTGTTAAATCTAAGCTCTACAATAGACTTGACAAAAATTTAGAAAATTGTTTAAAAATTTATGTGTCATCGTATTAGTTGGACAAATTTTTGTATGACAGAGCATTGGCATTCTGGAATTCTCTTACAGGCAGAAGGGATACCACGAATACGATTGATAAGGATGATAATGATGCTTTCAATAATCATATGGTGAAGACACATATATTCGCTATGCTAAATAATGATTCTGGACAAGCTGATATGTGTTTGTTTTAACTTCCTGAATTGTATTTTTTCCATGATTTCATAGACATTGATAAACATGAATTTATTTGATAGCATATTTCACAATATTGTTTTAGATTTATAATATTTCAAGAAATTTTGAGGGTAGATGCCTGAAAAACCCTAGAACATCTCCACAATTTTTCATATCATTTGGAGCAACACAGATCCTAGCGCATCCCTATGTGTGAACGAGATATTTTGCAAGCGACTATGCGAGGGTTTCATCTGGGTTGAGTGCAAGCAGCTCCAGAGGTTGGTTTTTAGGGCCTTCGGGCCCTAGCGGCCAATATATTTGTGGTTTATGCTCAATATATTAGCAAAAATTGTTGTAGGGGATCCAAGATGGGTTAGAAATTTGTCTTTCAACAGATCATATTGTGAACTTGAGTGACAACGACTTTCAATTTGCTACACAAAAGAAAAGTGAAAACCATACCTTTCCATGGCGTCTAGGGCAAGGATTAAAGAGATCACGAAACAAGTTTCAAGCAGTTGATCAAAAAATGGCTCATATATCAAGTGAATCTGGTGCTAAGGTGCACCCATAAAATAATTCTACTATGAAAACCCCTGTCAAGGGTAAGAATTTCGAAGACTCGGTCCCAAAAATAAATTTTAGGGATGCCCTTCATGGTGGACAGCCTCAACCCAATGCTAATATCAATCTTAGGGCTTCCCATAAACCTCTAAGAATTCCTAATATTGATCCCAGGAAAATGGAGTTAGGATGTCTTAAAGCAACTAATGGAACTCCTATTGTTAAGCTTGATATGGGTAACATTCAGACTGGCATTGAAGATTTGGAAAAAAGAGGACTAATTTTTTGGTTCGTGGGTTTTCATTCGAGTCTATCTGCTTTCAAATTCTGGGCTACAAAAAGTTGGAAAACTAAAGGTGAGTTACAAATCTCTATTTATCCAAATGGTTATTTTCTTGTTTTATTTGCTAATAATGAAGATAGAGAGAAAACTTTTCAAGGGGGTCCTTGGTTTTTTGGAAGGGCAGGGCTTTTCATGAAGCCTTGGCATACTAAATTTAAATCCGAAGAAGAGATGCCTTCTATAGCTCCCGTGTGGGTTAGACTCTTTGGCCTCCCTATTGAATTTTGGAATCCTACTATTTTTTCTTCAATTGGAAACTCTTTAGGAACTTTTATGATGATTGCTGATTGTACTCAAAATTTTGAACATATTATTTATGCTCGGATTTGTGTTTTAATGGATTTTGAAAAACCCCTACCTAAAAAGATCACATTAAAATTTGGGGAAGACACTTGGGAGCAAGTAGTGGACTATGAGAACATTCCTTTTCATTGTAGAATTTGCCATGAATATGGTCATTTGGCCAGTGCTTTCCCAAATAAAATTCTCGATCAAAAGAAATAAGATATAAACTCAGCAGGTTTCCAAATACCTAAGAAGAAGAACACTAAAAAAAATTAGTTATGAAGGATCAATCAAAGTCATCTGCTAATATGTTTGAAATCCTTTCCACAAATGATGTCCCAAGTGAGGAAGAGGAAATAATGGAAACTGAAATCTTAGAAACACAATTTAAATATGAAGGGAAGAACTCAGAGACAAACCAACAAATCAAAGGTTTTCAACAGAAAAAAGGGAGAAATTTTACACAAGAAAAATAATATTTCAAATGTCAAAACTTCAAATAATGCAGGTCCCAATATAGACTCCATTGAACCATCTAGTAACATTTTGGTTGTGTACGAGCATTATTCAAGGTTAGACGCCATCTAAGATTCACTTGGAATAAGTCAAAAAATAGGGAAAAAAAATTGAAGATGGATTCTAATCAAAAAGCAAGTCGCAAGACCAATCAATATCATATGGTAAAAGAAGGTGAAAAGCTTGTAGAGGAAGGTAAGATTAATACCCTTCCAAAATTTTTTAGCCCTAGTATTAATGAAGATCATCACTTGGAATATTAGAGGACTCAAAGGGAGTCTTTCAAAACAAAATGAAATTAGAAGAATGATTCAGATAAATCATCCACATCTTGTTTTCCTTCAAGAAACAAATATGTCAATGGAGGATATGGACTCAATTGCCAGTAAAATTTGGCCAGCTGGAAAAGTGGTTTCCCTCAGTTCCCAAGGAAATTTGGGTGGCATTGCTTGTCTTTGGGACCCAAAAGAGGTAGTTATTCACCATAGGTTGGCAGTTGGGGTTTGTTGGCTATAGCTATTCAAAGTAGACATTCCAACCAGATTATGCTCTGCATTACTATTTATGCTCCGACTTCTTTGGAGGAAAAAATAAGACAGTGGAAGGATATTACTCATATTATCTCTCATTTTCCTAAAGCATGGATCTTGATCGGAGGAGATTTTAATACCATCCTCTCTATGGATGAGAAAAGGGGGGAAATAGAAATTTGGACAAAAGCACTGGCCTCATGAGCGAATATATTGCAAACCTCCATCTTGTGGATATCAAACCAGATAATGGCCTTATGACTTGGTCTAACATAAGGCAAGGCTTAGCTTGTATAATGGAGAGATTGGATAGGTTTTTTCTCTCTAAAAATTTCTTAATCCATGGTCACATTCCTAAAGTGAAGACTCTTAATAATGTTGGTTCGGATATTTGGCCAGTCATGGTAGAAATGTGGAAAACCAATGTGAGTTTCTCTCCTTTTTTTTTCAATTAATGTGGCTTAGAGACATTTCCTTCAGACCTTGTGTGCAACAATGGTGGAAGGAAGGTAAACCTAGGCATGGGACTAAGATGTTCTGTTTTGCCAAAATATTGCAATACATTAAATCCAAAATAAAGACTTGGAACTGGAAAGAGTTTGGGGATGTTCATAAAAAAAAACATGAATTTATTGCTCATATTGAAAATTTGAATAAGAAAATCCGTTTAGATGGCCTCACAGAGAAGAGAAGTGCAGATGAAATTAAACTCACAACTCAGTTAGAGGAATGGGAAAAAAGAGAAGAAATCTTATGGAAGCAAAAATCTAGAATTCAATGGCTCAAAGAAGGAGATCAAAACACAAATTTCTTCCACAAATCTCTTCTAGCTCAAAGATCTCACAACTTTATTTCTTCCTTGAAATCAGATTCTGGAGATGTTGTTTATACTTGGGATGGCATGAACTCTATTGTTGTTGATTACTTTTCCAATATTTTTGTTGCTACTTCTCTTGACTCAGCTTCACAACAAAATGTTCTTCAAGTAATCCCTTCTCTTATCACTTATGAGGAGAACTCTATTTTGACTTTTCTTGTTACTATCAATGAGCTTCAACAAGTAGTTTTTAAAATGCAAAAAGGGAAAACCCTAGGTCCTGATGGTTTTCCCATTGAGTTCTACCAAGAGTTCCGGGATATCCTTCATGTTGATTTATTAGAGGTGGTGGAAGAAGCCAGGAAAGCCAAAGAAATTTTGAAGGTTATCAATAAAACTTATATTACTCTTGTTCCAAAAGCTCAAGAGGTTGATCATATCTCAGCTTTTAGACCTATTGCATTATGTAATGTTCTTCTCAAAATCATTACTAAAATCATGGCAGAAAGGTTGAAGCCTCTTTTGCATAAGATTATTTCCCCGAAGCAAGGGGGTTATGTGGAAGGACATAAAATAGTAGATGAGATAGTTCTTGCTCAAGAAGCCATCCATTCCATGGATATGCAAAATTCTCCTTCCATGTTCATTCGGTTAGACTTATCCAAAGCTTATGACAGAGTGGATTGGCACTTCCTTATCAAAGTTTTAAGGCAATTTGGTTTCTATAAGGATTGGATGGATTGGATTATGGGATGTATCTCTCCAGTTTCCTACTTAGTTCTTATCAATGGCAGGCCTTCTCAATCATTCCCAGCTTCCAGAGGTATTAGGCAAGGTGACCCGCCATCACCTTATTTATTCATCATTCTTGTTGAATGCTTGGGTAGGACTATAACCAAAAAGAGGGAAAACAAAACCCTTGAGGGAGTTACCATTGTTCATGGAGATAGACCTATCTCTCATCTTCAATTTGTGGATGACTCTACTCTTTTAGGTAAAGCTACAGTTAAGGAAGCTTCTAATATTAAGCAAATCATTAGCTATTTTTCTAAGGCTATTGGGCAGTTGATCAATGAAGACAAATCTAAAGTTATTTTCTTTCACTGCTCTACTAGATAGGAATCCATGGTCTTGGATAAATTAAGATATAAGAAGACCTCTCTTCCAATCACTTATTTAGGTATTCCCATTAATATTCAAAGGCAAAAAAATAAATATTGGAATTGGTTGTTGGACAAAGTCAAGAAGAAAATTGGAAAGTGGACCAACAAGTGGCTTTCTTCTGGGGGTAGAATCACCTTGGTAAAATCAGTCCTTCAAGCTATTCCTATTTATGTTTCTTTCATTTTGAATATCCCAAAGGTTGTTCTTCGAGAATTGGATCAAATCAGTCATCGTTTCCTTTGGAGTGGTACTAAGGAGAAAAGAAAATGGGACTTGGTGAAATGGGATACTTTATGTCTTCCTAAGAGTGAAGGGGGGTTAGGATTACGATATTCAATTAATAACAACAAATATTTAGCTGCTAAATTATATTGGAGGATGTTGCATAACCCCAATGCTCTTTGGGCCAATAATCTCCGTGCTAAATATGCTAAGAACAAAAGTCCTGAAGACCTTGTTCGCTATCAACTTCCTACCAAAGGTTCTCCCATTTTAGTAGTTCTTAATACTGGTGAGGATTTGATAAAGAAAAAATTATTTTGGATCATTCATATTGGTCAACATGTAAATTTTTAGATAGATTCTTGGGATGGTCACAAGCATTTGATAACTCAGTTTTTCGATTGGAGGCCTTGGATGGAGGAGCTTCACCGAGCCAATTGGATAAAGGTGGCTAATTACTGTCGGTACCATACTGGTAATTCAAAGGTTGGTAGATATTGGATCCCTATTGAGGACTGGCCTATTCAAATCACGGAAATGCAAAGACAAGATATCCAAGGCATCCTTCATATGAGATCCCTCTCTTGGTCCCATGAAAAATATTGTTTTGGATGGAACAACACTACTAAGGGTGAGTATTCAGTTGCTCAAGGTTATTTGACCTTATGCCATAATAATCCCAACCATTCTTCTGACATATTTTCTCGATTGTGGGATCAAAATCTCTAGCCTAAGGTGAGGTTCTTTAATTTGCTTTTATTGCATCGTAGGGTGCTTACTGGTGAGCAACTTATGAAGCATGGTTTTCATGGCCCTTTTAGATGTGAAATGTGTGAAGAGAATGTAGAAAATATCAACCATATTTTTATTGAGTGTACTTTAGCCTCCGATCTATGGAGGAGAATGGCCACTTTACTTGGCTTACAGTGGTCCAATTTTTTTACTTTTGAATAGCTTTGGAGGGATTGGACTAATTAAGAGAGTGTTGATCATTTTATTATGCAGTTAGTTTGGATGGGTTCTACCATTCTTCTTTGGAATATTTGGAATGAAAGGAATAGCCAATTTTTTAATAAATATAGGAAGGATATTCACTATATTTGGCAAAATACCATAGCCAACTTAGTTGAATCAGTCCATCAACTCCTTAATAACCCCCAAAACTCCCACCAAAGATGGGATCAAGTGATGCAAATATTGAAGATTAAATCTTCTAAGGGAAACCAACTTAAAGGGAATGCGAGTATTAGTAATATGGATAGGACTAGAAATTGGAAACCTCCTCCTAAGGATTTTGGAAAAGTCAACACTGATGGAGCCTCTAGAGGGAACCCTGGAAAATCCAATGTGGGAGGAATTGGTAGACTTTCAGATGGCTCCCTGGTTTTTAATTTTGCTGAGAATTTGGGTATTCTTTCCAATAACCTTGCTGAGGGGTATGGTATCCTTAGAGGCCTTCATGAGGCTACTAAGGTTGGATGGGAAAATGTGTTAGTTGAGTTTGACTCTCAACTTATGATTAATCTCTTGAAGACTCCTTCTAAGAATCATAAGGTGGATTGGAGAATAAAAAGAATTATTGAGAAGATTCAGTTAATCCAGATGGGATTTATGAAAGTTGATTACAATCATGTGGTCAGAGATCAAAACAAGAGTGTTGATGCTTTAGCTAATTGGGATTTGGACAAAGGTGATCTTACTTGTTATGGCCACCCTCCTATATAGTGGGCTTCTCAAATTAGGGAAGCTCTTCTTTCTATCATTTCTTTGGATGGCTCCAGTTCTGAAGGTACCTAGTTTCTTCTTGTTTTTTTTTTTTTTGTGCTTCTCTTTGGTTCATTTAGTTTTTTTTAGTTCCCTAGCTCATTCTATTCTTTATTTTGTTTCCTCTGTTGATTCTTGCCTTAATAGTCTTCTGGTCTAGATAGGTCATTATTATGTTCAATTTTTTTCTTTTTTCTTTTTTTGTTTTTATATTTAGTTTTTTAAGGTGGGTGGGTTCTTTTATTTTGTGTTGTTTTTGTGTTCTTTGTGTTGTTTTTTGTTGTTCTTGTGTTTTTGTTGTTTTTTTTTATTTTTATTTTTATGTTTTTTGTTATTGTTCTTGTGTTTTTTTCGTTCTTGTTCTTGGGTTTCTCTTTGTTTGTGTTATTTCATGTTTTTTATGTGTGTGTTTTCTATGTTTTTTGTTTTTGTTTATTGTTTGTTGTTGGTTGTTTTTTATTTTTATTTTTATTTATTTATTTATTTTTTTAGGTTTTGGTTGTGTTTATTTTTCATGTTTTTTTTGGGTTATGTCTTTGTAGTGTTCTGTTCTTTTTGTCTTGTTTATGTTTTGTTATGTGGTTCTTGTGTTATTCTATGTGGTTTGTGTTGTGGTTTCTTTTATCTTATTGTACGTGTTTGGTTGTGCTTTTGTTTTTGACACACTCAAGGAGCATGTTTTTTATTTTATTTTATTATTTTTGTTGTTATTTACTTATTTTTAAATTGGTTTTGTGTGTTTGTTTGCTCCTTGAGTATGTCAAAGGTGGTAGGCCAGGTCCGAGTCCTGGGCATTTTTGACGGAATGGATACCCCTGCCTCCTTGGGTCTTACCCGAAAGTGGCATCCCTTTTGGGATGTTTTCCACACAAAAAAAAAAAATATTTCAAAAAAAAATTATTCATAAATTGTATGTTTTATATCACATTGTTCTTTTATAAATTGCATGTTTTATATCACATTGCTATTTCAAAAATTGTATGTTTTAAATCATAGTGTCTCAACTACCCTCATTGATAAATTGTTATATTTTATGTTTTATATCATAGTATTAGTATTTTATTGTTAATGTATGTATATTAAGCAAAAATAAGTTTAGGATCTATTTCAGTTCATGAGATCCTAAAGATGCTTGGTTTGCATGAAGATCTATGCTCTTATCTATGATGCTTAAGATCATATTTTTAGTTTATTTCAGTTTAGGATATATTTCAGTTCATGAGATCTTAAATATGCTTGGTTTGCATAAAGATATATAATATTATCTATGATGCTTTTTTTTTGAGATGAACATAGAAACAATATTGGCTAAAAATAAACTAAAAAACAACACAAAATTATAAATGCAAACAACCTTTGAATGATGGAAGACACAAAATGAGTAAATGTTTTTTTTATTAATTTGAATAAAAATATATTAAATTGTACAAAATTGTTGATTGCTGTCAGCTTTAAAGTATTTTACATTGTTAAACATATGATTGGGGGTTTTTTGCCTCAATATCACTTGGAGTTACCTTTTATTTTTCTTTATCTACTTTCGTGGCACCCTCTTCTGGTAGTGCTCTAGCTTTGACTAGGTTTTCACATAATTTCTCAATACTCCATACTAATGTTGCTTCTTCTTTGTTTGGATATTTGAGAATTGTTGGAAGTGGTTCTTTTGCTTTCTACTATTGTAGTACAAGGGATGGATCTTCATTGAGCCTATCCCTAATATATTTTCTTAAAATATTAATATCCACTATTTTTGATTGCATTTTCTTTTTCATTTACATTGTATTTTGCAAAAATGTCTTCGCCCTTTTGATATTGATGTCCATGCTCTTAACTTGTCTTTTTAAGTTATGAAAATTTGATTACAAAAGAAAATTGAAACATAAAAATATTTTTCTTATCTCAGCCATGTCCCTTGCAGCCTCAACAATAGTAACTTTGTCCTTATCGATATCCCAATGGTTATAAAAATCTTGGGCTTCAACATTAATATTCTCTAATATATCGACCATAATATTTAAAACATCATAATAATACACAATATTAGACTTCAGTAATCCTGATGTGGCCTGATGTAGTAGGCCACCAAGATTTTCTAGTTCATACTGAACCAAAGAATAAATAGAATCTCTTTTTGTAAAATTATTATATTAGGCGTTAATTTCCCTTATAAGGAATTTCTCCCGATATTCCTAATCCTTCATCACTTGCAAATATTTAAGCACAACCTCTTTTACGGTTGCTTCAATATTTTAAATAACTAAAATATTTTCATCAAAATTTACAATGTCATCCTCAGTTTGAGGATCCTAAGGATGAGGGTCATTTCCTTGAGCAGATGACAATGATGTCTGCTCAGCTATAGGGGCTTCTCTTTGTTTTGCTTCACCTTGTGGATCATATAACACATCCATTACCTTGAAGCCTAAAATATTTCCTTTCAATTGTAAATCATCACCGAGTTGGATATTATCCAATCCCACAGTTAAAACTTCTAGTACCTGTGAAGTTGTGTTAAATGTAAAAGATGACCACCCATACCCAGAACTTGGCGTTGGTCCCTATGATCTCTATGAGAACTCATACACATAACTTGTTGTTGCCCCTTGTGATCTCTATGAAAAAATTATTTTCCACCTCCAACATGCATATGGTATCGCATGTGCATAGGTTGTGCTTGTCGTTGATGTGGTGGAAGCGGTGGATGTTGTGGAAGCAGTGGTTCTGGTGCAAGCAGTGGCTATGGTGGAGGCGATGGCAACATGTGGCCTCTCATTTTCATAGGTTATCGTTGAACTTGAGAATCGATTGAAAATAGTCAAATTTTTTTGTTACAATTATTAAAAAAAATAAAATAGAAATAAAATATTAATTTAAAGTAAATACATATAGATTTACCTGAATATGATGAAATGTGTTGAATTTGGATGCCAATAAGTGAGGGGATGATCGCACTAGATTCAGTCTGCACATTTTGTGCATACCTAGGTATATGAGAACCCCCAATAGAAGCGACTTTCCTGGAACATTTATACAACCTCTACAATGGTGTCACTTATGATCGAGTATCTTCAAAATCACCAGTTTGTTCTGGTTTGTAACCCCTAATGGAAGAATATTATTTATTCCTTATGATGGCTGCCCTACCCTTCATTTAGATGAAAAGAAAAATTAAAAAATAAAATGGGATAAAATATGAAATATTATTTCATGGTCAAAGATGGAATTATCACATTCAATTCCTCTTGTGTCATGGTAATAGCTTGTAGTGTTGCATGCACTACAGTTGGTACAAGAGTATTTTGTAAATTATTAAAATATTCATAATAGAGTGCTAAAATGTAATTCAATTTACCCAAAATGGGTTGTGTCTTGTTGGTTTGCAATTGCACACCATGCAACTCAACCCTGATTTGATTTGAAATATATGAGCACCAATCAAACCTCTCATGCTTCTCATAGTGAAAAAAATAGGCCAGTGTCCAAAATAGAATTTACAATATTCCAAGCAGAATTAGTCTTTCCTGGAAGAACTTGATAATGGCCTTCAGAGTTGCATGGTTAACATCGGTGAACCCTCTTTTTGACTTGGTTATGGAAGCTGCAAAAACAAAAGTAGATAACAATTTACAAATTTGAAATTTTGAACATTAATAGAATCTAAGTAACAAGAATCATACCTACCAAATATTTTGATCCCAAATGGTACATTGTATTGAGGTATCCTTTATCATTTGGAGTCAGTAGCAACTTCATTGATATTGGAGGAAAATCATTGAAAGGAAGATCTATCAATCTCTTAATATTTGTAGGCATGATGGTGAACAATAGATTTCTATTTTGTATTTTTATTCTGATTGTGGCCTTGTCATGGTCATAACCACTTATGATATATTGTAGGAGGACTTTATCAATTTTGAATTATGGCATTAAAACCAAGTTTTTCAAACCTACGTTATCTAACCATGAAAATTTTAAACCTGGGGTTGTTAGTAAATCTAAAATTAAAGTGCAAGAAAGTTTCTTGAACTTTGGGGTAGGGATGGAAGCGATGGCCATTACAAGAAGTTGAAAGTAGGAGAAATTGGATTGGGAACTAGAAGGTTGCATGTAATGGTTAGCTCTAGTTGGGTACAATCATAGAAATAAACTAAAAAAATGGTATTCGATGCCCTTTTATAGAGAATAGATGGGGTTGACACATGGTAGCATTGTATTAGACATGTAGTATGGTTGACCGATCATGTGACATATGACAACCAATCAATGGGGGGAAACCATATTCTACATTCAGTCCTATACCGTACCATATTCTCCACTCTATCCTATGTCAAATCAAAATTTTCATCAGGCCCAATACCGAACCACATTATACATCAAGTCAAACTATATTCTACATCCAATACGATACCATACCACATTCTACATCAGGCCCTATATCGAACCATATTCTGCATCAGGCTGAACCATATTCTACATCTGGTCCAATACTAGACCACATTTTGCATCACGCCCGATACTGAACCACATTCTGCATCAAGACAAATCACATTTTGCATCCGAACCGATATCGGATCACATTCTACATCCAAACTAATATTGGACTATATTCTGCATTTGAATCGATACTGGACCATATTCTGCATCCAGGCTAATATTTAGCCATAATCCAAGATCGAATCATGATTTGTACCCTATTCGTCGTCGAAACTCGTTTTCCACCCGATTCGACCAAAACTTTGAAATTTGCGAATGTTTTATAATTTTTTTTTGAAAAAATAAGGTGATTCGCCATGTCCTCCTAGATGATGTTATCCAGGATTCACCAAGATTTAGCAATAGATTCACCATTTTTTTACAAGTAAATTTCGGGTCCAAACCCTTATGCATAACCCTAGATTGATCTTTACCTTAACACAATTATTGCCATCGCATGTCTTGGTATTCATATAATCCCATGGGATAATATTCTTCCTTAACAACCTCCTTGAAATTATCCTATGTGAACACTAATTCATCTTCATTCTCTTTTGTGACCCTGTTACAATATGCTTCCCACAAATTTTGAATATGTAACGAAGCTTTCAAGAGTGCAAAAAATATTTTCTCATTGACAATGGATTTTTTTATCTAGAGTGTAAAAAAACTAATCCAACCAATTCTCTTGGGCATCAATATTTATTTTTCCTTCAAAAGTAGAAATATAAAAATTGATATGTGCATTAAAAGGTGTAGGAACACTAAATGGTGCTATGGTAGTGAGAGGTTATTTAGAGGAGGATGGAAAATTTACAATGGGAAGCCATTAAATAATTTGAGAAAATTGATCCATCATCTCATTCCTATGTTTTATGAGGGATTCACTCAATATATCCTTGAAAGGATTGATTGTATTGATGTTTTCCATTATGGTCCTGTTGAGTGGTATTTTCACCCGGTTGTGAAAGTACACTCTCCTTTAGGATTTGGGTCCCAAATCCCCTCTTGCAAAGAAGTTAAACAAACAACTTCTTCAAGGTCTCCGTTGTATTAGCATTTGCATATGTGTATTAGTAATCTCAAATAAAGATATTCAATTTAAATGCTTGGAACACCTTAGTGATTGCAAGTAACTATAAATAAGGGGCAATGTTGGTTTATTTCACCATGAAACTTCAGTGATTGTTCATTGTTTTTTTTGGATTTTGAATTTTTTTAAATGTTTATTTTAATGCCTGAAAGTCAAAATTTCTAGAAAAATAAAATGCAGAAAAATGAAAATGAGATGCAAAAATGAAAAATAAAATGCATTCAGTATGATGCTATCCTATTTTGACAAAACCAAATATGTGAGGTTTCCATGCATGCAACTTAACCTATTGGACTTGCAAAACAAGCACAATCCCCATAGACTAAGTGCTGGTTCCTAGGGTACGAAATAAAATTCAGATTTCAAATATTCGCCTAATGTAACCCAAAAAAATGGCATTAACATTATCTATAAATTCGAAATCTAAAAAAATGAAAGAATAAACATTAAATCCATAGCATGCAAATAAAATATCCTTCTTTCTTGCCCACAAGATGTAAATTTTTGAAAACTTCTGCATTAAAAATATGTCATTTTACAAAAGCAAAATTTTTTGTTTTCTCAAACTAGTCCATGGAAGAAAAACGACTCAAACAGGTCCAGAATGGCCTCATTGCCTTCAAGTCTGCAACTCTGCTCATAGCAATTTCCAACCCATGTCCATGAAGAAGAAAAAACCAGTATATGGAAGAAAAACAGTCCAACTAGGTCCAGAATGGCTATCTTGCCTTCAAACCTGCAACGCTACTTGCAGCAGTTTTCCACCCCCTTCTGGCCTCTTTGAATGGCGTATTTAAACTTCTGAAAAAAAATTGTTTCTCCTTCCATGACGGTTCGCTTCGTTTTTCGATGGCTGTTCGTTTCACCTTCCCTGACTATTCGTTTCACCTTCCCTTGTATGCGTGTGCTTTGGTTTCCATTTTGTGGCCCTTCGTTGCGTTTTCTCCACATGGGCTTGCGTCCATTTCCCTCCGTGTGTAACGACCATCTTAAATGATTTCAAATCATTAAAGATTCCTTATGTAACGCTTTGTCTTCTTCATTGGATTTTGTCCTTATGTCCACGTCACTATGCAGGTCCGTTACCTTGGTGAAGGAACATATCGCGATATCGTGACACTTTTTGTTTCTCTGTTTGCCTACCCCTTTTGAATCGTGAAAATGTAACATGTCGCGATATCATGACACTTTTGCCTCCTTTCTCTCTTTTGTTGCTTTTAGCCGCAAAAATGCAACATGTCGTGATATCGCGACACTTTTCTTTCTTCTCTCTCTCTTTGCTTTGAATTGTGAAAATGCAACATGTCGCGATATCACAACACTTTTTCTTTCTTCTCTCTCTCTTTGCTTTGAATCACGAAAATGCAACATGTCGTGATATCGTGACACTTTTCTTCCTTTGGCCGCGATGATGCAACATGTCGCGATATCGCGACACTTTTTCTCTTTTTGGCCACGACGATGCAACATGTCGCGATATCGCGACACTTTTTGTCTTTGGCCATGAAAACGCAACATGTCGCGATATCGTGACACTTTTTCTCTTTTGGCCGTGAAAGCGCAACATGTCACGATATCGCGACACTTTTTGTCTTTTGGCCGCGATGGTGAAACATGTAGCGATATCGTGACACTTTTTCTTTTTTGGCCACGACAATGCAAAATGTCGTGATATTGCGACACTTTTTCTTTTTGGGCCGCAATGGTGCAACATGTCACGATATTGCCACACCTTTTCTCTTTTGGCCGCGATGGTGCAACGTGTCGCGATATCGCGACACTTTTTCTCTTTTGGCCGCGATGGTGCAACGTGTCGCGATATCATGACACTTTTCCTCCTTTGGCCGTGACGAAGCAACATATCGCGATATCACGACACTTTTTTCACTTTTCTCTCTCCATTTGCTTTGGACCGCGAAAATGCAACATGTCGCGATATCGCGACACTTTTTCTCCTTTTCTCTCTCCCTTTGCTTTGGACCACGAAAATGCAACATGTCGCGATATCGCGACACTTTTTCTCCTTGTGGTGTTTTGCTTTTTTCTTTGATATTTAGCATATGGGCCACTTCGGTCTTCTTGGAAATCATGCAAAAAAGGTGGGTCCCCAATTTTGGGGTATGTTGTGGAGCAACCACAAAAAATGGTGACTCTACTGGAAAATTCTCCCGAACATTTCAATGAGAACTCAACCTAAAAACACACATACTCAAATACAAGCATCAGCAAATATCCTAAGAATAAAACTAAACGAGAAATACATGAAGCATTAGAATTATTAAACATCAGCTCGGTGTGTGCAATGTGCTTCATTCCCTATCGTTTGAAACTCGTTTAGCTTTCCATTGTCAGTTTCACTTATGATTCATATGCAAAGCTATGAATGATTTGTGCAGGATTTGATGTATGACAACTATGTTAGAGATATAACAACCTACTTTGCAAAGGGTCAGAATTTCTAGTATCATGAACAAACATATTAAAACTTTCAACCCTCTTAGGACCAAATATATATATACTGAATTAATTTACTAGATCCCAAATTTGGTTATGTGTCACTACCATCTTGAACCCATGTGCAGGTGTAAGTGAAATCAGAGCTTTGGGGAATAGAATTCCCAACCTAAATGAGATGGGAATTTAATCCTATCCTTACTACTCTGATCCGGAGTTCATTACCTCATCTTGAACAAAATGATTTAACCTGTTATGGATGAAACTATTAGGTTAGCCTGTCCGTTTGAGCAGTTAGTGGTCTTGCTTTTAGACAAGACGTGTTGCCATGCATGAGCATACTCCACTGCCAGCCAAGCGTCTATAGCCCCGATGGAGATTAACCCCATAATCCAGGATTTGGCTCTACTTTTGATTTATGGGACCTTGGGGATGACTACCCATCCTTGCAAGGGACATATAGTACGATCCTTCCAATCTAATATTAATAAATAAAAGAAAAATATTTGCTTTGGAATTTCAAGTTTTTGAGTGGGCAAAATGGAAGCTTTGGGGAATCAGATTCTCAACCTAAACGAGATGAGAATTAGACCCTATCCTTACTACTCCATGAAGGTCAAATCAGAGCTTTGGGGAGTTGGATCCTCAACCTAACTTTAATGAGGATTTAACCTCGTAGCACCCTAAAATTGGCACGGTTAAAACCTTAGTAAAAAGATAAAATATTAAAATTTGAATTTCAACCCCAAACTTCCCGTTAAACCGCTTGTTACCCGCTTTCCCCGTTTTCCACGCCATTTTTAGGATTTGTTTTGACCGTTGGACGACATCGTCGCAGATTAGACGAAATCATCCCCGATCTGACGAATTCGTCTGGAACATAACGTCCAGACGATTTCATCCCAAAACTGAATTTTCATAATTAGCTTCTGTTTCAATAGCCTCTCCAACTTGGGCAGAAGTGTGTCTGCGCAGTTGGTGATTTCCCTATTGGAGATCTCCCAGATTGGGATGATCCCCAACCTCCTAGCCTTCCCCTAATCCTATATAAACTAGGATTTTTCTAGTTTATCCCCCTGACTCCCATTGATCCTGATTCTCCCTGAATCCCTAACCCCTTAGTTGACGGATTTCATTGCAGAGTTAGCTCCTTATTCCCTTGCACTATTGCTTGCATTCGGTATTTTTTTGCATTTTTTTGCAGGAACTCTACTGTTTTTTAGTCGAAGCTAGCTTGGATCATCGCGGACGATCTCGGACGATTGCGGATGATCTCGTACGATTGGAGGCGATCCTGACTGTAGTTTAGATTGGGGGTAGTCCGAGTTTAGAGTTTGCATTTTCTTAGCTTTCTCTACATTTTTCATATTGTATTTTTGCACTGTCTTAAGTTATTACGTTTTTTTTGCATCTTGGAGTTCACCTCATTTAGCATAATCTCATGATAAAGTTAAGATCAATCATTAAATCTACTACATTTCCTTATTTTTTATTGAAATCTATTATTTAAGGCATGTTTGCTATTATTTCTACCATTATCCTTTGCTTCTGCATTTGCATATTTGGTATTTTGTGTCTGTTTTTGTGATTGCAGGTTTTTGACAAATTTGTCTAACGAATTCATCAGATTTCAGATGATTCTGTTTGATTTCAGATGACCTTCTATGATTTGGGATGATCCCGTGAAATATTAGATGATTACGTACAAATTGAGACGATATGAACTGCTACAAGACTCAAAATCTTCATCAGACATCCGGAATTAGGTATGACACCTTCTAGTTTGTATATTCTCTATTATTTGCATTCATTTTTGCTTTATGTATTCATTTAAATCAGCATTGGCATATAGAATAGTTTAGATTCATATTTGGCCAAACCTAGGAGTTGAATGATTAAAGCACAAAATGAACACATCAAACTCACCGTCAACCTAGGCGTGGAAACTGTCGTTCAAAATTTTCCTGGTGAACCCACCATCCGTCAAAAATTCACCCTTATACCCCTCCCCCGAGAGGTGGGACCTTCAAAGGGCCTCTCAGTCCGAGGTATTGTCCCATCCTTCTCGCATCCCCCTTTCGGGTGCGGATCCTATAGCCTGAAGGTAAGGATGCGAAAAATTTGGAGTGATACATTTTTGTGAACCCGACGTGAAAACTAAAAACCTTTTGAAAAAAATCCAAATATATATATATATATCTATATATATATATATATATATATATATATATATATATATGTATGTATGTATACAAGAAAAATAAAAACAAAAAAATCATCATTTCAAGTTTGTATGTTTTAGATTCAATTTTAAATAATAGATACTAAATATTACTTTTAGAAGTACTAAAGAAACCATGAGTTTTTACTCAAATCAATATGAGCCCATTAGTAATGTTGGAAGAATTCAGCCAAATACATTTGTTGATTATGACCAACCTCATCCCTATTCAACATCACCTCCATCACACTTTTCTCATTTTTCATCCATACCCCAATAGGATAATCCCTTTTCCAATCCTCTTCATAATGATATTATCTATTCTCCCATACATCCATATTATGTCTATCAATCCACATATAATCCTCCACCACCTTTTCAATATTCTTCTCTCAATACAACACATCCATTTCAACAAGAAAATACTTATTCTTCCAATCCTACCATGCACTCATATCATACTTCACAATCTTCCTATCATCATTCTACCCATAACAAAGAAAAGAGAGGTAAGAAACCATTAGGTCCTTTTATTACTTGAACTCCTAAGGCACATATCAAAAACCTCTCGAAAACCTTCATCACGTACATTTACAAAGCTCAATCAACCAATGGATATAATTCTCAAGCATTTACTTGATACAAATAAGATTGAACTCCCTTCCATAAGACAACTTGATACCACAACAGATTGGTTTAAACTTGAGCTACATTGTGAATATCATAGAGTAGATGGACATATGACACAAAATTGTAAAGATTTAAGATGTGCAATTCAAGATTTGATTGATGAGGGTCTTTTTAATATAAAGGAATTACAATCTACAACTGATGATAAATCTCCAGTAAAAAATCAAACTCCTACACAAAAAATACCAATAATCAATCAAGACATGGGGATCTCCCAAGAACCCCTATTCAATTATCAACAACAGGAAACCAATCAAATATTGCATGTTAATGTGTTCCATCATGATGATATTACTAATATTGTAACAGAAACTGCAAATGAGCAACCTCAAGTTCAATCAACCCAATGTGATATTCAAGAGATGGATTCCTCATTTGACCAACCTTCAAAACTATCTTTGGCTCTAGAGAATGATCCAAAATGGAATGTAAGCATGGAAAGCTCATATTTAGAATCAAAATCTCAATCTGAAATCCACTTTGATAGCCAACAACAAGTGATTAATCCTCAAGCAAAGATATCCCTTTTAGAAGTATTACAAAGTTCTCATAAGGAAACTTTGTTCAACATACCTAGCCAACAATTTGTTCCTTGTCATATTTTCTCCAAGAACATAATTAATGGTGTAAACCCTCTTGAGGTTAATCATATTTCATTCTATGATGAGGATATTCCTTCCTCTACTCCACAAGAAGACTCCTATCTTTACATTATAGGATCTAGTAAAGAAACACCTATTAAAACTATCATGGTAGATAATGACTCCTCTCTTAATTTATGCACTTATCAATTATTCCAAAAACTCAAAACAAAGGAAGAAGATCTTAATGAATCAAATGTTATTATAAAATATTTTAACAATAAAATTCAAGAATCTCAAGGTACTATAATTCTTCCCCTTAATATTGGATCCAAGATCCTGGATACTTTGTTTTATGTAGCATATTGCCCTTCACCTTACAACCTACTTCTTAGAAGTCCTTGGGTTCGTACGATGAGGGTTGTCCCTTCCACTCTTCACCAATGTTTGAAGTTTGAACTTGCAAATAAAATTGTTACCATACATGGTGACCCAACACCACTTGAATAATATTTAACGGTTGAAACATCAAGTTCTATACATTCTCCATTGTCACAATTATCTTCTATCCATCACTTTTCTTCATCCATATATGATCATCCTTGTTTACCAAATAACACCCATGCATATATTTCATATATGCTCCCTCCATCTTATCAAGACTTGGAAGATAGTGATAAGAATGAAGAACCTTCTTATCCTTCTGACATTTTATTTTGTAATATGATCAATTTTACATATATAAAAGTAAAATCTTTTGCTACATTATTCTACATTATAACAAAGATTTTGTTATCACTACCTTTTATTCATCACTTTTTGTTCTTACCTTCACCACAACCAAATTATCCTTCAAAACCTCCTTTGATTTTGAAGCAACCTTAGACATAATATACTCAAATAACCTTGTATAGTGTATATAGATCATCTTGTATATACCACCAATTTCATAAATTAAAATCAAAATATAAAAAAAAAAAAAACATCAAAATCGTCAAAATCTTCAAAAACATCTTTTATTTCATACCTGTCAATTCTTGGAGTTTGCAGTTATATTTTCAATTATTTTGGATAAATGAGCATTTATTTGGAATCCCGCACTTTCACACTCACATGAATAAATATCTTGATCTTATTTAGTATGATTATTAATCTCTTATATCAAAGTCCACATTGGCATTAAATAAAGTTTTGAGCATAGAGAACTGATCTTGTTATTTACTTGAACCAAGTATATCTTTTCACATTAAAATGATTTCATTGCAAATTCAATATGATGCTACATAGTAGAAACGGTTTCCTGAGCGGAAAGTTTCCCCTGCTATCCTATCATGCACATGGTCTATAATCTTTGAGAATTGACAAAAGGACAAGCTCACCCCTACCCAGAATAAAAATACCTTGCTCTACAGCTAATCCGAGCAAGTATCCCTAGCATAGGAATAAAAAGAAAAGTTCAAGAAAAAGAGAAAAAGAAAAAGGTTATTTTGTATCATCACAGCAACATTTCAGTATTTTCTCAAATATCAAGCAAAAATACAAAAGTACAAAAATCAGAAGAAGTAAAAGAAAAACGCAAAAGCAAAATGCAATAAAATCCCTTTCCTACCCCTTTAAAAGAAAAGGGTGAATGATCTTGAATCCCTGGAATTCTTAATTATTCAAAAAATGTGAGGTAAGCCCCATAACAGGTGGTTTGTGCCCAACCCGCTTGGCCTTGGGTAATCCCTAGCGTGGCGATATGTCTGTCACATTAGCGACCTTCTTTTATACAGACCTATGTCAGCTTATGGATTAGCTAGCTCTTGATAACCTAACTTACATAGTAGTCTGGTACGATTACATGCATATAAATCATGGTCAACGAACATTCATTTGGTTAAGGCAAATTACTTGTATCAAATTATCTTGCTCAAAATTGGTGAATGAACAATACAATCGCACACACATTTATATTTGAGAGATTTTGCATCATTATGATAAATCAAGATTGGTAATGAACTCACATTTGCACATGAGGATTCCTTATAAATCTACATTTCTCTTTGAGATAATTTAAAATATTTCTGTAACTCTTTTTGGAATAATTTTATCCTTCTATTTCAGAATTTTTGTTTTGTATAAAAGCAATTACATACATCTTCTTACAAAATCTCAAAAATAATTTCAAACAAAATTTTCATATTATTATTTTTCTGTTTATCAAAGTTCAAAAATGCATCTTGCACTAAAAATCAACAATCTATTTTCTTCCTTGGATTTCGCAATGATGGTATAAGTCTATACCTATAATTCTATGCCTAGCGCAAACCATTGTTCTAATTTTATTTTCCATTTATTTAAAAAACAAATTCATCAAAACATATGACTTGCATCATTATGTTACACAATTATGCTTTACAAACAAACGAACACCTATTCTATTTCATGTCATTATGTTCAAATTCAATTTTTGCAACCATGGTATAAATTCTAAGGAATTGTTCAAAATTTTATCACACTTAGGAATTTATGCCTAGCAAAATCATATTTCTTTTCGTATCTCATGCATACTATTTTTATGAAAATCTAAAAACAAATCATCAAACCATCATTATCTCCATCATTACAACACAAAGTCTTAAGACAGTCTCTTAAGCACTCTTTTACTTTTAACAATATTTCTATACTGGGATTAGCTTGACGATCGAGTGAGTGGCGACTCCATGAAATGGTCTATAACAATGACAATGTCCTTTGAAATTATTGTTAGCAATATCTTTATTTTTCAATCAAATCACACCACAACCACCAATTGTTTACATCAGATTATTTCATTTAAAATCTTACAGCATGACATCAAATTATAATATTTCAACACGACATAATTACATGAATCCTCAATCAAATAAGCAAACAATTCAAACATTAAAGCATCATAAAAACATATGAACAAGTCATATCATCAGAAACAAAATCATATATATATATATATATCAAAAAATTATATACATCATATCAAAACTGGATTGGTATGCCACAATCTATACCTCGACATACTCAATCCTCTCAAAATATACAGTCCATAGATGCTTAGCCTCGAGAAGCCTTTGAGCTCTCAGCCTCATCACCCCCCCCCGCCCTGATGTGGAGGAGGTGGTCCCATAGAGGTCCGGGATGTATCTCGGGTCCTCGTCGTCGATCGAGAGGATGTCCTCACCGATCCCAGCCTGACTGGTTTTGCAATGTTGGCTGGCAGCTGTACCCTCTGGCCCTCTGGAACTAGCTGGAAGTATACACCCTGGTAGAATGCAGTCTACATCATCGATCGCACTAGATCATCCCTGCTCGCTCCATCGCTCTGCACCTTGAGCTGTGTTGTCTCATCCTGTAGTGTCCATACTTGCATCCTTAGCTGAGTGGCCTTGTCCTGCAGTGACTGCACCTGAGCTCAAAGGTGGGCAACCTCAGCTCGGAGAGCCGTTGTCTCGCTGCTCTCCCCTGTGTCAACACCCTTGCCCTTATCAGGCGATGGTGGTCTCTCCCCCTGCTACGAAGGGAGCCTCTCCTCCCTTCGCCCTATCTCCTGCGGCCTCTGTGGAGCCCGTGCCATCCTTTGGCATCTCTCCTGTGGGATCCGTCGTTGCTCTCTCCCCTCGTGACCCCGTGCTGCCTCAATAGCAGCCTATCGTCGCCTCCCCATCTGGTGCACCACGGCGTGCACTGGACCCTGTGCCCTCGTCATCCGAGGAGGGCGGATGCCTACGTACCAGGCATTGTAGCCATCTGCAACCTCAACGTCATCAACATTAAAAGTGAATAGTAAAAATGAATTAGGGTTTTCCCTATTTTCTTTAGTTTTATTTAAAAATCAGCATTTTAAATTTTTGCTTTTCCACTTTTTTTCCTCAAACGTTCGATTTGGGTAAAAACACGGAGGGGGCACCATAGTCAGCATTCGTACGATTCGACCAAGAATCATCGTCTAAAAAATTGAATATATTTTTGCTTTCTCGTAAAACGAGAAAAACTCGTCTTTAACACATTTTCTTTGAAAAATTCGCTAAAGAGGGGGCAAAATGTAGCACCCTAAAATTGTCACGGTTAAAACCTTAGTAAAAAGATAAAATATTAAAATTTGAATTTCAACCCCAAACTGCCTGTTAAACCGCTTGTTACGCGCTTTCCCCGTTTTCCACACCATTTTTAGGATTTGTTTTGACCATTGGACAATATTGTCGCAGATTAGACGAAATCTTCCCCGATCTGACAAATTCATCTGGAACAGAACATCCAGACGATTTCGTCCCAAAACCAAATTTTCATAATTAGCTTCTATTTCAACAGCCTCTCCAACTCGGGCAGAAGCATGTCTGTGCAGTTGGCGATTTCCCTGTTGGAGATCTCCCAGATTGGGATGATCCCCAACCTCCTCACCCCATCCTATATAAACTAGGACTTTTCTAGTTTATCCGCCTGACTCCCATTGATCTTGATTATCCTTGAATCCCTAACCCCTTAGTTGATGGATTTCATTGCAGAGTTAGCTCCTTATTCCCTCGCACTATTGCTTGCATTTGGTATTTTATTGCATTTTATTGCAGGAACTCTACTGTTTTTCAGTCGAAGCTAGCTTGGATTGTCATGGACGATCTCGAACGATTGCGGATGATCTCGTACGATTGGAGGCGATCCTGACTGTAGTTCAAATTGGGGGCAGTCCGAGTTTAGAGTTTGCATTTTCTTAGCTTTCTCTACATTTTTCATATTGTATTTATGCACTGTCTTAAGTTATTACGTTTTTTTTTGCATCTTGGAGTTCACCTCATTTAGCATAATCTCATGATAAAGTTAAGATCAATCATTAAATCTACTGCATTTCCTTATTTGTTATTGAAATATATTATTTAAGGCATGTTTGCTATTATTTCTACCATTATCCTTTGCTTCTGCATTTGCATATTTGGTATTTTGCATATGTTTTTGTGATTGCAGGTTTCTGACGAATTCGTCAGATTTCAGATGATTCTGTCTAATTTTAGATGACCTTCTGTGATTTGGGACAATCTCAAGAAATATCAGATGATTAGTACAAATTGAGACGATCTGAACTGCTACAAGACTCAAAATCTTCATCAGACATCCGAAATCAGGTATGACACCTTCTAATCAGTATATTCTTTGTTATTTGCATTCATTTCTGCTTTCTATATTCATTTAAATCAGCATTGGCATATAGAATAGTTTAGATTCATATTTGGCCAAACCTAGGAGTTGAATGATTAAAGCACAAAATGAACACATCAAACTCATCGTCAACCTAGGCGTGGAAACTGCCATTCAAAATTTCCCTGGTGAACCCACCATCCATCAAAAATTCACCCTTATACCCCTCCCCCGAGAGGCGTGACCTTCAAAGGGCCTCTCAGTCCGAGGTATTGTCCCATACTTCTTGCATCCCCCTTTCGGGCGTGGATCCTATAGCCTGAAGGTAAGGGTGCAAAAATTTGGAGCGATACATAACCCTATCCTTACTACTCTGATTTTAGGCTTTAAGCACTTATGGGAGTGGTAAAAACCACTGTTTTAAGGATTATGTTGCATGATAAGACAGACACGAAATACTCTTTTTGCCTCACCTTTTCTTCCAAGTACAGTTTTGACCATTTTGCTCAAGATCCTATTTAAAATGTGCAGAACGTGCTTGGTTCAAGATAGTTTGGGCATCAATTCCCAACCTTAGGATCCTTTTAATATATGTTATGTAATAACCCTAAGAGGATTCGACGCCTTTTTCAATGATTGTACATGAAATGAAGATGCAACTAAGATGAAATGCATATGTAATGCGGAATGTACATGAGATATGAATGCATTGCTCCTTTTGAAATGCGGATGGAGTATACCACCTACTTTGCCATAATTTATAAAATTGACAACTTCATGCATCACAAGTTCCAAACGATATTCTTTATTGTGTTTGCGATATTCGTGGAGCTTTCTACAATACAATTTCGATGTTTCATATTCTCCTAGTCTTAGTTAACATTCATAAGGACCTAAGTTAACAAACCAAAAGCGTCCAAAGGACCAACACACAAAACTTAAAACCAAAATGAGATCTAATCCAAAACTAAAACACGAAAACCAAAAGTATATACAAATGTACAAAAAAATTGGATTATCATTTTCTCGGATCCCAAACCTGATTAGAATTCTTTAAAAGACATATGACGTGATACGCATACCAAGTTTTGCAGGAATCCAACAAAAACAAGACCAAACCAAACAAAGAAACAAACTTCCACTTGCCCCTCTCACCATACCAATTTGATTTAGTTTCATTAATAATCCTATGGTGGAATTTTAAGTTTTCAAATTGATTAGACAATGATTGATATTCAATTCCTTTATGTCTATTCTTTAAGATGTCCATTCCGCACTTTGATTCATGGTGTAGAAATAAACTTTCATTTTCATTTGATAAAGCCATAACATTAATAATACTTGAATCAAACCATTCATTAGGCAAACCTTCATTCGAATTTTGCATGGTGAAACCAAAAAGATGAGATTTTACCTTTGGCATGTTTTCATTTGACCTTATTTGAAGAGGATTTGAAAATTCCTCTTTTCTCTCATGACATTCATCATCATGTAGCACTTGTTCTTTCTCCATGACTCGTTTATCAAAGGCACCAAACTTAGGTACCCAATTGAAAATATGCCCATCCCTTTCAAACCATAAGTCTTGTATATCTAGGGGTGGGTTAACTAACACATTTTCATGATCAATCACTTGGGTTGTTTTGGGTAATGTGAGATTTTCAATTGGATCATCAATGATATCAAACCCAAATGATTCAGGTTTTGTAATTTTCTCATTTTGAGATGGCATAATCATTGTAGCGCAAGTGCGTGGATCAATATTTTCAATTTCTTTTCCTTCAAAGGGATCTAAAGCAAGTGACTCTCTTTCTTGATTCACGGTTGTAGAATCCTTATCATGTTCCAAAATTTGATGAGATTCGAATTCCTCTTCCTAAACTTTCTCAAATTGTACAGGATTTATAGTATCCTCATGTGAGGAAGCAATTGAGTTATCCTGCATATTAATTGACGCAACAAGTTTGTTAGAAGATTCAGATTGATAATATTATTCCCCTTTCTTCCACGAATCATAGTAATCATCCTCCAAATCCAAGCTGTGACGCTCAAGTACTTCTTCCTCATCTTCTGATTCATCAACATGTTTCTCATCCAATTCATCTTCACCTTCCATAGATGGTCCAATTATTTCCAAAAGTGGGTTATTTCTTGAATTCAAATTGGTAAAGCTATCATAATCCAAATTTGTAACCCATGATTCAATTTTATCATAATTTGGAAGGTGTGGATCCTCTTGGTCATCACTCTCTTGACGATATAGAGTTTCCACCACCAAAATGTTGTCCTCCCCTTGTTGATGTTGGGATGGACCCCTATTTGGCACAAGTTCCAGATCATCCACTTGAGCTTGGAGACAATGGGTATACATAGAAATTTTGGGACAATTCCTTTCATTATGCTCCTTTGTATTATGCAATCTACACCCCTTTTCCCATGCAAAATAAAAAATATTAAGAATGGAACTAGAGTGACTTGGTCTTGTAAAAGTATCTATCTGATTAGTAATAGGGGGAGACACACCCCCATTGTTTGGCTTTGTATTCCACTGTCTCCCTCTATTGTTGGAGTTTTGATTTGGGTGAGGGGCATGGGATTCATACTTCTATTTTTGAACCAAATCATTACTCAATTTGTGAACTATCTTTTTGAGTTCTTCAACCTCTGAATAAATCTCTTTTGGTTGAGCTATGTTATTGCTAGTTCCAATAGGATTTGCGTAATTGGTGAGATCTTGATTTAACATTTGAGTTGGATTTTGAGCCACTTGATTTGCGTAGGGATTCACACTTTGAATCGGAATTGGATTGGGGAAAGGAACTATAGCCTAAGAATTAATCGTACTAGCTCCTTGCATAGTCTGTTGACTATTTTGCAAAAATGAAGGAATGGGGGGAATGGATGTGATTGGTTGAATTGGAATGGGTGCATAAGCGGGTGTTGATGAATATGGTTGTTGATAAGGCAAAACATTTATGCCTGATATTTATGGTGCCATGATATAATTCATCATAGGAGCTTGACCATATGGACCATATTGTCCTACCATAGGCATCTAGGAAAACCCATAACCCTGTGGTGTCATTTGTTGTTCAATGGTCATAGCTTCATTGTAGGCTAGAGCAAGCATGGTAACTTGAGGATTTTGCCTTGCAAACATTGTCATCATAGGATCCAATGCCCCAAAATATATTTGCAAAGCTACTACGGGATCAATGGAAAAATGCCGAATTGCTCTATTATAGCACTTCTAAAATATCTGATTAAAATTTTGGATTGGCTCACCCTGGCATCTTTTGCATGTAATGAACTGATTATAAATGATTGTGGGATCTAATGGTGACCTGAATTGGTTGACAAAAGCATTCTCCATTTGTGTTTATGACGTAATGGAACCAGTAGGTAAGCAAATATACCATTCGTAAGCCACTTGGTCTAGGCTCATGGGGAAGAGCCTACAAGCCACATCTTCATGTTGAACATGCAATCTTATCAAAACATCCCTATAGGCCTGAATATGTTCTTCTATGGTCCTTGGGCCATCTGGTTTGTATTTGGGTAAAAATATCTCTATATTCCTAGGGATCTTGTGAATATCCCCTACAATATTCAAAGGAATGTTATTGGCTCCGTACCAAGGAGCTGGTGGAGGTTGGTCCATTTGATTCAAAATCGATGATGACAACCCTACAAGAACCTAACAAAACTCTCAGTACCTCAAAGGAAACCTGCGGCACACAAAAAATCCTGCAATTAATGAAATTCAAAGAATAACCTCAAAATCAATTTGTTAGTCATGAAAGAAGGAACCTTGACAAAGTAGTATTCTAAAAATGTAAATTAGTTTCTGATTCACTAGATCGCATATGCGCAAGTGAAGAGCATACTCCTAGTGTTGTAGGCTTTTTGATTCACAAGATCGCATTACGCGCAGGTGAAGAGCATAATATCGAAAACAAATACATTTTAGACAAAATAATTCCTTACAAATAAGCATGAAATGACAAGCAAATATCAAACATGTAACATATGAATAATCATGTTAGCATCAACCAAGAGGTGTATCCATTAAAATCGAATGAAAGTAATTGCATGGAGACAACCTCGTTAGTCAAGAATTAAAAAAAAAAAAAAATCAAATCAAGACACATTATTCCTGTATGAACAATCAAAAAGCGTTAGAACAATGCATAAAAATTCGTGTCCTCATTTTAACACTACAAGGCTGTATTGTTAAAAGAGGGCTAAAGATAATAACCAATAGGGCATGCAATATTCAAAATTTAAATCTCTATAGCGTTTAAATCACTCTGAAATAAAACAATTCAGGCCCTCCTTCTATCGCCAATCTGTTGAGTGGTATTTTCACCCGGTTGTGAAAGTACACTCTCCTTTAGGATTTGGGTTCCAAATCCCCTCTTGCAAAGAAGTTAAACAAACAACTTCTCCAAGGTCTCCGTTGTATTAGCATTTGCATATGTGTATTAGTAATCTCAAATAAAGATATTCAATTTAAATGCTTGGAACACCTTAGTGATTGCAAGTAACTGTAAATAATGAGAAATGTTGGTTTATTTCACCATGAAACTTCAGTGATTGTTCATTGTTTTTTTTGGATTTTAAAAAATTTTAAATGTTTATTTTAATGCCTGAAAGTCAAAATTTCTGGAAAAATAAAATGCAGAAAAATGAAAATGAGATGCAGAAACGGAAAATAAAATGCATTCAGTATGATGCTATCCTATTTTGACAAAACCAAATATGTGAGGTTTCCATGCATGCAACTTAACCGATTGGACTTGCAAAACAAGCACAATCCCCATAGACTAAGTGCTGGTTCCTAGGGTACGAAATAAAATTCAGATTTCAAATATTCGCCTAATGTAACCCAAAAAAATAGCATTAACATTATCTATAAATTCAAAATCTAAAAAAATGAAAGAATAAACATTAAATTCATAGCATGCAAAGAAAATATCCTTCTTTCTTGCCCACAAGATGCAAATTTCTGAAAACTTCTGCATTAAAAATATGTCATTTTACAATAGCATAATTTTTGGTTTTCCCAAACCAGTCCATGGAAGAAAAACGAATCAAACAAGTCCAATGGCCTCATCACCTTCAAGTCTGCAACTCTGCTCACATCAATTTCCAATCCATGTCCATGAAGAAGAAAAAACTAGTCTACAGAAGAAAAACAACCCAACTAGGTCCAGAATGACTATCTTGCCTTCAAACCTGCAACGCTACTTGCAACAGTTTTCCACCCCCTTCTGGCCTCTTTGAATGGCGTATTTAAACTTCTGAAAAAAAATTGTTTCTCCTTCCATGACGATTTGCTTCGTTTTCTGATGGTTGTTTGTTTCACCTTTCCTGACTATCCATTTCACCTTCCCTTGTATGCGTGTGCTTTGGTTTCCATTTTGTGGCCCTTCACTGCATTTTCTCCACATGGGCTTGCGCCCGTTTCCCTCTGTGTGTAATGACCATCTTAAATGATTTCAAATCATTAAATATTCCTTATGTAACGCTTTGTCTTCTTCATTGGATTTTTTCCTTATGTCCACGTCACTATGCAGGTCTGTTACCTTGGCAAAAATGGAACATGTCGCGATATCGCGACGCTTCTTGTTTCTCTGTTTGCCTGCCCCTTTTGAATCACGAAAATGTAACATGTCACGATATCACAACACTTTTGCCTCCTTGCTCTCTTTTGTTGCTTTTAGCCATGAAAATGCAACATGTCGCGATATCGCGACACTTTTTCTTTCTTCTCTCTCTCTTTGCTTTGAAACTTGAAAATGCAACATGTCGCGATATCACGAAACTTTTTATTTCTTCTCTCTCTTTGCTTTGAATTGCGAAAATGCAACATGTCGTGATATCATGACACTTTTCTTCCTTTGGCCGTGACGATGCAACATGTCGCGATATCGCGACACTTTTTCTCTCTTTTGGCCGCGACGATGCAACATGTCGCGATATTGCGACACTTTTTGTCTTTGGCCACGAAAACGCAACATGTCACGATATTGCAACACTTTTTCTCTTTTGGCTGCGAAACTGCAACATGTCGCGATATCGCGACACTTTTTGTCTTTTGACCTCGATGGTGCAACATGTCGCGATATTGCGACTCTTTTTCTTTTTTGACCGCGACAGTGCAACATGTCGCGGTATCGCAACACTTTTTATTTTTTGGCCGCGATGGTGCAACATGTCGCGATATCACGACACTAGGAATAGCCAAATCAATGGAAAATTTTGATAGCTTTTGATCCAGCAACAAGAGCAAAAACAAGGATGATTTTTGCTCTTGTTGCTGGATCAAAAGCTATCAAATTTTTCCATTGATTTGGCTATTCCTTTAAAAATGTCTCCATCTGGCTGCGACAGTGGAACATGTCACGATATCGCGACACTTTTTCTTTTTTGGCTGCGATGGTGCAACATGTCGCGATATCACGACACTTTTTCTCTTTTGGACGCGATGGTGCAACATGTCGCAATATCGCGACACTTTTTCTCTTTTGGCCGCAATGGTGCAACATGTCACGATATCGCGACCCTTTTTCTCCTTTGGCCGCGACGAAGCAACATGTCATGATATCACGACACTTTTTTCACTTTTCTCTCTCCATTTGCTTTGGACCGTGAAAATGCAACATGTCGCGATATCGCAACACTTTTTCTCCTTTTCTCTCTCCCTTTGCTTTGGACTACGAAAATGCAACATGTCACGATATCGCAACACTTTTTCTCCTTGTGGTGTTTTGCTTTTTTCTTTGATATTTAGCATACGGGCCACTTTGGTCTTCTTGGAAATCATGCAAAAAATGTGGGTCCCCAATTTTGGGGTATGTTGTGGAGCAGCCACAATAGGTCCTTAATGAATATCGTTCAAAATGAGAAGGGAGGTAATTGGAGGAATGTTATGTCTAATACCCAAGCTTAGTATGTCTTGATATTTTGTTTATGGACATACATTCAAAATATAGATTGCTTTGATACCATTAATCCAAAACTCAAAATTTTTATGAATCCAAAACTTAGAAGTTTGAGTTAGGATTATGAATGAGTGTAATTGAAAAACAACAGAGTATAGCAAACCAAAACATAAGAGTATACAAACAAAATAACATAATGATTATATTGCTTAGAAAACATAGTCAATCCAAGTGATCTTTGAGATGAGATATTAGGCTATAACATTTCATCTATTACTCATACTTTTTTGAGTTATGGATGCATCTATCTTTATTCAAGAATTGTTGTATTAGAAATCCACCATATTGAATATGGAAGGTCACCCTTATGGAAATGTGGTGGTTCACCTTTCATGAGTTCGAAGGTTACCTATATATAAATATGGTGACTCATCTTCCATGAGTTCCAAAGTGCATATTATATGAAATATTATATACATATGACTTATCCTTTTGTGTTTTATCTTCTAAGGATGTGTCAACATAACTAGATATGCATTTTGGCCACTAAAATCTAAAAATAGAATATTATAATTTTTAGCAATTACTCTTTTGTACCTTTTTGAGGGCCTCCATAATATTTTTACAATAAGCATATTAAGAAATTTATTTGTGATAGATTTTCCTAAGAAAATTATTGTTCTCTCTCTAATTTATCCAATTCTTCTTGGATGGATTAAAATGGAATTCCAAGCACAAGGTTATGCCCTTAACAATGTAGTTAGGATAAAAAATAGATTTTTATGCATTTTCAAGCATATAACCATCCTGTAAAAGCTTACATACCCAAATCATTCATCCCACCTTGAGAATCAATGGGTCCTATTGTGTCAACTTTTGATATTAGATGCACAATTTGTTTCTTTATCTAATTTTTAGTGAGCCATCCCCCTTGGTGAGTAAGTTGTTCTACCTTGACCACTCTATACATCTAAGTGGACTGTCTTCTAGTGGTCTTGATCCATGTGTCAACAATATAATCCTCCTCCACTAGTTCTATACTATCTAGATTTAGTTCCTCAATGTCCAACTATTCTACAACTATGGAAGTGTCCAATAGAGGTGGATGATAGGGCCTAAGAAGTTCAACATTGAATATTGAATACAAACTAAGATAATATGGAAGATTAAATTCAAAGGAATTTTCTCACACATTATTGGTGATGGTGTATGGTCTATAGCAAAGAGCTTTAATATTTTATGGGGTCTTGCAAGTCTCTCTTTCTTAAGACATACCCCTATCTTATATTCAACCTTGAATTGATGTGAGACCTGATGTTGGTCATGGCATTGCTTGTATTTCTTATTTATTTTTCCAAGAGGTCATGGACCTGTTGCTAGATATGCTGAATCTATTCCAAAAATTATGCTATATTTTTTGCTTCTTTTGTCCATGAGGCGAGTACTCCATGCGTTGCATAGGAAGAGCTACATTAATGGGTGCCAAGGGTTGGAACCCAAAATATACATGAAATGGGATATGTTTGGTAGAGCTATACAGAGCTTTATTATACCCATGCTAAATGTAGGGGTGGATCTCATACCACTTGCATAGATACTTAGAATTTTGTATTCAAAGAAGATGTATAATCAATTAGTTCATAACTTCTATCTAGCTGTTAGTGTAAGGATGGAAGGATGTGTACATGGTCAATTTGGTGTCCATTATGTTCTATAGTATGGACCAAAACAATTCTCAAAAATATACTATCCCTATAAGATACAATGGACTTTGGAAAGCTCAAGTTGAGCCACATTATTAAAGTAAAGCTTAGTAGTATCCTGAGCTAAAATATATTTCTTACAAGGAATCATGATAGTTTTTTTAAAAAATGATCAACTACTATGAAAACACAATCATTACCATGCTTACATGTGGTAAAACTAAGAAGAAATCCATGGAGATAGATTTCCAGTGCTTGTATGGTGTTGAAAATGATTTTTATAGTCCCTACTTCTTGTTGGTTGGATTGGTGATAATTCATGGGATTCATGACTTGATGTAACTCTCGATATCATTCCTCATCTTGGGCCAATAGAAGTACAACCAATGTTTTTTCCACCCCAAGGTGACCTATTAATTTGTTGAAGTGTGCATCCCAAATTATATTAATGCATTCGCTAATTGGTACATAAATATGACCCATGTGGCAGAGGAGGATATATTACAAAAAAATTACAAACATGCTTACCCATATAAAGATATCTATATGCATTTATAGAATTAGAATCTAATTCATACAAGGTGGAGCAATTGAAAGCATCATGGCCATAGGAATAAATAATTATGGTGAGTGCTATGATTGGAGTTTGACTCAAGTAATCTGTTGCTAAATCGACACTTCCTTTCTTATGCTTGATGGTCAAATAAAATTGCTATAGATATGTGGCCCACTTTTGATGTCTTTCATTCCTATGGGTAAAAAAGATTAACCCACCTATATTTAGCATCTCTTCAAGAGAAAATGTTCTTAGATAAATAGTAGATCCAAGATTGAAAGACAAAAAACATAGTTAGATATACAAGACAACCATCAGATCAAATAAATGGCTAAGGTAAAGAAGCTCAACATTTTACCACAGTGTTAAAATAAAAATTTGGCTAAGTATAGATAAAACGGCTAGATATTTTTTAAGCTAAAATTATTGAAAGGTGTATAAAAATTCTATCATCTGGGAAAGCTACATATTAAAATTAGCTGAGACAAGACAATTTGGTATTTTACTACAATGCTAGACTCAAAATTTAGTTAAGTTTGAAGAACAAGCCAGAATTTTAAATCATTGACGTCACCAAGTGAACACAAATGTTTGGTATAACAACAAGTTGGACCGACAATTTGGCTAAGTTTCAAAAGCAAAGGGTAAATTTTTGGAGCGCTAACATCATGCTCGAATGCCTAAAAATACTAGCACTGAATGGCTAGATTAAAATGTTTTCTAAGGCATGAAGCTTAGCATAAGAAAATATTGGATCTCAAGGAAGGCTCATCTATGGCACCTAACAACACACACATCAAAATTTAGCTAAGTGTGAAACAAAAGGCTAGACTCTCAATTAAGTTGACATTAGTCCAAGGAGAAAGAGTTTGATAGAGTGTTAAGGAGCTCAAAGCTGCCCCCATCAAGCAAAATCTACTCTGTCAAAGAATCCCAATGATTAGATGCTCCTCTATCACACACCTATCCTTATGTAACTATACTAGTCATCAAGCATAGTGGAAAAAATATATCTATTATAGGACATCATGAATTAGCTTGAAGTAGGTATATACCATGCTCTTCATGGGAGAAATTAGAATCAACCACATCATGGTGATTATACCATAATGAGATGGAAATGTATGCACACGTTATATACTAGTCTGACATGCTTGTAAGTAGTTTTGAAACAATCATTCTAAGCTAACATAATGCAATGTAAATCTATAAATACTTGAATGTAGCTCATTTTAAGGGTCAACTCTTTAGCTTTTACAATTGTAAAAGTTGTATGATTGAAGGATATACACCATTTAATGAATATTGAAGTGTTGTTTGGCCTCTATTTGAAGATGTTGTAGAATATGTATATGTAATAATTTCATTAATGAGAAATTTTACTAAATTTTAAATGAATAGTGTATTCTATTAAATTTTAGTTGCTATTTGGATAACTCCCTGGATTATTGTTTGTTCAATTCCTAGAATGCTTGGTGGTGTATGATAAATGACCTATAATATTGAAAGATAGCTAGTATGTTAGGAAGTTTAATTTATTTGAGGGAAAAAGACTCTCATGCACTTATGTCTCTTGTTGTGGCTAAATCTTGGCCAAATTTTACTTTTGACTTCTTACCTTTTCCATTTATATGTTTAGTATTCAATCCCCTTTGTTAGATTAGCTAGTATCATAGGAGCTAGACTAATCTAGAGGTCAATCCAGAAGCTATTCTAGGTCTTCCAATATTGATCAACCTCTTGAGAGTGCATCTAATACACAGGTGGATTTTGGACCAAGAGTTCTTGGCACACCCAATGGGACCCAAATCTCACCTCCTTGATTGGGTAAAATATCGGTAATGTTCTTCTCTAATAGATCAAATTTATAATCACTTGAAAACTCCACTAAGAATTAACCATTCATATAGAACCTAGTCACCATATAATCATAGGCTTATGATCACAATATTAGTAGCTAAAAAACTAGAATAACTTGTATAATTTTTGAGTTATCTCCACTTCAATTCAAAAGACACATATATCCATCATCTCTCGCATCAAATCCTATAAATAGTGTAGTTTCCACATATATTAGCTCTCAAGGATCATTTCACTCCATTAGATCTAAAAAAATGGCTCAACCTCCACCTCAACAAAACTATCCTAATTGGAATAACACTAGATCACTCAACTTAGTAAATCTAAACCGAATTTCGTAGGTAGCTCTAAAATATTTGCTAACTTATGATGATACTAAGAAAAAGGTATATGAACATTGCTAATATATAGCCTCCTTGGATGCCATCCATAATATCCAAGATGAAGACATCATGATAAGACTTTTGGTGTTGTCATTAAAAGGTAAGGTATCATACTGGTACCAAACCCTTCAATATGGGAGCATTAAATCCTAGGATCAACTTGCTAGAATATTTATCCAAGAATTCAATAAGATAGTAGACCCATTTTCATTTTTGAATCAATTCATTACCATTCAAAGGTATCCTCAAGAAGTAATCATAGATTTAATTATCATATTCAAAAGAACCTAAAATAGAGTTCTATATTAAATATAGCCAATAGATGCTCAAGCACTTATCTACTATCTTCATACTTTAAACCTATATCTAGGATTGTAAATACACCAATATAATGTGATAACATTCCCATAGATTTATCAAGTTGCTATAATTGCTAAAAATACTTTCATTGATATAGGCAAGCTTCCTCCTAGAGTTTTTATGCCATGTTCTTTGGAGATCACTCAATATATATAGGATACACAATCCTCATTCATAATCACACATTTAAAAACTATAGCTCCAATCCCTAAAAAAAACACTCTAGCATTGCCACCCACCTCCACAGTACCAACATTACCTGCACCATCTGTTGTGCCTGCATTGCTTGCTCTTGAATCTAAAGAATCAACCAACATGCAAGAAGTACTAATAATATTGAAGAAACTTAGCAATAATGTAACTACAATAAAAATGAGAGATGCTAAAAGGAATTTCTAGCCCCGAAGATTTACCTACATGATAAAATACCAAGGTATTTCCTCAAGTAGTACCGATGGAAAGCCCAATGTTCTATATAGTGACTAGGATGAGGGACATTCTACTTCATTATCAAAATAAAATTATTGGTGCTTAGCCTAAAATGATCCACATAGTGAAGATACTTGAATGGTCTACCAACACAAAGCATAGACATCAATAATAGAAAAAGTTAAAAAAGCACAAAACATTTGAGTTAATATGCTATGGAAAATAGATAAAAAAATACCGATGCAAGACCTTTTGGAATAAGAATCTATATTGGTCTTCACATAATTTGACAATAATCCCTTACAAGTAGATCTTCAAAAGTTGGACCCTTTCAAGGTCCCATCTTAGAAGACAAAGCAATGAGAAAAAGAACCACCCCAACCTACTAAAATAAAAGAGTAGCCTCTAGTAAAACAATCCAAAGAGCAACATAAGTTGTTACATGCAAAGGAATATGAAATTCAGGAGAAAGCTAGGGATAAAATTTGATATCCTTCTATGACCAAGTGACAAAGTATTGAAGTAACTTAGGACTACTAAACAATATTTTATGAGTCAAAAAAGAGAGAGAAAAACTATCAAAATATTTAGGCTTCAATATTGTAGAAGAGCTAAAGAAAACTCCATATAAAGCAAGCATGCATGATGCCTTGATGATTCTAGGACAAATAGACCTTCTTTGGGTATCACTAAAATCCACTCATCTTGAAGGCCAATCTCATCTATAGTTGAATTTAGCTCAAGGTAAACCAGTGGCAGGAATGAAAAAATTAGATTTCCCCCTTTTTACATGTCCCTATGCATGGAAGGATGGGTCATACACAACTACATGGTCAACTTTGGATCAGCAACAACGGTAATGCCTAAGGCAATTTGAAAAGTTAAGGGGATGGAGTATATCCAATCTAGTCATGGAGTATTATATCTAGATGGTACTCTAGTAAAAATTGTTAAAGTAATAAAATATATACCCATGGTCCTCCATAATATGCCATAAATAATTGTTATACAAGACATTATCATGGTGGATCTGGAACTATACTTTGGCATGTGCCTTTCTTGGGAGTTTATATTTAAATAGGTGGATACCTATCTCTAAACTACTTGCACATTAAAATTCCTCACAAGGGAAAGAAGGTGAATATATATGCAAAAAATCCCACCTCATATCATATAGAAATAATTGAATAGGAGGATCATGTTAATATAGTCAATGATGGATACAGGATGATTGATTGAGGTTTTTTTCGAGCTCTGGCGATTTGGCGGGAAACCTTCTGTGCAGGCACCGGGCGAAGCTCCAGGGTTTCTGGTGGGAAGATTCTTCCAGGACCTCCGGTGGATTGAATCTACACTACTTTGAAGGATCGTTCGTTGCCTCGGGAGGGCCCAATGGGGTCTCCTCCAGGATCTATCGATGGGAAGAAAAGCTCATATGTTGATATATTAAAAGAAAACCCTGCATCTTCCTCCGATGAAGCTCAGCGAAGTGCTTATCAAATGCTATTTAAGAATGCTGGAAAGGGTTTACCTGCAAACAGAGTTAACGGCTGCCTTCCACAATCCGCTTCCAGGCCTAAGATTGTCATAGAACCAAAACTGGTTGAGGATACGATTATATACCGTGCTACCCATGATCTGATCTGCAAATTCATGGGTATCCGGCCCACTCTGAACTTTCTACACACTTGGGTGAGACAGAACTGGGAGCCCATTGGTGAGTACTCTCTATGGCCTATAAGCAATGGGTATTTTATTATTAGTTTCTCTTCTTTAGCAGATAGAAACAGAGCATTTGAATCAGAGAAGAGGAGCCACGGCCCGACAGGATTATTTGTCCAACCGTGGAGAGTGGGTTTTGATCCTCGCATTGAGCCCACGGCTGTCCCGGTTTGGATTCGGTCGTACGCTCTCCCGATGGAGTTTTGGGGTGAGCAGATTCTTGAGTTGATTGGTAATTCTCTAGGTAGATATTTGGGAGTTTCCAGAGATACCATGGAGGGAAATACTGCTGTCTTTGCTAGAATATGCGTAGAAATGGATATTAGCCAGCCACTTCCAGTCGAGGTGGAATTGGAGTTGGCAGGACTAACCTGGATACAGTAGCTAGACTATGAAGCCTTACCTTTTAGATGCGAGTCTGCCATAAGCATGGCCATTTGGCTAGGTTCTGCCCAAATATCCTGACCACAAAAGCGGAAGCTCCGTCGGGAGCGCCAAATCGCCCCAGAGAGGGTAAGTTCACTCCGGTCAAAGAACCCCTCAATATCCCCCAGGGTTCTGATGCCCAGAAAGATGGCTTTGAACAGCGAAGCGGAGGAAAAACAAAAAGAGAAATGGCAAAGAGCAGGCCCAAACCAAGCCAACCAATCGATATGAAATCTTCAAATCCCTTGTAGACCAAGAAGACCAAGTCATGGAAGGAGTGGATGGGAATGCTGAGGATAATAACACCCACTCTCATGCTCCTCTATCATCTACTCCTGTCTTAGAACAGGTGATTGAAACCCCTGAGACTTTGCAGCCAGAGAACCTAGGGGCTATGGTAATCCATTCCCCTGCACAACCAATTATTAAGGATGTCAACATGGGAAGTGCAGAAAAGAACAGAGAAAGACCAGCGTTGGGGATTACCCAGGTGGAAAAGAGGTCTAAGAATAGTAATTCCCAAGGAGCTGGTAGAAAATCCAATAAGGATCTACTAGTAGCGCAAGGGGACAAGCTGATCAATGGAGGATCGGTGAGAACAATTGACTCTTATTGCTCCCAAGGTTTCCAATGATTATACAATCCTGGAATGTAAGGGGTTTAAACAGTAGAACCCATCAATCTGCTATTCAAAGACTTTTAGGAAGACACAAAACAGACTTTTTGCTCCTTCAGGAAACAAAAATGTCTTTAGATCTTATGTGTAAAACTGTTAGTAGAATATGGAGGGGCGCTGGATATATGGATGTGGCGGCCCAAGGAGCTTCGGGGGGATTGTTACTCTTTGGAACCCTCTGGTGTGGATAGCAATAGAACATACAGCTTGGAGGGGTGTTCTCACATCTCTCTTTAAGAACATTGTTACAGTTGAACAGGTTTTAATCACAAACTTCTATGGGGCTCAAAGCATTGATGGCCAGCGGCTTCAATGGAATGTTGTTCATTCAATGAGATCCTCCCGGGAAGATTGCGATTGGATTATTGTTGGGGATTTTAATGCCAAATTATCTGCCAGGGATCAGGAAGGTGGTATCCCAGTTTTGGATCCAGGGGATAGGCTTCTGATTGCTCAAGTCCAGGCCTTTCACCTTGTTGATATCAAAGGTCTTGGCACTTATTTTACGTGGACTAATAAGAGAAGAGAGCCACACGGTAGGAAGGTAAAACTAGACCGGTTTACGGTCTCGGAGGAAGCATTTGTGAAATGGAATATTAAATTTCAGATTTTGGAAGGCCCGGTTTCAGACCACTTTCCCATTTTGCTTTGGAGGGAGGGGCTATGACAGGGCGATACCATAAACCATTTAAATTTGAAAATTTTTGGTTGCAAAAAGAAGATCTCCGAAGAAAAATTCCTCAGTGGTGGGAAGATGGCCGCCCACCTTTTGGGACTGCAATGTTCAAATTTCACAAACGACTTCAATTTGTCAAGTGTAAACTGAAACAGTGGAGGCAAACTAACAAATCAGACTTCCAGCACCAACGGGCCCCCTTGTTGGCCAGATGGGATGAGGTGCAAAAACATTTCAGGGAAGGAAACATTTCCGAGCACCTTAAATCCGAGGATGATGCTTTGCGCAAAGCGGTTGAGGATATTGATAATCAAGAAGAGATTTACTGGAAACAGAGAGCAAGAAATACTTGGTTATTAGAAGGAGACAGAAATACAAAATTTTTTCAGCGCTCTGCCTGTGCTAGGAGACAAGCGAATAATATGGAATTCCTTCAAGATGAGAATGGATACTCTTTTGACACTCTTCCTGGTATGCACTCCCACTCAATGGAGTATTTCTCAAAACTCTTTAAGGAAAGTATGGAGCAAGATGGGGCAGCCCAAGATGAAGTTATTGTTGTCATTCCTTCTATAATCTCTCTGAAGAGAACCCAGGCCCTACTTAGACCCATAGATAGAGATGAACTTAAGAAGGTGGTCTTTGGGATGAGTGTCGGTAAATCGCCCGGTCCTGATGGCTTCCCTATTGAGTTCTTCTAGGCCTTTTGGGATACCCTGGAGGAAGATGTTCTGGCTGTCACTGAGGAGTCCAGAACCAATAAAAGAATGCTCAAGGCTCTAAATCATACCTTCATTACTTTAATTCCAAAAGGAGCAGGGGGGGTTCATTTATCTGATTTTAGACCTATTGCCTTATGCAATGTGATCTATAAAATAATCACTAAGATTATGGCTGAAAGGTTAAAACCTATCCTGCATAATATAATTTCCCCAGAGCAAGGGGGTTTTGTTGAAGGGAGGCAAATCTTGGATGGAGTGATTCTAGCACAGGAGGCTATCCATACAATGCACCAATCTGGGAACAAAGGAATGTTCATTAAACTGGATATGTCCAAGGCTTATGACAGGGTGGAGTGGGGCTTCTTGGCAAAGATGTTGACAGCCTTTGGTTTCTCTCAGACTCGGACAGATCGGGTCATGAGCTGTATTTCTACGCCTTCATACTCTGTTCTTATCAAGGGACTTCCCTCGCCTCCTTTTGGTGCCTCTCGTGGCCTTCGGCAAGGAGACCCTTGCTCTCCTTATCTCTTCCTCATCTTGGTTGAAGGATTGGGTAGACTCTTTCTGAGAAGAAGACTTCAAGGTCAGATAACAGGTATTAAGGTCGGGGCTGAAGTTTTGACTCATTTACAGTTTGTAGATGATCTTTGGATTGGTGGGAGTGGCCAGCCTTAGGGAAGCAAGAAGAATCGAGAGATACTCTAAATGTCTACCTCCGGGCCTCTAATCAAGTCATCAATGATCATAAATCCAAAGTGATCTTCTTCAATATTGATCAACGGTTACGAGGACAGAGTTATTGAGATTTTAGGTTTCACTCGGACCTCTCTCCCAGTAGTTTACCTAGGGGTCCCTCTCCATTTCAAAAAACTAAAAATAGATGTTTGGAAGGACCTATTGGATGGCATCAAAGATAGAATGAACCATTGGTCTCATAGATGGTTAAGTTATGGGGGTCGTCTAACTTTTTTGTAGTCAGTTATTCAGGCCATGCCAATTTATAAATTCTCCATCCTGGCTGCTCCCGGTCTATTTGGAAAGAGCTGGATAAAATGGCTAGAATATTTCTATGGGAAGGTGCCAAGGGAGAGAGGAAATGGGCCTTGGTTGGTTGGGACAAGGTTACCCAACCCAAGGAAAAAGGAGGGTTGGGACTAAGAAGCTCCAAGTTTAACAACAAGGCTTTGGCTAGCAAACTGTACTGGAGGTGGATTTCTCAGCCAACATCCCTCTTCAGTGAGAATCCTCTCTAGCAAATACTTGGGTTCTGTCCATCCTAATGATGTGGGCCGCTTTCCTCTGGAAGGTTTTGGATCACCAGTGTGGCAGGCGCTCAAGCTTGGAGCTCAACTCATCAAAGATCAACTATTCTGGAAAGTGGGGAGAGGGGATAAGGCTCGGTTTTGGACTGATTCCTGGGACCAGAATCCTCCCATTATTGCTGTGTTTCCTGAATTGCAACCGATAAAATCTGCTATAGAAGATAAGGGATGGATCCAAATTGAGAGCTACTTTAACACTAGTCAATTGGGGGACTACAAGATCATAAAGTTTAAGCGGGTTGGATGAGTGGCCAATACCAATCCCTCCGGAGTTGGTACCTACTTTGGGAAAAATCTTGGCAAAACGGTTTCTTACTAGGAGAGATGAGGAGGATGAAGCGGCACAGGGCTATGGGAGCCTTGGGGTTTATACTTGTGAAAGAGGGATATGATGAGATCCTTCCGAGCCCCCCCACACTTTTTTTTGGTTCATGATTGGAGAAAGATATGGCATCCCCGAGGTGGCCGAAAGTGAACTTCTTCGCCTGCGCGTTTTTGCATAATGGAATTCTCACCTATGACAATCTCGGACTCAGAGGCATCATTGGCCCTTCTCAATGTGTGTTATGCCACAAGGAGGAGGAAACTACGGATCATCTAATGTTTGAATGTTCTTTCACAAGACAGATCTGGAAACGTTGGTTCTCCCACTTTAAACTTCAGGCTAATGGGGTCTTGTCTCGAAACAATATTTGGGAAAGCTGGAAGAAAGGTAGATTTAAATCCAAAGCTCTTCGAATTGGCTGGGAGCTTGGTTTATTTTTTATCTGGTGGCAGGTATGGTTGGAGAGAAATGCCCGTATTTTCCGTGAAACCTTCTCCTCTCTAGAAGGAATATGGCAAGTCATTTGGAGCAAAGTGGCGAAAACGGTTGCCATTCATGCCGAGGGGGAAATTCAGTCTGCTTCTGAGCCTTTGGAAGAGGGAGCTGTTATTCAACAAAGGCAGGTGAGTGGTAGTTGGAAACCTCCTCCTGAAGGATGGATCAAAATCAATACTGATGGAGCTGCTAAAGGCAATCCGAGAAGTGTTGGAATTGGAGTAGTGTGCCGCGATCATGCTGGGTCTTTGCTCTATTGGGAACTGTAGGGTCTGGGATGTGCCACAAACAATGAAGCCGAGGCCTTTGCCATTAAATCTGCCTCCTTCTGGTGCATCAAACGGGGGACACAGGAAGATTATTATTGAGTCTGACTCCCAAATCTTGGTGGGTGCTCTTGACTGTATGAGAAACTTTGTCTCGAAAGCTTGGAGGTTGCGGATCTTAGTCTCCCAAATTAAAGAGCTTTGGAGGGAATTAGATGATGTGATACCTGTCTATGTGAATCGAGATCTCAATAAGGCGGCCGATTTCCTTGCTAAGATGGGTGCTGAAAGGGAGGTTGGGATGCAGCTGCACAGTGACATGCCTATGGAGGATGCAGAGATTCGACAAGGCCTTGAACGTTTTCTGAAATGATGTGCAGTGTTTTTTATGCTAAGGAAGATTTCTGTCGCGATATCGCGACATGTAGCGCCGTCGCAGCTTCAAGTTGGAAGCTGTCGCGATATCGCGACAGGTTGCGCCCTCACGGCCTTTGGCGGGTTTTTGTCGCGATATCGCGACATGTCGCGCCATCGCGGCCCTCGGGGAAGGCGCATGGTAAAATTGTCGCGATATCGCGACAGTTTTGGCAATTTGGGGCTAACTGGAAAACTTGTCGCGATATCGCGACACTTTTGCAGATGGAGAGCAAAGTGGAAAATTCGTCGCGATATCGCGACAGTTTTGAGAACTGGGCGCCGAAAGGAAAAACCGTCGCGATATCGCGACACTTTTGGCGATCTGGTGTCATAAGGAAAACCCGTCGCGAAATCGCGACCATTTTTTGATGTGGTGCAAAGTGGATAATTTGTCGCGATATCGCGACATTTTTTGGCGATGGTTGCTGCAAGAAAATCTCGTCGCGATTTCGCGACAATTTTGGCTTACCAGCGGAATGGAGAAAATTGTCGCGATATCGCGACGCTTTACGATCTGGATGCCATAAGGATAATTCATCGCGATTTCGCGACACTTTTGATGGTTGGATGATTCGGAGGCACTCTGTCGCGATTTCGCGACCTTTTTGGCGTTATGGAGCAAGTTGGTCTTCTAGTCGCGATTTCGCGACAATTTTGGCGAAGGGTCGCTGGAGGGAGATGTCGTCGCGATTTTGCGACATGTCACGATTTCGCGACGATTTCGTGACATGTCGCATTTTCGTGACTGTTGGCGCCGCTACGGAGGAGACGGGGTTGACTGTTGCGATCTCGCGACATGTCGCTTTTTCGCGCCCAGTTGACTTCTTTGCTTTGTGTTGTGCTGGGTTGACTTTGTGCTCTACTCTTGTAGTGTTGTTTGCTGTTCTTGGTTGGGATGTGTTCTCTCCCGCTTGTAATTGCTCTTTGTATTAATACAAGTTTTTCATTTTTTCAAAAAAAAAAATATAGTCAATGATGAAATTGACCCCATTGAAGCAATCATAGATGAGTTACAAACTGACGATGAGTTTTGACTCAAATATTTTAATGCTATGATTGAAACAAGGATAAACACCTATTCCATAACAAAATAAAAACATAAAAAATTCTTTTGGCCCTATCAAATAAGGATCTTTGACAAACATAAATTTGGAAGCTATGTTTTGATGGAGATAAATGCAAAAATATTGCTAGAGTTGGAATAGTGCTCGTATCACCTTATGAAGGAATTAGGAGATTCTTTTACTGACTGACTTGGAGCTATACCAATAATACTATAGAATATGAATTCGTCTACTTAGGACTACAATAGGAAGAGAAACTAGGATTTAAGCTATTGATGGTCTATGACAACTCTAAACTAGTATTAAACTAGATTATAAAAAAGTAGCAATAAACAACACTATCTAAAAACCTATTGAAATAGAGTTTGAGACCTATTATAAATATTTTAATCCTTGAACATAGAAGTAATTCCTAGAGAGGAAAATGCATAAGCTAATGCACTAGCTTCTCACAAGGCAAACTTATATCCAACATATGATATATAAAAGAATTCATAATATATCAAGCTTTCTTTTAGTACCTCTGTGTTAGGTAAGGACACCTTCTAGCAAGTGTTTGATGATGATAAGCAAATAGTAGACTTCCTAATTCGGGAGCTAGCCTATGTAAACATGACTAAATAGATGCTTGAGAGCATAGATAAAGAGGATATTATTTAACTAAATAATGACCACATCTTAAAGGGATTGATCACTCTTGAGAGTCTCTTTGATAGCAGTGACTGACCAACTAGCCAAAAATAAATATTGAAAATCAAGAATTTAGAGAGGTTTAGTTTGAACCTAGAAAAAAGTTAAAAGTTGGAGTGTAGTTCTCTAAGCAAGAAGTTTAACAACTTATTACATTGTGTAGAGAATTTAGAAATATTATACCATGGAGTGACGATGATTTAAAATTGTATAGAAGGGATGCTATCCACCACACTATAGAACTACTACCAAATGCTAAGCCATTTCGACAAAAAACAAAGGTCAATCAATCCCAAGATAGAAACCCTGATGAAACAAGAGTTGCTAAAGTTTCTCAATGCAAAGATTATTTACCCTATCAAACACTCTACATGGGTAGCAAATTTGGTGCTTGTTAGAAAAAATAATGGAGATAGCCTTCTCTATGTGGATTTTAGAAAGTTGAACAAAGCATCCTTGAAGGATAATTACTCTTTGCCTCAAATTGATCAAATTTTACATTCTATTCCTACAAAAGAGAGGTTTTAATTACTTAATGGATTCTCCAATTTTACTTAGCTTTGGGTAAGATATGAATATCAATACAAATTTTTTTTCACCATAATGTGGGGAACATTTGCTTATTAGAGGATGTTTTTTGGACTTTCCAATGTTGGAACCACATTTTAGAGAGCTATGGAGCTAACTTTTGGAGAATAAATAGATAAAGTTACACTAAATTATTTGGATGATATGATAGTTTTCTCACATTAGAAGGAAAAATACCTAGATCATCTCCAACTCATATTCCAAAAGTGCAGAGAGTTTGGGCTATCATTGAATCCAAATAAATAAAAAATTTCTATCCATGAGGGCAAGTAGTTGGAACACATAGTGTTGAAAGAATGCTTAGCCATTGACCCAGATAGGGTCAAAGCAATATTGGTAATCCTAATACCACCAAACAAGAAAGGTTTATAATATTTCTTTGGGAAAATCAATTTTGTTCAAATATTTGTGTCTGACTTCGCTCAAATAGTAAAGCCAATGATGGAGATGCTAAAGAAGGATGCAAATTTCATATGAATAGATATAGGAAGGGAACTTTTTAAAACATAAAGTAAGCTATAACTAGAGCTTCAATATTTTCCATCTTAAACTATCAGAGGGATTTAATCCTCTATGTATTTGGTGTTGAAGAAACCTATGCAACTGTACTCACTCAAAAAGATAGAGATAATAATGAGCAACCTAGAGCCTTCCTATGCCAAACACTACACAATAATGAAGAGCACTACAATTTCATTGAAAAATAAGTATTCACTCTTATGAAATATCTGAATAACTTAAGGCGCTATATCTCTTAGAGTAATATATTAGTGTACATTGTACACTTGAGCATCCCAAATTTCATCATGCAAGGGAAGCTAGGCAAAAAGAGAGTAATATGGATCACCAAAATTCAAGAATATGACATAGAAATCTAACCCACTAAGCTAGTTAGAGGGAGAAATATCTATGAGCATATGGATAATTCTATAGAGCCACAAATGAATATACCAATTGAAGAACTTGAAAAAGTGCAACCAATAAACAACTAGATGAAATAAATAGCTGGATTAATTAGTTAATCCATTTTCTTCAACTGGCAAATATTTTGATGGGTTTATAGCTTCCCAAAGGCAAAGGTACAAACTATAGTCTATGAATAATGTTATGATGGATGGTAATCTGTACCAAATATGTTTTTATGGAGTGCTTCTACGATTTATAGGTCTAGACGAAGCAAAGGAAGTCTTGGATGAATTATATTCAAGCTTCTTAGGTGGACATTACTCTGGTCAGTGGATAAAATCTTGTGTGTTGAATATTATTGGCCTACTCTATTTGATGATTCTTTCAAATATGCTAAGACATATGACAAGGTTAAAATGTTTTTTGGAAGAAGAAGAAAGTGTTTGGCATTATCCCTTCAACCAATTATTATAGAGGAGCCTTTCTAATAATGGGGGCTTGATTTTATCAGGGTAATAAATTTGTACTCATCCATCAGACTTTAATTCATCTTGACTAAAACAAACTACTTTTGGTATGAATAAAACGCTACCAAGCATGCTGATCAAAATATTATTATTAAGTTTCTATAAATATTAATCACTAGGTTTGGAATTCTAACAACTATAATCTCATATAACAATTTAGCTTCATAGGTGCTAAGACCATAGATTTTGCTAGCAAATATGACATATATTGGAAAACTTCTAATAATTTACCATAGGCTAATGGGCTAGATAAATCCACCAACAAGAATATGATGAGAATAATCAAAAGAAACATCGGGGATAATCCAAAAAATTGGCAATTAATGCTTAATCAAGCACTATGTGAATATAGAATCATAAATAAAAAAGCTCTAAAAATCACTCCATATTCTTTGGTCTATCGGAAAAAAGCTATATTATGACTACATTTAGAATTACCAGCTATGAAGATTAACAATAAGACAATTAGAAAATGAAAATCCAATTGAAAGAAGAATGAAAAAGCTACTTCTTCTAGAAGAGAAAAGAGAGAAGGCATACAATTGCTTTTGGCAGCACCAAGCGGTGATTAAAAGATGGTTTGATAAGAAATATTCCCCAAAGCTATTTAAGGTTGGTGACTTGGTTTTAAAGTGGGATGAAAATAGATCTAAACTAGGAAACCAAAAAAGCTAGATTCATTATGGTTCATACCTTATCTAATCTTGAGAAGCCATGAATTAAATGCATACGAGCTAAAAAATAAGGACAACCACCTTTTGCCGATTTTGGAAAATGACCAATATTTAAAACATTATGCATAAATATATGCCCTCTAAGTTGTATATATGTAAATATCAACATGTATAAATACATATGTAGTGGTTGCGGTAGTTTTGAGTAGCCAAAAGTTTATTGGTTGAAACATAAGCATGGTAGCCACCAAATTTTTAAATCCTAATAATTTTATTGGCTAAGAAGCAAAGGTAATATTTAAAGTGCTATGCACCCCAAGTGCTCGCACAAAAAAAATATTTCAAGAAAATAATTTATAGGAAAAGAAGAGCATGCAAAATCTTTGGCATTAATGTAGCAATGACTAAGCTCCATGATGGCTTCACACTATAAAAATAGGGCTAAGAACATACAATACATGATAGAACTGTTAGGAATTTGAGTAGTAAAGCATTTTATAATTGTATAGCTATTTTGCATGAAAGTGCAAGGTATTGCATTCTTCCCTATAATCTATATTTTTTGCTAAGCTTCCCAACTTAGTAGCTATGGCACAAGGAAAAAAGAGGGGTGCATAAGACCACCAAAAAGCTCCAGGATCAGTTGAGCCAAATTCATGATCCCTTAATCATAGTCAAGTTGAACCTCAAAATTATTAGAGATGGAGAAAAATAAAAAGGGATAATATCCTCACCAAAAAGGATTGAAGTAGTTGCATGGAACTCTCTCCTATCTTCTTATATGCCTAGATTCATCCACCCTTTCCTAGAGTTGGTCAAAGCGATTACAAAAAATATAACCCAAAGTCCAAAATGGTATGCATTGCAATAGGGTAAAAGTTTTTTAATATCATACTTGATGCTATTACAAATGCTTTTGTGGTAGGAGCTTGCTAAGGTTCAAATCCTAAAATAATTAATATTGAGGAGAAAAGTAGGCATTGTAAAAGAGATAATATTAAAAGTTGGTTAAATAAACAAATAGAAAAATCGTGGATGACTTTCCAGAACAATCAGTAAAGCTCTCAGTATTTGGTGAAATCCATCAAGAAGTATTTTCTATGTTAGTTGTCATTCTTGGGTTAGATACTAACCAATATATATATGATTACCAAGTATCTATGGCCTATCTAGTTACTAATATGTGTAACTATGATGGCACCAGTTCAAATTCCCCTTTATTCTTTAACTGAACCTAGTTTTTAAGATCCCAAATTCATAGCCAACTACTCACCCTAAATCTTAAGAGAAGAAAATATTTTGTTACATTTAGCCTAGTTGTTTATATATTTTATGGCTAGTACATGTCAAGCTTACAAGTTAAAACACGAGTAAAAAATGAAAGATCTCTCCCTGTATTCGACTAGACCCTCATGCTCAAGGAAACTAATTCATATCTCAAGTTCAATTGACTGTTTCTTAGGCCTAAACTAGTTTGCATTTATGGCTAGATTCCTTGGCTAACCCCTAAAGCTATGGAGAACCTGCATGGTAAGAAGCATGAGTTGGGAGATTGATAATTTTTTAGAGTGATATTATTATCAAAGTCTATGGTTTTCCTATAAATTTGTATCTACTTCCTTACTATGTTACCAACTAGGGTTTTTCCATAGAGTTATGTTGGCAAGTTCATGTCACATGTTAGAATTATTGAGTTGTCATTGATGTCAAAGGCCCACTTGGTTACAGGAAATTTGTGGCGTGCTTAGATGAAGTATTCAAGGAATATGGTTTAATTGTTTTTAATATTTAAACCCACCCATAAATGAGCATAGTAAGTTGGTTTTAAATTAAATATTTAAATATTTAAATTAAAAGTTTAAATATTTAAATTAAATATTTAATTATAAAGGTGAGGTTTCAATTTTTGAGTGGGCCGACCACTTGGGTGCCAATAGCAAGAAGGTGAAAGCATATAAATACAAGGCCTCCCCATTTTATTTAAAAGACATTACTTTATATTGCACTGTGATATCCAATGCAGTATGCATGGTTTCAGGTTCAAATAACTGCAGAGCTATGCAAATACAATGAAGAAGAAGATTGGCTAATGTGAGCCACATTGGAGAGAAGAAAGAAATAACAATAGGCCAAGGTTATGCAGATGAATAAGGGATGAATATCCATTCAAATTAGCCTGCACGTAGAAGTTTCACAAAAGGGTAGAGACATCGAGTAGTGTGGTGGTGCCATCAAAAGAAAAACAAGTAACAATGAGCTAGAAATGAGCTTCTTTGGTGAGAATGCACTCTCTTTATCTCATGGTGATTGATCGTATCGTGTTATTGGGCTCTTCCATATGTTAATAAAAATGGATAGCATCAACTGGTCTCAAGGACATCCCATGAGTGTTCCCGTACAAGCTTGCAGTGCATGCGAGTGAGCCTTTGGAGAAGACAGAAGGTAACTTATATCGTAATATGCATAAATATAGGCCTATGTAATCTCAAAATATTTATTAGTCAGGTGAAGACAAAGGTACCGTATAATATTATCAAGATGAAATTTGATTCGTAAGACTTTGAAAATAGAAGATCTGAGGCAAACGTGCATGAGGTTTAATGAAGCATAGATTGAAAGACAAAAGTAGTGCTACCATGAAGAATCATCGAAGGCACTGGAGACACATGATCGTTATGTAAGTATTGGAGGATAAAGGCTAGAAAGATGCACCAAATAAGGATTTGAGTGTATATTTTTGCAATTGACGATGTTCCACAAGTTTTCTCTTTTTTACCTTGTACACTGTAAGTTTCGAAATCCATGTGATCTCAATGAACAAAAATGATAACGAAGAATGAATGTTTGATTGAATATATTTGATATAAATAAGGCAATGACATTAAGTATTCATTGCCACAACAAACAGATTGAGTATATTTTATGATTGCTAGTAAATCCGACAAGTTGGGGAGCAACATCATTTTAGAACATGGTAAAGAAGGCAACAACTTCCATAAGAAAATGGAAGGATGATGGAAATCAGAACAAGAATCGTTCATCTAGTAGAATAGTAAAAGCAACAAAGTTGAATGTACAAGGTATGCCAAAAAAAGTCTAAAGATCGAATCCAATAACTGTTACCTTCACTTGCAAAATGCCAGAGGAGCGAGCATCGGTTGAAATTGTGCATGAGATTAAAGGAGAGCCAACACCAACAATCAAGGATAAGCACTCGAATGGGGTTTGAAGGTATATGATCATTGAGGAATTGGAAAGTTGTATCTCGTGCTGATGGGTGGTTGGATGTGCCAAGTCATATTTTTTGGTCTTCGAAGAAGTAACATCCCTCGTAAGTGTTTTCTGGGTGGAGGCAACATTGTAAGGAATATAGAAGTTCAAAAGAGAATAAATGCTAGGTATAGTAGGTATTATAATATCTTGATGGGTAGAGATTAGAGTGAAGATCTAAGAAGACCTTATGATATAATTATGTGCAGTCTTGTATGCCATTAAAGACCAAAATTGTGAACACTCTTAGATGCCATTAATGATCATATTATGAAGTAGACCTATGTAAGTTTGTTGATCAGTTTTGTATTTTGATGTTGGCACCTCAAGGATATTGGTGTCTACCATAGGTTGGTGCCTACATAATTGTATAAGGATATTGGTATCTCCCGTAGGTTGGTGCATATGTAATTAAATAAGGATATTGGTGTCTCCCGTAGGTTGGTGCCTACGTAATTATATAAGGGGATTGGTGTCTCCTATGGGTTGGTGCCTGCACATTCTATTTAAGAAATAAAAGCAATATATTATCATGGTTTTCTCTTGAAAGTGTGTTTCCACGTAAAATTCTTGTCTCTTATGTGTATGGTATTTTGTACATTGATTCACTATTGCGTTCATATTATTGCAATTATTGTTGTGGAAAGAAAAATTGTATCTTAAATTGTTCACCCCCCTCTTATTATAAGTGTGTGTTTCTTTAATTGGTATCAGAGCAGGTTCCTTCATGAAAGCCTAACATTTTAAAGGAATATATTATAGGAACACACATGGCTATGGAGATGAAATAAGTTGCTCTTATTGTTGAAAATCAAGGAAAGGAGAAATATCAAAAAATGAAAAGGAAGCCATAGTTGACATAGAGGATGAACTTGTTTTTGCTCTTAATAGGTTAAGAGGCTTAGAAATAAGAACTCAATATTGAAGACTCAAGTACAAGAGAATGAGAAGACAAAGGCAAAGCTTTCACAATATCTCATTGATTTAAAAGTTAAAATTGAAGAGGTAAAGCGAATTGAAGAAGTTATTACTGAGCAGTTAAAGGCAAAAGTGTTGAAATGTGAAAAAATAGAACATGATATTGTCTCTCTAAGAAAGGAAGTGGAAAATCTAATGATAAGCTACAACAAAGTATTAGGTTTGAGAAAAGCATAGAAATATTGGATGATATTATCAAAGCACAGAGATATTCATTTATAAATATTGGACTTGGTTTTTAAGAAAGTCAAAATAAACAAAAGGAAGAGTTAAGCTCAAAAGGAACAGAGGCATCAAATAAAATAATTAAATAAGAGCCTAATACCAATGTTGATGTATTGAAAAGTGAAAGCATCAAGAAGGAAGAAAACAAAGCATCATCATGGACCAAAGTCCATCACATAAACAACAATGAGAGAACCATGCGGCCATATCCTCCAAGGCAATCAGAGAAGTTTTAATATTTCTTCTATGGTTATTGTTTTTCATGTAACCAATTTGGTCATAAAGCTATAAATTGCAGGGTCCATGGTAAGAATTATTTTGGCTTTACCAAAAGGAATTTCAATTTATTTGCACGTCTCATGGACTACAACATCATTTGTTACAAATGTAATAATTTTGGATATACAACTAAATGGTGTAGAATGATGTTCCTTGAACTTCCAAAATCAAGTAATAAGGAGGATGGTCAAAAGGATATGTCCTCCAAAGTTTGGAAAAAGAAAATGGAATAAGAAAAAGAGAAATCTATGTTGGTACAAAAATCTCTTCATGTGCAAAATGAAGAAAATCGATGGTACATTAATAGTGGTTGTTCAAGCCATATGACAGGTGACAAAAGCAAAATTCTCTCTCTCAAAGAAATAAATGGAGGTATAGTGAAATTTGGTTATAATGCTTCTGCCAAAATTATCAAAAAGGGAACCTTGAGCCTGGATAATGGAAGATCAAGGACATAGAATGTGTTATATGTTGAAGGGTTGAAGCACAACCTTCTAAGTGTAATCCAACTATGTGATCAAGGACATACACTCATATTTCACCTAAATGGATGTGAGATCAGAAAATAAAAGACAAAAAAACTTATTGTAGATGCCTGTAGAACTGTAAACAATCTCTACATATTGAGCAAAATTAAGGGAGAAAAATACTTTTTATCACAAGAGTATGAGAGTTGGTTATGGCACAAGAGAATGGGCCATCTGAACTTTGATAACATGGTGAAAATAAGAAATAAACAGACGATCAAATATTTTCCCAAGATATCAAAACCCCAAAGCACGATTTATGCATAGTGCCAACATGGTAAGCAAACAAGATCAAGTTTCAAATCAAAGGAATTCTCTTCATCCAAGCCTTTGGAGATAATTCACACCGATCTATATGGCCATACAAGGACACAGAGCTTACAAGGTGAGAATTATTTCATAATGTTTATTGATGATTATTCTAGAATGACTTGGGTAATATTCTTAAGAGAAAAATCAAAAGCCTTTGAAAGGTTCAAACCATTCAAGGCACTTCTATAAAATGAAACAAGAAAAAATATCAAGTATCTAATATCAAATAGAGGAGATGAATTCACTTCAAATGAACTTGTAGAATTCTATGAAAATGGAATCAAAAGATAATACTCAACAACAAGAACTCCACAATAGAATGAAGTAGTTGAAAGGAAGAACATAATTGTTCAAGGCATGTCTAGGGCCATGCTAAATGAATCTAAGATTTCTGATGCTTTTTGTAGAGAGGTGGTCTATACAACTATTTATATCATCAATAGAGCTCAAGTAAGAGTAAATCACAACAAAAATCTGTATGAGATATGGAAGGGAAGACCAGCTACTATGAAGTATTTCATAATATTTATAAGTAAATACTACATTAGATAAGACAAAAAATATTTGGGCAAGTTTAATTTCAGGTGTGATGAGGGTATCTTCCTTGGATACTCTTCAAAGCACAAAGCCTATAGATGCTACAATAAAATATTGCATAAAATTATGGAAAGCACAAATGTAAGAGTTGATGAAGAAATATATCTAAGAGAACCAGCTCAAGAGATCATGTATCAAGAAGAATGTTGCAAATATGAAAGAAGTGAAGAAGTTGAGAATCAAATGACACCCTCCAAAACACCATTCAAGGCACCACCTAAAACACCATCCAAATATGTGCAAAAGAACCATCTGAAAGATCTGATTATTGGGAATATATATGAGAGATAAACAAGGAGGAAAATAATAGGTACAAGTGAACATGCCAAATTCTCTTTGCTATCTAAAGTTGAGCCAAAGAATTTCAATGAAGCAAATATAAATATTGTATTAAGGCAATGGAAGAAGAGTTAGATCAAATAGAGAAGAGTGAGACTTGGGAACATGTCCCACATCCAAAATACAAGAACATGATTAGCATCAAATGGATCTACAAAAACAAGTGGAACGAAGATGGTCAAGTTATCAGAAATAAAGCAAAACTTGTGTGCAAAAGCTATGCACAAGTTGAGGGAATTGATTTTGAAGAGACATTTGCTCTTGTTGCTCATCTTGAGGTCATAAGATATTCTTGTATTTTTCAAGTTTTAGAAACTTTAAAGTGTACCAAATGGATGTAAAATCAGCATTTCTAAATGGTTACTTAGAGGAATAGGTCTACATTGAGCAACCAGATGGTTTTAGCATGATATACAAGCCTGACTATGTATGCAAATTGAAGAAGGCTCTCTATGGACTAAATCAAGCCCCAAAGGCTTGGTACTCAAGGTTGGATAAATACCTCCAAGAAAAATATTTTAGAAAAGGTATAATTGATAGCAACCTGTACATCAAGAATGAAGGAAATGGCCAATTAATTGTAGTGGTCTATGTTTACGATATTATTTTTGGAGGCAGTAATAACAAGATGTGTCAAGAATTTGCAAAATTGTATGCAAAGTGAATTTGAAATTTCAATTCTTTGTGAGCTATATTTATTTATTGTTTTGCAAATATCACAATCATATAAAGGTATATTTCTCTCTCAAACCAAGTATGTAAAAGAAATATTATAAAAATTCAGGATGGAGTATTGAAATTCTATGAGTACTCCCATGATTACAAGATGTAAGTTAAGTAAATATGATGAGTCTCCTGAGGCTAATCAAGCTTTGTATAGATCCATTATTAGAATTTTACTATATTTCATAGCTACAAAGCCAGATATAATACAGGCAGCCGAATTGGTGGTAATATTTCAAGCTGGACCAAAGGAAACACATGTATAGGTAGTAAAAAGGATCTTCAAGTATTTGAAAGGAACTATGGATTTTAGACTATGGTATCCTAGATGTGATAATTTTAATCTTAATGCATATACAAATGCAAATTGGGCAGGCAGTGTGGATGATAGGAAAAACACAAGTTGATGAGCATTTTTTCTTGGAGATTGTTTGGTCTCTTGGCTAAATAACAAACAAGCATCAGTGTCCATATCTATTGTAGAGACGGAGTACACAACAACTGCTTGTTGCACGCAGGTTCTATGGATGAAACAAATGTTAAGTGATTTTAAAATAGAGCATGATCATATTATCTCCATACTTTGTGATAATACAAGTGCCATAAATATCTCGAAGAATTCGGTAATGCATTCAAGGACCAAGCACATTCTGATCAAGTATCATTTTTTGAGAGAGCAAGTGAATGATCAACAAGTCAAGTTGAAATACATTGCTATAAAGGAACATATTGCTGATATATTTACCAAGCCACTTTCAAAGGATACATTTGAATATCTCAGAGGTAAGTTGGGAGTAGTTTCACTCCCATATCATCATTGAAGTCTCAATTAGATTAGCTAGAAAGGGGGCGTTGTTCAGTGCCTTATATTTTAGCCTCAAGAAGCCTTTGCCATTGATGTCAAAGGGAGAGAATTTCAGTAAGGGAAGCATCTTGGAATTTTAGTAAGGAGCAGCTTGGAATTTTAGTAAGGAGCAGCTTGTCAGGGGGAGAAGCTTGTGATACAGTTATAGTAAAGGATAATTTCTTTGCAGGGTTTCCACTAATGACAAAGGGGGAGATTGTTAGAATTATTGAGTTGTCATTGATGTCAAAGGTCAACTTGGTTACTAGTAATATGTGGTGTGCTTAGACGAAATATTCAAGGAATATGGTTTAATTGTATTTAATATTTAAACCCACCCATAAAGGAGCATAGTAAGTTGGTTTTAAATTAAAAATTTAATTATAAAGGTGAGGTTTCAATTTTTGAGTGGGCCGACCACTTGGGTGCAAATAGCAAGAAGGTGAAAGCATATAAATACAAGGCCTCCCTGTTTTATTTAAAACACATTGATTTATGCCGCACTTGCAAGATCCAATGCAATATGCATAGTTTTGGGTTCGAATAACTACAGATCTATGGAAATACAATGAAGAATAATATTGGCTAATGTGAGCCACATTGCAGAGAGAAAGAATGAACAATAGGCTAAGGGTCTACGAATGAATAAGAGATGAATGTCCATTTAAATTATCCTACACATGGAAGTTTCATAGAAGGGCGGAGACATCGAGTAGTGTGGTGATGCCATAGAAATAAAAGAAAGTAACAACAAGCCAAAAAGTAGTTTTTTAGTGAGAATGCACTCTCTTGCTCCCATGGTGATCGATTGTATCATGTGATTGGGTTCTTCCATCTATTTATGAAAATGGATAGTGATAGCTGGTCTCGAGGACCTCCCATAAGTGTTACTGTCCAAGCTTGTGGTGCATGCAAGTGAGCCTTTGGAGAAGATGAAAGGTAACTTATATCATAATATGCATAAATATTGGCCAGTGTAATCTTAAAATATTTATTAGTCAGGTGAATACAAAAGTACCGTATAATACTATCAAGATGAAATTTGATTCATCAAACTTTCAAAGTAGAATATTCAAGGCAAACATGCACGTGATTTAATGAAGCATAGATTGAAAGACAAAAGTAGTGCTTCAATGAAGAATCATCGAAGGCACCAGAGACATGGGACCATTACGTAAGTCTTGGAGGATAAGGGCTGGAAAGTTGCACCAAATAAGGAGTTGACTGCATCTTTTGGCAATTGACAGTGTTCCATGGTTTTTCCCTTTTTTACCTTGTACATTGTAAATTTTGGAATCCAAGAAATCTCGATGAATAAAAATGGTAATGAAGAACAAATTTTTGATTGAATATATTCAATATAAATAAGGCAATAGTAGTAGGTATTCATTGCCATAGCAAAAATATTGAGTATGTTTTATGATTTTTAGTAAATATGATAAGTTGGGAAGCGACATCATTTTAGAACTTGGTAAATAAGGCGGTCATTGCCATCAATAAATAGAAGGGTAATAAAAACCAAACCAAGAAACATCCATCTAGTAGAACAGTAAAAGTAGTGAATCTAGATGTACAAGGTATGTCAAGAAAAGTTTGAAGATCGAATCCAACAACTGTTACCTTCACCCGTGGAACACCAGAGGAGCGAGCGTCGGTTGAAATTGTGCATGAGGTTAAAGGAGAGTCAATAAAAACTATTAAGGATAAGTGCTCAAATGGGGTTTGAAGGTATTTGAGCATTGAGGAATTGGAAAGTTGTAGCTCATGTTGATAGGTGGTTGAAGGTGTCAGGTTATAATTTTTGGTCTTCAAAGAAGTAACGTCCCCCATAAGTGTTTTTTGGGTGGAGGCAGTATTGTAAGGAATCCAAAAGTTCACAAAGAGAATAAATGCTAGGTACAACATGGATTATAATATCTTGATGGGAATATATTAGAGTGCAGATCTAAGAAGACCTTGTGATAGAAAAATATGCAGTCTTGTATGTCATTAAAGACCAAAATCATGAACAGTCTTGGATGCCATTAATGATCAAATTGTGGAGTAGACCTATGTAAGTTTATTCATCAGTTTTGTATTTTGAGTTTGGTACCTCAAGGAGATTTGTGTCTCCCGTAGATTGGTGCCTACATAATTGTATAAAGACATTGGTGTCTCCCATAGGTTGGTGCCTACGTAATTGAATAAGGAGATTGGTGTCTCCCATAGGTTGGTGCCTACGTAATTGTATAAGGGGATTTTTATCTCATGTGGGTTGGTGCCTACAAATTTTATTGAAGAAATTAAAGCAATATTTTGTCATGGTTTTCTCCCGAAAGGGTGTTTCCACATAAAATCCTTGTCTTTTGTGTGTATGGTATTTTATGCATTGATTCACTATTGAATTCATATTATTGCAATTTTTGTTGTGGAAAGAAAATTTTTCTATTATACTATGCACCCCCCCTCATTATAAGCATGTGTTTCTTCAATATACCACATTCATCCTCAACTTGATTAGTTCTACTTGTTAGGAATAAGATAAATTTTATTCTTAGGTTGTTAAGATAGTTTTACTATCTTTTCCTAAAGAAGTTATCTAATAGATTATATTATTTTATTTTATTTTGTATATGTTGCAACTTTCTTTAGATTCCTTCCATAAAAAGGGGAATCTTAAACTAGAACTCATAAACATATATGGAAAATTATACATTAGGTTGTCTAGTAGCTTTTATAGGGAAATTATAGAATTATTCCATCGTATAATATTCTAGTGTTATACAAACTAATTATTGATTGTAGAATATTTTAGTATATAATAAATGAAATTCCTACAATTTTTATTGTTGTGTAAATGTTGAGTTGAGGAGGACAACCCTTATATTTTCTAAGGAAGGTCCCACTTATGAAGAACAATGGATCACTACCTCTATTTTGTTATATTTTGAGGATGTATATTGAAGGAAATGCAACCACAAGATGTGAAATAAGTAAGCTATAATAACTATATGATAATGGCACTATAATATGTAGGAAAATAATGAGATAGACTTATACGATAACTCAATAATATGCCATTAATGAAAACTCACAAAAATAGTACAATGCAATATAATGGAGGACTTGAACACTCCAAAATTTTAATGAACTACATTGTACCTACTCACTACTATAATATAACTCTCTATAGTAACATTGTCTCTCTCTACTCACCTACTTGTTCTCACTCTCAAGACCTATATAGGAATATATATTCCTTGGCTTTTGCTCTACCCATGACTCTTCATTTACCTATCCTATGACTCATGTGCATGTGGACTACATGTACAGTTACATCATTGCACATTCTAACACGTGCATTTATTACTTACTTGAATTAACTACTCAAACCTTACTCTAAAGTAAACTCCTACTCTAGTTATGTACCCAAGGTGGTACATTCGCATGTACCAAATAATGTAATATACTCTAACATCTTCAAAGTAGTAGTTTAGTTTATGTATGATTCTATTTTATAGCATGTTATAAACTTATTTGTGTGTGCATATAAATTTATTTATACTTTCATGTATAAATAGTTTATTTTATTATGTATATGAAATGTGTGATTGAGTATTTTAGTTGTAGAGCTCTGCTAGGTAGAACTATAACTCTACGTATTTTAGTTGTAGAGCTCTGCTAGGTAGAACTATAACTCTACTTCATTTTTTCTAAAGCTTTCTTCTACTTTCAAATATATTCATATAGAATCCATTATTCTCAATTCTCTCTCTATGGTTTTCCTCATCTTCTTTATATAACATTCCTATTTTATACCATAGCTTTCTTTATTGCCTTGTATATTTTCTCTATTTCCAATTCCTTTTTACACTTTATTACTACTAGTTGATTTCCAATGTTTTAGAAGGGTAAGAATGATAGTATCACACTAAATGGAGTATTTCCATGTGCTAGAGGAAATACTTTATGTTTCTATTTACTTGTATAATTGTGAGGAAGAACTTAGTAAAAATGCATCATTATATGGCAAGTTGGGATTAGCAACAGTAGTAATTTATTCCTATTTTTCATCTATTAGAATAGTTTTCAGTATTATATAGATTCTTTGGCCTCACTACTCTTTCATTCTTTTGCATGAATTCTTGATAAGACTAGATACCTTTCTTTTAAATACTTGAACATTGGCAATCTTGTTGTTGGCGCATATAGTGCATGTCAAATTATCAAAGCCTACCCTCCCAAATAGAAATAAATTAAATAACATTATAATATCCATCATAGTCTAATATAACTTGGTGAAAAACTTTTAATGAGTTTGATAAGTCTACACCCACAAATGGAGACAATTATAAGTGTAGGATACTATAGATTATGGGATTTCAAGCTATATGACCTTGATGGAAAACATTGTTTGGTGTGGCTAATCTTCATGTGCAAACTAGAAAATGACTAATTATGGATTATTGTGAATAGTGGGTTGTAGAAATATCTTTAAAAAATGAGTGGAATAAATTTACAATTTATTGACTTCTCACACTCTACACCTTTAGAAAGGGAATGCCTTAGGCAATTATAGGATTGTGAACTATAGTTTGAGGAAGGCCAAGATCAATAAATACCAATTTGGATGTTGAGGTTATTCATTTCATACCTATAAACAAGTGCATAATATAATTTTATAAATTACAAGCATGTTGGACCAAAATTTTCCATACCTATGGATAGGTAATGTGCTTTGAATTCTAGGCACTGTTTAGTATTGGATGAAATGAGATTAATATCAATTTCAACCTCTAGAGGAGGCTAACTCCTTGAGATGATTGTATATTTAGAAATAAAAGGGTAAGAAGAAGTAAGGGTTAGAGATATTTAATAAAAGTGGATGGGATATAGTGTAACAACATTGGATCTCACTAAGAAACATGCTAACACAATTAATCTACATGATACTTAATAGATCAACCATTATCAATAGCAATTATAGGTTCATTTTCTTAAGATATTTACTTTAATCATTCCAAGGACTTAAATAGTTAGCAATCCAATAACGATCTAAAAAGCAGAATTTGCTTTAACATAATAAACTAAGCATTTAAGTGTAATAAAAATGACTTAAAATAAAGGATGCATTCATAAAAACCTACAATTGAACAGTAATGGAGGCCAAACAACTTTCACTTCATTAATTGGCAACAATATCACATAGCAATATTAGACAAAGACTACAGAGCCGATCCTTGTAATTGAGGTCTCATGACTTATTTAAAGGCTGCATATTGAAACTTGTAGCATAATATTTTACAATTAGTTATAAGACCATAATAAAAAAAAAACTTAGTAAAAAAATTCTAGAAGCGGAGGTGGTTGTTTAAGATCTCATACTACATTTAAATTTCATACATAACCTTATAAAGGTGACTCTTCAATACTTGACTATTTCACTCCTCACATATCCAAGAGTTACAACCTTTCTTATTCCATACATAACACAAAACTCACATGTCCTTTTGGTTTCTCATCTTGCTACTTGTATACATAACTTTTGACTCTCTATTTAATTGTTGTTAGGACCCCATCCTAACATTATTTTTGTACTTCTCATATGATTATGTAATGACCCACTTCCAATATGGGAACCCTTTATAATTTTTCTTTGTAATACTTTATAATGGTATATGGCAAGTAAGGTGCCTAGACAAGTGGGGCAATTTCATGTAATCATTATCAAGAATGTAACTGATAGTTGGTATAATATTCTAGCTCGAGTGGCATTTTGAATGTAATCCAAATCTTAAGTATTAGGTTAGGGTTACATGAAGTGTTTCTTTAAAATATATGGATCAATGCACAAATGGATCTCTTTGCAAACTAATGAAAGTATTTAAGGAGTTTGCCCCCTCGAGGAGGCCCACGATTATGTTATTGTGATATTGTTTTAATTCTACATTTACCTTCGTATTGCAATATACTGTTATTTCATGAAACTTTGTTTTAAATATAAACTTTGTGAGTTTAGTTTTACTAGTAGGCTCCTAACAAGTGGTATCAAAGTGCTTTTCAAGGTCGAGTTTCACTGCAATTATGATAGTTCTTGCCCTTCCATTACAACTGTTAGGTATAAATTTTCTATGTTTTCCATTTTTTGTTTGTCCTTTATCTAAAAAAAAGAGAGAAAAAACAACAAAAACACAATCCTTTTTTTCTACAATAGTTTATTAGGTTAGAAACCTTGTGCCAAGGATTTCAAAATATCATGGAGGAGTTGTAGTTATTGTCTAAACTAGATTACCCATAAAGCATCTAGTGAAGTGAGGGGCGATAAAGCTCTAATAACCAAGCCTCAAAAAACACCCTCTATACAATTGATCTTCTACGTATCTTCGAGTATATCGAAAGACCACCTAGGATTAGGAGAAACCTTTATCCCTACATAGCATTTTTGGCCTTGTATTATCCATAACACATAGGATACAACATCCAAAAATATCACCCTCTCATACTATCAAAGATTCAAGTAGTGTGCTCAAGGGTATGCATGGAATAATCCATGAGTAGTGATCTAAAATATTGTTTTGAGCACTATCATTCATCATTGCAGTATAAAAGAGGGCCTATGGGTATTACATACACCTTGGCTTAGCATACCTTGGTTCTGTTCAACTTTTAACCTACAAAAACTTTCCTATTTTGTTGAATATTTAACCTACAACCATAAAAATTCCCATAAAAATTGAGCATATGAAGGATACTTCTCTATCACAAAAATACTATTTGAAACAAATGAAAGAATTGAAAAATATAACATAAATAATCTGGATAGTCTGCTAGTGTCAGTAATAGTCGAGTATCACTTCAATTTGATAATAGTAACAATCAAATCAGAGTTTTCGATTGTTAGTAACTATTATCTATGATAGTAAAAATTTATAGTAGGAAAAGAATCATTAGTGACAGAGTCAAAACAGACAATCATCAGTATAGGGAACCACAATGTCAGTGACCAAATAGTGTTAGTAACAAATAGTACAAAGATAGTGTTAGTAACTGATAATGCAGGGTTAGTGTCATAAAGTTTGGTAACAAAAAATATAAATTTTTAGCCAAGCCTCCAAGAGAAAAACTGACAACTCCAGCAGCATCGACAATAAAACAATATAAATAATAATAATAATTAAGTCTAGGATGTCAAAAACTAGTGTTGTGGTATATAGCTCATTGTGATCGTCTTGTTGAGCTGATCATTTTGCTATATCACACCCAAGCACTTTTTTTGGTTCCTTACTAAAAATAGTAACTCCTAAAATCATACTTCTATTTTTAGTAAGTCAATAGTAGTAGTCCACATCACACCAAAATGGTTGGTGGCACTCACAAACACCAAAAGGAGGTAGAACAAGCCAACTCTTTGGAGCAAATAAGTTCCACACTTAATACCCTTGTCAGTGCAATTCAAAATGTGCATGATGACATACAATGTTTGAGAAGTGACTATTTCAGCTCTAAATCCAACTTTGAAGAACACTTCTTAGAGGTTGATGCATTGCTTAAGGATGGATTAAAGGTATTTGAGCATCATGGCATTGAACATACCAATAATGAAAAAAGACTCCATAGGGACAGGGAAGGCTCTCACACTCTTTTTGACTAGGATGCTCCCTTTAAGATGCCTAAATTGGACTTTCCTAAGTTCAATAGAAAGGATGCAGATGGGTGGTTATATTATGTGGATTAGTTTTTCAAATTTCATAATATCCCTAAATATTTTTGGATCACTATGACATCTTTCAAATTTGAATCCAAAGCTTTACAATGATATCAATGGTTACAACACAGTTCCCAATCCTTCTTGGGAAGTTTTTGAGTCCCAATTATTCACTCATTTTGGTCCTAGTGAATTTGAGGACTTCACATGGGCATTAATCAAATCGAGACAAACCTCTATAGTTCGTGAATACTAGACTTAATTTGAGAAACTAGCTTCCAAGACTAAGGGGTTGAATGAAGGAATTTTTTGATATATTTTGATAGTGGCTTGAAGGATGATCTCAAGGCTGAGGTCAAGATGTTCAAACCAAAAATTATGATGGAAGTCATAAACTTGACACTGTTGGCTGAAGAAAAATCCTCAGCTAAAATGAGGACACCTAATTTTTCACATGCCAAACCCTCCTTTCCTCCCAAGATCACATCCAATATTGAACATAAATCTACCCCCTACCAGTGCTTGACTATTAAAGATATGGATGCTCGATGCACCAAAGGTAATGTTATAATTATGATAAAAAGTATACACAAGGGCATAAGTGCATCCAAAATAAGCTATTATTTATCGATGTAGAGGAGTCAACAAGTAGTGAACAACTTGAGGATGAAGTAGAAACATTAGAGGAACCACCTCAATATGAAGGTGACACATAAGAAGAGCCATAGCCCAAAATTTTTGTTCATGCCCTTGAGGGGATTACTACCCCACAAAAAATGAAAGTAGTAGGTTTTTTCAAAGGCCAACACTTACAATCCTCATTCATTCAATAAGCACACACAAATTCATTTATCCCCAAGTTGCCAAGCAAGCCAATTGTTATATACATACATGCAAATCCTTTGAGGTTATGGTGGCAACTAGAAAAATGTTTCCTTGTAAAGGAAAATGCCATAATATTAAGTTGAAGCTAGGGGATTACAAGCTCAAAATAGATATGTTTGCTCTTCAACTAGGGGGATGTGATATTATGCTCAGAGCTCAATGGTTAGGTACTTTAGAAACCATCACTTGGAACTTTGTAGAGTTATCAATACAATTTTTATAGAATGGTAGATCCTACACTCTTCGTGGCTTACAAGCAAGATCTCCTTGAATTATTAGTTCAAACTATATGGATAAGATGTTTAAAAATATTTTTGTGAGGTAATCACTCAAATATTTGTCATACAACCACCCCCTTAAATCAAGGATAAACTTCTAGTATATTTACAACTCGTTCTAACCAAGCATGATGTAGTCTTTGTGGAACTGACATAATCACCACCATGTCACTCCTTTGATAATGCAATTCCATTGGTACCTGGTAGTGTGTTGCCTAACATTATACCTCACTATTACCCCCATGCACTTAAATTAGAAGTTGAGAAATTATTACAAGAATTGTTAAAATCTGAAGTCATTTGACCTAGTAACCATCCTTATGCTTCTCCAGTCTTATTGGTTTGCAAGAAAGATAGGTCTTGGCGATTGTATATATATTTTTATGAGATTAATAAGCTCATTATTAAGGATAAAATTTATATTCCCATGGTAGATGAATTATTAGATGAGCTACATGGTGCTATTTTTTTCTTCAAGTTAGATCTTCACTCGGGTTACCATCGAATACGACTCAAGGAGGAAGATATTTCAAAAATAACATTCTGCACTCATGAGGCCCATTATGAATATTTGGTGATGCCATTTGGCTTGAAAAATGCACATTCCACATTTTAGAGCCGTATGACCAACATTTTCCATCCATTCCTTTGTAAATTCATTTTATTTTTCTTTGAAAATATTTTTGTTTATAGTTTCTCTTGGGAAGAGCACCTCATCCATGTGGATCAAACTTTGCAGCTTTTGGCTCAAAATCAACTTTATTCTAAGAGGTCCAATAATTCATTTGGGTTGTTCTAAGTAGAGTATTTGGGATACATTATCACCAAGGATGGAGTTAAATTTGACCCTAAGATGATTCAAGTAGTTCAAGATTGGCCGAAGCCTCACACTCTTAAGGACCTTCATGGATTTTTGGGGCTCACAAGCTATTATCACAAATTTATCTATAATTATGGCAAAATCATTGCTCCTTTAACAACCATGTTAAAAAAAAACTTGGACAGGCTCAACTGAGAAGACTTTCCTTGATCTAAAGCATGCTATGACAACCACTATAGTCATAGCAATGCCTAATTTATCTAAACCATTTATAATTAAAAGTGATGCTTTAGGCAATGTCATTGGAGCTATGTTGATGTACGAAGGATGGCCCTTGGAATTTACTATTAAAGAACTTTCAAGCCAAAATTTAGGTAAATTAACTTATGCAAAGGAGATTATTTCCATTTTGCATGTAGTTACTCATTAGGTGCCATTTTTCTATTAAAACATATCACCAAGTCTCAAGTACTTCCTAGAGTAGTAGGTTGCTACCCCTTAACAACAAAAGTGGATCTCTAACCTCTTGGGCCATGGTTATGATATTACCTATAAAAAGACAAGGAGAACGTTGTGGTGGATGTATTCTCTCAAAAATTTAAGGTTCAAAGTATGTTATGTGCCATTTATTCACCCATACCCCGGTGCATACATTCTCTTTGAGAGGACATACTTAAGGACTTAAGATTGTAAAATTTGATTGCCACACTTTAAATAATACCTACCTTGTATCCAAGATACACTTGGAATGGGTAATATTTGTGATATCTCCAATGCCTTGTTATTACCCACACTTCTCAACTCTAAGAACTCATCTTGAAGGAGATGCATGCTTCACCCACTATAGGCCATTCTAGGTTCCTCAAGACCTATGAAAGAATTAAATATGTTTTTTATTGGAAACACATGAAGAAGGGCATTCAAAATTTCATGGCAGTGTGTGACATATACCAGTGGATGAAAGGAGAAATGGTACCTTCTTCGAAAACTCTTCAGCCCTTTCTTATTCTCGAATATATTTAGACAAATATTTCCATGGACTTTATTGAAGGATTGCCTAATTTTTAAGGAAAATTAGTTATTTTCATGGTAGTGGATTGTCTCATAAAGTATGCTCATTTTTGTTCCCTCTTTCATCCTTACAAAACCTCAATAGTCATCCAATTGTTTCTCGATTTTATGTTTTTCCTTCATGGTATACCTGCATCCATAATGTTCAATCGAGACCTTGACTTCACTAGTAATTTCTAGCAAGAATTGTTTAAGTTGTAGGAAACTCAAATAAAAATGAGTTCAACCTATCTGCAAATGAATGATCAAATAGAGTTTGTCAATAAATATTTGGAGACCTACCTTTATTGCTTTACCTCTGATTATCTTACACAATGGGCAAAGTGGCTTCCCTTGATCAAGTGGTGGTATAACACTTCCTATCACAAAGCTACCAAGGTCACCCATTTTGAAGCAGTTTATGGATGACCTCCATAAACACCCTCCTCCTACATTTTAGGTAGCTCTAATATCCATGTAGTTGATACTACACTCAACCAACATACCAAAGTCTTCTGTCAACTAAAGATGAATTTGGAAGTGGCCAAAAACTAGATGCATCAACAAGATATTCAATATCGTTCTAAGCACAACTTTAAAGTTGGTGATATGGTCTTCCTCCACTTACATCCATATAAATAGTCATCACTCCATATTTGTAGGTGCTAAAAACTCACAATCAAATACTATGGCCCCTACCAGGTCTTACAATGAATTGGTGCAATAGCCTACAAATTGGTCCTACCATCTACATCCAAGCTCCACCCTATCTTTCATGTATCCTCTCTCAAGAAGATTGTGGAAAATCATATACAAGTTCAATTTGCTTTACCTTAACTAGATGAAGAGGTTTCTATCTTGCTTAAGCCAAAAGAACTGTTAAACTATAGGACACACACTCTTTGCAACTGAGTAATCACTGAGGTTCTTGTTTAGTGGTATAATCTACAACCAGAAGATGCTACGTGGGAGTCTCTCTAGTACCTACAATACCAGTTTCCTCATCTATACCTTTGATGACAAATATTTTTGAAGAAGAAGGGCATGCTAGGACCCATCCTAATATTATTTTTGTAATTCTCATATGATTATGTAATGACCCACTTCCAACATGAGGACCCCTTTATAATGTTATTTTGTAATACTTTATAATGGTATGTGGTAAGTAAAATGCCTAGACAAGTGGGACAATTTCATGTAACCATTATCAAGAATGTAACCGATGTTTGGTAAATGATTCTAGCTCGAGTGACATTTTGCATGTAAGTAAACTCTTGAGAATTAAGTTAGGGTTGCATGAAGTGTTTATTTAAAATATATGGATCCATGAACAAATGGATTTCTTTTCAAATTAATGAAAGTATTGAAGGAAGTTTCCCCCTTGAAGAGACCTTTCATTTAGTGTTGTGAGATTGTTTTAATTTCATATTTATTTTTTGTATTACAATATACTATTATTTCATGAACCTCTATTTTAATTGTAGTATTTGTACAAATGAGTTTATTTTTACTAGTAGGTTCCTAACACTTGCACGCTTTCTCACACTACACACTTGCACACATAATTACATGACACTTGTGTACATCCTACACATAGACACTTACATAAAGGATAAATATAAATCATGTTATTAAACTATACACTCAAGCTCTATTATAATATTTGCATTGTACCATAGGTACCATGGGGGTATATTAGTATGTACCAAATAATGTTATAGTATCCAACACAATTATTTTCTTTCATATATTCCACTAAGACCAAGAGAGCCATGGGTTATATGAGGTATCTGCCTCAAGATTTTGAATAGGTGAGAAGTCTCAAGACTAAACTACCATTCCTTATAAAGTTGAGTGATCCAAAGATGAAGGGGTTGGATGAAAAATAACAACAACATCATGAAAAGTCTTCGAAGGAGATTACCATTATTTTTTAAACTAGAAGATCCTTAAAAGTTAGGTTAAAGTAGAACCATGTAAATATACAACATAATAGATTTTCCAAGTCGATACTAGAATATCATTCATATAGAATGAGCCACTATATATTCTAGAGGAATCCAAATTATTTACAAGAGAAGATCATTGGAGTAAAATAAAATAAAAATAGGCCTTGTAGATTGAAAAACAATTATTATTATTATTATAGAGAAGACAATTTTAAGCCCAATGTATCTTGGAAACCTCTAATCCATCATATAAAAAAATATTATAAAGTTGATACTGCTACATATAGAAAACCTTAAATAAATCCTCTTCACTCACTCCTTTTAAAAAGTGTGTTATGTGTATGTTTTATAAGTTGGTGCTAAAAACCTTAATAAATCATTTTATATAGATCTAGGTTTTTTTAAAGGCTTATTAGAATTTGTTTTTGTGCCTAATAATACAATTAGATTTTAATATAAATCCCAGATAGTAGGGTTAGTTTAAGAATATTATTAATAGTTATTTTTTCAATGATTTTACACAGGTTTTTATGAGGTCTTGGTCCCCTCATATTGAGTGGGGTTTGAACCTTGGACCTCTCAAAGAGAGGACAAAGCCCTTACCACTATAGTAAGCTTGCAACTAGTATTATTAATAGTTATTATTATTTTATTTATTTATTTATTTTAGTGCCATTAATAGTAATAATAATAATAATATTAATGTTTATTCCAATCATGTTATTATTACTATTGTTATTAGTTGGTTAAAATATATACTTATGCAATATACAAATATCATTATAATTTGTATATTATTTAAGTTTATACATATATTTATTTAATTTTTGATTTTTAGTTTTTGAGTTATATTACATATTAAAACCTAATCATGTTGTTTTGTCATTATTGTACTTTAATTCTTATATTTATATTTTGAGAAAAAGGGAATTGTTTTTCTTGATTAGATCCTTAAAGAAGAAAGATAAGATCCTCAAAGAATTGCATGTATCTTCATCCATAAAGATATCACATGTTTCTTAAAATATATTAGGGGTGAAACTATAACATTATCTTGGAATGGAATGAAAAAGACAATACCAAATTTATATAAGACGGTAAAGTCTACCAAAATAAGAAAGAAAAACTAAGAAATCTTCCTTGAAAAGCAATGGGAACAACTTTATAAATTTCCTTGAAAATATTCCTAAATCAAGAAGGAAATAATAACTTTATTATAGTAAATCAACTTAAGTATGCACATTCTATGTATTGAAGAATATTTTTACAACAACCAATGTGACTAAGGTATATTTGGATGATATTTTCAAACTTCATGGTATGCCTAAGATAAATACTTATGATAGAGATCTTGTCTTTAGCAATAAATATTAAGAGTTCCTTTTGCAATAAGTGGAACCTAATCCAACATATATTAGCACATGATCCTCAAATAAATAGGTAAAGTATTATTGTAAATAAATTTTTAGGGAACTAATTAAAATATTTTACTTAAGATAGGTAATATTAATGTATTAAGTTTCTTTCTCTATTAATGTGGTATTACAATACTCTATTTAATTTTTATCTTAGTATATGATCCTAAAAAATGTGAAACTAGAGAACATGAATAGGTGTTTGGGGACATAATTTAAATGTTTTGTTACAAATAGATAATATCAATTGGGTTATATGGCTTCCTCTATAAGAATGGTGCTAAAACACTTCATATAACTTCTCCATCAAGATGTCTCTATTTTAGGCATTATATAGATATAACTCCATCATTGATTGATTATCTTCAAGGCATTCAAAGGTAGAAGAGGTCAATATATTCCTACAACAATGGTATGCATTTATACGGATACTCAAAGGCTAATTCTCAAGCACAAAACCAAATACAATAAAATTAATTTCAACATAGGTTGAAGAAATATTTTGGATTAGGATACATGGGGTTTTTTATGCTTAAACCATGTGAGAAAACATATATCAAGTAAAAAAAAACATAAGTTAGTCCCAAAATATGGACCATATGAATTGGTTCATAGAAATGGAGAGGAGCATACTAGTAGGAGCTTCCACCTATATCTAAATGCATCTTGTTTTCCATATTTCTTATCTTAACCATACTTTAGGATAGAAAGTGTAATTCCAAATAGAGTTTTTAAAGTTAATCGAGGAAGTATGAATAGAGCTTAAACCTAAATAAGAGCTACAGATATTGGAGAAGAATTTGTAAAATTGACAATTATATTAGTTGCTAATTAAATAAGAGTATTTGTTAAAGGACTTGACATGAAATCCAAAATACATTCTCTACAATTTTTTAATTTTGATGAGAAAGTATTTTAAATGGAGAGGGCGTGTAATGACCTTTATGTAGATAACTTGGATTTCCTTTTTAAATCTCTCATCCATAAGTTAATATTAGTATAGTCTTTTGATGAGAAAGTATTTTAAATGGAGAGGGTGTGTAATGACATTTATGTAGATAACTTGGATTTTCTTAAATATTTCATCCATAGGGTTAATATTAGTATAGTCAGAAAAGATATAAATGAGCGGGAATAATCTCTGAGAATGGAGCTTTTTTGGAGGGATATTTTTTGTAGGACTGCTCAAACTTTTAAACTTGTTTCGACCATATTTCACTCATCCAGTCTTGAAGTGAGAAGAAATTTTGAGGGTAGATGCCTGAAAAACCCTAGAATGTTTCCACCAATTTTCAGATCATTTGGAGCAACAAAAATCCTATCACATCCCTATATGTGAATGATATTTTTGGCAAGTGGTTGTGCAAGGGTTTCATCTGGGTTGAGTGCAAGCAAATCCAGAGGTTGGTTTTTAGGGCCTTCGGGCTCTAGTAGCCAATATTTTTGTGGTTTATACTAAATATTTTAGCAAGATATGTTGCAAGGGATCCAATATGGGTTAGAAATCTATCTTTCAACAAATCATTATGTGAACTTGAGTGACAACAGCTTCCAATTTGCTACACAAAATAAAAGTTAAAACCATACCTTTCCACAGTGTCTAGGGCAAGGATTAAAGAGATCATGAAACAAGCTTCAATAAGCTAATCAAAAAATAGCTCAAATATCAAGTGAATCTGGTGCTAAGGTACACCCACACAATAAATCTACTGTGCAAACCCCTATCAAGGGTAAAAATTTTGAGGACTTAGCACCAAAAATGAATTTTAGGGATGCCCTCCGTGGTGGAAAGACTCAGCCCAATGCTAATATTAATCTTAGGGATTCCCATAAACCTCTAATAATGCCCAATATTGATCCCAGGAAAATGTAGTCAGGATGTCTTAAATCAACTTATGAAACTCCTATTGTTAACGTTGATATGGGTAACATTCAGACTGGCATTGAAGATCTGGAAAAAAGAGGACTAATTTGTCGGTTCTTGGGTTTTCGTGTAAGCCTACCTGCTTTCAAAGTCTGGGCTACAAAAATATGGAAAACTAAAGGTGAGTTACAAATCTCTATTTATCCAAATGGTTATTTTATTTTTTTATTTGCAAATAATGAAGATAGAGAGAAAAATTTTCAAGGGGTTCCCTGGTTTTTTGGAAGGGCAGGGATTTTTATGAAGCCCTGGCATACTAAATTTAAAGTAAAAGAAGAGATGCCTTATATAGCTCCCGTGTGCGTTAGACTCTTTGGCCTCCCTATTGAATTTTGGAATCCTACTATTTTTTCTTCAATTGGAAACTCTTTAGGAACTTTTATGATGATTGTTGATTGTACTCAAAATTTTGAACCTATTATTTATGCTCATATTTATTTTTTAATGGATTTTGACAAACCCCTACCTAGAAATATCACATTACAATTTGGAGAAGACACTTGGAAGCAAGTAGTGGACTATGAGAACAGTCCTTTTCATTGTATATTTTTCCATGAATATGATCATTTGGCTAGTGCTTTCCCAAATAAAATTCTTGATCAAAAGAAAGATATAAACTCAATGAGGTTTCCAAATGCCTAAGAAGAAGAACACTAAAAAAAAACCAGTTATTAAGGATCAATCAAAGTCATGTGCTAATATGTTTGAAATCCTTTCCAAAAATTATGTTCCAAGTGAGGAAGAGAAAATAGTGGAAATAGAAATCTTAGAAACACAAATATAAATATGAAGGGAAGAACTCAGAGATAAACCAACAAATAAAAGGTTTTCAATAGAAAAAAAAGGAGAAAATTTACACAAGAAAAATAATCTTTTAAATGTCAAAACTTCAAATAGTACAGGTCCCAATATAGACACTGTTGAACCCTCTAGTAAAATTTTGGTTGTGTACAAGCATTCTTCAAGGTTAGAAGCCATCTATGATTCAATTAGAGTAACTTAAGAAATAGGAAAAAAAATGAATATGGATTCTAATCAAAAGGCAAGTCGCAAGACCAATCAATATCATATGGTAAAATAAGGTGAAAAGCTTGTAGAGGAAGGCAAGATTCATGCCCTTCCCAAATTTTTTAGCACTGGTATTAATGAAGATAATCACTTGGAATATTAGAGGACTCAAAGGGACTCTTTCAAAATAAAATTAAATTAGAAGAATGATTCAGATAAATCATCCACATCTTGTTTTTCTTCAAGAAACAAAGATGTCAATGGAGGATATGGATTCAATTGCTAGTAAAATTTGGCCAACTAGAAAAGTGGTTTCCCTCAGTTCCCAAGGTCTGGTGGCATTGCTTGTCTTTGGGATCCAAAATAGGTAGTTATTCACCATATGATTTGTAGTTGGGGTATTTTGGCTATAGCTATTCAAAGTAGACATTCCAACCAAATTATGCTCTGCATTATTGTTTATGCTCCGACTGCTTTGGAGGAAAAAAGAAGACAGTGGAAGAATATAACTCATATTATCTCTCATTTTCTTGAAGCTTGGATCTTGATTGGAGGATATTTCAATACCATCCTCTCTTTGGATGAGAAAATGGGAGGAAATAGAAATTTTTACAAAAGCACTAACCTAATGAGCGAATATATTTCAAACCTCCATCTTATGGACATCCAACCAGATAATGGCCTTATAACTTGGTCTAACAGAAGATAAGACTTAGCCTGTATAATGGAGAGATTGGATAGGTTTTTGCTCTCTAAAAAATTCTTAATCCATGGTAACATTCCTAAAGTGAAGACTCTTAATAATGTTGGTTCGGATCACTGGCCAGTCATGGTAGAAATGTGGAAAATCAATGTGAGTTTCTCTCCTTTTCATTTTCAATTAATGTGGTTTAGAGACAGTTCCTTTAGACCTCATATGCAACAATGGTGGAAGGAAGGTAAGCCTAGGTATGGGACTAAGATCATTTTTGCCAAAATACTGCAATACATTAAATCCAAAATCAAGAGTTGGAACTGGAAGGAGTTTGGGGATGTTTATAAAAAAACATGAAGTTATTGCTCAACTTGAAATTTTGAATAATAAAATCTGTTTAGATGGACTTACAGAGAATAGAAGTGTAGATGAAATTAAACTCACAACTCAGTTAGAGGAATGGGAAAAAAAAGAACTCTTATGAAAGCAAAATTCTAGAATTCAATGGCTCAAAGAAGGAGATCGAAACACAAATTTCTTCCACAAATCTCTTCTTACTCGTAGATCTCACAACTTTATTTCTTCCCTAAAATCCATTTCTAAAGATATTGTCTATCCTTGGGATGGCATGAGCTCTATTGTTGTTGACTACTTTTCCAATCTTTTTGTTGCTACTCCTCTTGACTCAGCTTCTCAACAAAATGTTCTTCAAGCTTCTCTTATCACTTCTGAGGAGAACTATATTTTGACTGCTCTCATTACTATCAATGAGCTTCAACATGTAGTTTTTAAAATGCAAAAAGAGAAAACTCCAGGTCCTGATGGTTTTCCCATTGAGTTCTACCAAGAGTTCTGGGATATCCTTCATGCTGATTTATTAGAGGTGGTGGAAGAATGTAATGTCCCCATCTTAGTCAGCTTCAGAGTGCAGAGTGGACTTGCCTATTCATGGGGTTCCATAGGCAATGTCGTGTGTTTAGGGACCACCAGATGATGAGATGTTACTATTGGACGTTCTACATTTCCAATTGTTAGCTTATAGGACCGTTTCTAGCAGTAATTCAAGGGACTTACTATTTTTAGTAAGTCAATAAGGAGCAATTTCTTGGAAAACAGATGTTACGGGTGAGCACTTCAGCGAAAAGGGTATCTATTTATGCTATTACTTCTTGGGTCCGGTCTATGGAGTGATATTATTTTAATGCCCGAAGTTTATTTAATTAATATATTATTTATTAAGTGCATTTTATAAGGTGGGCATTATAATTTATATTTAGGAGTTATAAGGGACTTATTGGGATGATAAATTAATGATATATTACAACTTTAAGTTGTACCTTTTTCCTAGCCTAAGTGGTACGACCCCTTATGGGGGTTATTGCTAATGAAATTCAAAGCAAATGAAATGTAATTCATCCCTAATGAGGCCGACCTGTTTGAGGAAGGATAAAAGATGTAACTTGTGCTTCATTTTGATATCTTTGGCATTTGAGTATTCTTGTTTGGAGAGAAGAAGGATTTGCAGAGGGTTCTCTTTGTAGATTTTTCTTGTAGGTGATGGAAACCACCTACAGGAACATCATCTTCGGAGTTGAAAGACACTCTCAGGGTGATTCTGGGCATTCTCATCTCAGAGAGTGCATTGTGCATCAATGTTGTTGATTTTCAGCGAGATTGGAGAAGGTATTTTGTAGATGTATTGATCATAATAATTTATTTTATTCTCCATTCTCCAGCATAGGGTCGTACCATTTAGCTCTAGTTTCAAGGTAGGATTTGTAATTTGGACAAGATTTTATGCATGTTATTGGTATAAATTCATCAATAAACCCCAAAAACTAGATTTCAAGGGTTTGTGGATAGTTTCGTGGCATTTTGAAATCTTTTTTTGTTGGTCATATAGTTCTAGCATAGGCTATACAACATAGAGGGCCGTGGAGATTGGATTGAGCAAAACTCTTTATATTTGATGATATTTCTACCTTTTTTGAAGTCACCCAGCTTGGTTTGTATTTTGCAAGCATCATATCGATGGAGAAGTCCATAGTTTGAAGCTTATGATTAGAAATTTGATTTCTGTACCTGTTGATAAGAACTCAGACTGAAATTCCAGATTCCAATAAAATTCGGGTACTTTAATTTTTGATCATTTCCTTTAAAGGGTTCGTAGTTATATGTATGTATTATCTTGGCTCCAAATTTCATGTTGATTGGCTGAGTAGTTTGTAAGTTATAGCTTTCCAAAGTTTGTTGTTCATGCATTTTCTGCATATTTTCATACTTAGAAAAAATTAAAAAAAATCAGAATATCACACAAAACCCAAAACATTGCAAAAAATAGGGGTTGGACATTACATTGGTATCAAAGCAGTTTTCCTGCCAGATTTTTCAGAGTTGTATATATTTAAAAGGACCAATTTTAGTTGAAGGTTATTGAGGTTGTTTTCAGAGATGTGTGCAGTTTGGAATTTTTGAAAGTCTCCTTTGGAGACAAATTTCTGATTATTATCAGATTTGAGGATATTAGGGTTTTCTCGGGCAAGATATTGCACCCAAACTATAGAGTATACGAAGAAAATAACATGATGTGAAAGAGACTACAAACACAAATTAAAAAGAATAAGGGTATTGCAAATCAATTCTGGAAGCTTGGACGCATGTAACTAATAATAAAGCCAATTTTATTCTGATTAGAAGTTCATCATTTTTTAACGTACTCGCTTTATGATTGAGTAATCTGTTATTTTCTTTGAGTGAAGCTAACATTCAAGAAACCAAATCGAAACAATCAAAACTACAAACACTTGGGAAAATTGAAGCATTCACACTAGCATGCCAACCGTTTGACGAAATGCCTGCAAGGTATTAGGAGGTAAAGTTGCAGATTCAAGTTAGTCCAAAGGTACGATTTAGTTTGCCGCAGCCTTACACCTTGGGTTGTTTGGAAATTAAAGTCATTTGTTGGTCATACTTCAAGAACAGTGACAATGGTGCAGAAATTTTGTGACAAAGTACATCAGAGTGCAGAAATGAATAGCACATTTACATATTGGTCGCATTCCAAGATGTACCGGCAACTTCCTACTTTCCTTTCGAAGGTACCTCAGAAACAGAGCACTCGCGAGATACTTGATGATTTGGCTAAGACTAGGAGAGAGTTGCAGCAAACTCTCGAGCGGTATACAACTGCTATGATGACAAATTCTCCACCTACAATTCTTCCTAAGGTAAAGGTTGAGCCTATAGTCATTGAATTATTTGATCAGTTCCAACAAGAGTGGAGGGCTCATGATGATGATTTTTGTGCCCTTATGTCTAATGAAGATTATATTGATATGTGTATGAGGCAACAACCCAATGGAAATGAAAAAATGAACCTTATTGAGAAGATCAAAAATTTGAAACACAATGAAGAGCCTGTTATCCTAGAAAGTTGGAGAAGCCAGTTGATAGTGACGTAGATTCCCAATCAGCTCATGATGATAGTTGATAGTTAAGAAGAACTTGGGTTGGATATTCACACTGAACCCATCATGATGTATGCACCGGATAGCTATACCTTCTTCGGAGAGTTGCAGAGTGAGCTGAATATGGAATCAGTTATGCATGATACACATAATGGTGTTGTTACAGGTTATGTGGCAGCCCCTTCTAATGAAGACATGCATGACTTTTCATATCATAACACAATTGAGGTTGTTGCTGATTTTAAATCAGCTTATGATGATATTTCATCTCACCAGGACAACCATGAAAATTCAATGCATGATGAGTCTATTGTTGATTACAATTCATCTTAAGATGTTATGCATGATGATATTCTACCACTTACCTCTACTACATACAAGGATCTAGGCATGGAGAGTTGTGAAGAGGGATACCAAGTAGACAATGGTTATGCAGAGCATCACCAGGTGCATAATTCTAAAAATTTGGAGCATAAATCTGATTTTAATTCTAGGACTGATGAGGACACAATTGTTGTAGCCTTATCTCGTTTCGATGCCACCCATAAAATCACCAAATATTTATATTGGATGGCAAAATTTGAGAAGAGAAAAAAGGGGGTAGAAGGAGTAATTCCTAGTTTTGATTTACAAAATTTGAAGGTAACCTTAGAAACTATGAAGTCAGACTTCAAGAGCACTCTTGCAGACAAATATCACTATGCCAAGCTTGTTGAAGAGACCCTTAGTGCATACAAGAGCAAAGAAAAAAAAGTTAGTCAGCTAACTGAAGAGCTTGAGCATACTAGAAGCTCTTTGTCGGAGGCTCATCTTTCATTGCATGAGACAGAGTTGAAACTCAATTCTATTTTAGAATCCACTGAACAACTGAATTAGAAGAGAGCCAGGTATATTGGGTGGATTTTTGTTGAACTAGATTGCATTCATGAGGACTATAACTTAGCACATTGTCCCATGAGATCAGATTACACAATTTTGGATTAGTGTATTGGTTGTGATAAGCATGAGAGTGATAATAATTTCTCATGGACTGACAATCCGTTGTATGGGATGGATCATGATACATATTTTGATAATCCTTTTTTTGAGATGCAGGGTGTTGATTCTTTTCCTATGATAGTTCATGAGGATACATTGTTTGAGATAGGGTGTCTACTCTAACATGAATCTGAGAGTGATTTCATGAGCATCTTCCAGCCTAATCAGGATGATCGGGGATTGAGTTCTCTTACCCAAGATCGTATGCTTGCATTGATGAGCATCGAGGGCTATGGTAGGAGCATTATATGGGTTATTACAATTGATCATGGGTATGAGAGATATGTCGTTGTTCACTTTTTGGGTAGCCATAACATTTATTTGATGGAGATTGATCAATAGTTTGGTTGGCATTATATGGAGTATCCTACTTCTTATTTGAACACCATCTTCTCTTAGGGGGTCAGTTTAATCAGTGAGCAGGTAGGCCTAGTTGAGTAACCTATGCATCAAATTTTTCTTGGCACAAAGTTCAATCATTATGGGCATACCAATTTTGATTATGAGGTTGAGCTTCTTATGGAGTTGTAGGAGTGGAGTATGGATGATATTTCAGGAGTCTCACAAATAATTTACATCCCACTTGGTTGAGTATGATGAGGGATGTCATCTTTCTAGAGGAGATTTTGTTGACTGCAGTAGATTGGGCTACATGGGATCATCTTGGTTATTCCAAGAGTGTGAACTCTGAGTTGAGTCGTTCAAGTGATGACTATGGAGGCACTTCCAACATTGTATTTGCAATGGTTCATGATGATTATTTATTGGATATGATGTGGCACATGATATTTCATTTTAGTTTAGATAGGCGGATTAATTCCAGGTTGGGGAGAGATTTCATCATGCTATTGCAGATGAGACTTCAACAACTCAACCATGTCAGAGGGATAATGATGATCAGAGTAGCACAGCGTCATCATGGTAGTTACTTCCTAATATTGTTATGGAACCCTGGGATCACATCTAGTTTCAACTTGGTTCAGTTGGGCAAATTTGATGTTGAGATGACATTGCTTGAGGACAAGCAATTTCAAGGAGGGATGACTGTAATATCCCCATCTTAGTCAACTTTAGAGTTCAGAGTGGACTTGCCTATTCATGGGGTTCCATAGGAAATGTCGTGTATTTAGGGACCACCAGGTGATGAGATGTTACTGTTGGATGTTCTATATTTCCAGTTTTCAGCTTACAAAACCATTTCTAGCAGTAATTTAGGGGACTTACTATTTTTAATAAGTCAATCAAGAGTAGTTTCTTGGAAAACGGATGTTACGAGTGAGCACTTTAGCAAAAAGGGTATCCATTTCTACTATTACTTCTAGGATCCGATCTATGGAGTGATATTATTTTAATGCATGAAGTTTATTTGATTAATATATTATTTATTAAGTGCATTTTATAAGGTGGGCAATATAATTTATATTTGATGCAGGAGCATCCGGTGGCAGCAGAGCAATCTTGCATCAACAAAAAAAAAAATTCTAAGTGTTAGCCTTAATGTCGCGATATCGCGACAGAGAAAAGTGTCGCGATATCGCGACATGTCGTGTTTTCGAAACTCAGGAAGGAGAGAGAAGACGCGGGACAAAAAATGTCATGATATCGCGACCGAAAGAAGACCGGAAGGGCCAGAGAAGAAAATGTCACGATTTCGTGACATGTCACGAAATCGCGATCGACGGAGCAGAAAGAAGGTAGAGAGCAAAGTTGTCATGATATCGCGACATGTCATGATTTCCTGACCCGAAAGGCGAGAAGGATTCAAAAAGGAAAGGTGTCTCGATATCGTGACATGTTGCGATTTTGCGATCGAAAAGGAGAAAGAGGAGCCAAAAAGGAAAGATGTCGCGATATCGCGACATGTCGCATTTTCGTGACCAAAGGACGAAAGAAAGCGCAAAGGAGAAAAAGTGTCGCGATATCACGACATGTCACATTTTCATGGCCAAAATGCGAAAGGAGGCACATGAGAGAAAAAGTGTCGCAATATTGCGACATGTCACATTTTCATGACTCGCAAGGGGCAGGAAGGCCGAAAAGCAAAAGTGTCGTGATATCGCGACATGTCACATTTTCGTGACTCACAAGGGGCAGGAAGGCCGAAAAGCAAAAGTGTCGCGATATCACGACATGTCGCATTTTCACGACTCGCAAAGGGCAGGAAGACTGAAAAAGCAAAAGTGTCGCGATATCACGACATGTCGCATTTTCATGACTCGAAGGGGGACAGGAAGGCAATAAAGCAAAAAATGTCGTGATATCATGACACATCATGTTTTCATGACCAAACATAAGGAAAGGAAAGGTAGGCGGTTACAGGGGCCGTTACAGAAGAAATTGTCAAGCGATGGGTATCTCGAACGTCATCATGGGTTGACAGGTAGACAGAGTCTACAATGGCAGCACTGGACAAGCACGTGGCACCAAGGTGCAATGAAAGTAGACGAAGATCAAGAGTCAAACAGGAAGACGTTTCGGAGGCCAAGACAATGAAGAGGCACGAAAAAATGAAACGAAGCGTCAGAAAAGGGAAACAAAGAGTCACGCCAAAGATTTTAAAATGGGAAGCGAAGGCATGCACAAGGGTCAAAAAAACTATGGAGATAGAGTTGCAGGCATAAAGGCAAGAGGGCCATTCTGAACCTGTTGAGGCCGTTTTTCCTCCAAGATGAAAGATGTAATAGAAACTATCTTTCGGGATAAAGGAATTTATTTGGCAGACGACTTCCATCATTGTTATCTTTTTCCAAATTGTTGAATGAGAACATAGATTTGGCGTGAGCGTTTTGGCTCCCCATCAAGTGGTATCAGAGCAGGAGTTCCTGAGCATGTGAGCAGATCACCAAAAGTGAGGCAGTTTGCACCAAGATTTGTGGAAGGGTTGTGAGAAGAGAGTGAGGAAGAATGCCTCCATGAAGAAACCATGGTGGTGGGAGAAATGTGGTACCTGAAGAAGATTTTAGAGCTTTGCAAAGGTAGGTGCAAGCCCTACAAGAGGAGTTACGAAGAGGGATTGAACCAAGAAGAGAAGATCATAGTGAATATGAAGCTTGGGAGGTTGATAATCCCTCAGAAGAAGGAGAAGCAATGAATCCTACATAAGCCAAATTAGTTAAGGCCATATCTAGGATCAGGAAGAGACAAAGTTTGATGTCTCCATGTATTCTGGGAATCTCAATCCAGAAGAGTTGATTGATTGGATAAATGATATGGAGGAGTATTTTGAGTATGAGGAGATTGTAGATCCAGATCGAATCAAGTTTGCAAAAATGAAGTTGAAAGGTCATGCTTGCATATGGTGGAAAGAAGTGCAACTAGAAAGGAATAGAAGCGGAAAAGAGAAGATAACCAGATGGGATCAAATGGTGGAGAAATTGAAGAGACAGTTTATTCCTGTGGATTATGAATTAGACTTGTTGAGAAAAATGCAGAGTTTGAGACAGTCAAACAAATCTGTCAAAGAATACACAGAGGAGTTTTTCCAGATCTCAATCGGAACTGGCCATTCAGAGGCTAACAGGGAGAAAGTGGCCTATTACATCAATGGGTTGAGAACCAGTATTCAAGAAGAATTGGGTCTAGTTAGGATGAGCACCATTAAGGATGCTTACCAATTTGCCCTCAAAGTTGAAGAGAATCTGAACAGACGGTTTGAGGGTAAGCAAAGAGGAAGAGATCGTGGTGGAAGAACTAGTGGAAGGACCAGTGGAGAAAAATATAAGGACTAGATGAAGGCTGGTGGAACCAGTAATACCCAGGACCAGCAAGAGGGGAACACCTACCAACCACATAATCAAAACAATGGTTACCTGAGAGGGATAGGTAGATCTGGACGTGGATTTGGAAGGGGAGTATTTCATGGAACCTATTTCCACTGTGGTGAAGAAGGACATCGAGCATACAAGTGTCCACAACACTGAGAAAGGACGAATAAGAGATCTGAGGGTCCTGCCAGAGCTGCTGTGGCAGATGAAGGTACTAAATCAGAACATTCTGAGGAGGCAGAGGGAGAAGTTATGGTCACCAGGAGGACCCTATTGAATGAGGAGAAAGAACCAGACTAGAGTAGGAGCCTATTCCGCACAAGGTGCAAAAGTTTGGGTAAGGTCTGTAATATCATTATAGATAATGGTAGTACTGATAACTTGGTCTCAGAAGAAATGGTTACTAAGTTACAGTTAAAGAGAAGCCACCCGCATCCATATCGGATTGTGTGGTTACGGAAGGACCATAGGGCTTTGGTCGGTGAGCAATGCTCGGTGAAATTTAATATTGGGAATTACTGTGATGAGGTCCTATGTGACATCCTGCCTATGGATGCTTGTCATTTGTTGTTGGGAAGGCCATGGCAGTTTGATCGGTGTGCAGTGCATGATGGTCACACCAAAACTTACTCAGTGATGAAGAATGGCGTGCGCCATAAGCTGAATCCCTTGAAGGAATCGGGTGAAAAAGTATGTGGCAACGCTAGAATCTGTTTAGTTGAAGGGGGAAGATTTTTGGATGGTTTAAAGCATGAGCATATGTGCTATGCATTAGTTCCTAGAGTTAGGAAGGAATAATGTAAGGATACCCCTGTAGAAGTCTTAGGACTATTAGAAGAATTTCTAGACATTGTATCTGATAATGTGCCTGAGGGTTTACCACCGGTGAGGAAGATCAGTCACCATATAGATTTGGTACCAGGATCTAGTTTACCCAATAAGGCAGCATATAGAATGACTCCTATAGAAACTAAAGAGCTGAATAGGCAAGTCCAGGAGTTGCTGGAGAAGGGACTGATTTGGGAGAGCTTGATTCCATGTGCAATACCTGCAATACTAGCACCAAAGAAATATGGAGAGTGGAGAATGTGTACAGACTCTCGAGCCATTAACAAGATCACCATAAAGTACAAATTTCCATTGCCAAGTATGGATGACATTATGGACTATTTGAGTGGAGCCAAGTACTTCACAAAGATTGATCTGAAGAGTGGTTATCATCAGATTCATGTCAGAGAAGGAGATGAGTGGAAGAAAGCCTTCAAGACCAGAGAGGGTTTGTATGAATGGTTGGTCATGCCATTTGGGCTAACCAATGCACCAAGCACATTCATGTGACTGATGAATGAGGTATTGAAAGAATTTTTAGGCAAATTCATCATTGTCTATTTGGATGATATTTTAATATTTAGCAGAACCCTGGACGAACATTTGATGCATATCATAAGAGTTTTTGAGAAGCTGCGGGAGGAGCAGTTATTAATTAATCTGAAGAAGTGTAATTTCGTGAAGAAGGAGTTAGTATACCTGGGATTTGTCATCTCAGTCGAAGGTCTAAAACTGGACCCAGAAAAAGTGAGAGCTATCATTGAATGGCCTACTCCAAGAAGCACGACTGAGGTAAGATCATTTCATGGTCTAGCAAGTTTTTACAAGAAATTCATTAGGAATTTCAGCAGTATTTATGCACCCCTTACAAAAACAATGAGAGGGGATAAGAAAGAATTTAAGTGGACCTTAGGAGCAGATAAGAGTTTTGATCTGTTGAAGAAGAAGGTTACAGAGCAACCTATTTTGGCACTTCCAGATTTTAATAAGGTATTTCAGGTAGATTGTGATGCTAGTGGCAGTGCCATAGGAGATGTTTTGAGTCAAGAAGTTAAACCTATTGCTTACTTTAGTGAGAAACTCAATGATGCTACGTAGAAGTATTCGGTTTATGATCAAGAGTTTTATGTTATGGTTCAGGCTCTAAAGAAGTGGCGACATTACCTGTTGCTAAAAGAGTTTGTTCTATTTACTGATCATTAGGCCTTACAGTATATTAATATCCAAGGGAAGCTAAATCAGAGACACCTAAAGTGGGTTGAGTTTCTACATAATTATACCATTGTGTTGAAGCACAGGAGCAGGAGGTCAAACAGAGTTGCAGATGCCTTAAGTAGAAGGTAGTGTTTGTTGATAGAAATGAAGGTGGAAGTGGTAGGATTTGATGAACTGAAGGGTTTGTACCTCGAAGATCCTGATTTTGTAGAAGCCTAGAAGGCTTGCTTGGCACCTGTCACTTTGGACAAGACCAAGTGGTTGGATTTTCTGATCCAAGATGGAATGTTGTTTAGAGGAAGTCAATTGTGTATTCCAAGGAGTTCAATGAGGGAAAATCTGGTCAAGGAGAAACACAGTGGAGGGTTGGCTGGACATTTTGGTCGGGATAAGACCATTGCCCGGTTAGTGAGAACTACTATTGACCGCAACTGCAGCAAGATGTGAAGAAGTTTGTGCAAAGCTGTAGAGTATGCTAGAGGGTGAAAGGTATGAACCAGAACACTGGATTATATCAGCCATTACCTATACCAGAGAGACCATGGGAGGACATCAGCATGGATTTCATTCTTGGTCTACCAAGGACACAGTAGGGAAATGACTCCATATTTGTGGTAGTTGACGGGTTTTCCAAGATGGCACATTTCATTCCCTGCCAAAAAACTAGTGACGCAGTTCACATTGCAGGGTTATTTTTCAAAGAGGTGGTACGACTTCATGGTCTACCAAAGAGTATCGTTTCTGATAGAGATACCAAGTTTGTGGGGTATTTTTGGAGGACTTTATGGAAGAAACTACAGACAGATTTGAAATTCAGTTCTGCATACCACCCACGGATCGATGGCCAAACGAAGGTGGTGAATAGAAGTCTGGGAAATCTATTGAGATGCTTGATAGGAGATAAGCCCACGGGATGGGATTTGGTTTTGCCACAGGTAGAATTTGCATATAACAATTCTATCAACAGGAGTACTAACAAATCTTCATTCCAGATAGTGTATGGGAGCAGTCCAAGGAATGCTTTTGAGTTGAGGAATATGGATATAGGGGAAAGGTGCAGTGCCGAGGTTGAGGACTTTGCAGAGCATCTGAGGAGCGTGCATGAAGAAGTGAAGAAGCACATTACTAATATGAATAACCAATATAAGACAAGGGCGGACCAGAAGTGACGATTCAAGGAATTCATTGTGGGAGATGAGGTCATGGTCCATCTGAGAAAAGAAAGATTCCCTACTAAAACTTATAACAAGCTAAAGATGAAGAAGTTTGGACCATGTCAAATTCTAGGAAAACGAGATTCAGGCAATGCATATGAAGTAGAATTGCCCAGTGGCCTTAACATATCACCTATTTTCAACATTGCAAATTTGGTAGAATATCATGAAGGAGGCAGTAGCGAGACACCAAGTTCAGAATTATAGAGTATTCCAACGTCTACTCTAGCAACAGGCGAGATCGAGGAAATACTAAACACTCAAGCAGGAAGAAGTACCAGGAACAGGTAGTATTCTAAATATCTGTTCAAGTGGAATGGCAGGCCTATCGAAGATGCAACTTGGTTGTCAAAAATAGAGGTCGACCGCCAGGGTCTTCCTCCAACAGTACAGAGGTGAAAGACACTTCTCAATCCACCCCAGTTTTCTGATGCAAGAGCATCCGGTGGTAGCAAAGCAATCTTGCATCAACAACAAAAAAAAAATTCTAAGTGTTAGCCTTAATTTCGCGATATCACGACAGAGAAAACTGTCACGATATCGCGACATGTCGCATTTTCGTGACTCAGGAAGGAGAGATAAGACGTAGGACAAAAAATGTCACGATATCATGACCGAAAGAAGACCGAAAAGGCCAGAGAAGAAAATGTCATGCTATCACGATCGACAGAGCAGAAAGAAGGCAGAGAGCAAAGTTGTCGCAATATCGTGACATGTCACGATTTCGGGACCCGAAAGGCGATAAGGAATCAGAAAGGAAAGGTGTCATGATATCACGACATGTCGCGATTTCACGACCGAAAAGGAGAAAGATGAGCCAAAAAGGAAAGATGTCGCGATATCGCGACATGTCGCATTTTTGTGACCAAAGGACAAAAGAAAGTGCAAAGGAGAAAAAGTGTCGCGATATCACGACATGTCGCATTTTCGCGGCCAAAATGCGAAAGGAGGCACAGGAGAGAAAAAGTGTCATGATATCGCGACATGTCGTATTTTTGTGACTCGCAAGAGGTAGGAAGGCCGAAAAGCAAAAGTGTCGCGATATCATGACATGTCGTATTTTCGTGACTCGCAAGGGGCAGGAAGGCCGAAAAGCAAAAGAGTCACGATATCGCAACATGTCACATTTTCACGACTCACAAAGGGCAGGAAGGCCGAAAAAGCAAAAGTGTCACGATATCATGACATGTCGCGTTTTCGCGACTCGAAGAGGGACAGGAAGGCAGTAAAACAAAAAATGTCGTGATATCACGACATGTCACGTTTTCATGACCAAACATAAGGAAAGGAAAGGCAGGAGATTACAAGGGCCGTTACAGAAGAAATTATTGAGAGATGGGTATCTCGAACGTCATCATGGGTTGACAGGTGGACAGAGTCTACAATGGCAGCACTGGACAAGCACGTGGCACCAAGGTGCAATGAAAGCAGAAAAAGATCAAGAGTCGAAAAGGAAGATGTTTTGGAGGCCAAGACAATGAAGAGGCATGAAAAAATGAAACGAAGGGTCAGAAAAGGGAAACAGAGAGTCATGCCAGATATTTTAAAAGGGGAAGCGAAGGCATGCACAAGGGTCGAAAAAACTATGGAGACAGAGTTGTAGGCATAAAGGCAAGAGGGTCATTCTAAACCTATTGAGGTTGGTTTTCCTCCACGACAGAAGATGTTGTAATAGAAATTATCTTTCGGGATAAAGGAATTTATTTGGCAGACGACTGTCATCATTGTAATATTTTTCCGAATTGTTGAATGAGAACATAGATTTGGCGTGAGCGTTTTGGCTCCCCATTAATATTTAGGAGTTATAAGGGACTTATTGGGATGATAAATTAATGATATAGTACAACTTTAAGTTGTACCTTTTTCCTAGCCTAAGTGGTACGACCCTATGGGGGTTCTTGCTAATGAAATTCAAAGCAAATAAAATGTAATTCATCCCTAATGAGGCTGACCTGTTTGAGGAAGGATAAAAGATGTTACTTGTGCTTCATTTTGATATCTTTGGCATTTGAGTATTCTTTTTTGGAGAGAAGAAGGATTTGCAGAGGGTTCTCTTTGCAGATTTTGCTTGTAAGTGATGAAAACCACTTTCAGGAACATCATCTTCAGAGTTGAAAGACACTCTCAAGGTGATTTTGGGTATTCTCATCTCAGAGAGTGTCATTGTGCATCATTGTGGTTGTTGATTTTTCATGATATTGGAGAAGGTATTTTGTAGATTTATTGATCATAATAATTTATTTCATTCTCCATTCTCTAGCATAGGACCATACCATTTGGCTCTAGTTTCAAGGTAGGATTTGCAGTTTGTGTTAGAATATACTTATATTCATATTCCATTATTGTTTAGGCTATGCATTAAGGGGGGACTATAAAAACATAGTGCATGTAGGCGCTCTCCAGGTTGGTTACACATAACCACCAAGTTGGTTAATCAAACCAACATATTTGTAATCCTTATATTCTAATTGAATTGCAATGAATCCTTGCTTCGCCGAATTCAACATGGTACCAGAGCCATGGACCAATATTGGTTGGTTAAGGTAGTTCGAATAGCTAACTACTCCAACCTCTTTGATTCTTGGCGATCAAAAGGATGCAGACTTCTTGGCGATCAGAAGGACGCAGACACAATCCCGAGACAACAGAAGACACCACGCGATCGACTAGAGCACAAAGCAAATACTAGACAAAGCACGCGAAGGACACATACACAAGCTCGATATAGCATAGAAATATATATTGGATGGAGAATGTAGTCTGAGACCTTAGCTGGCATGGACAGAAGCGTGACTAGACAAGCACTGTGGCTGACATGGACAAGCGTGACTAGACAAGCACTACGACTGACGTGGACAAGCATGACTAGGCAAGCACTATGACGTGGAATTTCCAAGGCATAAGGTATGGTTCACAAAGGACAAGTAGTGGTTGATAAGGGCAAAATATGAAAGGGATAATTACCCAAAGGTAGTCACTTGACTAGTTGCCTGATTTGTGTCACACAGGTGCCCATCCTACCAAATGTGGGATAATAAAAGACAAGATCTTTAGTTTTTCTTCAAATTCTTGGAGAAGGATAAGAATTTCGAGATCTATTTTCATTCCCAACCATTCGGTGGTGTGAGTGGTAAGACTTTGGCATGAATCGAACAAGGTCCACAATTCGATTCTTACGGGGTTGAAAATTGTGACACCCAGCGCGACTCATTTGACATTGTGACCCATTTTTTGATGTCCTTGTTCGTTGTTGATGCCTTTGTTTGCTATTGATGCAATGCATGTACTAGTTGACACCCTCAGTGCATTTTTTGACGCCCATCACCCATTTTTTGATGCCTAAAGCAATTTTTTTTTTACGGCTGCAATTATTGGGTATTGTTTTTTCTCCTTAGTTTTTTCTTTCCAAGTTTTTTTTTGGAGAGATAAGTTGTTTTTTCAAATGTTTTTCTATTATTACTTATTCTCCTTGTTTCTTTTGCAACAAAAACATAAAGAGGGGGGAATCTTACACTTTATTTATGTGCAAAATTTTAATACAAATGAAGGAATACTATAGGAAAGAAAACTAGTATTTGGAAATAAAAATGTTTAAGAAAATAGGGGAATACAATTATAAAAAACTGGAAAACTGGTATTGTAATAGGTTCATTCTCTGTGGAAACTGACACCTAAGGTATTTAAATTTGTGGGCATTTATGGTTGTTTATTTGCATTTAAATTCCTTGTTTTCTGCATTAACAATCATACACTAAAAGCTAAAGAAAAGACCCCAAATTTATATACCTATTTGTGTAATTTATTGCGCAGCAACGTTCGATATCTGTGATACCTCTGGTCCATACTTACAGGTAATGCTATCATGCTTTGGACTACTGTATCTGCCGCCTAATATAGCTGCAACAATGACGTTTGAGCTTGTTTTCTATCAATCATCAGGGAGAAATAAGGCAAACCAGTTCTATTGTACACTCCATTTCATACCCACATCATGATTTTTGTTAGGCATAAATCCTGATGAAGGTTTTTCCAAAGTGTTTAGGGGAAGTTACGCCCCACGCATGTGAAATAAACTTTCTATGGTATGTCTCATTAAAAACATGATGCCCTTTCAGTGTCGCCTAAGTTTAAATATATTGTGCTTCTCATATGTACTTATAGTCTCCCTCATGTAAGGGCAGGTACATATTGAGTGGTATACTATTCATATATACCTATAGTCTCCCTCACGTAAGGGTGGGTATATATTGAGTGGTTACAGTGTATAGATCCAATAGGTATAAAGAAAGGGAGACCAATTAGTGATATAAGGAACCTTCACAATGGCCACTATTCACAAATATCTCTCAGATTCATAGTTGCTGAAAGGTTCTAACTTTTTTCCATGGAAGACAAAGATGAAAGCAATTCTTCAAGTGGAAGATTTATGGGATGTAGTGAATGGCACTACATAACATCCTCAAACAGCAGGAACATACCAAGATGCTTGGGATAAGAAAGACAAAAGAGGTCACATGTTTCTCCTGCTTGCTATTATAGATGAGGTTCAGCCTCATATTTGTGATGCCAAAATAAGTAAGATAGCTTGGAATGCCTTGATTATTATGTATGAAGGAAAGAATCAATCCACCATTCTACACCTTCAAACTCAACTACATACTCTCAATATAAATTCTGGAGAGACAGTTGATATATTATTTGCATAGTGGTAAACTTGAAATCCAAATTGAATACGATGGGAAAGCCAGTCGATGATGATGTCTTAAACTCTGTCATCTTGAGAGCATTGCCAGATTCATATAAGATGTTGATCACCTCTCTCAACATTTTTGGTAGACAACTATCCTTTATAGAGTTGGTAAATTTGCTTCAGACTTAGGAGGCAAATAATTTTCAGAAATATGAAGTGTCAGACAATGCACTTTCCACTCATCAAAGGGGTAAGAAACAAGGTCAGTTTCAAAAAGGGGGTTCTTCTTCCAAGGGCAAAGGAAAACAAAATCAATAAAAGGACAAATATTGCAAGATTTATGATATGAATAATCATGACACTAACAGGTGTTGGTTCAAAAACAAGCAACGGCAAAGGAAAACAAAATCAATAAAAGGACAAATATTGCAAGATTTATGATATGAATAATCATGACACTAACAGGTGTTGGTTCAAAAACAAGCAACAAAATGATCAATCCTCTTGGAAGAAAGGGAAAGAGAAACAGAAAAAGAAGAATAAGCAACCAAAGGGACATGTTGTTATGGCTGACTCCAACTCAGACTCAGAATCATCTAGGGCAGATTCATATTCGAGTCAGGAGTTAGCTCAACATGTCTTTGTTTTCTCTTTATTTATGTTTCTCTTTCCCTTTCTTCCAAGAGGATTGATCATTTGGTTGCTTGTTTTTGAACCAACACCTGTTAGTGTCATGATTATTTATATCACAAGAAACCAAATGATCAATCCTCTCGAAATAAAGGGAAAGATAAATAGAAAAAGAAGCATAAGCAACCAAAGGGACATGTTTCTATGGCTGACTCCAACTCAGACTCAAAATCATCTGGGGCAGATTCATATTTTGACTCCAAAAGAGCACACAAGGTTCTTATGACTCATACTTCATCTTCCCAAATAGATGTTGTATGGTATATTTATTCAGGAGCTAGTAAGCACATGACTAGAGAGAAAACATGGTTTGACACATTTGAGGAGAAATAAGGAAAGCCAGTCACCATTGCTGATGATCAATTCTACCAAGTCAAAGGTGAAGGGACAATTTTTGTTACTATTCCAGATGGAAAATTTTAGATAGAGTAGGTTCTCTATGTCCCTGGACTAGCCAATAATATTTTGTTTGTTCCTCAGATGTTGGATAAAAGAATGGATGTTATGTTTCGAGTTGTGAAATGCAAGAAGAGATGTTTTATAACCCACCAAGGTAAACATGTCACAACTGGTTCCTAAAAACATGGCTTATTCATTCTAGATGCTCTTTCAACACCTCATGTTGCTCTATCTACAACTACAAAGGAGGCCACTTCTCTCTGGCATAGAAGATATGGGCACCTAAGTTCTAGTTATTTGCTCGAGTTGAGAAAATATGATATGGTTAAAGGTCTCCCCAACATTTCATCCACATTACCAGTCTGTCTAGATTTCTTAGCAGGTAAGCAACATCGAGTATAATTTGAATCAAGCTCTTCCAGAGCTATAAAACCATTGGAATTAGTACACAATGATCTGTGCAGTCCTATACCCACAAGCTATGGTGGCAAGAGATATTTTCAATTATTTGTTGATGATCACTCATGGAAGATGTGGATTTTCTTCCTACAATTGAAGTCAAAGGCATTGCTGTATTTTCAACAGTTCAAGAAGCAGGTTGAGAAGGAGTCATGATGTTTTATTAAGACCCTCCACTCAGATCGAGGGGGGGAATATACCTCCAAATATTTTTCATCATTTGTGAATACACATGGTATTAAGAGACAGGTGACAACTACTTATACTCCACAACAAAATAGAGTAGTTGAAAGAAGGAACTGTTATATTATGGAAATGGTTCGTTGTATGCTTAAGGGAGCACATCTTGAGCAACAGTATTGGGCAGAAGTAGTAAATATAGCTACATACCTTCTTAATAGAGCTCCCACAAAGTCTCTACAAGGAAAGACTCCTCAAGAATATTGGAGTGGTAATAAGACCTCCATTTCTCATTTGAAGATTTTTAGGTGTAAGGCATTTATGCATATACCTAAAGAAAAAAGGAAGAAGTTGGATGAGAAAACCCTGCAGTGTATCTTTCTTGGCTATGATGAGCATTCAAAAGGATATCGACTGATTGATCCTAAGACAAAGAAGACACACTTAAGTCAAGATGTTGTATTTGATGAAGCTTTTACATCAAATGACACATCTACATCAGTATACCTAGATGAAGAAGAACCTAAGAAAGAGGTTCAACTTCAACAACAACAGCAGAAAATCCCAAAATGGTATACTAGCACTTTGAGAGATTGTAAGTTGAATTCACTTCTAGATATATGTCTAGATAGGCCATGTACTCATAGTATGACTCAAAAAATGAGATCAGAGGCATCTACTTCAGAGGTTGATGAACTTTTCCAACACTTTGATGATTTATCAGTTGATATAGAAAACGATAGAGAAGAAGATATGGAAGATGAAAGGGTTTATATGTCCACATTGGATGCAAATGAACCTACAATGGTTCAAAATGCACTTGGTGAGCCATAATGGAAGGTTGTTGTGGATGTAGAACATCAGTCTCTCATGAAAAATACTACTTAGAAGTTAGTCGATCTACCAACAAGAAAGAAACCCATAGGCTACAAATGGGTGTTCAAAATAAAATATAAGGTAGATGGATCTATTGATAAGCATAAAGCCTGGAATTGTTGCAAAGGTTTATGCTTAGAAAGAAGGCATAGACTATGAAGAAAATTTTGCCCCTACTGCAAATATGACTACCATTCGATTACTTTGTGCCATGGGAGCTCATTTTGGGTGGAAGTTGCATCAGATGGATGTTAAAAGTGCCTTCTTGAATGGTGACTTACAAGAAGTATACATGACCCAACCAGAAGGATTCATGGTTGAATGGCAAGAACAAAAAGTTTGCAAATTTATCAAATTCTTTTATGGGCTCAAACAAGCTCGTCGAGCTTGGTATATCAAGATAGACAGTCACCTTGTGCATCATGGATTCAAAAGAAGTCCTTCAGGTGTAAATATTTATATTAATAACAATGGTTCTGATATAGTGATTCTCGTGTTATATATAGATGATCTGATTATAACAGGAATTTTAGAGAAAATGATTGATTCAGTGAAAAATGATTTGAAACAATCATTTGAAATGATAGATCTAGGACTTATTCACTATTGTCTTGGTTTGGAAGTAACTCAAAAAAAGCACCATATCAGAGTAACACAAAAAAGTATGCCAAGACATTAGTAGAAAAATATCGAATGACTAACTATAAGTCTAAAGCCACTCCAATGGAGCAAGGACTTAAGTTATCATAATATGATGAATCACCTCAGGTAGATGGTACTCTCTATAGCCAGTTGATTGGGAGTGTCCTATATCTGACAAATACCATGCCAGATCTTAGTTTTGTTGTAGGCTATATTTTAAGGTTCATGCAGGAACCTAAGGTGAGTCAGTGGAAAGCAGTAAAGAGAGTTCTTTATTATGCCTATGGTACTACAAACTATGGCCTGGAGTACAAAAATAATAACAATTTTTTCTACTAGGATACACGGACTCAGATTATGCTAGATCCATTGATGATCTTAAGTCAACTTTTGGATATGTTTTTCATCTAGGATATGGATATTTCTCATGACATAGTAAGAAGCAGCATGTGGTTGCTTTATCTTCTACATAGGCAGAATATCATGCAGCCAGTGAAGCAGTCTATGAGATAATGTGGTTAAGTCATATCCTTACAAACATGGGCCTTCCAAAGAATCTACCCCTTCATCTGTTTTATGACAATCAAGGTGTTTTGAATCTTGTCAAAAATATATTTTTTCATGAATGTACCAAACACGTTGAGACCCAATGTAATTTCATTCGATATGAAGTTCCAAAGAACCATATACAACTTCAATACGTTCCCACTGATGTGCAAGTTGCAGATATTTTCACTAAAGTACTTGGACGTATCAAATTTGAAATGTTTCGCAATACTATTGGGATTTGCCAATAATGTAATAAGGGGGGATATTAGCATATGCTTATATTCATATTCCATTATTTTTTAGGCTATGCATTAAGGGAGGATTATAAAAACATAGCGCACATAGACGCTCTCCAAGTTGGTTACACATAACCACCAATTTGGTTAACCAATCCCATAAATTTGTAATCCTTATATTCTAATTGAATTACAATAAATCGTTGTTTCACCGAATTCAATAGTTTGGACAAGGGTTTGAGCATGTTATTGGTTGAACTTCATCAATAAACCCCAACAACCAGTTTTCAAGGGTTTTGTGGACAGTTTCGTGGCATTTTGGAGTCTTCTTTTGTTTGTCATACAGTTCCAGCACAGGCTGTACAACATAGAGGGGCGTGGAGATTGGATTGAGCAAAAATCTTCATCTTTGATGATATTTATACCTTGGTTGAAGTCAACTAGCTTGGTTTGTATTGTGCAAGCATCATTTGGGTGGAGAAGTCCATAGTTTGAAGCTTATGATTAGAAATTTGATTTTTGTACCTGTTGATAAGAACTTAGACTAAAAAATTCCAGATTCCAATAAAATTCGGGTACTTTAATTTTTGATCATTTTCTTTAAAGGGTTCATAGTTATATGTTTGTATTATATTGGATACAAATTTCATGTTTATTTTCTAAGTATTTTGTAAGTTATAGCTTTCCAAAGTTTGTTGTTAATAAATTTTCTGCTTATTTTCATACTTAGAAAAATAAAAATAAAAAAAATCAGAATACCACACAAAACTCAAAACATTGCAAAAAATAGGGGTTGGACATTACAAAGAAGCCAGGAAATCCAAAGAAATTTTGAAGGTTATCAATAAAACTTATATTACTCTTGTTCCAAAAGCTCAAAACGTTGATCACATCTCAACTTATAGACCTATTTCTTTATGTAATGTTCTCAAAATCATTACTAAGATCATGGCAAAAAGGTTGAAGCCTATTTTGCATAAGATTATTTCCCCCGAGCAAGGGGGTTATGTGAAAGGGCATCAAATAGTAGATGAGATAGTTCTTGCTCAGGAAACCATCCATTCCATTGATATGCAAAAATATCCTTCCATGTTCATTCGGTTAGACTTATCCAAAGCTTATGACAGAGTGGATTGACACTTCCTTATCAAAGTTTCGAGGCAATTTGGTTTCTCTAAGGATTGGATGGATTGGATTATGGGATGTATATCCTCATTTTTCTACTTATTTCTTATCAATGGTAGACCTTCTTAGTCGTTCCCAACTTCCAAAGGTATTAGGCAAGGTGACCCACTTTCCTCTTATTTATTCATCATTCTTGCTGAATGCTTGGGTAGGACTATAACCAAAAAGAGGGACAAAAAAACCCTTGAGCGAGTTTCCATTGCTCATGTAGGTAGACCTATATCTCATCTTCAATTTTTTGGTGACTCTACTCTTTTAGGTAAAGCTACAGTTAAGTAAGCTTCTAATATTAACCAGATAATTAGCTATTTTTCTAAGGCTATTGGGCAGTTGATCAATGAAGATAATCTAAAGTTATTTTATTTCACTGCACTACTAGACAGGAATCCATGATCTTGGAAAAATTAAGATATAATAAGTCCTCCCATTTGATCACTTATTTAGGTATTCCTATCAATATTCAAACCCAAAAAAAAAAATATTGGAATTGATTGTTGGACAAAGTCAAGAAGAAAATTGGAAAGTGGACTAACATGTGGCTTTCTTCTAGGGGTATAATCACCTTGGTAAAATAAGTCCTTCAAGATATTCCTATTTATGTTTCTTTCATGTTGAATATCCCAAAGGTTGTTCTTCAATAACTAGATTAAATCAGTCATCGATTCCTTTGGAGTGGTACTAAGGAGAAAATAAAATGGGCCTTGGTGAAATGGGACACTTTATGTCTTCCTAAGAATGAAGAGGGGTTAGGATTCTGGTCTTCTATTAATAACAACAAAGCTTAAGCTACTAAATAGTATTGGAGGATGTTGTATAACCCCAATGCTCTTTGGGCCAATAATCTCCGTGCTAAATATGTTGAGAACAAAAGTCTTGAAAACCTTGTTCACTATCATCTTCCTACCAAAGGTTCTTCCATTTTAGTAGTTCTTAAGATTGGTGAGAATTTGATAAATAAAAATTTATTTTGGACCATTCATAATGATCAGCAGTTAAATTTTAGACAAATTCTTGGGATGGTCACAAGCCTTTGATAACTCAGTTTCCCGATTGGAGGCCTTGGATGGAGGAGCTTCATCGAGCTAACTGGATAAAGGTGGCTAATTACTGTCGGTACCATACTGGTAATTCAAAGGTTGGTAGATATTGGATACCTATTAAGGACTGGCCTATTCAAATCCCAAAAAGTCAAAGACAAGATATCCAAGGCATCCTTCATATGAGGTCTCTCTCTTGGTCCCATAAAAAATATTATTTTGGATGGAAAAACACTACTAAGGGTGAGTATTTAGTTGCTCAAGGTTATTTGACCTTATGCGATAATAATGCCAACCAATATTCTGACATATTTTCTCAGTTGTGGGCTCAAAAGCTCTGGCCTAAGATGAAGTTCTTTATTTGAATTTTATTGCATCGTAGGGTGCTTACTGGTGAGCAACTTATGAAGCATGGTTTTCATGGCCCTTTTAGATGTGAAATGTGTGGAGAGAATGTAGAAACTCTCAGCCATATTTTTATTGAGTGTACTTTAGCCTCTGAGCTATGGAGGAGAATGGCCACTTTACTTGGCTTATAGTGGTCCAATTTTTTAACGTTTGAACAACTTTAGAGGAATTGACCTAAACAAGAGGGTGTTGATCATTTTATTAGGCAGTTAGTTTGGATGGGTTCTACCATTCTTCTTTGGAATATCTAGAATGAAAGGAACAATCAAATTTTTAATCAAGATAGGAAGGATATTCACTATATTTGGCAAAATACCATAGCCAACTTAGTTGAATCAGTCCATCATCTCCTTAATCACCCCCAAAACTCCCACCAAAGATGGGATCAAGTGATGCAAATATTGAAGATTAAATATTTTAAGGGAAACCAACTTAAAGGGAATGTAAGTATTTGTAATATGGATAGGACTAGAAATTGGAAACCTCCTCCTAAGAATTTTGGTAAAGTCAATACTTATGAAGCCTCTAGAGGGAACCATGGAAAAGCTAGTGTGGGAGGAATTGGAAGACTTTCAAATGGCTCCCTAGTTTTTACTTTTGCTGAGAATTTGGGTATTATTTCCAATAACCTTGTTGAGGGGTATGGTATCCTGAGAGGCCTTCAAGAGGCTACTAAGTTTGGATGGGAAAAGGTGTTAGTTGAGTCTAAATCTCAACTCATGATTAATATTTTGAAGAATCCTTCTAAGAATCATAAGGTTGACTAGAGAATAAAAAGAATTATTGAGAAGATTCAATTAATCCAGATGGGATTTTTGAAAGTTGATTACAATCATGTGGTCAGAAATCAAAACAAGAGTGTTGATGCTTTAGCTAATTGGGCTTTGGACAAAGGCGATCTTACTTGTTATGGCCACCCTCCTAGATTGTGAGCTTCACAAATAAGGGAAGCTCTTATTTCTATCATTTCTTTGGATAGCTCCAATTCTGAAGGTTCCTAATTTCTTCTTGCTTTTTTTTTGCTTCTCTTTGGTTCGGTCAAGGTATTTTTGTTCCTCTTTGGTTCTTTCTATCATTTTTTTGCTTCTTCTTGCTATTCTTTCTTTTGTTTCCTCTGTTGATTCTTGCCTTAAAAGTATTTTGGTCTAGAAAGGTCATTGTTATGTTCAATTTTTTTTTCTTTTTTTTGTTTAATTTTTTGTGGTGTGTATGTTTTTTTTTTGTTTTTTTGTTTTGTGTTCTTTGTGTTTTTTTTTGTTGTTCTTATGTTTTTGTTGTTTTGTGTTTATTGATATTGTTCTTGTGTTTATGTATGTTAATGTTAATTCGTATTTTTGTGTGTGAGTGTTTTCTTTGTTTTTTATTTTTTTACTTTTTGTTGTTGGTTGTTTTTTTATTTTTATTTGTTAATTTTTTAGGTTTTGGTTGTTTGTTTTTTTCATATTTTTGTTGGTTATGTCTTTGTAGTGTTCTATTATTTTTGTCATGTTTGTGTTTTGTTATGTCGTTCTTGTGTTTTTCGATGTGGTTCGTGTTGTGGGTTTTTTATCATATTGTGTGTGTGCTTGGTTGTGCTTTTTCTTTTTGACACACTCAAAGAGCATGTTTTTATTTTATTTTTTATTGTTTTATTTATTTTTTTTAAATCTTATTGTGTATTTGTTTGCTCCTTGAGTATGTCAAATGTGGTAGGCCAGGATCGTACCGTGGACGATTTTGGTGGATTGCATACCCCTGCCTCCTTGGGTCTTACTCGAAAGTGTCATCCCTTTTGGGATGTTTTCCACAAATAAAAAAAAATAGTATAGTCTATACTTTCATATTTAATGCATACTAGGAGACTTTGACCTCGTAAAGTGACTTATAAGGCTTTGCTCTTATATATATAAGAATAGCCTACACATGTAATAAAACAAATTTTTTTAAAACATATTTTGACGTCTTAAATAATTATAAATCTAGTCCTTTTTACAATTAAGAAACAATATTCACTATCATTTTTTGGTGTTTAAATAATAAGAACTTAGGAATAGACAACCATGATTCATTTAAATTGCAACAATTAAATCACATACCTTAGATTGAAGTAATTAATATTATCATGAATAAAGGATAGTTTTTAATGTGCACACAACCATAGACATTATGAGATGATCCTCATGGAATATGTTGTTTATCCAACTAGACTTTAATAATCGAAGTATAGCGTGCAACCCTACCCTTTCTAGGACTTGAACATTAAAGCTCCTATTTAAAGTTCCACAATCTCCACTTTTAGGTCCACTAAAGTTGTACTAATAAAATGATGGAAAATAATATGCATTGCATATATTAATCTAATAATACTACAATATTTTTTTACATCAAGCAAGCTATAGAGTTGACCAGTTAATATTATCTAACCTAATTAAATATTATGTAAAATAAAATAATAAATAATAAAAATTATTTAAAAATAGATTAATGTGTTATAGTTTTTATAAATTGTAATAATAATAATTAAATGACATAATATTCAATCGTTAAAATAATAGGGTGTAAGAAAACATCAATTTGATACCTTTATTTCTCATGGAATTTGGAAGGCTTGAAATAAAACTAAAGTTATTTTTTTATAATGGGGGATTCTCTTCTGGAAAAGGTTTTCTAGCTCTTTCTGTTGGTCCTGCATTTCATAAGTAATTATGTTTTTTTTGTCATCAACATTAATATCTCAACAAAATGACTATATAAAAATTATATTATATCTATGACAAATTTGTTAAAAACGTATATAGGAGAATGATTCTTAGAAATAAAAATTAATTAGTACTATAAAGTGAATAGAAGAAATCTTGCATATATTAACATTATTAAATACTCTCTCTTAGACTTTATTAAAGTTCTTCTCTCATCTGTAACAAACTATGAGTGGACCTAACACTAGAATTGACCTAGTCATAAAATATTTGTTGCATACTCTGTTAAAGAAGCCTAAAAATGGCTCTATTCAATCCCAAGCTTAGCCTTCAGACTTAAAAAGTATTGGGAAGTTAATATTTCTTTGAAAACTTGGCTAAAATATATAAACATTTTGGCCACCATCAATAGAGTCAAATAAGGCAATTTTTGCATGGTTTCTTTTGTTGGAGGTCTCCCAATGGGAAGTTGGATCATCCATATTGGTCTTGTTCCCCCACTCTACTTTGCATGTTAACATTTTGAAATTCCAATGTATATATTTTAGTCTTGCTCATTGACCCCTTAGGCTTGGGAATAATGTCAAAGTTTTCTCAAAAGTGAGAAAATTCCTCATATTACTTAGGCTATGGTCGTCCTAAGAAAGGATGAATTCTATGGATGACACAATAGTAAAGCTTGACATATGATCCAAATTGAAATTCTTTTTTCTATGGAATTGTGAAAATAAAAGAATGTTCATAAATAAACAAAAGTTTGGAAGGGAATATGTTTTGTGTCTCATCTCTTTAAATTTACAAATTTTAATACAAGCTTAGAAAGTATTGATGAAGCTAGAGCACCTTCATCATTTGTTAGAGTTTTGGGAAGATGTCACATGCAACATACAAACCCCTAGGAGAGCATGATGGTGGCTCATAAACTGCAAAATTAGTTTTGATAATTACTTGAATCTAGCTTAATATTTTCTCATTTTTGTTAGCATAAATAACTAAGTTCTATTTATGTTATTACATTATTTAAGAGCAGTTCATTAAGCGCTTAGTAGGTGGTTTGGGTAGTTAATTGGTATTTGTTTAAATTGTTGATTAAACCACTCTCCCTTGTACTTATATATTATTCTCGCTTCAATAATATTGGTTAATCGTTCGCACAATATGGTATTAGAGCAATGAGTTGATCTGGGGCAGCAAAGGTAGGGAGAAGGACATGATTTTTAGCATGTTCACCAATATGAGGTTAGGACACAACTCTTGAGGTATGGGATCCTTGAATCGATGAATGATTTTTACACATGGACCGAGATAGATAGCAACTCAATAGGTATGAACCCCAAGGCAGATGAACAAATGGCATTCATGTTGATGGCTGATATGGCACCCTGTTGGCGTGGACATGGCAACCCTGTTGACGTGGATGTGGTATCTATTTTGGATGACGTGGCATTCTAGAGGACAAGTGTTGGGCAAGTAGTTTGCCAAGTTTTGGATAAAAGGATTGGCTTTGAAGGGTTGACCACCCGAAGGTAGTCACTCTACTACCTGCAGATTATTATTTTTAAACAACATTGAAAGCACATGTGTGGTGCATGTGGGATAAAAGCCCACATATTTTTTTTATTTTCAGGCGGGGAACATAAAAAAGGAATTTCTTTACTTTTTCTCCTCGTTGGTTGCTACAGCTCGACTTGTTGGCAGCCCAGTGCTAAGATATTTGGGCAAACGTCAGGGGTTCAACTCCCACGCAGAGTATAAAGACAACATTTTTTCTCTAAAATAATGGTGAGGATGGTTTAATTAGAAGCTTTTACTTCTACTACTCATCGAAGACCATGACTGAGACGGTCACGGATAGCTATCTAAGGTGCTAGGCCCTTGGTCAGGGGTTCAAACCTCCTCAAAACCAATAATTTTACTCATTGCTCCACAAACAAAGACAGTGTAAAGGTTTTTTTAATACCTTTGTTGTTTCTTTTGCAAATATCATTTTTTCTTTTGCAAACAAAAGCAATCTAGTGGTAGCCTAACAATTTGGAGGGATAAGAACATATTTTTTTTCTTTTTCAAATCAAGCATTTGTTTTGTTGCCACTAACACCAAGAAAAAATAGTGCAATTTTTTTTTGTCATGGAGGAATAAGGACATCATATTTGCACTTCATTTTTCTTTTGCAATATTGAAAGGGTATATCAAAAAATTTCATCCTTGTTTATTTTGCAACAAAAAGGGGGGGATAAAAGCATTATTTTCTCTTGCAAATTTCTAAGACAAAGGGGGGAAAATTGTGGAATTGAATATCATTTTTGCAAACCAAAACCTCATATATATTTTGCAAAAATTATTGTAACAAAACTGGCATTGTAATAGGTGCATTTTCAATGGAAACCGACACCTAAGTGTTTAAATTTGTGGGCACTTGTGATTGTTTTTGCATTTAAATTTTTTGTTTTTTTTTTTTTGCATTTCAATCATAAGGTAAAAAATATACAAAGCAAAGAAAAGACCCCAAATTTTACACCTATTTGTGTAATTTATTGCACCGTAGTGTTTGGTATATATGGTATCTTTGGCCCACACTTACAGGTAATGTTTTCATGCTTTGGGATACTGTATATAATGCCTAACATAGCTACAACAATGATGTCTAAGCTATTGTTCTCTATAAATCATTTGGGAGAAATAAGGAAATCCAGTTTTGATATTCACTCCATTTTATACCCTAATTCTTTTTATTGTTTGGCTTAAACTCCTCCAACTCATCATCCTTTTTCGGAAGGGTTTTGAGGTAGGTGCCATAAATTTGATTGAATTTCATTTCATGTAATATTTGCAAGTATAAAGAAAGGGGGGCCATTTGGTGTTATAAGGAACCTTCACAATGGCCATTGTTCATAAATATCTGTCAGATTCACAGTTGCTCAAAGGTTCTAATTTTACACCATGGAAGACAAAGATGAGATTTATCCTCCAGGTTGAATATTTGTGAGATGTAGTGACTGGCACTATAAAATATCCTTCAACAACAGGGTCATATCAAGAGGTATTTGATAATAAGGATAGAAGGTGTCTCATGTTTATTTTGCTTGCTACTATAGATGAGGTACAACCTCATATTTGTGATGCAAAAATTGGTAAAGAAGCATGGGATGCTTTGATTACCATTTATGAAGGGAATAATCAGTCCACTATTCTTAACCTTCAATCTCAACTACATACACTGAGTATGAAATCTGGTGAAATAGTTGAACTTTTTCTATACAGAGTGGCAAAATTGAAAGCCAAATTGAATGCTATGGGAGAGACAATGGCATATAATCTCTTGACTTCTATCATTTTTAGAGATTTGCCAAAATCCCTCAAGGTGTTGATCACATATCTACAAGTTTTTCGTAGACAAGTTACTTTTGTTGAGTTGGTAAATTTTCTTCAAACCGAGGAGGCAAATCAGCTTCAAAGAGATGAAGTGCAAAATAATGTACTTTACTCAAAACAAGGGGGTAAGAAGCAAGGTAAATTTCATAAGGTAGGATCTTCATCTAAAGGAAAAGGGAAACAACCTCAACAGTTAGACCAAAAATATTGTAAAATCTATGATATGAATAAAAATGATACCAACAGGTATTGGTTTAAGAATAAACAACCCAATGATCAAGATCACAAGAAAAAGGGGAAAGGGAAATACGAACCACAGAAAAAGAATAAGCAACCCAAGGGAAATATTGCTTATGAGGAATCAAACTCAGACTCTGAGAGAGAACACAAGATGCTCATGACCCACACATCTTCTCAACAGAAGAATACAGTGTGGTATATTGATTTTAGGGCCAATAAACATATGATTGGTGATAGATCGTGGTTTGAGATATTTGAGGCAAAGGAATACAAGCCAATGACAATCGCTGATGATAAGACCTACCAAGTTCAGGGTGAATAAGATGTTTCTATCACTCTTCTAGATGGCAAATGTTAGATTGAGAAGGTTCTCTATGTTCCTGGATTGGCAAAAAAATTGTTATCCCTCCCTCAGATCTTGGATAGAAACATGGATGTTATTTTCGATGTTGAGGATGGCAGAAAGAGATGCTTCATCACTAGAAATAAAAAGCATGTAACAACAAGTTCATACAATCATGGCTTGTTTATCTTAGATGTCATTTATACGCATCATGTTGCCATGGTGGAAAACACAAAGGAGACCACCTATTGTAGCATGGATTCAAAATAAGTAATTCAGATGCTAATCTCTATATCAAGAACAATGGTTTTGATATAGTGATTTTGGTACTCTATGTGGATGATCTGATCATCACTAGCAATTCATAAAACATGATTGATGTAGTGAAATATGACTTGAAATAATATTTTGAAATGGCAGATCTAGGACTTCACTATTGTATTAGTTTAGAAGTGGCCCATAAAAAGAATCATATCAGAGTAACATAGAAGAAATATGTCAAGACATTGATTGAAAAATATTGCATGATTGTTTGTAAGCGTAAAGCAACTCAAATGGAACCAGGGCTTAAGTTATCGTGATATGATAAATCTCCATAGGTAGATGGTACTCTCTATTTCCAGTTGATTGGGAGTCTCATATATCTGACAAATACCAGGCCAAATATTAGTTTTGCTATGGGTTATCTTTCAAGGTTCATGCAGAAACCTAAGGTCAGTCATTGAAAAATAGCAAAACGGGTTCTTCATTATGTCCGTGGTAGTATAAAATATGGCCTAGAGTACAAGAAGAATGATAATTTCTTCTTACAGGGATACACGAACTCAGACTATGCTGGATCCATTGATGATCGAAAATCAACATATGGATACATTTTCCATCTTGGATCTGGACTTGTCTCTTGGCATAGTAAGAAGCAACAGGTGGTTGTTTTATCCTCTACAGAGCTAGAATATCGCGCAGCACGTGGAGTCGTTTGCAAAGTGATATGGTTAAGTCGCATTCTTACAAATATGGGTCTTCCAAAGAATCTTCCACTTCATTTATTTTGTGATAATCAAGGTGTTTTGAATCTTGTCAAGAATCTAGTTTTTCATGAGCATACCAAACACATTGACACTCAATGTCATTTCATTCAAGATGAAGTTCCAAAGCACCACATACAACTCTAGTGCATTTCCACTAATGAGCAACTGGATAAGGATGACGCGTAATCTAACTGTAATTGTTTCCTTCCTGGCATACTTTCTATTTTATGCGTCGGATAAGATTTTTGAACAGTTGTTATGCTTATCCAAAAAATGTATAATTGATTATAAATAGTCCTTTAATGAAAGCATTAAGCAGTTCTTTCGAGTACAATCTTCTCCGTTTGTTTGGGTGTGAATTTTCCTTGTGGATAAATACACATCAGCAACTTGCACACATTTTTACTAAGGCACTTGCACTTGTCAAATTTGAATTGTTTTGCAATGCTCTTTTTATTTCCAAATAATATAATAAGGGGGGATATTAGCATAGATAACTAAGTTCCATTTATGTTATTACATTATTTAAGCGCAGTTCATTAAGCACTTAATAGGTGGTTTGGGTAGTTCACTGGTGGTTGGTTAAATCGATGATTAAACCGCTCTCCATTGTCCCTATATATTATTCTCGCTTCAATAATATTGATTAATCGTTCGCACAATAATTTTCATATTTATTTATTTATTTTAACCCAAATATAATGCCTAAATAAACATACTAATGATAAACCTTTTAACTATTTTTTTAATTTTATTTTTCAAATTTAATAAAACTAAATTATTTCCTTAAAAGAATACATAGTCAAATATTTTCAACCATCATTGGTGGTTGTTTTATAAAAAATTGCAATAACTTATCTGCCATTATCGACTAGGTACTATGAACCTTCAGAACAAGCCATAGTAGACAAATGTGGTGTTTCAAATGTGCATCATAAAACCCTATTGAAAAAGATAATGCCGTAAGTTATTGAAAAAGATAAAGGTAAATTTCGTTTCCAACATTGAAAAAAAAGTTTAAAATAACATTGGAATATTTTACATCCATGAAACAACAAAGCATGCAGTTAATGCCTGTCACCAACCATTCCAGGCAATGGCATTCTAACAGAGCCAGCCAAGAGAAAAGTTACAAATGCAAGCATTCTAACAGAGCCTGCCAAGAGAAAAATTACAAATGCAAATGTATATTTTTCATACCAGGCGTCACCGCTGACATGCATAAAAGAACCGAACCCATTTTAACTATAAAAACCACGCAAATGTAAGTGCTTCGTCACCACTTATATACCATTCCCTATACGTGCTAATCACTCAATCAAACAAGGAGGCCGCTACCCTTGACCCCTGACAAGAAAGGCTCCAAATGTCTTTTAGGTTAATATATCAACATTACAGAGCTTATTCCCCCTTCCTCCTTTAGACGTCCTTCGTGGAAACTGTGGTGTTTCTATGGAAAATGAGTCTGCGTGTATGTGGCTTTCAACGAAAGTCAAGGGGTCTGAGCATGTTTGCCTATAAATCGACTTCACTTGCCTACACCAGTCGTCTTTTCTCCTTTCTTTCTGCGCTCTTAACAACATTGAGAACTTGAAAATAGAGAGTATGTCATCGATGCAAACAGTACATAGAACCGTAAAATTCATTACTTTTGCTATTTACGTGGTGGTTGTCGCTCTGTTTTGGTGTAAGGATCATCTTTCTTCCTACTCTCCGAACGCTTTGTGTATGTTTCTTCTCTCAGTTATCATGGCATTTGTTCTCACAAAGGGCCTCGGACTTTTAAGTGATTTTAATTGTGTTAGAAATCCAGATACAGATGAGCACGCTGCCCAGATAAGTGACTTTATATTCGGCAATATCTGTTATGTTATAGGAGAGGAACCCATAAATTTCATGTGCAGAGTTCAAATGGCCCTCCCTGATGGGATATATGGTGATAAATCGCGATCTAATGATATAAATGATAAGAACGAGTTGGAAGATTTGAAGAAGAGGGTGGAAGAATTTATTGCCAAGTTCAAGCGCCAACTGTATCTTGAAAGACAACGATCTTTGTCCCGCAATCACCAAATAATCTCTGTTTAGATAAGATTATAGAGGGTTGTTATGTTTCTTTGCTCATTCAGTTTGACAATTTATTTTCATATAATTACGTCGAAGTTGGACAGCACTGGGCCAATTTTCTGAGAAGGAATCATCGTGAAAGAGTATAAAAGCCAAAAGAGTTCTCATCCACGTGATAAAAGCGGGCGGATTTTTGTCACCTTGCACTCCGTGATGTTAACTGGACACTTGCAAATCCAACCAACGGAAAGAAATAAAGGGCACTCGCTGGTGTCATGGTCAATGGTAGAATTTTTTATTTTTTTCCGACTTGTTTTTCGGTGATCTTGTGATCTTCCAAAGACTATAGTGTCAAGAAAGAATCGAATATGGATATTCGAATGAGATAAATGGAATACAGAGGAGAATAAGAAACATTTTATTTCAAACATTGAAATGGATTTGTGAAATGTATGTTTAAGACATGTAGAGGTAGTTTAAACTGCTAAGTAAGAATAATAGTTACCTTTATTTATTTGCCCCACAGTTGAGAGGGCATTGAAATTCATTTTTCAACTTTTTCTAACCATGTTAAACGCTTAGTTCCAATGGTTAGCTTAAAAAAATGTGAACTCGACTGTTGTTTTGTTTTTTTTGGTAAAGAGAATATTAAATTAATTTACTTGAAAATTAGAGTACATTTTCTGTTTTTTTTAAGATCGAAGGTTTTAAGTTCAAATTTAATGGAGGATGAGGGATCATATAAAGCAAGAAAAATGAATCTAGATATAATAGGAAGTATTATCATCAATGGTAAGAATGGCAAAAAGAGCTTTCCTAGTTCATTGAGTCCACCATCTAGGAGGATATCTATAGCACGTAAGGTTTTCTCGATCAAGAGCCCAGTTAACCATTGCATCTTCCACACTAATTTCATCTCTAAAGATGCATATGAACTCCATTGTCTCAAAGCATTGTTGGATCATTTGAGAATCCTCAATTATTCCTTGTATTCTCTAGTTTGTATTCTTTTGATTGTTTGGTTATTTTAAGTGGTTAATCATAATTTGGAAGTCTAATTCTACATAAATTTTCCTCCACTCCACCATAAAAGCTTCCTATAATCCCCTTAAGATGTCATATCCCTCTACCAGGTTATTGGATAAGATACCTAGGTTTTTTGTGAATATAAGGGCATCATTCGAGAGGTGGACTATTTCCCTATACTCACTCTTCCTAAATTTCACCTTGAGGCTCCATCCGCATTAATCTTACCCAGTCCCTCTAGAAGAGGTTTCCAATTCCTAGTTTAGTCATCCTTTACCAGACAAAGTGGTTGTCTCTATACTCCTGGTTGAAGATAAAGTTGTTTCTTTCCTTCCACAAATTCCATAGGAGAGTCGTCCCTACCAAAAAAATCTATTGAGTGGGTTGGTCCATTTCCTTCCGTTTAGGCCACTCCCTCCAAAGTTATTCTATAGAAGATATCTTAGAGTAGCGAATGCTTAACTGTAGCACCCTAAAATTGGCGCAGTAAAATTGGAAAAATTATATTCACCTTAGTAAATAATTTCAAATTCAAATTTAACCTCCCAAACCACCAGTTAACCGCCGAGAAATCCGTTTCCCCCTTTTCCACGCCATTTTTAGAGGTTGTTTTGACCGTTTGACGATATCGTCGCCGATCAAACGATATCGCCCCAGATTTGACGATTTCGTCCGGACTAGGACGTCCAGACGATCTTGTCACAAAACTGAATGTGCATAGTTGGAATCTATTCCAACGGGTCTCCAATCTGGGCAGAAGCGTGTCTGCGCCGTTGGGACCCTCCCCCGTTGGAGATCTCCCAAATTGGGATGATCTCCAACCTCCTAACTACTCCCCTAAGCCTATTTAATCATTAGGACCTTCCCTTCCCAACCCCTGGCTGAAATTCCCTGTAACTCGAATTCTACACGCACTAGACCATCTTAAATCACTGTTTGCATTTGCATTTTTTCAAGTTTGTTTGCAGGAACTTCATTGTTTTTCAGCCGAAGCAAGCTCAGTTCGTCTCAGACGATCTCGTACAATCTTGGACGATCACGCCACAATTCAAGATGATTCTTCATTTTGCAGACGATTTCGACTGCAGCCAACGTTGGGGGCAATCTGTGCCCTGAGTTTGCATTCTATGTCCATTATCTACTGTTTTTGCTTTGCATTAGTTAATCTTATTACTGCTTTGCATCTTGGAGTTCACCTCATGTAGCCTAAATGCATAATAAAGTCAAAGTTAATCATTAAAACAATGCATTTTACTTAATATGTTATCTAAAGTTGTCATTCTAACATTCATACTTTCATTTCTATCATTTTCCCTTGCTTTTGCAATTGTATTTTTTGTTCTTGGTATCCATTTATGTAGTTGCAGGTCTCTGACGAAATCGTCAGACGATTTCGTCAAATTAGAGACGATCTTGTAAAATTAGAGACGATATCGTCAGATTAGAGACGATCTTGTCAGATTAGAAACGATCTTGTCAGATCAGTAGATCAGGGACGATCCTATTAGATCAGAGATGATCCTGTCAAATTCCAGATGATCTGGACTGCTTCAAAAATTAGAATCTCCATCAAACATCCGAAATCAGGTATGGCTTTTCTCATCTAGCATATTTTATGTGTTTTATGTTTAATTTTGTTTTTTGTATTCATTTAATCTGCATCTTCATATAGCATAGCTTAGATTCATTTTGGCCAAACCTAGGACTTGAATGCTTAAGACTAAAAACGAACTCATTAAACACATTCCAAAAACCTAGGCGTGGAAATTGCCATTAAATTTTTCCTGGTGAACCCACCATCCATCGAAAAATCACCAAAATACACCTCCCTTGAGAGGCGGGACCTTCGCAAAGTCCTCTCGTCCGACGTACCGCATCATCCTTTTCCCATCCTCCTTCCGGCACGGATCCAATAGCCTGAAGGTAAGGATGCAAAAAATTTGGAGCGATACATTTTGGTGAACCCGACGTGAATGCATCATAACCTTTTGAAACAAAACAAAAACAAACAAAGACAAAAAAAAAAAAAAAATTAGAACAACTAAAACTTAGATGCATTTTAAAACATTTAAGGTTCAAAATCATGTTTAGATGGTAGCTCCTAAAAAGAGGTTAGCAGTTACTATAAACGTAGTAAACAAATTAGCGGCCATAGAAGTTAATTCTATCCTTAGTATCCCTAAAACAAGTAGAAATCAATCCTTGTGGGACGAGCTTATCAGGAGACTTAGTATCATTTCATCTAGGTCCACACAACTTAAACAGATTAAGAGGCTAGTCTTGGATAGAATCCTGGATCCTCATCAATTAGTGTTCTATCATGAACTTCAGAGAGCTTGCCATAGGTGGTTAGCCTATAGGAGAGCTTTAGTATCTTCAAAGTTGTTCAGCTTCGAGGAATACCTCGAGAATGCAGACATTGTACACCGATTCCTAGGCCTTGTAGAGGACATAGATAGGGAAAGATGGAGTAGAGTTCCGCGAGCTGTGCTATATCGAGAGTATTGCCATGAGCTTTACTTTTATCAACCAGCATCTGAGATAGACAATATCACCATAGCCCTTTTCATAAAATTCTTAAAAGAAAACTTTCAATTTGAAGAAGAACATTTCATGACCCCTGAACAGCTTGAACCTATTAATGATATTCATAAATTATTCATAGAAGATTAGTTCATCTACTTTCAGCCTTATTATTATTGTGTGCATTTATGGTTTCATTTGCTGTCTTTATTATATTGTTTCAAAGAAAAACTAAAAAACTAAAAATCAAAATCAAAAAATCAAAAAACATAGTAAAAAACTTAAACATTTCATTTACAATATTGCATTAGGTATATATAAATATATACCTTTTAATTTATTGCATATATATATATATATATATATATATATATATATTTATTTTTATATATATATATATATATATATATATATATTTGCTGAAATCAAAACTTAGCACCATGACTAAACTTAGGAATGGTAAAGAAATTTTAGGAGAAGGAGAAGATTGGCTACAAAATACAATTGAAAACCCAAATGTCCTTCTTGGAGATACAAATCCGGAAGGTGAAACTCTAGGTCAATCAGATGAAGACTTAGGTGAAGATAAGGAACAAGAAGGAAGTGTTAAAGAATCTTCGTCCCCTAGAATAGCTCCAAATGGAGGCATCACTTTTGACAACGCAGAACATTTTCAAAAATTTCTTAATCAACATATCGACGTCCTTAATGTGGCAATCCGTATTGATAAAGGGGAAATTAGTGATGCTCAAGCAGCCTTAGAACGGGCACTTGATATGCAAACTAATCCCTTGTCTTTCATTGATCAAGAAAGTGATAAGGGTGGACCATCCAATGCGAATATGGTCACTATAGCCCAAGCCATGACCAAACAACAGGTCACCCAACCTCCTAAGAAACCTGTTACTCAACCTAAAATCACTCCCGCACAAAATAAAATTCCCTTCACTACTTCCTTCCTCCAAACTATTGAGCAAAATGCTTTAAATAGACAAAAATCTAAAACAAAGCCAAATACAAACTTTCAACAATCTACAATACAACACAATCCAACTTCAAAACTCCTCCATAATATTTTTCCTACCAATGTTTTACACAATAGTAACATGGCATCTAATCTGCATGTTCCTCCATCCTACGCCCACAACACTTATGTCAATGCCCCACCGAATCAATATGGGGGCAAACTAGTAGTTTGGAAGCTATGGTGAAACAATTGGCTTCACGTATGGACCAGATAGATCCCTACCATCCCTCGTATAATTATCGAGAGATTTGTAGCCAACCATTGGATCCCATAGTGGTAGCTCAACCATACCCTAAACATTTTCCCATGCCCGTCCTGCCTATCTATAAAGGAACCAAAGATCCCATAGAACATCTTCGCATGTTTAGGATAGCATGTCACGACATATCGCATGATGACTTGCTATTACTAAAAATGTTCCCCAAAAGTTTAGGTGGAATGGCGTTAGAGTGTTATTATCAATTGCCCACTCATTCCTTAAGAAACTTTGAAGAAACAGCTTGAGTCATTTGTTCATCAATTTAGTGCCTACATCGAGAGGCATGTAACTATTAAAGACCTATACAATTTAAAACAAGATAAAGACAAATGTTTTGCTGATTTCTTAGCAAGATGGAGACAATTGATAGGAAAACTGCACTTTGTGCTACCCTATAGGGAAATGTTAGACATTTTCATTAACAATTTACAAGAACAACTTTCTTATGAGCTATCAACAACTACTTTGACTACCTTCGATCAAGCTATAGACTTAGCTCGAAGAGTAGAAGATGCCCTCATTAGGAGAGGCCAACTTAGAAAGAAGGATGATGAGAAAACATCTAGAAATCAATATAAAAACAAACAAGTTGTCGATGATGGAGTCACTGACAGCAGAAATGTTGCTAATGTCAATGCAACAAAAACAATAGAAAAATTCATCTTGAAACCTCCCGATAAGCCTCCTCGAGAGTTCACTAGATTAAACCAACCTTTATCAACTATTTTACCTCAACTTCTTGAAAGAGGTTTAATCCAATCGCTGACTATCCGGGAACCTGACCCAAGCATACCCGGATATAGAGCTGATTTGCACTATGATTTTCATAGAGGTCCTAGACATTCTACCAACGCTTGTAAGAGATTAAAACATAAAATACAAGATTTGATTGACAATAATGAAATGGAAGTGCAAGCCTTCCAACCCAAACAAAACCCTCCTAATAATACTCAAAATACTGTTCCCCAAAATAAAAATCAGAATGCCAATCAAACTCTAGACATATTTCAACACCCTTTACCAAGACATGGTAAAGAGGTAGCCAATCAAATTGAACATCACAATGTTCCCCCTCCTACCCGATATGTAGGAACCATTAGCGGGCAATTACCTATTCAGGACTCTCACACATTCGACACAACCTTATCCCTGGTTACAACCAGGCCCTTATATAATTTTCAAACTTCTGATTCTAGTGATATAGAGTCAGATAGTGAGAGTGAAGTAGACACCATTCAATCGAATAGTTCTGAAAACGAATCAGATCCTATTCAACCTATCACAGATGCTAATGTTCCAGAAGAACCATTTCCCAGAAGAGTCACGCTAATGTTCCAGAAGAACCATTTCCCAGAAGAGTCACTACTCGACCTTCTTCTAATGAAGTCCTTCCTTATGAACAAGCCATAAATTCTCAACCGAGACCGTTTCAACATCGTCACTATAACATTGTAGGTACCATCGGAGTTGTCACATGACAACAAGCTCAAAATCCCCAACAAGAACCAAACCAAAACGATGGACCAGCTCCATTTGTTCTGAAAAATCCTAATAAAGGAAACCATGCTCCTATTGTTCAACCTAAACCCCCTTACAGCATTAATGAATAGTTGTCTAATACCACCGCCAGAATCTCCCTTTTAGATTTATTAAGATCCTCCCCCACCCATAGGGATGAATTGATGCTTACTTTGAGCCGGATGATGGTACCTCAAAACATCCAACTCTGAAGCTATGGCCAATACTATCATCATGCGAGAGATTGATTGTATTGACTTTCGGGATAAAGATATCCCATAACACAGTTTACACAAGGATAATCCCTTGTATATTACAGCTTTAATTGGGGATGTAGCTGTCAAATGAGTCCTGATTGATAATGGATCATCTCTAAACATCTCGCACCTTTGACTTCTACCAACGATTTGGTTTTAGAAGTGATGAAATGAAGAAGACTGATATGATTATCAAAGCCTTTAATGACGAAACACAAGAAACGTGTGGAGTCATTACCCTCCCATTGCAAGTTGGTCCTAGAACCCTTGAGACAATTGTGTTTATTGTACATTGCCCAGCATCGTACAATATACTTTTGGGTCGCCCTTGGATTAACGCCATGCGAGCAGTCCCATAAACTTTACACCAATGTGTTAAGTTTGAGTTTAAAAATCGGTTGGTCACTATTCATGGTGACCCTAGACCTTTTGATATGTGCGCATTGGCAGAACCAGTTGGAGTGCAATTTTGCCCTGCTCTGTCATCCACATATCCTAGTTCTTCTTCATCTAAAACTGTGAGATATAAACCCATCACTTCATCTATTCCTCCTCCATTAACTTCATCTTCCCATCTAGATCAACCACCTTCTAAACAAATTACTATAGAACTTCAAAAAGCTCTTGAAACTACAACCAATTCTTCAAGTCCTAATCCCATAAATTCAAAACCTTCAGACACATCTATCATACCTTCCACATCTCAAGACATAGGTAATAAACCTTCTACATCTTATGCCCTTTCTAATGATCTTTTACCATATTTATCTACAACCTTAATATCAGAAAAAATGAATGCTTTCATGCAAGATTCAGACCTTTTAAATCAATTGTCGCCATCTCCTCGTACTTTGGGCCTCCCACAACCTATGGGAAGTACATACCAATTCGGGAGTTGCGCCTTCATGTACAAAGGATATGACTAGGGAAGAATCCCTCAGAATATCAAAACCCATCATGATGGATATGCTCGGTGCTATTTTACCAACGATTATATTAAAGCTAAACCCATGATGCTTAAAATGGGATATAAAGGGAAAGGCTTAGGACCTTTCCAAAATGGCATGAAAGAACCTTTTGAGGTAGAACCATGGCCTGCCCGATGTGGTGTGGGCCTATTACCTAGTAAGGGTCAACCCTTTCCTTTTGAGGATGATGATCATCTCATATGCTATCAAGACTATTTGGATAGACATGTTGATTTACCTCTTAAAAAATCATCATTTTCATGCAACATGCTATCCATAGCATACCCTGAAATGATTGCTGACCCCGATGAAGAGTTGGAAGGAGATATCTTCCATGATGTCTCTGTTGAAGAGATGTTGTACAACGGGTTTTATTTTGATGGTTCTATACCAACCATAGATCAACTTGAGGCCGCTGACCCTCAGAACGAATTATCTAAATTAACTTTACAAGAGTTACAAGAGTTGGGCGTTTCACCCGCCCCACCTAATTTTGAAAGAGATCTACACATGGAGGTAGAAAATGTCATTAAAATTAATATTGGAACTGAGGACAACCCTCACATAATCAACATTGGAGCAGAACTAAGTCAAGAAAAACAAGAACAATACATTGCATTTCTTAAAGAGTATGAAGATGTCTTCGCTTGGACATATGAAGATATGCTAGGTCTAGACCCTTCTGTAGTCATGCACCATCTAGTGGTCCATCCGGATGCTAAACCTGTTAAACAAAAACTTAGAAAAATGCATCCCAAAGTGGCTCTGCTAGTCAAAGGGGAGTTAGAAAAACTCCTGAATGTTATCTTCATACAAGCTATTGATTATGCTAAATGGATCTCCAATGTAGTTCCAATCACCAAGAAAGAAGCCACCAAAGTTAGGGTTTGCACTGATTTCAGAGATATTAACGCTGCATGCCCTAAAGATGAATTTCCTCTTCCAAATATGGATCAAATTATTGATTTCACTGTCGAAAGTGGGATGATGTCCTTAATGGATGGATTCTCCGGCTATAATCAGATCAGGATAGCTCCTGAAGACCAGGCTAAAACAACCTTCATTACCCCCTGGGGTACCTTTTGCTGGAAAGTGATGCCCTTTGGCCTAAAGAATGCCAGGGCAACTTATCAATGGGCTATGACCTACATTTTTCATGATATGATGCATGATATCCTACATGATTATGTAGATGATATTATAGCGCGCTCTCTTATTGAAGATCATCATTTAGATGATTTAAGAAAAGTTTTTAATCGATTACGAGAATATCTCATTCGATTAAATCTAGCAAAATGTATATTCGGAGTTAAATCCGACAAGTTATTAGGGGTTTTAGTTTCTTTACGCGGTATCGAAATTGACCCTCTCAAAATTGTGGCTATCACCGATATGCCCGCACCCACTAATATATCTGAATTACGAAGTTTACAAGGTAAACTTCAAGCTATCCGTCGCTTCATTGATAAGTTGGCGGACAAAACTGGTCCCTTTCTCAAACTCCTTAAGAAGGACGTCCCTTTTAATTGGGACATAGAATGTAGAGAAGCTTTTGAACTTCTCAAGCAATATCTCCTTAACCCTCCGGTGCTTTCACCGCCTAAATCTGATCGCCCATTTCTTCTATATATTTCTACCTCAGATTCTGCCTTAGGAGCTATGTTAGCTCAGCTTGATGATGCAAAATGAGAATGTGCTAATTATTACATTAGCCACACCTTCATCAGTTATGAAACCCGCTATACAGCGTTAGAGAAGTTATGTCTAGCAGTCGTGTTTACTACGCAAAAATTACGACATTACATGCTTAGCCAAAAAACGTATGTCATTGCCAAATATGATCCTTTAAGATATCTCATGAGTCGACCTTATTTATCGGGTCGCACAGCCAAGTGGGTTCTTGCTCTAAGCGAGTTTGATCTCACCTTCATAGGATAGAAGTCTGTTAAGGGTCAAATCATAGCAGATCAATTAGCTGTTGCACCCTTAGAGTCTACTCATCCCCTCATTATCGAGTTTCCTGATGAATGCCTTCAATTAGAGGCAGACCTTGTTGAATAATGGTCCTTATACTTTGATGGATCCCGATGCATGAGTGGGGGTCAGATGCGGGTATTATTTTAATATCTCCGTAAAAACATCTTATTCCTCCGTCCTTCAAACTAACCTTTGCTTGCACCAACAATACTCGTTGAGTATGAAGCTCTAATCCTTGGATTACGAGCCGCTTTAGCGCTTAAAATTAAAAACCTCTTAGTTTTTGGGGATTCCCAATTGGTTATAAACCAAATTAATGAAGTTTATCAGACCAGAGATGATAAACTTCGTCCATATAAGGCCTATGTTTTACAACTAATGGCCTTGTTTGATCAAGTTACCTTGGAAGCCATTCCTCGAACTAGCAACCGTGCAGCGGATGCTATGGTCGCCGCTGCATCTCTCCTACCCTTGGAGTTAGACGACGAATATGCTACTATCATCATTCGTCGACTCCAGGAACCCGCTTCACATAAGTCATGCTTAGAGCCTTTGGATGTGTTTCTAATCAAGGAAACTACTCCTAAACTCTGGTATACAGACATATTTGATTTCCTCCAAAATGGGACTTTCCCTGCTAATTCTAATCGTAACCAGCATCGGTTATTACGTCGACGAGCAAGTCGATTTGTAATCATTGGCAATACTTTATATAGGAGATCTTTTGAAGGTATCCTATTAAGATGTCTAAATTTAGAAGAGTCTAAATCAGCCTTGAGTGAAGCCCACGATGGATCTTGTGGAGGACACTTTAGTGGTAGCGTCATTGCTAAAAAGCTCCTTCGGATAGGATACTTTTGGCCTACCATGGAAACGGATGCACATGAATATGTGCGCCATTACGACAAGTGTCAAAAACATGCTGACCTTGTCCATGCGCCTGCACAAGAGCTACAGGCTATTTCTTCTCCTTGGCCCTTTTCTAAATGGGGCTTGGATATTATTGGTAAAATTAATCCCGTGTCTTCTGATGGACATAAGTTCATCATAACCGCCACTGAGTATTTCACGAAGTGGGTTGAAGCTATGCCTTTAGCTTCCTGCACTGGTTCACAAGTCTCTAAATTCATTTTTAATCAAATCATCTACAGGTTCGAAATTCCTGCAAATCTCATCTCTGACAATGGAACTCCGTTCAAAAATAAAGATGTTAAAAAATTATGTCAAAAATATAAGATTCAACATCGCTGGTCTACTCCCTATTATCCTCAGGGTAATGGTCAAGCAGAAGCTTCTAACAAAACTCTAATCAAAATTCTCAAAAGACTAGTCAATAAAACGCCGTGGATCGGCATATTCAATTATATCCAACTTCGTGGGCTTATCGAACTAGTGTTCGAACCCCCACAGGCACTTCACCATTTGTTTTGGTATATGGTGCCGAGCAGTTTTTCCATTTGAATTAGAAGTTCCTTCTTTGGCTCTGCTACTTCAAGACACCAAAGTAGGAGATGAATATCGTGTTGGCAGACTCAGTCAGCTGGAACTCCTAGACGAAAAATGCATCAATGCTTTAGAGCATCTCCGTGCATACCAAAACAAGCTTAAAAGAGCATATAATAAGAAAGTTCGTCATCGATCCTTTGAGATTGGCGATCTTGTTCTAAAAGAAAATCAAAAGAATACAAATGCAACCAAAGAACTGAAAGGTAAGTTTGAGCCCAACTGGCTTGGACCATACATCATTACTGCAAAATTTGAATCAGGAGCATATAAATTATCTACCTTAGATGGTAAAGAACTTAAAGAACCCATGAATATTTTACATCTCAAACGTTATTATGCATAAATTTGATTGTTTCATCCATGTATATATTTGTTCAAAATCATTATCTTGTATTTCTTTCAATTTATTCAAAAACCTCAAAAACATTCATAAAATCTTCAAAAATCTTCAAAAATATTTATTGCATTTATTTAAAGCACTTGTAAAGTTCCTTTTGCTCAAAAACAAAAATCAAAATAAAAATCTAAAAACAGCTATATGCTTGACTCTTTCGAAACCAAAACAATATACAGAATAAAGAGAGAGTCAACATTCTCAAAAATTTCTCAAAATCATTATTTTCTTACAATTATTGCAATTATATGTTTCAACTTATTTTGGATAAAATTAGCATTTATTTGGCATCCCTCACTTGCACACTCACACAATAAATATCTTGATTTTATCTGGCATGATTACTAATCTCTCTTATATCAAAGTTCACAAATTTCAATTAAATAAAGTTTGAGCATAGAGAATTGATCTTGGTATTTACTTAAACCAAGCACATCTTTTCACAATAAAATGATTATATTTGTAATTTCCATGTTTTGCTACATAGTAGAACCGATTTCTTGGGTGAAAAGTTTCCCCTGCTATCCTATCATGCACATGGTCTAGAATCTTTGAGAATTGGCAAAAGGACAAGCTCACCCCTACCCAGAATAAAAATCCCTTGCTCTACAGCTAATCTGAGCAAGTATCCCTAGAAAAAGAAAAAGAAAAAGAAAAGAAAAATTCAAGAAAAAGAGAAAAGAAAAATGTTATGACAACAATGTTACAAGCATTATCAAGCAAAAGAAAAATAAGCAAAGTTCAAAAGAAAGCAAGAAAAGCAATAAAATCCCTTTCCCTACCCTTTGAAAAGAAAAGAAGGGTGAATGAGCTTGAATCCTTGGAATTCTCAATTATTCGAAAATCGTGAGGTAAGCCCCATAACAGTGTGGTTTGTGCCCAACCTGCTTGGCCTTGGGTAACTCCTAGCGTGGCGATATGTATGTCACATTAGCGACCTTCTTTTGTACAGACCTATGTCTGCTCATGGATTAGCTAGCTCTTGATAATCCGATCTACATAGTAGCCTAGTGTGGTTATATGCATCTACATCATGGTTAATGAACACTTAGTTGGTTTATTCATATCACTTGTATCATAGTATCTTGCTCAAAACTGGTAAATGAACAATACAATTGCACACACATTTGTATTTGAGAGATTTTGTCTATCATTATGATAAATCAAGATTGGCAATGAATTCACTTATGCACATGGGATTCCTTATAAATCTAATTTTTGTCTTCAAAATACTTTGAAATATTATTTTTGCAACTTGTTTGGAATAATCAAGTACAATTATTTAACAACATATCATATATATCTTATCGACTTTCGCAACGATGGTATAGTTTCAAAACCAAAATTGGAATTTTATGCTTAGCGCAAGTCCTCATTATCATATTTTCTGTTCATCAAAAATTAATCATGCAATAAAACTATCCTTTCTTTGATCTTCGCGATGATGGTATAAGTCTATACCTACATATTCTATGCCTAGCGCAAACCATTGTAACAATATTTTTTCCCAATTTATCAAAATTCATAAAAACCATATGACTTCATTTTATTACACAAATTATGCTTTTCAAAAGCAAACACATTTTTATTATTTCATATCATTATGTCAACCTTTGCATTTTGTAATGATGGTATAATTCTTAAGGAATTATTCAACAATTTTTATCACACTTAGGAATTTATGCCTAGCAAAAATCATTTTACAAAAATTTCATGCATAATATTTTCATGGAAATCTGAAAACAAACCATCATCATCATCATCATTTGCATCATCACAACAAAGTCTTAAGACAGTCTCTTAAGCACTCTTTTCTTTTAACAATATTTCTATCCTGGGACTAGCTTGACGACCGAGTGAGCAACGACTCCATGAAATGGTCTATAATAGCGACAATGTCCTTTGAAATTATTGTTAGAAATATCTTTTTATTTTTATCACATTTCATTACAACCAATCAATTTGTTACCTCAGATTATTTCATTTAAAATATTTAAAGCATGACATCCAAGTTATAATTTTTTCCAAAACGACATAATTACATGACTCATCAATAAAATCATTACATCAATCAACTCAATCAATCAATCAAACATAAAAAGCATCATAAGCATCACATAAGACAAGTCATATGCTCAAAAAATATCTCATCTATATATATCAATAGAATATATACATCATCAAAACTAGATTGGTATGCCACAATCTGTACCTCGGCATACTCAATCCTCTATCAATACAAGTATAATACAATATCAGTGGTAGTATCCCACCCTCTAGCCTCGAGAGCCTCTAGAGCTCTCGGCCTCATCTCCTCCCCTGCCCTACGGAGGACGAGGTGGTCCCATCGCAGTATGTGTGGTACTGCGAGTCCTCGTCATCGATCGGGATGAGCTCCTCGTCGACCCTGTCCTGATAGGATCTGCTATGGTAGGTGGCAGCTGTACCCTCTGGCCCTCTGGCACCGCCTGGTAGTATAGCGCCTGATAGAATGCGGTCTGAGAAACCAACCGCAGCAGCTCTTGAGTGCTTACCACTCCGCCTCATGCCCTGAGACGAGCATTCTCTTCTCGTAGCTGCGACACCTCAGCCTGGTGCTGTGTAGCTACATCCTGTAACGTCTGCACCTGAGCTCATAGACGATCTCTCTCTGCCCGGAGAGTAGCCATCTCGCTACTCTCTCCAATGTCCACACCCTTGCCCTTATCAGGCGATGGTGGCCTCTGTGGAGATGGGGGTCTCGCCTCCCTCCTCTCCCTCTCCCTCTACCGCGGCCTCTCTTGTGCCTGTGGCCTCCTCTACTCTCCTCTACCGTGACCCCGGGCTGCCTCTACCGTCGCCTGGCATCGCCTCCCTATCCGACGCACAACTATGTGGATCGGTCCATGTGCCCTCGTCATCCGAGGAGGGTGGATGCCTGCGTACCAGGCATCGTAGCCATCGACTACCCCTACGTCATCCCCATCCACTAGCTGAATGGGGGCATCGTCCGCGTCCTGACTCTAGAATCGTTGCATATCTGGAGCCCCACTAACTGTGGTGTTATCCCGGATAGTCCAGGAAAACTCATAATCCCTCGAGAGATGGGATCCCCGCTCGTAGACCGAACTATCGCAAAACTCGGTCGTAGCGGTGGAGCTCCACCTCTCCTCTCTCCATCCATAGCCAGCAGACTCGCCTGATGTGAGCCAGCTCTTGTGCGTCCTCTACCCACCCTCGGATGCTGCCTCCACGGCCTCCAGGTGATCGCGGTCTGGGACCAAGTCATCCAGTAGTCTCCGGGACACCGATAGGTCGATCCGTCGCCGTGCCCCTCTTCAGAGCCACCAAGAGAAGACTCGGGGCCTCTCCCCATCAACCCCTATCAGTGGAAGCCCTATCGGCCTCCGCACCGCAATGTGCTCCCAGCACCAAACCTGTAGGAGCGATGTCATGACCAGACATCGCCCGCCCTTGTACACGACCCCGTAAAGGATCCTGTACAGCCGGCATAGAACAAAGCTACCCCAAGAAAATCTGTAGCCATGGTCGCGCATGTCGCAGATCACATCTGCCAGCATCCATGGTACCCTGCATCCGCTCTGGTGGCACAGCAGAAGTCCACCAACCACCCCAGCCAAAACTCGTGTCAGTGTAGATGCCCCAGGCATCTGGCGCAGTGCCTCGATGTTCACTCCGCCCTTCTCCAGGGTGAAGCTTGGGTCACCGCAGAGTCGTCCCATCGCATGGCCCTGATTGGCCGTAGGTGTGATCATCCTCCCTTGTATGGGGATTCTAAGAATCCTCCATACATCCTCTAGTGTGGGAGTCATCTCCCCTATCGGTAACCGAAAGCATGAAGAGCCCGGGTACCACCTCTCTGCTAGGGCCGTCAGTAGCCCCATGTCAGTAGAAACCTGCGGCATATCTGCCACATGTAGTAAGCCGACCTGTGCTAGTAGATCCCGCTCTGCCTGGGTGGGAGCGGCCAAGTCATCTCTCAATCCTCCGTATTTCCATTCTCTGCTCTTTAGTAATCCTCTCTGCAAGCATAAACAATCAAAACAACAAACAATCATTAATAACAATTTTAGCAATCAATAATGCAACTTAAAGATCAAAATTTTGCAATTGATGATATCGCCCACTATTGGCCGATATCGTCCAAAATTTGAGCAAAATCGTCTCCGATTTCGCGTGTCGAAATCGTCTCTAATTTGACGAAATCGTCCCTTTTTCGCCGATTTTGCCCTTGGGCGAAATTGACGAACTTGAGACGATTTCGTCGAACTAGGGACGATTTCGTCCGGACGACGTCGAGGGCCAAAAACGGTCGCGATGCTCAAAATTCATCTTAAAATCTATCTACCAAGCATGTAAATTCAAATTAAATCAATCTAAACTAAGTTTAAACCCTTACCCGTAGACCGCGGCGGACCTCTGCCGATCTGTGCACTGTCTCTACCATTTTTGCTCCAAAGCTCTAAAAACAGTAAAATGAACAGTAACAATGAATTAGGGTTTTACCCTATTTTTCTTAATTTTATTCAATAATTCAACAATAATTTTTTGCTTTTCCGTGTTTTTACCTCAAACGTTCGATTTGGGTAAAAACACGGAGGGGGCACCATAATAAGTCGTCGTATGATTCGACCAAGAATCGTCGCCTAAAAATGGGAATAATTTTTTGCTTTCTCATAGATCGAGAAGAACTCATCTTTAACGCATTTTCTTCGGAAAATTCACTAAAGAGGGGGCAAAATGTAGCACCCTAAAATTGGCGTAGTAAAATTGGAATAATTACATTCACCTTAGTAAATAAATTTAAATTCAAATTTAACCTCCCAAACCGCCCGTTAACCGCCGAGAAACCCGTTTCCTCCTTTTCCACGCCATTTTTAGCAGTTGTTTTGACCGTTTGACGATATCGTCTCCGATCAGACGATATCGTCCCAGATTTTACGATTTCATCTGGACTAGAACGTCCAGACGATTTTGTCGCAAAACCGAATTTGCATAGTTGGAATCCGTTCCAACGGGTCTCCAATCCGGGCAGAAGCGTGTCTGCGCCGTTGGGACCCTTCCCTCGTTGGAGATCTCCCAAATTGGGATGATCTCCAACCTCCCAACAACTCTCCCTAAGCCTATTTAATCTCTAGGACCTTCCCTTCCCAACCCCTGGCTGAAATTCCCTGTAACTCGAATCCTACTACGCACTAAAACATCATAAATCTATCTTTTGCACTAGTCCTATTTCCAGTTTGTTTGTAGGAACTCCATTGATTTTCGATCGAAGCAAGCTCATTCGCCTTAGACGATCTCGTACAATCTTGGACGATCTCATGCAAATTCAAGACGATTCTTCATTTTGCGAGACGATCTCGACTGCAGCCCACATTGAGGCAATCCGTGCCCTGAGTTTGCATTCTATGTCATTTATCTACTATTTTTGCTTTGCATTAGTTAAGCTTATTACTACTTTGCATCTTGGAGTTCACCTCATGTAGCCTAGATGCATAATAAAGTCAAAGTTAATAATTAAAACAATGCATTTTACTTAATTTGTTATCTAAAGTTGTCATTCTAACATTCATACTTTCATTTCTATCATTTTCCCTTGCTTTTGCAATTGTATTTTTTGTTCTTGGTATCCATTTTTGTAGTTGCAGGTTTCTGACGAAATCGTCAGACGATTTCATCAAATTAGAGACGATCTTATAAAATTAGAGACGATATCATCAGATTAGAGACGATCTTGTCGGATTAGAGACGATCTTGTCAGATCAGTAGATCAGGGACGATCCTGTTAGATCAGAGACGATCCTATCAAATTCCAGATGATCTGGACTGCTTCAAAAATCAGAATCTCCATCAAACATCCGAAATCAGGTATGGCTTTTCTCATCTAACATATTTTATGTGTTTTATGTTTAATTTTGTTTTCTGTATTCATTTAATCTGCATCTTCATATAGCATAGCTTAGACTCATTTTGGCCAAACCTAGGATTGAATGCTTAAAGACTAAAAATGAACTCATCTAAACACATTCCAAAACCTAGGCGTGGAAACTGCCATTAAATGTTTCCTGGTGAACCCACCATCCGTCGAAAAATCACCAAAATACACCTCCCTTGAGAGGCGGGACCTTCGTGAAGTCCTCTCGTCCGAGGTACCGCATCATCCTTTTCCCATCCTCCTTTCGGGCGCGGATCCAATAGCCTGAAGGTAGGGATGCGAAAAATTTGGAGCGATACATTAACAAAGCTACCATCTATTTGCATTTTTTTATTATGATGGGGCATTCTATAAAGAAGTGAAAGAGCATTTTCTCATTCTCCCAACACATCCCACATCTTTAAAGCCCATGCATCTCTCTTTTCATCAATTCTTCCTCTGTTAGAACCCATTTATGAAGGAGCATCCAAATGAATAATATCACTTTGGACAAAATTTTTTGTGCCCATAATTGCTTAACTATATCTTTTAATGGGCTCAGGAAACTTTGATAGAGGGCTAGTACCTAAGGCAACTGTATATTCACTTTGATTTTCTTACCCCATCTAGGAGTATTCTCCTCTTGAAACCGCGAGAGTGATCTTGTCTGGATGATCCTATAGATTTCATTTCTCTAATACTCTAAGACTTGGATTGAACACTCCTCTATTGGGATCCATTGCCTTCCTACCTCCTAAATACTACTTTGAGGCTTGAAATAATTGGCTACCTTAATCCAATTGTTTCTATATAGGTTCTCCATAAATAGTCTCCATGTTAGAAATTAAATTATTTGAGGAGGATGTTGAGCAAGGTGCAGCAACAGTATTGTCATTGTTGTCAACACAGTCAGATAGATCTGTTGATGCAGTGGACAGGAAGCTCAAAAGCTTTTCAGATGCAGAAGATAGGAGTTCAAAGGTTACTCAGAGTATGTACAGTGTTTTTCCAAGAAGACCTAAGTGGCCCATATGCAAAAGATCAAAGAAAAAGACAAGTAAGAAAAGTGTCACGATATCGCGACATATACAACAGGCAAGAAAAACTATCACGATTTCATGACATGTTGGAAGAGAGAGAAAAATAGGAAAAACTGTCATGATTTCGTGACATGTTGGAAGAAAAAAGGCAAGTGGAAAAACTATCATGATTTCGCGACATGTTGGAAGAGAAAAAGGCAAGTGGAAAAACTGTCACGATTTCGCGACATGTTGGAAGAGAAAAAGGCAAGTGGAAAAATTGTCGTGATTTCGTGACATGTTGGAAGAGAAAAAGGCAAGTAGAAAAAGTGTCATGATTTTACGACATATTGCAAGAAAGATAGTACGAAAGAAAAAGTGTCACGATTTCGTGACATATTGCAAGAGAGAGAGTCCAAAAGAAAAAGTGTCACGATTTCGTGACATATTGCAAGAGAGATTGTATGGAAGAAAAAGTGTCATGATTTCATGACATATTGCAAGAGAGAGAGTCCGAAAGAAAAAGTGTCACGATTTCGTGACATATTGCAAGAGAGATTGTACGGAAGAAAAAGTGTCACGATTTCGTGACATATTGCAAGAGAGAGAGTCCAAGAGAAAAAGTGTCACATTTTCATGACCCGAAGGCAAGAGAAAGAGCAAAGGAGAAAAAGTGTCACGATATCGTGACATGTCACATTTTCGTGACTAAAGGAGGAGAGAGAAAGTAAGAAGGTAGAAGTGTCACGATATCACGACAAAAGTAAAAAGGAAGAGTACAGAGGCGAAAGTGTTGCGATATCGGGGGGGGTTTTTTTTTTTAGAAGAAAAAAAAAGAAAGAGGGGGGGGGGGGAAGACGACAACACTAACACTTTTGTTTTCTTGAGTACAAGACAAGAAAAGAAGAGAAGCAGCGAAAGTGTCACGATATCGTGACATGTTTTTTGTGGGTACAAGCCAAGAAAAGAAGCAAGGAGGTGAAAGTGTCACGATATCGTGACATGTTATATTTTTGTGGTCCAAAGCAAGGAGAAAGAGAGAGAAAGAAAAGGTGTCACGATATCGTGACATGTTGTATTTTCATGGTTGAGTTGAAGCCGACAAAGACCGATGAACAATCGACTAAAATTAGGGTTTACAGTTGTCATGAAAGTCGACTAAGATTAGGGTTTACAGTCGACTAAGATTAGGGTTTTCATCACCAAAATTCTGTTATAAAAGGAGGGTTGTTTGGAGATTTGAGTGTTGTTGAAGTGTGCAAAGTTTGGTCGTAGTGCGAAGAGAGCAGAGTGCACGAAAGGGAGAAGACGATCATGAAGGTCGACTGTATCGAAGCAGAGTGTGCGAAGTGATCACGCAGAAAAAGCAGAGTGCGCAGAGAGGGCAAAGGTGAAGAAAGACAAGTCAGGATCTTGCAAAAACAAAGGTATCTTTCTATCAATATTATAGTTCAAAATTGAAGTCCAGGTTGCAGCTTGGCATCAGGGGTTGGTGCTCCTTCCAGTAGTTGTTGGTAAATCAGGGGTTGGTGCTCCTTTCTGTTGGTGCAGATAAATCAGGGGTTGGTGCTCCTTCCAGTGGGTGCTGGTAAATTGTTTGTAAAGTTGTTTCTTTGCAAAGGCTAGATTTGGATGGTAGTCCAAGCAGTCATTTTTGAGGAGTAGCCACATTGGTGAACCTCGTTAAATCTTGTGTTGTGTGATACTCTTGTGTTATACTTGTTGTATCTAGTAATTAGTTTTAATTGCTACTGTATTAAGAGCTGTACATTCAAGTTTAAAGAGCTACACTGATTCACCCCCCCTCTCAGTGTCATTGTAAGACTAACAATTGGTATCAAAGCTAAGTTCTTGTACAAGCCTAACCGGCTAGGGTGATCTTGGAAGTAACACAATGGCAGGTGGTGAAGGTTTCTCATCAAACAAAGCACCTTTGTTTGACGGATCTAATTACGCATTCTGGAGAATCAGGATGCAGACATATCTCTGTGCTTTGGGATACAACATCTGGGATTCAGTAGTTAGTGGTTACACAATACCCATCACTCCTCCAAAAGAGGCTGACGAAAAGAAACTATTTGAAAGTAACTCAAAAGCAAAGAATGCTATCATGTGCGGATTAGCAGACAGTGAACTAGTAAAGATCATGAGCTGTAAAACAGCAAAAGAGATATGGGACAAACTGAGGAGCATTCATGAAGGAGACGATAAGATCAAGGAGGCCAAGTTACAGACACATCGAGCTCAGTTCGAAGCATTAAAGATGAATGACAATGAAAACATTGAGGCATATATGTTAAGAGTTAATGGAATCATTAATGCGATCAGAGGACTCGACGAGGATATCGACGACTCTGCCATCGTGAAAAAGGTATTAAGATCTCTTCCTCAAAGGTTTGATTCTAAAGTCTCAGCGATAGAAGAAGCTAAGAATCTAAATTATTTTAGTATAGATGAGATGTATGGTTCTTTGACTGCATATGAGATGAGGATAGGAAGATCCAAACCCACGGACAGAGAAGCGGCTTTTAAGGCCCTTAAAGATAAAAATGCAAAACAAGAGTCCGAGGAAGAAGAGACGTCAGATGAAATGGAAGCAAACTTTGTTAGAAAACTAAAAAGGGGAAAAGGAAAATATAGAGGAAAGCTACCGCTTAAATGTTTCAACTGTGGAGGCATTGGGCATTTTGTGACTAAATGTCCACTTAAAGAGAAGAACAAAAATGATGAAGGATCGCACCAAGAAAGAAGTGACTGGAAGAAGAAAATGAATTTCAGAAAAGGCAACTTCAAGAAGAAAAGTTTCATCTCCAGGAATGCCAGTTCATCAGAAGATAGCTCCGGTGAGGTTTCTGAAGAGGAAACAGGTGAAGCTCTTTTCATGGCATTTGAAGAAGTAAGATCACAACAGGTAGAAGGAGTGAACTCAGAAGTATGTGGTGAAAACCCTGAGGCTGAAGTAGATCTAGAAGGTGAGTTGATCTCTGCACTTGAAGAGTGGAGAATAGAGAAGAAAAAGAATAAGAAACTTTCAAAAAGGCTTGAGGATGCAAATGAAATCATATCCAGTTTGAAAGTACAGATAGAAGAATCCAAGAAAGTCTTCGAAGATCTCGAAGTGCAAATAACCATGAAAATAGATGACTGCAACAAGCTAGAAGAAGAGATTGTTGGCTTAAGAATGCAGCTAGAAGAGATGAATAAGAAAATCAGTTGTTATCACAAACGTGAAGTAAGTTCTATGAAGCTGGATAAAATCATAAATGACCAAAGGCCTACAGGCATCAAATTTGGTCTAGGTTTCATCGAAGGAGAATCATCAAATGGATCAAAGGCCAAAAATGTAGAATCCATAAAGAACAAAGATAAGAAATAGGTTGATCAAGGAAAAACATCTCATGCAAGAGAAAGCAATAATACCAGGCACGAAAGGAGAATTGACAATGATGGATTCACCAATGTCACACATCAAAGAAGAAGAAGACCTATGGCTCCTACGACAACATGGCAAAGACCTTCACCCAGGTTCAATTATCCCTTTTCTGGTTTCTGTTTTAAATGCAATGGCTATGGACATAAAATCTCAGACTACAAATTTAATGTAATACCAAGGAATTTCTCCAGTAGAAATGCTTTTTCTCCTCTGATGAATTATACAGTAGAATGTTATAACTGTCATAATTTTGGGCACATTGCAAGAAACTGTAGAAGTACATTTGCATCAAATCAGTATCAGGGAAGAAAATCTCAACCAAATAAGATGAGACAAAATAGAAATCTTCCTGAAAAACATGCACAAGTTGTTGATAAGGGAAAGGCAAAACAAGAACCCAAGACTACTATCAAAATGGAGTGGAAAGGAAAAGAGCGACTTAAGGAAGAAAAGGAATCCTTAATCGTACAAACAACATTTAAAGCACAGAACAAATATGTACCATGGATACTTGATAGTGGATGCTCCAGTCATATGACAGGTGACAAACAAAAATTTGAGAAGTTACAAAAATATGAAGGTGGTTCAGTAAAGTTTGGGAATAATGATGGAGCCAAGATAGTTGGCAAAGGTTCAGTTAAAATTAGTGAGGGAAAAATTAAGTCAGAGGAAGTCTTGTTTGTGGATGGTTTGAAACATAACCTATTGAGCGTAAGTCAGATTTGTGATAAAGGTCATGAAGTAGTTTTTATGAAGCAGGGTTGTGAAGTCAGAAAAACAAACAGTGGAAAATTGATAGCAACTAGAGCAAGGACATCTGGAAACCTGTACACGCTCTCAGAGACTTCAAAAGGAGCTTGTTTTATTGGACAGGAAGAAGAAAATTGGTTGTGGCATAAGAGACTTGGTCATATCAGTTTTGATAATCTAGTAAAAATTACCTCAAAAGGGGCAGTGAGAGATATTCCCACCATCAACAAACCTGCAAACAACATTTGTGCTTCATGCCAAAAGGGGAAGCAAACTAGAGTCACATTCAAAACAAAAGAGTACTACACAAGCAAACCTTTGGAACTAATACACACTGATTTATGTGGACCCATGAGAACACAAAGCATAAATGGTGACAAATATTTTATGTTGTGCATTGATGACTATTCCAGAATGACATGGATATTTTTCTTGAAGCATAAATCAGAAGCTTTTGATATGTTCAAGATTTTCAAAAACCAGGTTGAGAATGAAATAGGAAAGAGGATCAAATGTTTAAGATCAGATAGAGGAGGAGAATTCATTTCAGAAGAGTTTACAGAATACTGTGAAAAATACGGTATTAGGAGACAGTTTTCAGCAGCCAGGACACCTCAACAGAATGGAGTGGTAGAAAGAAAGAACAGGACAGTGCAGGAAATGGCACGGACTATGCTAGATCGAAAGCAGACTAGCAGTACGTATTTTGGAAAGAAGCAGTCCATACTACGGTGTATATCCAAAATAGGTACATGCTGAGAACACATGAAAGCAAAACTCCTTATGAATTGTGGTTCGGTAAAAGGGCAACAACAAAATACCTCAAAGTTTTTGGCAACAAGTGCTACATCAAAAGAATTGAAGATAATCTTGGTAAGTTTGAAGATAGAGCGGATGAAGGTATTTTTGTTGGTTATTCATCAAAAAGTAAAGCTTACAAATGCTATAACAAGAAGCTAAAGAAAATTGTGGATAGTGTCGATGTTAAATTTGATGAAGGTAGAGAACGAGTAATTAGCTATGAAATGAACTTCCCAATTTATGAAGAGGTTATTGAAGGAGATGAGGAAAACAAAACGGAAAAGATACAAAAAATTGACTCAGATGATTTAAGTTGTGATTCAGAAGTAGAAGAAAATAAGAAATTCAAAACAAGCAGCTGGCAGAAAAATCATCCTAAAGAGCAAATAATTGGAGACCCCAAAGTTGGTGTTCAGACAAGAAGAAGAGTAGTAAGTAACTACTCCCTATTATCCAGCATCGAGCCCAAAAATGTTGCTGACGCAAGTAAAGATGAAAGTTGGATGAAGGCAATAAATGAAGAACTAGATCAGATCGAGAAAAATGAAACTTGGGAGTTAGTACCTAGGCCTACAAATAAAAATATAATCGGGACTAAATGGGTTTTTCGAAACAAATTGAATGAAGACGGATAGGTAGTCAGAAACAAAGCAAGATTGGTATGTAAGGGTTATGCACAAGTTGAAGGCATTGACTTTGAGGAAACTTTTGCACCAGTAGCGAGACTGGAGGCAATTAGAATGTTTCTGGCTTTAGCAGTCTACAAAAATTTCAAAGTTTATCAAATGGATGTAAAATCAGCGTTCTTAAATGGAAAACTTGAAGAAGAGGTTTATATTGAGCAACCAGATGGTTTCCAACTTGGTGATGATCCCAACCTTGTTTGCAAGTTGAAGAAAGCATTATATGGCTTAAAACAGGCACCCCGAGCATGGTATGCAAGGCTAGACAACTATCTCACCCAACAAAGGTTTAAGAAAGGTATGGTGGACAATAATTTGTATGTCAAAATAGAAAATGGGCATCTTATTGTTCTTGTTGTATACGTAGATGATATCATATTTGGCAGCAACAAAGATGAGTCGTGCAAAGATTTAGCAAACAAGATGCAGAAAGAATTTGAAATGTCAATGATTGGTGAACTTTCATACTTTCTCGGGTTACAAGTTAATCAAAATAAGAAGGGCATATTTATTTGTCAAGCTAAATATGTGAAAGAGATGTTGAAAAAATTCACAATGGAGGACTGTAAGCCAGTTAGCACTCCCATGACGATAGGTTGCAAGCTGAGCAAGGATGACAAATCTCCACCTGTTGATCAAACCATGTACAGATCTATGATTGGAAGCTTACTGTACCTGATGACCTACCGGACTAGATATTTTGCAGGCGATATGCATGGTAGCACGATTTCAGAGCTAATCCCAAGGAGACTCATGTGACAGTAGTAAAGAGGATTCTTCGGTACCTCAAGGGTACTATGGAGTATGGGTTATGGTATCCGAAAGGTAAAGACTTCACCCTCATTTCGTATTCAGATGCAGATTGGGTAGGGTGTGTAGATGACAGAAAGAGTACCAATGGAGGTGCATTCTATCTTGGAGACAGATTGGTCGCATGGCACAATAAGAAACAAGAGTCAGTTTCTCTATCGATAGTAGAGGCAGAATATATTGCAGCAACAACATGTTGTACATAGGTATTGTGGATGAAACAAACCCTAAAAGATCTTGGTATCAGCTTTAGTGAGCCAATATCAGTTAAGTGTGATAACACAAGTGCCATTAACATCTCCAAGAACCCAGTTATGCATTCACGCACAAAACACATCGCTATCAGGTATCACTTTTTGAAGGAGAAAGTTGCAGAAGGTGAAGTTAAGTTGGATTTTGTTCCAACTACAGAGCAAGTAGCAGATATCTTCACAAAACCATTGCCCAAGGAAGTTTTTGAGTACCTTCACAATAAATTGGGAGTGGTCACACCTCCCAAGAATTGACTAGTTACAGGGATCACATTCTCAGGGGGAGCATTTAAGTATTTGATTATCTTTTTGCTCATGTTCATGATTTTTGCTAAGTGTAATAAATTGTGCCTGAGAATGTTGTGCATGGACTCAGGGGGAGTCTGCAGGAGCCCTTTGGTATTATTGTCAAAGGGGGAGAAGAGTTACAGGAAATTGCACATGTGTTGCCAACAATTCCAAAGGGGGAGATTGTTGAGCAAGGTGCAACAACAATATTGTCATTGTTGTCAACACAGTCAGATAGATCTGTTGATGCAGTGGACAGGAAGCTCAAAATATTTTTAGATGCAGAAGACAGGAGTTCAAAGGTTACTCAGAGTATGTACAGTGTTTTTCCAAGAAGACCTAAGTGGCCCATATGCAAAAGATCAAAGAAAAAGACAAGTAAGAAAAGTGTCGCGATATCGCGACATATACAATAGGCAAGAAAAACTGTCATGATTTCGTGACATGTTGGAAGAGAGAGAAAAAGCAGGAAAAACTGTCATGATTTCGCGACATGTTGGAAGAGAAAAAGGCAAGTGGAAAAACTGTCACGATTTCATGACATGTTGGAAGAGAAAAAGGCAAGTGGAAAAACTGTCATGATTTCGTGACATGTTGGAAGAGAAAAAGGCAAGTGGAAAAACTGTCACGATTTCGCGACATGTTGGAAGAGAAAAAGGCAAGTAGAAAAAGTGTCATGATTTCGTGACATGTTGGAAGAGAAAGAGGCAAGAAAAAGTGTCACGATTTCGTGACATATTGCAAGAGAGAGAGTCTGAAAGAAAAAGTGTCACGATTTCGTGACATATTGCAAGAGAGATTGTATGAAAGAAAAAGTGTCACGATTTCGTGACATATTGCAAGAGAGAGAGTCCGAAAGAAAAAGTGTCACGATTTCGTGACATATTGCAAGAGAGATTGTACGGAAGAAAAAGTGTCACGATTTCGTGACATATTGCAAGAGAGAGAGTCCAAGAGAAAAAGTGTCGTGATATCATGACATGTCACGTTTTCGTGACCCAAAGGCAAGAGAAAGAGCAAAGGAGAAAAAGTGTCACGATATCGCGACATGTCACATTTTCATGACTAAAGGAGGAGAGAGAAAGTAAGAAGGCAGAAGTGTCACGATATCACGACAAAAGTAAAAAGGAAGAGTATGGAGGTGAAAGTGTTGCGATATCGCGACATGCTATGTTTTCATGGGTACAAGCCAAGAAAAGAAGCAAGGAGGCGAAAGTGTAAGTGTGTTTTAGGGTACAAGGGAGGAGAAGAAGAAGGAGGAGAAGTGTCGTGATATCGTGACATGTTATTTTTTGTGGTCCAAAGCAAGGAGAAAGAGAGAGAAAGAAAAGGTGTCACGATATCGTGACATGTTGTATTTTCGTGGTTGAGTTGAAGCCGACAAAGACCGATGAACAATCGACTAAAATTAGGGTTTATAGTTGTCATGAAAGCCGACTAAGATTAGGGTTTACAACCGACTAAGATTAGGGTTTTCATCACCAAAATTCTGTTATAAAAGGAGGGTTGTTTGGAGATTTGAGTGTTGTTGAAGTGTGCAAAGTTCGGTCGTAGTGCGAAGAGAGCAGAGTGCATGAAAGGGAGAAGACGATCATGAAGGTCGACTGTATCGAAGCAGAGTGTGCGAAGTGATCACATAGAAAAAGCAGAGTGCGTAGAGAGGGCAAAGGTGAAGAAAGACAAGTCAGGATCTTGCAAAAACAAAGGTATCTTTCTGTCAATCTTATAGTTCAAAATTGAAGTCCAGGTTGCAGCTTGGCATCAGGGGTTGGTGCTCCTTCCAGTAGTTGTTGGTAAATCAGGGGTTGGTGCTCCTTTCTGTTGGTGTAGATAAATTAGGGGTTGGTGCTCCTTCCAGTGGGTGCTGGTAAATTGTTTGTAAAGTTGTTTCTTTGCAAAGGCTGGATTTGGATGGTAGTCCAAGCAGTCATTTTTGAGGAGTAGCCACATTGGTGAACCTCGTTAAATCTTGTGTTGTGTGATACTCTTGTGTTATACTTGTTGTATCTAGTAATTAGTTTTAATTGCTACTGTATTAAGAGCTATACATTCAAGTTTAAAGAGCTACACTGATTCACCCCCCCTCTCAATGTCATTGTAAGACTAACAAGAGGATGACCATCCCACGAATCTATCCAAAAGTTAGCCTTCTATCCATTATGGATAATCCAAAATATTTTTTCTTGATCATATCCTCTCCTATTCAAAGTCTCATTAAGATGGGAGATCCTTTGCTAGGAAGAAAAAATTGGATAAGCTTTATTAGTATTTTATTCTCTACATATTTAGCCCTCAACATTTAAATCCATAATTTCTAAGGGGGTTTTAGCAATCTCCAATATAACTTAGCTACCAATAACTTGTTATTCTTGACAAATGATCTAATTCCTAGTCCTTCCTCCTTTTTTTATTGGCATAAAGTATCCTATTTCACCAATTCCCATTTCTATTCTTCCTTGAATCTACTCTATAGGAATCTATAGATTATTTGATTTAATTATTTAAGAATTTCCAGGTTCGAGGTTTAGACCAATTGGTTTGATCAAACCTCGTAATGGGGGAGGAGGTCCAAGGTTCAAATGTTAGGCCTCGTTGGACTAAATTATTGTCCATTTCCTTGTGCTTTCAGCGGTGTAAAAGGTTTAAAATGATTGTGGCATGGTGGTTATAAGGACAGACTGGATGAATAACAATGTGGCAGATTCCAGGCTGAACAATGCAGTATACTATGGCAGCCATAAAAGTTGGACAAACTGCCCGAATTCGTGGTGGTTACCAATTCCACCATGTAAATTAAAAAAAAGAAAATTATTTAAGAACTGCCTTAGGGATGCCTAGCATTGAGGAGACATGAATAACTATGGTGTTGAGGACTACTTTTATTAGGGTATTTTACCTCCTATAGAAATTCACCTATTAGTCCATTTTTCCAATTTGGTTTACTCTCTCTAACAACCAAGTACATTCCTCATTTTTTGTCTCCCAACTATAATTGGAATTCCTAGGTAAATGATTGGAAGAGATGATTTATTGTATCTCAATTTATCCAACAATATCATCTCCTACCTATGTGACCAATGTAAAAATCTGATCTTGGAATTCTCTTCATTTATAAGTTGTCTAATCGCTATTATAAACCATCCTAGAATCATTTTAAGTTTGGAGGCCTCCTTTGTTGTTGTTTTTCCTAATAAATTAGAGTCATCAATAATTATAGGTGAATAATTGGTTTAGCTCTAGCTGCTATTATTATTCCCTCCAAAGCTCTAGTGCCACTATCCTTTGTTAATGTTCTTTCCAAACATTCAACCAATTTTATGAACAAGTATGGGGATAAGGGGTCTCCTTGCTTGATACCTTTGGAAGCTAGAAATAGTTGGGTAGAAGTTCCATTTGCTAGAACCAATTATACCAAGGAAATATATCTCTTGATCCATTCTACCCAATCCCTTATGAATCAAAATTGTCTCATTTAGGAGGAAGTGTTAGCCAAATCTATTATATGCTTTGAATAAGTCTAGGTTGATAAACATGGAGGATATTTTTTGTACATGCATAGAGAGGATGTCCTCCTGAGTTAAGACTATCTCATCCAAAATCTGTCTTCCTTCCACAAAACCATCCTATTCCAAAAATAATTTTGTGAATAAGAGGTTTGACCCTTTCTACCATGATCTTAGTGATAATTTTATATAGGACATTATAAAGAGCTATTGGTTGGAAGCTAGAGATGTGTTCATACTCCTGGGTTTTTGAAACTATATATATATATATATATATATATATATATATATATATATATATATATATATATATATATATATATATATATATATATATATATATATATATATATATATATATATATATATTATTCGACAATAGCGTAATCGTAAACTCTTAAAGAAATAGTTTTCATGTCTCTCCCTTAACTTATTAATAACATCAATCATTTAACAACAAGAATGAAGGAATCATAAAACCCCTAACCCCTACTTTAAGATGGGATCACATGCCAAACTAATATTGTTAAACTATATGAGATTGTAATGAAAAACAAATATCTACTCTATTGAGTAACTCAACAATAAATGTTTAAGCATTGTCATTATATATATATATATATATATATATATATATATATATATATATATATATATATATATATATATATATATATATATATATATAGTTCACCTATTTGAACACCACTTTGGCTATCCTAGCCTCTTCTACCACTTCCAATAGTTCTTCCTTAAGGATATCCCAAAATTCTTAGTAGAATTCTATGGGAAATTTATTTGGACCTAGATTTTTACCTTTTGCATCTTGAAAACTACTTGTTGTAGTTCTTTCATAGTAATTGTGGCAATCAAAGTTACATTCTTCCTCGGTGATGAGAGAAGGAATTGCTTGGAGTACTTCGTGTTGTACATTCTGGTTTAGTTGTTCTACCTTAAATATTTAGGAAAAGTTTATTTTGTTATATCTTTCATCCCATCCCATGTGTGTATTGAATCACCCACTGCTATTTTTAGGGATGAGATGAAATTGTGTGAGTGCCTTTGTAGGATAAATTTATGCAAGAAGCTAGTGTTCTTATCTCCCTCCTAGAGCCATTATGTCCTAGATTTTTTTCCATACTCTTCTCTTTTGTCCCATTCCTCCATCTGAGCAATAAGCATAGCCTCCTTACTTCAAATATCAATATTTTCATTTGCTCGTATTTGCTCATTTAGTTCCTCAAGTTTGGTTAATATATATCATTTATTTTCATTTATATCACCAAACTCCTCCTAGTTCCATGTTCTCAATTTGGACTTGAGGTATTGAAGCCTGGGTTTACCCTCTTGCTCTCATTTTTTAACCTTATCTTGGAAACTACTATCTTGAAACCACATAATATTAATGTTGTTTCAAGATAGTAGTTTCCAAGATAAGGTTATTCCAATCATGCTATTATCTTGCTATTATTACTATTATTATTAGTTGGTTATTCCAATCAAAATTTTATGTGATTTCAATGGTGTTAATAATATTAATGTTTATTTCAATCATGTTATTATTACTATTATTATTAGTTGGTTAAAATATATACTTATATAATATACAAATATCATTATACTTTTTATATTATTTAAGTTTATACATATATTTATTTAATTTTTAATTTTTAGTTTTTGACTTATATTATATATGAAAACATAATCATGTTATTTTTGTAATTTTACTTTTTATGTTTATATTTTGATAAAAAGTGCTATGGTTTTCTTGAATAGATCCTTTAAGAAGTAAGATAAGATCCTCAAAGAATTGCATGTATATCTTCATCCATAAATACATCGTAGGTTTCTTAAAATATATTAGGGGTGAAACTATAACCATTATCTTGGAATAGAATGGAATAATACATTATCAAATTTCTATAAGAAGATAAAGTCTACCAAAAGAAGAAAGAAAAACTAAAAAATCTCCCTAGAAAAGCAATGGGAACAAATCTATAAATTTCCTTTAAGGTCCTCCTAAATCAAGAAGGAAATAATAACTTTATTATAGTAAATCAACTTTTAAGCATGCACATTCTATGTGTTGAAGCATATATTCACAACAACCAACATGACTAAGGTATCTTTGGATGATATTTTCAAACTTCATGGTATGCATAAGACAAATATTTATGATAGAGATGTTGTCTTTAGCAATAAAAGTTAGGAGTTTCTTTTGCATTAAGTGGAACTTTAATCCAACATTATCTTAGCACATGATCCTCAAATAAATAGGTAAAACATTATTGTAAATAGGTTTTTAGAGAATTAATTGAAATATTTTACTTAAGATAGGTAATATTAATGGATTCAATTGCTCTCTATTAATGTGGTAGTACAATACTCTATTTAAGTTTTATCTTAGCATATGATCCCAAATAAAGGGAAAGTAGAGAATGTGAATAGTTGTTTGGGGATATAATTGAATAGGTATTTGGGGATATAATTGTAACAAATAGATAATATCAATCGGGTTATGTGGCTTCCTCTATAAGAATGGTGCTAAAACACTTCATATAACTTCTCCATAAGGATGTCTCTATTTTATGCATTATATATATATATATATATATAAAGATATATATATATATAACTTCATCATTGATTGATTACCTTCAAGGTCTTCCAAGGTGGAAGAGGTCAATATCCTCCTATAATAATGATATGCATTTATACGGTTACTCGAAGGCAATAATTCTTAAGCACAAAACCAAATGAAACAAAATTAATATCAAGATAAGTTGAAGAGAGATTTTGTATTAGGATACATGGGTTTTTTATGCTTAAACCATATGAGCAAGCATATATAAAATCAAAGAGAAAATGTATGTTAGTCCCAAAATGTGGACCATATGAATTGGTTCATATAAGTGGAGAGGTGGCATACTAGTAGGATTTTCCACCTATATCTAAATGCATCTTGTTTTCCATGTTTCTTATCTTAATAATACTTTAGTGTAGAAGGTGTAATCCCAAATAGAGATTTTAAAGTTAGATTATGAAGTATGAATAGAGCTTAACCCTAAATATATGTTGCAAATATTGAAGAAGATTTTGTGAAATTGACAAGTATATTAGTTGCTAATTAAATAGATGGATTTGTTAAAGGACTTGACAAGAAATCCAAAATACATTCTCTACATTTTAATATTGATAAGAAAATATTTTAAATGGAGAGGTCATGCAATGACCTTGACATAGACAACTTGGCTATCCTTTTTAAATGTTGCATCCATAGGTTAATATTAGTTCAATCTTTGAGTATAAGGTTTATAATCAGTTGTCAAGAAATCTATAAAAATGGTGTGACAAGATCCTTGTTAATTATTAATTCATATATAATTTCATAATTAATGCATACATGATAAAGGATGCCTTTTAATGTCCACACGACCATAGACCTTATGATATGATTCTAACCGAAGATGTTTTTTATTCAAACATAATTTAATAATCAAAATATAGCATGCAACCCTACCCTTTCTAGGACTTTAACATTAAAACTCCTATTTATAGTCCCACAATTTCCACTTTTAGGTCCACTAAAGTTGTACTAATAAAACGATGAAAAAGAACATGCATATATTGCCCATAATAATACAATATTTTTTAAAGTGAAGTAAGCTATAGAATCTACCAATTAATATTATCTAACTTAATTAAATATTACATAAAAGAAAAAATAAATAATAAATAATATTTAAAAATAGATTAATATAATATAATCTGTATAAAAAAATTAAATTAAATGACATAATATTAAATCATAAAAATAATAGGGTGTAAAAAAAACATGATTTGACACCTTTATTTCTCAAGGCATTTGGAAGTCTTGGAGTAAAATTAAAGTTTTTTATTTTTACAATGCAGTATTCTCTTCTAAAAAAGTTTTCCAACTCTTTCGCAAATTCTTTGGTGGTCCTTGCATTTCACAACTAATTATGGTTTGCTTGTCATCATCATTAATATCCTAGCAAAATGACTGTAAAAAGTATATTATATCTTTGACAGATTTGTTAAACAAAGATATAAGAGAATGACGCTGAGAAACAAAAATGAATTAGTAATATAAAGTGAATAGAAGAGATCTTACCTATATTAATGTTATTAAATATTTACTCAGGTGTTGTAGGTGAGTTGGAGAGGAGAGGGCAATCCTCCAAGGGAGGTCCCAGGTTCAAATCTCCACTCTATCAAAAAGCTGAATTGGGTATCCAAAATCTAATTGATAATGTTGATGCGGGCAGGGTCAGGTGCAACTCCCGAGTGACTTTGACGGTGGTAGAACCCCCTGTTCGTGGTCTCTCAGACCAAGGCAGCCCCGTAAGGGGTTTTTTCGCTTTAAAAAAAAAAATGTTATTAAATATTATCTCCTAGACTTTAATAAAGTCCTTGTCTTATCTGTAATAATTTATGAGTGGACCTAAAACTAGAATTGGCCTAATCATAAATAAAGTCCTTATCTTATCTGTAATAATCTATGAGTAAACCTAAAACTAGAATTGGCCTAATCATAAAATATTTGTTGCATACTCTGTTAAAGAATCCTACAAATGTTCTATTCAACCCCAAGTTTAGCCTTGAGACTTAAGAAATATTGGAAGTTAATATTTCTTTGAAAACTTAGTTAAAATATATACACAATGTGGCCACCACCAATAGAGGCAAAGAAGACAATTTTTGCATGGTCTGAGAGTTGGCTCATCCATCTTGGTTTTGCTCTCCTATTCTTCTTTGCATATTAATAATTTAAAAATCCAATTGCTCATGAGCTCCTTTTCTTAAAAGTAGAAATCTTGGTTTTGCTCTCCTATTCTTCTTTACATATTAATAATTTAAAAATCCAATTGCTCATGAGCTCCTTTTCTTAAAAGTAGAAAGATTTCTCATAGTACTTATTTAAGAATAAAGTAAAAGTTTTCTTAAAAGTAGAAAGATTTCTCATATTACTTAGCGGATGGTCATCCTAGGAATGCTATAATAATAGCGGACGGTGGAACGTATTAGCCATGTAAAGGTAATTTAAATTGCTGAATAAGAACAACATTTAGCTTCGTTTACTTGCCCCACAGAGGAGAAAGCAGGTTTTGTTTGAAGAAAGTCGAAGAAGGCTTTCGAGTTCAACACTCAACTTCCGTAACTATATCTTATCACCCTTACATAACTTATAAGAATATGGGAAGAGATGTATTATCTCTTAAAAAAAATCTTTGAAAATATAAGTTAAAATATAATAAAATGATATTTTTCATTTAATAATCTTTTGTCAAATAAAAATATCTCAAAAAACATAAGAAGAGAAGATATAATAAAAATAATTAATAAATTGTTTATGATTAGTTTTTCATAACGCTAGTTAATTATATTTGATGATATATAAAATAAACAATTTCCTTCTTTCATTGTATATTGTAAGACGGTTCTCTCCGTCCCCAGTATGGCTTTCTAAATTCTAAATTTTAAATAAATAATACCTTACCTCTCAGCTGCTATTGTCGACTGGACCTACCCATTCTGTTGGTACTTCGAATCTTCAGAACAAGCCAGACTAGACCATTCTGACGTTTTAAACCAAGACCGTAGAAATAAAGGTCTGCCTTCAAAAGCCATACTGCAAAAGATTTTGGTGTAAATTACTATAAAATATTAGGTTGACTTCGTTGCCATCTTTGAAAATGTTCTGCCTCTATGAAACCCCAAAGCATGCAGTTAATGTCCAACACAGCTCCTGTCAACAACCATTACAAGTAAGGACATGCTCAACCCACTTTCCCTTGTTTTCTAAAGCATTCTAACAGAGCCTGCCAAGAGAAAAATTACAAATGCAAATGTATATTTTTCATACCAGGCGTCACCGCTGACATGCATAAAAGAACCGAACCCATTTTAACTATAAAAACCACGCAAATGTAAGTGCTTCGTCACCACTTATATACCATTCCCTTTACGTGCTAATCACTCAATCAAACAAGGAGGCCGCTACCCTTGACCCCTGGCAAGAAAGGCTCCAAATGTCTTTTAGGTTAATATATCAACATTAGAGAGCTTATTCCCCCTTCCTCCTTTAGACGTCCTTCGTGGAAACTGTGGTGTTTCTATGGAAAATGAATCTGCGTGTATGTAGCGTCCCACCAAAGTCAAGGGGGCTCAGCATGTTTGCCTATAAATCAACTTCACTCGCCTACACCAGTCGTCTTTTCTCCTTTCTCTCTGCGCTCTTAACAACATTGAGAACTTGAAAATAGAGAGTATGTCATCGATGCAAACAGTACATAGAACCGTAAAATTCATTACTTTTGCTATTTATGTGGTGGTTGTCGCTCTGTTTTGGTGTAAGGATCATCTTTCTTCCTACTCTCCGAACGCTTTGTGTATGTTTCTTCTCTCAGTTATCATGGCATTTGTTCTCACAAAGGGCCTCGGACTTTTAAGTGATTTTAATTGTTTTAGAAATCCAGATACAGATGAGGACGCTGCCCAGATAAGTGACTTTATATTCGGCAATATCTGTTATGTTACAGCAGAGGAACCCATAAATTTCATGTGCAGAGTTCAAATGGCCCTCCCTGATGGGATATATGGTGATAAAGCGCGGTCTAATGATATAAATGATAAGAACGAGTTGGAAGATTTGAAGAAGAGGGTGGAAGACTTTATTGCCAAGTTCAAGCGCCAACTGTATCTTGAAAGACAACGATCTTTGTCCCGCAATCACCAAATAATCTCTGTTTAGATATGATTATAGAGGGTTGTTATGTTTCTTTGCTCATTCAGTTTGACAAAAAAAATTCATATAATTACGGTGAAGTTGGACAGCACTCGGACAATTTTCTGAGAAGGAATGACCGTGAAAGAGTATAAAAAGCCAAAAGAGTTATCATCCACGTGATAAAAGGGGACGGATTTTGTCACCTTGCACACCGTGATGTAACTGATGTAACCGGACACTTGCAAATCCAACCGACGGAAAGAAATAAAGGGCACTCATGGTCAATGGTCGAAATTTTTTTTTTTTTTCCGACTTGTTTTTCGGTGATCTGGGTGATCTTCCAAAGACTATAAAAGATAGTGTCAAGAATGAATGGAATAAGAAGAATCGAATACAGAGGAGAATAAGAAACATTTTATTTCAAAAGATTTATGTTTTTATTATGAAGCTGGTTTGTATCTTTGTAAGGAGAGATAAGCAAGGGAATGCTTCAAACATTGAAATGGATTTGTGAAATGTAGGTTTAAGACATGTAGAGGTAGTTTAAACTGCTAAGTAAGAATAATAGTTACCTTTATTTATTTGGCCCACAATCGAGAGGGCATTGAAATTCATTTCTCAATTTTTTCGAACCATGTTAAACGCTTAATTCCAATGGTTAGCTTAAAAAATGTTTTTTTTGGTAAAGAGATTATTAAATTAATTTACTTAGAATACATTTTTTATCTTTTCAAGATTGAAGGTTTTAAGTTTAAGGATGAAGGATCATATAAAGCAAGGAATATGAATCTAAATACAATAGGAAGTATTATCATCAATGGTAAGAATGGTAAAAAGAGTTTTTCTAGTATGTTGAGTCCACCATCTAGGAGGATATCTATAGCAAGTAAGGTTTGCTCGATCAAGAGCCTAGTTAACTATTGCATCTTTCACCTTGTTTTTTATCTCTAAATATGTGTATGAACTCCATTGTATTAAAGCATTGTTAGATCATTTGAGTTTGCTCAATTATTTCTTATATTCTCTAGTTTGTATTCTTTTGATTGCTTGGCTATTTTAAGTGGTTAATCATAATTTGGAAGTCTAATTCTATCTAAATTTTCCTCCAGCCTGCCATCAGAGCTTCCTATAAACCCCTCAAGATGGCATATCTCCCTACCAGGTTATTGGATAAGATACATAGGTTTTTTGTGAATATAAGGGTATCATTCGAGAGGTGGACTATTCTCCCATACTCACTCTTCCTAAATTTCACCTTGAGGCTTCATCCACATTAATCTTACCCAGTCCCTCCAGAAGAGGTTTTCAATTCCTTGTTTGGTGATCCTTTACCAGATGAAGTGGTTGTCACTATATTCTTGGTTGAAGATAAAGTTATTTCTTTCCTTCCATAAATTCCATAGAAGAAGAGTCATCCCTGCCAAAAAAATCTTTTGAGTGGGTTGGTCTATTTCCTCCCATTTAGGCCACTCCCTCCAAATTTATTTTGTAGAAGATATTTTAGAGTAGCAAATGCTTAGCAAAAGCTACCATCTATTTGCATTTTTTTATTATGATGGGGTATTCTATAAAGAAGTGAGAGATCATTTTCTCATTCTCTTAAAACATCCCACATCTAAAAGGCCCATGCATCTCTCTTTTCATCAATCCTTCCTCTGTTAGCACCCTTTTATGAAGTAGCATCCAAATGAATAATCTCAGTTTGGGTAATAGGTTTTGTGCCCATAACTGCGTAAATATATCTTTTAATGGGCTCGAAAAACTTTGATAGAGGGTTAGTACCCTAAGGCAACTCTATATTCACTTTGATTTTCTTACCCCACCCAAGAGTTTCCTCCTCTTGAAACCATGAGAGTGATCTTGTCTAGATGATCCTATAGATTTTATTTCTCTAATACTCTAAGACTTGGATTGAACACTCCTCTATTGGGATCCATTGCCTTCCTACCTCTCAACTACTACTTTGAGGCTTACAACAATCGACTAATTTAATCCAATTGTTTCTATGTAGGTTCTCCATCAATAGTCTCCATGTTAGGAATTAAATTATTTGAGGAGGATGACCATACCACAAGTCTATCCAAATGTTAGCCTTCTATTCGTTATGGATAATCCAAAATATTTCTTCTTGATCATATCCTCTCATATTCTAAGTCTCATTAAGATAGGAGATTCTTTTCTAGGAAGCAAAAATTGGATAAGCTTTATTAGGATTTTATTCTCTTCATATTTAGCCCTCAAAATTTAAGCCCATAATTTCTTAGGGGATTTTAGCAATCTCCAATATAACTTAGCTGCCAATAACTTGTTATTATTGACAACGGATTTAATTCCTAGTCCTCCCTCCTTTTTTTATTGGCATAAAGTATCCCATTTCACCAATGCCCATTTCTATTCTTCCTTGAATCTACTCTAGAGGAATATATAGATTATTTGATTTAATTATTTAAGAATTGCCTTAGGGATGCCTAGCATTGAGGAGACATAAATAACTGTGGTGCTGAGGACTACTTTTATTAGGGTCATTTTACCTCCTATAGAAATTCACCTATTAGTCCATTTTTCCAATTTGGTTTAATCTCTCTAACAACCAAGTACATTCCTCCTTTTTTGTCTCCCAACTATAATTGGAATTTCTAGGTAGATGATTGGAAGAGATGATTTCTTGTATCTCAATTTATCCAACAAGATCATCTCCTACCTAGGTGACCAATGGAAAAATATGACCTTGGAATTCTCTTCATTTATAAGTTGTCTAGTTGCTTTTATAAACCATCATAAAATTATTTTAAGTTTGGATGCCTCCTTTGTTGTTGTTTTTTCTAATAAAGTAGAGTCATCAATAATTGTAGGTGAATAATTGATTTAGCTCTAGTTGTTATTATTATTCTATCCAAAGCTCTAATGTCACTATCCTTAGTTAATGTTCTTTCCAAACATTTAGTCAATATGATGAACAAGTATGGGGATAAGGGGTCTCCCTGCTTGATACCTTCGAAAGCTATAAATGGTTGGGTAAAAGTTCCATTGACTAGAACCAATTAGAATACCAAGCAAATAAATCTCTTGATTCATTCTACCCAATCCCTTATGAATCCAAATTGTCTCATCACCTTTAGGAGGAAGTGTTAGTCAAATCTATTGTATGCTTTGAATACGTCTAAGTTGATAAACATGGAGGATATTTTTTATACCTGCATAGAATGGATGTCCTCCTGAGCTAAGACTATCTCATCCAAGATCTGCCTTCCACAAAACCATCATATTCTGGAAAAACAATTTTTTGAATAAGAGATTTGACCCTTTCTACCATGATCTTAGTGATAATTTTATATAGGACATTATAAAGAGTTGTTGGGCGGAAGCTAGAGATATGTTTATAATATTGGGTTTTTAAAACCTATATGTGTGTGTGTGTGTGTGTGTGTGTGTGTGTGTGTGTGTGTGTGTGTGTGTGTGTGTGTGTGTGTCTTGTTCACCTATTTGAGCTCCCCTTTGGCTATCCTAGCCTCTTCTACCACTTCCAAAAGTTCTTCCTTAAGGTTATCCCAAAATTCTTAGTAGAATTCTATGGGTAATTCATTTGGACCAAGAGTTTTACCTTTTTACATCTTGAAAACTACCTGTCGTAGTTTTTTGGTAGTAATTACGGTAATCAAAGTTACATTCTTCCTTGGTGATGAGAGAAGGAATTACTTGGAGTACTTCCTGTTGTACCTCCTGTTTTAGTGGTTTTGCATTTAAGAGTTGGGAAAATTATTATTTTGCTATATCTTTCATCCCATTCCATGTGTGTATTGAATCACCCATTGCTATTTTTAGGGATGAGATGAAATTGTATGAGTGCCTTGCTAGGATAAATTTATGCAAGAAGCTAGTGTTCTTATCTCCCTCCTAGAGCCATTATGTCCTAGATTTTTTTCCATAGGATCTCTTCTCTTTTGTTCCATTCCACCAGTTGAGCAATAAGCATAGCCTCCTTCTCACTTCAAATATCAATATTTTCATTCATTTGTATTTTCTTTTTTAGTTCCTCAAGTTTGGTTAAGATATGTCATTTATTTTTATTTATATCACCAAAATTCTCCCAGTTCCATGTTCTAATTTTAGATTTGAGGTATTTAAGCCTTTTTTAAAAGTTGTACATCTGCGTACATTGCCTGGTTTTACCCTCTTGCCATTATTTTTGAACCTTATCTTGGAAACTACTATCTTGAAACCACATAAGGTGGAGTCTAAAAGGAACATGATTGGGTCTAGTCTTCCATAGTTCTACCAACATCAACAAATAATTTGATATTGTATTATTCAACATTTTGGATCTTGGAATGTATCCATTCCTTACAAACTCCTATGATAATAAAAAATTATCTAGTCTTTCTATAATGCATGTTGGATCTTGCCTTTTTTTAGACTAGGTCATCATACCATTTTCTAGTTTGATATCTAATATGCTTCGTCATGAGGTTAAACTATCGTCTAGATTGTGATTTCCCCTATCTTCCCTTCCAATGAGAGTATGGTGTTGAAATATCCATGTATAAGTAGCCAACCTCTACAAAAATTATCGATAATATAAGCTACATTCCTTCATTATTGTCATTTTTCATCCAAGCTAATAGGTATGCATATATTGAGACATAACCAATGCTAAGTAGAATGTCTACTCTACCAGTTAAGCTATAAATCCCCATATTTCTATTGTTTGGTATATCACTACCTCTTTTAGACCCCAAATACAAGTCATTCCTCTATATGCTCCTTGGGAGCTTAGAGATTCCACCCTACATGCAAGCCAAGTATTTTTGGTAAATACTTTCATATCTTCTATTGAAACTTTTATTTCTTGGCTGGAAACCATCTATGAATGATGTTACTAAATTATTATTTTTACTTCATTATGCTTTACAAGGATACCCTTAAGCCCTTAGATATTCTAAGTGATGCACTTTATCAAACATAGGGATTTAATATGTAGGTAATATCCTTGACCTTGTTTGTTGCTATTAGCTTTGTACGTTGTTTCCCTATTTGATGTTGAGTAGTCTTCCTGGCTGCTCTTTGGTGTGTGTCTAGCTTCATCATTTTAGGAGACTCCTAACTCAATATTATTGGTTCTAGGATGGCCTCCAAACCTGTCATAGATGAGTATACCACAATGGCACTATCATAATATTCTTGGGTGTCACCTCTACTATATATTCCTTTGAGTTCCTCTATTTGATTAGTTAGATTATTATATTTCTATGGGCTTTTGTTTTTCTTTGGGATCTCTTTAACTATTGGTTTGGTTTCACTTGTGGGATACTTGGTAGACCTACAATTGGTTCGATGATGTGATTTACTTTTTCAACTATTGGTTTTTTTATTAGGTCTTGAAGATGAGCTTCTAGAATCTCCATTTTCATGATGTTCTCTTGATCATCCATTGGGAGGTTAGTAAACTTATTTATGAAGATGATTTCTTGCTCTTTAGATGTTTTCTTTCTTTGTATGTTATTCTTTTAGGTAGTTAGAAACCTCCAAGGGTTATTTCCTCTTGTTCTAGATCTACATCTAATATATTCAATCCCTAGCTAGGTGACCATATTCAAGACAAATCTTGCACTTAAAGGGGATGTTCTCATAGTCCACATCTTTTTCCTAGGTATCCTCTTCAAATTGTAGAGTAATATTTTTGGCAAGGAATTGTCAAGGTCGATGAGAACACAAAATATGTTATAGATAATTTTTTCAGCTTGGCTTGCACTATCAATTGTCATCATATAAGATCCTAGAATATTATAAGATAACTTAGAATCAAAATTTTGATTGTAACCCAAAAATTCACCCAAACTAGGTCTATTGAGTGCATTTCCTCTTTTTCCTTGAATTTGGCATGCTAGAGCTTCATGAAAAGCCCTTCATTATCCTCCTCATTAGTAAAAAGAACTAAGAAATAATGATTAGAGTAAGAAAAAATATTTAACTCACCTCTATTTCTTCATTATCTAGTAGCCCACATTCTTGAAAGTAGGGAAGGTTGGAGGAAGACCTAAAAAATGATAAATGAATCCTCCACATTACATAGCATTGATTCTAGTCTATATGTCTGACATCTAAAGTTGAACTATGGGAGAGAAATCCATTACTTTCATGCACCCCAAGGTTGTTTTCCTAGGGTTAATTTTAGGAATTTTTAAAGGTCTACAAAATGTCCTAATGATTAATTATAGTTGTTTGAAGTTGTCCTCCTCTTAAGGCATTTTAAAATTTTATTGTTGGCACTGTTTCACTAGTTTCTCTTCCCATACTAGGGATCAACTCATTTTCCTTGCTATGACTAGCAACATTGGTCCCATCTTGATTATTTTCCAATAGTCCAAGTTTATTCCCCTATTGAAGCATTTCCACTTATTACAATATAATCCTATCTTGTTGTTTTAAAGTTGGTCATATCCCTTTTATACATTTGCACCCTTGATTATGTCCTTGTTTGGGATTGGTTGTAATCTAGAATAAATTTTTAGATTTCTCTTCTTGGAGTGGGATCTAATCATTGGCTTGTATTATTTGTTCCACCTGCATGTGCTCATGGTTATTTTAGCTCTTCTTGGAGTCCACATCCTTTATCTTATATTACATATTGGTCCTAATCCCATGGAATCCTTTTTCTTCCACCATACAGGGATTCATTATTTCATTTTCAACTGATCTCTATAAAATGACAACTAGCGATCTCATTTTCATCTCTCTCTCTCTCTCTCTCTCTCTCTCTCTCTCTCTCTCTCTCTCTCTCTCTATGAAAATGTGGATTTTTATAAAGGTTCTTGGTCTCCTCGTACAAAGGTTTGAAATTGGATCTCATAATTGAAAACCCAAAGATATACCACTACAGTATCCATATAAACTTGGATCTCAGTAGATGATTGGATATGCATCTACATACATACATGCACACACATATATATTAGACTTTAAATCATTCTAGATTAATTTATTTAACAAAAATGACATTTAAATTATTTACTATGAAATGATATGTTAAGTAAAATTTAAAACCAAATATTAATACATTAAATATTTTTTATAATAAAAAAAAATGCATATACTCCTTTAAGTTTAATCTATTTTAAGTGTTTTAATTTGTGTTCTTGTGAAACACTATGGTGGTATAATTTTGACCTCTCATCTAAATAACCCACGTTCAAACTATGATAATATGTGTGAGTATATATATATATATAACTCAATTTTACAAATCTTCATGAAATAAAGATATACCTATGGTTTATGCATCCTACATTCCTAAAATTATATTCGATTTACTTTTCTTCTTTAATGAGATGTCATGAGAACAAATATAGCACATTATTTAAAAAATAGTAATACAATTTGCACTTTAGGCATGTGCAAATATTTATATCTAGTTAGAAAAAATTTATTTAAATAAAATAGACCAATTTTTATGTTATTATTTATATTTGATTAAGTATTATTTAATAATACTTATAATTTTTTTTATTATATTTTTATTTAATTATTAAAATATTTAAAAAATAAAAACTATTTTTACTTCTTAATATAATATGATGTTAGTTTTTAAATCATTTAAAAATAAATATCAAAATAATAAATATTAATCAACAATTTAATATAATATGATGTTGTCTTTGTCTTTCTATTTTAGTAAAGTCGTGACAATAAGATCTCCTTCTTATATAAAAAGAATAAAGTCTTTGTCAAAATTTGGGTTGACCAACATTGGAGCTTCTGTAATATCCATTTTTATCTTCTCAAAGGCTTATCTTCCTTCATCTATCCATATAAGTGGTCGATCCTTCTTTAGCACAAGCATCATTGGATTGATAATAGCTACCAAGTATGAGATAAACCTCCTAACAAAGTTTATGTGGCCAAAGAAATATTGCAATCCCTTTTTATGTTGTAGGAGTGAAATACTAGCTATAGCCTTAACTCTATATGGATCTATGGTAATACCATGCTTTGATACAATGTGCCCTAATAGTTTGTTCTACGGGGTGTAAAAGACACATTTTTGGATTAAGGTATATTCCAAATTCTTGACATCGCTTAAAGACTCTCTCTAAATATTCTATATGAATTTCTTTCTTTGTAGATAATACGGTAATATAATCCAAGTAGATTAGTATCACTTTGTTGATCATCTTGGAAAGTAATAACCTTGGATTTTTAAAATTATGCTCTAGCATTGAATAGCCCAAAAGGTATCTATTGATATGCAAAGGTCTCCCACTAAGTGGTAACTTTTTTTTGTGTTGATCCTCATATTTCACCCATCTTTGATTGAAACCAAATATTCCTTCTAGTGGCAAGAACCTTTTAGAGCTTGTAATAGTTTGGAGAATTTGATCCATGGAAGGCAAGGGGTAGTGATATTTTAATGATGCTTTGTTCAAATCTCTAAATTTAATACACAAGATGATTTCACCATTCAATTTCCTTATAGACACCAAATTAGAGATCCATGTGGTGTGTTTGAGTGGATATGTGATTTTTTATTTGATTAGTTTATGCATTTATTTCCATATAAAAGGCTCAATTTTTGATTCACTGGCCTTTGTTTCTGCTTCATAATATTGGCTTCAAGATCTAGCTCAATTATATGTTGTATGACCTCATTTTTATATCTTTTAAGGTCTTCATAATTCTAGGCTATTACTTCCTTATATTCTTGGCATAAAACTTGATAAGAGACCCCTTTTATGCTTTAGTAGGGACTTTGCCTATTTTTAGCACTTTTCTAGGGGTCACTTCTATTTCTTGGAAATCCTCCTTATTAGTGATTCCTCTTTTCCCTTTGAATATTTCATCTAGGCTAACCAAGGACTCCAATATGATTAATACCTTTGACAACTTCTTGTTGGATTTTAACAACATGATCTAATTTCCATATGTTTCTTCAATTTTTGGGACCATATTTTTGGAATATTCATCCATTTGTTGAAGGAAACGAATGATATGTTTGTCTTTCTCATATGCCTACCAATTCACTTAATTATCAAGGATAATTGATCTAACTATTAGTTTTACCAATTGATTATTATAGAGTAAATCATCTACTGGATCAAATTGATATCCAATTACTACCATACAATTCGCATCCAGATTTTGAATCCTTGAAATAACCTTAAAATTAATGATATCAAAGGCTTCAATTAGGTCCCACACCCTATGCCTATAATATTTTATTAGCCTATTTTTTCTAAATTTTGAGATCTTACTTGCTTTATTACCAATTTCCATATACAAGCGGATTGCTCCTCTTTCTTTGTAATTTTAGGAATAAGTAAATTTTCTTCTTGAATCAAATATGTCCCCATGCCATTTTAATCATAGACTTTATAAGGATCTAAATTATGCATGTCAACAACCCTCTCACTTATGTGATCACTTGATGAAGCAAGATGAATTTCTTCTACAAATGCTTTTGCCTCATATTGTTCCTTTCTATGGTATATGACTTCTTAACATCCAATCTGATCAAATGAACCTACTCTATATGATGAACATGGAGAGGTTCCATCATAATATTCATCTTGGCACTGCATTGTTTATTCAGTAGCATATGTATCCAATCAAGAGAACAAGTAATCTCCTATTTTGGTAGCAACATCTCTTGATAGATAGATTTTGAAGGTGTTTGAAAGCTCAATTACTACCAAGTCTTAATGAACAATCAAATTTAGACATGCCTATAGAGTTAGATGGATGTCCCTAACCAATCCAACGGCTTGGATTAGTGTTCCATATAATTGAACAACACCTTGATTATTTGTATCATAGTTTAATACCAATGCATCAACCACCCCTCTAGGTATGATCAAGGTACTTGCTTTAGAATCAACCCAACAATTATAGATCAACATATCACCATGTATTAGAGTCAGGTAGAATGATATTGGATTTGCTTTGGTTGTTTCAAGAGTAGATGTCTTCATAATTATAGGTGTTATTCTATCATCTAAAGTTCTTTGTTCTTCTAACACTTATTCCAAATGCTTTATTTGTTCGAGCATAGTGATCACATTCCAAAGCAACATTGTCATGGTAGATTTATTAAGGTTCTCTACAATATTAAATGACATCAGATAATGTACCTTTTGAGGAGTAGGTTGTTCCCATAGGGGTTGGGTTCTCTACCATAGGTATTTGAGGAGCACTTGCTCGTGTTAGCTTAAGATCTTGTTGATCAAGTACCTTCATTGAATAATTTGGTGCATTTGAGATCTATGTTGCTATTGGAATAAAAAATTCCTATTGGATTTCTTCCCTTATTTCATTATTTTCTCATAGCCTTAGTCATATATAATGTGTGCCTAAGGTCTTGCAACTCTATCTTCATCACATATAGCCTACATTTATTCTTCATCCCAAGTTACTAAAATTTGTTTGAGAAAATTAGTATCTATACTTAGGAAAGCATTATGGGGTAATGTTTGAGAAGTAGATAGTTGTGGATATGAGGGTTTATTTTTATTTTCCTTAGTGCAAGTATAAAGAGGATATGATTCAAGGAAACACCAAGTTTCTATGTTTTCTATATAATTATTTTGTATGAGGGCTAAAATTCTAACAAATATTAAAAAAGGCTTTCAAGATGAGGTTTGTATAGGGGAATTCCATTGATTTAAAGTTGATTTTTAACCTAAGTTTCTATTGGTATTATGATAGCTACTTGCAATATTCATGCATCCATAATTTTTTGGCTAGAGAGAAGTGAGGGGGTTGCTCTAGCATAATTTTACTATCTCACACATGATGATACTTCATTATAAATTATTTTTAATAGATTCATTATTACCTCCAACTTAGAGCTATCTATTGTAGCAAGAAAGGAAACAAAGACTACATATATGACCAGAATTTGTTGAGAGGTTATCATGTAGATGTCTTGAGGAGGTTATTATAGATATTGAACACTGCAAAATAGAGGTATTCATGATCAAGGGGCTAGAATTCTTATTTGGATAAGGTCATTTCATTCTAGATGGTTATCCCATAAGCATCTAGTATAGAGTTTCCTTCCTTGGCATTAATCATTACATAGATTTTAGAATCTAAGGCCTTTAAATAATATATAAATACCATACCCATGATGAGATGGATCTCATCAAGTATTCTATTCTATGTCTTATGAAATTGGATGTTGAAGTCATCCATAGCCTCCATCGGTACTATCTTTATGGTTGAAAACTACTCTAAAGGAGACACTTCATCTACCTTATGTATGAATCTCTCCATAAATAAGGAAACCAGTTGGTCCTAGTTAGTAATTGAATGGTTGAAGTGAGACATACCACTCATGAGCCCTACCTTTAAATGATACCACCAACAATCTCAAATCCATATTCTACTCTATTACATTATGAAGTGAACACAAACTCACCATGTTCTACATGTGCTCGATCGAAGTTGTCAAATCTTCCCTAGTGTAATATGAGAGAGACTTTAGTGCAAACATTGAATTATCATCCCATATTGCAATTAAATTATGACATCACAAAGGACTTTTATCGTTCCAAGCAAGGAATATTTTGGGTGGTGGTTTAGTCATGATCTTGTATTTACCCCTTATTTTTCTTGAAATGGTGGTAAGCAAAGGTACCGATACATGTGGATTAGCAACTACAAAGGATCTAGTTGTAGGTATTTCATTCATAAACTTCTAGATTCCTTATTTTGAATAGATTTTGAAAGTGAATACAATATTTTCTCTTTAAGTTGTAGATTGAGATCACTGAAATCTTAGTCTGGTATGTTTCTAAGTGGCTTCTTCTAAATATTTTTCTTTGAGAGAATTCACAAAGTGAGATTTTAGATGCTTCAATAAAGTAGATAAATAGGGACCTTCACTAGGGTATTAACCTATTAGAGTTCTTGATAGTGGGGCCAATTAAAATTAATCATTTGGGTCCCACTAGGTGTTCCATTAAACTATTATCCTTTTTTATTATTATAATCACCAAATATAAGAGACTAGATGACTAGATGATTGCACCTCATATGGAGTGACACACTAGGGTAGCTTCAAAAGTATGAGAATCAACTCGATAAGACTTTCCTTTAGGGTTTTTGTTACACACCAAACCTAGTCGTCGGCTAGGTATTCCAAGAGTTTAATATTTCATATATATATAGTAGTTAGACTATTCATAAAGATATCATTGTGTTTTAATTTTTATTCTCTTTGCATTTTGATATTGCCTTCACAGCGGGGACGTGCCCTCCCTGAGCGACGAACTAATTCCAAGTGATTTTAAATAACTTATTGATGTGGTTTTTCTTATTGTTCATCATATCGCATTTGAGGAATTTATCTGAATTAATATTAAGAGCGAAGTTGAATCATTCTAAGTGGTATCAGTTGTCAAATTCTGATCCGCACCTAGCCGCAAGTGTCCTTAGCAGCTGTGATTCTACTACAGCCAACATCCTTTGCTTGCACGCTCCTTTTCGTAGCCACCACAGGCAGTGTTCAGCTCACAGGTGGTTTTGATACAGTTAACCAGTCGCCACGCCTTCGCAAATTCGACGAAAATACCTGCAAAATTCTTCGGCATCGTCAGCCAATCAAAATTCATGATTTTTCATATTACCCGCAAAACTTAAGGTTTTTAATTTAATTTTGGGTGCTGACGTCAGTCCCATTTTCTCCTCCTTCATGGGTTTTGTTATTGTCCCACATTGGTCGTGTGTTGTTTCTGGGAGGATTTAAAACGTGGGCATCTCACCCTCTACGTCATGACTGTGGTCATGCCCCGTGCTCCTATGTGCATCGCGTTTTGTCCTGGCCGTTCGTTCTTTCGTTCATCACGTTCTATCCCGTTCTGTCCTATCCTTCCATTCATTTTCTAAGTGGTGTCACGTTTCGTCCTATTGTATCCAACTGTCGCATTGTTTGTTCATTTCATGGTGTCCACTGTACAGCTGACGTGTCGTCCATTGTGTCTGTCGTGTCGTCCATTGTGTCCATCTATCATGTCGTCCGTGGTTAATGATTAGTCCCGTATTGTGTCTTATTTCGTCAAGAAAAATTGTCCAAAATTGTTAAAAGCTGTCAAACAATTGTAGTCAAGAAAAGTTGTCAAAAGTGCCATCACGAAAAGTTGTCAACAAATTGCAGTCAAGAAAAGTTGTCAAAATTGTCGTCAAGAAAAGTTGTCAAAAATTGTCAAAAGTTGTCAACAAATTGCAGTCAAGAAGGAGCCCAAATCCAAATTCAAATCCGCGTCGCAGTTGGAGCGATAGTTGTAGTGAAAACCAAATTTTTGGTTAAAATTCCATCACATTTTGTGGCAGTCCAAGTTCAAAGGTTCCTAAGCAGGTTATGTTAACAAGTGCATGAGCAAACAGTGGATCAAAGGATCTGACGGTCGATTATCAAGCTCAAAAATGACCAATAACAACGCAAGAAGACCTAATCGAAGCCCAGGTACAAAAAATTCTCCTTCTCCTTTCAAAATTGGTAGTTATAATCCACATCATCCACTAGTAGATCCTATGGCGACTAACCCTCCCCCAACTCATGAAACCATCACACAAGGAGACTCAAGTAACTCAGCCATTTCCAACGATGAATCTCTTCAACTCTTACTAGAGGGTATGAACCAAATTAGTCTCAACCTAAAAGCCCTAGTGCGAGCACAAAACCAACTTAATCCCAATACTAATTCCCAAAATCACTCCCATGCCCAAAGGAATGAAGAAAATGTCGATCAAGATGATGATTGGGAACAACAAAGAGGCGATTCGGATAATTACAGGGATCGTTCTCATAGATAGAGGTATAACCAAAATCAAGAAAGGGATACGGGTTATCACCAACCAAGAGGCCCTAATAATTTTCCACGCATTGATATGCCCACTTTTGAAGGTCATGATCCTCGTGGTTGGATAGCCAAAATGGAAGGCATTCTCGACTTATATCAAATTAAGGAAATTGATAAAGTCCCTTTCGCTGCATCAAAATTAGGCACTGAGGCCTACCAATGGTTCGTATGGCTTAAACGAGAGAAAGGTGCTACTATTAACTGGAGAAAATTCACTACCTCTTTTTTAGAAAGATTCGATGAAGGAGCTACATCGTCATACATAGTAAGACTGTTATCTCTTAAACAAGAAGGATCGGTTAGCGAATTTGTTTCGGAGTTCACCAGTTTACTACCATATACTTTAGACCTCAGTCCCGACACAGTGGTAGGAGCTTTTTGCAATGGATTGAAAGAAAATATTCGAGTGGAGGTAGACATGCACAATCCAACCTTGCTGAACGATTGTATAAGAATAGCTAAGTTGGCCGAGAAGAGAAATCAGTTGTCTACACGACGTGAAAACTATAGTCGTCCTCCATATCGCAACAATTCCTTTCGTAGAAATGATCAACCCTCAAGATACTTTTGCTATAAATGTCGCAATCATCATCCCAAGGAACAAGCTTGTGCCCAAAAACAAAACTTTCATATTGAGTGTGATCAATATGAAGGAGAAGAGGACGAAACTTACCAACAAGAAGAACCTATGCAAGAAGACCTACCAATTACTCTAGAAGAGAAGGAAGAGGATACAATGGCGATCTCTGTACACGCCCTCATGGGGTTAACCGCCCACCATACCATCAAGGTACCAGGATTTCTCCGCCAGAAAAAAGTGAATGTGCTAATTGATTTTGGCAGTACCCACAATTTTATCGACATCAAAATAGCAAAAGCTTTGAATTTATTCATTAACTCTTCCAACAAAGACAAATTTCAGGTTCTAGTGGCCAACGAGGTGAACGCACAATGTGTTGGTCGCACATCTCAAGTTTCCATAAAAATGGGAACTTATACCTGGTTTGGGTCCCTTTTCGTCATGAATTTGGGGAACTCTGATGTCATTTTGGGAGTTGAATGGTTGGAAACATTAGACACGGTTAGCTTCAACTTCAAAAAATTATTTGTGGAATGGAAGGAAAACGGACGAGTCATTCGCTTACAAGGCATTACTACTCCTCCATCACAAATGGTGAGCTCTCATAGTATGGAGAAGATGTTAAAAAAGGGTGGATATGGGTTTATAGCTCAAATTAATTGTTTGGAAAAACAATCTCCAAGCAACTTCGGATATTACTACTCCAGAGTTACAAGACATCATAACACATTACGAAGAGGTTTTCCAAGAACCTAAAGGATTACCACCTAAACGATCTCATGACCATGCCATCCATTTGATTCCAGGGAGTGTCCCACCTAACAATCGTCCTTACCGCTATCCTCAACCACAAAAGATAGAAATCAAACAGATCGTTCAGGATTTGTTGGATCATGGAGTCATTCGTCACAGCACTAGTCCTTATTCCTCACCTGTAGTCCTGGCTAGACGAAAAGATAACTCTTGGCGTATGTGTCCTGACTTTCGTTCTCTCAATAAACTCACTATCAAGGACAAATTTCCTATCCCCGTCATAGATGACCTACTAGATGAGTTGCATGGTGCAAAATTTTTTACAAAATTAGACCTTCGCTCCGGATTTCACCAAATCCGTGTCAGAGAAGAAGATATCCCCAAAACTGCTTTTCGTACTCATGAAGGTCATTACGAATTTTTGGTCATGCCTTTTGGTCTCACCAATGCACCCTCCACATTCCAAAGTCTCATGAACCAAGTGTTTCGTCCACTCCTCCGTAAGTTTGTGTTAGTTTTTTTTGATGATATTCTCATATACAGCAAAACATGGACGGACCATTTACATCATGTGGATAAAGCCCTTCACATTTTACATAGAGAAAAGCTATTTGTCAAACGTTCCAAATGTTCATTTGGTGTCCAAGAAGTCGAGTATCTTGGTCATATAGTTTCACACGAGGGTGTCAAAGTCGATCCCAATAAGATTAAGGCAATTCAGGAGTGGCCCTTACCTAAAACCATCAAGAAACTTCATGGTTTTTTGGGTCTCACGGGCTACTATCGCAAGTTTGTACGGAATTATGGTAAGATTGTAGCACCTCTCACAGCACTCACAAAGAAGGATGCTTTTCGTTGGTCGGAAGAAGCCACTCAAGCCTTCGAAGCTCTTAAGAAGGTCATGTGTACAACTCCAATATTAGCAACTCCCAATTTTCACAAACCATTTATTATCGAATGTGATGCCTCTGGAATAGGAATTGGGGCTATATTAATGCAAGAAGGTCATCCGTTGGCATTTGAAAGTAAACAGCTCTCGGGGAAGAATTTGGGAAGATCAACATATGAAAAAGAAATGTTGGCTATTCTTCATGCAGTGGAAAAATGGAGACACTACCTAATCAGTAGCCGCTTCATTATCAAAACAGATCATAGTAGTCTCAAACATTTTCTTGAGCAGAGGTTTTCTTATCCAGAACAAAATAAGTGGTTAACCAAACTATTGGGTTATGATTTTGTTATCGAATACAAGAAAGGGAAGGAAAATGTAGCCGTCGATGCACTGTCCCAAAAATATGAAGACAAAGTAGTCATTAACGCTATTTCAGGTCCTTGCTCCCAATGGGTGACTCAATTACAAGATGACTGGTTAGCCAATAGCGAAACTGCTAAGATAATTCAAGACTTGTCTATCGGTTCCTCTAAACACCCTTTGTTCTCTTATGAAGATAAAATCCTCAGAAAGAAGAATCGCATTTACATTCCACATAATTCAGAACTCAAATCAAAGATCCTCGACGAATCACACGCTTCTCCATCGACAGGACATTCAGGATTTTTGAAGACATATTTAAGGGTCAAACAATCATTTTGTTGGAAAGGATTAAAAGCAGAGGTCAAACAATGGGTAGCAGAATGTGAAGTTTGCCAACGCAATAAAGGAGAAACAGTCAAATCACCAGGGTTGTTACAACCACTACCCATCCCTGAACGGCAGTGGGAACATATATCCATGGATTTTATTGAAGGTCTTCCAAAGTCAGAAGGCAGGACAGTAATCTTCGTAGTCGTAGACCGGTTATCCAAATACGCTCACTTTCAGGCTTTACAACATCCATTTTCCGCAAGCAAGGTGGCCAAGGTATTTATGGATTCAATTTTCAAATTACATGGTATGCCAAAAAATATAGTAAGTGATAGAGACCCCATCTTCACTAGTAATTTTTGGCGGGAATTATTTCGACTTAGTGGTACCAAATTAAACATGTCCTCAGCCTACCATCCACAAACAGATGGTCAAATAGAAGTGGTTAACAAATGTTTGGGTACATACTTAAGATGTTTCGCTCAAGATAAACAATATCAATGGAGCCAATGGTTAGCATCGAAAGAATGGTGGTACAACACTTCTTACCATTACTCAATTAAGATGTCTCCATTTGAAGCATTGTATGGCACCAAGCCTCCAACCATCACAGATTACGTACAAGGATCATCCAAAGTAGCCAAAGTGGATGATTGGTTCCAACAAAGGCAGTCTACACTCACCATCCTCAAAGAAAATTTAGTCCAAGCACAAAATCGTATGAAACAACAACAAGACTTGCACCAATCAGAGAGAACTTTTAATATAGGTGATTGGGTTTTCCTAAGGTTGCAACCTTACAAACAATCATCGTTAAGGATAAAGTCCAGCCAAAAGTTGGCTCCACGATTCTATGGTCCCTACAAAATTGTGCGCCGCATTGGAGAAGTAGCCTATCAATTAGAGCTACCTTCATCATCACGAATACACCCGGTATTTCATGTTTCATGTCTCAAAAAAGTAATTGGTCGGAAAGTACAAAGTCAATCAGAATTACCGAGTGCTCGATGAGGAAGGACGCATACATCTCCAACTTGAAGATATACTACAACATAGAATACGAAGACTGAGATCACATCAGATTCAAGAATTTCTCATCAAATGGCAAGATTTACCGAGAGGAGGATGCCACATGGGAACCTGAAAGTATCTTCCAGACATTTCCAACTTTGAGGACAAAGCTTTCCGAGGAGGGGAGTCATGTTACACACCAAACCTAGCCGTCGGCTAGGCATTCCAAGAGTTTAATAATTCATATATATATAGTAGTTAGATTATTCATAAAGATATCATTGTGTTTTAATTTTTATACTCTCTGCATTTCGATATTGCCTTCACGGCGGGGACGTGCCCTCCCTGAGCGACGAACTAATTCCAAGTGATTTTAAATAACTTATTGCTGTGGTTTTTCTTATTGTTCATCATATCGCATTTGAGGAATTTATCCGAATTAATATTAAGAACGAAGTTGAATCCTTCTAGTTTTCATAAAGTTGACTTCTTTTAAGATGTGATCTTCAACACTCTAATTCCTAGGTAAACCTACCTAGATATTGGGAGCATAGAGGAAAAGGGAAACAAAAACCATAAGAAATAAAGATAGCAGAAAGCAGCATTATGCATAAGCATGAATCATCGTGAATTGGCTATATTTAGGATTTTTGAAATTTTAAATTTGCTAATTTTGGGACCTTTCACTGGGACCCATTCGCCCAAAAATTTTGGGGTGGAATTTTTTTGGGATCGATTTGTCCAATGGTGATAATAATTATCCTATTTTTATTTTAATTCACCAAACACTTTTTGCCAATTCCACGGACACTTTACCTTCAGATTATAAATAATTTTTTTTTTCTTACCCAATTTGCCACATATACTACCCGTATAAATATTGGAGGGGGTACCAATAAACATACATCTTAAAAACTCTAACTTGATTATAGCTCTAAAGCAATGAAAAACCTATTGTCAGTCAACATATTTGTTGATTGGTTGTAGGGGATTGTCAATAGAAAGACATAGATATGTTCCACAAACTTGACAAGGTTGCAGAGGAGTGCTTCTCAACATAAATCGATTTTTTGTAGAGGTGTGTCAATCGACATATGTCGATCGGTTGTAGAAACCTAAAAAGGTGAATCAATTTTAGACAACAACTTCTTGATATAAACCAATATATTGCAGAGGAGTGTCAATCAGCATATTTTGATCGATTATAGAAACCCAAGTGAATCAATTTTAGAGGATAGCCTCTCGATATAAATTGATCGGTTGCAGAGGAGTTTCAATCGACATATACTAATTAGTTGCAAAACTTGAATATGTGAATCGGTTTCAAAGAACAGCCTCTTGACATAAACTAATTTATTGTAGAGGAGTGTAAATTGGCATAAGTTGATTAGTTGCAGAGGAGTGTAAATTGGTATAATTCAATTAGTTGCAAATAGGACTATTGCATTTGAATAATTATCAATTGGTAATTACTAATTTATTGCAAATATTATGACAGTGATCATCTATTGTAGAGGATTGCCCCTCAACACATATTGATTAGTTGTAGTGGATTATTGATTGTCAAAAAATGATCGGTTGTAGATATTTTGATAGTGTGATGATCTATTGCAGAGGATAATCTGTTGTAGAGTATTATCAATCGGTCGTGATTTATAGGTTGCAGTAACATTAAAGTGACTATCAGTGATAGAAAATTGTAATGACTATGACAATAGGTAAATTGAAATCTTCCAAAAATCAATGATTTGTTTTGTTTTGGATAATATCTAGTAATAAATTTGACTTAATGTCTACTTATTTTTGTAGCCTTGTTACTTATTTTTAACCTTTGTTAGTTTCTTTAGAATTACTAGGTAGATTATTCTTCTTCCATAATTTTTTATCAAAAGCTCTTTCTCTTTAATTTCATAGGTAGCATCAATGCACTATCTGCAACTATGGTAGACAAGTATCCATGTCATATTGTTGTGTGTTAGGAGCATTTTTGTTGTTAGAAACTACTTCTTGTATGTTAGAGTATGTTTTCTTAGCGTTGTTTTGATTTTGGTGTTGTTCTTTGAGAACACAGGAAGAGGTCATTCTATAATGCAGCGTAGATCTGTCTGAAGACTCGTAGATTATTTATGGAATTATAGTTAAACCTTGGTTACTTAGAAACACAAATTATTATTGAGAGAAGTATGCAAATTTCCTTCAGTTTCATATTTATTTCCTAATATCTAAAGGTTTTTTCTTTACAGGTAAAATGTCACCTACTGAATATGGAAAGAACGGAGGCAAATATTCTAGTAAAAATATAATTCTAAAGTATTTTACACAAATATCAAAATGCAGTGAGGCATCCACATCTACACAACATAAAGGTACAAACACCTTTTACAATAAAATTATTACTTTTTCTATCTGTTATTCTTAAATATAAAGACTTTATTTATTAATAGATAAATGGTTGTGTTCTTATCTACCTCTTTTTAAATGCTTTGTAAAACTATATTTTGTTAATTCTTTAAAATAGTGCCTTTTTACATCCAAAAATGATATAGAACACCAAGCATTGAATGTAGTAAACATTGTTGACCTTGATATGCGTCCACTTGAAGATATTCCAAGGGATGAGATAGGACCACATGATAATTTTCCTAATAACAACATTCAACAACTACTTCACGATATTCATAATACAGACACATCAACCAAAAAAAATAGCAATACAATTAAAATGTAGACTTCTAAGAAATTTTCTAGTCAAAAATATAAACATCAAAATACAAGCGAATGGACTATTGGAAGGGATTTTAAAAATGAATGGGCATGGTTATACCCCTTTATTGAGTGATATGAGATAGAGAAAATGTGTAGATGTGTTATTTATAGTTGGAAACTAGGAAAGGATCATTTGTTGCAAAATAAGAAAGACACAATAGAAAAATATTATGGGAAAGTTTATATCAAAGAAATACAAAGTGATGGAACAATTAAGAAATCTCATAGGTGGAAGGATGCATCGGAATGTGTGCATGTCATATATGCACTTGAATACAAAAAAGCAATGAAACACCAACAAGCTCTCGTCGAGAAGAGTGGAACAATCTAGGCCCAATTTAAAAAAATAATAATAAGACCGTATTAGTCTCAAAATAATTACAGTTTGTTGTTGTACACAATATTCTAAAAAAAGGTCGACCCATGTCTAATTTTGCTGATTATAAGCAACTATTTCAACTAGCCAATGTACAGAACCTTACCAATTCCCATTGGTCAAATCAAATTGGTTGGGAAATGGTAAAATATCTATCAATGGTTAAGAAGAAGGACCTGAGAGAGAATGTAAAACAAGCCAAATTTATTTCACTTTCCATTAATGAGGTAACGGTTGTTGACAACACATATTAGATTTGCATACATGTTTAAACATTATAAAATCATTTGAGAAAACCTCATTTACTAGCACTACATAAGATGATGGAAAATTGCAATGCAAAAAATATTTATAATGTTATTGTAACCAGTTTAAAGGATATTGCTGGAATGGATGAAAAAGAAATTACCACAAATTTAATTTGTATTGGAGTTGAGGATGCAACTACAATGCAGGGACAAAGGAACGGTCTTTGTGTTAGATTTCATACATAAACTACCCCATATTTGATTCTCATTCATCGCATAGATCATCAAATGAATCTTGCATACAAAATTGTGAGCATATGTGAAAATGTAGTCAATCCCAATTTTATGCTTGCTTCTTATATGGATATGCTTACCTACATCTATCCCCTCCTCTAAATTGGTCGGCATCCTCGACAACACATGATCTGGACATTGGGGATAGAAGCATTGCATCATGTACTTCAAGCACTTGTCATGCTCCTTTTGCTTCCTTCTATTCCAAAGATCCTCAATAATTGGTATCACTTCCAACTGCTTCTCACAATATATTACATTCATATTGCTCCCTGGAAGAGCTAAAATCAATTGCAACAACATCATCAACCTGACCATCTTAGTACACATGACAAATATCACCCTGATGATGAACATAATAAATATGAACAACCTCATCAATATACTAGACATCACCACCTATGACGAGGGTCAAGGGAGTAGGAGCCCTCTTACAGGGTCAAAGGACAGCCATCAATAGAAAAATTCAAAACCTCAATAGAAAAACTAATACAACCATCACTATCCAAGCCAAATTTTTCTCTTTGTTGGCACTTTGGGATTCTTTGCTCAACCCACTTAAATAGCTCACCGTCAACTCCATTTTGCTTCTCTTAGGTTCAATATGACTCAATCTTAGCCTCGAACTACCCTATCTTAACCACTTTTGAACCTTCTTCTCCTTGTACGGTTTTGTTCTGTACACTTTCACATGGTATGGTTCCATTTTTTATGATTTCTCCTTGTACAAACTATACCTATATGATTTCATCATGTACCGATTGAACATGTACGATTTCATATTGTACAGATTGAACATGTACTATTTCATCTTGCACGAACTGAACATGTGCGATTTCCAGATCGTACCATTGTTCAATACAAATCGTACAACACCTTGAAATGTATATTTTACCACTTGTAATTGTGCACTCATTGTCACTTGTATGATTTCATTCAGTAATTGTACAATTTGGTTTATTTGTACGATTTCAACCAACCTTTGTATAGTTATTTCTTGTAAAATCTTATAATCTCATTCTTCTTTGGTTAATTTTACTTGTATGACACTTTGCTCCATTTGAACATCTTTCAATTTTACAAGTGATTGTTCTATGTGAACAACATCCTCTATGTTTACAATTGACCGTTCCACTTGAGTATCATCCTTCCTTTGTATAATGGACTGTTCAACTTGAAAAACTACCTCCAATTGTACAATTGGTTGTTCCACTTGAACAATATCTTCCAATTGCATATTAGTTACACTTTCATTACCTTGGATAACGGTCTTCTCCACTTTGTTCTCTTGTATGGCAGCATGTTGTTCTTCCTTGTCAACAACAATCACTTCCTCCTCCATTGAAATCAAGTTCACTTCCTCACTTCTAAGCATGCTTCTCAAGTTCACCTCCACCTCCCTTATTTCTTGAAAATAAATAGAACTTGTCTTTGATGCTTCAATTTATATATGCATCACTGGTTCATCTTGATTTACATTACTGTCATAGTCATGTGCAAAGTGTCCCCACAATTGGCATTGCCAACATTGTACAATGGGTCTACCCTTACTATCATACTGTATTTTTTTGCTTTTATTTTTGGGATGATTATCACACCCCACATCACCACTTACCTCCTTCCTTTGTACAATCTTGTTTTGGGCTACATATACTTGTGGTGATGGGCTTGCACTTTCTAAGTTACAATCATCATCCAATACATCATTCTTTTCTTTGGAGTCATTTTCTTCCTTGACATATTGACTCCAACACTTGGACAAGGGACTACTCTCCTGCCCAAAATAAACACTCTCATTGTCTGAGTTATCTTCAATGTCAGATTCACTTTCATCCTCTAAGTTTCTCTCCTCCTCATTAACATGATGCCACTTCATTGATTTTGTTTTTATCTCACTTTACCAAATCAAAGCATAATCTATACAAACAACATCTTCATTTTTTTTATACATAGGAAGAAGTCCATTTACAAACCACATCCTCTTCAATACCTCGTACTGGTATTTCTTAAAATGATCAAACAACCCACTTATCTTTCGATTATAAGAACAAACATACACATGCTCACTCTGTTTCATTCTATAAATTTTAATAAGAATCTCATCCTCATTATCATATAACCAAAATTCTTTTACAAATTCATCACGTAATTCTACCCATGTCTGGTACTTATCTTTTGGTAATTTTATATACCAGTATATTGCATATCCACGAAATGTTGTAGGAAACAACCACCTCCATTCTGCCTCATTGGTCTATCCAATCACTTTCCACATTAGGCAACAAAATTTCCAATGTCAAACTAGATCTTCCATTGATTCTCCTTGAAAAAATGGACATTTACATGATATGCCCAAATTATCTTTCGATTTCATAGGTTGGCTTTCTGGAGCTTTACATACATCACCTTGCAATTGCTCTTCTACTATACTCTCTTTCTTCTTGTTAGATAGCATTCCACCTTGCAGTTTATTTGATGTCGGACTCCCATATCGCTCACCATCAAACACACCAATCAATAGCTTTCCTAGTACCAAAATATCATCTCGCACATTATTAGACAAGTCATCTTCCATTGGCACCAATGTGAGATTCTCGTCTTGCTCACCATTGTGCGTTATTACTAGCAATTGTTGTGGTATCAAACACTTTTTCCCAATCTTCAATTTATTACCAGCATTTCTCATCAACTTTGGTCGAAATTGACTAGTACACTTTATCAGCCTATTTGTATGGATACATCTACTTGTACTATTTGACTGGCATTTATACGGTTTACCTTGCAACTATACTATTTCATTGGTAATTGGACAATTTACTTTCTCACTGTATGGTTTACATTGCAATTGTACTATTTCATTGGCAATTGGATAATTAACTTTCTCATTGTATGGTTTATCCAACAATCATACAACTTTCCCTCTTGCTATATGGCTTTCTCTAGCAATCATATACTTCTTCCTTTGGTTGTATAGTTTCCTCCAACAATCGTACGATTCGTGCCAATAACCACATACTTTTTGCTTTTTCATATGTGGTTATGCAATTCTTTCCTCCATTCGCATGGCTCTCTTTGGACGATGCACATTAATTGAACAACCTTGCAATGCTTGTAAATTACAATCATTTGTATAGTTATCAACTTTAAAACTATACAAACCCTCTACAATATAACCATCATCTCTATTTTTCACATCAGCCATACACATCTCGTTGTTCAGTTTATCATCCACATCAAAAAATTCATCTTCTACATCTATGGCTTTGACTGGATGCCATGGTCTTTGTTGTGCATCCTCCCAAGCAACTTGCTTCTCACAACTCCATGTCATCAAGCATACCCCCAATTCATAGAGACCAAGTCTCCAAGATGTAGAAATGAAATGCAGCATACTTTCCTACATATTTGACAAATTAACTGTCATATACTTCTCTGCCATCTTGTCTTCGCAGGCTTGTATCTATCATCCACCTCGATGTTCTTCCATACTACTTACTCTTCTATACCCCTCATCATTCTCAAAAATTATAAAATTGGTTCATATCCACACGACAATGGGCACCAAATGTAGCACGAGTGGAGTGCAGTATTCCTAGGAGGGATGTGATGAGAGATATTTAATATAACTTCCAACTAATTGCACTTAATCTGGCTAATTTCATACAGTTGTACTATTTACAACTGTTCAATCTTCAAAACGTACAATTGAGACTGTACAGCCTTAAACATACAGTTATACGGTCATAACTGAACACTTGTACAATTTCTCCAAGAATCTTAGAATGGATAAAATCTTACTCACTTTGCTAGTATTAACTTGGAAATCACTTGATTTACCCTCAAAATGTTCCAAAGTACAATTTTAGGCCAAAAACTCATCAGATGTACAAAATTACAAATCCTTGTACGGTTTGGTCATGCCATTGTACGGTTTGGTAAAAACTCTCATTCTGCCCAATCTCTTGACTTATAAAAATACCCATTTGCCTATTATTACAAAAAATATCATTTCCCATAATGGGTAACTGCCATTAATGTGATTTTCTCTCTATTCATCTATTTTACATAATAGTACATTGATGGTTGTACATTTTTTGGGTATGCAACTCCACCACAGATCTAGACTCCACAATACCTACAATATCAATAAAAATCCTCCAACAATACATTTATTGAGATTGCTCTCATATCCACACACATCCATAATCATAATTGACTAAAACAAGGATTTATATTATTCTAGGATTATACACAGGGAGTGTACCGCATTACATAACAGTTTTAAATTACTCAATGCTTATCAATCCATGAATTGTACATGAATGGGCAGCCATGAACAATAGCAATCTACCAACAATCCTAGACTACAACCAACCAACAATGAACAACCTAAAAATTCGAATGGGGGGGCTTATAATGGTTGTCAAGGCCATTCCAAAGCGGTTCCTGAGACAACTCATTATTTACAACTGCCCATACATTAATAAATTTAATTAATGTTTGCTAAGGTTAAATGTAATTTATATCAAATTACATTTAATCCGCATGTTATTTCATTTCATTTCATTTCCCATGCATTTTATATTTATTTTAATAATTTATTTCCCAATTGTACAATTTATACCAAATTGTACAATGTACATTTTAACTTGTCAATTGTACTATCTCACTAGATTGTACATTTTTATTCAGGACTATGCAAATCCCAATTTTATCTTGCTTCTTATATGGATTTTCCTGCCTACATTATGAGTGAATACTTTATTTTTATATGAATTATGTTAGACAATGATTTTGGGATCTGTTGAAGATGAAAGGGTTTTCAATGCACTATATTTTATTAAATATAAAGTTTGTAATAGGTTGGACAAAAATCTGGAAATTTTGAGAATGTATGTGTCATCATACGAGTTGGATAGGTTTCCCTATGACAGAGCTTTGACATATTGAAATACCCTAATAGACATAAGAGGTATCACTAATACTGTTGATAATGAGGATAATGAGTCATCTTACAATGATGAGATTATGGAAATACATAATTCACAAAGGATTATCAGTTCTTTTGGAGAAGTCGACAAGACTCTGTTTCAACTTCCATCAATGTAAATTTCAATGAGTTAAAACAAATTCATATAATCAATGATTTTTTGGATTTGATATCATTTGTAAAATTTCAATGATTTAAAAAACTTCATATAATCAATATCATTTGTAAAATTACAATGATTTAAAAAATTCTATAATCAATGATTTCTCGTATTTGATTTTTAATGTTCTTGATTCTCTATGTTGACAATTTTTTATGATTTATGCTTTAGCTTTGAGTAAACTGAAAATTTTAAAACCATGCATGTATACATAATTAGTAAATATTTCTTGTATAAAGTGTTGAATGTAGTCTAGAATAGTAGAAAGCATAATGTAAATAACATAAATCTCAAGTTACGGATACAACAATACAATATAAATGGAAATAGCATGAAATCTAAGTTATGGAAATAGCACATGATAACTCTCATTATTATATCATAGCTTTGTTATTGAATTAATTGTTTATGTTGACAAAATATTATGATTTATGCTTTGACTTTGAATAAACTAAAAATTTTAAAACCATGCATGTATGTATCATTAGTAAATATTTCTTTTAAAAGGTGTTGTATGTACTCTATAAGGCAAAATGCAAATAGCATATTACTCTAGATATAGAAATATAAAAACAATATAGCATAATACACAAGACAATACTCATTTTTATATCATAGCAAGATTGGCTTTGAATAAAATAAAAATTTAAACCCATGCATAGATATATATCCTTTGTAAACTCAAGCATAATTGAAATAGCATAATACTCAAGCAATGGAAATAACACACAAATATAAATGTAAATAGTATAATACTCAAGTAATAACAACAAATGTCTTGTTTTCAAATGAAAACATATCATAAAATTGTCTTTTTGATAAAATCAAATTTTTAAAAACAATAACACATCCAGGCTATCTTTTTCATTCCTTAGATGGGGGGCTAGAGGTAGTTTCATTTTATTTTTCCTTTTTCATTGCTTCCACATTCTACAGTTTAAGGGATCCTCCCTCGGGTTGGTTATCAGTCCTCTCCATTGCTCCAAAATTGACAAGGATGTTCTCTACACTTTTCAAGCCTTTGAGTAGGGTGTTTTCCTCTTTTCCAACATCTTTGGATTGTGGTGCAAGAACTTCTTTACCCTTCCTCTTAAGCAGAACATTAGGATCCAATTTGTTTTGAATAATGATCTTCCTAAAAGTTTTGTTTTGTCGAACTGCTTCCTGAGCTCTTTTTTCATTGCCATAGAAGCCATTAAGTGTTAGAGTATATCTTAAGTTGTTACAAGGATATTTAGGATATTTAGGATAATTTTGTATGGTTGAGATCAACTCAATTTGTTATAATTTGATGGATCATATTGTACACCTTTGCTATGTTGAGCAAGGTACAGCAACAGTATTGTCATTGTTGTCAACATAGTCAGATAGATCTATTGATGCAGTGGACAAAGAGTTCAAAAGCTAGTCAGATGCAAAAGACAGGAGTTCAAAGGTTACTCAGAGTATGTACAGTGATTTTCCAAGAAGACCAAAGTGGACCACTTGCAAAAGATCAAAGAAAAAGACAAGTAAGAAAAGTGTCACGATATCGTGACATATACAACAGGCAAGAAAAACTGTCGTGATTTCGCGACATGTTGGAAGAGAGAGAAGAAGAAAGAAAAACTGTCACGATTTCATGACATGTTGGAAGAGAGAGAAGAAGAAAGAAAAACTGTCATGATTTCGTGACATGTTGGAAGAGAGAGAAGAAACAAAAACTATCACGATTTTACGACATGTTGGAAGAGAGAGAAGAAGAAAGAAAAACTATCGCGATTTCGTGACATGTTGGAAGAGAAAAATGCAAGTAGAAAAACTGTCGTGATTTCATGACATGTTCGAAGAGAAAGGCAAGCAGGAAAAACTGTTGTGATTTCGCGACATGTTGGCAAAGAAAAAGGCAAGTAGAAAAAGTGTCGCGATTTCGCGACATGTTAGAAGAAAAATAGGCAAGTAGAAAAAGTGTCGCGATTTCGCGACATGTTGGAAGAAAGATTGTATGGAAGAAAAAGTGTCACGATTTCGTGACATATTGCAAGAAAGAGATTTCAAGAGAAAAAGTGTCACGATATCGCGACATGTTACATTTTTACGACCTGAAGGCAAGAGAAAGAGCTACGGAGAAAAAGTGTCGCTATATCACGACATGTCGCGTTTTCGTGACCCGAAGGCAAGAGAAAGCGCTAAGGAGGAAAAGTGTCATGATATCACGACATGTCACGTTTTTGCGACCCGAAGGCAAGAAAAAATGCTAAGGAGAAAAAGTGTCGCGATATCGCGACATGTCGCGTTTCGCAACCCAAAGGCAAGAAAAAGTGCTAAGGAGAAAAAGTGTCGCGATATCGCGACATGTCGCGTTTTCGCGACCTGAAGGCAAGAGAAAATGCTAAGGAGAAAAAGTGTCGCGATATTGCGACATGTCGCATTTTCATGACCCGAAGGCAAGAGAAAGCGCCAAGGAGAAAAAGTGTCGCAATTTCATGACATGTCGCTCTTTCGCGACTAAAGGAGGAGAGAGAAAGTAAGAATGCAGAAGTGTCACGATTTCGTGACAAAAGTAAAGAAGGAGAGTATGAAGGCAAAAGTGTCATGATATCATGACATGTTATGTTTTCATAGGTGCAAGCCAAGAAAAGTAGCAAGGAGGCAAAAGTGTCGCGATATCGCTACATGTATTCTCGCGGGCCAAAGCTAAGAGTAAGCGTACGGAGGCGAAAGTGTCACGATAGCACGACATGTGTTTTCATGACAACAACAACAAAAGAGTTACAAGGGCAGTTGAGGCCGACGAAGACCGATGTAAACCAACGAAGATTAGGGTTTATAGCCGACTAATATTAGGGTTTACAATCGACTAAGATTAGGGTTTTCATCATGAAAATTTTGTTATAAAAGGAGGGCTATTTGGAGAATTGAGGATGTGTTGCATAAGTCGTCGAATGCGAGTCGAAGTGTGAAATGCGGCCATAAGAGCACAGAAAGCGTAGAAGCAGTGAGATGATAGTGAAGTGTGCAAAGTGAGCGAAGTTCGGTCGTAGTGCGCAGAGAGCAAGTCATGTCGAATCATGCTAAGTGTGAAACTTGCAAAGAAAGCAGAGTGCGCAAAAGGGAGAAGACGATTGTGAAGTTTGACTGTGAAAAAGTAGAGTGTGCGAAGTGATTGCGTAGAGAGAGCAGATTGTGCAGAGAACGCAAAGGTGAAGTAGAACAGTCAAGGTCTTGTAAAAGTGAAGGTATTTTCTATTAAACTTCTTGATTCAAATTGAAGTCCAGGTTGCAGCTTGGCACCAGGGGTTGGTGCTCCTTTCTGTTGGTGTAGATAAATAAGGGGTTGGTGCTCCTTCCAGTTGGTGTTGGTAAATCAGGGGTTGGTGCTCCTTTCTGTTGGTGTAGATAAATTAGGGGTTAGTGCTCCTTCTAGTTGGTGTTGATAAATTGATTGTAAAGTTGGAGCTTTGCAAAGGCTATATTTGGATGGTAGTCCAAGCAGTCATTCTTGAGGAGTAGCCAAATTGGTGAACCTCATTAAATCTTGTGTTGTGTGATGTTCTCTTGTGATTCTTGCTTTATCTGGTTTTAAGGTTTCATTATTTTAGTTTTAAGAGCTGTGAATTTAAGTTTATAGAGCTACACTAATTCACCCCCCCTCTCAGTGTCATTGTAAGACTAACAATTGGTATCAGAGCCAAGTTCCCTTATCAGGCTAAATCAGCTAGGGTTGATCTTGGATTAGTACGCAATGGGTAAGAAGAATAGATCCTCCTCCAAAAAGGCATCTCAGTCAGTTTTAGTTCCTATGGAAGAGAAAATTGAACTAGAAAAGGTTCAAGAAGTGAATTCTGAAGTATATGATGAAAACATTGAGGCTGAAGTAGATCTAGAAGGTGAGTTGATCACTGCACTTGAAGAATTGAATATAGAAAGAAAAAAGAACAAAATATTGTCCAAGAAGTTGGAAGAATATGAGGATGATATTGAAGATCTCTTCTTACAAATTCATAAAGCCAAGAAAAGAGAAGAAGCCTTGAAATCACACCTGGATGATAAAGGCGATGTATGTAGCAAACATGAAGGGGAATCTAACAAAGTTATTAGTGATCTAAAGTTGCAAGTAGAAGAGTCCAAAAGGACTAAAGAAACTCTCAGGTCACAGATCAATGAGAAAGAGATTGTTTGCTGCAAACAAGAAGAGGAGATTGTTTCATTGAGGAAACAACTAGAATAGGCCAATACAAATCTCAAATTTGAGAAGAGCACAGAGTTGCTAGATAAAATGATAAGGCAACAAAGAAGCCCAATGGTTAAGCTTGGTCTTGGATGTGAAGTTGAACAACCTTCATCTTCTAAATTTGTAGAGAAGAAGAATTTCACTATTGAAGGATCGAAGCAAGAAAAGTTTGAAGCTGAATCTTCAAAAGGAAGAAAATATCAAAGGAGATCTACAACAAAGCAACCACAAAAAAAGAGGTTCTATCACTCTCACTCTATTCATAATAATACTTTTAATGGCTATTGTTTCAAATGCAACCAGTATGGTCACAAGGCAATTTATTGTGGATTGAATAATAAATCAAAGAGTTATGTTGGTAGAAATACATCTACATTGCTGAGTGAACACTATGTACAATGTTTTCAATGTAATGGTCATGGGCACATAGCAAGGTTTTGTCCAAGCACTTTTTTATCTAATCTAAGGCAAAACAGTAGATTTCATCAGATGCAAAGAACGCATCACAGACAGGGAAAAAATCATGTACATATAAGAAAGGAAAATAATCATTCATCAAGGATGCACAAGAGACAACCACACAAGAGAAATGTTCGAGTTCACAAAAAGGTGCAAAAAAAGGATGTATTTGAAAAATCCAAGCCCGAGTTCAAGAAATTTTGGAGAAATATAGAAGAAAGGAAATCGTGTCTCCTTGGATTGAAGGAGACTACTTCGCTATTGCACTGAGCAACTCCAGGTAGCACATCCTCAGGGGGAGCAATCTTGAAGTTTCATTTTAATGCTCCTATGTATTTTTTTTATTACCTGAGGATGAAAGGCAAGTAGTCAGGGAAGTTGTATAGTTTTTGAAGTGTGTTTTTAGTTCATGTAGTTGTTTGTGGAAGTGTCATGAAGGGTGGTGTTTAAATTAAGAGTTGTCATTATTGGTAGCATTGCTATATGTCATTGTTGTACTGTTAATGGTTCTTACTGCCACTGTCCAAAGTTAAGGACTATAACAGTTCAGATAATTTGTTTAGTGAAATAATGTTGCCATAGCCGCATATATGTATGTCGATTAAAGCAGTGTGTATTTGAACTACACATTGACGTGAAGATTGTTAGATCTATTATGATGATGTGGTGAAAAATATTGAAGTCTGATTATTGATTCATGTTTAGCTCATCAAGATGAGCAACTTTGCTTTGTGAATCATACCTATCCAAGGTCCAAAAGTATGAGTTTGAGTAAGGTGCACTATAGTTGGCCGTGAAGTATTTTACAAACTGTTGTCTTCTGATTCGAACAGTTGAAAGTAAGGTGTGACTAGCGGTGACTGTAGAAAACATAGACCAAGTTGAAAATGTAAAAAGAGATTTGGTTGGTGTTGTGATACAGTGTTTGATGCTTGTATAGAGTTGGTAGTAAAATTGTAGTGTCAGTACAGTGTTGTACAAAAGTTGGTACAAGTGTGAGTCACTTGTCAATTTTGTTGACAGATGTGAAATCTACATTTTTGAAGGGGAAGATTGAAGAAGAGGTTTATATTGAGTAGCCAGATGGTTTCCAGCTTGGTGATGATCCCAACTCGGTTTGTAAGTTGAAGATATATGGCTTGAAATAGGCACCCCGAGTATGATATTTTGCAGGCAGTATGCATGGTAGCACGATTTCAAGCTAATCCCAAGGAGACTCATGTGACAACATTATGGTGGTTGATTTCTAAAATTTCTTTGGAGGGAAAATGATTGTTTGTGGTTTCCTTCTCGAAAGAAGTTGGTTGATACATACTTGGACTAGGGTTGTGTGAGAGAGAGTTGTCCCTTGTCATGATTGATTGAGCCCTTGAGAAGGCCTTTGGGAAATATTTGAGGACAATGCTGGGACAGTTTTGAGGACAGTGTTGGGACAGATTTCTAGAGTAGATTTGGACAAGTTTTGTGTGAGCTTGTTATTTAGCATTGGACAAGTTCTATGTGAGCTTGTTAAGCAGTTTCTGTGTGAGCCTATTGACAGAGTTCAGAGGACAGAGTCTCAATGGATAGAGATCCAGTAGCCAACACAGTTGAAGATAGATCTGAGTGAGGATTCTTCAAGTGGAGAGAGGTCCACCAGTCAATGTAGTAGAGAGACAGAGTCTTCTATAATATAACAATTAGAGAGAGGTCCACCAGTCAGTAGCGGATACCTTCGTAATAAATTGGGAGTAGTCACACTTCCCAAGAATTGACTAGCTACAGAGATCACATTCTCAGGGGGATCATTTAAGTATTTGATTATCTTTTTACTCATGTTCATGATTTTTGCTAAGTGCAATAAATTGTGCCTGAGAATGTTGTGCATGGACTCAGGGGGAGTCTGCAATAGCCCTTTGGTATTATTGTCAAATGGGGAGAAGAGTTGCAAGAAATTGCACATGTGTTGCCAAAAATTCCAAAGGGGGAGATTATTGAGCAAGGTACAGCAATAGTATTGTCATTGTTGTCAACACAGTCAGATAGATCAGTTGATGCAGTGGAAAAGGAGTTCAAAAGCTAGTCAGATGTAGAAGATAGGAGTTCAAAGGTTACTCAGAGTATGTACAGTGTTTTTCCAAGAAGACCGAAGTGGACCACTTGCAAAAGATCAAAGAAAAAGACAAGTAAGAAAAGTGTCGCAATATCGCAACATATACAGTAGGCAAGAAAAACTGTCGTGATTTCGCAACATGTTTGAAGAGAGAGAAGAAGAAAGAAAAACTGCCATGATTTTGTGACATGTTGGAAGAGAGAGAAGAAGAAAGAAAAACTGCCATGATTTTGCGACATGTTGGAAGAGAGAGAAGAAAAAAGAAAAACTATCGCGATTTCGCGACGTGTTGGAAGAGAGAGAAGAAGAAAGAAAAACTATCATGATTTTACGACATGTTGGAAGAGAGAGAAGAAAAAAGAAAAACTGTTGTGATTTCGCGACATGTTGGAAGAGAGAGAAGAAGAAAGAAAAACTGTCCCGATTTCGCGACATGTTGAAAGAGAGAGAAGAAGAAAGAAAAACTGTCACGATTTCGCAACATGTTGGAAGAGAAAAAGGCAAGTAGAAAAACTGTCGCGATTTCGTGACATGTTCGAAGAGAAAGTGCAAGCAGGAAAAACTGTCACGATTTTGTGACATGTTGGCAAAGAAAAAGGCAAGTAGAAAAAGTGTCACGATTTCGCGACATGTTGGAATAAAAAGAGGCAAGTAGAAAAAGTGTCGCGATTTCGCGACATGTTGGAAGAAATATTGTACGAAAGAAAAAGTGTCACGATTTTGTGACATATTGCAAGAAAGAGAGTTTGAGATAAAAAGTGTCACGATATCATGACATGTCGTGTTTTCGTGACCTGAAGACAAGAGAAAGCGCTAAGGAGAAAAAGTATCGTGATATCGCGACATGCCTATTTTCGTGACCCGAAGGCAAGAGAAAGCACTAAGGAGGAAAAGTGTCGCAATATCGCGACATGTCGCATTTTCGCGACCCGAAGGCAACAAAAAATGCTAAGGAGAAAAAGTGTCACGATATCGCGACATGTTGCGTTTTTGCGACCCGAAGGCAAGAAAAAGCGCTAAGGAGAAAAAGTGTCACGATATCGCGACATGTCACGTTTTCACAACCCGAAGGCAAGAGAAAGCGCTAAGGAGAAAAAGTGTCATGATATCGCGACATGTCATGTTTTTACGACCCGGAGGCAAGAGAAAGCACCAAGAAGAAAAAGTGTCACGATTTCGTGACATGTCGCTCTTTCGCGACTAAAGGAGGAGAGAGAAAGTAAGAAGGCAGAAGTGTCACTATTTCACGAAAAAAGTAAAGGAGAGTACGAAGGCAAAAGTGTCATGATATCATGACATGTTATGTTTTTGCGGGTGCAAGCCAATAAAAGTAGCAAGGAGGCAAAAGTGTCACGATATCGCTACATGTATTTTCACGGGCCAAAGCTAAGAGTAAGCGTACGGAGGTGAAAGTGTCGCGATATCATGACATGTGTTTTTGTGACAACAACAACATAAGAGTTACAGGGGTAGTTGAGGCCAACGAAGATCGATGTAAGCTAATGAATATTAGGGTTTGCAGTCAACTAAGATTAGGGTTTACAGTCGACTAAGATTAGGGTTTTCATCATGAAAAATTTGTTATAAAAGGAGAGTTGTTTGGATAATTGAGGATGTGTTGCATAAGTCATCGAATGCGATTCGAAGTGTGAAATGCGGTCGTAAGAGCGTAGAAAGTGCAGAAGCGGCAAGATGATGGCAAAGTGCGCAAAGTGAGTGAAGTTCGGTCGTAGTGTGCAGAGAGCAAGTCATGTCAAATCGTGCTAAGTGTGAAACTTACAAAGAAAGTAGAGTGTGCAAAAGGGAGAAGATGATCATGAAGTTCAACTGTGACGAAGCAGAGTGTGCGAAGTGATTGCGTAGAGAGAGCAGAGTGCACAGAGAATGCAAAGGTGAAGTAGACCAGTCGGGGGTCTTGTAAAAGCGAAGGTATTTTCTATTAAACTTCTTGATTCAAATTGAAGTCCAAGTTGCAGCTTGGCATCAGGGGTTGGTGCTCCTTTCTGTTGGTGCAAATAAATAAGGGGTTGGTGCTCCTTCCAGTTGGTGATGGTAAATTAGGGGTTGGTGCTCCTTTCTGTTGGTGCAGATAAATCAGGGGTTGGTGCTCCTTCTAGTTGGTGCTGGTAAATTGATTGTAAAGTTGGAGCTTTGCAAAGGCTGGATTTGGATGGTAGTCCAAGCAGTAATTCTTGAGGAGTAGCCAAATTGGTGAACCTCGTTAAATCTTGTGTTGTGTGATGTTCTCTTGTGATTCTTGCTTTATCTAGTTTTAAGGTTTCATTATTTCAGTTTTAAGAGCTATGAATTTAAGTTTATAGAGCTACACTGATTCACCCCCCCTCTCAGTGCCATTGTAAGACTAACATGCTATTTAAGTAAGGTTCCTCTCATAGAATAATAAGTAGTTTTCATTATCTACATGGTATTAGAGCAGACTTTCCCTGTCCTGTGAACCTAAGGGGGGATTTCCATCCCCTCATTTATTTCCATTTTTTTTTAAATTGAGGGATTATGCTCTCCATCTATTGATAGATCGAAAACCAGATGTTTAACAAAAAAAATCCTCCTATTTTGGTTTAACATTCCTTTTGTGAACTGGTAGAAGAGAAGATGTAGTTTTGAATTGTTGAGATAACTGTTATAGAGGTGTTTTTGTTGAGAAGGAGAGACTCAATCTTTGAATAATTGTGGATCGATCCCTCCAATTTTTTTTATTAGCAAGAAGATCCTCTATTTCACTATCGATATCTTTCTACAATAGTGAAATCATAAATTTTTGATGATTTGGCTGGATTTGGCAGTAAAGTCCTTGAAGGAAATTGGGCTTGTGGTCAAGGACCTTTTGAAGCATAGTTTAGATACTGTTTTGGTTTTGAGTTTTTTCTACATTACAAGGGATTTTCTTCATGGATAACAAGGATTTGAAGGAGGCTCAGGCATCGAAGAGTATATATGCCCCAAAGAAGAAATTGAACACTAATAAAGTCAGTGATGACAACTCTAATCGTGGTAATATTAGCAATAAAAAGAGTTTCGATGTTCAGAATGAGAGTGGGGAAGAATTTTATATTCTCTACATATCAAACATTGATGTGTAAATTAAAAAAGTGGTAGCACCCACTAGAGCTGAAGAAGATGTGTCCACGTAGTGCTTTCAATTTTTTTGGCCACGTAGTGATATTTGGCTGGAGTAAGATTTTGTTAGGCAGAACATGCACCAACGAGGTTGCTCATGGGTAGAGATACCAATTGGAGCTCTAGGTATATGTGCTACTGCATCGGGTAGTGATGACATAAAGTTACCTCAAATATCATGCGAGAAGACTTTAAGTGGTCGATCATATGGCCACATATCACATAGGCTAGTTTTGCTCATGTAGGGAAATCAGCTGGTTGAAGGCCACAAACAAAAAATTTTAGGCTACCATGATTAGTAGAGGATTAGTGTACCTCTATCATTTTTCCCTCTCCTTACCTTCTCTACCCCCCCTTATTTATCATTATTCAATATATCCTTAGATGCGCAATGGTTATATCAAGTGGATACCTGATGATATCATTCTAGTTATGGCCTCGACACGGGTGGCACACTGACATCACGTCAACCACCATTCATAGAATGTCATAGGTAGGAGAACCTGATGTTGCTACACCAGATGATTGTAGATTATAGAGAGATGCAGAACAAGTCGGAGGTAAGAATAATAAATCATAGGCGAGCAAGAGAAATATAAAAAAAATTCTAAGGTTTTATTCTCGGCCAATCAAACACAAGATTTAAACCCTAGATTCCCTCTAACCCCTCCCTGATACATGGCAATATAATGGCTTCACATTGTGCATTTCATAATACCAATCATAATTTGACATGTGGTAACAACACATTCGATGATTTCGGTGTTGAGTTAGCATTCTATAGTGCAGAGGTGAGAAAATATTTTTGGGTTCATTTGCTTTGTAGGATGTTTGTCCCACATCTACCCTGTGATGGGCCATGAACACTTCATAAGCATGAACACATACTTAGAGAAGTTACCACCTCTCTATGGTCACACTTGGCTTCGCATGCACAGCAACACTAGTTGGAGGTACTAACTGCAGGAGACTAGTTTGACCTGCGCTAGCCTGTGAACTTAGACCTGCATGCAGTTGACTCCAAGCACATTGACTACCAAAAAATTCAAATTATTATTTGCCATCGAGGTTGTTTTACCACCAAAACAAACCATTGAAGCCAAATTTTGGTACCTAAATTTTGATTTTTTCTTTTAAAATTTAGTTTTTGCCTCCAAATATTATATTTTTGCAATTTTTAAGGGTCAAATTTTAAATTTTGTGTTAAATTTTTGTTATACCACTTCAAATTGAAGGGTAAATCCTTTATAATTGCATAACTTGATGTAAATTTGTAAAGCACTAAATGTTACCCTTTTTGTAAATTAGAAGGCAACATTTTGTACTCTACGCAATTGTTCATTAGGAAACCCTCAAAATTGTTCCTAATAGTTGCCTAGACATTATTGATCGAGGTAGGGCACCATGTTGTCTATCTAGGATAAAATATTTATTGAGCAATAACTCAAAATAATCATGGTTAATCTCCAACAGATGCAAGCTACCCTATTGACAGAATAAATGGCAACAAAAGAGTAAACACCCATTGAAGAATAAATTCTTCCTATGGATGGAATTGATGAATAAAATTTTGTAACAGTACCTAGAATTGAATTAGGATCTTTGCAAAAATAACCCATTGCCTTTCCATTAGATTGTGTTGCCTTTTGAAGCAAAAGAATATGTTAAAAATTGTTGAAATTCATGAAGTAACAATACCTAGAATTGAACTAGTATCTATGGGCATGGAGCTCATTTTCATTCCTTTGAACTAAATTATTATTCATGAAGATAACACAATTGTTTGAAGAAATCCCTATAAATATAGTTGAAGATAACAAAATTCTTCCTACTGTTGCATTGATAGAAGATTGTGAATAAGATGTGGATATTGCATTAGAGATCTCCATTAAAATTGCTCCACCACAATTGGTTGATTTGATGAGTTTGCACCCTAGACTTTTAGTCATCCAATTTGCAGGATCTTTTTTATGCCTTCATATCTTCTCAGACTAGATCACTCTTTTCCTTGGCCATCACAAAAATACCATGTTTTCCATGCCTAAGTGGGGTGTATTAGTGATCACTAAGACTAATGGCCTAGGGAGACCACCATCACTACCCTCACTGCTCATCAACTTCCTCCTCCTCTATATTCTACTTTGGAGACTAATACTATCATGGGATGTGGTACCTAACTTCTAAATTTTGCTCACTACATACAAAGTTTTCAACATGAATCATCAACTTCCACAGATGGCTTTTGACTTTCCAAATTTTTGAAAGTATTAGAGTCCAATGCTTCTATGGTTGGGAGGAATTATAAGGACACTATTGTACCTTAGGCTTATCCTTAAGCCTAAGATATTATTTTGCATTGTATAGGCTTATCCTTAAGCCTAAGATATTATTTTACATTGTATAGGCTTATCCATAAGCCTAAGATATCTTATCTTGCATTGTACTCACGTGAGGCATAGTATGCCCATGTTAGATATTGGTTTGTTAGTGGTTAGGATGCATGGTTATGTTGTTGAGGATTTTCTTGTCTTCTAGCATATTGTTATTTTGTTTGCATCCATGTTTGTTGCAGGTGGTTATCCCTGCATAGCATATTATTATAGGTGGTTGGCCTTGCATGGCATATTGTTACAACCTTTGTAACCACATTGATTCCATTTTTTTACTATTTAATCAGTTGTGCATAATGAATATCTAGCTTCAAGTTTGATTTCTAAATCAATTACTCTCGCATAAGGTCATTTGTAAAGAGTAATTTAGATGTCACATGTGGATAATTGGGATATTTGTTGGACAATCTAAAAATTGAAATTATTTAGATGTTTTTCAATTCCATGGATACACTAAAGAAGAAGCTTGTAGAAAAAATGAACCTCTCACTATCTACTATACTCGTTGTAAATATAATAATTCACTTTAAGGATACCCTTTGGACAAGACTAAAAATTTTAGTATTTGTGACCAAAAACATCCAACAAACAGTTGTAGACATGTTTCTATAGTAAAATTTCCCTTGAAAGTATCAAATCTTGAACATACTAAATAAATTTGCTTCAATGCTTAAAGGTGACCACAAGGCTTCATAGAAGAATATTATTCTCCACGTATGCCTAGCAATTTAGTTCCTTTTAATTCTAATATTGCATAAGGATCAATGCCTCCACCGATTGCATGGTCTCAACCAAATCCATTACCTCAACCAAATTGATGGTCACAACAAAATCAATTTTGGCCACAATTAGACTAGCAAAACCAACAATGGTCACAGCAAGGTTGGAAAACCTAGAAGTGGCCACAACAAGGTTTCTATCCCAATAAAAATCAAAATTAAGGATAAATTCCTCAACAATTACAATTGGCATTTTTACTTGCCCATGCCAATAATTACAAATAACCTAAACAACCACCTCTTCCTAGCCAACCTATGCCAAATCCAAATAATCATCGACTCAACCAGTCTATTCCAACAAGGCTGAAGGGATGTACTCCATTACCTTGCTATTTTTTATTGATATTGAATTACGATTAGGAAAAATACTTCTTTATCCTACTTCACCAATCATAACTAAATAAATAGATAATGAGCTGATTGTATCTTCCAAATCACAAAATTCTAGGTAACCTTATTTAGGTATAAAAAATAAGTCTTCTTCAGTTGAAGAAATCTTCATTGTTCCTAAAGGAAAATATATTACTAAGTCTTAAACTTCAATTGAACCTCCCTTTCCTTAGATATTGACATTGAAAAAAGAAGTCCCTAAAATTTAGTTTGACTTAATGGAAGAGCATAGAAATATTAATATCAAAATATATTTAATTCAAGCTCTAAAAGATGTTCCCATCTATGCAAAAAAATTTAAGGATCTTTGCATTAAACATACAAGAAGAAAAAGGAAAGACCCCAAGACTATTCAAATCATGGTACAACTTTCTAGTCTTATGTCTACGAATATGATTCTTCCTAAATATGGGGATATTGAAATTCCAACCCTGATATAGGATAAACAAATATATAAAAAATATTGATTGACCTAGGAGCTACAATAAATCTAATGACAAAGGAAACAGTGGATAAATTAGGTGTACAAAACACATGATCTACACCTAAGGTTTTGTAGTTGGCTAATTGATCTACTATCGGAATGAAAGGAGTGCTTGAAAATATGTAACTTCATGGGAATATCCCATAGATTTTGTAGTTCTACAAACCAAAACTAAAATAGGATGAAATCCTTTGATACTTGGGAGGCCTTGGTTACCCACCATAGATACTTTTATTAGTTGCAAGTTTTTTAGTATGACCATTTTTGATGGAATGAGTACCAAGAAACTCACTTTATCCACCTATCAAACCATTTGTTCATATGATTGACTAACACAAGCTTATACTGAGAGGGGAGTGAATAGTATAAGATAAAAATTTTACTTTTCTTTCCAAAGCAATAACTTCAAATATCATCAATTGCAATAATGAAACAATGCACAAATCACCACACACATAAGAGACACATATTTAACGTGGTTCACCCAATATGGACTACATCCACGAAGAAATATTGCTTATAAATTTCTTAATAAATTTTATGGGATCCAACCCATAGGAGACACCAATCCCCTATTACAATGTTCATGGACACCAATCCACAGGAGACACCAATTCCCTCTCAAATTCATGGACACCAATACATAGGAGACACCAATACCCTATGTTGGTTTGTGGATACCACTCCACAGGAGACACCAATACCCTCTACTCTGATTTTGTGGACACCACTCCACAAGGGACACCAATCCTCTCTACTCTAGTTTTATGGAAACCACTCCACAAGAGACACCAATCCTCTTTGCTCTGGTTTTGAGGACACCACTCCACAAGAGACACCAATCCTCTTTGCTCTGGTTTTGTGGACACCACTCCACTAGAGACACCAATCCCCTCTACTTTGGTTTTGTGGACACCACTCCACAGGAGACACCAATCCCCTCTTCTCTAAATACTTCTTAGATATACTCTCAAACATGATCACAATACTGCTCACAACTTTTTCTTAACTCAACTCCAAAATCTACTCATAATATTGCTCACAACTTGGCTCAAATCAACTCCATAACCTGATCACAAATCTTGCTCACAAATCTTCTCAAATCAGGTCCATAACCTACTCATTAATCTTGCTCACATATGTTCCAAAACCTGCTCAAATATGCTCATAAAACCTGCTTAAATCTACTCATAACATCTACTCAAATCTGCTCACAAAACCTACTAAAATCTGCTCATAACATCTTCTCACAAAAGTGCTCAAAACTAGTCCAAAACCTACTCATAAATGTGCTCAACAATCTGATCCAAAATCTGCTTACAAACACTACTCATCTACTCCTAAATCTTGCATGCATACAATGCTCATCTATTCCCAAATATTGCATACAAAACAATGCTCATCTATTCCTAAATATTGCATAATGATGTCATCAAGTTCTTCACATATTCTTCAATGTGCTTTCCTCAACTAAAGAAATTCATAAATATTCTACCCAAAATTCTTTTATCTTCATGAACATATAGAGAATGATATGCACTAACAAATACCCAATATGTTCTTTACATTCTTAAAGTTTGTTGCTTTCACATGTCTCACATTTATTACATCAAAAGGTAGTTTTAGTCTAGCACTTGATAATTGACCTGGTAATTTCTGATTTGCACCTTTCCTTCAAAAACCAATCATAGTGCATAGATCTATCTTTTCATCAACTCCCGAAATTAATCATGAACAATGCACATATTTTCTTCTCAAATCTGATCTATAACCCTTGCCCATTTATTTCTAATTTCAAGAAAAAATAATGCACATCCAATAATTCCTTATACCTCCAACTATATGATAACAAAAAAAAATCCTTAAACAAAACCACCTTGAGAAAGGAATTAAATCAATAATGATGATCTTCTTTTTGCATGAGCTTCCCAACCTGTCTAGACAAAAATAATTTTCCTTTTGTTTGTCCCTTCAAAATTTGGTTAGCAATTCTCCTTTTTATTTTCTTGAATAAAAATCAAATCCTCTTATTCCTTATTTTATAATATGCAAAATACAAAATTGAAATACCAAAGTTACACCTTATATCTCCAACTTATAGCATGCAGAATACAATTTTTATAACAATCAAAATTACACCTTATATATCCAACTTATAACATACATAATTCAACTTTTATAATAATCAATGTAGCACCTTATATCTCCTTAAATTAAAACAAAAATATTTTTCCTTACCTTGCACCAAAAACCTTAACTACCGTGGAGGGGATTTGACCCCTAGACCTTCCAAAGTGCAACGCCTTGCCAACGTCTCCTTGACTAGCTAGGCTAGCCCAACAAGTAATACTTAAAAAGGATCTCATTTTATTTAAATTGGTGATGTGCTCCACTCAAAAAAAATTACCACAATGTCTTCCAAGAAAAATTGCCATCAACGAGTTTCGACCCTTAGACCTCACATACAACAATGCCTTAACACGGCCTAGCCAACCAACTGGACTGCTCCAACTATTGGAACCAAATGGTAACGATATTGCAATTAATCTTGTCTTTCGCTACCACCGAATTTTCGTTCTTCTCCTCCTTTGTTTTCTACTCACAGCCACTACGCTCAATCGATGTGCTTCAAAATGCTTGGCTTTATGCAAATAAAGTTTAAAACTTATATTCATATGCTTTTCTTTTCACCTTAGGAGGTCGGCTTGTAAATTTATTTTTTTGACTTTATATTTGCTTTTCAAAGACATCGACATATTTTTTTATAAAACCACTTTATATTATAATATTTTAAATCTAATGATTTAAATATTATAATATTTAACCTTTAAACCTTTATCCCAAGCCTTTGTCCATCTCTTTATAATATTTAAATATTATAATCCTTTACTCAAAAATATTTGCCTTGCTTTGAGATATACCTTGCCTTACATAATTGTCCATTGTTTGCTATCCATCAAGTCCATTTTTTACTCCATTGATATATTGTCCAACCTTATAAACTTATCACCCTTGGAGAATATTTCTGCCTTGAATACCTTGCTCCTTTGACATCAATGACAACTCAATATTTCTAACAATGATAGGCATCTTAATATTGATGAACCTAAAGACGAGGAAGTCATCCAATATTTGGCTATGCTTAGTGCTCATGAACACAGTACTAAAGAATATTTGCTTGATATATTCTTTATTGATGAAGACGTAAGATCATCCTTAGTTTGTGATCAAAAAGCTTCTAGTCAGTTTAAATATGTACTAAATTTACAAAATGAACAACATCACGGGCAAGTTCCTTGCTTGCAAAAACCTTATATTGGATAAACCTATCCTTTGGATTCCATTATTCCTCACAATCCTCACAATTCTTAAAATTCAATAATTTTTCACTAACTATTGTCACAAAAATGTCCACTCAACTACTTTATAAATGATATTTGTCGCATTGACACCAATATTTTAGCCTGTAAAAAAGTTGGGAGTGCACCTTGGAAAGATTCTTAACATCAATATCAAATTTGATCCACTTCAAGAAAAATAATTATCAGATATATTGATTACTCTACACAATGCCTCTACATGTGATTACAGTGATATAAAGAGAATTCATCCCTCCATCTATACCCATAAAATTTTCATTAATACTGTGACCTAGTACAATAACCACAATGTAGAACAAATTCATCCCTTAAAGAAGTTGTCAAAGAGGAAATCCATAAACTTTTAAATGTTGGATTTATTTATCCAATTTTCAATAGCCAATAGGCATCTCCATTGGTCACTGTCCCTTAAAATAATGGTAAATGGTTTGTTTGTGTTGATTACAAAGAATTAGATAAAGCCACAAAGAAGAATAATATTCCTTCATTTATTGTTCAAGTCTTAAATACTTTAGTTAGAAAGTGGTATTTTTGCTTTTTGGATGGATTAAATGACTATAATCAAATATGAGTAGCTGAAGAAGACCAAGTTAAAATAACTTTTACTTGTTTCTAGGGTACTTACGCCTATAGATTCTTACCATTTGGGCTTTGCAATGCTCCAACTACATTCCAATGAGGAGTTATATCAATTTTTGTTGACTTGAATCATGATTGCTTTGAAGTTTATATTAACAATTTTATTGTTTATGGTGATACATATGATCAAAATCTTGAAAATATAAATAAATTTCTTCAATGTTGTCATCTAAACAATCTCTCTCTCAGTCATGAAAAATATTTCATGATGATGACTTAGGGTATAGTTTTGGGACATTACAATTTTGAAAATGGTATTAAAGTTGATCCAACCAAAATCAAAATTATTTCCTCTTTGCCTCTACCACAAAAACCTTTAGATATGCATAGTTTTCTATGTCATGTTGGTTACTACCATCAGTTCATCAAAGGCTTTAGTAAGATAGCTACTCCTTTATTTAAATTACCAACAAAATATGTTAATTTTAAATAGATAGATACATGTCATCAAGCATTTGACACCCTTAAGGAGAAGCTCACTACTACTCCTATCTTAAGTGGACCGAATTGGGCCTTACCTTTTCATATTCACATGCATGCTTTTGTCAATCAATAGGGGTTTTTTAAAATTAAATTAAATAAAAGTAGTCTTATGCAATCTATTATACCAGTAAAAAGTTAATTGGAGCAAAGTTGAACTATACTATCAATGGAAAGACTTTTCTTCTTGTTTTCTATGCAATTGACAAATTTAGACACTATACTATTAGTTATCAATTTTTTGTTCACACATATCACTCTATTATTGGTATCTTATGAATAAATTTGTTAATAGTAGAGTTGTTTTTTGGTTACTACTTTTGTAGGAATTTGATATTACTATTGTGGACAAACCTAGTAAGGAGAATGTAGTTGTTGATCATTTAACATGCTTGCAATTTATTGATGATCCAAAACTAGTAGAAGACACATTTCCTTACAAGTATTTGTTTGCACTTTCATTACACACTCTATGGTATGTTGATATTGCTAACTATCTTTTTTAAATAAAAATTCCTACCCACTTCTCTCCAAAATAATGATGAAAACTTGTTCATGAGAGTGGTACTTACACCTGGATTGATAGTCTTATGTTTAAATCATGTCTTGATCCTGTTTTGCAAAGATGTGTGTAGGAAGATAAAACTTATGACATTCTTCGAGCATACCATGATGAGCATTACGATGGACACTATGCAACCAAAAGAACTATTCACAAAAAATTTCAAGTAGGATACTATTGGATATCTTTGCATAAAGATTCCAAAATTTATATTTCCAAGTTTGATCAATGATAATGGATAGGGTGACCAAATCCAACTAATGAAATTCATTTATATCCAAAATTGACTCTAGAACCATCTAGGAAATGGAGTCTTGATTCTGTAGGTCCCATTAGCCCTCCTTTTTTATTTAATAAATATATTTTTGTATGTACAAATTCTGTGATGAAATGGGTAGAATTAAACCCATTGCAATAGGTACATGATAAGAAATTTGTCGATTTTATCTATGATATATTTTAGTGATTTGGAGCACCAAGAGAAATTATTACATATTAGGGTCCTTAGTTTAATTTTTGAGTGATTACTAACTTCATTAACAAGTACCAAGACAATCACAAAATTTCCTCACCTTACCAACCATACTCGAATGGACAAGTGGAGGTTACCAATTAGGAACTTGAGAATATTTTGACAAAGATAGTTGTATCTCATAGAGTAGATCGAGTACACCACCTTAAGGAAGCAATATGGGCCTATAATACCACTTGTAAGACAATAATGAGTCTCACTCCATATGATATGGTCTATGAAAAGAGATATTTAATGCCAATCAAGTTCAAAATCCAAACTTTAAGAACTTCCTTACAAGTTGAAATTGATCTCTCTATAGCTTAGTAGGAAAGTCTTCTTTTCATCTTACTACTTTGGATGAGATGTAGCTTTAAGCATTACATTGGGCTAATACTGTCCAATCACAAAAAATAAGTGGCATGACAAGCACACCAAACCATGTATATTTTAGTCAGAAGATTGGGATTGTTGGATGAATCCAAGTTTTAAGATTTCAAAGGTAAACTATGTACACGATGGTTAGGTCCATACGAAATCAAGAAAGTCTTTGGCAATATTGTAGTTAATCTAAATACTATTAATGAATCAACCCAAGTATTAATGGTTAATGGTCACTAGTTCAATTTGTATCGAAATCCATTATCAAAGACTAATGTTATTCAGCAAGTTATAAAGCAAGAAAAGCTATAGCTTATTCAAGAGTTTCATCCTTTTGTTTATTAACATCTTCAATTATCATAAGAATAAATAAATAAATAAGGGTTTATAGTGAAAATCTTCATTAGCATTGCAGAACCAAGGATGGAAATAAAAACTATATCTCTAGTTTTATTTATATTTATGTTTATATGTATCTATAGTATATTGTTTAATTCATACATTTTTCTCCCACCCATTCCCCCTACCATACCCTTTTTATTCCACAAGACATAGAAATCCTTTAGTTGGGGGAGGGACCATAGTTTTTTTCCAATATTCCTTTTTCAATTTTTTTGTAGTCATCATTCATCAGTTCAGGTTTTTCTATAGTAAAAATTTTCTTCAATTCAAAATTTTTTTAAGTAAACTTCTACAATTAATTCGTTGTAGATTCCAAAAAGGTAACATGGTAAAGAACACAAATTCAAATCAATGCTACTAGGTGACATGGCAAAGACATTGGTTAAAAAAATTCTAATTTGTGTTGACTAGGTGATGTGGAAATGATACCTTTGACAAGAATTACATGTTTGGATAATTATTTCGTAAAGTGGTTATTGACAAAAATATAATTCATAAGATTTTGCAATTTTTGGCATGCATAGCATGCACATATTACATTTAATAGGCATGCATAGATTTCAAATCAAATACATTCACTTCCACACATAACCTACCTCTTTCACACCTTTCTATAGTTGAATATTTTTCCCATGTTGCATATCACTTTTGTTGCATTTCTACTTGGTAACATGTGTTCCTATTGCGCTCTATTCTTTTCCTCATTTCTACCTATAAAAGCCTCGTATCTACTTGCAGAATCTTTCTCTACCTAAAGATGCATCATATCCACCTATAGAAGCTTCATTTCCATTTACAAAACTCGATATTTTAAAAAATGGTTAGATCTTTCAAGCATAACAAACCAGACGCTATCCAATATTTGTGTTTCTCTATAACTATCAAGCACAAATTGAGTATGGTGGGATGGTATCAGGCCTTTGAGAATTTCTAGGGAGGTGATGTTGCCTTAATGCCATATTTTGCATATAATCTCAACATAGAATTAATGCAGCCTCAAATACACCATGATATCATAATTGAAGTCTCTTTTTCCACCATTAATAGGGTTCTAAACCTTCCTTTGACCAAGAAATAGTGGTATCAGACATCAAGGATGAAGGAAAGTGCAGACAAATTCAAATAACCCTACACTTTTGATGAATATAGGAAAGGCAATATCAAAGGTACCATCAAATATTATTCACCTTTGGTATGGCAAGAAAAAATTATTGTTTTCATGCACTATTATACACTAGAAAGAAGATTTACATATTTATACAAGTACCAATTTGAATTTCTTTTACATGTTAAATTTCCTCATAGTAATGAATACTATATCAATGATCCCTTCTATCTGGTAGATTCAATTATAATTATGGTAAGAAAATTATAAAATGGATAGAAAGATATTTTTTCTCATCATGTACTTATTAAATTATTAATTTTATAAAGGTTGCAACACACCCATCCTAGGGTTTCATGGGAAAATTTAATTTCTCTAGTTGTAATCTCCTTTAACAAAGAAGAGGATGATGAGTGAAATGAAAAATTAGAAGTTAAAGAATAATCCTTTAGAGGATCTGAATAAGAACCCTCTAAAGAAAATAAGAAAGACTCCCTTGAAAAAACTAAAGCAAGCTCCTCAAAGGATACTAAAGAAGTTGAAGAAGGTTTAGTGAAGAAAATCCTCAGCAGTTTCAAGAGAAGAAAAATCATAGAGCAAATGAAGAATCTTAAGTTGTTGGGGTTTCTAGAGAGAGAAATATGGACTTGTTACCAAAAATAAGGATAAATGAATCTAGATAGATCCACTTGGGTTAGACACTAAAAAAGAAAAAAGAGCATTTTTTAGAATCTCTAGTGATGAAGATGATATAAATTCACCCCAAGCACATGCAAAATTCTACAGTACTACAAAATTTGTATTCATAGGCAAAGGTTTTATCGCTAAAGAAACCCAAATTCTTGAGCATTCATATCCTATAAAAAAGTATCCTCTTGAAGCTAGTATAAACAACATAAAACAAAGATTTGAGTAATGAAGGAAATATTAAAACTAAAACTAAAGGAAGTGACAAAATTAGAAAAGCAACTAGAAAAGTTATAAGTTGTTGTCTTACTCCAAAACATGTCTAAATCAAAGTTCAAAGGCCAATCCTCCAAAGCTGCAAAATAAGAAACTAAATAAGACAACAAAAAGAAAAGGGTAAGTCTGCTCCAATATCTATTTCTACACCATAAGGTGTTTGACTCAAGCCAAAATGCACTCTACATTGAAATTTTGATGATCTAGTGAAACAACCAAAATATGACAGAATGAAATAGAATCAGAGGCTTTGGCATAAGGAACAAGTGAAGTGCAAAGGACCATCATTATCAACAATATTTAACAATATTCCTCAATTTTTGTTGCATAAGGGTCATGCAATTAGGTTATTTGGGGGCTAAAATGATAAGGCATTTTATTGACTATATTTAATCATCCTTTTGTCTTATTCCACCCCAAAATTGATTACCTTTTGATAAACTTATGCAAATTTAGAAGTATATTTTGCATATGTATGAACTAACAAACTTTGTTTGAATGGAAAGTAAAATAGATGTTACTTGTTTAAGTTAATTAGTTGTGTGTTTTTACTAAATAAAGGAAGTAATTAGTGAATGATTTATTCCTTGTTTATTGGGTGCATTTTGTCTTTGCTTTACTACAAAAATAAAGTATCAAGGATGAGATGATAAAATTTATTTTATGACTAGCAATCCCATTTGCTATGATAAAATCTCTTTTAAATCCAACCATAAAAATTGGTACTAGTTAATTATATTTTTAATTGTCAAATAGTTGCTTCAAAATGACATTCCTATAGAAATATACAGTTACTATAGAAAAATATTTGAAAAAATAGTTGCTGCTAGAAGATATAGTTTACTGCAGAAACAAACATTTTTTACAAAAACGATTAGTTATTAACAAAAGTGACACCTGTCAGAAGATACACTGACAGTAGATAAGGATAAAATACCCTAGATCTAGGATGTTAGCCACATTAGATTCATGTACCAACCAATTTCCTTGTCAACAAAAGTCATGAGCTATAAAAATTTGGTCAAAGTTATCATATGCTAAAGAAGGATCAAATAATTACTATTTTTCCCATGCACCTAAGAAATAGAAAGGTTGACTACTAATTTAAGAAAGGAGATGTTAAATTTTATTTATTATGTAGTTCTATTTTCTAAACAAGTTTGTTAAGGATGTTATAGTTGTGAACAGAATAAAGAAAGCGTATATAAATTAGACTTCCCAACATACAATGAAGGATTACAGAGAGTTAGAAGTGTTAAAAAATTAAACTTAGAGACCTACAATTTTAATATCATGAAATTATTTTGGAAGGCATTTTTGCATAATTCAAGTGGTGAATAAATTATTGTTTTGATATTTGATCTATTATCTCTAATTATTTGTAGGACTTAATGATAGTTTAGCATTATGTTTTGTTCAATACTATAGTTAGATAGTAAACAGTTGTAGGAAGAGATCTGAATCTTGATTTTATAGGAAGGTCCTACCTTTTCTAAGAAAAGAACCTTGAATTTTTGTCCTTGCCAAGTAGAATTAGGTTGTAGATTTGGTAAGTTGTTTTCTACAGTGGTAACAATTTTCTTTAGTCCTAGATTTTAGCTATAGAAAAGAGAACCACTTGACTTTAACTTACCCCTTTCATTGGTTTCAGAGCAATACCTCTTTTAAATTCTAGGTTGACAATTAAAGGTCATAGCTAAAACCCATCAATAGGAACATAAATATTTTACTTAATTGTGACACAACTTTGATAGGGACACATTTTGAAAAAACAACTTTAACAACTACACATTAAATAGACAAGGCTACAACTTGAGAAAAAAATATTTATGAGTAACCCAAAAATTGCCATAATATATGCCCAAATACCCAAATACAACAAAATCCCTTGTGGAATAGGCTTGTATATGAATACCTTCTCCAAAGTTCCTATAATAAGCCTCTCCAAGAGGGTCTTCATAAAAACTATGACCACTTCTCTTCCAATAAGGGACCTCTTGGTTTGTGATCCATTTAGTGGTGTGTTTTGTTCCCTAGACCGTGACCAATATTGGATGGCTCAAAAAACAATTTGAACTAACCTTCATAGAAGGCTAGTCCCTTGATTTTGCAAATATAAATAAAAGATATAAATACTAAAAACATAAATGGACAGTTGGAGAGAGAGGGAAAGTAGAAATAGATTGATTAAATTATGGTCAAAATTTACTAACAACATTACCACACCCTATGCAAACACCCTACAACTTAACTAAATACATAGCCTAACATACCAACTACCAATTGAAAGCATTATAGATTCTATTATTAGCTCTTGTTCTATGTTCTACCACTCTAGCTACTCTACAAGGGAAAATCCAAACAACAATTCTAGCCTAACACAATATTTTTTTTAAAAAGCATTAACATAAATGAATAAATATCCAAGATCTCAAATTATGCATTCCCTAACACTCCAATAGTTTACAATGATAATCCAAACAACAAAATCACCTAATATAATAGACCTCTCACAAAGATTTTATAGAAATTTCTAGATATACAGAACTTACATGCACATTAAAATCTACCACATATTCATCGATAGAGGTCAAACAACATCTAGTTCATGAAATAGCAAAGCAAAATTGCATAGTTTACAACACATAAACACTCAAAATTCCATCCTTAATTCTAAGGAAGCTTAATCTTTTATAATTTTTACAATGCATTTGGTCTAGCTTAATCATTACATGGAAAACCTATCCTAGGCTTGCCAAGAATAGGCATAGCTTGGCTCCACCTAGGACTCAAGTATAATCTGCATGCTTGAGAAGAGTAGGCATTTCTTTCCAGTCCTTCCATCATTAGAGTTATAGGGAAGTTGATGCCTTTGTAGGTACCAAAGAACTAGCTATCACTTTGTCTTGCATGTATATGTAGTCTCTACTTAACCCTTTTGATCTAGATAGCATTGGTGCAACCAATCATGCTCCTTGCATCCACGTGTCTTCATCGAGATCAAGCATCCTTAGCACACTCAACTTCTCCCCACTATGCTTTATTATTATTCCAACTATTAGATTTATAGGCACCTCCATTCACAATTACCAGGGGTGGCCACTATTATTGCAAGTTCTAGTAGACTGGTTGTCACTTTCTCACCTAACTACTTTGATGATGAGGAGTGGCCAAGTGGTCCTAGTTTTTTACAAGCATGATCCATGCTAAAAATTGCCATGTTAGAGCCTTAGAGACTTGACTAGAGCTCTTTAGAAGCTAATATCCAACCACTTTTTCCTTCAAACCTTTGACTAGTTAGAAATTTTGAGGACTTCTACCTATGTCACAATTATAAAATCCTCAACCACTTTATTGTTCAGTGCTTGAGACTTTTGAGTATTTCAGGTGATGTCAACTTACAAAACCGCTGGCCACTATTGCCTTTTGGTCACTATTGCTATGGAATCGACAAAAAATTTAAGTCACTTTTTATGATGTCATCTTTGAGAATCTCGGATCACTCTTGCTCTCGAACTCCTAACTAACCAAGACTTGAGAAGATTTATGCTAACATAATCATGGAAGTATTTGACCACTTTTTGTTTGATTGCCCTATACTTTTAGAGGTGCCTTATGTATGTGATTACTCGAAGGTCCTGACCACCTTGGACCTTGTTGATGGAGAGCTTCGGGAAGAAGTGGTTAGACTTCTTTTCCTTGGAAAAACTATTAGCCTAGTAAGATGCAATTGGGCTTTTGACAAGTCACGACCAAACAATATACTTATTTTTTACTTGCCTCTTCTACAGGTCTAGGAATAAGCTAGTTTGGTCAAGAGTCTTCTGGATTAAGGAGTAGGTGTCATTTAACCTACTAAATACCTAGAATGATCTAATGATATCCAAGATATTTGAAAGTCATCTCCCTAAGTAGGTCCCTTGGGATTGAATTTTTATTCCTAATTTGCTCTGTTGAATACCCATTTCTATTGGTCTACTCCTCTATGATTTTGAAGTTACCACAAACTTAAGGGAAATCTCTTTTTGTTCTAGCCAAATCAACCAACCTTATTGACCTCTAGTATTTTCCCTCTTTATTTATCCCTCTTTTGTCCTTGGGCTTCACTTTTTTATCTTATTGTTGGTGCCATTCTATAATATAACTAAGGTGTATGGTGTGTTGCAAGCCCAATTACAAAAGAGGGTGGTTGTATCTATTGGCCCACATATCATGTTGAGGGATGTGCCTACAACTACTGGTTGGATGCAAACCTTGCCAATGGAAAAACCCTTTTAGCTAATACTATAAAGGCTCTAGGGTTCCTCCCTATGACAAGTTCTACTTTAGCTACCACCAAAAGGGCTACAAATCATTATCCTTCCAATCTGGTGGGTCAACAGAGCCTCATGGCTCAAGGATTTTCAAGCTTACTTACAATTTTAATTTAAGAGCCTCCCTTGTAAGGATCTTTGATATTTTTGTAGCATTGACAACTTGAAAAATTGATGGGGCCTTAGGTCCTCTCATTTTACCTTATCTTAGGTGACAATTAAGCTCAAAAGTCTCTCCTCTAGTAAGTTTTTACTAATGTAGTGATATTTCACTATAGTTTGGCGACTCACAAGGGACTCTTGCTTGTAGGAAGTGAGGAACCCATAAGTAGATGCCTTATCTATTGGGCACAAAGCATATGGAGGTAAATTCTAAAATTTTGGTGCTCAAGGGTAGAGAAGAAACTATACTACTTAAAGAGTGGCCCTTACCAAGGCTTGTAAAATTTTGGGAAGAGGAAGCCTCCTTATATAGAATTTTTTATTAGGAAAGTCCCAAAAGTTGCTTGTTTAATAAGCCCTCTTCTTTTTATAGTCTTCTTTGGAAAACTCATGGGAAGTGGTTTTTCAACATGGCTAAATCAACAACTATGTGATTATCAATCATTCATTAGCTATTCTGCTAGTTGATGGATCTTTGGATCTATGCATTCATCCTTCATTTGTGCATTTGATCTACCTTTATCAATTGTTCCTTATCTATTCTACTATTTTATGGATCTTTGGATATATGCATTCATCATTCATTTGTGCATTTGATCTATCTAGTGCTCTTTTCTAAACATTTCTCTCATGTGAATGTTATGTTTCTTACTAACCTATCCAATAACTATGACTCTTAGCTATTATCAACTTTATTCACTTACTACATGTTTACACAAAACTTTGGCATGTTTACTTATGCCAAAATTTTCACATGGTGCCCCCTTCATCGAAACATACAATTTCTAGATCATATCATCTCAAACCTCCATTTCTCTAGTCTTTTAGTCAATCATAAACACATGACTTGTTCGAGCAAAGAGTTGTCATTGGGTTGGCTATGGGAAAGAACAAGTCCCAAAGTCTATATGAGTCACAACATTGAAACCTAGCAAGAATGAATTGCTCTCACCTTGTGACCCCACTACTGGATTTTCCTAGTACTCTAAACCTCATGTTAGATCGAAACCTTGCATTTTATGAGTTACCAAGCTTGTGCATGTTGTACCATTGAAATGAAGCATTGAAAACTCAGCTGCAAGTGATCTTGTCATTAGCTTCCCTAGATTTTTTGAATGTGTTTTCTAGAGCATGTGACTGGTTGAAGCAAGCAGACATTTTTGGTTGGTTTTAGAATGAGATGAGTCCCTATGTATAAGCAAATTCTTGTATTAAAATCAACTATAGGACATTCATCTTAAATTCTTATCTCCTCTCAGCTTTCCATCCAATCTTCAATCTCCACTTGGGATGCTCCAAAGGATCTTCATCCATATTGACATTTTCCTCCTCATACCTCTCTATGTGGTAAGGTTTGAGCTTCTTGGCATAAATCCAATCCCTCTTTCCTTTGCAAAGAATTGACATGGTCATCCAATTATAAGTGTCTCCCAAGCTTAGTGTTCGATACCAAACACTGGTTAAATATATCCTTAATTTTTTACAACACTCGCATTTAAATTATCAACCTAAGAGCTCGTAGACTTTCGAAGTGCCACGATTAAGACCACTTACATTACCACTTTTGATATGAATCCATTAACTACCATTGGGGGGTATTTATAAAACATCAGTTGATTTTTCCACACTAAGAAGTATTAAATACAAATGAAATTCGTAGAAGTAAATATACCACACTGAAAGCAATAACACACGTAAAAAGAATACAGCTCTAAAATAATTAAATTAATCTAGGAATTAAAACATACTACCACACGCAATTGAATACATGAAAAATAACTAAGAAGTAGGGGAGGAATATTGGCTTGGAGTGGGCCCGAGCTCCAGCAGATCTCGCCCGAAAAAGCACATAGACAACTCACTGATAAAGAACGCTAAAGCTTTTTATTAACAGTGTAATGAAATATTACATGCGGTAATGTTCTCTAAATTTTTCCTCCTCTGATACAGATAAGTTTGTGTGTTTATATACCACACACAGGACTTCCTTTTACAGTTTTGTTACAACAGGTGTCTCGATTACAATCTAAATTGGGACAATTTAGTTACTGTATCCAGCGCATGATGATCAACTTTTCATCATTTATTTGCAATCAGGCGATTGCGGTTCTACTTCGTGATTGGTTTTATGCTCGCCCATCCTAGCTGGGATAGCTCATTCATCAGCATTTTCCCATAGATGATGTGGAACGGTGGTCAATGAGGTCCCTCTTCAACCGCTTGGTCAACATGCATAATCTGGGCATCCACCTAAGTAAGGCACCTTCCTCAGTAAGGTGCCTACCTCAGTAAGGTACTTACTTGAGTAAGGCACCTACCTTAGTAAGTTCCTACTTTAGTAAGGCACCTACTTTAGTAAGGTGCCTACTTCAGTAAGGCACCTACCTTAGTATGCCTTCATTTGATTGAGAGAAATCATGCTAGGTCCTTGTAGGACCTCGATTGAGCAAAAGATGACAAAATCAGGTGAACAACTAAACAAAACACACTTCACACATGGATTAGATAATACACATGATTTCATTAAATAAATACATAATATTTCATAAAAATATACAACTCATGATATATTGTCATGCAAAAATCGTTAGTACATATACAAAAATATGAGCATATATATTGCTCATCATCCCCCCATACCGAATATGTGCCACGCCCTCGTGGCACCTAAATATGATAAACACCTCCTCTGCATAGACCACTGTTCCTTGTTTCCTTTTCTTTTTGGTGGCCTTGGTATTCTCTCCATCATGAGGCTTCCATTTCTACTAAGGGGCCTTGGTTTGTTGCGGGGCATCCTTGGGTTATGATGTCCTCCGGTTGTGCTAGCTTTCGGTTGTGCTAGGTTGGCCTTCGTTCTATGCTAGCTTCTTATTACGTTGGCTACGCCTCCTATCATGCTTGGTCTAGCACTCATGGTGGGCATTGTGACCACATTCGTTGCTCCCTTTTGGAAGGCTGCCTCTGCTTCCTACCACAAATCAATGTGTTGAGGGTGTAGCTCTCTGAAGAGAATGTCGGAGTCATCTCTCTTCCACACAACCACACTAGCCTTGTACAGCCAAAGTTCTTCAGGGATGAGGTCAATTTTTTCTTCCACAATCATTGCTGCCCCTGCCTCTGGTCCATATACCCCCCATATTTCCAGCCATTTCATTATCTTGGAGGGCCAACCCTGCGATGAACCATAGATCTCCCAAAATTGGTCATCCGTAGCAGGGTCCACACAAATGCCTAATCCTCTTTCGGTCTTTTTGGAAACTTTCCTAGCTGCCTTTGCCACCTCGAATTATTCTCGGATCTTTTCAAAATTTTCCTTTTGTTAAGTGAAGTCCTATAGGCCTTCTTTCCATTCCTCGTCCGAGTGGGGGTTAGGTTCAGAAAATGTCACTTTGGCCTTTCTTTTGGCCATCTTCTGTGTTTTTTGAAGCACCTTCCCCTTTATCCTTTCTGGTATTACAATGGCCTATGTGGGGAGGTATTCCTTCCCCACAAAGGCTACCTCCCTGGTAGAGGATCCAGGGATCTATCCTTCTATGCTTAGGTCCCCATGGCTATTGGCCTTATTTCCTAGTCGCTCGGGGCCTTCTCTTATGGTTCGTCAAGTAGCGATCTCTCAATTTTAGGTCCCTAGTGTTCTGGAGAATCCTTCATGGCCTCAGGCTTAGGGTTATACCCTTGGCTCTATTTTAAATGCTCCTCATCGTCATCAATGTTGATAATAGGGGTTTCTATTTGAAAAATAGAATTACCCTATTCCTTTGTAATTACCTTATCAAAGGTGCATGAACCTTCACCTGCATCTAATTCTTCATTCTGGGTAGCTGATATGACTGCCCCAGATGAGACTACTCTCTCTGGCAAGGTTGGAGAGTTTGTGGGTACCTCAATTACCTAATCAGTTTGGGTAGAGGTGTCTCGCCTTTCAATCGCCCTGACTTGCAGCTACTAGTTCTTTGCCCTAAGTTGTTGGATCAGTTGTTGAAATTGGGTAATTGTGGCCTCCTACATTTGGATTCTACTCCTAGTCATTTCCTTATAGTCATTAAACAATACCTATGTCATGGATTTCTCACTCTACTCAACACGGTCCTCTTTCATTGGTACCTCAAATTACTGTTGCAGGCTCGCTGAGGACTACGAGTCTTACAAACTATGAGTGGCCAAATTTTGTAGGGTTTGGACCGCAAAGATGAGCTCTACGTCTTCCTCCTCTTCCTCACTCAAGAGGATTATGCACTGTAGTCATCTTCGACCATGTATGCACTTTGCTTGTCGTACTATGGGTTCGGGGATGGAGGATTCTAGCTTTTCCTTCGTATAATTAGGTAGAGAATTTTACCCTTCATCCATAGTATTAGGTGAAAATTGATGGTTTTCCTCTTCAAACATTCTCCCTAAATCAGAATTGTATTCTACTTCTATTACCATCTGCTCTAATGCATCAAAGGTTTTAGCCCTAACTTCTTTATTTACTCTTCGTAATTCGACCTCTTGCTCTGCTTCGGTCGTTACCTGCTCTCATGCACCAAAGTGTTCAGCCCCAGCCATCGATGAGCTTCTCATGTGCTCCTCTATGTTATGTATCAGGGCTATAATTAGCCCATGGGGGGCTAGGACAAAGAGCGCCCCTCTCTGATATCATGATGCCTCATCCTCTAGGGCATTTTCTAGGTAGAACGGGATGTTAATTTCTTGCCTGTGCACCAGATGGTTCAAAAATTATATATGGTTTGCATTCAAGTGTGAATACTTCCTGGTGCATGTGAAGTATCTCGCAACCTGCTCAAAGAGCTTCCTCAGGTGCATCGAGAGGCTCTACTTTGGGAGCCTATATTGGTTGCATGGGATGTTTACTTGTTCGAGCAACACTTATGTGTACTTCTTTGTCATGCCATATATATGTGCATTCCCCAGTAAGGGGGAGGTCGATGACATGATCGATGTGCTCTAGAGTGACTAGAATTTCTATCCTACACAATTGGATAACTCCTCTGCTCATAGCGACAGCAAATTCCTTTGTCGCTTCTACGTCTTGGTCTTAGTTGACCAGGCAACAGTAATTCATCCACTCGACTACTTTGAACCAGTTGTAGGCTTCTCCCCTAATCCCCCCAATACCACTGGGCTCATGTTTTTTGAGTGCATGATTCTTTGATCATCCACCCATGGCGAATTCCCTACTGGTTTCGATTGGTTTGATGCATTTCTCTCAATAAGATGCATTTTTATAAAATCAAGCGCCTAACTCTGGAAACTATTTTTGTATTGGGGTTGGAAGGGTACGCCACCTGAATTAACTTCCAGCATGACGTATTAGGCATGAGGGGTAAATTCAATTCTTGCACCGACATTATTTTCAAATAAGCATATCATATGAAAAATTATGTATATACCTAAAGAAAATCATGCACATAACCGATTGGTCATTTCATACTGCATGGAGTATGTTGAGTTCATACTTGATAATATTTTCCATGTGTTGATTATGTTGCCTTGGGTACTGCATTCCTAGTTCACTCAAGGTCCTATGTTGAAAATGCGGTGGATCCTATTGGTTCAGGTTGGGATGCATATCTCCTCAATGATTGGCCTTGAAACATGCAAAGATCCTGCCCAATGATTTCAAAATATTTTTGGGTGCTTTCAAATTTCCATCATGTGAGATGATGGTGTTGGCTTCAGTTGCTCCACGTACTGCCAAGTTGCACATCTATTTTTCAGTCAATCAAGGTGCGTGCTTGAGTAAGGCGCTTGAGTAAGGCATCTACTTCAGTAAGGTGTCTACTTGAGTAAGGCGTCTACTTGAGTAAGGCATCTACTTCAGTAAGGCACCTACTTCAGTAAAGCACCTACCTTAGTAAGGTGCCTACCTCAGTAAGGTGCCTACTTGATTAAGGCGTCACTTGACTATAAAGAATGCTCCGGTGTGGCACCACTCCTCTGAAGTAAGGCACCTCTGATGGATATTTTTTTATTTTTTTTATTTTCTTTAAAGAACTCTCTGGGGTGGCACCTCCTTAGGGAAGCAAGGCGCCTTCCTCAATAAGGCGTCTACTTCCGTAAGGCACCTACCTCAGTAAGGCACCTACCTCAGTAAGGCGCCTACTTCAATAAGGTGCATACTTCAATAAGGCACCAAATTAAGGCATCGTAGTAAGGCACCAGAGTAAGGCATCAGAGTAAGGTACCTGAGTAAGGCTCCTCTCCTCATATTGCCAATGAAAGAATACTTCGGGATGGTGCCTCCTTGGCGAGGTAAGGCACTGCTCCTTCGAAGTAAAGCGTCATAGTAAGGCACCTCCTTCCTCATTGAAAAGCAATAGCGACTAACATGTCTTTTGATGTGAGGTTGATCAATCCTCCTAAAGCCCTTCTTATACTACATCAACTTTTGCTTCGTCCAGGCACGGGGGTCCATAATTTTTTCTTTTCAGGGAATTGGAACCCACTCCATGCCTAGATCATCACTATCCTCCTATTATGCAAGTTCATGGATGTTGAGCCAGTTTAGGCCTTGTTCTCAATATGCCTCTTGTTCGAGCAATCAGGCCATTTCCCTGCAAAAAGAAAATTAAAAAAAAAAATGCAGTTAAACACAATTTGTGCCTATTAGGCCCTGGCTCTTAGGATGCTTGCAGCTTGCATGTGGGCGTTGTCCCTGCAAAACACATCGTAAGCTAAAAAAAATAGGAAAATACACTAATTTATTCTTAGTGGACACCTTTGCTTCCACCATGTTGTTGAGAATTTTGACAAATTTTTACTTGGATGGGGTATCCCCCATGCCTATTCTGGATCCCACCAACAAGATTTTGGACCTGTGGTATGGGTGCAACTTGTGGCGATTGGCTGTTAGAATGGTGTTGCTATCGTCAATTGTCTTGACTCACACAACACCATTTCCAATTATTTCTACCACCTCATACGGTCCCATCCATATTTGCATCAGTTTTCTCTTCCACTCCTGGAACCTGGAGTCATACAATAGTACCTAGTATCCTTCTTTGAATTGTTTCATTTTAATGTGGTAGTCATGCCACTGCTTCCTTTGCCTCTGCATAATTTTTTTCATTGGAGGGCATCCATTCTAAATTCGTCCAACTGGTTCAACAATAGAATTTGTTCCTTCTGTGTTTCGTCCAATCTTAGGTCTAGTTCTACCATTGTTTTGAGCGTATTAACCTCATATTGGATGGGTATCATTGTGTCTTTCCTGTATACTAGTTGGAATGGTGTGAATTCGGTGGTTGATTTCCATGTTGTTTTATACACCCATACTGCCTCCAATAATCTTGTAGCTCAATCCTTGTGTTGCTGCACGATTTTTGTCTGGATGTTTTCTATTTCCCTGTTGGTTACCTCCACCTACCCATTTGTCTATGGATGATAGGGGGTAGTTATGTTATGTCGTACCCTGTACTATTCCATTAGCTCCTCGATTAACCTAGAGGTGAATTAGGGTCCTTGGTCTATTGTAATTTCCCTGGACACTCCAAAACTTGTGAAAGTATGGGCAAACATGAATTCGGCTACCATCCCTGTTATGGAGTTTTCCCTCTTATCCTTAAGAGATTTTTCACGTCATGAGGAACTCTTAAAATCATAACCAGCACTATGGATTCTGGAAGATCCACCTCATTAACCTGGGAATAGACTACCTTTGACAACTCTAAACCGACCAAGTTGGGTAAGGAAACCTCAAGCAGTGGGCCTTTGTACTAATGCTTCACAATGCACACACCCACTATGCCAAAAAAAAATTTGTTTAGTTCTTTTGATATTTTTAGTGACCAAACCTATCGATATTAAAATTGAATCCTCGAAAACGATGCCAAAAATGGTTGTGGAGTTTTCCTGCTTACCCTTAAGATATTTTTCACATCACGAGGAACTCTTAAAATCATAACCAGCAGTGTGGATTCTGGCAGATCCACCTCATTAACCTGAGAATAAACTACCTTTGATAACTCTAAACCGACCAGGTTGGGTAAGGAAACCCCAAAAAGTGGGCCTTTTTACTAATGCTTCACAATGCACACACCCACTATGCCAGAGAAAATGTTGTTTAGTTCTTTTGATATTTTTAGTGACCGAACCTGTCAATATTAAAACCTTTAAAACCTAGACCGGTGCCTTATCCATTATAGAGTCATAGAAGTTTGATAAATGATCTTCGAAAATATAACAAAAATAGGAACTAGTTCGTTTTACTCCATTCAAATAATGTAATGTAAATATAACATTTAACTAGTGAGAGAAGGCGTTATTTATGGATTCTGGTTGTAGTAATACATAAACAAGCTAACACAAAATATTCACATGAAAATATGCCAAGGGAAGAGTTGAGATTTTCATTAATAAAATATGTGTATAGAACAGATCAGTAGAATGTTTGATCCTCATATGCCATTTGATTATGGTAATCCCCTAGTTTGAATATTCAGAACAAGAGGTATCTCCTCTCCATCCTGATTGCAGTGACGTAAGAGTCCTCAACTCCACCGTATTCCATAGGAAATAATCACAGCGAACAATGCACCTCAACAGTCCTTGGTGAATGACAAGAGAAAGGGTGATAAGACACACAAACAAGAGATACACAAGGGAAAATATGACTAGACAATGGACAAGTTTAATACCTGGCTTTTCTCTCTCAGAGGTTCAATAAAAAAGTTTATTATTGTAGGTTATTCTTCTTATAGTGCGGACTGCCTGACCATTGTAATCGTCCTCCATGCTATAAGAATCATGTTGTACCTAAACCTGGGATGCACTCAAAAAAGACATGTATCCCACGTTCTTTTTATGCAGGTGGAGGTTGTGCATCTCCGTCGGTACTGCCTTGTATTAGGCGGTTGTGGCCCTCCTAGTGTGTGTTTTGTGGAAACGGTGGGCCCTATTCCCATCCTGTGATTTTGAATGGTTGGGTCAATGAATTCCCAAGCCTTGTCGTGAAAGGTCAAGGAGAAGAGAAGTAGGTTCAAGTCTTGTGTGGCCTCAACTATCCGATACTTAGCCCACTGCACATTATTATTGGTAAATTCACACAGGTAGTCTACCATCTCCACCAAATCTGTGAAGTATTTAGATAGCTTGTCGCCAGACTCTAAATCAAAATTTGGAATTTTTTGAAAAACAAAATATTTGATAATCGAGGGTCGTCCAAATTCCTCAATGGAGATGCTGCAATCGGCCAGCTCATCATTGGCCTCATACTCAAATTTTGCTACCTCTTGACTCCACTGGCGTCAATTTTACTCATTTTGTAAAAATAGGGAAACCTTGATGTATTCTTCCATAAAGAAGCATAGGCAGTCATCTGAAAAAGCGGTTGTTAGCCCAAAAATGGGCACGTAGTCCTCCTAAAACCTCCTATAGATTGGCATAATTTTGTCTATTCTCTACCTCCCTTGCTGTAAGTTGTTCTGAATCAGACTTATTGCACGTCTCACAGCATATATCCATCTGAATGGAATCCAAATCCCTCATTTTAGCTTGGATCTTCTCCTTCATCTCCTTTTTGAGCTCATCTGCTGACCCGAGTTGGAGATTAGTCTATGCAGTAGAAGGAGCAAGCATTTTTAGTTTATCAACTTCTGCCTGAAGTTGCTTGACTTTGAGTTGTAACGGCTCAACTTCGACAGCCTTGGATTTCCATCCTTCAATTTCCTTTTCCATTGCTTTAGCCACCGGTGCTTGAGTAGCCACTTGTAATTTCATCATCTGGACGGGTGCAGTAGATGCTCGAATGATGTCGTTGCTAGCATATATAGTAGCCTCTCTCATCCTAACTGGTAGAGGGATCTCAAAGGAGGCAACAAGTGTGTCAGTGATTTTTGGTCTAGTTTTTCCCCTATGTCTAACTATCCCCTTGCTTGGAGACCTTTGTTCTTCCATATCCTGAATATGGTCTTCTTCATCGATGGTGAATTGGCAAGTGTCAATGACCTTAGCCATTGTAAACTTTTTCATTCCTTGATCCGAGGATTCAGTCCTAGCCTTTTTTTTTAGTGGGGGACTATGTGGGGCTTCTCACTTCGTAGCCTCTTAAAATATTAGACAACCCACTAGCTTGTGCTATCTTTTTTATCACCCTGGGTCATACTTAACGTTCTTCTTGATTTACCACTAGGGTGGCAAAATATAAAGAACATTGACTTTCCACCCATTGGCCTTACTCACGTGGGCTTATCAAGGTCAACACTGATGATGTGATGGCCTGTTGAGAAGAGCTAATGGCCAACTCCTTCCCTTTTGAAGTAGCAACGATGGAACTGGAAGAGGAGGGAAGCTTGGCCTACTCATCTACTATCTTCATCATGACCTCAAAGAGGTCAAAATCTTGTTGGGTGATTTGGAGAGTGGGGTCTTCAAATTCTTCAAGGGGAGTTGTTGGGACCAACGAGACCATCTTATCCACTAGAAAACCTCGATGTAATTTAAGCTGAGCACTATGATCATCGACAGCCACCAATCCACTATAAGACCACTTATCCTTGGGCATCCTCCATACCAAATCCAAGGTTCAGTTATTTTTTAAAGCTTCTTGCATCGCGTCCTCAAAATCGTCACCACTGTGCATGACTGCCAGAAGGGTCGGCTTGTCGGTAACTTCTCTCCTGTGGTGGCCATCTGGGTCATAGGCCCTCCAAGTGGCCTCTGAGAAACAGTAGGTGTCCATATTCCATATAGCTCGTAGCATGGCAAAATGGTCAAGATATGTGTAATGGCCCATTGTACAGGGAATGGGGAACCACCTCACTGGTCCTTTCTTCCTCAGGTGTCTAATTTTTACCTCCTCGGCCATCTGTCGAGTGATATCTAGGATGGCAATGGAGGTCGGGCAGTGGAATGGTAGTGCCTTCGGGGGCAACGTTTATTCATAAATCTTGATATACGAAAATTCTTCTACGTAAAAGTAGTCTCTTATTTTTTTCTTATGCAAAAAATTTCTAACCCTTGCCCTGATTATGTTTGGGAAATTTCCACACAACCGGAAGTGTACCACGGGGAGGACCTTCTCGAAGAAGGTAGTATAGCTTGAACACCCCTCCTAGATGCATAGCATCAGATATTGTATAGTTGGCGCATTCACCCCCCCATATGGGACACCAAGGCTTTATCCAATTGTGCTATAAACAAATGAATAAAAAATTAATAGTACGAAAAGGAAGGCATCTCTCCTTTATCAACCAATATAGCCTCTTGTAGCAGTTGCAGTTATTCATTCATTTTATCACTGATAATATCCTCCCACCAATAAATAGGAGTCTTGTCTATCTTGTTGCATTGGAGGATTAAAAACATCACCTCCTTAGTGATTGGCTCCAAGTCTTTTATCCCTAGGGCTAGGTTGATCATGTTAGCATAATCCTGTGCCCAGGGACGGAGCATGAACTTTTCAATGGGTAAATTTGCTAGCCTCATCTTCCCTCTCTTCAACAGGTTCTAAGGGAACATCGTATTCATCATATAATTGGCCTAGAGGGCCAACATCTTAAAATCTACCACCCTAGAAGTGGTGGCTAGGCCAAAGATCTATCGAATCCTATCAGCCAATACCCGAGCCACTACCTAGAATTTGAAATCCTGAATGGTGTGCACTTTGGAGTCATAAGAGACAGCGAGCCACGCTAGCATATCAAAATAATGGTACACCTTCAGATAAGTTAATCAGCCTATATTTGTATTCCTCTTGTTGCACACAAGGGCTGGCCTAGTGCTATCCTGGTAGGCCCGCGCATAGAGGTCTCTCAGGAGCATCGAGTGACACTGGTTATCTTCCTCTATGGGATCGAATGCATAGATGGTGACCTCCTCCACCTCTTTTTGTTGTTCTTCAATGATATCCCTACTGGTATCAAGAATTTTCTCGAATGCCTTAGGATTCTATGCCCTCCCTGGCCTCTTGTTAATGGGTCATGCACTAGTAATTTTGTTGATTATTTGCCAAACGATCAATGTTTTAGGAGCTAAAGAGTTGGTGGACGCCATCTTATTCAAATAGCAGTGAAAAATCTGTCCCTCGACTGCAATATCTCTTCTGCGCTCTCCATGCTTTACCCTATGTTCGACCTCATCGATAGGTAGTTATGCATGCGTGGGTGATGTGAAAAATGATCGTCGCCTTCTCTTTTAAAATAGTTGCATTAAATGTGGTAGATGGTGCATGCACTTTTTTCTTTTCAAAATCTCTTAGGATTAGTCGAGCATGCCACATCGACTGTCACCCCCTTACTTTGGTGGATGAATTACGACTATGAACAACGATCATGACCCGGGGTGGCTTAGGATTGGTGATGGAGGGGCAGGGGTATGTGTGTGCTCACTTGAGGCACATCAGGGTTGATTTTAGTATGTGCACCCCCTTGGGGAGTGGGGTGCATGGCTTTCAAGGCAGGTGCACAGGGTTGTGCACTCGCACGACCTTCATGCGCTCCAAGGGAGTGGAGTGCACTCGACTCAACAGGGCGCACAAGTTGTGTGCCCCTTTAGACCTTACATGCTCCACCATGATGGAACGCATAACCTGGAGGTAGGCACACAATATTGTGCACCCGACTTTGATATTTACATGTCTCAAAGGAAGGGGCGCACCGACTCGAGATGGGGCGCACAGCCTTGTGCGCCTCGACTGAGGTTGTGCGCTCCACTTTGAGAGTGAATCACATTTGGCTAGAGGGGGAGCGCACGCCTTGTGCACTCAAAGGGATTGAGTGCACTTCATCATGATGCAGCACACATCGAACTTCGAGGTGCACATAGAAATATGTGCCCTTACAATTTACTTGTGCACTCCATTATAGTGGAGCGTACAGGATCTTTGGGGTGCACAAGATGTGCGTCCTTCATGATCTTGTGCACACTTTGCTTCTTCAAAGCGCATGGGGTGCACGACCTTGTGTGCCCCAAAGTACTATTATGCACTCCACCTCCCCGTGGAGCATATAGGCTATTTGTGGGGTGCACTACCTTATGCATCCCTAAGGGACACTATGTGCCCCATCCTTCAATGGGACACACGGGCTAGAGGTGCACTACCTTGTGCACCCGCTCAGGGGACTCCATGCTTTGAGAAGTGGAGTGCATGACTTGGTTCGGGGTGCACAGTTTGTGTGATCGTGTGGCTTCGAGTACGCTCCATTGGAGTGACGCGCACAGGGCTAAGATCGAGGTGCATAGTTTATGTGCCCGAGTGGCTTTGAGTGTGTTCCATTGGAATGGAGTGCATAGTGCTAATTTGGGGTGCACCACCTTATGCGCCCCAAAGGCAAACATGAATTTGGCTCCCAAAAGATGGCTAGACATTAAGGAGTCAACAGTCCCCTCCTTAGAATCTCTTAGCTCTTGGACTTTGACCCATTTGGTAACGTAGTCTATGCAGACTAGAATATACCTCCTCCCAATTAAAGGTGGTTTGATGGGTCCCATAAAATCCATGCCCCATTTATCAAAGGACTCAATGTGTACATGAGGTTGAAGGGGCATTTCGTCCTTGTGGGTTGGCCTACCCATTATTTGGCATTCGTCACACCTGTTGGCGTATGTGGCTGCATCTTTAAACAGAGTGGGCCAAAAGTACCTAGTTTGTAATACCTTATACGCAGTCCTTATCCCTTAGAAGTGTCTTCCACATGGCTCATTATGATAGGATTTGAGTATCTCTGGGAACTCATGCTCTTTTATGCACCTCCTCATGATCTGGTTAGGCCCTGTTTTGAATGGAGGTCATCAATCCATTGAAATGAAGCGCTCTTTTCAATAACCCCTTGCTTCTCTCTGTACGAAAGAGCAAGGGATGTCCTATCGATGGCCATATAATTGATGATATTTGCATACCACAATGTCTATTCACTAATGACAAACAAATTTTCATTCGAAAATTGGTCCTCTACCACTGCATGATATGTTGGGATTAGTCTAGATATGAAGTTTGTGACTACGTTGTCCTTCCTGGGCTTGTCAACTATGGTGATGTCAAATTCCTACAACAACAAAATCCACCTTATTATCCTGCCACTGATAACTGGTTTACTCATTAGGTAGCTGATAGTCGCATGGTCCGTGTGAACGAACACCTTATACCTAGTGATGTAGTGGTGGAATTTGTTGATGGCACGTACCACTACGAGAATTTTTTTCTTTGTTATCGTGTAATTGAGCTCAGCCACTTCTAAATTCTTACTAATATAATAAATGGCGTAGAATTCTTCACCATCCTTCTACCCAAGGACTGCTCCAATTCTATTATTGGATGCATCACAATATATGTGAAATGGGACTGCCTAATTTGGGCCCCATAACACTGGTGAAGAAATCAGCTTTTCCTTTAGCGTCTGAAATGCCTGCTTGTAGTCCTCCATCCAAATGAATTCTACGTCCTTCGTCAGTAGTTTGTACAGTGGTTTGGCGATCTTGTTGAAATCGACAATGAATCGCTTGTAGTACCCAATAGATCTGAGAAAACTCCTCACTTCCCTCTGTATTTTTAGGCTAGGTAGATCTTTAATCATCTCTATCTTCTTTTGATATACTTTAATCCCTTTTGTCGAGAGATGATGTCCCAACACTATGCCCTCATGCATCATCATAAAACATTTCTTATTTCTAAGGGATAAGTTGTTTTCTTCGCATCTCTGGAGCACACGTTCCAAATTCGTCATTGCCTCATCCATATATACCTCTACTGCCTCCTCCATCATGTTCGAAAATATGCTCAACACAACCCTTTAGAAGGTGGTTGGTGTGTTGCACAACCCAAAGGGTAGCACTCTATAGGAAAGCGTTCCCCATGGGCAGGTAAACGTTGTCTTGTCTTGGTCTTCTTCCCCGATCCGGATTTGGTTGTACCCGTTGAATTCATCTAGAGAGAATTATTTCCTCCTGGATAGTGTGTCCAACACCTAGTCAATGAAGGGAAATGGGAAGTAATCTTTTTTAGTCGCTTTGTTCAGTGATCTGTAGTCAACATAGATCCACAATTTCTCATTTTTCTTGGGGACCATCATAAGTGGTGACGCCCACTCACTATCGTAAATTAGATAGATGAACCATGTCAACAAGAGCTTTTATAGCTCAGCTTTGATGATTTATTTCATGACTGGGTTCATCCTTCTCTATGGATGTCTGAATGGGGTCGCCTCCTCTTCGAGGTAGATCTGATGGGTATAGATCTCCAGGTTGATTTCCTTCATATCCGAATAATCCCAAGTGAATGCTTTTTGGTTCCTGGCTAGGAGCTCCTTCAACTCTATCAATTGTATGGGGGTCAACCCACTGTTGACATTCAATGTCTTGCCAGGATCAATGTCAATTTGCCTTGTGTGGTGGTCTTGAGCATCGACCAATGGTGACTCAGGAGTTGAGAGGGACGATTCCCCTTGAAGAAATCTTATGATGATTTCATCTTCATCGGCTTCTTCCTCCATCTCTATTAATGCCATCACAGGCTGGAGCATGGACAATGAATCATCATTCTGCTCAGTCAGCGTGGGTTCACCCAACGTGTCCACAGACTAAGCAAGGGGGATATTGTCAATATCTTGATGTTCTATCCATTCAAAATAGTCATCAGTCTATCATGGCAACTGATATAGGCATCAGTCATGGATAACCATGGTCTCCCCAAGATGAGTGGGTAACCACGCAGTTCCATTTTTTATTATAGCACTAGGAAGTCCATCGGGTATTCCCATGCATCAATTATTATGATGATGTCCTTGAGCATCCCTTCTGGTGCTACGATTGACCAGTGGACCAGCTGCAACACCATCTTGGTGGGTTTTAGGTTTGTAAGTTTCAACTTTTGCATGGTCTCCTACAACGTCACATTGATGGTTGCACCCAGGTCAACTAAGGTGTTCACCAGTGAATACCCTCCAATATTTACCATCAGCACGGGCTACCTGGGTCCACATATTTGGTATGATATGCATTCCCCATCATCAAATCAGCTAATTTTCCTGTGACATTGATGGTTTGTGTTGCCTTTCATCTTAGTTTCCTCAGATATAACTCTTTAATCACCTTCATGTATATGGGCACATCTCAGATGGCTTGAAATAGTGGGATAGTGACTATAAGGTTCCTTAGGCTAGAGAGGATATCAAATTTTTGTTGTGTCAGCTTCCTCTACACCTACAATCGTTTAGGGAATGGAGCCTCTATTTTCTAAACAACTTTCTCTACCTCCACCTCTTCTATCATAGAAGAATCTCCTGTGTCTTCCTCCTATTCTACTAGGGGAGGTGCTTCTACTCCTAACTGCTTGTCTGATATAATTTGAATAGGATTACAACTAATATGATACATCGGATACATCTCTCCTTCTACTTGGTATGTTGGATGGTTTACCTTATTATTCGTATTCACCATCGATTGTGTTGGTAAATGCGTAGGTCTTGATGTAGATAGGGTCGGTAAGCCTTGCTAAGGTGGAACCTGTTCCATGTTTTATGAAGCAGAGTTCCATGGAACATGGTTCCTCCACTGTTGCCCAGGGTGCTGATATGACATCCATGGTTGCTAATTGGGAAATGCAGCTCCTGGAGGCACGTTTGTCCAAGGTGGCGGTCCCCACCATCCCATATTGGATGGTTGTGGCTTCCCTTGTGGCATATATGGTCCTCCTTCGTAGGGTGACATCCCCATGGGCATGTTTCCCATAGGGTGTTGCTGCCAATTTTTTTGATTGCCCATGAAATAGGCTTCAGTTACGTCAGCCTCCTCCTTGGTATTGGGTAGTTGCGGCCATAATTGGGTCTTATGGTTCTACTGGCAAATCGCACATACTCTGACCTTATTCTCTAGGCACGTATTCTTAGCATCCTTCCCCTTGCATTTTGGACAAAAATAGGTCAATGCTACATCATTCTCCTATTTCTTCTTCTCCAGCAAGAGCATATCCAACTGCAGTGCTAGAGAGGATAGAATTTCACTCTTTAAATCTTTCAAAATGTTGCCTATCTCCATTTTTGTGATCGATGCAGTCACCTTCATAGTCCTAGGATTCGGTTTGCCTCTCCTTCATAATTAATTCTGACATAGTTATAGATATATTCCATGGCATGTTGGTAAATGTCTCCTCCTAAAATCATTTTTAGCACTTCCAATGACTTGTTGAGTCCTCTCAAAAAATGCTCTTAAGAGACTTATCTCCTAGCTTTGCGTGAGGAGACCACTATAGGTTGAAATTAAACCTCTCCCAGTATTCTTACAAGGACTCGTCCTCCTATTTCATGTTGAGTACTTCCTCCCTGGAATCCCATGCTCTGTCGAAGTCTTGGTACTATTCTAGAAAGAGATTCCTCATTTCTTCCCATGTGGTGTTCTGCTTGTTTCCCAATCCAATAAACCATCATAGATCTGAGTCATCTAATATTAATGGAAAGAGTTTCAGCTTTTGAGCATCTTATTTATAGTTGACAAACCTACACAACACATAAAATTTAAACAAAAATAGGTGAGGGTCTTCGGTTGGGTATCCCCTAAAGGTAGGAAGATGGGCAGGGGATATGTTCTTCATTTTGGTTTCCCCTACTCCTTCCTCTATCAAGAAGTTGAACCCGGATGAGACTTCTTCGACATTTTTTTTAGGAAATGAGGTCTCTAATGCAGCTTCTATGGCCTTTTGGTCACTTAAGAATTTTTGTATTAGAGCCAATAAGTTAGCTGGTGTTACAGTCTGATCCTTATGGCTTTCCATAGTAGGGCTTCCTACGAGGGTGTTATTTTAAACAATGCGTTTACAATGATTTATTTTTTCCAATTTCAATGAGACAAGGAGGCACTTTGTATGAAGTGAGGATGCTCACTCCAGTGGACTATTGGTGATGATTTGGGGAATCTAATTCAAATCCTAGGTCATCGGCTAACTTAGACTTTTCTGATGGACTCTGTCTTATAAAATGACCATCGGGTCCTCTTTTTCTTGGCGGACTCATACAAGGTCAAGCAGAAGATTTTTAATGGGTAATGTAATTAGTATATTAGTTACGCTTTCCTAAAAATGGTACCAAAATTTTGGGTGCCAAACATTGGTTAAATCTGTCCTAAATTTGTCACAACACTCACATTTAAATTGTCAACCCGAAAGCTCGTAGACTTTCGAAGTTCCACGATTGAGACCGCTCACATTACCACTTTTGAGATGAATCCATTAACTATAATTGAGGGGTGTTTATAAAACATCAGTTGATTCCTCCACACCAAGAAGTTTTAAATAAAAATGAAATGCGTAGAAGTAAATATACCACACTGAAAGCAATAACACACTTACATAAAAAAATTACAACTCTAAAATAATTAAATTAATCTAGGAATTAAAACATACTACCACACGCAATTGAATACATGAAAAATAACTAATAAGTAGGAGAAAATATTGGTTTGAAGTGGGCCCGAGCTCCAACAGATCCCGCCCGAAAAATCACACAAACAACTCGCTGATAAAGAATGCTAAATATTTTTATTAACAGTGCAATGAAATATTACAGGCGGTAATGTTCTCTAAATTTTTTCTCCTATGCTACAGAGAAGTTTGTGTGTTTATATACCACACATAGGACTTCTTGTTATAGTTCTATTACAACAGGCATATCGATTACAGTCTAAACTGAGACAGTTCAGTTACTGTAGTCAACGCATGATGATCAGCTCTTCGTCATTTCCTTGCAATCGAGCGATTACGATTCTACTTCGTGAGTGGTTGCGTGCTCATCCATCCTAGCTGGGACAGCTCATCATCAATGTTTTCCCATAGATGACGTGGAACGGTGGTCAACGGGGTCCCTCTTCACTCGCTTGGTCAACACACATAATTTAGGAATCCGCCTGAGTAAGGCGCATTCCTCAATAAGGTGCCTACCTCAGTAAGGTGCCTACTTGAGTAAGGTGCCTACTTCAGTAAGGAACCTACTTCAATAAGGCACCTACTTCAATAATGCACCTACCTTAGTATACCTTCATTTGATTGAGTGGAACCGTGCCAGGTCCATATAGGACCTCGACTAAACAAAAGACGACAAAATTAGGTAAATAACTACACAAAACACATTTCATGTATGGATTAGATAATACACATGATTTCATTAAATAAATACATAATGTTTAATAAAAATATACAACTCATGATATATTGCCGTGCAAAAACTGTTAGTACATATACAAAAATATGAGCATATTTGGTTCTCATCACTTAGCCATAAACTCTCCAAGTGAGCACAATCCAAAAAAATGAGGCAAATCCACTACTATCACTTCTTGGATTATTGAAATATTTGAAACTTTATGCAACAACATTGGGATGTCTTTTATAGCCCCTACTATTTGGATTGGTGTCCCGTCAAGCTACAACAAAAATGGTCCTAGTCTATTCTAAGCCCATAGCATCACACACCGCTTGAGGTATGCTTGTTATGAAAACTCTAGAATCCATCATGTAGTTGTGATCTATCTAGCACTCCATACGTAAATACAAGTGCAATGGTTTGATCTTACCCGTGTCTGGAGACAACTACTTCTATGGTAAATTGAAGCTAAGGAAATAAGTCTACTTATTATCAATATTTTTAGAGTTGTTTTAACAAATTAGCTTGTTCGAGGATCAAAAGATTATTATGCATATTGACTCTCAAGGAATTCCTCTTCACTTTCACAATGTTGCATCCAAATCCAACATCTTCTAGACTAGTTACTAAAACCTCCTTAGATACTACTTATTAGCTTCTCTTTGCCTCTTGGTTATAGAAGTTTACCACAACTTCCTCAAAACTTGTTACCTTGTCTCTTGATATTCACATTTTGGTGTTTTCAAACTTTGGTAAGAATCTAATGGATCTAGTTTGGATTCTTCTTCAAACACTTCTAGCCTCAACTCCTTGGGTTGCTACTTAATTTCAAAACATTCCAATCTTTAGTGATCTACCAGCAAAGGTCTTTTTCTTGATCTAGTCAATATATTGGTTGCACTAGATTTTGAAGGCTCTTCAGCTATAATATTGTGTTTTGGATCCATCGATAACACTACTAAGCCCTTCAAATTTTCCTTTTACATCCTGATATGTAACCACTTGTTTTTGAGGTTGATAAACCCCGTAGGTGTCACCGTTGTGATTATCATCACATACTAAACACCAATCGTTGTCTAAAGCTATGAATACTTCTTGTTCTTAACTTCTATAAACTACAATTTGCTTTTCAATAACTTTGGTAATTGGCATCCCTTGTCGACAACCTTCAAATCTCTTCTCAATATTCTACTACTCCAAGACAGTAAGCTTGTTTGTCAGTTCTCAATTCTTGTAGTTTTACATATTTTTTATTTTGGAGTGGCCAAGGTGGGTACAAAACTTATTGGAATAATATGCTAAGGATTTGAATTAGACAGTGTGTCCAATAAAGGGGAAGACAAAGTCAAAAAGGAATCTTTTGAGATTATTTTATAGATTTTAGGCACATATGGCATCATAATTCTAGAAGTAAGTTTACAAACTAAGATGATTTTACTCTCTATTGTGATAACAACTTGAAAGACTTACAAAAAGCTTATCTCATTCGATTGTCATATCTAAAGACTTAAGTCTAGGATAAATGCTTGTAGGTAGAAGGTGTAGGCTTGGGCATGTGATGGCCTTATGTCCTAAGGGATTCTCCTCCAAATTTTTCTAAACTTAAAATAAGTAATATTTTTTTGGGGATACCTTTGAATGGATGAGAATTGAGTAAGAAGCAAGAAAGGATTCCCTATGTCATTAAATTTTAAAATGAAGGGTTCAACAAGATCGAACCAGGTGCATATATTGCTTTCCTCTAGTGAGAGGTATCATGGAATACTTTGCGTCTACAAGACAACGCAAGCAGCCTTACCATTATATATTCATAGGCAATATCATAAATGGTAGCTAAAGCAACAATATATTAACAGTGTTCATAGGTTATATTTTTACTACCATCATAGGAGGGCAAAACCATCAATGCAACTTGAGGAATGTCATGCAAATTTGGCAAGTTAAAGGGTTTGACACTGTTCCAAACACGATATATATATCCAACCATAGTTTTAGGTGGGATATACTGGGATAGTTAGGATATTATCAATTTGCAAGGGTTATTTGATATTTTTGACCTCTAATTTAGTTATTGTGCTTCTTTCCTTCACATAAGTTGCCAATATCAAGTTTTTTCCATAGTGGAATGACCAAGTGAATGGATTTTAATTGAGAAGAGTAGAGACTTCACCAAAAATATTTTCTATCAGGTTGTGAATTTGGTGCCACTAGGTGTACCAAAAAGTCTTGGTATGTGACCTATCTAGTGGTGTGTTTTGCACCCTAGACAATGACCAAGATTGTATGGCTTGAAATTGCTTCTAAACCAACCTTCGAAGGCCGGTTCCTTGATTGCGCAAATAAAAATAAAACATGTCAATACTAAAGATAAAAATAGAATGTTAGAGAGAGGAACAATAAAATGATATTGATTAAATAGTGGCCAACATTTGGCTAATAGCATTGTTGCACCTTATGCAAACACCCCACAACTTAACTAAATACAAAGCCTAACAAACCAACTATCGAATAAAAGCATTATTAACTCTTGTCCTGCATTCTACCACTCCAACTAGTCTACAAGAGAAAATCCAAACAATAATTCAAGCCTAACATGGTACTTCCCAAAAAAAGAACTAACATAGATGGATAGATATGCAATATCTCAAGTTATGCATTTCCTAATACCGGATGTACCATTCCAACTACTCTTCAAGGGAAAATCCAAACAACAATTCAATCCTAACATAATACTTTAAAAAACATTTAAACATAAATGAAGATATGCAACATCGCAAGTTATGCATTTCTTAACATTCCACTATCCTGGAATGATAATCCAAATAGTTAAATCGCCTAACAAAACAAACCACTCTCAGAAATTTTACAAAAATGTCTAAAGATATAAAACTAATTTCTAAATATATAGAACTTAGATGCACATTAAAATCTGCAACACATTAAGGCCAAACATCATCTGGTTCATTAAACAATGAAACAAAATTGAAATTATTGACCCTTATTTTGAGGAAGCTCAAGCTATTTATAATCTTTAAAATGTATTTACTCTAGCTTAATCATTGCATGCACTTACTCTAGCTTAATCATTGCATGGACAAGCCCCTCATTTTGAGGAAGCTTAAGCTTTTTATAATATTTACAATGCATTTAATCTAGCTTAAGAGTTTCGTGGACAACCTATCCTAAACCTAATAGTGATAGGCATAGCTTAGCTCTGCTTGGAACTTGGGTATCATCTACATGCTTGAGAAGTCTTGACATCACTTGCCAACCCTCCCATCGTTAGAGTTGTAGTCTGGCTAATGCCTTTACAGATGCTAAAGAACTAGTTGTCACTTTCTCTTGTCTATATTTGTAGTCTCTACTTAACCCTTTTGATCCAGATGGCAGGTTGTTACTTTCTCTTGTCTATATTTATCTTGTCTATATTTGTAGTCTCTACTAAACCCTTTGATTCATATGGCACCAATCATGTTCCTTGCCTATATTTATAGTCTACTAAACCCTTTTGATCTCGATGGCATTAATGCAACCAATCATGCTCATTGCCTATATTTATAGTCTCTACTTAACCCTTTTGATCTTGATGGGATTAGTGCAGCCAATCATGCTCCTTGTATCCACGTGTCTTCATCAGGATCCAACATCCTTAAAATGCTTAGGTTCTCCCCACTAAACTTTATTATTATGCCAGTTATCATATTTGCAGCCACCTCCATTCATGATAACCAGGGGCAACCACCATTATTGTAGGTTCTAGCATACTAGATGTCGCTCTCTCGCCTAACTACTTTGATTCAACTGGCTAAGGATTGCCCATGTGGTCTTGGTTTTTGAAATGCATGATCCATGTTGAAACTGGCCTAGTCGAGGCCTTAGAGGCCTAGCTGAAGCTCTTAATAAGCTTTTTATAAAATTTTTGACCACTCTTTCCTCTAGACCTTTGACTAGCCGATAATTCTAAGGACTCCTGACTATGTCGCCATTATAAAATCCTTGACTACTCTGCTCTTCATTGACTGAAACTTTTGAGTATTTCAGGAGATGTTAGCTTATAAAACCTTCGGCCACTATTGCCTTCTAGTCACTATTGTTATGTTTTGGCCAAAACTTTGAATCACTTTGGTTGATGTCATCTTTGAGAATCCCCAACCACTCTTGCTCTCAAACTCTTGACTAGTCGAGACTTTAGAAGATTTGTGTTGATGTCACCATGGTAAATCTTCAACTACCTTTGCCTTCTAGCCAAGACTTTTAAGTATTTCAGGTGAAGTGAGATTACAAAACCTTCGACCACCATTGCCTTCTAGTCACTATTGTTATGGACTTGGCCAAAACTTTGAATCACTTTGGTTGATGTCATCTTTGAGAATCCCTAACCACTCTTGCTTGGAATCCCCAACCACCTTGCTCTCAAACTCTTACCTAGTCAAGACTTTAGAATGTCATTGTGGTAAATCTTCAACTACCTTTTCCTTCTAGCCACTTTTTGTGCTAGCCACTTCTACTCTAGCCTTGCTTACCTAAGACTTTTAAATGTGCCTTACTCATGTGATTGCTCGAAGGTCTCAATTGCCTTGGGCCTTGCTGATAGACAACTATGAGAAGAAGTAATCGAGATTCTTTGCCTTGGCAACTCTGAGCCCAATAAGATGTAAGGCTTTCGACCAGTCACAGTCAAGCCTTTCACTTATGTTTTGGTTTACCTCTTCTATAGGTCTAAGGCAAGCTAGTTTGGTCAAGAGTCTTCCATATTAAGGATTAGATGCCATTTAACCCACTAAATAGCTAAAATGATTTGCTACCAATAGCCAAATATATTTGAAAGTCATTTCCCTGAGTAGGTCCCTTGAGCTAGAAAATAATTTCCTTAAGCAGGTGCCTTGAGCTTGAAAATAATTTCTACTTTCCTCCTCTCTAATCCTCTATTTCTATCTTTAGTCTTTACATATTTTATTTTTCATGTCTTTAGTCTTTACATCTTTTATTTTAATTTGCATAATATAAGAACCGACCTTCTTGGTCATCATCTAGGGCGCAGACACTTTACAAATTTAGAAAGAGGAGGATAGGAATTTCCCTCCCTACCCATTACCCACTATGTGTAATTTGTTGTGAACCTCTCTTATCATTTCATAAATCGTTCAACAATTTGCATAAATATTCAACATGCATCTACAAATAAATTAATTGCACAATAAATTGCTCAATAAAATAGAGATTGATTATACCCTTAACATAGAACAACACCATACAATGCTCCTTTTGGAAGGAAGCCATTCTACAATATCTTTAGCTCCACGAGCCAAGACTTCTCCAATAATATATCATAGATCCCTTTCACAATGGGGTACATCTCTCTTTATACAAGAGTGTGATGGTTCACCTTCCATGAGTTACAAGATCACACATGTGGAGGTTCACCTTCCATGAGTTACAAAGTGCATAATAATATGACAATATTTCTTGCGGTTACATATGACAATATTCCCCCAATGGCTACAAATATGATTCTATGACGTACCTATTTCTATTATGATGTGTGGACTTCCTTACTCAATAATTAATTTATAGCGTATACTATTATATTAGACATTATTAAATTATTCAATATAAAATACCTATCTTGGTACCTAACATTCCATCCCCTTACAAATGTTTTGTCCTCGAAACATTAGAAGAGGCTAAATAATAGGATCTTTTAAGCCATGTTGTGTATTGGTACCAATCTTGATCATCCATCCATCCTATGGGAACTCTGATGGGTGGTGGCCTTCCTTGATGTTGATATGCCATGTGTCCATTTGAGTAGCCAAAATTGTTGGATTTGCTCCATGCTTTTGTTGATCTACTTTGATGATGAGTCCATTTGTTTTGTGATGCAACTACACCACTTTGAAAACCAAACTCACTATGCTTTCTTTGTCAAACCTTGCCATAGTTGGTGCCTTGTTGAATCCATGTAGAACCATAAAATTGTTGCCTTAAACTATGCCTCCAAAATTGTTGCCTCTCATGCTAGTGTGGGTGCCGATATGGTGCACCCTTAACTTGATCTACTTTTTTTTACTCTTCCTTCTTACTTTCTTCATTTGTTTTATCCCTTTATTTTACTTCTTCCTTGATCTCCTGCAATAGCTACTTGTTTTACCTTACATTGATAAATATCCTTTAATGTTATCTTCTTCTTTCGGTACCATAACTTCATGAATTTCTTCTGCACACTAATGTTAATAGTATCCAAAGAATGCAACCAAGGATAACCAAGAATAATATTTGCATCATTCATCTCAATAGCATGAAAATATGAATGTAACACATATTTAACAATGGTGAGCTTTAAATCTTCAAAAATTTAAACATTGTTTCCCTCAAGCTGTATGTATTTGGTTTTTTGTGCTTGAACTTGCAACGTCAAAGAGATATTAACAAAATTATATTTGCTACTAGGCTTAATGGAAACAATAATTTATTTTTTTATTTTTGAATGCACCCATGAACTTGCAAAATAAAATTTTGACATTCAAACAAAGTTTTTTGATCATTGTTTGTCCCTAATACACGAGGTATAGTTTCTATAACCTACGTATTATTATCTTTTTCCTTTAATTCCTTTTGCCTAAAAATGCAAGTTTAAATTCTTCTTTTTGACCACTTATTGGTCCTAACACACAAGGTATTATTTTGATGCCTATTTACTTAAAAATGCAACTTCAAATTCTTCCATTGTATATTTATTTTACCACATTATTATCTTTTTCTTTTGATGCCCATTTTCTTAAAAATACAACTTCAAATTCTTCCATTGTATATTTATTTTTACAATCATACAAAATGTTGTGAAACCAAGCTCCTTATTAGGCTATGTTTCCACCATCATAAAAATAGTAAAAAAGAAATTTTTTATACTCCTTCAAACAATCCATGGTATTACTACTTCTATTGGTATTACTACTTCCATGGAATTTCGGCAACTCCATTTTTTTTCTACATTTTTTTTTCAAGTAGCTAGGGTTTGGAATAACGAAGAATTAAAATTTTTGAAATCTCATTTATTTTTGTCTTCAACAATTATGCACTCTTATCTTCAAAATAAAACCAACAACTGATTTGTTTACCCTGATTGAAAGTTATCAATTTTTTTCCTTTTACCAACAACCCAAAAAAACACCAAATGCTCAATCATTTTTGTAATACTCAAAATAACCTGTATGCTGATGCAAAAATATTCTGAAAATGACCGCTAAAAAATTTAGTACGTGCAGCCAAAAACAACTTGAACAACCCAACTTCAAACAATTCTAACTCTCTCAAAACTTAGAAAAAATTGTAACTCTCTCAAAATTTAGGATAAACAAATGAGTAATCATTTTTATAGTACTCAAAATTATTTATATATTGTGCCAGAATATTTTGTAAATGACTGTTGATAATGCACGGCCAAAAAATAACAAAAATAACTCAACTTCAAACAACCATAACTTTCTCAAAATTTAACAAATGAGCAGTCGTTTTTGTAGTACTAAAAAAGATCTACACAATGGAACAAAAACCTTATGCTGAAATAAAAAATATGGCCTCCACAAAATATGATATTTTTCTAAAAAATGTGTCGAAACTCTGTAAAACCAAACCACTTTGCCCAAATCGCGAATCTGATACCCAATGTTGTGTCGAAACTCTGCAAAAACAAACCCACTTTGCCTAAATCGCGGATCTAATACACAATGTTGTGTTGAAATTCTGCAAAAGCAAACCCACTTTGCCTAAATCGCGGATCTAATACACAATGTTGTGTTGAAACTATGCAAAACCAAACCCACTTTGCCTAAATCACGGATCTAATACACAATGTTGTGAATCTCTCTTCTCATTCTATAAATCGTTCAACAATTTGTATAAATATTCAACATACATTTACAAATAAATTAATTGCACAATAAATTGTTCAATAAAATAAATATTGATTATCCTTTTGATGTAGAATAACACCTTACAATGCTCATGTTGGAAGGAAACAACTCCACATAGATCCAGGGATAGTATGATAGTTACAAAATGTAACATAATATAACCATATTGCTTGTCGTTACATATGACAATATGACATTCGTATTTTAATAATATAACAATATTTCCTATCAGTTAGGAATATGATTTAATATGATTTTATGACATACTATTCCTACCTTACTCGTACCATTAAAAATACCTTGGTACCTAACATAATCCAACTATCCTCCATTAGAGGATTAAATGCTTCATTTTCTTACATTCTACAATTCTAGTTGTTCTAGGTAAGGCTCAAACCCCAAATAGAGTGTTGTCCTAAATAGGGATTCTACATCTCAAGCACTCCAAGAACAAGCCCTCCATTAATCTAATTGAGCAAAATCAAAACCTTCCTAAATAGGGTTTTTTACCTTTGTTAGATTCAAGGCTAGAACTGCATCCCCATCTCTTAATCTAATTGAGGAAAATTAAAACCTAAGCCATAAGCAAAATCAACGTCTTACCGGGCAAACTGGACAGTTAGCCTGGACACAAAACGATCTCCCACACAATTCATTAAAACATCCCATTTTTTAAACCATGTTAAGCCGTTCTAAAATTCAATTGGTTGTTAAAAAACATTGATTGTTAGTAGGTAATAGACTTGTATGATTGATTATATTGAATTAAGGGATCCCAAATTACATTCTCAATTCCATTATCATTAATTATTAATTGAGAACATTCCAATACGTTCTATTTTTAATGTTTTTCATAAACAATATTTTCTATGAAAACATATTTCAATTAAAAATACATTTTATTGAGAACATTCTAAAACATTCTATGCTTTTTAATTTTGTTGGATATTTTAAAAAAAAAAAATCTCTTATATAAAAATACATAAAACCACCAAAAAGATATCATATGTGAAATCAACAACAAACATGAACATATTCAAAAATATACATTTTATTGCTTTACATCCAAACCTTTCACAATGCTTACATTAACATCCCAACACATACTATTATTGCTTTACATCCAAACCTTTCACAATGCTTAAATTAACATCCCAAGCCTCTATGATTCAGAATTCAGAAACAGGTAAAAGAGAAAAGTCCCTTATGCTCTCAACTCTGTATGCGTTTAAAGGACCCAGAGAAAAAAAAACTGGCTAACTAAGAGGCCTGATCATTTGTCGGATTTGAGGAGAACCTCGACTCGAGCCACACCTTGTGGAGCCGCAGGGGCTTTGGGGACATCCACCACCCCGGCGGCCACCGCCTTGTCGACTTCTTCCTGAGTTTCGTCGACATAATTGGGGTCTCGCTCGTCTATGGCGGCGGGGAAGTCGAATTCTTCTTCGGGGCCCTCCCACGTGTACTTCCCGCCGCGCCCGGATTTCGCAGGGAGGCCCATATAGCCCTTGGCCGGGTGCCTGTCAAGCCTCTCTAATCCCCTCTGCACATTTTTGTCGTGGATGTACTCCGCCTGGTGAGGGCGAGGGTTCAAGTCCACCAGATCTTCGTTCTCCTTCGTCTTTACCTTTGTAATAGGTCTTCCAGCCATGTTCCTAAATTTCTCAACCGGTCCAGAGATTACACCGCTACGACACGAGAACTAAACACACACGATTGAGGCTACCGGCGGTGCAGGGGGTTAAATACACCAGGTGTTGACATCTAGACCTTTCTAAATAGTTAATGTGACACGTGGGCGCCAGAATTCTCCGACTCGCTTCACGCCCCTTCTTGAATCTTCCCGGCCATTCAACATGTCTTTTCGCTATCAATCATTTTTTTAATTATATTTATCTTCTTTATTATTATATATATTTAATGTTACATAAAAAAGAGTTTAGTCGCGCCGCTGCCGCGTAGTTCATCGTTTTCGGACAAAGTTCTAAGGGCTAGCGGATTGGTAAGTGCTAGTGTGGATGGGTTCTTGCTGAGAAAAGACATGGGTTCAAACCTTGGATGGGCTCTTGTTGAGAAAAGACATGAGTTCAAACCTTGGTGGTGCCAGTTTTTTAAAGAAGTAGTCTGCTCTGAATTCTTTGAGTGCGTGTCAGATCGACGACGAACGATACGAATCTCGAGCGATCGGTGATCCCCATCTCACGTCGTTAACGAGACGGATAGGTTTGGTGGTTGCAGTCCCTGTGGTTTGAACCTTGCGCTGCCAGTTACTAAAAATAGTGGTTGTAGCGAACTCTCCTATGTAACCAAAAAAAAAAGACACAGGCCTTAAAATTAATGAGATATTATGCGACAAACAATCTATTTTTCTTCAATTCCCAAGGGGCGAGTGGATTGGTAAGATTTTGGGCACTTACCGAGTGGATTGGTAAGATTTTGGGCACTTACCAAATTTTTGGTAAGATTTTGGGCACTTACCAAATTTTTGGTAAGATTTTGGGCACTTACCGAGTGGATTGGTAAGATTTTGGGCACTTACCAAATTTTAGGACATGTTCAGTAAGCGTAAAGTAGTAGTCTGGATTGGTAAGATTTTGGGCACTTACAAAATTTTAGGACATGTTCAGTAAGGGTAAAGTAGTAGTCTGACGTGAGTCCGTTGAGTGTAGGTAAGGTAATGGTAAGATTTTGGGCACTTACCAAATTTTAGGACATGTTCAATAAAGGTAAAGTAGTAGTCTGGGTTGGTAAGATTTTGGGCACTTACAAAATTTTAGGAGATGTTCAGTAAGGGTAAAGTAGTAGTCTGACGTGAGTTCGTTGAGTGTAGGTAAGGTAATAGTCTAACTTGAGTCCATTGAATGTGTGCCAATTTGATGACGACGGTACCAACCTTAAGCCATCGGGGTCTTCCTCACTCTAAGTCACGTTTATTAAGGAGAGGTAGGGGTTATAGAAGCAGCTTCAAAGATTTAACATGTGTTTGGAGGTTTCCCTCACTTCGGGCTTGTTTATCGTGGAGAGGCATAGGTTTCCCTCACTTCGGGCATGTTTATTGAGGAGAGGCAAAGGTTATAGGATTTGACATGTGTTTGGAGGCGAAAACCTCGAGAAGAATGTTTAACCTTCGTGCCCAGTTGTTAAAGATGAAAGGATGTGTTCCAGGGGGACAGCGCAACGGTTTGGGTTTTGGTTCTTCTTCAGAAGGTCCAAGGTTTAAACTGTGACGTGGGTGAATGTGTGAGGGGATAGGTATGTGTTCATTAAAAAAAAAATGAAAGGATGTTATCGATTCCCTTGATATAAAAAAAAAAAAACAATTTATTTTTCTCTCCGCCTTGAGGGTAAATATATTTTTTCAATTGTTCCTTTGCGACACCTTATGGAATGGTTTTTGTTTTTTTATTTAAAGAATTAGATTCAAACCAAGAATCTGGGTTTTTTTAAAACTTATATTTTATTTTAAAATTTTAGTTGGAAGTATATTATAGTGGTGAAGTCTTTGGATTTTCATTCAATAAACTTAAGTTCAAACCTCAGTACAAGGGGAATGGGATACAAATTCAAACCTCCATACGAGAAAACCAGGATTCATAAAAACTTGTGTTTTAACTTAAAATTATTTTACAAAGGATATCATAGTGGTATGTCTTTGGGTTTTCATTTAGGAGATCTAATTTCAACTTAAGTTCAAATCCCGATATAAGGGGACTGTGGTACATTTCAAAAACAATGTACTTAACCCAAAAGAATTTGTTCCGGATACTATTTTGTTCCATGAAGATACTATAGTGGTATGTCTTTGGGTTTTCATCTAGGAAACCTAAGTTCAAACCCTGATACAAGAGACTGCGATTCCTTTCAAAAACAATGTACGTTACCCAAAAAATTTACTGTCTTCATCTAGGAGACCTAAGTTCAAACCCTGATACAAGGGATTGTGATTCCTTTCAAAAACAATGTATTTTACCCAAAAAATTTAATGTATGTGAAGGATACCATAGCAGTATGGCTTTGAATTTTCATCTAGGATACCATACAAGGGATTGTGATTCCTTTCTCTTGCATGTAGATAATCTAGAAGACCAACGGTATGATTCTACTGGATAAAAAATACATGAAAAAAATCACGAATCCATAAACAGAAGTGTAAAGTTTAATATTAAAAATTTTAAATTAATATATAATCTTTTAAATTTTTATAAATATTAAAATATATAATTTTTTTAATAAGTTAGGTTTTTATGAAGGGTTCTAGTTTCTTGGGTTTGAACCTTACAAATAGAACCCAGAATTCTTATCATTGTAATAAGCTTGTATTTAATATTAAATCTATAATTATTCTTAACACAAATATAAATTTAATTTTTTTAAATGAAATTATTATTATTTTTAAATTAATATCAACTTTTTAATATATAAGATAAAAGAAGCTAACAAGATGATTTGAAGTAACCAGCAGAAGAACTATTGATCAAAATAAAAATATTGTAGTGTTATAACAACATTTAATCTATTAGGGTTTTTTTTAAACATCTCATATTTTAGGAGTCATATCGTGAAGGTTATTTGATTCGGTTGATTCTTGGACCAACTTATGCGGAATTTGAATAGATTTAAAATAAGTGGTTATATTAAAGAATCCGATCAATAATGAGGGAGATACGATCATGTGAAGTCAACCATTCGGAACAAAGAGTAGTGATGATTTTTCAAGTCGCAAAAAACAAAATTGTAAATATTTGTCAGTTAGGGTTCGGATGATGGGAAGAGCAATGAAGGGCTAGGACTTCAGTGAGGCAATACATTCTACTTGGACATAGAATTTTTTAGCTAAGTTTTTTTTCCCTTTCTTTATCTTAGAAATTTTGCATGCAAATTATTATAAAGTTTTTATCAAATATTATATTTGCTATAGGACATTCAAATAAATTTCAATAGATTTTGAGTTTTAGTTTCCTTTCCATAGGCCTATTTATAGTTAAATCCTTAGAATTATCTCTAGTGGTAGAGGTTAGTGAGTGCACCTCAAAGAGATCCTCGTTGCTCTAAGATAAGGCGATTTTTGGTAAATTTAAAGGGTATTGGCCAGGGGCTTCAGCCTTGAGAAAATGGATTGATAGGATTTGGAAGTCTCCAAAAGTGATTCTATCATTTCTTCCCAAAGGTTTCTTCATAGAATTTTTGTTCTAGGGAAGAAAGAGAAAAAATCCTAGAAAGGGGTCCTTGGTTTATGGGAAGAACAGGACTCTTTCTTACCCATTGGTATGAAGGTTTTTCACCTGAAAATGTAAATCTATCCCTAGTAGCAGTCTGGGTTAGGATGTTTGGGTTACCCATTGAATTTTGGGAAATAGATACCTTCAAGACAATAGGCAACACTCTAGGAGAATTCATTGAGATTCAGATACGATGAAAGATGGATTCTTGTCTATTTATGTTCGGATATTAGTCATGATCGATATAAGTAAAGTTTTAGCAGAATCAATCATTCTTAAGTATGGGGATAAGATGTGGACCCAAACCATAGATTATGAAAACATATATTTTAGATGTAGAAGATGTCATGAAGTGGGGCATATTAAGAGATCATGCCCTAAGAAGAGCCCAGTAGAATCATATGTAGAAAACCGCAAGAGAAACTTACAAATGGTTATGGATGAAGATGGTTTTCAACTTTCAAAAAATAGATCTAGAAAATTAAAGAAAATAAATAGTGGAGACAAATAAGGAAGCATATTAGAAGAAATACCAACTCTTTTGAGGCTTCAGCCTATTAAGAAAAAGTAGATCAAAACTTAGAGGACACATTACAACAATTTCAACATATTAACAAGGAACCGTCTATTCACTATGATCTTGATTTAAGGAAGAACATTCTTGATGAACCTAAGGAATGTGTCTCATCGTATTTTGAAGACTCTCTTGAAGTACTATGCACCATTCAGGAGAAAAAAAATGGTAAATAAAATGTAGTTTTAGAAGCTAATACCTCTGCCATTAATAAGGAAATACCAGAAAAATGAGCAAGACAAGTCAAAAGCTTTTATAATAGAGCCAAGAGAGAATAAATATGATGAAAAATAAAATTGTAAAAGAATATTAAGGAATAGAATAAAAATACCTACTCTTAATATAGGTAAGGCAAATAGAGGAAAATCCTCAAATTATAAAGCAAGATCCAGGGAAGCAAGAGCAAACATAGATAAACGAACACAAACTAAGTCGGTTGAACTTATTTTTACAAAACAATAAAATGATATTGGTAATACGCAGACAGGACCAAAAGCCCCTAATGAGACATGACTGTCATCTCATGGAATATAAGGGGGGTTAATACCCCCTCAAAGCAAAGGTGTATTAGGGACCTATATTTAAGTAATGAGTCTTATATTCTTTGTATCTAAGAAAATAAAATGACAAAATAAGTTTCAAAAACTATGAAAGCAATATGGACAAGATGTGAATGGGATGCAATGGATTCCGAAGGAGCGATAGGGGGAATTCTAACTTGTTGGAATCCTTCTAGAACCTTCTGTGTTACCATTCATAAAACTAGGCATTAGATAGCCTCTTTAGTCACATGCTACTTTGTAGATTCTTGGTTCATCCTTATCAATATATATGGACCTACAACTCAGTCAAGTAGATTAGAAGTTTGGAGTGGGATTGAAACATTTATGAGAAGTAAATACCAAGAAACTCGATTCATGATCATAGGATATTTTAATGCCATACCCAAGCTGGATGAAAATTTTGAAGAAATTAGGAAATTAACCCAAAGTATAAGAGATTTATCAGCTTTTTATTCAAAACAATAATCTATGGGAGGTTGAGTTTGAAGAAGACAACTATACTTGGACTAACAACAGGAGAGGCCAGAACCTAATAGCAAAAAAAATAGACAGATGCATACTATTTGATCATTGGAAAGATAAACTTATGCTAAAATTAATACCTTAACAAGGATTGGTTTAGATCAATGGCCAATAAGAGTTAAAATGGTGGTAAGTGAATTCAAAAAATGATCATATTTTAAATATGAGCAGATGTGGGAAGACCATCCTCAATTTTTTGATATGATAGCTCAAACATAGAATTCTTCAGGTAATGGTGGGTTGTATGCTCTTCCAAATAATATTAAATCTATGACATCTAGATTAAAATAATGGAACAAGAACACTTTTGGAAATATTTTTTATAAGAAAGAAGAACTAAAGATAAACTTTCAAAATTCCAAAAAGGTGATCATAATAATCCAAACTCAAAGGAAAGGGAGCTACTTAGTGAATATCATAACATTTTAAGGAAGAGAAATTTTGGAGATTAAAATCAAGATAAACATGGTTAAAAGAAGGAAATAAAAATACAAAGTTTTTTCATAGGATGGCTATAGTACAGAGATCAACATCCAGAATTAGTAGAATTAAATCAATAGAAGGGGTTTGGATTGAAGATCAGAGTGGAATTATAAAACAGGTAAAGTCTTGTTATCAGAATATTCTAGGATCAAAGGAGACTGAATTTCTTAATGATAAATTTCTTCAAAAAATTCCTTCAGTTATAATGAATGAAAACAATAGGAAACTGATGGAGCCTATTACTCTAGAATAAGTTTATTTAGCTCTTTTCTCTTTTAATAAGGGTAAATACCTAAGTCCAAATGGGCTGTCTGCAACTTTTTACCATCATAGTTGGGATATAGTGAAAGATTCTTTATTGGTGGTAGTGGAACAGTCTAGGGTAATACAATACATACCTTATAAAATAAATGCAACTTATCTTACCCTAATTCCAAAAAACGAATGATGTTGAATTGTTTGATATGTTTAGACCCATAAACCTATGTAATATGGCATATAATATTATCTCCAAATTGATGGCAAATTGATTAAGGCCATTGTTAGACAAAATTATTTCAAAAGAGCAAGGATGATTTGCGAAAGGGATACAAATTCTAGATGGGATCATAGTAGTTCATAAAGTTATACATTCAACAACTTCAAGAAAGAGAAAGTAATGATCTTAAAACTTGATATGAGTACAACCTATAATAGGGTTAAATAGGATTTTCTTTTTGCAGTTTAGAAAAGTTTAGATTCGGGAAGAAATGGGTTAGATGGATTAAAGCTTGTGTCTCTACAGTTTATTATTATGTGTCGGTCAATGGGTTAGTAACATAATATTTTAAATTCAAGAGAGGCCTTAGACAAGGAGATCCTCTATCTCTTTATTTGTTCATTATTATAGTAGAGGTTTTGAGTAGGAACTTAAAGAAGGCTTACAAATATGGGCTTATAAGTGGATTTAAGCTTAGTAATAACATCCACAACAAGGATAAATGAGGCCAAAGCTTTGAATAACTTTTTAAAGAAATACAAAAGAGCTTTAGAGAAAAAAGTTAATAGGACAAAATCCAAAATTTACTTCCTTAACACTCCAAAAAATATCAAAGAAAGAATTTGAAGGTTTCTTCAAATGCAGGAGGTAAATTTACCAGCAAGGTATCTAGGGATACCTTTATTTGAGGGGTTAATGAGGATAAAATTATGGAATTCAATTATTAATAAAGTTTAGAATAAACTTCCAGCTTGGAAGGGCAAATGGTTATCGTTTTTTTTTTTTTTTTTGAATTTACATGGTGGAATCGGTAACCGCCACGAATCTGGGCAGGCTGTCCAAATTTTTATGGCCGCCACAGTATTTTGTGTTGTCCGCCCTAGAAGCTGCCACACAAATATTCACGCAGTCCGCCCTTATAACCACCATGCCACAATCATTTTAAACCTTTTACGCTGCTGAAAGCACCAGGAAAGGGACAAGCATTCAGTCCGACGAACAAATGCAAATGGTTATCGTTAGTAGGAAGAGTGCAGTTAATTAAGTCAATCTTACAGGCCATTCCTACATATTATATGTCATTGTATTCTATGCCAAAATTAGTTGAAAATTTTTTAATCTATATTATGCGATCATTTTTATAGTCAAGTTTACATGATAAAAGGAAATTTCCTTTGGTGAAATGGAGCAAGGTGTATGATGATAAAACTAGGGGAGGTCTTGGTTTAAGAGTTCTTATAGATGATAACTTAGCTCTTAGGGGAAAAGTTATCTGGAGATTATACAAAGAGAATCAAAGACAATGGGCAAGAATTATTTTAAGTATGTTGATCCCAATGACCCAAGTTTAATATTTACTGCATTCTCTCTAACAAATAGTTATGCTCTTTGGAATGATTTAAAAAATCTATTAATATTGTGATTAAAGGTTTAATATGGGTGATGGGAACTGGAGAAATTTTTTCTATTTGGATAGATACTTGGTATGATAAAAAACCACTCAATTTAGATCCAATTTTGAAACCGTGGATGAGATTTCTTCAAGGTAAATATGGTGATAGGGTTTCAAAAATTTTGTACAAGGATCAAGACATTTTGAAGTGAAATTTTTATATCTTGGGTTATTTTTTCTCACCTAAGGATCAAGAAATTTTGCACAATTTATTTGATGCTCTTAATGATCTTGGAAATAGTATGAACCTCAACCCTAAATATGAATGAGAGTCATCTCTTGGAATATTTGTGGGTTAATAGACCCCTCATATAAATATATTTTTAGGTCAGTGTTGCAATATCTTAAAATCTTGATTTTGTTTACTTGCGATATGTTATAGACTTTTCCTTACATGTGGTTGTGTAATAATAAATCCTATTCCAATTTCATAAAATAGCCATATTATTTTAACTTCTATTTATTAAACTAGGTAAATATCTTAATTATTTGTGATCATGAGTTAATTATTTCATCTAGATGATTTCAATAAGACCTTGTTGGTTTTACTTAAAAGTGATAAAGGGCCATAGACATAGAGTAGGATATAGCAGGAGGAAGTAGTGGGAAGCAATGTAGAGCAGTGTGGTGTGATGTAGCAAAGTATGTTGTAATGTGATGGAGTGTAATAAGCTCAAAGCTCATTCTTGAGTAGTAGCTTTATTCATGGAGTGTTCATTTCCTCCATAGCTACTTTGTATACATTTCCATAATTTCTATTTATAGCATATTTTTAGTCATCTCGCAGATTTACTTTCTTTCATATTATTTTGCATCTTGTAATTGCTATCTCCCATTAAATGTTGCATCAAAATCTAACCTAGCCTACCACATGATTGAAACAAATAACACAGTCTAGCCTTGTCTAGGGCTCATGCTTCATCAACATGCTTGGAAAATATGGTAATCACTTTCTTGATTTATCTCAACCAACTATTTTGATCAAGCATCGTTCATCACCTTTAGAAGCCATATGTCCTCAATAGGTTTCCATCTCTTAATCATGCTCAATTTATCCCACTATATATTATAGTTGTGCTAGCTTCTATATCTACAAGAACTTATGCTTATGATTTGTAATCAATATTGTTCTAGGTTCTAGGAGACTGGTTATCACATTCCTATAACTATTTTTCCCTAAAATGTTGAGAAGTGTCCAAGTGTCCCATATCTCTAACACACACAATCTATTCTGAAAGATACCTATCCAAGAACCTTCCTCTTTTATCACTATGTATTGCATTCTTTTGCTTACCACCAAGGTGCCAAGATACTGGCCAAGATTTTAGAGGCTTGTTGTTAAAATGAAAGGTGTCCAACCACTTATGCTTCTGGTCACTAATGTACCCAGTCACTTTTGCACCTAGTCACTCATGCTTTATCAATCTAGGTGGTTGGGGACCATATAGACTTGGGCTAATATTGATTTTGAAGATCCCCAACCACTTTGCTATGGAATAATTGAGTTCTAATGTGGTTATAATTTCCTACCTTAGTCATGTTTAGGCCCGAAAAGTTATCTTTGATCATTTAGTCATCCTTATAAAAACGTTACCAAGTTCAGTAGGGTTTCCTTGCATCTTGATTAACAAAATTTTAAAAATTTGATAGTCTAGCAAAATTTAGTAGGAGCTATCCATGTGGAAGCTTCTAAGGACCCATAATACTTTACCATAAAGTAAGAAAATAAACCTTTTAAAGTAAAAATTTGATAGAATTCATCGTAAGATCGTCTCCATTTTACCTTCAAATAAAATTTGCTAAAGGAAATAGTAAATTTGAAATCAAAACATAATAGTTCCTTAAAATAACAACCAAGCTTCATGTTTATACATCTATTCCAATGTAAGTATACTTTATAAAATTTCCATATAAAAATAATAACGTCATTCTTCCATTTCAATAAGAAGGATATCATATACATAAAAAATAATCAATTTCCATATATCGAATTGTTTCATGCTAATTGTGAAGAAACAATTAATAACATCAATAATATATCCAATACTACATCCTAGATAAATTTTGGTCATAACTATCATTAAATTTATAACAAACTCAACCTATTTATTAATGTATTTCAAAATGCAACTACTTTATTTTGTAGTAATGGTATAATATTTAATTTTTATTGCATTCCTTCTTCCATAACTTCAGCTATTACTTAAAGGAGAGAAGGAATTATTTGAGCACTTTAGTGCCCAACATCCCCTAGAATATCCCTATCTCAACTTCACAAAGTAAATATCCAACCATTCATGAAGGTGCATATATGTAGACCAACCTAGCTAGAGAGGCCATCATGTGTAATGCATCCACATATACTTTCTCTAAATTTTGAGTATATATTCATAACCAGATCTAGATTTATTTTATCAATCAACTTGCATTATAGGTGATGCAACTATTGTGCATACATATAATAGCCTTAATCTAGCATATTATACTTATATTCATGGTGCATAGGATTGATCTTCCAAAATTTCTCTTTATCTATCAAGGAAGTCATTTTTATTCACCCATTCATTCTTAAATCAAGAGAATCATTGTCAATAATGCTATGCAGCTACATTTCAATGTACCACATACAAACAATGGCAAACAATATTTTCAAGGTACATCCAACAACTTTGTGATGGATGGCATCAAAATCAACCACATATAGAAATATCCACATAATGAAGTATAGTTATACTTTAAGAAACTATTACCATAGTCATTATGATAGAAAATAAATAAAATGGCTAGATAACAAGAGAAAAATAATTACATTGTCTATTCTAGAATTGCATAATTTCTACATCCATGCATAATGGTTTACAATAGTCATTGTTCTCTCAGTAAAATGCATAGTCACTTACTTTAACTAGGAACGCATTCATCAATGAAGACCTTCTATTCCCAAGATTAAACCATGCAATAACCCTATATGCAACCTCTCTATTTATTCATGTAGTCTTTCTTACATGTAAACTTCCTCTTTGAAGGATACTTTCAAGTAATGAAATTTCATTAGTCAAACTACTGATTTTTCTAGCTAAGAGATAGGATACTAAATCCTCATGAACCAATCTTTTAAAATTTCTAAATGTGACAGTCCTACTTTGGGAAGGAAAAAACAAGGTGGATTGCAAAATCTCCTTATAATATAATATTTCCTAATAAAATTTTTGAGGCAATATTTCTTCTTTCTTTACTCATGCAAGTTCAAGTATAAGGTATGCCCTATATGGAACAAGGTTAAACCAAACTAGCCAAGACAAGCTTTACTTTGAGTTCATCAATTTTGATGCAACCAAATTAAAATATTATAAGATGGAACTTATGTAATCAAGTTAAAGATTTAGCTTAGAGTAATATTCATTCCCTAGAACAACCATGTTATAATTTCAAAATAGAGTAGGCTATCCCAACAAGAGTATCTTAAAATTTAGTTGAGTTTAACAAGATAGATACCTCAAAATAGGGTAGATATACCAAACCAAATTTCCTATAAAAAATTATTGTCATAATAGAGCAATATTTAACCAAAAAACAATTTTTGGTTATCAAATTGAGCAAGTTTACATCCATGGAAATAGGTTTCAAACTTCCAAATAGAACAAAACAATTCCATTACAAAGGTCATTAGTTTCATAACAAGACATGTTATTTATTCCCAATCAAAAGCACAATCTCGATAGGGCATTTTATCTCTTTTCTATCCAAGCTAAAGTATGATTTGGGTGGAACATTTTATCTATTTTCACACTTAAGCATAATAGGAACAAGGAAAAGAAAAATGTATTGTTTCCCACACAAGAAATAGCATTAATAGGGTAAGATAGAATCATATTAATAAGGTGATTAAATTCTAGGATAGCTATGGTAATTATTGTAATGCAAAGCAAGGTTTAGCTATATTGACATCAAGTACAATTAACTAAAAGGTACAAGAATCTCAAGGGAATGGTTCCATAGTGATGTTATCCCAAGCACCTATTCCAATTAAAATCTAGAAATTCTCTTAGATGGATGAGCATTGCCATGCATTCTATAAATATATTTTTTCAATGCGTATTCATTGTCTAATGAAAAAGATCCAAAATTTATTTACATTCTATTTCATAAATTTTAGGAAAAATCCCATAGAAATTATTACAATATAAATTTTAGAGTATTTTATTATACAAGTTTAGCTTCATGGAAAAACATTGTTTCATGCCAAAATAAAAATAGATTTGACTTGGAGTTAAATGCCCTATTGAAGAATTTTTTCCTACTCCTCTATAATTAGCACCATCTTGCCTCCATGCCAATGATTTTTTAAATATAAATCATTTCACACATGTAGAAGGGTTACATAGGCTCCACATCTTCAAGAAGAGAAAAATCAATTGCCATACAAGTAAAACAATCGAGATGGATAAAAGAAAGACAACGGTTTTTGTTTTCCCAAAATCCTCCTTGACCTTCTCCATTCAAAATGGTAGTCTTCACAAACCCATTCAATACCCTAATGAAGATAACATCATGAAGAAAAAATGAAAAGCTTTCATTTTTGCACCCTCGGTTCATTATGTCTTCTCACACAATCCCCCCCCCCGTCAATTTTAATATTCTAAAAGTTACCACATGCAATATGGAAGAACCAATTTTCTATGGATATAAAAAATTATTTCCCTTTCTTATCAATCAAGGCCCCAAACATTTTTCAAGTCATTTTAAACAAGAAATTTTTTTATTCAAATCCCAAACCAATTTATTAAAAACCATGATATATATAAAGATAATGACTTTTTCTTCATAACAAAACAATGCCATTTTAAAAACAAACAATTATCACCCAATGCATTTAATTGATGACATTGTCAAACTTAGCATATATGCATTTTATGCATCCAATTTAGCAAGCATTATTCAAGTGCACAAACAAGTAATCATGTATATCTACAAAACTTTATTGTTTTCATGCATGTGCAAATTATGTGTGAGGTCTTTTTGTATTGGTTACTTCTTCCAGATTGATTTCCTTCTCCCAGATGATATCTTCTCTCTTCCACCTCCTAGAGGGCGACCTATTAACACTTGCAACAAATATACAAGTTAGTCGATTTCATATATAAAATTGATAATACAAAACAAAATTAACTAAATACTAATAATTCTAACTAGTTACTAATCATGAAAATTACTTAACTAAAATTAATGATTTCATAAAATATAACAATTTTTGGGATATGATAGGTTGTCAAATTCATTTGATCCCATTGTTAGTTTTTTTAATCTTATCACTCCAAAGGAAGTGTGGTGACTATTATTTTCTGCACATTATTTTAGATTTCATCAACTCTAGGAAGGACAAACTCATAGATTTGTATGGTTACACTTTCCTGTCAATGGCTACATGTTTAAGCTAGCCAATATTTATACATCCAATGATGTTATTGAATGGTCTCACTTTGGGAGGTAGCTTGTTGATGATATGTCAAATGTTGCATTGATTACTTGTGGTAATTACAATATGATGGGATCTCTAGAAGATAAAGAGGGGCTTCTTCCCTTGCTTTTATGCATAGGATAGCAAGAAGCTTGCTATTATTTTAAGAACACATTAGGTCTTTATGACCCTAACTTCCACCATCATCATTATTCCCCTAAGCTTTGGTTTACCTAGTATAATCTCCATGAGGAGTATCTCATAGTTCTTTAGAGGATATAATGATTCATTATATCAAAGTAACAACACTTAATTTTGATTTTTGCTTTGATCAAGCTATCTCTATAGCCTCGAATGGGTTGCTATTTGAACACTTTTCCATCTAACTATAATAGTCTAAGGAGGTGGGTTTTCAAAGCTCCCATGCACCTAGCTTTATTTTGGCACTAGTAACCTTGACCACCTAAGAACTATTAAGGCAATTCAAAGAGGGTGGATCCTCACTCCTTATCTTGAAGTGGAATCTAGGTGGATTAAGTGGTGGAATGTTATGAATTTCTACACATCAACTTCCCCTTGTCTATATGGAAGATAGGTTATCACATTTTGAAAGTGGGGAAACATAACAATGTATGAAGATTTTTTTATTAGTCTTGAGGACTATCCATTGGATGAGGTATTGCAAATATAAGCCACAAAGATTCACTACAAAATCAAAGTGGTTGAAGCATATGAGGTTAGCAACACTAAGATCTGAGATCATCTCTTTTGGCTTAAATTTGGAGATCAAACCTCTAAATATTTCTTTCAATACCTTTGCATTAAGCATTTCTTGCAATAAATTTGAGATATCAAAATAGCCATTAGGAGGTTGACGAATCTTAAGATTTCCTCTTCTTTTATGGAGAATCATAAGCTTGTACTTTAATCTCAATAGATGACTATAAAAGGAAAGTTGCTTTACAACAATGTCTTGATATTGCCACCTCTAAGATTTCAAAGGCTTAATGTAGTATGTGTGATAGCCTTCTAAATTTAGAAGAGCTCAATAATTCCTCCTTAAGAGTAATAGAGATGTGAGAAAGTAGGCTCAAGTTAGCATTAGTCAGCTCATGAGAGTAATGGTATAAGCCTACCTGATTGTGAGATTGATTGGTCAAACAGAGATGAAAGTCAACCATAGTGATTTGGGAGCCCCATGTGGAAGCGCTCTCGCTTTTTTAGATGTCCAATAAAAAACTAGCTTAGATGGATTTTCGTGCAAATTTTACAAGGCTTTGTGGAGTATGTTGGGCTCTAATCTATTGTATGTTTACAGAGAGTGATTAATATGTAGTACTTGGGGGCTTTAATTAATAAAGGTAACATTAAATTTAAGACAAGGGACCTAGAATTTATTACCAGATAATAGTTGATTACTCTATTGAATGTCTCTTATAGTATATTGGCCAAAGCTCTCAACTTTCATGTTTTTCAAAAAAAGTTAATTAAAGGGTGTTACATACTTGAAAACATCATTGTTATTTAGGAGTAAATGGAATGGGTTTGACATTCTAGTAAAATAGCTTACATCATTAAAATTGATTTTGAGAAGGCTTTTGATTGAGTGGAATGACCTTTCATTTTGGCGATGTTGAAAGCCCTAGGTTTAGGTCCTAGTTCATTGTAGCGGTTAAAATCCTTTTTGTGACTGTGTTAGTAGTCCTTAACCACCAATGGTGTTTGGTCATAATTTTTTGGTCTTCTTTGCTCTATTTGATAGGTTTGTCCTTTGGACCCCTCTCTATTTGCTCTGGTGATAGAGACCTTTGGTTATTTAGTAGCCTTCAAAGTGCAGCGAGGGTTTGTTAGAGGTATCTCACTCCCACATTCCTTAAAGTAATTTCTTAATAGTAAGTTTATCAATTATGCTATCTTCATTCTTATAAAGGAGGAGAATGCTAACAAGGCCATTTAGAGTCTAAATGCTTTTTTGTTTGGCCTCTAGATGTATTTTGCAATGGGACAAAACTCAATGCTACAGGAAGAACCTAGATATCATTCATGTGTGGTTGTAAAATTTTGGTTGGGAATGGATTTACCTAGGGGAAAATTTTAAATTCTTAGGAATATCCTTTCTTTAATGCCACTTCTACTATCCTTTGGAGCTATGTGGTGCAAAGAGTTGAAAGCCAAATTTATCACTAGATTTCTAAACCCATGTCTATGGATGCTAAGTTACAAGTTTGTAGCAAATTTCTTGAGGTCGTGCATGTGTATTGGTCCTCTTGTTTGGTGCCATTGAATTTTTTTTGTGGTAAATTGGACAAACTCTTGAAGGATTTTATCTAGGCCATTATTGATGGATTATAAGGCTTCCCTAGAGTGGTCTGGCACATTTTCTCCTCTCCTCATGAGTATTGAGAGTTGGGAATCATAAATATTCATAAATAAGGGATTGCTCTATGTACTAAATAGATAGTTCAAGCCTTGATGGGTGATGATTATTGTCAAATTTTGATTAGATATTTTATTTTTGTAGGTTCTCCTTATGGAACACTCTCTTCGAGAGGACTTTGGACTTCAAGATCTCTTAATTAGTCAAGTTTTAGTTAAGATTCATGACTCCTTTGTTATTCAAAGTTTTTGGTGAGCCTTGAAAAAAGTTAAACCATTTCTAATTTAGGATAATCATCATTTTAGGGCAAGAATTTCTCTTAACTACCATTACCTTGGATGGCATTCCTTTGATGTAAGTTGGGAGATTCAAAGCCTTGTGGATTTTTTGTCATAGTGTGAACATCTTCTTTGATTTATTTTCTAAATGATCTAGAATATGAATTCCTTAGCCTAAGTTATGGGCAAAAGTTTTGCTTTCAATATCCGACAAGATTATTATCCAAGAGATTTAAGATCTTGTGCCTATAGAGTATGTACCTAAGATTTGCATTATATCACTTGTGGAGTGGTGGACAGATTGGCAATGGACTACTAATAGCCCTTTTCTTAATTACAAACCCCATATGGGATACCAATGGCTCTTTGATCCATTGCTCATGGGAGAACAACTTAATAAGCATAAAGAAATTTCCATTAGACTTGACATATGGAATGAACGTCTACAATGAATTTGGAAGCTTCCTAATGTGCCCAAAAAGGCTCGTTTTCTTTGGTGTTTGTTGTATGAGGGTTTGTTTTTTGGGGAGCGGTTGAAATATTTTGACACTTCTATCCCTTTGTGCATCCTTTGTAATAAGCTTAAGATATTTAAACATGTTTTTTTAGTTTAGTTCCAAAGTTTAGGAATCCTAAGGTTGGATTTTCTCTTTTCTCAAGTCCTATTGACAACCTTTTTCTTGGAAGCATGTTCTTTTAAGAAAATATTTTTATTGGTCAATTAGGATTTGATCTATTATAGCACATCATTAAAATAAATTTTTTATTTATTTTATGGAATGAGAGAAATCTAGATGTCGTTCAAGTTCAAATCTCATTTGTTTTCTGTATTGTTATCAAAGTCTTTGTTATTGTTAAAGCATGTTATAAATTTAGTCTTACACACAATGGTTATCATGCGATTGTAACATTTTTAGGAGTTGTTAGAGGATTAGGATAATACCTTTTGTTCTATGAGCTACATTCCTCTTGATCTAGTAACACTTTTATGTCAAGAAGGCCAAAAGGGACTAAAGAATTAGAGGCCTTGAACTAATGTCATTTGAGAAACAATAGAAGTAAAAGCAAAAGCAATCACATCACTCAAATCTTGGTTGGTTTATTTGTAACAATACTAAAGGACTTAAAAGAAACAAGATCCATCACCCTGAACTAGTGTTACCTTAATTGGTTAAATTCTCTTATGTTTATTAGTTTTTAAAGTTACCATTATAACCTTTACATTGATTATTTAAACTGTCTTATATTTTTAAGATTATAAAGTTATTAATATTATGTTAATTATTTAAACTATTATCACTTTTCAAATTGTACGAGTTTTAATACTTTTTTATACATAAAGGAATTGACAACTGCATTTCCTTTTTAATAACTCTGATCACAACTTCAAATCATGGTGTTACCGCTATAACCCTTGTCTCGCCTAGGTAAACACGACTCGAAGTGAGGAAGGCCCCCGATGGCTCAAGGTTGGTATTGTCAGGGTTGGTATTGCCGCAAACTCAATGAACTTAGGTCATTCTACTACCTTTGCCCAAATTGGGCATGCCCTCAAGGTTTGAACCTAGGTCTCTTCTTGGGAAGTGCCCAACCTTTGCCTAGATTGGGCATGCCCCGAGGTTTAACGTAGGTCTCCTCTTAGTAAATGTTCAACATCTTACCAATCCACCTAACCTTGAAAGCCAACTTATTTTTAATATTGTCTAATATTTATATGTGAAGTCCCCGAGGGTTAGGTGGATTGGTAAGAAGTTGACACTTATCAGGAGGAGATCTAGGTTCAAACCTCGGCATGTCCAATCTAGTGCAAAGGTGGTACTCTGACTTGGGTGTGCGTAGCACCATGATTTGACGTTACGATCGAAAGCAACCTCGAGCCACCAGAGGGTCTTCCTCACTTTGTGTCGTGTTTACCAAGTCTGTTGAGTGTGTGTAGCACCATGATTTGACGTTACGATCAAAGCAACCCCGAGCCACCGGAGGGTCTTTCTCACTTCATATCGTGTTTACAGAGGCGAAATAGGGGTTATAGTTGATCAACCTCGAGCCACCGGAGGGTCTTCCTGACTCCATGTTGTGTTTACTGAGTCTGTTGAATGTGCGTAGCACCATGATTTGACGTTACGATCGAAAGCAACCTCATTTAAAAAAAACCCCGAACCACCGAAGGGTCTTTCTCACTCCGTATCATGTTTACCGAGGTAAGATAAAGGTTATAGTATCGTGTTTATCGTGTTTACTATAAAATAGAGGTTATAATATCGTGTTTACCGAGGCAAGATAAAGGTTATAGTGGTAGCACCATGATTTGACCTGCTATAATAAACAATATGACTTAATCTTGTCCATTCTCCAATGTATAAAAAAAATATTTATTTGTAAAAGACACGCTATCAAACTTTTCTCCCTAACCATCAATTTTCTTTGTTTGAACCATTTTCTTTGTTTGAACCGTAAATTTTAATTACCTTTTGAACTGTTCGTTTACGTTAACAAGACGCATCTTTTTGTTGAAATACGTTAATAAGACGCATCATTTTGTTTTAAGAATTGTATTCTTTCGCTAATTGGCCCCTAATAAAACAAAACAAAAACCTTATCATAGCTGCGCTTTCTATTTCAATCCTATCCTAGTAACTAAGCTCTTCTTAATTTATTTTTTTATTTTTGTTATACTACAACTTCCATCATTTCATTTCTTATCTATTGGTTGAAGCATTATAGCCCTACCTCTACCCCTGTCCCACTTCCAGATTGGAACAGCAGACTTCTACCTCCGTCCTTCCTAATTTACATATTGACCACGCACCATCTTTTAACGTCCAGATAAATCTTAAAAATCCTATTCGATAGCACATGGCAGGATGTACAAGGAGGCTATGCTAATCCGATAGTGCGGAAGTTTGCTTAGAAATTATTGGCTATACAGGACTGCGTATAGATTTAAAATTCCACGTGTCAATAAAGTTCCCCTCTCACCCGCCTACATCTTTCGTATATTTTATTTTAAAATGGAAGAAAAGGAAAGTTACCGAGTCCGTCCCTATCTGCCCACATGCCGTGAACATTTCAGCCTCCTACGTTTCTTTTTGGACATCAGGTGAAACGTTTTGCAGCAGCGACTTAAAGAGCCGTCGTCCTTCGTCCATCGTCCTCTTAGACCTCTATCTAAAAGACGTGGCAACGAATCTGACCCATATAACATCAGCGCCCCCTGAAAACTGCACTAGATAATCGTGGGAAATAATCCTCTCCCTTCCTTTACCGCGAAAAGAACGCACGCAGAAAGCCTCCGTCTGCGTCGATGGCGGCCTCTGATAGCAGAAACACTCCCCACATTCTAGCGATCCCATTCCCTACAGACGACCAGTTGATTCCGTTCCTAAACATCTCATACCTCCTCGCTTCCCATGGCCTCTCCATCACCCTTCTCACCACGGACCCTAATTCGCCTCCCTTCCAAAATGTCATGGTACGAGCCGAATACGCAGGTCTCAACATTCGGCTCCTCCACATGCCTTTCCCAGTCTCTCCCGACATTCCGGAAAAATCATTTACCCTTCTCGTCTACGCCTTCCGCTCGCTTGCAGACCCGATCGAACGGTGGCTCCAACAGCAGACAGAGGCACTCCCCGTGACCTGCATCGTCAGCGACTTCTACCTCGGATGGACCCAAACGCTCGCTGCCAAAGCCAAAATTCCCCGCTTCGTCATCCACTCCACCAGCGCCTTCGGGGTGTGCGTGGACAACTCCCTGTGGACACACTTGCCCCATCTCGCGGTTCGAACCGATGACGAGCCCTTCCAAGTGCCGGACCTCGCGGTGGATCTCTCTTTGTGCCGAAAACGTATACCTTGGAGCGCAAGGCTGTTCCAAAAATTCGATCCCGTGTCGGAATTCACACGAGAGAACAGGCTTCTCAATCTCCAGAGCCACGGCATCGTCGTGAACACGTTCTACGATCTCGAACTCCTCCACATCAACAAACTGCACGAGACCACGGGCAAGCCCGTGTGGGCCGTGGGCCCCATCCTGCAGCATCCCATGGCGGACGACCACCAATCCGAGAACGTGCAGCGCTGGCTGGATTCCCGAGAGCCCAGGTCCGTACTGTACGTTTGCTTGAGTAACTACGCCCTCTCCGCGGTACAGATGACGGCGTTAGCGCGGGGTTTGGAGGAGCTTAACACGCCCTTCGTTTGGGTCGTTGACGGCAATGAAGTTTCTGATGAATTTGAGGAACGGGTTCGTGACAGGGCGCTCGTAATCCAACGTGGCGAAGCTCCTCAGCAGGCCCTCGTCCTCTCGCACCCCTCGGTGGGGGGTTTTATGACGCGGTGTGGATGGAATTCTGCGCTGGCGAGCATCACGACGGGGGTTCCCATGATTACATGGCCCGTTGAAGGCGATCAGTTCTCCAATTCGGCGCTGGTGGTGGAACTGCTGAAGATTGGAGTGCAGGTGTGGGAAGGAGAGGACGGCACGCCCTCCAGAGATCGAGTGAAGAGCGCGGTGGAGCGAGTAATGGGCGAAGGAGAAGAGGCGCAAAGGGCTCTGGAATTGTCAGTTGTGGCGATAAAAGCTATCAAGGAAGAAGAAGCTACCAGGCAGAGTATGGAGGCGTTTGCAGAGGAGATCCGCAACATTGCATCTGCGGAGTTGCCTGAGTCACATGACAGCGAAACTCCAGACACAGAGCAATCTGGGGAGTTAACTGAGTTGAATGTAAAACAAGGTCAGGAGGTTTGAGGTTAAATTCTATTAATGTTATTCGTTTGTCCCGTGCAAGAGATCAGTATCATTGTAAATAGTTTTTGTTTAAAACGCATAATTGTTTCTTTTTTAATAGTATGCTCGCAATCCTGTTTTATATTAGTTTTTCTTAAACTTTATTATTATATTTATTATATAAATATTATTTTTGATTAATTATTATTTTAAAATTTAAAGCTTGTTAACCCAGTTATCTTTGCGAATGTAAAAACAACCCTATTCACAAACAAATCCCAAACTACCCGTCAACTCATAATTTAGTAAGCAACTAGCCAATGTACACTAACTACTTTATAAGTTTCCTTATATTATTGGAAGGAGGTTTGGAGTTTAAGTATAGCTGTCTGTGTTAGATACAAAAGCTTTTCGGTTTAGAGTACGCGCGGAACAGTTTTCTATAACATAAGGTTTTGACTTCAAGGACTAAGAATAGGTGGATTGGTAAGTGCAAGTGTGGTTGGACACTTACCAAGGAGAGACTTAGAGGAAGCCAACCTTTTGTAAAAGTAGTAGTTTGCTCTGACCTAGGAGAAACCAACCTTTTATAAAATTAGTAGTCTGGTCTGACCTAGGAGAAGCCAACCTTTTGTAAAAGTAGTAGTATGCTCTAAATCCTCTGACTGCACATCAGATAAACAACGATGGTACGAATCCGAGCGATTCAACAAAAACGAGACGAATCGATTTGTTAATAGCAGTCCTTATAATTTGAACCCTACATTAACAAGTTTTTAAAAAAAATGGCTGCAACCATCTTCTATATAATCCAAAAAGAACAACCCAGCCCGGTTCTTGTTCTTGTCACGCAAGCTTAAGACGATCTAAATATTTACCAAGTAATTTTCATTTTTTTCCCAAATAATTCTTACAGACACACGACGGGCCTTTGGGGACTAGCGGGGACTCGAAACCCCGAACATCGTCGTCGGCGTAATTTTAAGTTCAATATTAAAGAATTTAAAGCCATAAACGTTATCGCGTGGTTGGTTATTAGGGTCCATGGACCTTCCTATCATTCTTTGATTGCAATTTTGTTTATTATTTGTCTATTACCTGTTAAATAGTAATTCCGTTCTCTATTTTTTAAAAGCTCACTCTTCGTCGCGGTGGAAGTTTGAGTTTCGGTTTTATAAAAGATTCTATCCTATTAATCCCATAAAGTCCTTAATGAATGATGAAAGCAACATAGGGAGCGACAATTTACCTAGAGTTTATATTAACCTTCGTAGTTGCAACCGAAGCCATCTTGCTAAATGTTGACTTTTTTGAATTAAATCTCTATGTGACGTGACAATCTTTAAACTCAAATTTCTAATATGAAAAAGTTATTTACATTAAATTAAGATAATAATTTTTACAATAAAAAAATGGGTAGATTAACATATTCCATGAGAAATCAAATTAATTTTTATTGACAAAGGTTAAGAATCAAAGCCGTCAACAAAACACAAGTTTACTAATCATCATTGATCAAAGAAAGCATATTAAATAGAATAATGTGTCATCTTGCATAAACTGCTAGTGATTATGGGATGGGAATTCATCCTTCTGCATCACGATTCTCGTTAAGGCCTTCAGTACCCGCATCACTTCAACCAACAATTCGCCCAAGTGAAACTGGTTGAACATCATCTCACCCTCTAACCTGGCGGGACGAACAAGCAATGTCAACATTAGGCCGCTTTCTGACTAGCGAGGGCTGGGACCAGTGCCTGTCTGCAGAAGCACTTCTTGCATATGACGAAGGCCGAAGGCGAGAGCGGGATTGAAAATGCTCCTGAGAAGAGTGCTCTAGGGGGATCTGGTTGACTGTACACAGAGCATTGGCCCATTGCGCCATAAGAACTTACAAGTGATCCAACTTCATAGCAACTTTGTTGACTTGAGTACATATATGTAGCCACATGTCATTAAAAACTTATAATTTGTCTACATGAGCAAATGTGACATAAGGTGTATACAGTTTAAAAATAATTCTGTTACGAGCTTTTCAAATATGAAAGAGCTGGCTAATCTTGAAAACCTACCACACCTCAAAAAGTGGAAGAAACAAAGTAAAAGAGTCCCCAAGAAGAGCTTGGGGCCAAGAAACTCTTGCAGTTGTAAATGGGGAAAAAAGGAAAGAACTCATTCCCAATCTTGCCTACATCTTCTACAGTGCCAAAAGAGGTGAGTACAAGACTCGGGTACACCACAAAAGGACATTTAGGATCAGGAATTCCAAGGTACTTCAAACGTTCTCCCAAGGGGAGACCTTGACACAACAAGCTCCACACAAAAAAATATTGCTTGGGCTCAACATAAGCAACCCAAACATTATGAAATCTAGAATTCCATCTAGTCCTTGTAGAAAATAAGTCCCAACGTTGATTGAGCTTAGGCACCATAGGAATATGAGGAGATAACCATTTATACCCCAAACAAGCCTTATAATTAAGCAAAGGAGTGTCAACATGTCATCTCCAATCTGACCACCAAGGACGCAGTGAGTGCACACCAATATTATGCAACATAGAAAAAGGGGTGAGAGCAATAACATCATCATAAGTATCTTTGTCCACACCATTCAGCTTGAAGGTGCATTTGAACTCATTCCATGGGATCCAATCCCTGGTCTGGTGAGAAAAAAAATTAGCTATTGTAACAATATCCTTTTTAAAAAACCGTTGAGCATGAATCCATTGCACCCAAGCTAAGGGAGAACCTTGATGAAGAAACATGGGGGACCACCAAATATTCATAGAATTGATGGATAAAACTTTACGAAAGTCATCTCCTTTCCAACAGATCCAAGGAGTGAGTTGTTGCCATGCTTTCCAGATACTTTTAATAACAAAGGAGCCAGGAATCTTGACAAAAATTGGAGCAACAATGAGAGAGAAAATCTAATCCTCTTCATGCTCTACAGTTTAAGGGAATACTAGAGGAAATGAAATGTCGAACCAAAACTTTCCAAGCTTCAGCTTCCCTTAGAGCCCTGACCACCCACTTAGCACACAGAGAAATACCTTACTGTCTACAGTCCAGCAAACCCATTCCGCCAGACTCTCTAGGAAGATAACAAATATCCCAGACAACTCTATGAAATCCCTTTGTTTCAAAAGAATTATTCCAAAGAAAATCTTGAAGGATTTTCTCAAGCTTCTTATAGTAATCCTGTGAAGGAACCCAACAAGAGGAATAATAAACATGAGTTGCAGCTAAAACTTTAGAGCAAAATATGAAGAACACAAGCTTATACTGAGAGGGGGGGGTGAACAGTATAAGACCTCTTTTTACTTTTCCTTTATACTTCAAAACAGTAAAGCAATATATCCAAAGCAATATCAAAACAATGCACAAGATCATCCACAAAGTGACACAACAATTTTAACGTGGTTCATCCACAAAACTTTTCTCTAAAAGTTATCTCAAAGTTCTTTGGGAAACCTTCCCAATTACAATGTTTATGAGCCTCGGCTCAAAGGAGATACCTTCCCCCAATCTGAATTTATGAGCCTCTAGCTCAAAGGAGATACCTTCCCCTACCTCTGCTCTCGGTCGGTGATCCTCTAGAAGACCTCTCGCCTCTGCTGCCCTTAGCAAATGGAACTCTATCCACAGAAGACACCTGTCTTCCCTGCTCTGGCTGGAGACCTCTGTCCTCAACTCTATCACCTCAAAAGTTGGTCCTCGAATCTGCACTAAACACAGTCCTTCGGTCTAGCACAAATCTGTCCTCAGGTTCTTCTCATAGAACCAATGCACCTCTGTCCTCAAGTTCTCTGATAGAACTATCAAACTTAGCTTCACAAGTCCTCTGCTAGGACCTGTCCAAATCTGCTCACAAGTCCCCAACGGAACCTGTCCAAAACCTGCTCACAAGTTCATCAAGAAAAACTTGCTTGGCATGAACCCACAAAGAGAATGGTTAGAGACCCAATGTGATTCATCAACCTCATAGAAGCATAAAGAGAATTGTTAGAGACTCAATATGTTCTATACTTAACTCCCAATCTCAATCTCAAATCTCATAAGAATAAGATAGATGTAATATGCTTTTCTCAAGAACATGAAACACAACCCAACAATTGCCAACCATGCAATATCTCATATAACAATGATACTCATGTTCTTTCCAACAACCAATATCTTTTCTCAACCAATTAGGGCTTCAACAACAATGCTCAAAGACAAGGTTTAACCAACATCATTCAACTCAACATTAACCTTGAAGCATTCAACCAATCATCACAAGAAAAGGAAACAAGTAGAAATCCTTTTCCCTCCAAAGATATTTGAACAAAACAGCCACCCACACAATATCACCAAATGCAAAGAATAACTTGTTCAAATCAACTCAATGGAGTAAGCCCAATATCATGAATCAAGTAAAAGCAATAACTTGATCAAACAACCTCTATGGAAGCAACTCAACCATCAACCTCAAAACAGCCAACCAAGGGTTTCACCAACTCAAAGCAAGTAGCAAGACTCACAAACATAAACCCTAGTGCACAATGCTTCCACTACCTCAAACCAGAATTATGCATTCACCAAAACTCTCATCAATGATAACAATGCATAAGTAGTCTTCAACAAACCAGAAAATAGGATTTACACCCAACCAAAGGAAACCTAGTTGAATACCTTTTCACTCCAATCTTATTTCAGAAAAACATACACCAATCATACTCATAAGAAGAATGTGCCCATACCTTATTGTGAAGATGAAGAAGCCTCTTTGAAAATCTGCCACAATTAAAATCACTCCTTTTGTGCAATCTTAAAAGGTTAGTATAGCAAAAAAAACAAATTATCCACTTAAAGGTTCCCTTTTTAAACTCCAATAACACAAAACCCCTTAACTTCCAATTTAATACATTCCCCACAATTATTTTAAAACCTTTTTACTCCTCTCACAATTAAGATTATAAAACTTTATGTAAAGAAAACCTTCCTCTAAACCCTTATGTCTCCCGCGTTGTCATAGTTCGCATTTCCAAAAGGTAAGCATCCCCAACATTAAATATAACTAATAAAATAGTGCATACCTTTTATTGCTGCAAAATATTTGCACTCATGGCACCCCACAAATCCCTAAGGGATTCGAACCATATTTTTGCATTCATCTAAGCTCTCTTAGGCACCACCGAGGCTACGCACCCTCATAGCTCTCAAACTTCACGTTCGGATAGATATCTCTCTTCAAAATGTGTGTTGTCAAATTTTCGTGACTCTTGAACTAGTTCTTCTTTCTTGAGGCCAGCAATGCCGCGGATACCATCAGGACTGTAGGATCTTCGTGCATTCAACTTCACGATCTAACGTTCCTCGATTATCATGCAAATCCAGAATATTAATTTCGCAGGGGTTTAATCATATTGTTGCAGCATGTTCATCTTTTTATTGAGCCCCTCGTCGATCGCGCCTTATTGCATATGTTGATTTCAACCTTTCGTCACTTCTTCAAAATAAACCACTATACATCCTTTTTAATCATCCTCACACTTTTGACCACGCAATCGCCTGTCTTCCTCCTTCGCTGGCGCAGACGATGTCGAAAATGAAATGCACGAAAATTGATATCAAATCCTTCGCTCAACTTTAATGAAATCCATTGCCACATTTTATATGCACTATGATGCATTTATTAACACGTCGGCACTTTTAATTTAATTTAAAATTTTAATTTAAATTTTAAATAAATAAAATTTAAACTAAATATTTAAAATTAAATATCTTCATCACCGGGGCACCTTTTTCAACGAAACGAAGAGCCAACTTGGGTTTTAAGAAAAACCCATTTCAAATCTGTTGTCCATGGTTTTAAATAAAACCTTTTATTTTGTCTGCCTTGGTTTTCACAAAAACCCTTCCTTGATAACCTAAAGCTTCTTGACATCAATGACAACATCAACACTTGAGCAAAGGCAATGTACCCAAGGTACCCAAAATTGCCAACAATCTCCCCCTTTGTCATTGATGGCAAACCTTTACTGAAAAACACTTCTTAAGAGCCAAAACTGAAACCCACAACTAAGAATCTTCCTTTGAAGTTTTGCTCCCCCTGACTTGAAGCTTTCCTCTTCACTTGAAGCTCTCCCCCTTACTCATATCTCTCCCCCTTTGTCATCAATGGCAAAGGGCCACCTTTGGGGCTCGAGACTAAGAATGAGCCTCTTAGCTTAGTCCCTCCCCCACCTCCTGTTGAGGTGATTAATTCTGGGGTGGGAGTAAAACTCCCATTAGGCACTGATCATCATCAGCATCTATAACTTCCTTGTCGGGCCTTCTCTTGAACTCTTTGTCCATATTATTGTTCTTGTTCTCATTCCTGTTCTTTTCCATGCCTTGATCCTTGGACCTGATCATGCCACTGTTCCTGTTCCTGTATCTTGGAATTTCAGCTCTACATTGTCTAGCTATGTGACCTTCATTGTTGCACTTATAACAAGTAACAATGTTATTTCTTTGAGGCATACCTGTTCTTTGAATCCACCTGTTCTGACTAAACCTATTCTGACCAAACCTATTTTGACCAAACCTATTCCTGATATTTGCCTTGCAATGAATCGCCTTATGCCCAAACTGTTGACAAGAGTAGCAATACCCTTGAAAGAAATTACCACTTCTGAAACTGTCATTTACCTTCTTCACTTGAGCCATGCAATGTGAAGCCATGTGACCAAACTTGTGACAAGCAAAACATCTGCCTTGAAACTTTCCTTTATTTGACCTCTTGGGTCCTGAAAACTTCTTCTTCTCATTCTGAATTCTGTTTTCTGTTTCTATGCATCTATCATTCAAGGACTCATGATCTGAAATACTTTCCTCATTAGAACTCTCTTCCTTTTGGAGTCTCTTACTAGACTCTCCAACTTGTTTCTTGTGAGGCTTAACAAAACCAAGACCTGTTTTATCTGTTGTCTTTCTTTGACCTTTGATAAGAGATTTAACCTTTTTGGAGCTTTCTTGAAACTTGTACAGCTTATCCTTGTACTCTTTATTTTCCTCTTTCAAAGAAGCCATTTTCTGATCTAATTCACTATACTCAAGCACCTTAGATTCTAACTCATTCTTGAGTTCTTGTGCCTTAGCCATAGAGACGTCAAGACTTTCTATAAGTTTATCTCTCTCCATGCAACATTCATCTAACTTATCCTTGAGTCTAGCATTCTTCTTTCTTTCCTTTTTCAAAACACTAAGAGCATTAGTAAGTTCACATTCAAGATCCTCTATTTGATTGCACTTTGAATTATCAAGGCCTTTTTTCAGATTTCTTATCACTAGAGGTGCTACCCTTTTCAAAAACCATACATGCATCTTCCTTATCATTTTTTGAAGCATCCTCATACATACTAGCAACCAAATCATTATTTTTGCAATTATCCTCAAGGTGCCCACAATTTCCATATCTAAGACATTTCGGTTCTTCCTCCTTTTCTGATATGAACAATATCTCATTTTTATAATCACCTGAAGAACTTTCACTATCACTACTAGAACACTTACTTGCTTTGTCAAGGTAGACGCTCTTCTTTTCTTGATTGTTGTGCTCATCTTTGATTTTAAGAGTTGTATTGGCCTCTTCTAGTTGTTTCTTCAATGAAACAATCTCTTCTTTTTGTTTGCGTCAAACAGTCTCTTTCTCATTGATCTGAGACCTGAGAGTTTCTTCACTCTTTTTGAACTCTTCTATTTTCAGCTTCAGATTGCTAACAACTTTGTTAGATTCCTCTTCATGTTTGTTGTATATACCGACTTTATTACTCATTTCTTCTGTCTGCATTCTTAAACCGTCAATTTCTTTTTCTAGCTTGCTGCAATACTCTGTTTTCCTGGATGATTGCATTTCGAGATCTTCAAAAATTTTCTTGTAATCTTCTGCTTGTACTTTCAAGCTGGTGATTATATCTTCTGCATCCTCAACCTTTTTACTCAGGTCTGAAATCAGTTTCTGTTTCCAATTTGCTTCTACATCACTTCCTTCTTCATCACACTCTTGTTCTGAATCTGTTTCTTCACCAATTTTGAACGGATCATCTTCATCTTCACTGCTACTAAACCCATGGCAATGATGATCATTGTGATAGAGTTGACCACAAACAAAACATTCTCTTCCTTGTGAGCAATCAGCTGCAAAGTGACCGGTCTTCCCACATCTGGTGCAAAACTTTATTAATCTGGCTTGTTCTCCATTGTTTGATTCATCTCTTGAATCTATTTCCATTCCCAAAGTAGCAATATTGAGATCATCTTCATTTTCTTTCATGACCATGTGAGATTTCTTTTTCTTGTGTCTAATGGTTTTGCTTTTGCCTTTCCTTGCCATTTGTGTTCTTGTAAGATCTTCCTTCAAGTTGTTTAAACTTTTCGAAGGCACCCGCTCTGATACCAATTGAAGAACACAAGCTTATACTGAGAGGGGGGGTGAACAGTATAAGACCTCTTTTACTTTTCCTTTATACTTCAAAATAGTAAAGCAATATATCCAAAGCAATATCAAAACAATGCACAAGATCATCCACAAAGTGACACACAATTTTAACGTGGTTCATCCACAAAACTTTTCTCTAAAAGTTATCTCAAAGTTCTTTGGGAAACCTTCCCAATTACAATGTTTATGAGCCTCGGCTCAAAGGAGATACCTTCCCCTAATCTAAATTTATGAGCCTCTTCTCAAAGGAGATACCTTCCCCTACCTCTGCTCTAGCTGGTGATCCTCTAGAAGACCTCTGCCTCCGCTGCCCTTAGCAAATGGAACTCTATCCATAGAAGACACCTGTCTTCCCTGCTCTAGTTGGAGACCTCTGTCCTCAACTCTATCACCTCAAAAGTTGGTCCTCGAATTTGCACTAAACACAGTCCTTCGGTCTAGCACAAATGTGTCCTCAGGTTCTTCTCATAGAACCAATGCACCTCTGTCCTCAAGTTCTCTGATAGAACTATCAAACTCAACTTCACAAGTCCTCTGCTAGGACCTGTCCAAATCTGCTCACAAGTCCCCAACGGAACCTATCCAAAACCTGCTCACAAGTTCATCAAGAAAAACTTGCTTGGCATGAACCCACAAAGAGAATGGTTAGAGACCCAATGTGATTCATCAACCTCATAGAAGCATAAAGAGAATTGTTAGAGACTCAATATGTTCTATACTTAACTCCCAATCTCAATCTCAACTCAATCTCACATAAGAATAAGATAGATGTAATATGCTTTTCTCAAGAACATGAAACACAACCCAACAATTGCCAACCATGCAATATCTCATATAACAATGATACTCATGTTCTTTCCAACAACCAATATCTTTTCTCAACCAATTAGGGCTTCAACAACAATGCTCAAAGACAAGGTTTAACCAACATCATTCAACTCAACATTAACCTTGAAGCATTCAACCAATCATCACAAGAAAAGGAAACAAGTAGAAATCCTTTTCCCTCCAAAGATATTTGAACAAAACAGCCACCCACACAATATCACCAAATGCAAAGAATAACTTGTTCAAATCAACTCAATGGAGTAAGCCCAATATCATGAATCAAGTAAAAGCAATAACTTGATCAAACAACCTCTATGGAAGCAACTCAACCATCAACCTCAAAACAACCAACCAAGGGTTTCACCAACTCAAAGCAAGTAGCAAGACTCACAAACATAAACCCTAGTGCACAATGCTTCCACTACCTCAAACCAGAATTATGCATTCACCAAAACTCTCATCAATGATAACAATGCATAAGTAGTCTTCAACAAACCAGAAAATAGGATTTACACCCAACCAAAGGAAACCTAGTTGAATACCTTTTCACTCCAATCTTATTTCAGAAAAACATACACCAATCATACTCATAAGAAGAATGTGCCCATACCTTATTGGAAGATGAAGAAGCCTCTTTGGAAATCTGCCACAATCACAATCACTCCTTTTGTGCCAATCTTCAAAAGGGTTAGTATATCAAAAAATCAAATTATCCACATTAAAGATTCCCCTTTTCAAACTCCAATAACACAAAACCCCTTAACTTTCAATTTAATACATTCCCCACAATTATTTTAAAACCTTTTTACTCCTCTCATAATTAAATTATAAAATTTATGTAAACAAAACTTCCTTAAACCCTTATCTCTCCCTTTATAGTTCATTTCAAAATAACCCCAACATTAAATATAACTAATAAAATAGTGCATACCTTTTATTGCTGCAAAATATTTGCACTCATGGCACCTACAAATCCCTAAGGATGAACATATGATACAAGCTTAGCACCATAGCAATACAAACTACTTGGAAATCCTCTTCAAAATGTCAAATTCTCTTAATAGCTCCTAAAAAAAACCCCAACTTCACACAACGTTCCTCATCTGAAATCCAAAATATTAATCGCATTAAATAGTGCAACATGTATCTTTTTAGGTTTCGTTATCATATGTTGATTTCAATTTCGTCCTTTTCAAAATAAGCATATACATCCTTTTAATATCCTCACACTTTTGACCACTCAATGCTTGCTTTCTCCTTTGGCGACGATGTCGAAAAGAAATGCACGAAAATTGATATCGAATCCTTCACTCAACTTTAATGAAATCCATTGCCTCATTTTATATGCACTATGATGCATTGATTAACACGTCGGCACTTTTAATTTAATTTAAAATTTTAATTTAAATTTTAAATAAATAAAATTTAAACTAAATATTTAAAATTAAATATCTTCATCACCGGGGCACCTTTTTCAATGAAACGAAGAGCCAACTTGGGTTTTAAGAAAAACCCATTTCAAATCTGTTGTCCATGGTTTTAAATAAAACCTTTTATTTTGTCTGCCTTGGTTTTCACAAAAACCCTTCCACTTCTTGACATCAATGACAACATCAACACTTGAGCAAAGGCAATGTACCCAATGTACCCAAAATTGCCAACAATCTCCCCCTTTGTCATTGATGGCAAACCTTTACTAAAAACACTTCTTCAAGAGCCAAAACTGAAACTCCACAACGAGAATCTTCCTTTGAAGTTTTGCTCCCCCCGACTTGAAGCTTTCCTCTTCACTTGAAGCTCTCCCCCTTACTCATATCTCTCCCCCTTTGTCATCAATGGCAAAGGGCCACCTTTGGGGCTCGGGACTAAGAATGAGCCTCTTAGCTTAGTCCCTCCCCCACCTCCTGTTGAGGTGATTAATTCTGGGGTGGGAGTAAAACTCCCATTAGGCACTGATCATCATCAGCGTCTATAACTTCCTTGTCGGGCCTTCTCTTGAACTCTTTGTCCATATTCCTGTTCTTGTTCTTGTTCTTTTCCTGTTCTTTTCCATGCCTTGATCCTTGGACCTGATCATGCCACTTTTCCTGTTCCTGTACCTTGGAATTTCAGCTCTACATTGTCTAGCTATGTGACCTTCATTGTTGCACTTATAACAAGTAACAATGTTATTTCTTTGAGGCATACCTGTTCTTTGAATCCACCAGTTCTGACTAAACCTATTCTGACCAAACCTATTCTGACCAAACCTGTTCCTGTTATTTGCCTTGCAATGAATTGCCTTATGCCCAAACTGATTGCAAGAGTAGCAATACCCTTGAAATAAATTACCACTTCTGAAACTGTCATTTACCTTCTTCACTTGAGCCATGCAATGTGAAGCCATGTGACCAAATCTATGACAAGCAAAACATCTGCCTTGAAACTTTCCTTTATTTGACCTCTTGGGTCCTGAAAACTTCTTCTTCTTCTCATTCTGAATTCTGTTTTCTGTTTCTGTGCATCTATCATTCAAGGACTCATGATCTGAAATACTTTCCTCATTAGAACTCTCTTTCTTTTGGAGTCTCTTACTAGACTCTCCAACTTGTTTCTTGTGAGGCTTAACAAAACCAAGACCTGTTTTATCTCGTTGTCTTTCTTTGACCTTTGATAAGAGATTTAACCTTTTTGGAGCTTTCTTGAAACCTCGTACGACTTATCCTTGTACTCTTTATTTTCCTCTTTCAAAGAAGCCATTTTCTGATCTAATTCACTATACTCAAGCACCTTAGATTCTAACTCATTCTTGAGTTCTTGTGCCTTAGCCATAGAGACGTCAAGACTTTCTATAAGTTTATCTCTCTCCATGCAACATTCATCTAACTTATCCTTGAGTCTAGCATTCTTCTTTCTTTCCTTTTTCAAAACACTAAGAGCATTAGTAAGTTCACATTCAAGATCCTCTATTTGATTGCACTTTGAATTATCAAGGCCTTTTTCAGATTTCTTATCACTAGAGGTGCTACCCTTTTCAAAAACCATACATGCATCTTCCTTATCATTTTTTGAAGCATCCTCATACATACTAGCAACCAAATCATTATTTTTGCAATTATCCTCAAGGTGCCCACAATTTCCATATCTAAGACATTTCGGTTCTTCCTCCTTTTCTGATATGAACAATATCTCATTTTTATAATCACTTGAAGAACTTTCACTATCACTACTAGAACACTTACTTGCTTTGTCAAGGTAGACGCTCTTCTTTTCTTGATTGTTGTGCTCATCTTTGATTTTAAGAGTTGTATTGGCCTCTTCTAGTTGTTTCTTCAATGAAACAATCTCTTCTTTTTGTTTGCAGCAAACAGTCTCTTTCTCATTGATCTGAGACCTGAGAGTTTCTTCACTCTTTTTGAACTCTTCTATTTTCAGCTTCAGATTGCTAACAACTTTGTTAGATTCCTCTTCATGTTTGTTGTATATACCGACTTTATTACTCATTTCTTCTGTCTGCATTCTTAAACCGTCAATTTCTTTTTCTAGCTTGCTTGCAATACTGCTTTTTCCTGGATGATTGCATTTCGAGATCTTCAAAAATTTTCTTGTAATCTTCCGCTTGTACTTTCAAGCTGGTGATTATATCTTCTGCATCCTCAACCTTTTTACTCATGTCTGAAATCAGTTTCTGTTTCCAATTTGCTTCGCATCACTTCCTTCTTCATCACACTCTTGTTCTGAATCTGTTTCTTCACCAATTTTGAACGGATCATCTTCATCTTCACTGCTACTAAACCCATGGCAATGATGATCATTGTGATAGAGTTGACCACAAACAAAACATTCTCTTCCTTGTGAGCAATCATCTGCAAAGTGACCGGTCTTCCCACATCTGGTGCAAAACTTTATTAATCTGGCTTGTTCTCCATTGTTTGATTCATCTCTTGAATCTATTTCCATTCCCAAAGTAGCAACATTGAGATCATCTTCATTTTCTTTCATGACCATGTGAGATTTCTTCTTCTTGTGTCTAATGGTTTTGCTTTTGCCTTTCCTTGCCATTTGTGTTCTTGTAAGATCTTCCTTCAAGCTGTTTAAACTTTTCGAAGGCATCGGCTCTGATACCAATTGAAGAACACAAGCTTATACTGAGAGGGGGGTGAACAAGTATAAGACCTCTTTTTACTTTTCCTTTATACTTCAAAATAGTAAAGCAATATATCCAAAGCAATATCAAAACAATGCACAAGATCATCCACAAAGTGACACACAATTTTAACGTGGTTCATCCACAAAACTTTTCTCTAAAAGTTATCTCAAAGTTCTTTGGGAAACCTTCCCAATTACAATGTTTATGAGCCTCGTCTCAAAGGAGATACCTTCCCCTAATCTAAATTTATGAGCCTCTCGCTCAAAGGAGATACCTTCCCCTACCTCTGCTCTAGTTGGTGATCCTCTAGAAGACCTCTGCCTCCGCTGCCCTTAGCAAATGGAACTCTATCCACAGAAGACACCTGTCTTCCCTACTCTAGCTGGAGACCTCTGTCCTCAACTCTATCACCTCAAAATTTGGTCCTCGAATTTGCACTAAACACAGTCCTTCGGTCTAGCACAAATCTGTCCTCAGGTTCTTCTCATAGAACCAATGCACCTCTGTCCTCAAGTTCTCTGATAGAACTATCAAACTCAGCTTCACAAGTCCTCTTCTAGGACCTGTCCAAATCTGCTCACAAGTCCCCAACGGAACCTATCCAAAACCTGCTCACAAGTTCATCAAGAAAAACTTGCTTGGCATGAACCCACAAAGAGAATGGTTAGAGACCCAATGTGATTCATCAACCTCATAGAAGCATAAAGAGAATTGTTAGAGACTCAATATGTTCTATACTTAACTCCCAATCTCAATCTCAACTCATCTCATCTCATAAGAATAAGATAGATGTAATATGCTTTTCTCAAGAACATGAAACACAACCCAACAATTGCCAACCAAGCAATATCTCATATAACAATGATACTCATGTTCTTTCCAACAACCAATATCTTTTCTCAACCAATTAGGGCTTCAACAACAATGCTCAAAGACAAGGTTTAACCAACATCATTCAACTCAACATTAACCTTGAAGCATTCAACCAATCATCACAAGAAAAGGAAACAAGTAGAAATCCTTTTCCCTCCAAAGATATTTGAACAAAACAGCCACCCACACAATATCACCAAATGCAAAGAATAACTTGTTCAAATCAACTCAATGGAGTAAGCCCAATATCATGAATCAAGTAAAAGCAATAACTTGATCAAACAACCTCTATGGAAGCAACTCAACCATCAACCTCAAAACAGCCAACCAAGGGTTTCACCAACTCAAAGCAAGTAGCAAGACTCACAAACATAAACCCTAGTGCACAATGCTTCCACTACCTCAAACCAGAATTATGCATTCACCAAAACTCTCATCAATGATAACAATGCATAAGTAGTCTTCAACAAACCGGAAAATAGGATTTACACCCAACCAAAGGAAACCTAGTTGAATACCTTTTCACTCCAATCTTATTTCAGAAAAACATACACCAATCATACTCATAAGAAGAATGTGCCCATACCTTATTGTGAAGATGAAGAAGCCTCTTTGTAAATCTGCCACAATTAAAATCACTCCTTTTGTGCCACTTAAAAGGTTAGCATAGCAAAAACAAATTATCCACTTAAAGGTTCCCTTTTAAACTCCAATAACACAAAACCCCTTAACTTCCAATTTAATACATTCCCCACAATTATTTTAAAACCTTTTTACTCCTCTCACAATTAAGATTATAAAACTTTATGTAAAGAAAAACTTCCTCTAAACCCTTATGTCTCCCGCGTTGTCATAGTTCGCATTTCCAAAAGGTAAGCATCCCCAACATTAAATATAACTAATAAAACAAGCATCCTTTTATTGCTCCCAAGGCCATGGTACTTACTACTCACGAAAGCACCACTACTACCTAAACATCACCTTAGGCATCAAACCATATTTTTGCATTCATCTAAGCTCTCTTAGGCACCACCGGGGCTACGCACCCTCATAGCTCTCAAACTTCACGTTCGGATAGATATCTCTCTTCAAAATGTGCGTTGTCAAATTTTTGTGACTCTCGAACTAGTTCTTCTTTCTTGAGGCCAGCAATGCCGCGGATACCACCAGGACTGCATGATCTTCGTGCATTCAACTTCACGATCTATCGTTCCTCAATTATCATGCAAATCCAGAATATTAATGTCGCAGGGGTTTAATCATATTGCTGCAGCGTGTTCATCTTTTTCTTGAGCCCCTTGTCGATCACGCCTTATTGCATATGTTGATTTCAACCTTTCGTCACTTCTTCAAAATAAACCACTATACATCCTTTTTAATCATCCTCACACTTTTGACCACGCAATCGCCTGTCTTCCTTCGCTGGCGCAGACGATGTCGAAAACGAAATGCACGGAAATTGATATCGAATCCTTCGCCCAACTTTAATGAAATCCATTGCCACATTTTATATGCACTATGATGCATTGATTAACATGTCGGCACTTTTAATTTAATTTAAAATTTTAATTTAAATTTTAAATAAATAAAATTTAAACTAAATATTTAAAATTAAATATCTTCATCACCGGGGCACCTTTTTCAACAAAACGAAGAGCCAACTTGGGTTTTAAGAAAAACCCATTTCAAATCTATTGTCCATGGTTTTAAATAAAACCTTTTATTTTGTCTGCCTTGGTTTTCACAAAAACCCTTCCTAGAACTTAGATTCCTTCAAAAGCTTCTTGACATCAATGACAACATCAACACTTGAGCAAAGGCAATGTACCCAAGGTACCCAAAATTGCCAACAAAATATGATATTTACCCGCTAATGATAACTTCTTAATAAGCCAAAAATCAAGTTTCTTTTCAACTCTTTGAAGCATATAATTCCAAAGCTGAGTAGGGGAGCCTTGAAAGGCAAAAAGAATATAAAGAAACTTAAAAACTTCTCCAGGAGGGATCCAATTCCAATGATACCCTTGAAGCCAAGGCAGCTTAGGCAAGGAAGACTATCTAAAATAAGAGGTCTTCGTCCATTGTATGCTAGAACCAGAGGCTGTGCAAAATGTGTTCAGGCAAAATAAAGCATTAGAAACAAATTTCTCATCTTCCCTTATAGAAGAAAGGAGTCATCAGCAAAGTGACCATTAATAAGTTGTCCTTGATGATTTGAAAGAGCAATTCATTTAATAAGACCTGCATAAGCTTGAGTAGCTAAAAGATAGCCAAAGGCTTCAGCAACAAGCACATATAAAGAAGGAGCAATAGGACACCATGTCGAATAGACCTGAACAGGACCACTACTTTAGGCTATGAATTTTTCATATTAAGAATAGTCCAAGCATCTCTGAATAGCATAGCAATTTTTTGAATGAAAACTAGCCCGAATCCTAAAGCTTTGAGCATAGAAAGAATGAATCTCCATTCAATGCGGTCATAAGCTTGCTCAAAATCAATCTTGATAAAAATCATGTTTTGGTTTGACATTCGAACACATTCCATGCCCTCCCAGACAACCAAAACATTATCGAGGATGTACCTCCATTGAATGAATCCAGTTTGCTTTGATCCGACTAACAAAGGAAGAAGATGCCTAAGGCAAAGAGCCAAAGCTTTGGCAATGATCTTGTAACTAACATTCAATAAAGTAATAGGCCTCCCATTAGTGATCAATTTTGGGTCCCCTTGCTTGGGTATGAATTTGATATTGCCCATGTTAATAATTGCTCCCAAATATCCTACTCGAAGAGCCTCCAAATAAACTTTATGTAAATCAGGACTAGGTCCCAAAGACCTTTGTAGAACTCATAGGGAAAGCCATCCAGACCTAGTGCTTTGTCATTTGCCATTTGAGACAATGCATCCTCCAAAAATTTAAGGGAGAGAAGTTTATCACACCCTGATCTTTGAGACTTTGAAACCTTAACTGGAACAACTGCCATACAAGCTGCTAGTGCTTTCTCTCACCCAAGAGAATAAGCTTGAGCGACAAAAACATTAGTATAGTTCTTGAAAAAAGCATCAATCATCTCAAGAAGAGCGGTAAGCCTTATTCCATTTTCTTGAATGGCCTTGAATTAAGTAGCTTTCTTGGGAGGGTAAAGCCTTTTAAAAAATTCTTTAGTGACCCTATCACCAACTTTAAGACAATGAAGATGGGCTTTAATTCAAGCTCCCCGAGCCTCATAAAGTTTAGCAAGTTTAAGTTCATGCCTCAGCTAGGCAACATGAGACTGAATTTCAGGATTAAATGGATATGCCTCAAGCCTGAGAGAAGCTTTGGCAAGCTCATCATGAAGGACAACATTGGAATGTCTTCTGAACTGTGCCACCTTTTTTACCAAAGTGCAAAGCAAGATAGTTGTACGAAAAATGACATCATTCCACCATTCTATTCACCCCAACTCTCTAGTAGGGCTAGGAACTAGATTCCAGACTCTATAGATATGATAGACCATGGAAGGGTGCTAAAGAAATAAAGTATTGAAAAAAATTGTAACTTGTAATATCTCTAAGGCAGGGATTTCATCAGCACATTAAACATGATGGGTGAATGATCAGAAGTAGTGGTACTAGGAATGGTTTCCACAAACGAAGCTGATTTAGAAATAGATTATATTCATCATCTGGGTCATGTAAATATACCTACCAAGGTACATACTTAGGACATTAGATTACTTTAGGGGGAAGTTACCTAGTTTCTTTATGCAATGTAATAAATACACAAGTGTCAATGTGCAAGTTGTACATGTACAAGTTGTCCCTTGCACAACTAGATAGAGTGTTGACCAAGGAACTTATCTTCCTATATAATGGCCTCATCGTCATATATTAGAGAGCATCACATTGAGCATCACTTACAACATCATAGAGCATAGCTTAGACACAGTTGCCCATATTGGAGATGGGTGCAATGTAGTCCAGTAGCATTATTCATGGAGTGTTCTTTTCCTCCATAGCTACATTGTATTCATTTTCGTCATTTCAATTTATAGCATATTTCAGTCATTTCATAGATTTACTTTCTTTCATATTATTTATGCATCTTATGATTGCTATCTCCCATTTCATAGTGCATCAAAAACTAATAGTGGTATCAGAGCATTGGTAGATCTAGCTATAGGAAAACCACCATTATTAATGAGCCTGAGTTTTTTGACAATCTAACGTGCCTTTGGATCAGTCATTGTAAAAACTCTCAGAAGAGTCTAGGTAGTAGAATTAGGAAGAGCCATAAGTGAGGACTGAAAGAAATCTCAATTTTAAAAATAACGAGATTGCATCTGGCTAAAGTCTTTCCATAGAGTTGTAGAAAAAATCATGAAGGCTAGGACTCAACATTCAATCCACTAAATTGAAAAATCAAATAGTGAAGATAATTCAAGATATCTAGAATTCTTAATCATTGCCCAAAGTTTCTTTTGTTGTAGAAATATAATTCTCAGAATATTGGGACTCCTACAATAGAAAGCTATAAGACTTCAACTTTGTTGCTTGAAGGTCAGCATATCTTCATAGTGCAGAGATTAGTTTCTTGTCTAAGAAAATAATATTGCGAAAGAAGACTTTTGGAGAAGAGTTGTGGTGAATTTAAGAGATAGAAGATCTCCATTACTAAATTGAGAGCTTCACACAAGAAGAAAATACCAGAGTAGCCTTGATCAAGAAGAAAAGGCCATAGAAGCCTTGATCCAGAAGAAAAGGCCATAGTAGCCTAAATCCAAAAAAAAAGGCCATAGTAGCCTTAATATCGAAAAAGGTCATAAAAGCCTTGATATTGAAGAAAAGGCCACAAAATCCTTGATACTGAAAAAAATATCACATAAGCCTTGATATTGAAATAAGGCCACAAAAACCTTGATCTTGAAGAAGACTCCAGAAGTGAGTATCTGATTCAAAAGCAGATTAAGATTTTAGAACTAATTTTGTTGCATGGAAAGAAGATTCAGTGAGTCAAGAAACTTCCTAAAAGAAATCTAAGAAGAGTATCTTATTCAGAATAAATCCAATACCTGAAGCAAAACTGAAGGCAAAGCGATCAAGAGAAGATCTCATTGAAGAAATTTTAGTCTTGGAAGAAGAATAAGGACTAGGAGAGTACTACTCGAATACAGAAGCAACAAAATCGAATATCCAAAAGAAGATCTCACCACCAACAATTCCAGGAGCAGAAGGTTGAAGAAAATATCTCAAGGAAGACCAAAAAAATCTGCAATATCAAATACCTTAAGGAGGTTTCAACGAGCATCCAGTAAAAGGCTTGGAGAGCCTTACTGAAGAAATCATAAAAGAAGAACTCATTGGAGAATCCACTACCAAGGAGAAGCCCCTGATAGTGAAGGACTTGGGATAATTGTCGCCATCTGAAAATAAGCCTAAGAGAAGAAGAATTTGATAAGGAGTGTCAAATCCTAGAAGAAGAATCCAGTGAAGACCTCAAGACATTTAGAATCTTGAGAAGAAGATCATGTTTGAAGCTAGAATTCGACAAGAAGACTTGAAGACAGAAGAAACCCGTAAGATCTAAGAGATTTGAATATTACCTCTTACAGCAAGAAGGCGCCATTTCAGAGACAAATACTTCTTCAAATCTACAACAAAAGGAGACTACAAAAGGAGAACAAGCCACTAAATCACAAGCTTGTGAAGGAAAAGTTTGAGACCATCTATTGGTGAAGAAGGAATTACATAGGACAATTTACATAAAGCAGCAAAATCAACATCCCCCACAGAAGTGGTAGAAGAGCTACAAAATATTTCAAAAAGATATGCAACTATTAGTGCAATTAGATTCATTAATTGGTTTACTTATCAGATTTATTAAAGCACCTTAATTTGGATCAAAGTTGCATTGGATTATAGTATTCAAAAGTGCAAAAAGAGAACAATTCCTTTCAAGGTTAATTTGCACATTAGAAGTTAATTAGATATATGCATTACAACCATCTATCAACTACCTATAATCTACTTTTGAAAGCAAAATAAGACTAAGTTCCTACAAATTTGTTTGTAAGGAATTACATAATATTTTTTGAAGATTCATTTCAAATTATTCTTGACTAGTTGCGGTAAATTGATTAAGTGCATTAATTTTGAGAGTTAATTGGAGTGATAAGGTGAAATTGTTAGCGCATTAAAAATTGAAATTTTTTTAGACTCTTTTGCACTATACTATTGCTCTCAAAATATTGTTATTTGTGTTCTTGAGAAAGGCACAAAAATAGAACTTGTCAAAGTGTCAAAAGACATTATTAGTGCATAGTGATCTGCAACATTGAGTGGCCTGGAAAAGGCACAAAATCAGCTCAATACTCCAAGCATTGGAGAATAAAGTAGCCACCAAAGATCAACAAAGGAAGCCTCGAGCGAGACTTGGTGAGTCTCAAGTTCAAAGCAAAATAAGTTTTATACAAAAAAATAGTGCAGAAAAATATAGAAAAAAGAGAGCTTCTATCAAGTGGTTACAAGCTTGGATCTATTTATAAAATATCCAAGCAATAATGGGAAGGTATCTAATAAAAAAGACAACCTTGAAACCCCTTATATTGCATTCAAATTTTTTTCACAAAACTAGAAATTCAGACCTTAAAAAAGGGTGCAAAAGAAGGTGCAATAAAGGTTATTTTATACATGAAAATATTACATTGCATTGCACTATCTTAATCTAGTTTATACAAAAAAAAGGAGGCATATTTGAAGGTGTCTCAAAGGCACAACATCTGCTAGAAAAACTAGTCGAAGGTGGTCATTCACGAGCATCCTTTCAAGCACAGCAAACGAGCCACTCTAAGGGCTCCTACTCCCTCATCTTGGATGACCAAACCTGCAAGAGACAAGACGAAAAATCAAAGGGAGAAAATGACGTTATAAATAAGAGCAACACTGTCTACAAGGAGGATGTATAACATATGAGAAAAGAGGAAGACAAAAGCACCATTGGAGCGTTCCAATATCCACATCTTCAAGTTGAAAATCGATGCTTAAGCCTCCAGTTCGACACTCCTCAACTCAATCTGAAACAATCTACAAGCAAGTGCAATTGATCGAAAAAGGAGTTGTGAATGCTATAGAATTTAAAGAACCTCCAAGAAGGATATGTTGAAGAAGCGTTATAGAAGACGCCCATGCACAAGGAGGAAGTGACATTTGTCACTTGAGACAATACCCTAATTTTCCTCATGTGAGCGCTCATATTCATCATCAAAGGAGTTACAAGCTATAGGTTGGTGCAATGAATATATGAGGAACACTTGTCCAAGGATAGCCAAGTGCTCCATTAAATAACATAATGCTCATGTGTTACTTAAAGAGAGAAATAAGTGTTCACTAGCACGTTCTACTCCTCCAGCGCTAAAAAGTAAACGAACGTGCCACTTGGCACTCAAACCAAGATTCTCCTCCATTTTAAGAGCGTCAATGACCAAGGCATTCAACAAGTATTTACATTCAGGGTTTGCGAACACATGGTGTAGCGGTAACATGGAAGCAAGGTGAGAAAAAGCCTTCAATTCTTTGGTCAAGGAAGGTCAAAGGCAAACATTAATGACACCACATTTGGAACGCCAAATCCCACAAAGGTTATAAGCAATATCATTAGAGGAAGAGCCAAAGAAGCAACATATATATTGCAGCCCATGCACAATGAAAACAACATTAACTATTGAATGATATAAGATAAGGTTTATTCCCACAATAATATGCTTTCATTTCTTCGGAGTTAAAGCTTAAACTTAGAGGAATATAGCTATATTGAAAGCTATATCTTAAAGGGGAATAATATATCAAGTTAATATAGTATTTGCAATATTAAACATAGGAGCAATAAGGATTTCTACTAGAAATTATTTATAAAATATTTGCAAATATTATTGTGGTCTAATTTTTCGAAAATTTGGGAGTTATAAGGGTTACTACATCAAAATGACTTATTGGAAAATAGATACACTCCAATTAAAATCCTAAAGGGATATTTAAAATGTTTATTAAAGGTTTTTGCTAAGGTTGGAAATTTATATTATTCTTGTCTCAAAAACATCAAAAAAAGGCAAAGAAATCCAACATTAAAACCTCTTCAAATTGGAAAAGTGCTTAGTTCAATAGGAGCAATAAGGGATAATAAAAGTTGATTTTTGATATTTACAAAACCTTACAAAATCAACCAAAAATTGAACTATATTTTCAAGAGCACTATATTATATCCCTAAGGAGTCATAAGGTATTTTATAAAACTTGGTAATATCAACATTTATCATAGATTATCAAGTTACAAATCCATTGGTAAAATATAAACTTTTTACAAAACTAAAAATTATATTAGGTGTATCCACTCTCATTACTAGGGAGACATAAGGAAGCCTAGAAACCTAAGGATCAATGAAGGTTGTGTCAAAAATCAAGCTAATATACTTCAAAGTTCTAAGTCCTATTTCTTCAATTCTACTTCTTCAAATGGAAAAAGGAATGTCATACAATGAATGAGAAATTTGCTTCAACCAATCCACAAAACATGAAAACATGTGGTACATTGACTCAGGAGCCAGTCATCATATGAAAGGAAATATACAATGGTTTGACTATATTGAAGGTGCTAAAGGCTACAGACTAAGAATTGCAGATAGCCAAACTTTTCCCATACATGGATATGTATGTGTAACACCCAACAAATCATTTTTAAAATTTCTACTACAAAAAGTATTGTATGTTCCAGGATTAACATTCAATCTCATATTTGTGAGCAAATTAGTAGAAGCAACTATATGATCAACTTTGGATATATGGATGGAGTCAATACATGTCTCATCATGAATCAAGGTGAAATAAAAGCAACAAGATCAATCCATGGAAATACATATATCCTGGATTCAATGGAAATTTCACAAGATATTGCGATGTTTCAAATTGATACTAACATTTTTTCAAATGAAGAAGTTGAAGAAAATGAAGGACCGATACACCACAAAGGTAAGCATAGAAGAATAAAGAAGATGTGAGGACAATTGCACCATGGTCTACTCATTCATCAAAAATTAGAACCAAATGAAGATACCCACCAAGACTACAATAAAAGTGGCTGGATAGAAGACAAGGAAGATGGACCTGAACAAGCCAAAGATCATCCAATGGAAGAATATCCACATTGAAGACTAAAATAATGTAATACAGGGGGGTGTTAGAAATAGATTATATTACATCATTTGGGTCATGTAAATGTACCTACCAAGGTACATACTTAGGAAATTATATTACTTTAGGGGAAATTTACCTGGTTTCTTTATGCAATGTAATAAATGCACAAGTGTCAATGTGCAAGTTATCCCTTGCATAGCTAGATAGAGTGTTGGCCAAGGAACTTATCTTCCTATATAATGGCCTTATTGTCATAGATCAGAGAGCATCACATTGAGCATCACTTACATCATTGCAGAGCATAACTTAGATACAATCACCTATATTAGATATGGGTGCAATGTAGTCCGATAGCATTATTCACGAAGTGTTCATTTCCTCCATAACTATGTTGTATTCATTTTTATAATTTCAATTTATAGCATATTTCAGTCATCTCGTAGATTTACTTTCTTTCATATCATTTTTTCATCTTGTGATTGCTATCTCCCATTGCATACTGCATCAAAATCTAACAACTGAAGCATTTCTCCTATGAAATAAAAACTGCACATGATATGAAAGCATGGCTTTGTACAGCCTTCTCAGAATTCTTACATGGATAGCTTAGAAATTGGACCATGTATACCATAAATTTTTAGGAAAATCATGGGGATAAAAACAAGAATTGGGCTCTGACAAACCCAATGTTTTTCATGAAGTACCAGGCCTCTCTTTCCCTAGTAGCCCACCACATAGGAAGTTGTCCTATATTGTCTACAGGCTTTTCAGTCATATTAAAATCTCTGCACATAACCAAAACAACATATGGTAAAGATAAAGTACACCATTGCCAGAGGCTATAGCACTCCTGAGCTTCATTAGAGGCATAAACATTAATAATGCCAAAATACAGCCCACCAACCTCAAGTAAAACCCAAACTGCTTGATTGGAGGGGTCCACATCCCACGAGACCAAACTATCTTTCCACCTAGATGCAAAAATAATGACAGCTCCTCCTCTACGAGGGAAATTACTAGTGGCATAAAAAAACTACCTGACCAAAGAAAAGGACAAGTACATTGTAAAATAAATACAAAAATCTCAATCTCTTGCAACAAATTTACAAGTTAGTCAATTTTATATATAGATAATTGATAATACAAAATAAAATTAACTAACTGCTAATCAATATAACTAGTTACTAATCATGAGAATTACTTAACGTTTCTAAAATGATTTCATTAAATATAATAATTTTTGGGCTATGACAGGTTGTCAAATATTTGGCCCCACTATTAGTTTTTTTAATATTATCACTCCAAAGGATAGTGGTGACTCTTGTTTTCTCCACTTTATTTTTAGATCTCATCGAGTCTAGGAAGGACCCAACTCATAGATTTGTATAGTTACACCTTTTTATCAATGGCTACATGCTTAAGCTAGCCAATATATATACATCCAATGATGCTATTGAATGGTCTGCATTTGGGAGGTGGCTTGTTGATGAGATGTCAAAGGCTACATTGATTGCTTGTGGTAAATAAAATATGGTGGGATCTTTAGAAGATAAATATGGGTGTCTTCCCTTGCTTTCATTCATAGGAGAGCAAGAAGCTTGGTATTATTTTAAGAATAAGTTAGGTCTTTATTACTCTAACTTCCACTATCATTACAATTCACATAAGCTCTAGTTTACCTAGTCTAATCTCCATGAGGGGTAGCTCATAGTTCTTAAGAGCCTATAATGATTCATGATATCAAAATAACAACACTTAATCTTGGTATTTTATTTGATTGATATATCTCTATAGCCTTAGAGGGATTGCTATTTAAAAATTTCCCATCTAATCTAGAATAGTCTAAGAAGATGATTGTTCAAAGCTCCCATGAACCTAACTTTATCTTGGCAGTAGTAACCTTGACCACAAAGAACTATTGAGGTCATTAAAAGAGGTTGGATCCTTGTTCCCTATCTTGAAGGGGAATCTAGGTGGATTAAGTGGTAGAATGTTATGAGTTTCTACATATCAACTTCCTCTTCTCTATATTAAAGATAGGTTATCATGTTTTGAAAGTAGGGAAACATAGCTATTCACGAGTATTTTTCTGCTAGTCTTGAGGAATGTCCATTGAGGTATTGCAAATGTAAGCCACACAGATTCACCACAAAATCAAAGTGGATGAAGCATATGAGGTTGGAGGCACTCAAATATGAGCTCATCTCTTTTGGTTTAAATTTAGAGATAGAGACTCTAAAGAGTTCTTTCAAGCCCTTTGATTTAAGCATTTCTTGCAATACATTTAAACTATCAAAATAGCTATTAGGAGGTTGATGATTCTTCTTAGCATTTTATGTTCTTTTGTGGAGCATCATAAGCTTGTATTTTAATCTCAATAGATGATTATAGAAAGGCAAGCTACTTTACAATAGTGTCTTTATATTGTCACCTCTAATATTTCAAAGGCTTAATGTAGTATGTGTGGTATCCTTCTAAATTTAAAAGACCTCAATGATGTGCTTTTTTAGATGTCCAATGAAAAATACTAGCTTATTTGGATTTCCATGTAAATTTTACAAGGATTTGTGGAGCATGGTGGCTCTAATATATTGTATGTTTATAGAGAACACTTGAGATGTTGTACTTGGGGGCCTTAATTCATGTAGGTAACATTAAATTCATTCCCAACACATGAGACCTAGAATTTAATACTAGCTAATAGTTGATTACTCTGTTGAATGTCTCTTATACTTCACGTTTCCTAGAATAGGCTCATTAAAACCATTACATACATAAGATAAAACCTTTTTCTTCATAACAAAACAATGTGATTTCATATTAAAAATAATATCTTTTCAAAAACAAACAATTGTCAGCCAATGCATTTAATTGATGATATTGTCAAACTTGACATATATGCATTTTATTCATCCAATTTAGCAAGCATTATTCAAGTGCACAAACAAGCAATTATGCATCTCTACAAAAATTTATTGTTGTCATGCATGTGCAAACGATATGTGAGGTTTCTTTGTACTTGTTACTTCTTCCATATTGAATGCTTTCTCCTAGATAATATCTTCTCTCTTCCATCTTATAGAGGGTGACCTGTTAACACATGCAAAAAAATTACATGTTAGTCGATTTTATATATAATTGATAATGCAAAATAAAATTAACTAACTACTAATCAATATAATTAGTTACTAATCATGAGAATTACTTAATTTTTCTAAAATTATTGATTTCATTAGATATAATAAATTTTGGGCTATGACAGGTTGTCAAAGATTTGGCCCCACTATTAGTTTTTTAAATATTATAATTCCAAAGGAAGAGTGGTGACTCTTGTTTTATTCACTTTATTTTTAGATCTCATCGAGTCTAGGAAGGACCCAACTCATAGATTTGTATAGTTACACTTTTCTATCAATGGCTACATGCTTAAGCTAGCCAATATGTATACATCCAATGATGCTATTGAATGGTCTGTATTTTGGAGGTGGCTTGTTGATGAGATTTCAAAGGCTACATCGATTGCTTGTGGTAAATAAAATATGGTGGGATCTTTAGAAGATAAATAGGGGTGTCTTCCCTTGCTTTCATGCATAGGATATCAAGAAGCTTGGTATTATTTTAAGAATAAGTTAGGTCTTTATGACTCTAACTTCCACCATCGTTACAATTCACATAAGCTCTAGTTTACCTAGTCTAATCTCCATGAGGGGTAGCTCATAGTTCTTAAGAGCCTAGAATGATTCATGATATCAAAGTGACAACACTTAATCTTGGTCTTTGCTTTGATTGAGATATCTCTATAGCCTTAGAGGGATTGCTATTTGAACATTTTCCATCTAATCTAGAATAGTCTAAGAAGATGATTATTCAAAGCTCCCATGAACCTAAATTTATCTTGGCAGTAGTAACCTTGACCACAAAGAACTATTGAGGTCATTAAAAGAGGTTGGATCCGTGTTCCCTATCTTGAAGGGGAATCTAGGTGGATTAAGTGATAGAATGTTATGAGTTTCTACGCATCAAATTCCTCTTCTCTATATTAAAGATAGGTTATCATGTTTTGAAAGTAGCGAAATATAGCTATGCATGAGTATTTTTCTACTAGTCTTGAGGAATGTCCATTGAGGTATTGCAAATGTAAGCCATAAAGATTCATCAAAAAATCAAAGTGGATGAAGCATATGAGGTTAGAGGCACTCAAATATGAGCTCATCTCTTTTGGTTTAAATTTAGAGATAGAGACTCTAAAGAGTTCTTTCAGGCCCTTTGCATTAAGCATTTCTTGCAATACATTTAAACTATCAAAATAGCTATTAGGAGGTTGATGGCTCTTCTTAGCATTTTATGTTCTTTTGTGGAGCATCATAAGCTTGTATTTTAATCTCAATAGATGATTATAGAAAGGTAAGCTACTTTACAATAGTGTATTTATATTGTCACCTCTAATATTTCAAAGGCTTGATGTAGTATGTGTGGTATCCTTCTAAATTTAAAAGACCTCAATGATGTGTTTTTTTAGATATCCAATGAAAAATACTAGCTTAGTTGGATTTCCATGTAAATTTTACAAGGATTTGTGAAGCATGTTGGCTCTAATCTATTGTATGTTTATAGAGAACACTTGAGATGTTGTACTTGGGGGCCTTAATTCATGTAGGTAACATTAAATTCATTCCCAGGACATGAGACCTAGAATTTAATACTAGCTAATAGTTGATTACTCTATTGAATGTCTCTTATCCTTCATGTTTCCTAGAAGAGGCTCATTAAAACCATTACATACATAAGACAAAAACTTTTTCTTCATAACAAAACAATGTGATTTCATATTAAAAATAATATCTTTTAAAAAACAAACAATTGTCAGCCAATGCATTTAATTTATGATATTGTCAAACTTGACATATATACATTTTATTCATCCAATTTAGCAAGCATTATTTAAGTGCACAAACAAGCAATTATGCATCTCTATAAAAATTTATTATTGTTATGCATGTGCAAACGATATGTGAGGTTTCTTTGTACTAGTTACTTCTTCCATATTGATTACTTTCTCCTAGATAATATCTTCTCTCTTCCAGATTCTAGAGGGTGACCTGTTAACACATGCAACAAAATTACATGTTAGTCGATTTTATATATAATTGATAATACAAAATAAAATTAACTAACTACTAATCAATATAATTAGTTACTAATCATGAGAATTACTTAATTTTTCTAAAATTAATGATTTCATTAAATATAATAATTTTTGGGCTATGATAGGTTGTCAAATATTTGGCCCCAATTAGTTTTTTAAATCTTATCACTCCAAAGGAAGAGTGGTGACTCTTGTTTTTTTCATTTTATTTTTAGATTTCATCGACTCTAGGAAGGAACCAACTCATAAATATGTATGGTTACACTTTTTTGTCAATGGCTACATGCATAAGCTAGAAAATATGTATACATCCAATGATGCTATTGAATGGTCTGCATTTTGGAGGTGGCTTGTTGATGAGATGTCAAAGACTACATCGATTGCTTATGGTAAATAAAATTTGGTGGGGTATTTAGAAGATAAATAGGGGTATCTTCCCTTGCTTTCATGCATAGGAGAGCAAGAAGCTTGGTATTATTTTAAGAATAAGTTAGGTCTTTATGACTCTAACTTACACCATCATTACAATTCACATAAGTTCTAGTTTATCTAGTCTACTATCCATGAGGGGTAGCTCATAGTTCTTAAGAGCCTAGAATGATCCATGATATCAGAGTAACAACACTTAATCTTGATCTTTTCTTTGATTGAGATATCTCTATAGCCTTAGAGTTATTGCTATTTGAACATTTTACATCTAATTTAGAATAGTCTAAGGATATGATTGTTCAAAGCTCCCATGAACCTAACTTTATCTTGGCAGTAGTGACCTTGACCACAAAGAACTATTGAGGCCATTAAAAGAGGGTGGATCCTTATTCCTTATCTTGAAGGGGAATCTAGGTGGATTAAGTGGTACAATGTTATGAATTTCTACACATCAACTTTCTCTTCTCTATATTAAAGATAGGTTATCATTTTTTGAAAGTGGTAAAACATAGCTATGCATGAATATTTTTCTACTAGTTTTGAGGAATGCCCATTGAGGCATTGCAAATGTAAGCCACAAAGATTCACCAAAAAATCAAAGTGGATGAAGCATATGAGGTTAGAGGCACTCAAATATGAGCTCATATCTTTTGGCTTAAATTTAGAGATAAAGCCTCTAAAGAGTTCTTTCAATCCCTTTGCATTAAGCATTTCTTGCAATACATTTAAACTATCAAATAGCCATTAGGAGGTTGATGAGTATTCTTAGAATTTTATGTTCTTTTATGGAGCATCATAAGCTTGTATTTTAATCTCAATAGATGATTATAGAAAGGCAAGCTACTTTACGATAGTGTCTTGATATTGTCACCTCTAAGATTTTAAAGGCTTAATGTAGTATGTGTGGTATCCTTCTAAATTTAGAAGACCTCAATGATGTGCTTTTTTATATGTCCAATGAAAAAAACTAGCTTAGATGGATTTCCATGTAAATTTTATAAGGATTTGTGGAGCATGTTGGCTCTAATCTATTGTATGTTTATAGGGAACACTTGAGATGTTGTACTTGGTGGCCTTAGTTCATGTAGTTAACATTAAATTTATTTCCAACACATGAGACCTAGAATTTAATACTAGATAATAGTTGATTACTCTATTGAATATCTCTTATCCTTCATGTTTCTTAGAAGAGGCTCATTAAAAGGTATTATATACTTGATAACATCATTGTTATTTGTGAGGGAATGGAATGGTATTAACATTCTAGACAAATAGCTTATATCATTAAAATTTATTTAAGAAGGTTTATGATAGAGTGGAATGGTCTTTCATTTTGACCATGTTGAAATCCCTAGGATTTAGTCCTAGTTTATTATAGTAGTCAAAATCCTTTTTGTGAATGTGTTAGTGGTCCTTACCACCAATGGTGTTTGGTTAAAATGTTTTGGTATTTTTTGCTCTATCCGATAGGTTTGTCCTTTGCCACCTTCTCTATTTTCTTTGGTAATTGAGGCCTTTGGATATCTAGTAGCCTTCAAAGTGCAACGAGGGTTTGTTAGAGGTATCTTGCTCTGATATTCCTCAAAGCAATTGCTTATTGGTCATTTTATCGATGATTCCTTTGAAGAACACAAGCTTATACTAAGAGGGGGGTGAATAGTATAACGTCCACTTTTTACTTTCTTTCCAAACTAATATCAATTAGTGTCCTTGATTGCAATAACCAAATATAGCAGTGTGCATTAATGACATAGATAGCAATAGTAAGAAAGAACACAAATCACCATGCACAATTGAGGCACAAGATTTAACATGGTTCCCCCAATGTGGGGTAGTCCACAAGATAATCTCCTTATAATATTTCATAAAGAAATAAGGATATTTATCCCAATACAAATTATTACTTTGATCTTCTCAAATCTAGGCTATCCACTGATCTGCTTAGCAAGGCAATCCACTGATCTACTCAGCTAGGCAATCCATTGATCTGCTCAGCTAGGCAATCCATTGATCTGCTCAGCTAGGCAATCTTGATCTACTTAGGTAGATAATCCACTGATCTGCTCAGCAAGACAATCCACTGATTTGCTCAGCAAGGCAATCCACTGATTTGCTTAGTAAGGCAATCCACTGATCTACTCAGCTAAGTAATCTTGATATACTCAGGTAGGCAATCCACTTATCTGCTCAGCAAGGCAATCCACTGATCTACTCAGCTAGGCAATCCACTGATCTGCTTCAGCAAGCTCACCAAGAACTTGGTCAAAATATGTTCCAACAAGCTCACCAAGAACTTGCTCAAATTTACTCTAGAAAGTTCACCAAGAACTTGCTCAAATTTGCTCCAGCAAGCTCCCCAAGAACTTGCTCAAATTTACTCTAGCAAGTTATCTACAAATTTATCCCAAAAACCTTCTCAAAGTCTCAATCAATCATGCATAAAAGTTGCCTCAAAACTGTCCAAAAATCTATCCCAAAAGCCTTCTCAAAGTCTCAATCAATCATGCATAAAAGTTGCCTCAAATCTATCCAAAAATCTGTCCCAAAAGCCTTCTCAAAGGCTCAATCAATCATGCACAAAAGCTGCCTCAAATTTGTCCAAAAATCTGTCCCAAAAGCCTTCTCAAAGGCTCAATCAATAATGCACAAAATCTGCCTCAAATTTTTCTATAAATCTATCCCAAAAGCCTTCTCAAAGGCTCAATCAATCATGCACAAAAGCTGCCTCAAATATGTCTAGAAATCTATCCCAAAAGCCTTCTCAAAGGCTCAATCAATCATGCTCAAGTAGCACTCAAATCTCATCCACAAATCTATGAAGGCAAGGCTCAATGATTAACTCACAATGAATGGCAATGTACTCTTCAATGGATGACAACAATGATCCACAATAATCTCAACTCAAATCAATATCAACTCAACTCAAATCAAATCAATCTCAACTCATCTCAATCTTATAGAAGCATAAAGAGAATTGTTAGAGACTCAATATGTTCTATTCACAAACTCAATTTTTTTCTCAACTCAAACTCAACTCAAATCAGAATATAGAATAGTTTGTTTCATGCAACTTGAACAACCACTTCACACAATCACTTGACTAGGCTCAAACAACTCTACTCAACCAATCACCACAAGGAATAACTTTTTCTCACAAACCCTAGTTCAAGCATGAATCAATCAACTCAAAATGTTTCCAACAATGCTCAACCACAAATCTCACATAACAATGATACTCATGTTCTCCTCTAACTCAAGTTCAAGTTCTTTGCACAACCAATGGGCTTCAACAACAATGCTTATAAAACAAGGTTTAATCACAACTCTCAAACCAAAAAATCTTGAAGCATTCAACCAACCACTTTCAAAAAGGAAACCATAATCAATCCTTTTCTCTCCAATGATATTTCAGAAATCAACCACCATAAACAAAGTCAATGGAGAATATTGCTCATACCTTTTTGATGTCTTATTAGTTGTCCACTAAATCTGCCACTCAACAAAATTTATTTTTCAACTTTCAATAAGGGTTAGAGATCTTGATTAATAACACAACAATAATATCCAAATAACACCTTATCACTCCTACTCAATAAAATAAACCATATCCCCTCATGAAATGATTAATCCCCTTTGAAAAATAACAAAGCAACCTTCACTTTTGAACCCCTTTACAAAATCATAAATATCTCTTTACACACACCTTATTTCTCCCTCTAAGCAAGTTAATCAAATAGCCCTCGAAATAAGCTTTCCAATGATATATAATATGATATACTTCCAAAAAGAAAATCACCAAAAATCTCTCTTTTTCCTAAAGTGCATCACGACCCTTATTTCTCCTAGGGCAACTTTAGAAAAATAAGATATTAAAAATATTAACTTGCCTTTGTCCTTTATGGGATTCGATCCCTCTAAACCTCCTTGCTCGGCATCTTAACCACGGCCAAGCCGCCGCACGAGCTATGAGCTCGTTTGGGAGGGAAAGGCACCACGTGCTTCAAAACACTCCTCCCTCTCATGCAAACCAAAAACGCTTCGCGTGCTCTTTCTTCTAATGCCTTCTAATGCAGCCAAGGGGATTCGAAATCTTAACATTCGTTCTGCCACTTGCCTTAGCCAAAATCCAATTGCCAATGCACCACACTGCCCAAGGTGACTAGGGTTTCACATGACATCCGATTTATTCTTTGCTTCCATCACTTAACCCTCTTTTGCACGAGCTCTTTTTGCTTTCCAACAATCACATTAATTTACGAGCGCAAGATTAAGGATTAATAAACCTTAGGTATCCTTTTATATAGTTTTCTCCCTCATATTCAACGACGTCGACGGATTACTTTTATTTTTAATTTTAAATAATTTAAAATTTAAACTAAATATTTAAAATTAAATATCTCCATCATCGGGGCACCTTTTTCAATGAAACGAAAATCCAACTTGGGTTTTAAGAAAAAACCATTTCAAATATGCCATCCATGGTTTTAAATAAAACCTTTTATTTTTCCTGCCTTGGTTTTCACAAAAAACTTGTATATATCCATGCTCTCCAAAATATCATAAATGATTATTTATGAAGTGCTTTTGCCACCAAAACTCAATGTGATCCATGTGACATCAATGATCCATGCGACATCAATGACAACATAAAATAACTCAATTTTCCAACAATATCCCCATTTGTCAATGATGGCAACACCTCTAATGCAAATCACCACAATCACTGCAAAAACCATCTCTGAGAATCGAAGCTGCTCCCCCTGACTCAATACTCTCTATGGAGGTTGCTCCCTCTAACTCAATGCTCTCTTTGAAGTTTGCTCCCCCTAACTCAATGCTCTCTTTGGAGGTTGCTTCCCCTAACTCAATGCTATCCCCCTTACTCAAATATCTCCCCTTTGACATCAATGGCAAAAGGGACACCTATGGGGCTAAAAGATATGACTCTTAAGCTTAGCCCCCTCACCACCTTCTATCTTGAGGTGATTAATTTTGGGGTGGGAGTACTTTCACTCCCATATTACATTGTTTCTATCTTTTGTCAACTTCCTTCCATATTTTTTTGATATCCTTTTCTTGATGAGTTACATGATCTTCTTGTCTTGAACATGTTTGACCTTCTTGCCTTGAAACTGCTTGACCTTCTTGTCTTGAACTTGTTTGGAATTGAGTCCTACACCATTTTGCAATATGTCCAAAGTTATTGCAATTAAAACACTTGATATTGTAGCCTTTGGATGGTGCCCATATCCTAAATTCTTTCTTGAAATAATTTCCATATCCATTCCTTTCTTGTGAAGTTATATTTTCATAATAATTATGACCATGACTTCTGAATTTTGTAGCTCTAAAACCAAAACCATGTTGCTCATTTATTTGCACTGAGAAGCTCTATGACCAATCCTGTTGCATAAGAAGTAATTTCTCTGAAAAACATACCTTCTTCCTTTGAATTTCCTTCTAGCAAAATCAAACTTCTTTGATACATAGACCTTGCAGTGTATAGCCCTGTGTCCAAATCCATTACAAGAAAAACAATGTCCTTGAAAAGCCCTTTGTTCATGCCTTGGTTCCTCATACGTTTCTTGACCATTATCCTTGTAATCATCTTTGACTTGTGCATTGTATCCTTGAACCTTCTTTGTAGTATCTAAATCCTCTTCCTTAATTTCTTCCTTGCTTTCCTTTTCAAGAATTTCTTTTCCTCTTGAACTTGATTCACCTATCTCAAAACAAGATCCAAACTAGATGTTTGGAGCCATAGGAACTTTGGAACTTTCTTCATAAATCTTAGGTGCTTCCTTGCTTTCATATTTTAGAACTTCCTTTCCTTTTGAGTGTGATTCCCCAAACCTGAAATATGAGGCCTTTGGTTCTTTATAACCTTCCTCTTCTTTCTCTTCATTTGTGTCAAATAGCAAATTGGCATCCATATTTATTGTCTCTGAAATACATGTTTCCTTCTTAGTGAAAATATCTTGACCTTTTGAGTCATGTGATGGATAAAACTTCTCAAGTATGAAACATCTCAATTCTTTTAGATTTTCCTTAACCTCTTGTAGTTGCTCATGGATATCATTGAAGTCTTCCTTTAGATCAACTAATACATCTGTCTTTCTTACAATATTCTATTGTTTAACTTCTTCTGTTTGGAGTGAATGTTCTTCTTCTACTTATTTTATCCCATAGAAAAATCCTTCTTCATCTTCACTGTCACTAAGATCATTATAATCTTCTATAGCACACACACTCTCATGATTTATTTGACCATGCCTTTTTCCTTGATGTGTCATCTCATCTTCACTATCATTGAAGCCATTACAATATCTTGTTCTGTGATATCTTTGACCACACACAAAGCACTGTTCTCTTCCACCTTCTATTCCTAGGAATAAATGTTCTTCCTTTTCATCACCTGACTTGTCTCTATCACTGTAATCTGAGCTATCACTTGCTTCTTCAATGTAGATAGTTTCTTTGTCTTACGAAAACTTTTCTTCTTCTCATACCTGCTTTGCTTGTATCTATCATCTTTGTCATGCTTATGCTTTCCATATTCTTTTCTTATGTGACCCTATGTTCCATCATCACTATTTTCTTCATGTGGACACTTGTTTACATAGTGACCAAAATCATCACAATTGTAGCATTTGACTTTCTTCATATCCCTGTAATTTCTTAAGTCATTTTTTCTTTTGATGAAGTTAGCTTCCTCATAATTATTTGAATCTCTATCTCTAGATCTTTCCCTTTCTTTGAAGCCTTGAATGTAATTTATTTCATTGGAACCTGATGCTTGCTTATCCTCATCTCATAAGTTGTGAGAGTTCCTTGTAGTTCTTCCATTGTTAGCTTGTTGATATCCATTGTTTCTTCTATTGCTGAAACCTTTGCATCATACTTCATGGGAAGTGATCTCAAAACCTTTTGAGTAGCATCTAGTTCTTTCATCTCAAATCCTAGACCTCTCATGGTGTTAGTAATCTCATCAACTTGAAGTAAAAACTTTGCAATATCTTCAGAGTCTTCCATTTTCAATTCCTCAAATCTTTTTCTATGAGTTTGTAGTTTTGCCAAATTTACCTTGGAATCTCCTTCATAGGTATTCCGCAACTTGGTCCACATTTCATTAGCTGAATTACATACCATGACCTTTGCAAAATCTATCTCATGTAGCCCACTCAAAATACAATTCATTGTCCTTGCATTGATCTCAACCAATTTCCTGATTGTCTTATCTACCTCGGGGTCACCTTCAACCTTATACTCTTTTACAACCATCTGCCATACCTCATATCCTTATGATATCAAGTAGTTCTTCATTCTCATGATCTAGAAAGCATAATTGTTATCGTCAAACAGTGGAGCCTTGTAGATGTTCCATTATGTGAATCCATTTGTGTTCTTGTAGAATCTGCCCTCAAGATGTTAGCCTTTCCGAAGGAACCCGCTCTGATACCAATATAAGAACATAAGCTTATACTGAGAGGGGGGGTGAACAGTATAGCGCCCACTTTTTACTTTCTTTCCAAACCAATATCAATTAGTGTCTTTAATTGCAATAACCAAATATAACAGTGTGCATTAATGACATAGATAACAATAGTAAGCAATAACACAAATCACCACATACAATTGAGACACAAGATTTAACGTGGTTCCCCAATGTGGGGTAGTCCACAAAATAATATCCTTATAATATTTTACAAAGAAATAGGGATCCTTATCCCAATACAAATTATTACTTCGATATGCTCAAAGCTAGGTTATCCATTAATCTAATCAGGTGGGCAATCCACTTATCTACTTAGTAAGGAAATCCACTGATTTGCTCAGCTAGGCAATCCACTGATCTGCTTAGCTAGGCAATCCTGATCTGCTCAGGTAGGCAATCCACTGATCTACTCAGCAAGGTAATCCACTGATCTACCCAGCTAGGCGATCCTGATCTACTCATGTAGCCAATCCACTGATCTGCTCAGCAAGGCAATCCACTGATCTGCTCAGCTAAGAAATTCGTCGATCTGCTTTAGCAAGCTCATCAAGAACCTGCTCAAAATATGCTCCAGCAAGCTCATCAAGAACTTTCTCATATTTGCTCCAGCAAGCTCACCAAGAACTTGCTCAAATCTGCTCCAGCAAGCTCACCAAGAACTTGCTCAAATATGCTCTAGCAAGATTTCCACAAATCTATCCCAAAAGCCTTCTCAAATGCTCAATCAATCATACACAAAAGCTACCTCAAATCTGTCTAGAAATCTATCTCAAAAGCCTTCTCAAAGGCTTAATCAATCATACACAAAAATTGCCTTAAATATGTCCAAAAATCTGTCCCAAAAGCTTTCTTAAAGGCTCAATCAATCATGCACAAAATTTGCCTCAAATCTGTGTAGAAATCTTTTCCAAAAGCCTTCTCAAAGTCTCAATCAATCATGCACAAAAGTTGCCTCAAATCTGTCTAGAAATCTATCCCAAAAGCCTTCTCAAAGGCTCAATCAATCTCAACTCAGCTCAATCTTATAAAAGCATAAAGAGAATTGTTAGAGACTCAATATGTTCTATTCACAAACTCAATTTCTTTCTCAACTCAAACTCAACTCAAATCAGAATATAGAATAGTTTATTTCATGGAACTTGAACAAGCACTTCACACAATCACTTGACTAGGCTCAAACAAATCTACTCAATCAATCACCACAAGGATCAATTTTTTCTCACAAACCCTAATTCAAGCATGAATCAATCAACTCAAAATATTTCCAACAATGCTCAACCACAAATATCACATAACAATGATACTCATGTTCTCCTCTAACTCAAGTTCAAGTTCTTTGCACAACCAATGGGCTTCAACAACAATGCTTATAAAACAAGGTTTAATCACAACTCTCAATCTAGAAAACCTTGAAGCATTCAACCAACCACTTTCGAAAAGGAAACCACAATCAATCCTTTTCTCTCCAATGATATTTCAGAAATCAACCACCATAAACAAAGTCAATGGAGAATATTGCTCATACCTTTTTGATGCCTTATTAGTTGTCCACTAAATCTACCACACTCAACAAAATTTCTTTTTCAACTTTCAATAAGGGTTAGAGATATTTATTAATAACACAACAATAATATCCAAAAAAACACCTTATTACTCCTACTCAATAAAATACACCATGTCCCCTCATGAAAGAATCAATCCCCTTTGAAAAAGAACAAAGTAACCTTCACTTTTGAACCCCTTTACAAAATCATAAATATCTCTTTACACACTCCTTATTTCTTCCTATAAGCAAGTTAATCAAACAGCCCTCGAAATAATCTTTCCAACAATATATAATATGATATACTTCCAAAAAGAAAATCACCAAAAATCTCTCTTTTTCCTAAAGTGCATCACAACCCTTATTTCTCCTAGGGCAACTTTAGAAAAATAAAATATTAAAAATATTAACTTGCCTTTGTCCTTGATGGGATTCGATCCCTCGACGCCTCCTTGCTCAACGCCTTAACCACAGCCAAGCCGCCGCACGAGCTACGAGCTCGTTTGGGAGGGAAAGGCACCACGTGCTTCAAAACACTCCTCCCTCTCATGCAAACCAAAAACGCTTTGCGCACTCTTTCTTCCAACGCCTTCTAATGTAGCCAAGGGGATTCGAAACCTTGATGTTTGTTCTGCCACTTGCCTTATGCAAAATCCAATTGCCAATGCGCCACACTGCCCAAGGTGACTAGGGTTTCACACGTCGTTCGATTTATTCTTCCATCACTTGACCCTCTTTTGCACGAGCTCTTTTCGCTTTCCAATAATCACATTAATTTACAAGCGCAAGCTTAAGGATTAATAAACCTTAGGTATCCTTTTATATAGTTTTATCCCTCATATTCGACGACGTAGACATATTACTTTTATTTTTAATTTTAAAAATTAAATTTAAATTTTAAATAATTTAAAATCTAAACTAAATATTTAAAATTAAATATCTCTATCATCGGGGCACCTTTTTCGATGAAACGAAAAGCCAACTTGGATTTTAAGAAAAACCCATTTCAAATATGCCATCCATGGTTTTAAATAAAACCTTTTATTTTGCTTGCCTTGGTTTTCACAAAAACTCTGTATATATCCATGCTCTCCAAAATATCATAAATGATTATTTATGAAGTGCTTTTGCCACAAAAACTCAATGTGATCCATGTGACATCAATGAAAACATAAAATAACTCAAATTTCCAACATCCTTCCTCTTTCTTAGAGAGGAGGATACTACAAATAAGGCCATTTAGTGTATAAATGTTTTTTTATTTGACCTCTGGATATACTATGCAAGGAAAAAACACAATGCTATAGAAGTAACTTAGCTATCATTCACGGGTGGTTGAAAAATTTTGGTTGGAAATGGATTTAACTAGGGGAAAATTTTAAATTATTAGGAATCCCCTTTCTTTAATGTCGCTTCCACTACCCTTTAGAGAAATGTGGTGCAAAGAGTTGAAAGCAAAGTTTGTCACTAGATTTCTAAACCGATGTCTTTGGATGCAAAGTTTAAAGTTTGTAGCAAATTTATTAAGGTCATGCATGTGTATTGGTCCTGTTGTTTGGTGCCATCAATAAATCTTTGTGGTAAATTAGACAAACTTTTTAAGGATTTTATCTAGGTCAATATTGATGGATTATAAGGCTTCCCTAGAGTGCTCTGGCATATATGTTGCTCTCCTCATGAGTATGGAGAGTTAGGAATCATTAATATGCATAAATAAGGGATTTCTCTAAGTACTAAATAGATAGCTCAAGCCTTGGTGGGTGACGATTATTGTCAAATTTTGATTAGATATTTCATTTGTGTCAATTCTCCTTATGGAAAACTCTCTTGGAGGGGAATTTGGGCTTCAATATCTCTTAATTACTCAAATTTGAGTTAAGATACATGGCTTCTTTGTTATTCGAAGTTTTTGGTGAGCCTGAGAAAAAATTAAACCATTTATGGTTTGGAATAGTCATCACTTGATCTCTGATATTACCTTGGATGGTATTCCTTTGATGTATTGGGAGATCCAAAGTCTTATGGTATTTTTGTCATAGAAGGAACATATTTGATTTATTTTCTAAATGATCTATGCTTTTAGTGTTCAACAAGATTGTTATCCAAGAGATTCAAGGTCTTGGGCCTATTGAGTATGTACATAATATTAGCATTACAACACTTGTGTAGTGGTGGATTGATTGGTAATGGACAATCGACACTCTTTTTCTTTATTACAAGTCCCATATGGGATACCAATGGATCTTTGAGCTATTGTTCATGGGAGAACAACTTAACAAGCGTTAGGAACTTTCCTTTGGACTTGCCACATGGAATATATATCTACAATAAATTTGGAAGCTTCCTATTGTGCCCAAAAAGCTCATTTTCTTTAGTGTTAGTTGTATAAGGGTTTGTTGTTGGGGAAGCGGTTGAAAAACTTTACCACTTCCATCCCCTTTTGCATCCTTTGTAATAAACCTAAGTCATTTAAACATATTTTTGGTTTAGTTTCAAAGTTTAGGAACCCTAAGGTTGGATTTTCTCCTTTTGCAAGCCCTTCTCTTGAGAGGCTTTTTTCTTGGAAGCATGTTATTTTAGGAAAATGTTTTTACTAGTCAATTAGGATTAATTTGTTATAGCATATCATTAGAACAAATATTTTATTTATTTTATGTAATGAGAGAAATTTAAATGTCTTTTAAGTTCAAATCTCACTTGTTTTCTTTGTTGTTATTAGAGTCTCTATTATTGTTAATAACATGTTATAAATTCAGTCTTAGGCACAATGATTGTTATGCAATTACAACATTTTTAGGAGTTGCTAGATGATTGGGAGAATGCCTTTTGTTCTATGAGCTAGGTTCCTCTTGACAATCCTAATGGCACTTTCATGTCAACAAGGGGAAGGAGGACTAGAGGGTTGGAGAAGTTGAACTAATATTGTTTGGAAGCAATAAAAGTAAATGCAAAAGCAATGACATCACTTAGGTCTTAATTGGTTTAGTATTAACAATACTAAAAATGCGTAGAGAAACAAGATCCATTACCCTAAACTAATGTTACATTAATTATTTAAATTTTCTTATATTTATTAGTTTTCAAAATTACCATTATTTAAACTGATATATATTTTTAACTTTATGAGATTATCAATATTTATTACTTTAATTATTTAAATTATAATGTATTTACGACTTTCTAATTTTTACGTGTTTTTAATGTTATTACCTAATATTTAGGTGTAGAGACACACTATCAAACTTTTCGGCCTAACCATCAATTTTCATTCTTTGAACCACAAATTTTAATTACCTTTTGAAATGAAATGAAATGAAAGATTTTAATTACGTCCGAGAGACCTAAATATGTCTATGGGACCTCAAACATGGAAGTACAATTACTCAAATCATATCATATGATATTTAATATCTTTGAGAAGGTTGTTCCTTCTCCTGCTGATTTGTGTTAATAATTCCTCCAACTTTTTTTATTTTATTGTCTTCAAATAAATCTGCCATAAACTCGTTCCCAAGTGTTTCTTTGTATTTGTCACGGATATCTGAAAAACTCGAGCATTTATAGATGAAGTGCTCCTCTGTCTCTACCGCCCCTGTGCTGCATAGAGTACATATCCTTTCTTCCCATTGTTCTTTGGGCGTTGTCCATCTCTCTGTTTCACATCTAAGCCTATGAGAGCTAGTCCTTATCTAAGCAATGAGTATTTTTTCCTTCTACTTGATTTCAGCGCCTATATATGCTTTTTCCTTGTGGTCATATGTTGGGTTAATATTTGCAATATAATATTGTCTTTTCCTACTTGCATTTTTCCACATTCTACTTCTGAACTTTTCATTCACATAATTTTTTGTCTTTATTGACATTTGGGCATTCATTTATGTTGATTTCCCAATGTTTCATCTATTTCTGATTTTGTTTCATCCATGTATTCTTTCACCTATGCAACTCTTCGTCCCTAGCTTCCCTGGGCCATCTATCATTTGTCATGTTTTCTATTTTTTTCAAGTAACATAACAGCTTGGTCATAGCAATTGCTTCTAAAGGGAACATTCTAGTTTCAACTAGAATAATTTCATAAGGGGTTGTGGCCTTAATTTTGAGAAAGTTTGTGATTAGATATTTTTGAATCCTTTCTATTTGCCTCCATTTTGCATTTGTTGTGCCACTAACCCACACCTCGCAACCATACAATAGAATCGGTGTAACAAGTAGGCCAAATAAGACCTTGGTGGTCTTCCAGTCCCACAACTCGGCATTCCTACACCTGTTTTGAAGTGCATATAGTGCTCTCCAGCCACTTTGAGTTCTTTTCATCCTACATGTATTCCAATTAAGTTTGTCATGAAAGTCTATGCCTAGGTATTTGTATTCTACTACTACATCAAGCGGTTCTCCTGCAAACTAAAATTTGAGTTGTTGCTTCTTCTTTTTTGCTGAAAAAATCATAATTTTTGTTTCACTCGTGTTCACCTGCATCCCAACTTCTTTACAAAAGATTTCTAGAGCTTGAAGGCGATCTTATAGATCTTTGGATGTTTTAGCCACAAGAATTACATCATCTGCATACATGAGGAGTTTTACCACATATTTGGCTAAATGCACACCCTCTCCCCCAAATTTGTTTATCCATTATTCTAACTTGTCAATGTACAACCCAAATAAGGTCGGAGATAGAGGGCAACCTTGTTTGACACCTATGTCACTACCAAAACATTCAGATAACCCTTCTTGTGTTTTGATTCTAGCCTTTACATGCTCATATAGTCCGTGAACTCGCTGCTCTGTAGTGAATTGGAACCTCTAGCTCTTCCATTCTCGCTCCATAATTTTTTTCTTGGCATTGTGTCGAATGCCTTTTTGAAGTCTACAAAACAACAAAAAGCCTCCTCTTTTTTGTCCCATATTTTTTCCATTGTGTCTGAGCGTGATACAATGATCAATAGTTGAGTGCTTGGGCCTAAAACCCGCTTGCCCCTTTGCTCTCTTTTCCTTTTCTTTTGCCCATATGTTGATCCTACGCTCTATCATACTCCCAAACAACTTTGCAAAGAGAGGGTTGATCATGATAGTTCGATAGTTTGAGGGATTATTTACATCTCCACTTTTAAACAAAGGAATGGTCAAGCTAGTTGTCCACTCAATAGGGAAGCCATTTTGTTTTGCTGAAAAAATCATAATTTTTGTTTTGCTCGTGTTCACCTACATCCCAACTTCTTTACAAAAGAGTTCTAGAGCTTGAAGGTGATCTTATAGATCTTTGGCTGTTTTGGTCACAAGAATTACATCATATGCATACATGAGGAGTTTTACCACATATTTGGCTAAATGCACACCCTCTCCCCCAAATTTGTTTATCCATTCTTCTAACTTGTCAATGTACAGCCCAAATAAGGTCGGAGATAGAGGGCAACCTTGTTTGACACCTATGTCACTACCAAAACATTCGAGATAACCCTTCATGTGTTCTGATTCTAGCCTTTACATGCTCATATAGTCTGTGAACTGCTGCCCTATAGTGAATTGGAACCTCTAGCTCTTCCATTCTGCTCCATAATTTTTTCCTTGACACTATGTCAAATGCCTTTTTGAAGTCTACAAAACAACAAAAAGCCTCCTCTTTTTTATCCCATATTTTTTCCTCACTGTGTCTGAGCATGATACAATGATCAATAGTTGAGTGCTTGGGCCTAAAACCTACTTGCCCCTTTGCTCTCTTTCCATTTTCTTCTGCCCATATGTTGATCCTACGCTCTATCATACTCCCAAACAACTTTGCAAAAAGAGGGTTGATCATGATAGTTCGATAGTTTGAGGGATTATTTACATCTCTACTTTTAAACAAATGAATGGTCAAGCTAGTTGTCCACTCAGTAGGGAAGCTATTTTGTTTTGCTGAAAAAATCATAATTTTTGTTTTGTTCATGTTCACCTGCATCCCAACTTCTTTACAAAAGAGTTTTAGAGCTTGAAGGTGATCTTCTAGATCTTTGGCTGTTTTGGCCACAAGAATTACATCATCTGCATACATGAGGAGTTTTACCACATATTTGGCTAAATGCACACCCTCTCCCCCAAATTTGTTTATCCATTCTTCTAACTTGTCAATGTACATCCCAAATAAGGTTGGAGATAGAGGGCAACCTTGTTTGACACCTATGTCACTACCAAAACATATAGATAACAATTCCTGTGTTCTGATTCTAGCCTTTACATGCTCATATAGTCTGTGAACTACTGCCCTGTAGTGAATTGGAACCTCTAGCTCTTCCATTCTGCTCCAGAATGTTTTCCTTGGCACTATGTCAAATGCCTTTTTGAAGTCTACAAAACAACAAAAAGCCTCCTCTTTTTTGTCCCATATTTTTTCCACTGTGTCTGAGTGTGATACAATGATCAATAGTTGAGTGCTTGGGCCTAAAACCTACTTGCCCCTTTGCTCTCTTTCCCTTTTCATTTGCCCATATGTTGAACCTACGCTCTATCATACTCCCAAACAACTTTGCAAAGAGAGGGTTGATCATGATAGTTCGATAGTTTGAGGGATTATTTACATCTCCACTTTTAAACAAAGGAATGGTCAAGCTAGTTGTCCACTCGGTAGGGAAGCCATTTTGTTTTGCTGAAAAAATCATAATTTTTGTTTTGCTCGTGTTCACCTGCATCCCAACTTCTTTACAAAAGAGTTCTAGAGCTTGAAGGTGATCTTCTAGATCTTTGGTTGTTTTGGCCACAAGAATTACATCATTTGCATACATGAGGAGTTTTACCACATATTTGGCTAAATGCACACCCTCTCCCCCAAATTTGTTTATCCATTCTTCTAACTTGTCAATGTACAGCCCAAATAAGGTCGGAGATAGAGGGCAACCTTGTTTGACACCTGTCACTACCAAAACATTCAGATAACCCTTCATGTGTTCTGATTCTAGGCTTTACATGCTCATATAGTCTGTGAACTGCTACCCTGTAGTGAATTAGAACCTCTAGCTCTTCCATTTTGCTCCATAATTTTTTCCTTGGCACTGTGTCAAATGCCTTTTTGAAGTCTACAAAACAACAAAAAGCCTCCTCTTTTTTGTCCCATATTTTTTCCACTGTGTCTGAGCATGATACAATGATCAATAGTTGAGTGCTTGGGCCTAAAACCTGCTTGCCCCTTTTCTCTCTTTTTCTTTTCTTCTGCCCATATGTTGATCCTACGCTCTATCATACTGCCAAAAAACTTTGCAAAGAGAGGGTTGATCATGATAGTTCGATAGTTTAAGAGATTATTTACATCTCCACTTTTAAACAAAGGAATGGTCAAGCTAGTTGTCCACTCAATAGGGAAGCCATTTTGTATGACCTCATTGAAAATTTCTTTGATTTGCGGTGCCAAGATATCTACCCCCCATTTTATATGCTCTACTTGAAGATTGTCTATGCCACGGGATTTACTAGTTGCTAACTTTTTAATCCCTTGAATAATGTCTTCAATTGTGAAAAGTTCTTTCTTGACAATGATAGTAGGGGGTGTCTCTTGCTGGTTACTACGCTGATACAGTTGTTTTGAATACTCCAACCACTGATTAACTGTTATGTTATTTTCATTTTGCATCATTTTCACTCTTAGTTCCTTCCAAAATTTCTTTGGTTCATGCTTCCCTAAATAAATCAATTATTTCCTCCTTGTTCTAGTGTATTCTTCTTTTTTTGCCCTTACAAGTTTCTCATATGTTTTTTTGTTTGCTCTTGTTTTAACCGTTGGTTCCTTTAGTAATATTCGCATTTTTTTGCAATATTCATCGAACCATGGGTTGGTTGGGAAGCTATTCCTTTCTTTGTTTTTAGGTTTAGCTCTCTTGCATTTGTTTAGCTCTCTTACTGTAATCTCTACTACTGTGATGTAGTTCTTCCCTTTCCTGTAACTTGTTATTTAATACTGCTCTAAAATTCTGCCAATTTTCATCTGTTTCGAGAATGTTTCCCTTATGAGGATATTTATTTTGATTGCCTTGCAAATGTTTTTCCCTTGGTTTGTCTCCATGCATTCGAATTTTCATAACAATTGGGTTGTGATATGACTTAAGTTCCACTGGAGAATCTTCCACTTCTAGCTCCTCTATTTTTGGTATGTAATTCTGTGAGCATATTACATAGTCTATTACACTTTGTCCCTTATATGTTTTGCATGTATGCTTTCCTGAATTTTTCCATTTGTTCATCCCATTGCAAATAATCAAATTGTATATGCTGCAAAGACCTAACAACTCTTCTCCATATTGCGTGATAGCCTCATGCTCATCTTATGAAGTCTTGGTCCACTGTTGATTTTTCTCTTTTGGCATCCAAAGAGGATTAATCTCAATATCTTCGTTACCTTCTAGAATGTTAGCTTGCTTATTTGTTGTCCTTGCATTGAAATCTCCAATTAATATAATCTTCCCCAACTTATTGTATATTGAAATGTCTCTTTGTAGGGAGGAGTATGGGTCTTCTCTGTTAAGGTCATGTTTCTTATAGAATTTAGAATTTTTGGGAACAAAATAACATGCTGCTATGCTAATAACTGACTTATTTTCTAGGATCTTTATCCAGATGTACTGTTTGTTTTCATTTTGTTTTTCAATTTTAATGACCCTATCCCATTCCTCTTTTATTAAAACCATAATACCCCCATGCCCTTTGCCATTTTCTGCTGCTTTATTCCATATTGCTATTTTTTTGTATCCCACAAATTCTGGAGTCCTACATCCATCGTGTTCATGTGTTTCTGTCAATATGATTATATTTGTCTCTAGCAATGGGCCCTAACCCGGGTCCTCTTCTCCAAGGGAAACCTCTACAGTTCCAACTTACCATTGTAAGATGTTCTCGGGTAGGCCATACTCCCTATTTGTTTTGGATTTGTTTAGATGTGATGTATGCCTTTCCATTTCTTAAATATGCCTGTTTCCCTTCATTCCTTGCTGCCCTCACCTTTTCCCATTCCTTATTTCTTTCTTCCTGCTGTAAAAATGTTAGGTCATCATCTAAATAAAATTGTGACCCTCTCAACATGCCTATGTTTTTAAGTAACCTTATTTTATCCTCGTAGCTCATCAATGTGACCCGAATATGTCTATCTCTACCTCCTTCTCTCAGCCTGCCAATTTTGCTTGCTTTTTTTATCTGACCCTTCCATTGTAATCGATCTGACAAGAAGTCCCTGGTTAAACGATTTGTGTCTTCCCTGTCCCCATAATCTTTCAACCCTTTGATGATTATATTTGATAACTTCTCATGTCTTTCTTTCTCTTCTGTTATTTAAATTTTTACTTGCTTCTCTATTACCTCTTTTTGTTGATTGACTGGTTCTTTTACTACTTGAGACCATGTCTTTGCCTTTGCTAATTTATTTCGTAGCTCATTTTCTCTTGTTTCCATGTTTTGGAGTGTTTTTTGTACCTCTTTTATTTGATTTGCATTTGTTTTTTCCACCTCTATTGCATCATTGATTGGGAGGTGGATGGCTTGTTTGAGGACATGCCATTCACGTTGACCCATGTTTGCAAGGTTTTGTAGCTTTGACACTTGCTCCTTGAGTTGGTTGTTTTCCTTTTCTAGCCTTCGAATGGTGTTTATAACCTCATCTGATTTAGTTTCTCTTAATTTCTCCCTCATTTCCATGCTTTCAAGTTTCTCTTTCATATTCATTAGCTCTTGCACATAAAGTCTTGGTGCCCACATGAGTGGTGTAGTTGTGGGACTGTAAGTTTCTTCTTCATCTGAAAACTCATTTTGGTGATTTGCCTTTGATTGTTCCTTATTCTCCACCTGTTTATGTGGTAGAATATTTTTTATTTTTATTTTTCGATATGCCCTTTTCATTGTTGTTGCCCTTGCTCGAGCTTGTCGACGCCTTAATATCCTCCGATCATTGTTTCTCATTGACATATATTGGTTCTTGCAATTGTTGCTTCCCTTCTTCCATTTTCAAACCCTTTATAGTCGAACCCTTTGTACTATTGATCCGATGAAATAAATGTGTAATAAAACCCTCCTTGCTCTGCAAACCCTCCGCTACAAACCCTTGCTGATAATAAAACCTTTTGTCGCAAACCCCTATAACGAATGTATTTCTCCTACCTACTTAAATTGTTTTATAAATCGAAAGAGGACAGAAAATGTGCTTATTCGATGAAATAGATGTTTAATACAATACTTTGTCGCAAACCCTCCTTGCTCTGCAAAAACCCTTTGTCGCAAACCCTTTAATTTTTTTGTGCTGATATTTCTTGTCTGGTTCAGTGTACAGTTCGAATCTTCTTCGTTCTATCGGCTTTGCTTCAGTATCTCCGCGCTCTGCTTCAGTATCTTGCCGTAAACCCGATGAAATAGATGTTTAATACAATACTCTGCCGCAAACCCTCCTTGCTTTGCAAAAACCCTTTGCCGCAAACCCTCCTTGCTTTGCAAAAACCCTTTGCCGCAAACCCTTTAATTTTTTTGTACTGATATTTTTTGTCTTGTTCAGTGTACAGTTCGAATCTTCTCCGTTCTATCGGCTTTGCTTCAATATCTCCACGCTCTGCTTCAGTCCTGCTTCAGTATCTTGTCGTAAACCCGATAAAATAGATGTTTAATACAATACTCTGCCGCAAACCTTCCTTGCTCTGGTTCTCAGTACGGTTTTACCTAACCTAGATCTCAGCATAGCTCTCAATCTCATACTTAAGTTTTTTTCCCCAAAAAATCCACCCCCACGAAAAACGATTTTTTTCTCCTTTAAATAAACTTTATGTGGTTGTCTTCTTCGAACAGATGGCAGAATTCATGCAAGCAACTCGTTCGGGAGCATGCCAGATTGTAAACTTATTTTTTATGTGGTTGTCTTCTTTTTTGCACTGTTTGTTGACGTGAACAAGACGCATCCTTTTGCTTTAATAATTGTATTCTTTACCTAATTAAAAAAAAAAGAGATTGACCAAGCAGCATCTTTAGCGTCCCAAGAGAAATCTAAATAACCCTTTTCCGATAGCACATGGGAGGACGTACGAGGAAGCTATGTTAATAATACAGCGCGGAAGTTTCCGTAGAAAACGATACTGCGTATAGATTTAAAATTACACGTGTCACTAAAGTCCTCGTCTTTGGAATATATTTTTTTTAAATGGATGTAAAAGACGGATACCGATTACCGAGTCCGTCCCTACCCTACCTACGTGCCGAGAACATTTCAGCCTCGCACGTTTTGCAGCAGCGACTTAAAGAACCGTCCTTCGCCCTCTTAAACCTCTACCAAAAAGACACGTGGAAACGAACCTGACCCTTGTAACCCCAGTGCCCCAGGGTAAATAGTCCTTTCCATTTTACTCCAAAAAGACCGCACGCACAAGCCTCCGTCTGCGTCGATGGCGGCCTCTGATAGCAGAAACACTCCCCACATTCTAGCGATCCCATTCCCTACAGACGACCAGTTGGCCCCGTTCCTCAATTTCTCGTACCTCCTCGCCTCCCATGGCCTCTCCATCACCCTTCTCACCACAAACCCTAATTACCCTCCCTTCCAAAATGTCATGGTACGAGCCAAATCCGCTGGTCTCAACATTCGGCTCCTCTACATGCCCTTCCCAGTCTCTCCCAACGTTCCGGAGAAATCATTTCCCCTTCTCGTCTACGATTTCCGCTCGCTTGCAGATCCGATCGAACGGTGGCTCCAACAGCAGACTCGGGCACTCCCCGTGACCTGCATCGTCAGCGACTCCTACCTCGGATGGACCCAAACCCTCGCCGCCAAAGCCAAAATCCCCCGCTTCGTCTTCCACGCAACCAGCGCCTTCGGGGTGTGCGTGGAAAACTCCATGTGGACGCACTTGCCCCATCTCACGGTTCGAACCGACGACGAGCCCTTCCAAGTGCCCCACCTCGCGGTGAAGCTCTCCTTGTGCCGAAATCGTATATCGCGGAGCGCAAGGCTGTTCCAGAAATTTGATCCCGTGTCGGAATTCATGCGGGAGAACAGGCTTCTCAATCTCCAGAGCCGCGGCGCCGTCGTGAACACGTTCTACGATCTCGAACTCCTCCACATCAACAAACTGCACGAGACCACGGACAAGCCCGTGTGGGTCATGGGCCCCATCCTGCAGCCTCCCATGGCGGACGACCACCAATCCCGCGGCGTGCAGCGCTGGCTCGATTCCCGAGAGCCCAGGTCCGTGCTGTACGTTTGCTTGGGAAACTACGGCCTGTCCGCGGTACAGATGACGGCGTTAGCGAGGGGTTTGGAGGAGGTTAACACGCCCTTCGTTTGGGTCGTTAAGGGCAATCAAGTTTCTGATGAATTTGTGGAACGGGTTCGTGACAGGGCGCTCGTAATCCGACGTGGCGAGGCTCCTCAGGAGGCCCTGGTCCTCTCGCACCCCTCGGTGGGGGGGTTTATGACGCGGTGCGGATGGAATTCTGCGCTGGCGAGCATCACGATGGGGGTTCCCATGATTACGTGGCCCGTTGAAGGCGATCAGTTCTCCAATTCGGCGCTCGTCGTGGAACTGCTGAAGATTGGAGTGAAGGTGTGGGAAGGAGAGGAGGGTACGCCCTCGATCTCTCGAGTGACGAGCGCGGTGGAGCGAGTAATGGGCGGAGGAGAAGAGGAGCAAAGGGCTCGGGAATTGGCAGTTTTGGCTATAGAAGCTATCAATAAAGAAGGAACTACCAGGCAGAGCGTGAGGGCGTTTGTAGCGCAGATCCGCAACATTGCATATGCGGAGTTGCCTGAGTGACATGGCAGCGAAACTGCAGACTTTGCAGCAATCTGGGGAGTTAACCGAGTTGAAGGTGAAAGAAACTCTGGACGTTTGAGTTTAAATTATCTTAATGTTTTTTTGGATATTTGTCTTGTGCATGAGATCAATAGTAACTTTCGTTAACAAAAAAAAAATAGTACCATTCATTGGATTTGATTGTTATTTTAAAATTTAAAGCTTGCTTATCTAGGTCTCTTTGGGAATGTAAAATAGTTTCCTTACAACAACCCTATTCACAAACAAATCCCAAACAACCACCAAGCCAGGTCCTCGTTCTTCTCGTCGCACAAGCCTAAGACGATCTAAATATTTATTATGTAATTTTCATTTTTTCCCAAATAATGCTTACAGGCAAAACGCGGGGCCACTGGGGACCTGCGGGGACTGGAAACCGAAACGTCGTCCTCGGCGTAATTTTAAATCATTGGTTTTAAGATATTAAAGAATTTAAAACCATAAACGTTATCGCGTGGTCGGTTAATACGGTCCATGGACCTCCCTAACTCTCTTGGAAAACTCAGCTGCTAAATAATTAAGCCCTCTATATTGAATACGAAGTCCTTGTCAAAGCATATAATAAAATGAATGATGAATGCAACGTTAGTCGCGTGTAAAATATCCGACAATTTAGCTAGAGTTTATTTTAAACATTCGGAGTTACGGACCGAAACCATCTTCCTAAATGTCCGCCTTCTTTAGATATTTTCTTTTGAAAAAATATCTTTATAACGTCACAATAATCTCTGAATTTTTTTAAGGAATATAAAGGAGTGGCATAACTGACATCATATTCTTTCTTTTGATAGTATGAGGGAACATTCGGAAGAGGTGTCATTGGTGTCAGTGCACAACAACTTTGTGAAATTCCTTTCATTATATTAAATTTTATATTGCAAATGTTAAAAAGTTTTAAAAAAAAAATTGAAATAAGGTTAGATACAAAGAATGACACAACTATACTGTGACTGCCTTTATTTCCATCGTTTGAACTTATGTCCTTGCGAATGTAAATGCTAACATCAAATAAAATAACAAACGGAGTCAAAAACACTACAAGAAGTATCACCCAACCATGTGAATGAAAACGATCATAAATAATAATAAAAGCTGACTATAATATTAATCGGTGAGACGCTTTAGCTATAATAATATAATATAATCGGCGGCCTTTAATTAATGAGCTAGGGCGGTTGGCTCGACCTTCGATAAGGACAGGGAGAGGGAGAGGGCACTCGACCGTTCTCATTTGAAAAACTCTTTTCTGCGTTGGTAAAAATCTTGGTTATGGGTGGGAGGTAGATTCAGGTTTTTTTTTCTAGTTTTCATATTGTAGATATAGGGTGTAGTTAGGAATGTCTTATGTGTTAGTAGAGATCCACACGATTCTATTCCTTTACACCCACCCACATTATTGATAGGGTTCAGGACCTTCTAAAAATCTTGTGTTTATTTGCAAGTATGGTGTAGCGGTTAGGGCTTTTGGCCTCTCTGTGAGGAGGTTCAAGGTTCAAACCATTGCATAGGCTGGATGGTAATGGCCGAGTAATACCGGTTAGCTACCTCAATTCAATGCCTTGAAAGTTTGGGGTCTCGTTGACTATGTTTTTTTTTAACCTGGGTCATATCATTATCCTTGTCGGTAGACCACACTCACAGGGATTGACTGCTTTATCCAACAGGCTTAAAGTTTATAAAGGCTTGAGTAATATTTCTTATACACATCCACCATGGGACTCACGGAAATAACACAAGTTTATAAAGGCTTGAGTAATATTTCTTATACACATTCACCATGGGGATTGAACCCGGGTCATATCACCGATAATGAAAGACTTTCAGGGCCCCGTTGATTGTGTTTTTTCTTAACCCGGGTCATATAACCGTCCTTGCCGGTAGACCACACTCACGGGGGTTGACTATGTTTTTTTTAACCCGGGTCATATCACCGTCCTTGTCGGTAGACCACACTCACATGGATAACCGTCGACTGCTTTATCCAACAGGCTTAAGGTTTATAAAGGCTTGAGTAATATTTCTTATACACATCCACCATGGGGATTGAACCCGGGTCATATCAACCGATAATGGAAGACTTTCAGGACCCCGTTGATTGTGTTTTTCTTAACCCGAGTCATATAATCGTCCTTGCCGGTAGACCACACTCACGGGGATAACCGTTGACTGCTTTATCCAACAGGCTTAAGGTTTATAAAGGCTTGAGTAATATTTCTTATACACATCCACCATGGGGATTGAACCCGGGTCATATCACCTTGAGTAATCTTTCTTATACAGGCTTAAGGTTTATAAAGGTTTGAGTAATATTTCTTATACACATCCACCATGGGACTCACGGACATAACCCAGGTTTATAAAGGCTTGAGTAATATTTCTTATACACATCCACCATGGGGATTGAACTCGGGTCATATCACCGATAATTGAACTCGGGTCATATCACCGATAATGCAAGACTTTCAGGGTCCCGTTGACTGTGTTTTTTTAACCTAGGTCATATCACCGTCCTTGCCGGTAGACCACACTCACGGGGATAATCGTTGACTGCTTTATCTAACAGGCTTAAGGTTTTTAAAGGCTTGAGCAATATTTCTTATACACATCCACCATGGGATTGAACCCGGGTCATATCACCGATAATGCAAGTGACGTCCTTCCAATAAACCACACTCATGGAAAAAACCCAGGTTTATAAAGGCTTGAGTAATATTTCTTATACACATCCACCATGGGGATTGAACCCAGGTCATATCACCGATAATGCAGGTGATGTCCTTACCGGTAAACCACACTCACAGAGATAACCCTTTACTATGCTTTATCTAGTAGACAACACTCACGGAGATAACCATTGACTGTTTTAAGGTTTATAAAGCCTTGAGTAATATTTCTTATACACATCTACCATGGGGATTGAACTCAGGTCATATCACCGATAATGCAAGTGACGTCCTTGTCGGTAAACCATACCACACTCACGAAGATAACCCTTAACTATGCTTTATCCAACCGGCTTAAGGTTTATAAATGTACAAAATTACCGTGGTGGATTTATTTTTAAGATTTTTATGGTTCATTAGCATTAATTTTTAATGTTTTTTTTATGTGTAAATAATTTTTCTCCTTTATGTTGGTAATATTGCCTCTAACCAATAATTTGATGAACATTGTTTCCATTGTGAAGATTTAAAGTAGAGTTTTTTAATTATAAAGTCAACGCTCTCCTTTCATAGCTAACACTGCAAATGACAGTTTTGTTTTCATGGTTCTTGAGTCTCAATTGCAGATCACATAATCAACTTTTTCATTCACCTATCAATTATATAAATGGTAGAATTTCAACATAAGAAAACCAAACATAAATTCTTTAGCAAATCTTTCTTCTTTAAAATCTAAATAAATATTATTATTGATGCCTCTTTATGCAGGGTTATTGTTGCTGATTGTTAACCTTGATCTAGTTTTTTTTTTTATCATTTATTTTTTTTTAAATCACTAACCTCTACTATCACTCTCCCTTATACTTTGATCATTCCTTTTAATCATTTTATTATTCTTCTTATATTACGCTGAGAAACCTTGGCAAGTTTTGTCACTAACCTGCAACCAACAATACCCAATAGATGTTTGATCCTATAAGAAGAAGCTCATGATAAGGAGGAGATCATTTCAAGATAAAATATAGTAAGATGGAGACAAAATCTCACTCATTGGGTAGGCCTTCAATAGATGTAATTCTTTCGAATATCTAAAGATAGGTAAGTCCAAGAATTCCTCCCTCCTAGTGATTACATATGATATAAAAAATTTAAAAATACTTATTATTGTATTATTTCTGCATTGTACCTTATTGAGCATGAGTTCCTTAATCTAGTTATGCATAATTTTAAAATCAAACCCAATTATGATGAAGATGGAGGCAAAATCTCACTCATTGGGTAGGCCTTCAATAGATGCAATTCTTTTGAATATCTAAAGATAGGTAAGTCCAAGACTTCCTCCCTCCTAGTGATTACATATGCTACCAAATAAATTAAAAATACTTATTATTGTATTATTTTTGCATTGTACCTTATTGAGCATGAGTTCCTTAAATGGATTAAGTTCAGTTGAGAAAATTAGGGTTGGTTGGAAGAGTCAGTCACGTGTCTTGGAAGGGCCTACATCACACGCCATTTCAACATGGTGGAGGCTTTCCAAATCATCATGTAGTATGGAATATGGTTGTGTGGATATGTGTGCTATTTGCATATGTGGACCTTTGCTTTCTACTTATAGGGGACTTCTTGATCTAAGCATCCCATGTGGGTTGAGTTTCCATTTATAAATATTACCATCAAATATTATGTGATATTATTAGCTTATCAACTAAGTGGAGTGATTTGATGCAAGAAAGAAAGAGACAAATATACCAGTTTTCAAGTCCATCTATGATTTTGTATTTGAATGGACTTAATCAAACTCTCCTTGATTCTATTTGGCTCATTGGCTTTGACTTTAATTATTCTCAAAAGCTGGTTTGCATAAACAAACATGTTTATTTATTGCAAGGGAGGAGAGCTATCTTATTAGAGATTTCCAAAAATGTAAAGCAATATAAGAATGAGTACTAGAACAAAAACCTAACTTTATCTCTATCAATTTGAACATATTGGATCCTAGTAGGTCTTCACATCCTGCAACAATGCAACTAACCTTTAACCTTGTGGGTGTAGATACAATTGAGGATTTATAGTTTGAATCACCACTATAGGTTCCCAATAACACACTTTTACCTCTATTTTTGGGTGTTCCAAATAAATCTCCCTAATCCAAACCTTCTCGGAGTGTGTTACTTGTCAAATAAATCATTCCTATGGAGCCAAAAATTATTGCTCCTATGCCATCTTACTATTCTTCCACTCCTCTCTCAAATTGTGGCTCATCAACAAACTCTCTTCCAACAATGTTTTGATTGGAAATCCATATATGCAAATGTTTAATTTCTAATTGCATAAAGACACAACAATTAGTGAAGTATGCAAAGAAGAAAACAAAAGAAAGCAATATCCTACTCAATACAGAGGTAAGAAAAATTGAATCAAATGATCTAAAGTGATATGTAGTGATGATGAAGTTGTTGTAAATACTCAACTTAGAATCTGAGAGGTTCTTCATCATTGTGTAAATGTTTTGATTCACCAATGACAAGGTCTTGAGAGAGGAAGCTACTATGCAAGCTCTTGTGATGTTTAATCCATCAAGATAAGTTTAAGGTATTAGTTGGAAATAATTCTCTTTCTTGTACTTGATCATGATTGGATCAATTCTTTCATGAAATGTTAGGGGTTTGAACCCAGACACTGAGAAGTACAAGCCAAAGGAAGTAATATATTTCTTGCATCCTAAGATTATTATGCTACAAGAAGTTAAATGAAATGGTATTAAATTAGAAAAGACCCTCCAAATAACTTATAATTATAAAATAGTATCTTCATTCAAACCACGATGAGAGTAATGGGTGGATCCTTGGTATCAATGTGTATGGATGAGTGTTCTCATTAATAGAAGGTTATAATTTTATGCTCTATATATGGTCCCAATGAAGCTTAATTCCAAATCAATCTCTAGATCAAGATGGGAAGTAACTTGCCTTCAATTAATTATGTTATAGGGTGACTCTAACATGGTTGAGCACAAAGAAAATAAAAATAGGGTTAGAGCACTTCCTCTTCATTGATGATATTATTCACATTTTTGATCTTTTGTATTCTTAAACTATTGTTAACATGGAAAACTGGTACACTTGATCTAATTTTAGAACAAGGTCAAATCATAAATTTAGTCATATAGATAAATTATATATTTTGGCTTAGCTAAGTGCTCTTGATGAAATAAATGAGGCTATTGTATTTTGAGAACACTCCACTACCATCACTCCCTAATTGTTAAGGTTTATAATATTGAATGTTAGCCTAATGGGTATGAATTGCCTTACAAGCTTAATATTTTTCATGCTAGATCTTCTTACTTGTCTACAAGTTTCTGTTCTTTTATGAAACAAATCCCCTTGTCCCTTTGATGATACAAGATGAATTGATTTGTGGATAGAGGCTATCAATTTTGTACTTATAATTTGATTCATGTCCAAGAGCCAACATTGTGTGATGTATTGGATAGGCCTAAAGGTATTTCATTCTGCAATGTATTTATTTTTTTGTAATATTTTATTATGTAATTCCAATGGACCATGATTAACCTTGTTATGGTTAAACCACATTTAATATTTGTAGTTAACCTAAAAGCCACTTGTTATGTTGGGTTAGGTTAAAATTTATGATGTAATTGGGGTCTTTGCTATTGCTATAAATACCCCTGTTACACTCCTTATTTTTTAATTGGAGTGTTGTGCAATATTATCTATGGGTAGTGATTATTTATGGTGTCTACAAACACCCCCCAAATATCTGTCTCCTTTTTTTTCATTTGTCTCTTTACAATTTGTATATAAGATTAGAGTGGATGGATTGCTTTTGTTCATTTATAGAAAATATTGTGAATTTCGTTATGGTATCAGAGCGGGTATGGAGTTTCCTCACTTGGTCATGCAAGACCATTCTTTGGAGACTCTGATATCTCTTTTGAATTTTTGGGCAAAGAAGAAAATAAGATGGTGCCTTCTTCCTTCATTCGTTTATCCAGAGGAAATGAAGGTTTTTGCATTCATCCCTTTCCAAGATCCTTTTCCATTTCTGGTTGTTGGAAATTCATTGTTTACAATTGTTGTCTTAAGAAGAATAGAAGTATGCGCCTTTTTTAATTTGAAAATAACATGGTTCCCTTGCGTTGGCCTTGGTTTGACACCTAAGCATAATTGAGTGTATAATAGTGCCCTTTACGGAGGAAGTGCACTCACCAAAGTGAAGTATAGTGTGGCCATTGCGACAAATGGAATCCTCCCTAAGACGTTCATGTGGGAAACATTTGAGGTCGAGTCTTGATGGGTGTTCTTTTACTACAAGCCAACAATGTTGTTAGTGGCCTTCCTAGAGATAAACATGACATTTTCGGCCTTTCTTTTCCTATCTGATTACTTGATGGTGTGGTGGTTTCAACTATGGCTTGGATATGATGGGTCATACATTTGATTCTAAACCCTCCCTTTGTCTACTATTGAGAGGACATGATTATTCTATGGGAGAACCCTTCTTTTTGTCACCATCATATGTGACATTGGTTTGTCTAGCAAATATGTCTTGGAAAGTGGAAGATGCACGTTTGAATCTCAAGCACACATTTAGCAAAGATGTCTTGGAAAGTGGAAGATGCACGTTTGAATCTCAAGAACACCTTTTCGATATTTTCTTTCAGGTCGTTTACTTAGACAACTAGAAAAAAAATGAAGTGGCTCCCTCCCATCTCCCAAACACATGACAACCATGCTAGTCAATGCATTGTGTTTAGATATTGTAAGTCTAAGGTTTGATTTTATTCATTGCCATTTGAAAATATTTTACAAGGATAAAGGTTGTTGCCCCTAGTAGAGCAGTTTAATTTGGAAAATAGAAGGTTATATATATATTTGTCTCCAACCAATTAGAAAATACTAAGTGTTTGAGCAACAATGGTTTAGGAGGGCTGAATTGGCAAAAAATAAGTTGATAGCTTTAGCGAATCGTGGATCGCCAAGTGGCAATAGATAGTTGGTCATTTTTCTTCTAAAGTTTGGATCTTCTGTTTTTAATATTTTGGGGTCCATTAGGGTAAATCTTCTAGAGATCATAACTTTTGCATACTAAAGTGTTTTGAGCCCTTTTTTTTATAGATCACATGATTTTTTTTCAATGGGTTATATGGGATTGAAATGGGTCCCACCCATATTACATCATCACCACATAGTGGTATTACAACAAAGCTTGGATATTATCCATGTATCGTTTGGCAAGATTCGAACTTGGGTCTCCTCCTTGAAATGTTGAGGAATTTAACCGGTTGAGCTAATGCCACTTGATAATCTCTATGCATTGGTGTCATTAGTTCATAGACCTACTACAATATTAGGGATCAAATTGTGTAATATGAACCACAAAGCCCTAATTACTTACCTTAATGGGGAAAAATATAGTATTTGGTCAAATCAAAATCTTTCGCTTGACCTTTTGGGAGATATAGATGGATTTATGATAGTTGTAGCAGATTTTGAGTCTCTTGAAGGCTTTGAGGAAAAGAATTTAGGATGTGCTTTAGTCAATCCCTCTTCCTCCTTTGAGATTGATTCAGCTCATTCATGAAGATCTAAATTTTTATGATTTCTTTCTTTTATTTCTTGTCCAAGTACTCTTGAATGGTTATTACAACTTTTCTTTTAAGTAGCATGCAAAGCCTCTTTTGATGACTAAAATTAGGTGGCCCAAGGGTAAGAGGAAGTCTTCAAATAGGGTGATGCATGTCATGAATGAGAAAGTTGTACTTTCAAGACATACCTTATGCAACAATGGAAGATTGAAAGAGTTTATCTTTAAAAGAGGTGGTGATTTTGACTTTCTTTCTTCATTTGGAGTCTTAGTGGAAGTTTTTTTGGATATGTGCAAGGGTGTCTAATAGTGGCAGTGGTGACTACAATCAAGCCTAAGGAGACTCTTGTACGATAATCATTTTTGCAACAATAGATTTCAATTTATGTGAGGATCTAAATGAGTTTACCTCAAAATACAGAGGTCCACTAGAGCATCCATTATGGGGGGTGATATTATTGTTATCAATGTCTCCTCTCTTTGGCCCCTCAGTTTAGAGTATAGGGGGTGTTGAATTTAAAATCTAATTCATGGCCAAGAGCCAACATTGTGTGATGTATTGGATATGCCTAAGGGTATTTCATTGTGCAATGTATTTATTATATTGTAATATTTTATTATGTAAGCCCAATGGGCCACGATTAACCTTGTTATGGTTAAACCACATTTAATATTTGTAATTAACCTAAAGCCCACTTGTTATGTTGGCTTTGGTTAAACTTTATGACATAATTAGGGTTTTTGGTATTGCTATAAATACCCCCCTTACATTCCTTATTTTCTATTTGAAGTGTTGCACAATATTATCTATGGATAATGATTATTTATGGTGTCTACGAACATACCCCAAATATCTATGCCTCATTTTTCTTCTTTTGTCTCTTTACACTTTTTGCATAAGATTTGAGTGGATGGATTGCTTCTATTCCTTTTTGAAGAAATATTGTGAATTCCATCAATCAATAGATGTTCCTTTCTTAGAATTTTTAGTAAAAATATGAAAGTAAATGCATAAGAGATAGAATAACTTTCATACTAGGCTCAATACTTAAAAAATGTCTTTTTTGCTACTCCTACTTTATCTATTTTATAGGCATAAGATTCCATTTATGAACAACTTAGAGAGTTTGATGCCCTTAAAGTATGATAGGGTTTCATAAGATCAAGGTTGTAGTGGATTCAATATGAAGACAAAGGTTCTAAGTTACATTTTAATTTTATTGGACAACAAACATAAAAGAGAAAATATTACAAAGGTCAAATATGCTTAGAACTAGTTCGTTACAACAGATAATAAAATTAAGTCTATCTTCTTCTTCTTTTTTAATAAATCTATCTTTTAAGACTAGCCTAATCTGCCTACTCAACAAGTTTTGGATTCCATATGTGACTACATTCTTCCTAAAATAGATGAGGATACCAAGCAATATTTGGATAGCTATTTGACATTTTAGGAGTTGGAAAAATCTCTTTCCTCTATTCCTTTTGAAAAATATCTAGGATTGGATGTGCTTCTGATCATTTTTCAATATAGTCAACTATAGGAAAAGGAACTATTAGGACAAGGAAGCATAAAAATCAAGCTCCCTAGGCCTCATCATTAGCTAGGGACTAATTAAACTCATTCTTAAGGGTTCAAATCATGACTTGGTCTTTCATGGGAGGCCTATAACACATTTGAAAGTGTCTTCTTATAATATTATAGGAAAATCCTTATACAAATGAATTAGACCAATGGTGGTAACTTGTAAAACCAAAAAATATATGGATTTATTAAGGATAAATCCATTCATGATAATTTAGTCCTTACAATAGCATATTTTGGTCAAGATTTTTTCTTTATCAATTTGGACTTTGATAAAGCATATTATAGGGTTAGATGACATTTTATTGTTCATATGATTAAGTGGATTGGTTTTGGACCAAGGCTTATTACTCACATCACCATGCTATTCATGTATCCTTCTGTAATCACTAATATTGACATTCTTTCTAATTCTCTCCACCATTAAAGTTTGATTCAATAGGGCCTCCATAATTTACCTTTCTCTATGTGTTTCCTATGGATGCATTGAGTTATTACTAAAAAGGGTCTTGCATGTGGGTTTGATCTATGACATTCCTCTTCCCAATGGAGACGAGGTGTTATCAATTCCCATTTTAAAAAATATTTTTGTCCTTTTTCTATAAAACAAGTAAATATATACTAACAATGTCCTACATATTTTGGATATTTTTTGCCAAGCTCCATAAGAAAAAAATTCCTTACATGAGACCAGTTTTGTTTTTATCAAGGTATTTTTCCTCCTTGGATCCTAATGGCAAACATATTTTACAAAGAGAAGTTTTTTTATTTTATTAATGGTCAAAATAGGGGTTTTTGGAAGGGTCCCAACCCTTTTATATAGGCCAACGAAACTTCCAACAAGGACAAAAGCACAAGGCCAAAATGAACAACTAGCAAAAAATATCAAATCAAAGAACAACATGAAAAACCAACACAAGAGGTCATCAATAAAATACTGCAAACCGAACAAGAGATCAAAATGATCAACTAATATTTGGAGAGGCTGACATCGACCTCCAAGTCTTCCTTCATAATTTGCACCTAGACCTTTAGCATCTCCTAAGAGTCCTTCAACACCTGAGTATCCCGAAGAGGATGATTCTTATGGCAGAGGGTATACCAAAATAATAGGTCTTCTTCAACATAGGCCCCCTATCTATTACAATGTACAAATTTTGGGTATCCCTCTTTGGATAATTGGCTCCCATCTGGGTATTGACAATATTCTTCCTACGAATAGGTTGGCTGCCCCTAGAGAGTCATCCATAGTAAGACCTACCTTCCATAGTAAATTCAAATAAACTGATATAGTTGAAATTTAGCCTTGGTCACAAAAGCAATGAAAATATGCAAGCACTTCCCAAATCTCAGATCTCGCTCTTGAATCTCCACTCCTTTCCCCCCTCATTTTCTCATGTGTTATTTTTTTTATAGGCAAATATGTGCACACTAAACCATGTGCACACTATGCACAAATTGCGTGCACAAAACCACGTGCACAAGTCTGGGTATCCCTCTATGAATAATTGGCTCCCGTATAGGTATTGGCATTCTTCTTCCTAGAAATATGTTGGTTGCCCTCCCAAGAATCATCCGTAGTAAGACCTACCTTCCACAGTTAATTTGAGTAAACTGATACAATTGAAATTTAGCCTTGGTCACAAAATCATCGAGACTGTTCCATTTCCATACCCCATAATTAGCACTAAGAACACTGCTCAAGGAAATAGAAATAGTCCTCGGAGGAAACATATCCATGACAAAGCACAACCTACAAAATTTCCACATTACCAGAGCTGGAATGACCATCAAGACCTAAAGAGGAGATCACGTGAGGAGGAAACGAGTCCATCCAAAGATTGTTTGAGCTACTACTAACTCCCTGGTTGGCCATGAAGTCAACAACTTTATTTACTTCTCTTAATGTGTGCATGATTTTCACCTCTTGAAAGGACTTTAGCAAGGACTTACTATGATTTAATATTTCTCCCACCATCCAACTTGGTTCTCCCTTCCCAATTAAGTAGTTAATGATGTTTTTGGAGTCCCCTTCCACTATAATCATCAAATAATTAAGCAAGGACGAGCTTTATTCCAAATAGAACCCTTGCTTCTGATGCATGACTAGTTTGTATACCTTAATGCTTTGAGTAGTTACCAATCAAAATCAATTTTGAAGTTCTAACTACACCTCCACCCCCAAACTTTCCTAGGTTACCTTTTGAGGCCCCGTCAAAATTAAGTTTCACCCAACCTTCCTCAAGAGCCTTCCATTTGGTGTTCTTTCTAATATCCTCCTTTGATATGGGGTCAACACCAACATGAGCTTCCAAGTTCCAACATTTAGCTATCTCCTTTTCAACCCCCTTCTCAGCCTCATCCCAGTGTTTGGTAATTGAGATATTCTCACAAGCAACAAGCTTTAGTCTAAGGAAAACCTCCTTTTCATCTCTATTGATATCTCTAAAGATCCTCTAGTTGCATTCCAACCATATACCCGAGAATAAATATCACTTTAGATATCATATTATTTAGGCATCCTATTTAGATACATTATTAGTGATATTAGGCTATAGTTTACGATAAAATTTCAAAAGTAAATTGATATTTGGATCAATAAATACCTCTCTACATGGTAGGCTACAAACAATAAGCAAAGTATTCCTTTCTATGTTTTGTATTTTTCTTGTTAGATGCCTTCTAAAAATTTCTAGTCTTTGCTCATGGTAAGAATAAGAAGATTTATCTTATCTAGATGTGACATGTTCTCATATACGATAGTCATTTCTTATTCCTATTGCACATATACTTGCATTAGAGGGTATATAGAATTAATTAACCTATGATTTATCTATGGACTTAAGGTATATATTTATGGTAAAATGAGTTTCTAAATTTTTTGTGTAATAAACCATGAATTTTTCTATTTAAATATCATGTATATTTGGATTCCATAAAAGGGTCCTAGGGTGATATTCTCTTCCATTATAAATTGTTAAATGTCTTTTTTTTCCAACTTGGAGTTTCATTGCTAGCAAAAAATATTTGGTAAGCATGTCAATTTTATACAAATATATTTGAAGGGGATGAATTCACTTTAAAGAATGGTCTTGATATTTTAACTTTTTTACTCTTGTGTTACATATTGGTAGGATATAATGGACAACCTCTAGCTTGTGGAATTGATTTTAGAGGTACATCCCTTTACAAAAGGGGCATCCATAAATATATTGATCTCTAGGATAGCATAAAATCAAGATAGAAAGATTGAAGTGTTTTAAGGGATCAATTATCCCTTCTATATTCTTATAAAGAGCCTATATTGCTTATTCTAACATTTTTCAAGGAAGATCTTCTTAAGTTTTCTACTAAGTTTATAATTTTATGAATGTAAGAAGTGGCTAGATGGCCAAGGAATAACACTTTTTTTGTGAAATTGACATATTCCCTATAGCATTTAGATTAAATAAAATATGACAAAGTAAATTTCAATTTCCCACATGGAGTATTTGATATTTGATTGGAAATCAAAGCCTTAATCCTCAACCAAATTGCTAGCATGTAGGGTGTTACATCATAGAGTTACCACTAGAACATAGCTAGCTAGACTTGGTATTCCTCCCTCAAGTTATTACACCCATGGGAGGAGTAAAATAATTACACATTTATTATGGTATTGAATATATGCAAATAAAGTTTAGAATAATACGTAGGTTTATTGCCAAACTAAATATGTGGAAACTTATCTTGAAGGTTTTTTGTATTAGGGGTGTCCAAACATTTTAACATAATATTTGAAACATTTTGATAAGTTTTTCCTAAGAATATTTGGTTTGTAAAATATTAGGCCTACTTCAATGCTTTGCACTTATCACCAAAAATTGAAAACATTATCCTTTAATATTATTGCTTAGGTTTTTGCTCTTTCTATGGATTTCAAGAGTCTTTCACTCCAACATATTATACAATCATCAATCAAAGGAAGTTCTCACTCAAGTTTAGGGTTTAGGACCAAGAAAATTGCACTTAAACAACAAGTTGCTTAATGGATAAAAAAAAAGATATTGTCAGCTCTTATTTGTTGTGCTTCCCTTTGGAGAATTTTATTTCTTGGTCATCTTCTTATTAACTTTGTAGATCTTGCTTCTCTACCTAATAAGGGATTGATTTGATAAGTTTTGATTTGATATGGTCATGTTATGGTTTTGTATCTTGATTAATTGATGAGCTTTGTATATATTTCCTTTTAATCTACAATACAAAAAATAATCATAAGAAAAAATTCAATATAAAAAAAATAATCATAAGAAGACCTCCTATAAAGGGAACATACCACAAGAATATAGCATAGTAAGAGTCATATCCATCAACAAAACTAAGTATAAAATTATTGCATAATCAAGAAAAAGAGAGAAGAAACTTATTCAAGTAGATCTTCCATAGAGAATCCCTAATTGGGTGCAATAATAACTTAAACATATTAGAAACTACACTCTATATCAAAATTGACATACTTTAGGTTTTTCCATTCTATCTTTGCTAAGACATAATATTTATAGTATCTCTTATATAGTTTTAATTACTATTAAATTTCTAAAATTTGACTTTTCTTGCCTATTTTATTCTTTTTCAAGTTATTTAATCTATGTCACATCCATGCTAAAGAGTGAAATCATATGCATTGATAGGTTAAAATAAAGTTTAAAATTTCAGACATTAAATATGATATAGATATCTTAAAGCATTCTTAACATCCTAAATAATATAGAGCCTTTCTCATTAGTATCAATACAAAAAATTAAATAAAACAATTTTTTAAATAAACAAAGGCTATATAGTGTCTAATCCATTTTATATTAAAATTTATAAATATCATATATTAATTTTTTTTTACATAAGTAATTTTTTTTAAAACAATTTAAAAAATAAAGAAAATAAAACAAATTTCTTTGGTGATTATTATGGTGTTTTCAAACTAAAATTAGTAAAATAATATGTCATATCATTTTAAACTCTCATGTCTCCTTTCTTTGGTTTTATATAAATATAGGTAGTTATTTTTTCAATATAATACCTTCGAATGAATGAATTAGTCACAAACATAACTTTTATATATGTAGTATAATGATAAACGTCTATAACTAATGCATAGGGATGAGTAATCCTCTCCTATCTATGACTCGTAAAATCAAGAGCTATACGTATCAAAAGGGGATTAACACAACCCCACGTACCACTGTTTGAACTTTAGACATCTCAAAGAAAAACCAAACCCCAAACCATTGTTGTCCCTCGATACACTAATCTATATAAAAATTATAGGACACTAATCTATATATTATAATGGTAAAAATATTCTTATTCCTTAAAAATTCTATTATTTATTATACATCTTAAGATACTTAAATATGTAAGCTTCCTTGTTGCCTAAATAATATTAGGCCAAAAGTATATTATCATTAATCAAGTTTTTGTCAACATAAAAAATAATATTTTTATTTCTGTTTTGCTTTGTGATTTAGGACAATCCTCGAGGTGAATTCAATTGAAATTTTACTAAATTCTAGACTAGTTTAATTTAACATTCTTATAATTTTTTTAATGTATTTTTGAAAATACAATTTATTATTACAATTTATTTATGTTGATGATCATAATTCACTTACATTTGTTGATAATAATGATTTTTTATGATTAATCACTTGAAATTCAAATACCATATTAATTTATAATTAGCATCACTATAATAATCTATTAAAAAACATGTAATGTAAGATTATTGAAGCACACAACTATTCTTTTGATATAGAATTTTTTAGGAGCATTACAATGTAGGAGATGATAAGGAATAAAATAGACAATGTATGTTTTGTTGTTGTAGTAATACACTTACACACATCTCATCATGGTTTGAACTTGGGTCTCCTAGATGAAAACCTAAAGCTATACTTCAGGATTTGTATGTCATTACATTGGAGAAAATTCTTCAGTATGCTTAAAATATTTTTACAATAGTAATGGTAGTGGTCCTTTTTTGCTATGGTATAATTATTACATAAATGTTTTTTTCTCCAAGTAACTAGTAAAACATTGTAACCTTTACATTGGGCTATACATTGAATGATCTCACTTGTAATCATCAATAAGAATCTAGTAGAAGAAATTTATATACCAAGTGGCAAAGTTCTTGTTCATGAATATTATGTATGTATCCATTAGCTACAAGTTCTATCTCAAGTGACAATGTTCTTGTTCATGACTTTATTGCTCTCGAGGGCTAGGTGGATTGGTAAGTGCTTGTCTGGCCAGACACTTACCAAGAAGACACCCAAGTTCAAACCTCCGGGGTAGCTTGTTTACAAAGGTAGTAGTTTGATATAAATTCTCTGAGTGTACGTAGACTGATGATGATGATATGAATCTTGAGCAATCGATGGTTCCATTCACATCGGGTCAAAAATAATGAAGTAGAATAGGTTTGGTGGTAGTAGCCCATGTGGTTTGAACCATGTGCTTGATGATGATACGAATCTTGAGCGACCGGTGGTTCCCTTCACATCGGGTCAAAAATAACGAAGTAGAATAGGTTTGGTGGGAGTAACCCATGTGGTTTGAACCCTGCGCTTGTCAGTTACTAAAAATAATGTGGTTGTGACCAACTTTTTTTTTTAAACTTTATTTGGCATCGAATGCCCATTCGTATAAGCCACTTTCCTTTCAAACATTAATACTATAAGTCTTAGAGTCTCATTACTTGTCATTATATTGCAAATTTATTTCTTGTTTGCAATATTTTTTAATTTATTTTATATGCTTATTTAATATCTAAACATCTCCATCCACCTTACAGTTATAAATTTTGAATAAATTAATATCAATATTTTTTTAATT